>CM029397.1:38949415-40199415 GCA_017139565.1 Luffa aegyptiaca
AACTAGGGATCTTTAGTGTGTAAGACTAACGGGATAACCACTACACCACAGCAACTCTTTGAGCATGATAATTCAAACTTTCTACCATTTTGTGGAGCGAGAATATATGTTTTAATCAAGCTATCTTCAGTTGTTGAGACTTTACAAAGTAAGACTATGGATGTAGTCTAAAGGAAAATTAAGATTATAAATATATAAATAAAAAATAAAAGTTACAAACATGTTGCTGCCCAGGATCGAACTGGGGACTTTTAGTGTGTAAGACTAACGTGATAACCACTACACCACAGCAACTCCATGTATCAAAATAATTCATACCCAAATACCAAATACTTTGCACTTTTGTTATCCACAAAGAGAATTTTTTTGGTTAAGTTTATGAAAGGATTTAAATCCAAGTACTTCAGAATTTTTTCTCCCTCTTTGGACTGAACTTTAATTTAGTAATTTCTTCTTTGTTTTTTTTTTTATTTCATAAAAGTATGAGCATGAGAATTTAAATCTTTTAACTTATTGATCGAGTTAGAATATATGTTTTAATCAAGCTATTTTCATGTTAGCCAAACTTTAGTAATTAAAATTTACCAATTTATTGACTTTACTAATTAAGACTATAGATGTAGTCAAAAAGAAAATTATGATTATAAATAAATAAAGAAGTTTACAAGTTGGATATTTCTTACCAAAAAGCAAAAATAATTATACAAAGTAAAATTTACAAACATGTTGCTGTCCAGGATCAAATTGGAGACTTTTAGTGTAAATAAATAAAGAAGTTTACAAGTTGGATATTTCTTACCAAAAAGCAAAAATAATTATACAAAGTAAAATTTACAAACATGTTGCTGTCCAGGATCAAATTGGAGACTTTTAGTGTAAATAAATAAAGAAGTTTACAAGTTGGATATTTCTTACCAAAAAGCAAAAATAATTATACAAAGTAAAATTTACAAACATGTTGCTGTCCAGGATCAAATTGGAGACTTTTAGTGTAAATAAATAAAGAAGTTTACAAGTTGGATATTACTTACCAAAAAGCAAAAATAATTATAGAAAGTAAAATTTACAAATATGTTGTTGTCCAGGATCAAACTGGGAACTTTTAGTGTATAAAACTAACATGATAACCACTACACCACAACAACTTTGAGTTTTTATTAGAATTTTATAGTGATTAACTATTGCAACTCAAATAACAATCTTACACAGTTATTTTAGAAATTATAATTAATCAATATTTAAATTAATAAATGATCTTAAAGTTTTTTAAATAATAAATGATTTTTTTTTTTTGACAAGAAATAATAAATGATCTTAATTGATGAGTATTTAGATCAATATTTGATCATGTCAGTCAACAATTATGGCATAAAATGGTTACATCAAAATATATATATATATATATATACACCGATTAAGATGGAAAAATATTGATTGGATATTAATCATCATTATCAAAGTAGAGACTAATGACATCTTTAAGATTTTTTTTTATTGATGATTAATTTTATAAGATTCAACGTTTCTAAATAACTTAAAAAAAACAAAGCTCATTCTCAAATTTTCTGTAAATATATTATTATAAGTAATTCTGGACCATTCCGAAATTTTAAGGATTTGATGAGGCCAGCATAGCACGAACCCGAGGATACGACAAAAGAGAGACCCCGAAAGAGACAAGGACCGAAGGCCCAATCCCCTTGTCCTCAGCCTTGGACCGAGGCCGAGGCCGACCCTCGGCCCACTCCCCTGAGTGGAGGTTTTTTCCTTTTGCTCAGTTCCTGGTGTCCTTGGCTAGTCCGATTCGACCTAGTTCAGCCCGATTCTGTTTTCAGACGCCTAAAAACCCTTAAAAACAGTAGAATGTTGATAGCGAACATAGCTAGCTAGTTTTCCCTAATTAATTTAGCTAGTCTTTTATAATTTATTGGCCAAAATTATGCATTTATGTGTTGTATTTGTAGGAAATATAGTTTTGAGCCAATTGGATGTTCGGTATGCGAAAAGAAGCCGAAGAATGAAAAAGAATCAAAGTTGGAAGATTGAAGATAGGCCCATTCTTAGACCAGCGTCGAGACACTGCTCGCTGGGCGTCTCGACGCTGGCATTCAATATTTGGCGTTCGCGCAAAAAAAAAATAAAAA
The DNA here is from genome assembly GCA_017139565.1 of Luffa aegyptiaca. Lineage (NCBI taxonomy): Eukaryota > Viridiplantae > Streptophyta > Magnoliopsida > Cucurbitales > Cucurbitaceae > Luffa > Luffa aegyptiaca. The sequence goes on from CM029397.1 coordinate 38,951,560, forward strand.
AAAAAAATAAAAATCATAGCGTCGCGACGCTCTCGGATTTTTCTCCAGATTCGCGGTATTGCGACGCTGTCCCGAATTTTTGCCTTATTTAAGGAATGCGATTAGGTCTTTGGAGGAGACTTTTTTGGGTGACTTTGGAGCCGTAAAACAGAGAGAAAAGGCTGCTGTGAAGGCTGAAGCAAGTGGAGAAAAGTGGATTTCAAGGCTTTGTTCGTGGAGATCGTGACAGGGACGTTCAGTCTCGGCCTACTTAGCGTTTACTTCTATTTTCCCTTTTCTTTAGTAGTTTTTATGGCTTATTTAGACTTAGTTTATATTGTAACGCGGATTATGTGTAGCTAAGTTTATTTCTTAGGGATTGATGTAGCCGTTGGGCACTTTATGGATTGAATTTATGGATTGTTGTTATTGATTCATTTATGTATATTGTATGTTTAATGCTTTCAATTTATCGGCCATGAATTGAATGTTGATTGTGATTAAATCTAACTCGGGAGAGAGGATTTAGCTTAGAACTCATTGTGCATAACTAGGATTTAGCTAGAAATCGGGAGATAATAGTTAATTCTAGAAATCGTTAAAAAGGATAACCTTAATGCCTTGCATGTTTAATGAATTTAGATAGGGAAATCGGGTTTATTGCATGTGGGAGAATCATGTATGCTCGGAAGAGATATGTGTGATTTTAGTATTCCAAGATTTATGAATCATAGCATGTCATTAATCCATAATCCCAATTGGTGAAATCAATCTCCTAAGACCGTTGTCATCAATTGTTTGTCACACTTTTTCTGATTGATTTGTGTTAGAATTGCTATCTTTACCACTAAAATTTGTTCCCTAAATAAAATTGGACAATATTATTTTCGGTAATTAGATTTGATTAAAAATCCAATCCAGAAGACGACACTCGATTTCAAAATCACTTTACTATTACTTGACCCGTGCGCTTGCGGTAGGAAAATTCCACATCAAGTTTTTGGCTCCGTTGCCGAGGATTGGCATATTTAGTCAATTTTAATATCGTAGAAAAATTGTCCGGTCTTAGTTTGGGGTGTATTTTATTTTTGTTATTTTTGTTATTTTGTTTTTAGGTAGATTGCATTTTTTTTCCTTTATTGTGTTTCTTTTCCATATTTATATTTTTCCATATTTGTTTGAATTTTCCATAGAAAGAATTTTTCTTTTTAGTTTTTTCCTTTGTAGATTAGTTTTTTCTTATTTGCTAGTTTCTTTATTTGTTTTTGCCATATTTGTTTTTGCTTTCCTTATTTGTTTATCTTTTCCTTTTGTAGATTATATTTTCCTTATTTGGATTTAGTTTTTTTCTTTTTCTAGTTCCTTTCCTAATTTATTTTCTTTCCTTTTCTTTTATTTTCTTTTTTTAGGTTAGTGTAGTTGGTGCATGCGAAATGTTAGGGAGTTGGCCTTAGTTCCCTTTGACCCAAAGATTGAAAGAACTTTTAATAGACTTCGAAGGGAAAGTAAAGTTAATCATATACAAATGGCCAATCCTAACCCCGAGGAGCCTAAGCCTATTAGAGACTACTTTCAGCCGGTCTTTCAGGAGCAACAATCGGGGATTGTCTATGCCCCGATCAATGCTAATAATTTCGAGCTGAAAACAGGTCTCATTCAAATGGCTCGAGACTGTGCCTATAGAGGGTCGCCCACCGAGGATCCAAATTCTCATCTGAAATCCTTCCTAGACATCTGCGGGACGGTAAAGTTAAATGGTGTTTCTGAAGATGCCATTCGCTTACGTTTATTTCCTTTTTGGTTGCAGGACAAAGCGAGGGATTAGTTGCAATCGATTCCACCTGGGAGCATTACTATTTGAGATGCTTTGGTCCAGACGTTTTTAAAGAAATTCTTTCCTCCTGCTAAGACGATCAAGCTAAGGACTGAGATTGGGACGTTCCAGCAGTAGTTTGATGAGCAGCTGTTTGAGGCCTGGGAGCGATTTAAAGAGCTGTTGAGGAAGTGCCCTCAGCATGGCTATCCCGACTGACTTCAGGTTCAATTATTTTATAATGGCTTAACTCCTAGTACAAAAACGATTGTTGATGCAGCTGCAGGTGGGACTCTGTTGTCCAAAACTGTTGAGAACGCTAGGACTTTGCTAGAGGAAATGGCCACCAATAGCTATCAGTGGCCATCTGAGCGGTCGGGACCGAAAAAAGATTGCTACTGGAGTGTTCGAGATTGACAACGTAAGTGCACTTCAGGCCAGATGTCTTCCCTTGCTAATGCATTTTTAAAGTTTTCAGGTACAGGGAGTGCCAATCGATTGAGTCTGCAGCTGCCCTTGCATCCCAGACTCAGGAGGAAAATCTCAGAGCAGGTTCAGTATGTCTCTAATTTAATTCTATGGGTACAATAATAATTCCACACCTACACATTATCACCCTAGTAACAGAAAACATGAGAATTTTTCGTATGCAAATAATAAGAATGTTCTGAATCCTCCTGGCTTTACTCCTCAAAGTCAAGAAAGTAAACAATCTTTAGAGGATCTTGTTGGAGCTTTTATTGCATAATCAAGTAACAGGTCAAATAAGCCTACGAGGAGGTCGTGATTGCCATAAACACCACTGTCAATGGCAATTCATGCAGCCATCAAAACCTAGAGACTCAGCTGGGACAACTGGTAAGTGTTGTCAACACCATGACTAAGGTAAAGCCCTAGCTGAACAGGAGAAGAATCTCCATGGGAGTACTGCAAGGCCGTAATTGTGCATCACGAGGAGAGACTCAAGTAGCTGTGAGGAGGGAGACTACTGAACCTGAGGAACTCACTGGAGAAGCTGAGGAGGGCACCATCTCAAACGAAGCTGAAAAGCTATACCTGAGCTCTCTATCCCTTCTCCTACTGCTTTAGTTCCTAAGTCAAAGAATAGGAAAAAGAAAAATTCTAAAGCTCAGTTTAATAAGTTTCTTGATGCTTTTACAAGATTGATGTTAATATTCCTTTTGCAGATGCACTAGAGCAGATGCCTCATTATAAGAAGTTCATGAAGGAATGGCTGAACAAAAAGAAGAAGGAAAAGCAGATGGAGACTGTATACCTCGCATCGACATGCAGTGCTCGTTTCCAACAGAACGTACCAGAGAAATTGTCTGATCCAGGGAGTTTTACTATTCCTTGTAGTTTTGGTACTTATTCATGTAGAGCATTATGTGATCTAGGGGCTAGCATAAATATCATTCCATTATCATTGTGCAAAAAGCTAAATATAGGAGAGATAAAATCTACTACTGTTAGGCTCCAGTTGGCTGACCAGTCTATGGTTAGTCCTTATGGAATTGTAGAGAATGTTCTGATCAAAGTAGGTATATTTTTCCTTCCTATTGATTTCTTTGTTTAGATATTAAAGAAAATCCTGCCTTGCCTATTATATTAGGGAGACCATTCCTTGCTACAGGGAGGGTTATAATTGATATTGAACGCAGGGAGCTAATCATTAGAGTCCAACAGGAGAAGGAGATCCTAAAAGCTTTTTGGGACCCCTTAGAGCACATCAGAGACTATGTTGGTGAGGTATAGGAAAGGTGCTAGGAAGAGCACTGTTGATGGAACACCTGACATTAGACCACCTTGATGCCTATTCGGTCAACACGTCGAGCTATGACGTTAAACAAGCGCTTATGGAGGCAACCCAAGTAAGTCCAGTTGTGTTTTTTCTTTTTGCTTTGATTTATTGTTTGTTTTTGTTTTGTAGGTCTTGGTTCCAGTTTCTCCTTTGCTTACAAGCTTCCATAAAAGAGGACATCGTCATTCCAGGACAGTATTGTTCACTCCCTCCTACTCTTTTATTGTTCTCATGCTTGATTATGCCTTATTTTCTTTATACATTGAGGACAATGCATGTTTTAAGTTTGGGGGTGGAATAGCATGTTTGTGGTGAAGGGATAAAAGCCCCATGCGGCGGAAAGTATTACCGACCTACTCAGAGTCTTAGATTCTAATTGAAATACCCATACAATTTGCAAAATATTACAACAATAAATCTATATTTAATAGGCTGTACATAGGCTATAACATGCTAAAAGATCAACTAGATTGATCCTAGTGATCAAGGATTTCATAGAAAACTTACTTTTGTAGAAAGTCTTGATCAATTCCCCTTTTCTTGCCAATAAGATTGAAAACGCAGCAACCCTCTTGTGCGAACACCACCAATCGACTACACCGGTATATCTCTAAGACTTCTTGAAGCAGGAGACTTGTGGGAGAGATCTCTGAGAGAAGGAGAGACAATGGGATGCCTTTCACCCCACCCCATGGGTCCTATATATAGTAAAGGCCAAGACCTTTTTCCTAATAGGTAAAAGAAGACATTTTCTTAATAGGAAAAGGTTTCTAATTTTAATAAATAATTAATTAATTCCATAATTAATTAATTTCCCAATTAAATATCATATATTTAATCTTAGGGAATTTATTAAAATTAAAATTATATGAATCCAATTCATATTAAATTTATTTGAACTCTTTCAAATATTTTCTTTCCTAATAGGAAAAAAGTCTCTAATTTTAATAAATAATTAATTAGTTCCATAATTAATTAATTACCCAATTAATATCATATATTTAATCTTAGGGATTTTATTAAAATTAGGTTTAAATCTCATTTTAGTCCCTGAACTTTTAAGTTTGTTCTATTTAAGTCCTTAAACTTTCAAAACGTTCATTTTGGTCCTTGAACTTTCACATCTGTTCTATTCTAGTCCCTGAACTTTCAAAATGTCTATTTTAGTCCTTATACTTTTAAAAAATAATCATTATGGTCCTTGTTATGTTACTTTTATACTTCAAATTTGCTTTTCCTAATGTTTGTCTCTAATTTATTTGACTTGAAATCATGCTCATATTAACAATCTATTACACATACTCGAAGCTATGTCATTAATTTGTTAAAATTGAAATAAAACTAAGGATTAAAATAATCATTTTTTGAAAGTTTAGGGACTAAAATATACATTTTAAAGTTTAGGGACCAATATGGAACAAACTTGAAAGTTCAGGGACTAAACTGAACATTTTGAAAGTTGAAGGACCAAAATAGAATAATCTTTAAAGTTTAGGGACCAAAATAGGATTTAAACCTTAAAATTAATATGAATCCAATTCATATTAAATTTATTTGAACTCTTTCAAATATTTTCTCAAGAATTAATTTTTGAAATTAATTCAAAATTATATTATAAAGTTTCATAAACTTATATTATAATGCATCAATATACATTATACGATTCCCCAAATAAATTGAACACTTTACATTTACAATTTATATTGTTTGCTTCAAATCTTTTTACGAGCTACTAGTGGGACCTAATGGACCTACATATCAGAAGCTCCAACGATACGAGACTAATCGGCTTAAACTCATTAACCAAGTTAGTCTCCATTCGTTAACTGTGGGTCATTCCACTAAAGACCCTCAGCTGCACTCTTCTCACTGCAGAATATTTTTGTGTCCACGGATATCAACCAACCTTTGGTAGTCGAATTCAAGAGCTCCGTGGATGAATTCTTCTCACGATCGATGTGTGGACGACCACTGAAGTCTTCCCGGCTATTCTCTGGCCTTAGAACCGCTTATGGGAGCTTAAACCGTGATGGATTTTAGGAGTAAAATGAAACTAAGAGAGTATTCAAATATATGCCTATTTTGAGAGAGAATACACAACAAGCTTTCACCAAAATGCCAACCCTTATCTCAGTCATTTCTTCTCAATTTATAGAGGATTTTCCAGCCTTCCAACACATGGACTTTTGCCAGCAAAAGACACTGAGAAGAAGACACAAGGTGCAAGAAAAGCTTGGTCATGGGATAGGTTTCAAGCTAACCCATTTTACCTCTTGGGTTTTAATTTATATGAAATTCATAATTTCATTATTAATTTGATTTTTTTTTTGTTAAAATGAATTACTCAAATTCATTTTCTTAATTAAAGATATTTGAAAAATAACTTTAATTAAAATAATTAATTTAAACAAATTTAATTAATTAATTTAATTTAATATCAAATACTAAATCAAATAATTGCACCTATCCCGACTTCTCTCAAATCGACTTCTCGAACATGAATCCCTATTCACGTGCAATCAATATTTAAATCATATTTAAATACTTCTGACTCTCTATATTATAGTTTAATTCATAATTAAACTAATACGTTAATAACATCACTATATAATTAACGTTAATTCCCTAAACTGAATTTGAACGTTTCAAGTTCATTCATCACACTGTTCTAAGGTTTAGTCCGTATGAGCTAGCAGGGGGACCTAATGGACCTACAGTTCATGGGCTCCAAGGATCCGAGATTAATCGGCTAATACTCATTAACCTAGTTAACCAACATTCGTTAACTACCAGGACACTCCACTATAGTCCGATAGTTGCAGTCCCTTCACTGTAGATATATTTATGTCCACCTGATATAACCATACTTAGTAAGTCGACCCTTCACAGGTTGTTCGCAACTACAACTAGGTCAAAAGTCCTTCTTACCCCTGAAGTTACATTTAGTTCCTTAAGTCCCATTGATCCTCTAATGAACAATTGGTTTGTGGTCCAACCACCAAACCTAATACCTTTCGAGCCAATGAGAGGGCGGGATCCCTTTGTTCAAGTCCCGGAGTCAGCACTTAAGAGAACAACCTCTTGCTATCCCAGAAGTGTGGGTAGAAGTGAATTCCATCTTGCAAGACTACGTCCCTAGCTATCTACCCGGTCTTATCCCCAAAATGGTAGACATATTGAGTCCGCGATGATGAACCACTCTCACCCATGCAAATCAAAGGATAATCCCGAATAAACAAGAGTTCATAGTTAGCTCAGGATTAAGATCGAGTTACCTAGGTCTGAAGGAATTGAATCCCAGCGGAAGCGAATTTATGTATTCTAAACTATTTAGTATCGAGGACTTACATGTAAGGTCGAAGAACAACACAATGCTCCTCTTGAATTTCACGTACAGTAAGCCTCCAGTAAACACCACCACAAAGAGCACCCGCAATATCTTTGAGTTATTGAGATTTGATTGGTGGGAACCCGTAATCTTGATAGGGAAAGAATTACAACATGACTTTGTTGTATACTTGAGAGGAATTGAGAGAACCTTTTAGAGATTTTTTTTCTGTGTTTCACGCAGACTATGAGAGAGAGAGAACGCAAGCAGAGGACCCATCTTTCTTTTATACAATGCACGTTGATTCTGAAAACCATCTAACAATTTTTTTTGGGCAGATGGTAGGTCAAGGATTGATTATAGTTATTTTGGAGATGTTGTTATTTTTTATAGCACATATCGAACAAATAAGTACAACATGATATGTGCGTCTTTTACTGGAGTGAACCATCATAGGAAAACTATCTTGTTCGGTTGTGTTTTTTTTTATTTGATGAGACAACAAAGTCTATTTTTTTTTGGTTATTTGAAGCTTTTTACAAGCAATGGAATGTCATCAACCTAGTACGATATTTAGTGATCAATGTCAAGCAATGGCCAATACAATTGAAAAGATATTTCTTGAGACTCAACATCGACTTTGTTTATGGCATATTGGTCAAAATGCTCCTAAACATCTTTCTCATTATTTAAGAATGCATGATTTCAACATACTATTCAATAGATGTCTTTACAATTACGAGACTAAGAAAGAGTTTGAGTGTAGGATCGTATGGCAACACTAGAGGGGGTGGATAGAGTTGCTTAATAAAATTTATTACTTTTTTTTTGGCTAAATTAAACTAAATTGATTTAAAATAAATTAATTTAATAAACACTCTAAAATATACACTATGCTAGAAATATTTGACAATTTTCCTAAGCATTAAATCTACTCATATAGATAATCAAATAGTGGAATTTAAAAGAGTAGAGAAAAAGAGAGATAACACCGGTAATTTTTTTTATGGTGGTTCGGAAATTCCTACTCCACTCTCCAAGACTTCTTCTTAGGTATTTTAATACAACGACTCTCTTACAGATGAGAACCAAACTGCCCGAACACTCTTTTTTCAGGTTCAAGAGTAAACCTCTATCGGTCATTTTACAGGTTCAGGACCAAACTTATACCAATCTTTTTAAATGGGTTCAAGATCAAACCGCTATGATCCTTTTAACCAGGTTCAAGATCAAACCACTACAAATCCTTTTTCGGGTTCAGATCAAACCACTCACTCAATTCCCAAGGTGCACCCATACCTTATTACAATTTTCCAATAAAAGAAGAAAACAATCTCACAACAAAAATTACCTCTTGAAGGCAAATTACACAAGATGATCACTCACAATTCTCTCTCAAAAGTTCGTCACAAAATTGCAGTAGGTCAATTTAAGAATATGGGAGGATTTTAGATAAGTAGAACAAAAGGCATGAAGGTTTGTTGGAAATTTTATCAATTTGAGTGTGTGCTTGATTAGAGAATTTGGCTCAAATTTATAGGTGAGGAAGTGAAATTTTTAGCCATTGGATTTAATTTGAAATGGATGGTGGAGATTTAATTTTATGAAAAAGGAATGAATGTTGCATTTGAAATGGATTAAAATTAGGAACAAAATTGAATGAATTTGAGATTTGAAAGGATACATTTTTGGAGAAAATTTGAATTAAGATTGATATTTGAAAAGGATTGAAATTAGGAGAAATTGAAAGTAAAATGGGGATTTGAAGTAGGAAGGGTTCTAGCCGTTGCGTTTCTCTCTCGAGAGGAAGGGTGAAGCTATGGACAGGAGGGGCAACTCACGAGTTTGCCAGTAGGGATCCTTTGGTGATCGTTCGGGTGTCTCAAGGGTGTTCTAGGGCATTTTAGATGTAGAGGAAAAGGCAGGGGAAGAAACGGAAGGGGCCGGGGAGGAGAAAGTCAGGGTACGGGGAGTTTCTTAGAGGACCTTGAAACCCATGATAGATGGAGGTCGGAGAAACTCGATCGGAAGTCGAAAGAAGGAGGACCGGAAGGGAGGAGACAGAATCGACAAGACACAGCTCAATCAAAAAACTGTGTTGGGGTTTATGTCCTAGAACTCAAGTTTTTTTTTATCCTTTATATAATAAAGATGTTATTCAGTGAAATTTTTTATTTATATCTTAAAATCCAATAGAAACATCCATTGTTATAACATGAGATACTCGAACGATATCATAAATATAGACCGGGATCAAGTTCGAGTATATAACCTAAATTGTCTATAGTAAATGGATAAGGTTGGGTACCTCTTGTTTTGGTAACACTATGGGTGCGGCCTACTTTGCGAATGAGGCAAACGACGTGATCCTGGATCGTTCATGTAGAGACATGCGAGTAGGGGCATTCTGTGTAAAAGATGTTTACACAAGACAGGACCGAGAAATAAGTCACTCTTACTTTATAACGCCGTTTACTACTAAGACTGACTATCTCATACGATGACCTAGGTAACTCGATCTTAATCCTGAGCTTGCTATGAACTCCTGTTCGTTTAGGGTTGTCTTTTGATCTGCATGGGTGAGAGTGGTCTAAATATACCGTTCAATAATCCTACCATTTTGGGGATTACACTAGATGGATAGCTGGGGACATAGTAAAGCAAGACGGAATTCACTCCTACCCGATTTAGGGATAGTAGAGAGGTTGTTCCCTTAAGTGCTGAATCCAAGGCTTGAACAAGGGGCCCCACCCTTTCATTGGCCCGAGAGGGATCTTGTTTATTGGTTGAACCATAAACAAATTGTTCATTAGAAGACCAGTGGACTTAAGGAACTAAGATGTGCTATAGGGGTAAAACGAACATTTGACCTTGCTATAGTAACGAACGACCTGTGAAGGATTGACTTACTAATCATGGTTATATCGAGTAGACAGAAATATATCTACAGTGAGGGGAGTTCAACTACTAGGTTATAGTGGAGTGTCCCGATAGTTAACGGATGTTGGTTAGCTAGGTTAAAAGAGTTTGGCCAGTTTAACCTCGTACCGTTGGAGCCCATGATTTGTAGGTCCATTAGGTCCCATTGCTAGCTCGAGACTAACCTTTGGAACAATACGATGGATAAAATATGAATTACTTTATGTTCATGTTTAGGAAAATAGATAGAGGTGTTAGACGTTATCGATACGTCGTGTTTTTGTGAAAACCAGGTTTGTGTGATTTAATATTTAAATATGATTTAAATATCGAGATCATGAATAAGGATTCATGATTAAAAATAACATTTCGGAAATGTTTGGGAATGATGGAAAAATATTAATTTAATATTAGATATTAAATTAATAATTATTTTAAATTAATTTTGAATTAATTAAAATTCAATTTTGATTTTTCAGATTAATTAAAATTAAATAATTATCTAATTAAATTTAGATAATTATGGAATTAATTAAAATTAAAAAATCTTGAATTTTTGGAGGTGGAGTGCATGGTGACTAAACCCATGCACTGCCCTCATGAAAGCCACTCAATTTCCCACTTCTTCATGGTTGATTTGGTGCATCATCTGGGGCTTTTCTTCTCCATTGATCCCTCTATAAAAGGGAAGAAGAAGGATGAAAGAAGCAAGCTGAATCCATAGTGAATTGCTGCCAAAATTGAAGCTCACCATACCCACCTCCATAAGCTTGTTCTTTAAGCTTGTCTCATAAAATTCCATCACTAGAGGATCCCACAATCCGTTCCAAAGGCTTGAGGATAGCAAGGAAGATCCAATGGTGGTTCATGATTGATAGGTGAAGAAAAACATCTAGAGAATCCAATTTCTCCATTTATACAAGGTTGGTAAATTGTCTCTGTTTTTCTTCACTTGGACAACATGCAATGAATGATCAAATTGAGTTTATTATGTGCCTAAGATCCAAAATTACTTCTGTATTTTAGATATTAACACTTTCAAACTGATACGGTTGAGCACACAATCAAGAATGAAGAGGAAGGCAACGGTCAAACGAGCCAAGAGAATGGGCCTCTCGGGCCTAGCCAGACAGTGGGCCAACGCTTAATAGAAGGAAAGCCAGGAAAATACGTAGACCAGATTGGCAACAAGGAAATAACAAAGGAGGACAACTCAGATAACAGAGATAAAACAAAAATATTATCTTAGTCAAAACCTGGGGAGGAAAATATTAAAAAGAAAGAAACCACAATCATTAATAAGAAGTGGAAGAGGTTGGCTAGAGCAGAATCAAATGCAATATATCCAAACCAAAGGCCACCTGAGACTAAGGAAGTTGGGGGAAAGAGGAACAATGAGGAGGAAACAAAAATGCAACCTAAGGAGAAAAAAAGAGCCACAATCCAAAACTACTCCGAGTCTTTTGGAGGGATATCGGCGGAGGTTGGGTGCCAACCCCGCACGGACGCCATGAAAACATTATGTTGGAACGTTCGAGGTTTTGGGGAATCCTCGGACGTTCCGAGCGCTTCGACATGTGGTCAGATGCCAAAATCCTCATGTTGTTTTTCTTTCTGAAACGAAATGCGGTTTGGATAAAGTGGATAAGTTAAAAGAGGCTTTAAAATTTGGTTGTAATTTCGGGGTGCCTAGTGATGGGAAGAGCGGAGGGCTAGCTATCCTTTGGAAGGAAGAGATTAACCTGCAAATTAGATCCTTTTCCATGGGGCACATCAATACAACAATAAAGGAGGATAACGGGTGGTGGAGGTTTATTGGCTTTTATGGAAACCCGATCACCAACAAAAGAAAAGATTCATGGGATCTCCTTGAGAAGCTCAGTGGGAGCTCTAATCTCCCTTGGATTATAGGGGGAGATTTTAATGAGATCCTTCTTGCTAGTGAGAAGTTGGGTGGAGTCGATAAAAGTCAAGCTCAAATGAATTTATTCAGAGAAGTGGTGGATAGTTGTAACCTTCATGAGTTGGGCTGCGGGACAGGTTAATTCACTTGGGAAAAAAAGTCAGAGGGGGAGTTTTGATAAAAGAAAGATTGGATAGATTTTGGCCACAAACGATATAAATTCCATTTTCAAAAAGTATAGTGTTGACCACTTGAACAAGCACATCTCTGATCATAGGCCCATAGTTGCTACTCTTTCCAAGCATTCAGAAGAAGTCAAGAGAGGAAAGAGGAGAAAAGATGTTAAATTCGAAGGTGGCTGGGTGACCTTCAAAGAGTGCAATGAGATTGTTAGTCACCATTGGAATAACAATCTGAGAACAGGAATTCAGAACTATAATAGCAAGCTGAAATAATGCTTAGTGAAGTTGAGTGGCTAGAACAAGAATAGGCTGAAAGGCTCCATTAAATCGGCCATAAATAGAAAGGAAAATGAAATCAAGGCCATTCTGGCAGGTAGGGATGTTATCAAAGAACACGAACTAGATAAGGCTGAAAAAGAGCTGGAATTGCTTCTTGAAGAAGAAGAGATTTACTGGAAATTCAGATCTTGTGAGGATTGGCTGAAGTGGAGGGACCGCAACACTAAATGGTTTCATTCCAAGGCCAACATGAGGAAAAAATAAAACAAAATTGAGGGGCTTTGCAACAACATGGGAGAATGGATTACAGACAAAGAAGAAATGGGCAAGGAGGTCTCGGCATATTTTGCTAAGTTGTTCTCAACATCGTCCCCTAACTAGGAGGCCATTAGACGTACAATAGAGGGGATCTCATATAAGATTTCAGAAGCTTAAAGCAAATCACTTGATGCACCCTTCACAAGAACAGACATTGAAAAAGCTTTAAAAGGGATGAGCCCCAGTAAAGCACTGGGGGAGATGGGGCTCATGCCCTGTTCTACCAGAACTACTGGGATATCATCAGTTCTGATGTCACCCAAGTTTGCCTCGAAGCGCTTAACGAGGGAAGAGATGTTGGGCCTTTGAACAAAACTCTGATTGCCCTGATCCCCAAGAAGAAGAAACCAACAAGACTGGAGGAATTTAGACCTATTAACCTGTGCACTGCTATATACAAAATCATTGCGAAAGCACTGGCCAACAGGATGAAGAGGGTCCTCAATGATATCATCTCCCTGTCTCAGTCAGCGTTTGTGCCAGGTAGAGTAATCACTGACAACGAAGTGATCGGGTTTGAATGCATTCACTCAATAAACTCTAGGAAAAAAAGGAAAAATAGGTCAATCAAAGCTAAAGCTCGATATGAGCAAGACGTATGATAGAGTTGAGTGGATATTCCTAAGGCAGTTGATGGAGGAGATGGGATTCTCCATGAGATGGATTGAACGTGTCATGAACTGTGTAGAATCAATCAGGTATTCAGTGCTTTTAAACGGGACCCCCCAGGATGAATTCAAACCTCATAGAGGGCTAAGACAAGGAGATCCTTTATCTCCCTACCTCTTTCTCCTCTGTGTTGAAGGTCTCTCAACGCTGCTTAACAGGGAAGAATCTAACAACCTAATCTCTGCCATTCACATTTCTAAGCATTGTCCTACACTAACCCACCTTTTTTTTTTTTTTTGCAGATGACAGCTTGATCTTCTTCAAAGCGTCCAGAGAAGAAGCCAACAGGATTAAAGAGGTGCTAGACATATACGAGAAAGCTAGCGGGCAAAAAATCAATAAGGAGAATTCAGCGTGTATGATAAGCCAAAACGTGGATGACATGAAGACCAGAGATATCAGTCACTTGTTGGGTGTTAACCTCACTAAAACCTTGGGGCAATACCTTGGCCTCCCTTCCCAAACGGGAAAGAATAAGAAGCAGTTGTTCAACAAAGTAAGGGAAAGAGTCTAGAAAGTTTTGCAAGGGTGGAAAGGGAAGCTTTTCTCTCTTGGAGGGAAAGAGATCCTCATAAAATCCATAGCACAATCAATCCCGAACTACACAATGAGCTGCTTCAAACTCCCAAAATCCATCTGTGAGATGATAATAGGTCCTGTGCTAAGTTTTGGTGGGGATCCTCAGACCAGAAGAAGAAAAGCCATTGGATGGGATGGGACAAAATGTGCGCCAGCAAGGATTGTGGGGGAATGGGATTCCAAGACATCCACCTTTTCAATAAAGCTTTACTAGCCAAGCACAGCTGGAGAATCATTAAGAATCCTCAAAGCTTAATGGAAAGAGTCCTAAGAGGCAAGTATTTCCATGAGGGAGACTTTCTCCAAGCTAAGGAGGGGAGCAATCTGTCCTTAACGTGGAAAAGCATCTTATGGGGAAGAACCCTCTTCGAGGAAGGTTTTAGATGGAGGATTGGGAATGGGGCCAGAATTTATATAAGTCAGGATAAGTGGTTGGATAGAAAGGGAGCTAGTGCGCCAGTTTGGGTGAAAGACGAGTGGAAATGCAAAAGACTCATAGATCTATTAAATGACCATGGCGAGTGGAAGGAAGAGGCTGTTAAGGAAGCGTTCCTCCCGGAGGATGCAAAGGCTATTCTAAGAATGCCTAGATCGGGGACAAGCTCAAATGACGCAATCATATGGAACTATGACTCCAAGAGAATGTTCACTGTAAAAAGTGCTTACCATCTAGTGAGGAACCTAAACTCTAAAGAGAAAGCTACTGGATCAGATTTCTCCATGGCCTCTACAATATGGAAATCAGTCTGGAATGCTAATTGCCTCCCTGGAGCTAAGATTGCATCTTGGAAGATCTTGAAGGATATAATCCCTACCAAAACTAACATTTGCAAAAAAGGAATTAAACTAATTTGGTGTGCTGTTTGTGCAAGTCTCAAGTGGAAAGAACTTTACACCTCTTTTGGAAATGTAAGTTTGCCAAGAAGATTTGGAAAGATTTTTTTTCCTTAATCCACACCTTTTTTTTAACTGGTGTAGAGACGACTGGAGCCCTCTGGATTGCTGGGAAGGGATGCGAAGAGTTTTAAGTAAAGAGGAGCTAAACAGAGCTATCATCATCCTATGGACTCTTTGGAATACCAGAAATCTCAGCAACCAAAATCAGAAAATTCCAGACTTCAAACAGACGTGCAACACCATAAACAAATACATTGGGGAACCTAAAGAGGAATTGGATTCATACTCGAAGCTGCCTCAGCCAAAGAACCATTCGAGTCACCTCATTTGGAAGTTGTCGGACCCCGATAGTTGGAAGCTGAACACTGACGCCTCGTGGTGTGAAGCTCTAGGGAAAGGAGGCTTGGGATGGGTAATTCGTGACTCCAATGGGTCTTTGATTGGAGCGGGCTACAAGCAAACAAACAGGAAATGGCCCATTAAATGCATGGAAGCCGAAGCGATCCTTAATGGCATCAAAGAGTATCTGAGCTCGGATGAAGGCGAGGAGAAGAGATTCAAACTCGTTGTTGAAGACCTTTCGGAACTGGCTTGTTTCGTGGAGGAGATTGGGAGAATTTCTGAAGCTCAGCAAATCGAATTCGTCAAATGCCCAAGAAGCAGCAATAGTTTAGCGCACGGTTTAGCACGAGCAGCGATCTCCCATGGTGATTTCTATTATTTTTTTGGCTGCTCCCTTCCGATTGTTGAAGAAGAGGAAGCGTTTTGGTGGGAAATCGTTTTCCCCGATTGGTTGGTTAAGATTGTATCTGATAATATTGGTGTACCTAACACTTAGTTTTAATGAATTGCTTTTATTTTCAAAAAAAAAAAAATGGGGATTTGAAAGGATTGACTTTAGGAAGAAATTGAAATTAAAAATGAGGTGTAAAAAGATTTAATTTAGGAGAAGATAGGTATTAAAATTGGGATTTTAAAAAGATTAAAATTAGGATCGAAATGTTGAGTTGAAATTTAGATTTGAAAAGGATTAAAATTAGGAGAAAATTGAAATTAAAATTGGGATTTGAAAGGATAAATTTTAGGATGAAAAATGGAACCATAGAAGATTAAAATTAGGAGTCAAATGAAAGAAATTGATTCAGCCAACTATCCAAAAGGATGTCCACGTCAGCTGCCACATCGGATGCCACGTAAGCGCCACATCACTGCCACATAAACTTTTCTTCCAATTTTCTTTTGCTTGTAACATTCTCGTTTGAACTCCGATTTGAGCGATTCAAATTGTGTTGGAATTGTCTTTCTGAGCTCTACAATATGAACACTTCAAAAAATTGAAAGTAATAATAAACTAAAGGTTTATTATCATCCAAACATATGGTATGACTGAAGCTCGTAAAGCTAACATTGAGGATGTAAGGAATCAACTGCTAATGATTATTGATTTGTCTCAAAGTTCATGGCTTAGAACTTTTTTTGAGTTGCGAAGAAAATGGTGTCCAACATTCAACAAACAATATTTCTCTGTCAGCTTTGTCAACGCAAAGAATTGAAAGCACGAATAGTGTATTAAAAAATATGACAAGTCTACCTCTCTTACTCAATTTATTATTCGTTATGATAAGGTGTTAGAAAGGATTCATCAATCTGAGTTGATTAAAGATTTCAAATGTTGTCAAACTACACCTTGTTGAACAAGTTTGGAGGCATGATCCAACAGCCATCCATAAAATATACTCGTCCTAATTTTCAAGAATTTCAAGATGAGTTATTTGAATCATTTCCAGTAGGTATTAAAAGCATAAGTTGTTATAGGTGATTTTGGACCACCTCGATATGCAAGGAGCTGAGGGCAGTGCAATATCAGCCCAACGAGACAACGAGGAAACGGGTCCTGGAGGAAGAACAAGCAAAGGGTCGGGCCAAGGTCGGAGGGATCAGGCCTTGGCCCAACCCATATGGTCGGCCTTGACCGACCACTCGGCCCACTTGCGTGGGTCGAGTCCTTTCGCCTCCGTTTGATCCCTAGTGCCCCTGACTGCCCCGGTTCCACTTGGTTCAACCCGAATCGCCTCCAGATGCCTAAAAACCCTAGAGCAGGAACAGGTATTTAGACCCTTCTTGATCACTGAAGAAGGGATCCCGAACTCTATACTCTGATTCTCCTCTTACTCTTGCTTTTTTGCTTCCCATCGTTCTGCTTGCTGACTTAAGCATCAGAGGCGGTGTGGCAAGCACCACACCGGTGTGCAGGTTTTACTGTCTTGTAGGCCACGCCTTTTCCCCTCAAACAAATTTACCGTTGGTGGCACGTGAAGGTCAGGTGAGTTCCTCCTGACCAAATCTAACCATCAACAATTGGCGTCGACTGTGGAGAAGAAAGCTTGCTAGCGAAATTTGCTCATTGGTGGCCTGACAAGTAAGGGGATGGAGAAGGGAAACCGTAATCCAAACTAGAGTATTCAGATGATGACCACCACCCGCGGAGGTCACGAGAAGAAAGTCGAGATCGACCTCGAACCCAATCTCCTCATCCTCGGTCTCCACTGCCCTCATGCCAAGAAAGGCAGGTTGATGTCAAAATTGCTACCCTCGAGAACAAAGTAAGTGCGATGGATCATAACTTGTCCAGGATACTTCATGTCTTGGATAAACCTGGTCCTAGCACTAAAACCAACGATGAGAGGTTGATTAGGGATCCGAGGAAGGGGAAGGAACCAATGGAGTATACTGTAGAGTCAGATACAAGATCGAAAGGAAAGAAGACTAACAACATGACCAGCAAGATCAGGGGGCTGAAGTCTGCAGGTCACACAGTGTTGAGGAGCCTAGAACCAAGCACACTTAAGGGACGCGACTACACAGTCTCAACACCAAGTTACAATCATACCGGGACAGACTTGAGAGATCTGATTAAGGAGAAGCGCAAAAGTGCCAAGGTTGTTGAGGCCGAGGCCAAAACTACCGAAGCTGAAGCCAGGGCTGCCGAGGCCGAGGTCGAGGCTAGATTGACCGAGGCCGAGGCCAACAAGGACAATCTCCTTTGGAAGACTGAGCTTCTGAACACGCTAAAAGAGCTCGGAAATCCTCAGGGAGACCTGTAGAAGTCAAAGGACTCTGGAGAGCATGACTTGGAAGAACTGATTGACCAAGTCGACCCACCCTTCACAGAAGAAGTCATGAAAGTCGAGGTGCCCCAGAAGTTCAAGTTACCTACATTCAAACCGTATGATGGCAAGAAAGACCCCGTACAACATCTAGGCGCCTACAGGAACTGGATGGACTTCCACGGTGTCTCAGATGCAATCAGGTGTCGTGCCTTCTCTTTCACTCTGACAGAATCAGCCAAGCAATGGTTTGAAAGGTTGAAAAGGAGATCCATCAGCTCTTTCAAGGAATTAGCCCGAGATTTCTCGCACAATTTATGGGAGTCAGAGAACAGCGCAAGCCTCACATCAACCTCTTAACTGTAAAACAACAGGCAGGTGAGAGCTTTCACGATTATATAACACATTTTAACGAGGAAGCACTGCAGGTTGAGGGGTACAGTGAGGGAGCAGCCCTAGTAGCCATCACAGCCAGACTGGAAGATGAGAGACTGCTCAATTCAATAGGTAAGAGCCAACGTCGAACCTATGCCGAGTTTGTTTCCAAGGCACAGAAGTATATGAGCGCAGAGAAATTACTGAAATCGAAAAGGTCAGAACGAGAGCACAAGAGACATTCTTCAGTTGATCAGAACAGAAAGAAAGATAAGAGACAAAGAACAGACGATGGTGACCGAGGTCGAGCCGACCATGACCATGGCCGAGGCCGAGCACATCCCTTTGGTAAATTCGAGAAATATACACCAACTGCTGTTCCGCAGGAGCAAGTTCTGATGTAGATTCGAAACACGGGTCTTCTTAAATTCCCAGGGAGGATGAAGTCAAATCCCGATAAAAGAGACAAGAGCCAGTATTATCGTTTCCACCGAGACCATGGGCATTCAACCAGGAATTGTATTCAGTTGAAAGATGAAATTGAGGCACTAATCCAGAATAGGTATCTGAAGAAGTTCGTCACCGAAACCGAGACCGAGGCCGACCAGAGATGGTTGAGGCCGAGGATGACCAAAGATGGATGAGACAAAGACGAACCCCCACGAGAGATCAGGACCATCTTTGGAGGGCTAGCTGGAGAAGGTTCAAGCAGGAAAAGGAAAGCTATGGCCAGGGAAGCAAGGTTCGAACCAGAATATCGAGGTATGTACTCTGTCCATCTAGCAAAGACACACCCCCCTTTGGAGTTCACTGAGGCTGAGGCAGCAAGCATCCATCAGCCACATAATGATGCTCTGGTGGTCACTTTACTGGTAGCCAATGTGATAATCCATCAGATTCTAATTGATGGAGGAAGTTCGGCTGATGTCCTTTCTCTAACGGCCTTTAAGACAATGCAGTTAGAGAGAGAACTCTTAAATCCAAGCCTTACCCAACTTGTAGGGTTTGGAGGATAAAGAGTGACCCCAGAGGGTAGCATAGAACTTCTTGTGACCTTTGGGGCTGGACAGAATGCAGTGACAAAGATAATAAACTTCCTAGTTGTGGATTGCATTTCAGCCTATAATGCAATCCTAGGAAGGCCGACCTTGCATGAAATGAAGGTCATAGCTTCGAATTATCATCAGTTGCTGAAGTTTCCAACTCAGAATGGTGTAGGAGTTGTCAAAGGAGAGCAGAAGACATCAAGGGAGTGTTATTGGACAGCGCTAAAAGAAGTTAAGTCACTGAGGGCTGAGGCCGACCAGGGGATGAGCCAAGGCCGAGCAGAGCACACTTCCACCAACTCTGAATCTGAACTTATGGAGTTTTAGAGCTTCTTATTTATTGCATTTTATCATGTAATTAAACATTGATTGTTTTGTTTCTGCTTCCAGCATAGGTTGAGTACTTTTCATATTTACTTTCATTCAAATGTAAAAGTTCTTTTAATACCAAAGCTCCATCTTTTCACCATTAAAGTTCAGTATTCAGAAGTGTGCACAGGAATATTGATTCAAGCGTCACCTTCAAGCCAGAACCAGTGGAAGTTAGGCGAGCCTGGGCCTCCAGGTCTACCTCGCCTCATCTAGCTTGAGCCCATCACATCATGCGAGCCTGGACCACCGAGTCGACCTCGCCTCATCCAGATTCGAGATTATGCGGGCCTGGACCGTCGAGTTTACCTCGCCTCATTTGGCTTGAGCCCTTCACTTCACGTGAGCCTGGACCCCCGGTCTACCTTGCCTCATCTAGATTCGAGATTATACGAGCCTGGGCCATGGGTCTACCTCACCTCGTCTGGCTTGAGCCCATCACTTCTCGTGAGTCTGGACCCTCGGGTTTACCTCGCCTCATATAGATTCAGGTCTACCAAGCTAAATTAGCTAACACACCGATAGCAATAAATCCGCACATAAGTCAGCATAGAGCAAGGATCGTTACTCTTAAATTGGGCTTACGAAGCTCAACCTATTGCAATAAGTCACACCCGAATCCCAATTCAAGAGTGGGGGTTTAATGTTATAAGTGATTTTGGACCACCTCGATATACAAGGAGCCGAGGTCAAGGCCGACCATTCGGCCCATTTGCGTGGGTCGAGTCCTTCCGCCTCTGTTCGGTCCCCGGTGCCCCTGGCCGTCCAGTTCCACTTGGTTCAGCTCGAATCGCCTCCGAATGCCTAAAAACCCTAGAGCAGGAACTGGTATTTAGACCCTTCTTGATCACTGAAGAAGGGATCCCGAACTCTATACTCCGATTCTCCTTTTACTCATGCTTTTTTTCTTCCCATCATTCTGCTTGCGAAGCATCAGAGGCGGTGTGGCAAGCACCACACCGGTGTGCAGGTTTTACTGCCTTACAGGCCACATCTCCCCCCCCCCCCCGCGCTCAAACAAATTTACCATTGGTGGCACCTGAAGGTCAAGTGAGTTCCTCCTAACCAAATCTGACCATCAACATAAGTAATGTTGGGAATAATTTCATTTACAAGTTAGTGAAAGATGGTGATGAAAAATAATACTTGGCGAATTTCACACTTTCTGATCAAATTGTCGATTGCACGTGTAAGAAATTTGAATGTATGGGCATCTTATGTTTGCACACATTAAGAGTCCTACTCGATATATCTTACGGAGATGGACAAAATATGCAAAAGATGGATTGGGGAGAAATAATGGTGATGGAGAAGTAGTTAACAGAACAACCAAATGAAATTTTAAAATGAGCCAAGTTATGCAGAAAGTCATTTGCTTTGCTAATCAAGGTGTATTGACAAAAGAAACAACTAAAATGGCTGAAGATATTTTGGATAAAGGCTTGAAAAGTATTGAAAGTATGTTGAGGGCAATGAAAATGGATGATTGTGATGTAGTTAAAGAGGTTGAAACCAATAATATTGTCGATGAAGAGAAAGACATTGAAGGTGACACTCATGAGTTCAAGTCACTTCATATTTTGGATCCTCCACATCGAAGAATGAAAAACAAGTAAGAAATGTTAGAATAAAAAGTCAACTTGAGAAGAATCGCAAGAAAAAGACAGTAGTCATTGAAGATCGACCTACAAAATAGGAATTCATTATGGTTAGTTCGATATATATTTTTTTTATTATTATTCTTGCAACCGTATCAATTGTTTCATGTTCTAAATGATATGTTACGAAGTTAAATTATATTGATTTCTTTGATGTTTCTCTTTTGATGGAAATTCTAAGATGACAAATCTCCTCAGCAAATTCTAATTTTGCATTTGGATGTTCGACTTATCTAGCAAATCACTCTTCAAATATTTCATTTTATAATACTGGTTTTCCAATTGTTCCATTTACCTAGATACTTGTTATATAATCAATATTAGTTTATTTTCAAATAAAGTTGTCATATTTTGAATTAATGTAAATTTGTTATTGATGTTTGATTATTGGATATCTATAGGTATTTTATCCGAATATGATTCCGAACCAACACCCTCCAAATTATAATGGTATCCAATTCACTCAATCAAATACAAATTCAATTTTAGATGGAATGCAAGATGGCTGAAAATCAAATGATTTTGATGCGAAGATATGTTGTAGGAGTAAATTTGCAGTATGATATCAACATTGTTTATTATCTTCTCTTGATATAATTTTTAATTTGAACATTAGAGTTCTTTTCTTTTTCTTTTTTTAATGAATCATAAATTTTATTTATAGTTCTGTTATGCATCAACTTTAATTTTATTTGTCTTATGATACTTATAAGTCCTTAGTGCTTATAGGTAACCAAATGTGTAATGAATAAAAACTCAATTATAATATGATAACGTGGGATAAAAAATTATTTCATTATTTGAAAATAAGGTTACAAATAAAAAGTAAAGATCATAATCACATAATGGATAAAAAATAAAATCTAATAATAATTTTAATCAATGTGAGACAAACCACAATTATTTAGTGTATGTTTGGAATGACTTTCTAAATGGTTAAAAATATTTATTACACTTAGAAACACTTTTTTAGATACATAGAAAGTCATCCTAAATGGACTCTTAATTATTTATACACAATAAAGTTACAAATTGAAAAATAATAATAATTAAAATAAAAAAAATCAATATCCTTCCTTATTTTATTTTTAAGATGTGTAAAATAATTTAAAGTAATAGTGAAAGGAAAAAATAAAAATAAAAATAGAGAAGATGAAGTGTTGAATAAATTTTAACATATTAATGAAGAAAAAAAATGATGATAGAAGATAGAGAGTCAATATTGAAAAGAGATATTAATAATAAATAGGAAAGATTAACTTAGTTTAAAAAAATAGGAAAGATTAAATTTTCTTATAAAAAAAAAAAAAGATGAACTTCTTGAACATCTTAAAAAGGGATGAAATGAAAAGTAAATAAATAAAAATAGAAAAGAAGAAAATGATGAGAGTGTTGAATAATCATTGAAATATTAGTGAAAAACAAAAAAATAAAAAGTAATTAAAAAAGATAAAAAACCAACATTAATAATTAATAAAGTAGGAGAGAGAAAATATTTTTCATCTTCCATAAACAAATTGATATTTATTTATTTATTTATTTTGATGCAGAGAAGAAGTGAAAATTGATTGACCAAGATAAAAGAAAAAAAAAAGAAAAAAGAATGTATAGATGACTATGAGACTTTCCTATAAAAAAAAAAAGAAAAAAAAAGCCTAGCAGCAACTTAAGTTTGGGGGAAGAGAAGTTAAATTTTCTTTTCCATTTATTGAGAGTCAGGATAGCTTGTGAAAGAGATAGGATATTCTAAACAAAGGCTAGGTGGAATAACAGGCAACGAGAGGTGGGAATGTAGGTGAATGTTTTATCTTGAGGATAGTGAGTGTAGGCCTAGTGTTAGAGGAATTTCGTAATTAACGTAGAGTATTAGGAGTCGAGTTCTTTCCTGAAAGGCGCACTCATAAACTAAACTTACCTATGAGAAACACATCTTTTTCTTTCTTGTTTCTATTATCTTGTTAATATTGCTTGAGAACAAGCAATGACTTAAGTTTGGGGGTGTGATAACGCTCATTTATGTGCGTTATTTAGCCTTAAAAACCTAGGTAATTGTTTGGAAAGCAAAGACTTTGTGTTTACATTCTTATCATTTCAAGTCATTTTAGCAAAAGTTATAGAATCATGAAGAAAATCTTAGAATTATAGAATTTAAGCTTAAAATGTACATAAAGAGATTATTTTTGTAAGAATTTATCCAAGTTAATGCTTTTGTGCAGAAGACTTTGCGAGGAGGATGCACCCGCAAGAGGAGATTAAAGGTAGCGGAGCAAAAGAAGATAAAGTTGAAGAATTCCGCCTGCATCTGGACCTGAAGATGTGGAATATGCGATCAAAATGCGCCCGCAAACCATATAAGGAAAGTAGCCTCATGCTGAAGATAGACTTGTCAAAGCTGTGCATATCAAGAATTGCGTTGGAGATGCGACCGCAACTGGGCTTTACGACAGAATACCGAGATTCGTGGGATCTTCATAGATTCATCCGAAAATCCCCAATTTGGTATCAAATCTCTGAAGATTGTGGATTCTTACCTTCCAAGGCCTTCTCACACTAATCTCGACAGGCAACCTCACCTTCCAAGGTCTATAAAAGGGACCAAGATGCAAGAAGCAAAGAGAGCTTGAAGTTTTCGTCTTTAGGATAGATTATTTTAGTTTTTCTCTTCTCATCTTGTAATCACTCCGAGTTTCGTGTCTTTCAGCCTCTGTCAGCTCTTTCATTCGAACGAAGAAGAAGAGAAAAGTTTGTCTCTACTTGAAAAAGGGTAAAAGCTAGCTAGATAGAGAGAGAGAGATCCTTAATAGAGTCTTGTCTTTACTTTTGTTTAGCATTCTTTTATTTCCAGCAAGTTGTTATTGTTTTTCATTTACTTCTTATTGTAAGTTAAGCTTTTGCACTCATTTCATTCTTTAATATTAATTTTAATTATCTTTTCTCTATGTCCAGTTTACTTTCTTTTATGTTTTGCGATTTATTTTCAGTTATGAGCTAAGCTTCTACTTGGGGGTTCAATTATGTGGATTCCGAGAAAATCCTGCCTATGCAAAAGCAACGTTGCTCCCTCTAGCATTGTTTGTTTTTGTTGAAATTAACGTTTATTGTTAGCTTAAACTGATCACTTAGGTTAGCATAGTTTGTATTTAGCTGATAGCCGAAAGGTTGGAGTTAAAGATGCGGGTTCGTAAAACAATAGTGGAAAAGATCTTAGAAATAGGACTTTGATTTCTTGCATCCTAGAAATAGGACTGGAACCACTAGGGTTTTAAGAATCATGAGCGTTATTCATATAAGTTTCAACTAGCCCTAGAACTAGATGCCTAGTTGGCTTATTCTTCTAAAGGCACCTACAGCGGAGCTGAATAGAAGTTGGACTTAACTCACAATCTAGTTGTCAGGGTAGTTGCGGGCGCAACTGAGAGAGGCTATCTGCATCATGTCTATGTGGGCAACTTAGATAGTGTTTCTTAACCGACTGCATTGCCTGAGTGAATTACGGGCGCATAGGTGGGTGTAACCTAAAGCTCAAGGTTGAAACTATTTGAATTTCCCTGTTTATCTCATAGATTTTATATGTCTTTATTTTCTTGCTCAATTTACTTTTGTCTTAAAACTAAAACCTCAATCAAACTATTTTTCTTGGTTACCAATCTTGGCCGCAAATTTAGAGGTTCCTATTTTTGCAGAATCGTGTGTTAACTTGATTAGTCACCATCTCCCTTGGGTACGATATCCGGAATACTTTCCACTTTATTACTTGATAGTGTATACTTGCACTCGAGCTGGTGTTGCACATCATCAACGCGACCCACGGTTAGCCTCCCCAGGACAAAAGCTGACTAAGTTTATGATATAATGTCATTTAAGACCTTTTTTAGCCTATTTGCGAGAGTCTTAGCAATTAGCTTGTAGATTACATTGCAAAGACTGATAGGTCTGAAATCTTTCATCCTTTTAGGGTGGTTCACTTTGGGAATAAGAGTAATGAACGTTCTGTTTAACGATCCCATGTCTTTTCCTTCATTAAGAACTTCTAAGAAAACTTGGGAGGTGTCATTGCCAATAATCTCCCAATATTTCTAATAAAATTGTTGGGTTTTATGCCCTACAACTCGTAGATAGTAAATGTAACTTTTGACCGAACATTAATAAAATGATGCATTGTTCATTTATATTGTTTGTATTGAGTAATCTTGTCTTATTAACCCTAATCCAATAAACTAAACATCCTAGGTTGATAGTATGAGGCTTGAACTAGTATGTAGGGACATACGGGGATCAATGTTCAAGATTCAGCCTAAAGGGTCTATAGTATAGGGATAAGGCTGGGTACCTTATCCTGGTGGCATTATGGATACAACCCGCTTTGTATTATGATACAAACGTAATGATCCAACGCATTCATGTAGTTGACATGCGAGTGAGGGTATCTTATGCAATGAGTTTGCATAAGATCGGACCGCGAAATAGTTAACCACTAGCTGTAACACCGTTAGTTAGTTTGGTTTCTATTTCACTAGGATGACCTAGGCAACTTGGTCTCAATCCTGAGTGGATTATGGAATCCTGTCCGCGAGGGATTGTCCTTTGATTTGTATGGGTGAGAGTGGTCTGCACGCCGACTCAATAAGCCTACCATTTTGGGGACAAGACCGAGTGGGGAGCTGAGAACATAATCACACTAGAGGGAATTCACTCCTTCCTGACTCTAGGGTAAGTAGAGGTGTGTTCCCTTAAGTGGTGTCTCCGGGTCTTGAACAATTGGCCCTACCCTCTCTATGGCACGAGAGGGACTTCTGTTTCTTGGTTGGACCTCAAACAAGTTGTTCATTAGAGGAGCACTGGGACTTAAGGATAAAGAGGTAGCCTAGGGGTAAAATGGTAATTTGACCTAGTTGGGTACGAACACACGTGAAGGACTGAATTGCTGTTAATGGTCGATATCCGTGGACACAGAAATATATCTGCAGTGAGAAGAATGCAACTATGGTTCTATAGTGGAGTGAACCATAGTTAACGAACATTGATTAACTTGGTTAATGAGTTTAGCCAATTAATATCATATCGTTGGAGCTTATGATCTGTAGGTCCATTAGGTCCCACCGGTAGCTCATTTAGGGCGTTGAGGTAAATTTCTAAGGGAGAATTGTATATTCGAAGGGGTTCGAATATTAAGTTTAAAATATGAATTTGATTCATATTAAAACTATAGGTTATAATTAATGTACATTGGATGCACATTAATACTATAGTTTATTATGAGAGAAATATAATTAAATATATGATATTTAATTATAATATTAATTAATTGATGAATTAATTAATTATTTGTTTTAATTTAATTTAATTAAATTTGATTTAATTGAATTGCATTAAAACTATAGGTTATGTGGAATATTTATATAAATGTGTTTTATATAAATGATAATTAAATTAAATATTAATTTAATTAATTAATATTAATTTTAATTATTAATTAATTTATTTTATCAGTTATGTTAACTGATTAAAAATACGGTCTTCCACTAACCTAGTCTCACGCGTGAAAGGGAGTTATTTTAGGAGTGGGTAGTTCTCATCCGTTGGATAACCACTCACTATTCGATAATCCCTAAGGCACTCACGCAAAAGCTCTCTCTAACTCACTCTCTGCGTTTTTTCCAAGAAAATAGAGACCAAAATTCTCTCCAAAAATCCCTTAGAGTTTTGCTCCCACAAGCATCCTCTTCCTAGTTCCAAGGAGAATACCGGTGCAACTCTTTTGGTGGTGTTCGTGGAGGAAAAATTCAGCAAAGGAGATCAAAGAAGGTTGCTGGAATTTTCTGCAAGATCGTGAAAAAGGTGGTTTTTCGGTCAAGGCTTCCTGCAATAGTAAGTATTCTTGAACCTTGATCATTAGGATCAATATTAGATTAGATCTAAGGGTTTTTTATCCATAAAAAAGCATGTTTTTATAGCCTTTTACAGCGTATTAAGTATATTTTTATTGTTGTATGTTTTTGCGAATTGTATTGGTATTTCAATTAAAAATCAAAGACTACGAGTAGGTCCTGTGATTTTTTCCGCTGCGTAGGGCTTTTATCCCTTCAAAAATAATGTGTGTGCTCTGTCAGGACTCGGAGCTTTGCTAGGGTACAAGCTTTTGATGGTCATCTCCAACTCAGTTTTGCAAAAAGGCTTGTTGTGCTCACTCTTTTCATCCTCTGTTATTTTAGACGTAATGTATTCCAGAGTTCACTCTATAGCATCCGCTTGGGGATTCAAAGATTGGAATAACTTCTTGAAATAAGCTGTAGCAACCCGCCCCAACTCCTCTTCTTCAATGACTTAGATGTCATTTTCATTGACAAGGCTGTCTATCTTGTTTCTCTTCCTCCTATGGCAAGCCAGGGAATGAAACCATTTAGTGTTTCTGTCACCCCAAAGCAACCATTCCTCTCTAGACCTAATACTCCAATATTTTTCCTCTTCTTCAAGAAGATTTGTGAGGTTTATTTCTGCTAAACTCAAGGCATTGACAATATCACTATTCTCCCTCTCGCAAGTAAGTCGTTTAATTTCTTTTTCTTTCTTGAAAATGACATTCTTGATAGAACCCCCCCAATCTTGTTGTGCTCCATTTCTTCAACTTGGCCAAACAACTATCAATTCTTTTGCTGAAATTGAGAACTCTTGTCCAACCCACCTCCTTCCAGTGCTTCTCTATGATCCCCCTGCATTCTTCATGAGCAATCCATCCATCTTCAAACTTAACCGACCTATTATTTCTTCTGGAGTTGGTTTTCGTGGGGAGTTTGACTAACTCCGCAAGAATAGGTCTATGATCGGAGGAATGGTAGTTCAGATGCGTCACATTGATTTTCTGGAATTTTTCTTGCAACTTGACGTTGCCTAAGAACTTGTCCAGCCTTTCTTTAGTGCCTTTGTTCTTGCTGGGGTTCCTTCGTCAGGTGAATTTATAACCCAGTTAACCCAAGTCCACCAAGCTACAGTTGTCAACGACAGTTCTGAAGCCATTCATTTGCTTTTGATACCTCTCAGACCCACCCCTTTTCTCATCGGCAAGGAGGATTTCATTGAAATCTCCTCCAATGATCCATGGAAGATCAACCATATCATCAAGCCTTTCTATGAGTTTTCACGACCCCCCCCCCTTTTGGATGCAATAGAGTTGCCATAAAAACAGGTGAATCTCCACCGACCATCTTTCTCTTTAACGGTAACATTTATGTAGTCTTCAGAATAGGAGTTAATCGATAAATCCACCTCCTCATCCCAAAGAATCATTAGACCCTCGTTTCTGCCTTTACTTGGCATGCTAAAACCTCCCACCAAGTTTAAATCCCTTTTCAACTTAACCTCTACCTCCACCTTACTTTTGGTCTCGCTCAAAAACACCATTTGGGGATTGACACTTCTAACCTCGTGTTAGAGTGCTTGAAACGTCGGTGGACTCCCCAACCCATGAGCGTTCCAACATTTGGGGCTGATTTCCAACCTTCGTCGATATCCCTCTGCCCAAATCGGAGTTTTGGGTAACATCGCTCCTGACCTTCTTGTTTTTTCCTTCCTCCTCTCTGTCCACTGATTTCCTCTTCCCATCTTGCTTCTTTCCAACAGTTTTGTCCTCTGTTCGAATACTTGGCTCTTCTCTGGCTAACCATTTCCATTTCTTTCTAGTAACTCCCGTGCCTTCTTCCACTTTAAAATTTGATTCCCTTTCATCCACCTCGGTTGGCACTACTATTTTGATTTATCCAGTCCCTGAAGGATTTGGAATTCCCTAATTCCGATAAAGCGGAAGTGTAGTTGGGACCGATTCGTAGTTAATTTTGTTTATCCAAAAATACCATTACATTGGCAAAACTTCATAGAACAAATTCTATAGAAACTTAAGGCTAAGCATACAAAATTATTTGATCTAAATCTAATAAGGAGAAGCAAACATACCGTCGTTGTCGTCTCTGAAATATCAAGAACGTCTTTCTTGATTTCATAGGGACCAAGCGTCAACAATTGGGACACCACCAATTGATCTTCCCCGCTATGACTCTGAGATTAGGAACGTAGTTGTGGGACTACCTAATCTTGAATGGGAAAAACTGTAGAGAGAAAATTCTCCCTAGAGTTCTTGGGTTGAGAGAATATGAGAGAGAGGCTAGAGAGAATGCAAGAGCGCATTCTTGTGGCCTTATGTTGTAGTACCTAAACCCTAGGTTTAGTATTCTATTTATAGGAGAAAGGCCATGAATAAAATATTCATTTAAAATAAATTATTTCCATAACTGATTTAATCTTTTCCATAATTAATCAATTCCATAATTGATTAATCTTTTCCATAAATGATTGATCACTTCCATAAGTGATTAAATCATTCCATAAATGATTAATTACTTCCATAAGTGATTAATCATTTTCATAATTGATTAATTTCCAATTAATTAATTCTTTAATTAATTAATCACCAATTAAATATCATATATTTAATTTTAGACCTTCTATTAGTTAATTAATTAATTGCCCAATTAAATATCATATATTTAATTTCAGGCCTTCAATTAATTAATTCTATAATATGAATCAAATTCATATTAAAATTTGAACTCCTTCAAATTCTCTTATATCCTATAAATTTAGTATGAATCAAATTCATATTAATATTTGAACTTCTTCAAATATTTATTTCTCTCATAATAATAAAGTTTAATTTCAAATTAGACTTTACATTTTAATGTATCACTATACATTATATTAATTTGTATCTCATACAATTAACTTAATTCCCAATATGAATTTGAACTATTTAAATTCTCTCAAGATATAATTGTTCCTAATTACTCTTTACGAGCTAGCAGTGGGACCTAATGGACCTACAGATCAGAAGCTCCAATGATATGAGGTTAATCGTTTAAACTCATTAATCAGGTTAACCAATATTCATTAACTGTGGGTCATTCAACTAAAGACCCACAACTGGACTCTTCTCACTGTAGAACATTTCTGTGTCCACGAATATAGACCTATACCGGTAAGTCAATCATTCACGAGTGTCCGTAATCACAGCTGGGTCAAATTACCGTTTTACCCCTGTGTTACATCTGTCTCCTTAAGTACTAGTGCTCCTCTAATGAACAACTTGTTTATGGTCCAACCAATAAACAGAAAGTCTCTCTCGGGCCAGTGAGAGGGCGGGATCCCTTTGTTCAAGTCCCGGAGTCACCACTTAAGGGAACACTCATCTACTTCTCCTAGAAGTGGGAAGGAGTGAATTCTTGTGTTGTCATGTCCCTAGCCTCCCACTCGGTCTTGTCCCCAAAAAGGAAGGCATATTGAGTCGGCGTATTGGCCACTCTCACCCATGCTAATCAAAGGACAATCCTTCATGAGAAGGAGTTCATGATACACTCAGGATTTAGACTGAGTTACCTAGGTCATCCTATTGAAACAGTAACCTAAACTAGTTAACGGTGTTACAACTAATGGTTGACTATTTCGTGGTCCGGTCTTATGCAAACTCATTGCATAGGATACCATGTTTGCATGTCTACTACATGGACGCTTTGGATCAATGTGTCTGTATCAAATACAAAGCGGGTCGTATCTCATAGTGTTACCAGGATAAGGTACCCAACCTTATCCTTGTACTATAGACCTTTTAGGTTGTTACTTAAACATCGATCCTCGTATGTCCCCACATACTAGTTCAAGTTACATACAAACAACCTTGGATCTTAGTTTATTGGATTTGGGTCAAATTGTGCAATATTTAACAATAACACTTTATTGTAGAAACTCAATAACACTTTATTGAAACAAGTATACAATTTGTTTACATTCACTATCTACGAGTTTTAGGGCATAAAACCCAACAGTCCCAACATTCTCTACACTTTCAATATCTTTTTGTTTTCTTCTGTCTTCAGTGGTTTTTAAGATAGGCCCAACTCCGAAGGGTCTGCTGCTTTTTGGTTGGCCCATCCCAATCGAAACTTTCTCCAATCTTCTTTCCTTATCAACGACTATATTCTAACTTTCCATAAACAATTCAATTTCTTTACTTTTTCCTTTTTCCTGGCTTTTATCCTTGTCATGACAGCTTTCCTTTGTGTCAGATTTTTCTGAATTTTTGGCTGATATTGATGTGACCTTCGTTTCCCCCGATTTCCTTTATACTTCATTCTGATTGTCGTGGATGGCGTTCTCCGATGACTCTGCCTTGAAATTGTGTCTTTCGATAGAAGTTTCTGGTGACTTCCTTTCTATCCTTTTCCATTGATCTTCTCTTTCGCTGGGTTTCCATCCTCTTCCGAATCTGCCCCTTCCCCTGCCTCTTGGATTGAATCCCCTACTATCACATTTCCTGTCTTTGGTGATCCCTTTACTGCTGTGAGACTCTCTTAATTCCACTCCGTACATCAACTTGGTTGTGCTTCCTTCACCTTTAATTACACATTCCTGAACAGTGTGTCCCAGCATCCCACAATAATAGCAAGGGAGCTTCTCATAAGTGATTGGAATCCATACTTTCTCCGCCATCGCTCCTGGTTTAATATTGGTGCCTCTTTTAATTGGTTCCCTAATGTCCATTTTAATTCTGAATCTCAAAGTTTCTCCCTTCATTCTCCCATAATCATCAGAGTTGGCCGCTTCAAACATTCCGATTGAGTTCCCTAGCGCTTCGACATACTTCCTGCAAAAGCAAACTCAAGGTAAGTTATGGAAACTGAAAGTGTTAATATCTAAAATACGGAAGCAATTTTGGATCTTAGGCACATAACAAGTTCAATTTGATCAAACATTGCATGCTGTTCATGAGAAGAAAAACAGAGATAGTTTACCAACCTTGCTTAAATGGAGAAATTGGTTGGATTTCCTTCTTGTTTTTCTTCACCAATCAATCACGAACTACCACTAGATCTTCCTTGCTATCCTCAAGCCTTAGGAACAGATCGTGGGATCCTCAAGTGATGGAATTGAAAGGAAAAAGCTTGAAAAACAAGCTTGAGAAGGTGGGGTTTGGTGAGTTTGAGTTTTGTCAGCAACTCAGTAGGTTTCAAGATTGTTTTCTTCAGCAAATTTCATCCCTTATATAGAGAGAACATAGCTGAAATGGAGAAGCCTGAGATTGACAACAATTAACCTCAAATTAGTGGGGATTGAAGTGGCTTAAAAGTGAGGGGAGTGCATGGGTTTAGTCACCATGCACTCCACCTCCAAAAATTCAACATTTTTTAATTTTAATAAATTCAAGAATTATCTTGAATTTATTATTTAATTATTCAATTTGTAATAATCTGAAAAATGTAAAATTGATTTTCAATTTTTCAATTTTAAATTAATTCAAAATTAATTTAAAATAATTATTAATTTAATATCTAATATTAAATTAATATTTTGCCATCAATCTCGAACATTTCCGAAATGTTATTTTCTAATCATGAATCCCTATTCATGTCCATGATATTTAAATCATATTTAAATATTAAATCACACAAACCTGATTTTCATAAAAACCCGACGTATCGATAACGTTATCACCTTTATCTATTTCCCTTAATGCGAACATAAAGTAATTGATATTTTATCCATCATATTGTTCCAAAGGTTAGTCTCGAGCTAGCAATGGGACCTAATGGACCTACAGTTCATGGGCTCCAACGGTACGAGGTTAAACTGGCCAAACTCTTTTAACCTAGCTAACCAACATCTGTTAACTACTGGGACACTCCACTATAGCCTAGTAGTTGAACTCCCCTCACTGCAGATATATTTCTGTCCACTCGATATAACTATGATTAGTAAGTCAATTCTTCACAGGTCGTTCGTTACTATAGATAGGTCAAAAAGTCCGTTTTACCCCTATAGCACATCTTAGTTCCTTAAGTCCACTGGTCCTCTAATGAACAATTTGTTTATGGTCTAACCAATAAACAAGATCCCTCTCGGGCCAATGAGAGGGTGGGGCCCTTGTTCAAGCCTTGGATTCAGCACATAAGGGAACAACCTCTCTACTATCCCTGAATTGGGTAGGAGTGAATTTCGCCTTACTTTACTATGTCCCCAGCTATCCATCTAGTGTTATCCCCAAAATGGTAGGAATATTGAACGGTACATTATGACCACTCTCACCCATGCAGATTAAAGGATAACCTTAAACGAACAGGAGTTCATAGTAAGCTCAGGATTAAGATCGAGTTACCTAGATCATCGTATGAAATAGTCAGTCTCAACAGTAAACGGCATCTTTTACACAGGATGCCCCTACTTGCATATCAATACATGAACGATCCAGGATCACGCCGTTTGCCTCATTTAGAAAAGTAGGCCGCATCCATAGTGTTACCAGAACAAGGTACCCAACCTTATCCATTTACTATAGGCAATTTAGGTTATATACTCAAACTTGATCCTTGTCTATATTTATAATATAGTTCGAGTATCTCATGTTA
This sequence comes from Luffa aegyptiaca, assembly GCA_017139565.1. Classification (NCBI taxonomy): domain Eukaryota; kingdom Viridiplantae; phylum Streptophyta; class Magnoliopsida; order Cucurbitales; family Cucurbitaceae; genus Luffa; species Luffa aegyptiaca. Next base: position 38,985,228 of record CM029397.1, read on the forward strand.
TAACCATGGATGTTTCTATTGGATTATAAGATATAAATAAACAATTTCACTGAATAACATCTTTATTATATAAAGGATAACAAAACTTGAGTTCTAGGACATAAACCCCAACAGAAATGTACCCAAAATGATACATACCTGAACTCAAGGTCCTTCACGCTGTTGTTCCCCTTTGGTTCTGCAGGGATTAAAGCCCTTGCGCAGCGGAAAATTAATCATACCATTAACTCAATTTTTTAATTGGAATAAAAAAACCAGTACGAAGGCAAAATATAGTAAGCATAAACAATTTAATCTACTGCAATAATAAGTCTAAGCATGAGTTTCTATAAATATTAAATCTAAGATTATTTTACATACAGAGTTACAAACCTACGTTGACGGCTCTGAATTCTTCACCAACTCCTTGGGAGGAAAATCTTCTCTGTGCTTCACCTTCTCTTGAAAATCCATAGGGACACCACCACTTGGATGCAACAGTATTCTCACAGGAAAATCTTTGAGGACGAAAGAGGTGGGATCTTTTTTCTTGGAAGGGAAATTCTAAGAAAAATTTCTCTGTGAGAGTTCTGAGAGAAGAGAGAATTTGCTTGAGATCACAGAATGAGGAGATCACCAACAACTGCCTCACACGCCAGATTAGGAGGAAGAAGCCAAAACTGTAGGCAACCACCAGGCGTGTGACTCAATCGGTTAGGGAGAAGGAATTGTGGAAAAGCCTCCACGTATGGTAACTGACCATCTGTTACTGTAATTTAATTTAATAATAATAATTAAATTAAATTTATTTTTATTTAATTAATTAATTAAATACATATTTAATTAACCATTTCATTAAATCATATTTAAATGAACATCTCCCACATAACCTATAGTTTTAATTTAATTAACTTAATTAAATGAAATCTAACCAAATTAAATTAAATTAAAGAATTAATTAATTCACTCATTAATTAATTACTTAATTAAGTATCACATATTTAATTTAACCCTATAATTGAATCATATTCAATTATATTTCTTTATATAACGTATAGTTTAATGTGCATCCAATGTGCATTATTTGTAACCTATAGTTTTAATATGAATCGAATTCATATTAAACTTAATATTTGAACTCCTTCAAACATTTAATTCTCCCATAAATTAGTTTTGAATCAATATTCAAAATAAATTTATATTATATAGTTTAATTAAAATATAAACTTTATATTATAATGTATATCCATACATTATATTATTTCCCGTAGTAAATTTACCTCAATACCCTTTATGAGCTACTAGTGGGACCTAATGAACCTACATATCAGAAGCTCTAACGATATGAGATTAATTGACTAAACTCATTAACCAAGTTAATCAATATTCGTTAACTGTGGGTACACTCCACTATAGACCCACAATTGTACTCTTCTCACTACAGATATATTTATGTTTCCACGGGTATAGACCAATAACAGCAAGTTAGTCCTTCACGAGTGTTCGTAACACTAGCTAGGTCAAATTACCGTTTTACCCTTGGGTTACCTCTACATCCTTAAGTACCAGTGCTCCTCTAATGAACAACATGTTTGAGGTCCAACCATCAAACAGAAACCCCTCTCGGACCAGTGAGAGGGAAGGGCCCTTTGTTCAAGACTCGAATACACCACTTAAGGGAACACTCATCTGCTTCCCCTAAAGTAGGGAAGGAGTGAATTCCATCTTGTGTGATTATGTTCCCAGCTCCCAACTCGGTCTTGTCCCCAAAATGGTAGGTTTATTGAGTCGGCGAACCAGCCACTCTCACCCATACAAATCAAAGGACAATCCCTCGTGAATAGGAGTCCATAACCCACTCAGGATTGAGACTAAGTTGCCTAGGTCATCCTAGTTAAATAGAAACCTAACTAGTCAACGGTATTATAGCTAGCGGTTACTATTTCGCGGTCTGATCTTATGCAAACTGATTGCATAGGATACCCTCACTCGCATGTCCTCTACACGAACGCGTTGGATCATTGCGTTTGTATCAAATACAAAGTGAGCGGTATCCATAGTGTCACCAGGATAAGCTACCAAGTCTTATCCCTATACTATAAACCCTTTAGGCTGTATCTTGAACAATGATCTCCATATGTCCCCACATACAATTCAAGACTCATTCAACAGTCTAGGATGTTAGTTTATTGGATTAGGGTTATTTAGGCAAGACAAACATAATACAAACAATAACACTTTATTAAAAATATATCAACAACATTTTATTAATGAATCAGTCAAATGTTACATTTACTATCTACGAGTTTTAGGGCATAAAACCCAACAGGTTCATCAAACACTGGAATGGCATCATCAAAACTCCAGGGGCCTCCCTTCACCACTCTGTTTTTGTCTTTTTGGGTTTTGAATTTTCACAGATATATGTTCCTCCTTGCCCTTTCTATTTCTACTCTTCTTTCAAGCCCCCATATTTTTGGCATGAATCCTATGAAAAATACCTCTGAAATGATGCACTTAGAAAAGGATCTTGCACATCATTGTGTTATGAAAATCTCTATCCAACTCCTCTATATCGTCATCCTCTATTTCCACCACTCTTCCCTTCTCTGTTTCTATTAGTTTTAAGTTTTCCAGCTGCTCGTGGACTTCTTCAAACCCTGCTGCTACAGTGTTCTCCATTTCCTGCTCCTCAGATGAGCGGTTTCCGTTTTCGATCACCACTAATTCCCTACGAGACGTTTTATCTGTCTCTTTTTTTTCCATATCGCTTTCTCCTCAAGGAGGCAAAAGCTCTAGGACCCGACAGGAAGAGACTTTTCCTATCCCAATATGAATGGACTTAATTTTTCTTGAGGTGGAAAAATTAGATGAAAGGATTTAAATCCAAGTACTTTAGACTTTTTTCTTTGGATTGAACTTTAGTAATTTTTTTTCCTTTTTTGAATTTATAAAAGTATGAGCATGAGAATTCAAACTTTTGACTGGTCGAACGAGAATATATGTTTTAACCAGGCTATGTTTAGGTTTGCGAAACTTTAGTAATTAAACTTTATCAATTTGCTAACTTTAATAATTGTTTTTTTTAATTCAACTTGACTTTAATAATTAAGACTATGGAGGTAGTAAAAAAGAAAATTACGATTATAAATAAATCAAAGATGTTTAGAAGTTAGTGGTATTGCTTATCAAAAAGGAAAAAAAAAAATATAGAAAAACAGTAAAATTTACAAATATGTAAGACTAATGTGATAATACTACACCACAACAACTTTTTGTTTTAAAATAGTTGCACACTTCAAACAAAAACTATTTGAGAGAGAATTTTTCGGAATCGTTTTTTTTTTTTTTTAATAAAAAAGAATAAAGTTGGGAAGGGAGAGATGAAAGAATTTAGGGACCGTTTGGTGCGTCGGAATTTGATTGGAATGGAATGGAATGTAATTCCCATGGGAATATTTTGTTGGAATCATGATTCCCATGTCTGTGTTTGGTGCATTTGATTTGGGTTGGAATTAATGCAGAGAGAAATAGTGGGACCCACCAAAATTATGAAGAAAAATGGAGAGAAATAGTGAGACCTACCAAAATGTGGTTAAAATAGAAAAAGAAATGGTGGGTCCCATCAAAATTATGAAGAAAAATGGAGAGAGAAATAGTGGGACCCACCAAAATGTGGGAATGGATTGGAATCCACATGTCAACCATTTCATTCCAAACCCACACCATTTCCAGGTCAACCAAACATGGGCATCCCTTTCCAATCCATTCCAACTCATTCCAAACCCGTGGGCCAAACGGCCCCTTAAATCAAAGTACTTTAGATTTTTTTTTCTTTAGACGAACTTTAGTAATTTTTCTCTTTTTCTTTTCTGAATTCATAAATAACAAACTTTTGGTCATTTAGCACAAGTTGTATACCAGTTAAGCTATGCTCATATTTTGGCTAATCTTTGACTTTTGATCGAGCGAGAATATATGATTTTATCGAGCTATCTTCATATTAGTGAAACTTTAATAATTAAGGCCCCGTTTGATAACCATTTAGTTTATGGTTTTTGGTTTTTGAAAATTATGCTTGTTTCTTCCCAATTTCCTTACATGGTTTTCATCTTTGTTAAGGACACATTTGAATTCCTAGCCAAATTCTAAAAACAAAAACAAGTTTTTTAAAACTACTTTTTTTAGTTTTTGAAAACAATGGAAAGATGTAGACAACAAAAAAAACTTGTTAAGGACTTGGTTTTTGAAAACAAGGGAAAGATGTAGACAACAAAACAAAAAAACTTGTGAGGAAAAGTAGTGTTTGTAGGCTTAATTTTCAAAAACAAAAAACGAAATGGTTATCAAACGGGGCCTAAACTTTACCGATTTGTTGACTTTACTAATTAAGGCTATGGATGTAATCAAAAAGAAAATTAAGATTATAAATAACAACTAAATCAAAGATGGCTGCCCAAATTTCAACTAGGGACCTTTAGTGTGTAAGACTAACGTGATGACCACTACACCACAGCAACTCCTCATGTTCAAACAATTCATACTCGAAACAAGAACTACTCGCACTTTTGTTAGCCAAAGAGAGAATTTTTTGGTTAAGTTTATGAAAGGATTTTAAATCCAAGTACTTTGGACTTTTTTTTTCTCTTTGGACTGAACTTTAATTTAGTAATTTCTTCTCTTTTTTTTTTTGTTTTTTTTTTTTTTGAATTCATAAAAGTACGAGCACGAGAAGTAAAGCCTTTTAACTTGTTCATCGAGTTAGAATATATGTTTTAATCAAGCTATTTTCATGTTAGCAAAATTTTAGTAATGAAAATTTACGAATGTATTGATTTTACTAATTAAGACTATGGAGGTAGTCAAAAAGAAAATTATGATTATAAATAAATAAAGAAGTTTAAAAGTTGGATATTGCTTACCAAAAAGAAAAAATAATTATAGAAAGTAAAATTTACAAGCATGTTGTTGCTCATGATCAAACTGGGACCTTTAGGGCCCGTTTGGTAACGTTCTCGTTTCTTGTTTCCGTTTCTTCATTTTCAATAAAGAAAAATAGAATTTCATGACCCTAACACCTATACATTCAATAATAATAAACCTATATTCTTATTTATGTTTGGAAAAAATTGGAAACAAGAACAAAAAAGGAGAAACTAGTTTAAGTTGTTCTCAAAAGTTCTATACAAATTTTGGGAGTGTTTCTAAAAAATGAGAAACAAGAAACATACATAGTTATTAAATGCTTAGATTTCTTAATAAAATTAGAAACAAGAAACAAGAAACGAGAATGTTACCAAACGGGCTCTTAGTGTATAAGACTATCGTGATAACCACTACACGACAGCAACTTCGAGTTTTTATTAAAATTTGATAGTGATTAACTATTGCAACTTAAATAATGATCTTACACAACTATTATAGAAATTATAATTAATCAATATTTAAATTAATAAATTATCTTAATTCATTTTTTATTTAGATCAATATTTGATCATGTCAGTCAACAATTATGGCATAAAAATGGTTACATAAAAAAAAATTATATATACCGCATAAGATGGAAATATATTGGTTTGATATTAATCCCCATTATTAAAGTAGAGACTAATGACATCTTTAAGATTTTTTTTTTATTGATGATTAATTTTAAAGATCGAACGTTTCTAAATAACTTAAAAAAAATAAAGATCATTCTCAATTTTTCAATAAATATGTAGGTAATTGTGGACTATTCCAAAATTTAAGGATTTGACGAGGCCAGCACAATATGGACCCAAAGATGCGACCAAGGAAAGACCCCAAAAGAGACAAAGACCGAAGGGATTGGGCATGTCCCGTTGGCCTCACAGCCATGGGAAGTGAGAGATGAAAGGATTTAAATCCAAGTACTTTCAGCCCCGTTTGATAACCATTTGGGTTTTGAAAATTATGTTGTTCTCTCCTAAAATTCCCTACCATGACTTTCATCCTAGTTAAGGTTGCATTTGAATTTTTAGCCAAATTTTTTTTAAAAAAAACAAGTTTTTGAAAACTATTTTTTTTTTCCAAAATTGGACTTGATTTTTGAAAACAATGTAGAAGATTGATACCAAAACCAAAAAACTTATAGGTGGAAATATGTGTGTATAAGCTTAATTTTCAAAAACCAAAAACCAAAAACCAAAGCTCGTTTGATAACCATTTGGTTTTTGAAAATTATGCTTGTTTTCTCCTAAATTTCTTACCATTGTTTTCATTATTGTCAATGACACATTTGAATTCATAGCCAAATTCCAAAAACAAAAGCAAGGTTTTTGGAAACTACTTTTTTTAATTTTCAAAATTTGAATTGGTTTTTGAAAACATGGGAAGATGGTAGAGAACAAAACAAAGAAACTTACTAGTGGAAGTAGTGTTTATAGGCTTAATTTTCAAAAACCAAAAACCAAAAACAAAATGTTTATCAAATGGGGCCTTAGATTTTTTTTTCTTTGAACTGAACTTTAGTAATTTTCCTCTTTTTCTTTTTTGAATTCATAAAAGTCAGCATATTTTTTTTTTCAATAGGTGGGTTGTGGGGTGAGAGATTTGAAGAACAAACTTTTGGTCATTTAGTACAAGTTTTATACCAATTGAGCTTTGTTCACTTTGGCTAATCTTTGACTTTTGATCGACCGAGAATATATGTTTTAATCGAGCTATCTTCAAATTAGCAAAACTTTAATAATTAAACTTTACCAATTTGTTGACTTTACTAATTAAAGCTATGGATGTACTAAGAAAGAAAATGAAGATTATAAATAATAACTAAATCAAAGATGTTGCTGCCTAAGTTTGAAGTAGGGAGTTTTAGTGTGTAAGACGAACTTGATAGCAACTCCACCACAAAAAATATTTGCACTTTTGCTAGCCAAAAAAACAAAAAAAATTGTATAAGCATGAGAATTTGAACCTTTAACCTTTTTGGTGGAGCGAGAATATATGTTTTAATCAAGCCATCTTCAGGTTAGCAAAACTTTAGGAATTAAACTTTACTAATTTCTTGAGACTTTACAAAGTAAGACTATGGATGTGGTCAAAAGGAAAATTAAGATTATAAATAAATCATAGATATTTATAAAGTCAGGTATTGGTTATCAAAAAAAGAAAAAAAAAGTATAGAAAAAAAATATAAGTTACAAATATGTAGCTGTCCAGGATCAAACTGGGGACCTTTAGTGTGTAAGACTAACGTGATAACCACTATACCACAACAACTCTTTGAGCATGAAAATTCAAACCTTCCACCATTTTTGTGGAGCAAGAATATATGTTTTAATGCTGCCCAGGATTGAACTAGGGATCTTTAGTGTGTAAGACTAACGGGATAACCACTACACCACAGCAACTCTTTGAGCATGATAATTCAAACTTTCTACCATTTTTGTGGAGCGAGAATATATGTTTTAATCAAGCTATCTTCAGTTGTTGAGACTTTACAAAGTAAGACTATGGATGTAGTCTAAAGGAAAATTAAGATTATAAATATATAAATAAAAAATAAAAGTTACAAACATGTTGCTGCCCAGGATCGAACTGGGGACTTTTAGTGTGTAAGACTAACGTGATAACCACTACACCACAGCAACTCCATGTATCAAAATAATTCATACCCAAATACCAAATACTTTGCACTTTTGTTATCCACAAAGAGAATTTTTTTGGTTAAGTTTATGAAAGGATTTAAATCCAAGTACTTCAGAATTTTTTCTCCCTCTTTGGACTGAACTTTAATTTAGTAATTTCTTCTTTGTTTTTTTTTTTTTATTTCATAAAAGTATGAGCATGAGAATTTAAATCTTTTAACTTATTGATCGAGTTAGAATATATGTTTTAATCAAGCTATTTTCATGTTAGCCAAACTTTAGTAATTAAAATTTACCAATTTATTGACTTTACTAATTAAGACTATAGATGTAGTCAAAAAGAAAATTATGATTATAAATAAATAAAGAAGTTTACAAGTTGGATATTTCTTACCAAAAAGCAAAAATAATTATACAAAGTAAAATTTACAAACATGTTGCTGTCCAGGATCAAATTGGAGACTTTTAGTGTAAATAAATAAAGAAGTTTACAAGTTGGATATTTCTTACCAAAAAGCAAAAATAATTATACAAAGTAAAATTTACAAACATGTTGCTGTCCAAGATCAAATTGGAGACTTTTAGTGTAAATAAATAAAGAAGTTTACAAGTTGGATATTTCTTACCAAAAAGCAAAAATAATTATACAAAGTAAAATTTACAAACATGTTGCTGTCCAGGATCAAATTGGAGACTTTTAGTGTAAATAAATAAAGAAGTTTACAAGTTGGATATTACTTACCAAAAAGCAAAAATAATTATAGAAAGTAAAATTTACAAATATGTTGTTGTCCAGGATCAAACTGGGAACTTTTAGTGTATAAAACTAACATGATAACCACTACACCACAACAACTTTGAGTTTTTATTAGAATTTTATAGTGATTAACTATTGCAACTCAAATAACAATCTTACACAGTTATTTTAGAAATTATAATTAATCAATATTTAAATTAATAAATGATCTTAAAGTTTTTTAAATAATAAATGATTTTTTTTTTTTTTGACAAGAAATAATAAATGATCTTAATTGATGAGTATTTAGATCAATATTTGATCATGTCAGTCAACAATTATGGCATAAAATGGTTACATCAAAATATATATATATATATATATATATATATATACACCGATTAAGATGGAAAAATATTGATTGGATATTAATCATCATTATCAAAGTAGAGACTAATGACATCTTTAAGATTTTTTTTTTATTGATGATTAATTTTATAAGATTCAACGTTTCTAAATAACTTAAAAAAAACAAAGCTCATTCTCAAATTTTCTGTAAATATATTATTATAAGTAATTCTGGACCATTCCGAAATTTTAAGGATTTGATGAGGCCAGCATAGCACGAACCCGAGGATACGACAAAAGAGAGACCCCGAAAGAGACAAGGACCGAAGGCCCAATCCCCTTGTCCTCAGCCTTGGACCGAGGCCGAGGCCGACCCTCGGCCCACTCCCCTGAGTGGAGGTTTTTTCCTTTTGCTCGGTTCCTGGTGTCCTTGGCTAGTCCGATTCGACCTAGTTCAGCCCGATTCTGTTTTCAGACGCCTAAAAACCCTTAAAAACAGTAGAATGTTGATAGCGAACATAGCTAGCTAGTTTTCCCTAATTAATTTAGCTAGTCTTTTATAATTTATTGGCCAAAATTATGCATTTATGTGTTGTATTTGTAGGAAATATAGTTTTGAGCCAATTGGATGTTCGGTATGCGAAAAGAAGCCGAAGAATGAAAAAGAATCAAAGTTGGAAGATTGAAGATAGGCCCATTCTTAGACCAGCGTTGAGACACTGCTCGCTGGGCGTCTCGACGCTGGCATTCAATATTTGGCGTTCGCGCGAAAAAAAAAATAAAAAAAAAATAAAAATCATAGCATCGCGACGCTCTCGGATTTTTCTCCAGATTCGCGGTATTGCGACGCTGTCCCGAATTTTTGCCTTATTTAAGGAATGCGATTAGGTCTTTGGAGGAGACTTTTTTGGGTGACTTTGGAGCCGTAAAACAGAGAGAAAAGGCTGCTGTGAAGGCTGAAGCAAGTGGAGAAAAGTGGATTTCAAGGCTTTGTTCGTGGAGATCGTGACAGGGACGTTCAGTCTCGGCCTACTTAGCGTTTACTTCTATTTTCCCTTTTCTTTAGTAGTTTTTATGGCTTATTTAGACTTAGTTTATATTGTAACGCGGATTATGTGTAGCTAAGTTTATTTCTTAGGGATTGATGTAGCCGTTGGGCACTTTATGGATTGAATTTATGGATTGTTGTTATTGATTCATTTATGTATATTGTATGTTTAATGCTTTCAATTTATCGGCCATGAATTGAATGTTGATTGTGATTAAATCTAACTCGGGAGAGAGGATTTAGCTTAGAACTCATTGTGCATAACTAGGATTTAGCTAGAAATCGGGAGATAATAGTTAAAATCACTTTACTAAAAATCCAATCCAGAAGACGACACTCGATTTCAAAATCACTTTACTATTACTTGACCCGTGCGCTTGCGGTAGGAAAATTCCACATCAAGTTTTTGGCGCCGTTGCCGAGGATTGGCATATTTAGTCAATTTTAATATCGTAGAAAAATTGTCCGGTCTTAGTTTGGGGTGTATTTTATTTTTTGTTATTTTTGTTATTTTTGTTTTTAGGTAGATTGCATTTTTTTTCCTTTATTGTGTTTCTTTTCCATATTTATATTTTTCCATATTTGTTTGAATTTTCCATAGAAAGAATTTTTCTTTTTAGTTTTTTCCTTTGTAGATTAGTTTTTTCTTATTTGCTAGTTTCTTTATTTGTTTTTGCCATATTTGTTTTTGCTTTCCTTATTTGTTTATCTTTTCCTTTTGTAGATTATATTTTCCTTATTTGGATTTAGTTTTTTTCTTTTTCTAGTTCCTTTCCTAATTTATTTTCTTTCCTTTTCTTTTATTTTCTTTTTTTAGGTTAGTGTAGTTGGTGCATGCGAAATGTTAGGGAGTTGGCCTTAGTTCCCTTTGACCCAAAGATTGAAAGAACTTTTAATAGACTTCGAAGGGAAAGTAAAGTTAATCATATACAAATGGCCAATCCTAACCCCGAGGAGCCTAAGCCTATTAGAGACTACTTTCAGCCGGTCTTTCAGGAGCAACAATCGGGGATTGTCTATGCCCCGATCAATGCTAATAATTTCGAGCTGAAAACAGGTCTCATTCAAATGGCTCGAGACTGTGCCTATAGAGGGTCGCCCACCGAGGATCCAAATTCTCATCTGAAATCCTTCCTAGACATCTGCGGGACGGTAAAGTTAAATGGTGTTTCTGAAGATGCCATTCGCTTACGTTTATTTCCTTTTTGGTTGCAGGACAAAGCGAGGGATTAGTTGCAATCGATTCCACCTGGGAGCATTACTATTTGAGATGCTTTGGTCCAGACGTTTTTAAAGAAATTCTTTCCTCCTGCTAAGACGATCAAGCTAAGGACTGAGATTGGGACGTTCCAGCAGTAGTTTGATGAGCAGCTGTTTGAGGCCTGGGAGCGATTTAAAGAGCTGTTGAGGAAGTGCCCTCAGCATGGCTATCCCGACTGACTTCAGGTTCAATTATTTTATAATGGCTTAACTCCTAGTACAAAAACGATTGTTGATGCAGCTGCAGGTGGGACTCTGTTGTCCAAAACTGTTGAGAACGCTAGGACTTTGCTAGAGGAAATGGCCACCAATAGCTATCAGTGGCCATCTGAGCGGTCGGGACCGAAAAAGATTGCTACTGGAGTGTTCGAGATTGACAACGTAAGTGCACTTCAGGCCAGATGTCTTCCCTTGCTAATGCATTTTTAAGTTTTCAGGTACAGGGAGTGCTCAATCGATTGAGTCTGCAGCTGCCCTTGCATCCCAGACTCAGGAGGAAAATCTCGAGCAGGTTCAGTATGTCTCTAATTTTAATTCTATGGGGTACAATAATAATTCCACACCTACACATTATCACCCTAGTAACAGAAAACATGAGAATTTTTCGTATGCAAATAATAAGAATGTTCTGAATCCTCCTGGCTTTACTCCTCAAAGTCAAGAAAGTAAACAATCTTTAGAGGATCTTGTTGGAGCTTTTATTGCATAATCAAGTAACAGGTCAAATAAGCTCGAGGAGGCCGTGATTGCCATAAACACCACTGTCAATGGCCATTCTGCAGCCATCAAAAACCTAGAGACTCAGCTGGGACAACTGGTAAGTGTTGTCAACACCATGACTAAAGGTAAAGCCCTAGCTGAACAGGAGAAATCTCCATTGGAGTACTGCAAGGCCGTAACTGTGCATCACGAGGAGGAGACTCAAGTAGCTGATGAGGAGGAGACTACTGAACCTGAGGAACTCACTGGAGAAGCTGAGGAGGGCACCATCTCAAACGAAGCTGAAAAGCTTATACCTGAGCTCTCTATCCCTTCTCCTACTGCTTTAGTTCCTAAGTCAAAGAATAGGAAAAAGAAAAATTCTAAAGCTCAGTTTAATAAGTTTCTTGATGCTTTTACAAGATTGACTGTTAATATTCCTTTTGCAGATGCACTAGAGCAGATGCCTCATTATAAGAAGTTCATGAAGGAATGGCTGAACAAAAAGAAGAAGAAAAGCAGATGGAGACTGTATACCTCGCATCGACATGCAGTGCTCGTTTCCAACAGAACGTACCAGAGAAATTGTCTGATCCAGGGAGTTTTACTATTCCTTGTAGTTTTGGTACTTATTCATGTAGAGCATTATGTGATCTAGGGGCTAGCATAAATATCATTCCATTATCATTGTGCAAAAAGCTAAATATAGGAGAGATAAAATCTACTACTGTTAGGCTCCAGTTGGCTGACCAGTCTATGGTTAGTCCTTATGGAATTGTAGAGAATGTTCTGATCAAAGTAGGTATATTTTTCCTTCCTATTGATTTCTTTGTTTTAGATATTAAAGAAAATCCTGCCTTGCCTATTATATTAGGGAGACCATTCCTTGCTACAGGGAGGGTTATAATTGATATTGAACGCAGGGAGCTAATCATTAGAGTCCAACAGGAGAAGGAGATCCTAAAAGCTTTTGGGACCCCTTAGAGCACATCAGAGACTATGTTGGTGAGGTATAGGAAAGGTGCTAGGAAGAGCACTGTTGATGGAACACCTGACATTAGACCACCTTGATGCCTATTCGGTCAACACGTCGAGCTATTGACGTTAAACAAGCGCTTATGGGAGGCAACCCAAGTAAGTCCAGTTGTGTTTTTCTTTTTGCTTTTGATTTATTGTTTGTTTTTGTTTTGTAGGTCTTGGTTCCAGTTTCTCCTTTGCTTACAAGCTTCCATAAAAGAGGACATCGTCATTCCAGGACAGTATTGTTCACTCCTCCTACTCTTTTATTGTTCTCATGCTTGATTATGCCTTATTTTCTTTATACATTGAGGACAATGCATGTTTTAAGTTTGGGGGTGGAATAGCATGTTTGTGGTGAAGGGATAAAAGCCCCATGCGGCGGAAAGTATTACCGAACCTACTCAGAGTCTTAGATTCTAATTGAAATACCAATACAATTTGCAAAATATTACAACAATAAATCTATATTTAATAGGCTGTACATAGGCTATAAACATGCTAAAAGATCAACTAGATTGATCCTAGTGATCAAGGATTTCATAGAAAACTTACTTTTGTAGAAAGTCTTGATCAATTCCCCTTTTCTTGCCAATAAGATTGAAAACGCAGCAACCCTCTTGTGCGAACACCACCAATCGACTACACCGGTATATCTCTAAGACTTCTTGAAGCAGGAGACTTGTGGGAGAGATCTCTGAGAGAAGGAGAGACAATGGGATGCCTTTCACCCCACCCCATGGGTCCTATATATAGTAAAGGCCAAGACCTTTTTCCTAATAGGTAAAAGAAGACATTTTCTTAATAGGAAAAGGTTTCTAATTTTAATAAATAATTAATTAATTCCATAATTAATTAATTTCCCAATTAAATATCATATATTTAATCTTAGGGAATTTATTAAAATTAAAATTAATATGAATCCAATTCATATTAAATTTATTTGAACTCTTTCAAATATTTTCTTTCCTAATAGGAAAAAGTCTCTAATTTTAATAAATAATTAATTAGTTCCATAATTAATTAATTACCCAATTAAATATCATATATTTAATCTTAGGGATTTTATTAAAATTAGGTTTAAATCTCATTTTAGTCCCTGAACTTTTAAGTTTGTTCTATTTAAGTCCTTAAACTTTCAAAACGTTCATTTTGGTCCTTGAACTTTCACATCTGTTCTATTCTAGTCCCTGAACTTTCAAAATGTCTATTTTAGTCCTTATACTTTTAAAAAATAATCATTATGGTCCTTGTTATGTTACTTTTATACTTCAAATTTGCTTTTCCTAATGTTTGTCTCTAATTTATTTGACTTGAAATCATGCTCATATTAACAATCTAATACACATACTCGAAGCTATGTCATTAATTTGTTAAAATTGAAATAAAAATAAGGATTAAAATAATCATTTTTTGAAAGTTTAGGGACTAAAATATACATTTTAAAAGTTTAGGGACCAATATGGAACAAACTTGAAAGTTCAGGGACTAAACTGAACATTTTGAAAGTTGAAGGACCAAAATAGAATAATCTTTAAAGTTTAGGGACCAAAATAGGATTTAAACCTTAAAATTAATATGAATCCAATTCATATTAAATTTATTTGAACTCTTTCAAATATTTTCTCAAGAATTAATTTTTGAAATTAATTCAAAAATTATATTATAAAGTTTCATAAACTTTATATTATAATGCATCAATATACATTATACGATTCCCCAAATAAATTGAACACTTTACATTTACAATTTATATTTGTTTGCTTCAAATATTTTTACGAGCTACTAGTGGGACCTAATGGACCTACAGATCAGAAGCTCCAACGATACGAGACTAATCGGCTTAAACTCATTAACCAAGTTAGTCTCCATTCGTTAACTGTGGGTCATTCCACTAAAGACCCTCAGCTGCACTCTTCTCACTGCAGAATATTTTTGTGTCCACGGATATCAACCAACCTTTGGTAGTCGAATTCAAGAGCTCCGTGGATGAATTCTTCTCACGATCGATGTGTGGACGACCACTGAAGTCTTCCCGGCTATTCTCTGGCCTTAGAACCGCTTATGGGAGCTTAAACCGTGATGGATTTTAGGAGTAAAATGAAACTAAGAGAGTATTCAAATATATGCCTATTTTGAGAGAGAATACACAACAAGCTTTCACCAAAATGCCAACCCTTATCTCAGTCATTTCTTCTCAATTTATAGAGGATTTTCCAGCCTTCCAACACATGGACTTTTGCCAGCAAAAGACACTGAGAAGAAGACACAAGGTGCAAGAAAAGCTTGGTCATGGGATAGGTTTCAAGCTAACCCATTTTACCTCTTGGGTTTTTAATTTATATGAAATTCATAATTTCATTATTAATTTGATTTTTTTTTTGTTAAAATGAATTACTCAAATTCATTTTCTTAATTAAAGATATTTGAAAAATAACTTTAATTAAAATAATTAATTTAAACAAATTTAATTAATTAATTTAATTTAATATCAAATACTAAATCAAATAATTGCACCTATCCCGACTTCTCTCAAAATCGACTTCTCGAACATGAATCCCTATTCATGTGCAATCAATATTTAAATCATATTTAAATACTTCTGACTCTCTATATTATAGTTTAATTCATAATTAAACTAATACGTTAATAACATCACTATATAATTAACGTTAATTCCCTAAACTGAATTTGAACGTTTCAAGTTCATTCATCACACTGTTCTAAGGTTTAGTCCGTATGAGCTAGCAGGGGGACCTAATGGACCTACAGTTCATGGGCTCCAAGGATCCAAGATTAATCGGCTAATACTCATTAACCTAGTTAACCAACATTCGTTAACTACCAGGACACTCCACTATAGTCCGATAGTTGCAGTCCCTTCACTGTAGATATATTTATGTCCACCTGATATAACCATACTTAGTAAGTCGACCCTTCACAGGTTGTTCGCAACTACAACTAGGTCAAAAGTCCTTCTTACCCCTGAAGTTACATTTAGTTCCTTAAGTCCCATTGATCCTCTAATGAACAATTGGTTTGTGGTCCAACCACCAAACCTAATACCTTTCGAGCCAATGAGAGGGCGGGATCCCTTTGTTCAAGTCCCGGAGTCAGCACTTAAGAGAACAACCTCTTGCTATCCCAGAAGTGTGGGTAGGAGTGAATTCCATCTTGCAAGACTACGTCCCTAGCTATCTACCCGGTCTTATCCCCAAAATGGTAGACATATTGAGTCCGCGATGATGAGCCACTCTCACCCATGCAAATCAAAGGATAATACCGAATAAACAAGAGTTCATAGTTAGCTCAGGATTAAGATCGAGTTACCTAGGTCTGAAGGAATTGAATCCCAGCGGAAGCGAATTTAATCGATTGTAAATTCAATTTCAATTACAGAGAATACCAATACATTGGGCAAAAAACTACGGAACGATTTCTATAGATTAGAGTTTAATAGTTTAAGCATGCATTATGTATTCTAAACTATTTAGTATCGAGGACTTACATGTAAGGTCGAAGAACAACACAATGCTCCTCTTGAATTTCACGTACAGTAAGCCTCCAGTAAACACCACCACAAAGAGCACCCGCAATATCTTTGAGTTATTGAGATTTGATTGGTGGGAACCCGTAATCTTGATAGGGAAAGAATTACAACATGACTTTGTTGTATACTTGAGAGGAATTGAGAGAACCTTTTAGAGATTTTTTTTTTCTGTGTTTCACGCAGACTATGAGAGAGAGAGAACGCAAGTAGAGGACCCATCTTTCTTTTATACAATGCACGTTGATTCTGAAAACCATCTAACAATTTTTTTTTGGGCAGATGGTAGGTCAAGGATTGATTATAGTTATTTTGGAGATGTTGTTATTTTTTATAGCACATATCGAACAAATAAGTACAACATGATATGTGCGTCTTTTACTGGAGTGAACCATCATAGGAAAACTATCTTGTTCGGTTGTGTTTTTTTTTATTTGATGAGACAACAAAGTCTCTTTTTTTTTGGTTATTTGAAGCTTTTTACAAGCAATGGAATGTCATCAACCTAGTACGATATTTAGTGATCAATGTCAAGCAATGGCCAATACAATTGAAAAGATATTTCTTGAGACTCAACATCGACTTTGTTTACGGCATATTGGTCAAAATGCTCCTAAACATCTTTCTCATTATTTAAGAATGCATGATTTCAACATACTATTCAATAGATGTCTTTACAATTACGAGACTAAGAAAGAGTTTGAGTGTAGGATCGTATGGCAACACTAGAGGGGGTGGATAGGGTTGCTTAATAAAATTTATTACTTTTTTTTTTGGCTAAATTAAACTAAATTGATTTAAAATAAATTAATTTAATAAACACTCTAAAATATACACTATGCTAGAAATATTTGACAATTTTCCTAAGCATTAAATCTACTCATATAGATAATCAAATAGTGGAATTTAAAAGAGTAGAGAAAAAGAGAGATAACACCGGTAATTTTTTTTATGGTGGTTCGGAAATTCCTACTCCACTCTCCAAGACTTCTTCTTAGGTATTTTAATACAACGACTCTCTTACAGATGAGAACCAAACCGCCCGAACACTCTTTTTTCAGGTTCAAGAGTAAACCTCTATCGGTCATTTTACAGGTTCATGACCAAACTTATACCAATCTTTTTAAATGGGTTCAAGATCAAACCGCTATGATCCTTTTAACCAGGTTCAAGATCAAACCACTACAAATCCTTTTTCGGGTTCAGATCAAACCACTCACTCAATTCCCAAGGTGCACCCATACCTTATTACAATTTTCCAATAAAAGAAGAAAACAATCTCACAACAAAAATTACCTCTTGAAGGCAAATTACACAAAATGATCACTCACAATTCTCTCTCAAAAGTTCGTCACAAAATTGCAGTAGGTCAATTTAAGAATATGGGAGGATTTTAGATAAGTAGAACAAAAGGCATGAAGGTTTGTTGGAAATTTTATCAATTTGAGTGTGTGCTTGATTAGAGAATTTGGCTCAAATTTATAGGTGAGGAAGTGAAATTTTTAGCCATTGGATTTAATTTGAAATGGATGGTGGAGATTTAATTTTATGAAAAAGGAATGAATGTTGCATTTGAAATGGATTAAAATTAGGAACAAAATTGAATTGAATTTGAGATTTGAAAGGATACATTTTTGGAGAAAATTTGAATTAAGATTGATATTTGAAAAGGATTGAAATTAGGAGAAATTGAAAGTAAAATGGGGATTTGAAGTAGGAAGGGTTCTAGCCGTTGCGTTTCTCTCTCGAGAGGAAGGTGAAGCTATGGACAGGAGGGGCAACTCACGAGTTTGCCAGTAGGGATCCTTTGGTGATCGTTCTGGTGTCTCAAGGGTGTTTCTAGGGCATTTTAGATGTAGAGGAAAAGGCAGGGGAAGAAACGGAAGGGGCCGGGGAGGAGAAAGTCAGGGTACGGGGAGTTTCTTAGAGGACCTTGAAACCCATGATAGATGGAGGGAAGAAATGTCCCTTCAAGGCCCAAAACGAGGCGGCCGGAAAGAAGAAGACTCGGAGAAACTCGATCGGAAGTCGAAAGAAGGAGGACCGGAAGGGAGGAGACAGAATCGACAAGACACAGCTCAAAAAAGTCTGACAAGTGATAAGGATGGCAGCGTAGAAAGTAAAGGTCAAAAAACTGTGTTGGGGTTTATGTCCTAGAACTCAAGTTTTTTTTTATCCTTTATATAATAAAGATGTTATTCAGTGAAATTGTTTATTTATATCTTAAAATCCAATAGAAACATCCATTGTTATAACATGAGATACTCGAACGATATCATAAATATAGACCGGGATCAAGTTCGAGTATATAACCTAAATTGTCTATAGTAAATGGATAAGGTTGGGTACCTCTTGTTTTGGTAACACTATGGGTGCGGCCTACTTTGCGAATGAGGCAAACGACGTGATCCTGGATCGTTCATGTAGAGACATGCGAGTAGGGGCATTCTGTGTAAAAGATGTTTACACAAGACAGGACCGAGAAATAAGTCACTCTTACTTTATAACGTCGTTTACTGCTAAGACTGACTATCTCATACGATGACCTAGGTAACTCGATCTTAATCCTGAGCTTGCTATGAACTCCTGTTCGTTTAGGGTTGTCTTTTGATCTGCATGGGTGAGAGTGGTCTAAATATACCGTTCAATAATCCTACCATTTTGGGGATTACACTAGATGGATAGCTGGGGACATAGTAAAGCAAGACGGAATTCACTCCTACCCGATTTAGGGATAGTAGAGAGGTTGTTCCCTTAAGTGCTGAATCCAAGGCTTGAACAAGGGGCCCAACCCTTTCATTGGCCCGAGAGGGATCTTGTTTATTGGTTGAACCATAAACAAATTGTTCATTAGAGGACCAGTGGACTTAAGGAACTAAGATGTGCTATAGGGGTAAAACGGACATTTGACCTTGCTATAGTAACGAACGACCTGTGAAAGATTGACTTACTAATCATGGTTATATCGAGTAGACAGAAATATATCTACAGTGAGGGGAGTTCAACTACTAGGTTATAGTGGAGTGTCCCGATAGTTAACGGATGTTGGTTAGCTAGGTTAAAAGAGTTTGGCCAGTTTAACCTCGTACCGTTGGAGCCCATGATTTGTAGGTCCATTAGGTCCCATTGCTAGCTCGAGACTAACCTTTGGAACAATACGATGGATAAAATATGAATTACTTTATGTTCATGTTTAGGAAAATAGATAGAGGTGTTAGACGTTATCGATACGTCGTGTTTTTGTGAAAACCAGGTTTGTGTGATTTAATATTTAAATATGATTTAAATATCGAGATCATGAATAAGGATTCATGATTAAAAATAACATTTCGGAAATGTTTGGGAATGATGGAAAAATATTAATTTAATATTAGATATTAAATTAATAATTATTTTAAATTAATTTTGAATTAATTAAAATTCAATTTTTATTTTTCAGATTAATTAAAATTAAATAATTATCTAATTAAATTTAGATAATTATGGAATTAATTAAAATTAAAAAATCTTGAATTTTTGGAGGTGGAGTGCATGGTGACTAAACCCATGCACTGCCCTCATGAAAGCCACTCAATTTCCCACTTCTTCATGGTTGATTTGGTGCATCATCTGGGGCTTTTCTTCTCCATTGATCCCTCTATAAAAGGGAAGAAGAAGGATGAAAGAAGCAAGCTGAATCCATAGTGAATTGCTGCCAAAATTGAAGCTCACCATACCCACCTCCATAAGCTTGTTCTTCAAGCTTGTCTCATAAAATTCCATCACTAGAGGATCCCACAATCCGTTCCAAAGGCTTGAGGATAGCAAGGAAGATCCAATGGTGGTTCATGATTGATAGGTGAAGAAAAACATCTAGAGAATCCAATTTCTCCATTTATACAAGGTTGGTAAATTGTCTCTGTTTTTCTTCACTTGGACAACATGCAATGAATGATCAAATTGAGTTTATTATGTGCCTAAGATCCAAAATTACTTCTGTATTTTAGATATTAACACTTTCAAACTGATACGGCTGAGCACACAATCAAGAATGAAGAGGAAGGCAACGGTCAAACGAGCCAAGAGAATGGGCCTCTCGGGCCTAGCCAGACAGTGGGCCAACGCTTAATAGAAGGAAAGCCAGGAAAATACGTAGACCAGATTGGCAACAAGGAAATAACAAAGGAGGACAACTCAGATAACAGAGATAAAACAAAAATATTATCTTAGTCAAAACCTGGGGAGGACAATATTAAAAAGAAAGAAACCACAATCATTAATAAGAAGTGGAAGAGGTTGGCTAGAGCAGAATCAAATGCAATATATCCAAACCAAAGGCCACCTGAGACTAAGGAAGTTGGGGGAAAGAGGAACAATGAGGAGGAAACAAAAATGCAACCTAAGGAGAAAAAAAAGAGCCACAATCCAAAACTACTCCGAGTCTTTTGGAGGGATATCGGCGGAGGTTGGGTGCCAACCCCGCACGAACGCCATGAAAACATTATGTTGGAACGTTCGAGGTGTGGGGAATCCTCGGACGTTCCGAGCGCTTCGACATGTGGTCAGATGCCAAAATCCTCATGTTGTTTTTCTTTCTGAAACGAAATGCGGTTTGGATAAAGTGGATAAGTTAAAAGAGGCTTTAAAATTTGGTTGTAATTTCGGTGTGCCTAGTGATGGGAAGAGCGGAGGGCTAGCTATCCTTTGGAAGGAAGAGATTAACCTGCAAATTAGATCCTTTTCCATGGGGCACATCAATACAACAATAAAGGAGGATAACGGGTGGTGGAGGTTTATTGGCTTTTATGGAAACCCGATCACCAACAAAAGAAAAGATTCATGGGATCTCCTTGAGAAGCTCAGTGGGAGCTCTAATCTCCCTTGGATTATAGGGGGAGATTTTAATGAGATCCTTCTTGCTAGTGAGAAGTTGGGTGGAGTCGATAAAAGTCAAGCTCAAATGAATTTATTCAGAGAAGTGGTGGATAGTTGTAACCTTCATGAGTTGGGCTGCGGGACAGGTAAATTCACTTGGGAAAAAAAGTCAGAGGGGGAGTTTTGATAAAAGAAAGACTGGATAGATTTTTGGCCACAAACGATATAAATTCCATTTTCAAAAAGTATAGTGTTGACCACTTGAACAAGCACATCTCTGATCATAGGCCCATAGTTGCTACTCTTTCCAAGCATTCAGAAGAAGTCAAGAGAGGAAAGAGGAGAAAAGATGTTAAATTCGAAGGTGGCTGGGTGACCTTCAAAGAGTGCAATGAGATTGTTAGTCACCATTGGAATAACAATCTGAGAACAGGAATTCAGAACTATAATAGCAAGCTGAAATAATGCTTAGTGAAGTTGAGTGGCTAGAACAAGAATAGGCTGAAAGGCTCCATTAAATCGGCCATAAATAGAAAGGAAAATGAAATCAAGGCCATTCTAGCAGGTAGGGATGTTATCAAAGAACACGAACTAGATAAGGCTGAAAAAGAGCTGGAATTGCTTCTTGAAGAAGAAGAGATTTACTGGAAATTCAGATCTTGTGAGGATTGGCTGAAGTGGAGGGACCGCAACACTAAATGGTTTCATTCCAAGGCCAACATGAGGAAAAAATAAAACAAAATTGAGGGGATTTGCAACAACATGGGAGAATGGATTACAGACAAAGAAGAAATGGGCAAGGAGGTCTCGGCATATTTTGCTAAGTTGTTCTCAACATCGTCCCCTAACTAGGAGGCCATTAGACGTACAATAGAGGGGATCTCATATAAGATTTCAGAAGCTTAAAGCAAATCACTTGATGCACCCTTCACAAGAACAGACATTGAAAAAGCTTTAAAAGGGATGAGCCCCAGTAAAGCACTGGGGGAGATGGGGCTCATGCCCTGTTCTACCAGAACTACTGGGATATCATCAGTTCTGATGTCACCCAAGTTTGCCTCGAAGCGCTTAACGAAGGAAGAGATGTTGGGCCTTTGAACAAAACTCTGATTGCCCTGATCCCCAAGAAGAAGAAACCAACAAGACTGGAGGAATTTAGACCTATTAACCTGTGCACTGCTATATACAAAATCATTGCGAAAGCACTGGCCAACAGGATGAAGAGGGTCCTCAATGATATCATCTCCCTGTCTCAGTCAGCGTTTGTGCCAGGTAGAGTAATCACTGACAACGAAGTGATCGGGTTTGAATGCATTCACTCAATAAACTCTAGGAAAAAAAGGAAAAATAGGTCAATCAAAGCTAAAGCTCGATATGAGCAAGACGTATGATAGAGTTGAGTGGATATTCCTAAGGCAGTTGATGGAGGAGATGGGATTCTCCATGAGATGGATTGAACGTGTCATGAACTGTGTAGAATCAATCAGGTATTCAGTGCTTTTAAACGGGACCCCCCAGGATGAATTCAAACCTCATAGAGGGCTAAGACAAGGAGATCCTTTATCTCCCTACCTCTTTCTCCTCTGTGTTGAAGGTCTCTCAACGCTGCTTAACAGGGAAGAATCTAACAACCTAATCTCTGGCATTCACATTTCTAAGCATTGTCCTACACTAACCCACCTTTTTTTTTTTTTGCAGATGACAGCTTGATCTTCTTCAAAGCGTCCAGAGAAGAAGCCAACAGGATTAAAGAGGTGCTAGACATATACGAGAAAGCTAGCGGGCAAAAAATCAATAAGGAGAATTCAGCGTGTATGATAAGCCAAAACGTGGATGACATGAAGACCAGAGATATCAGTCACTTGTTGGGTGTTAACCTCACTAAAACCTTGGGGCAATACCTTGGCCTCCCTTCCCAAACGGGAAAGAATAAGAAGCAGTTGTTCAACAAAGTAAGGGAAAGAGTCTGGAAAGTTTTGCAAGGGTGGAAAGGGAAGCTTTTCTCTCTTGGAGGGAAAGAGATCCTCATAAAATCCATAGCACAATCAATCCCGAACTACACAATGAGCTGCTTCAAACTCCCAAAATCCATCTGTGAGATGATAATAGGTCCTGTGCTAAGTTTTGGTGGGGATCCTCAGACCAGAAGAAGAAAAGCCATTGGATGGGATGGGACAAAATGTGCGCCAGCAAGGATTGTGGGGGAATGGGATTCCAAGACATCCACCTTTTCAATAAAGCTTTACTAGCCAAGCACAGCTGGAGAATCATTAAGAATCCTCAAAGCTTAATGGCGAGAGTCCTAAGAGGCAAGTATTTCCATGAGGGAGACTTTCTCCAAGCTAAGGAGGGGAGCAATCTGTCCTTAACGTGGAAAAGCATCTTATGGGGAAGAACCCTCTTCGAGGAAGGTTTTAGATGGAGGATTGGGAATGGGGCCAGAATTTATATAAGTCAGGATAAGTGGTTGGATAGAAAGGGAGCTAGTGCGCCAGTTTGGGTGAAAGACGAGTGGAAATGCAAAAGACTCATAGATCTATTAAATGACCATGGCGAGTGGAAGGAAGAGGCTGTTAAGGAAGCGTTCCTCCCGGAGGATGCAGAGGCTATTCTAAGAATGCCTAGATCGGGGACAAGCTCAAATGACGCAATCATATGGAACTATGACTCCAAGAGAATGTTCACTGTAAAAAGTGCTTACCATCTAGTGAGGAACCTAAACTCTAAAGAGAAAGCTACTGGATCAGATTTCTCCATGGCCTCTACAATATGGAAATCAGTCTGGAATGCTAATTGCCTCCCTGGAGCTAAGATTGCATCTTGGAAGATCTTGAAGGATATAATCCCTACCAAAACTAACATTTGCAAAAAAGGAATTAAACTAATTTGGTGTGCTGTTTGTACAAGTCTCAAGTGGAAAGAACTTTACACCTCTTTTGGAAATGTAAGTTTGCCAAGAAGATTTGGAAAGATTTTTTTTCCTTAATCCACACCTTTTTTTTAACTGGTGCAGAGACGACTGGAGCCCTCTGGATTGCTGGGAAGGGATGCGAAGAGTTTTAAGTAAAGAGGAGCTAAACAGAGCTATCATCATCCTATGGACTCTTTGGAATACCAGAAATCTCAGCAACCAAAATCAGAAAATTCCAGACTTCAAACAGACGTGCAACACCATAAACAAATACATTGGGGAACCTAAAGAGGAATTGGATTCATACTCGAAGCTGCCTCAGCCAAAGAACCATTCGAGTCACCTCATTTGGAAGTTGTCGGACCCCGATAGTTGGAAGCTGAACACTGACGCCTCGTGGTGTGAAGCTCTAGGGAAAGGAGGCTTGGGATGGGTAATTCGTGACTCCAATGGGTCTTTGATTGGAGCGGGCTACAAGCAAACAAACAGGAAATGGCCCATTAAATGCATGGAAGCCGAAGCGATCCTTAATGGCATCAAAGAGTATCTGAGCTCGGATGAAGGCGAGGAGAAGAGATTCAAACTCGTTGTTGAAGACCTTTCGGAACTGGCTTGTTTCGTGGAGGAGATTGGGAGAATTTCTGAAGCTCAGCAAATCGAATTCGTCAAATGCCCAAGAAGCAGCAATAGTTTAGCGCACGGTTTAGCACGAGCAGCGATCTCCCATGGTGATTTCTATTATTTTTTTGGCCGCTCCCTTCCGATTGTTGAAGAAGAGGAAGCGTTTTGGTGGGAAATCGTTTTCCCCGATTGGTTGGTTAAGATTGTATCTGATAATATTGGTGTACCTAACACTTAGTTTTAATGAATTGCTTTTATTTTCAAAAAAAAAAATGGGGATTTGAAAGGATTGACTTTAGGAAGAAATTGAAATTAAAAATGAGGTGTAAAAAGATTTAATTTAGGAGAAGATAGGTATTAAAATTGGGATTTTAAAAAGATTAAAATTAGGATCGAAATGTTGAGTTGAAATTTAGATTTGAAAAGGATTAAAATTAGGAGAAAATTGAAATTAAAATTGGGATTTGAAAGGATAAATTTTAGGATGAAAAATGGAACCATAGAAGATTAAAATTAGGAGTCAAATGAAAGAAATTGATTCAGCCAACTATCCAAAAGGATGTCCACGTCAGCTGCCACATCAGATGCCACGTAAGCGCCACATCACTGCCACATAAACTTTTCTTCCAATTTTCTTTTGCTTGTAACATTCTCGTTTGAACTCCGATTTGAGCGATTCAAATTGTGTTGGAATTGTCTTTCTGAGCTCTACAATATGAACACTTCAAAAAATTGAAAGTAATAATAAACTAAAGGTTTATTATCATCCAAACATATGGTATGACTGAAGCTCGTAAAGCTAACATTGAGGATGTAAGGAATCAACTGCTAATGATTATTGATTTGTCTCAAAGTTCATGGCTTAGAACTTTTTTTGAGTTGCGAAGAAAATGGTGTCCAACATTCAACAAACAATATTTCTCTGTCAGCTTTGTCAACACAAAGAATTGAAAGCATGAATAGTGTATTAAAAAATATGACAAGTCTACCTCTCTTACTCAATTTATTATTCGTTATGATAAGGTGTTAGAAAGGATTCATCAATCTGAGTTGATTAAAGATTTCAAATGTTGTCAAACTACACCTTGTTGAACAAGTAAGTTTGGAGGCATGATCCAACAGCCATCCATAAAATATACTCGTCCTAATTTTCAAGAATTTCAAGATGAGTTATTTGAATCATTTCCAGTAGGTATTAAAAGCATAAGTTGTTATAGGTGATTTTGGACCACCTCGATATGCAAGGAGCTGAGGGCAGTGCAATATCAGCCCAACGAGACAACGAGGAAACGGGTCCTGGAGGAAGAACAAGCAGAGGGTCGGGCCAAGGTCGGAGGGATCAGGCCTTGGCCCAACCCATATGGTCGGCCTTGACCGACCACTCGGCCCACTTGCGTGGGTCGAGTCCTTTCGCCTCCGTTCGATCCCTAGTGCCCCTGACTGCCCCAGTTCCACTTGGTTCAACCCGAATCGCCTCCAAATGCCTAAAAACCCTAGAGCAGGAACAGGTATTTAGACCCTTCTTGATCACTGAAGAAGGGATCCCGAACTCTATACTCTGATTCTCCTCTTACTCTTGCTTTTTTGCTTCCCATCGTTTTGCTTGCTGACTTAAGCATCAGAGGCGGTGTGGCAAGCACCACACCGGTGTGCAGGTTTTACTGTCTTGTAGGCCACGTCTTTTCCCCTCAAACAAATTTACCGTTGGTGGCATCAACAATTGGCGTCGACTGTGGAGAAGAAAGCTTGCTAGCGAAATTTGCTCATTGGTGGCCTGACAAGTAAGAGGATGGAGAAGGGAAACCGTAATCCAAACTAGAGTATTCAGACGATGACCACCACCCGCGGAGGTCACGAGAAGAAAGTCGAGATCGACCTCGAACCCAATCTCCTCATCCTCGGTCTCCACTGCCCTCATGCCAAGAAAGGCAGGCTGATGTCAAAATTGCTGCCCTCGAGAACAAAGTAAGTGCGATGGATCATAACTTGTCCAGGATACTTCATGTCTTGGATAAACCTGGTCCTAGCACTAAAACCAACGATGAGAGGTTGATTAGGGATCCGAGGAAGGGGAAGGAACCAATGGAGTATACTGTAGAGTCAGATACAAGATCGAAAGGAAAGAAGACTAACAACATGACCAGCAAGATCAGGGGGCTGAAGTCTGCAGGTCACACAGTGTTGAGGAGCCTAGAACCAAGCACACTTAAGGGACGCGACTACACAGTCTCAACACCAAGTTACAATCATACCGGGACAGACTTGAGAGATCTGATTAAGGAGAAGCGCAAAAGTCCAAGGTTGTTGAGGCCGAGGCCAAAACTACCGAAGCTGAAGCCAGGGCTGCCGAGGCCGAGGTCGAGGCTAGATTGACCGAGGCCGAGGCCAACAAGGACAATCTCCTTTGGAAGACTGGGCTTCTGAACACGCTAAAAGAGCTCGGAAATCCTCAGGGAGACCTGCAGAAGTCAAAGGACTCTGGAGAGCATGACTTGGAAGAACTGATTGACCAAGTCGACCCACCCTTCACAGAAGAAGTCATGAAAGTCGAGGTGCCCCAGAAGTTCAAGTTACCTACATTCAAACCGTATGATGGCAAGAAAGACCCCGTACAACATCTAGAAGCCTACAGGAACTGGATGGACTTCCACGGTGTCTCAGATGCAATCAGGTGTCGTGCCTTCTCTTTCACTCTGACAGAATCAGCCAAGCAATGGTTTGAAAGGTTGAAAAGGAGATCCATCAGCTCTTTCAAGGAATTAGCCCGAGATTTCTCGCACAATTTATGGGAGTCAGAGAACAGCGCAAGCCTCACATCAACCTCTTAACTGTAAAACAATAGGCAGGTGAGAGCTTTCACGATTATATAACACATTTTACTGAGGAAGCACTGTAGGTTGAGGGGTACAGTGAGGGAGCAGCCCTAGTAGCCATCACAGCCAGACTAGAAGATGAGAGACTGCTCAATTCAATAGGTAAGAGCCAACGTCGAACCTATGCCGAGTTTGTTTCCAAGGCACAGAAGTATATGAGCGCAGAGAAATTACTGAAATCGAAAAGGTCAGAACGAGAGCACAAGAGACATTCTTCAGTTGATCAGAACAGAAAGAAAGATAAGAGACAAAGAACAGACGATGGTGACCGAGGTCGAGCCGACCATGACCATGGCCGAGGCCGAGCACATCCCTTTGGTAAATTCGAGAAATATACACCAACTGCTGTTCCGCAGGAGCAAGTTCTAATGTAGATTCGAAACACGAGTCTTCTTAAATTCCCAGGGAGGATGAAGTCAAATCCCGATAAAAGAGACAAGAGCCAGTATTATCGTTTCCACCGAGACCATGGGCATTCAACCAGGAATTGTATTCAGTTGAAAGATGAAATTGAGGCACTAATCCAGAACAGGTATCTGAAGAAGTTCGTCACCGAAACCGAGACCGAGGCCGACCAGAGATGGTTGAGGCCGAGGATGACCAAAGATGGATGAGACAAAGACGAACCCCCACGAGAGATCAGGACCATCTTTGGAGGACTAGCTGGAGAAGGTTCAAGCAGGAAAAGGAAAGCTATGGCCAGGGAAGCAGGGTTCGAACCAGAATATCGAGGTATGTACTCTGTCCATCTAGCAAAGACACACCCCCCTTTGGAGTTCACTGAGGCTGAGGCAGCAAGCATCCATCAGCCACATAATGATGCTCTGGTGGTCACTTTACTGGTAGCCAATGTGATAATCCATCAGATTCTAATTGATGGAGGAAGTTCGGCTGATGTCCTTTCTCTAACGGCCTTTAAGACAATGCAGTTAGAGAGAGAACTCTTAAATCC
Organism: Luffa aegyptiaca; assembly: GCA_017139565.1. Lineage (NCBI taxonomy): Eukaryota > Viridiplantae > Streptophyta > Magnoliopsida > Cucurbitales > Cucurbitaceae > Luffa > Luffa aegyptiaca. Next base: position 39,013,680 of record CM029397.1, read on the forward strand.
AAGCCTTACCCAACTTGTAGGGTTTGGAGGATAAAGAGTGACCCCAGAGGGTAGCATAGAACTTCTTGTGACCTTTGGGGTTGGACAGAATGCAGTGACAAAGATAATAAACTTCCTAGTTGTGGATTGCATTTCAGCCTATAATGCAATCCTAGGAAGGCCGACCTTGCATGAAATGAAGGTCATAGCTTCGAATTATCATCAGTTGCTGAAGTTTCCAACTCAGAATGGTGTAGGAGTTGTCAAAGGAGAGCAGAAGACATCAAGGGAGTGTTATTGGACAGCGCTAAAAGAAGTTAAGTCACTGAGGGCTGAGGCCGACCAGGGGATGAGCCGAGGCCGAGCAGAGCACACTTCCACCAACTCTGAATCTGAACTTATGGAGTTTTAGAGCTTCTTATTTATTGCATTTTATCATGTAATTAAACATTGGTTGTTTTGTTTCTGCTTCCAGCATAGGTTGAGTACTTTTCATATTTACTTTCATTCAAATGTAAAAGTTCTTTTAATACCAAAGCTCCATCTTTTCACCATTAAAGTTCAGTATTCAGAAGTGTGCACAGGAAAATTGATTCAAGCGTCACCTTCAAGCCAGAACCGGTGGAAGTTAGGCGAGCCTGGGCCTCCAGGTCTACCTCGCCTCATCTAGCTTGAGCCCATCACATCATGCGAGCCTGGACCACCGAGTCGACCTCGCCTCATCCAGATTCGAGATTATGCGGGCCTGGACCGTCGATTTTACCTCGCCTCATTTGGCTTGAGCCCTTCACTTCTCGTGAGCCTGGACCCCCGGTCTACCTTGCCTCATCTAGATTCGAGATTATGCGAGCCTGGGCCATGGGTCTACCTCACCTCGTCTGGCTTGAGCCCATCACTTCTCGTGAGTCTGGACCCTCGGGTCTACCTCGCCTCATATAGATTCGGGTCTACCAAGCTAAATTAGCTAACACACCGATAGCAATAAATTCGCACATAAGTCAGCATAGAGCAAGGATCGTTACTCTTAAATTGGGCTTACGAAGCTCAACCTATTGCAATAAGTCACACCCGAATCCCAATTCAAGAGTGGGGGTTTAATGTTATAAGTGATTTTGGACCACCTCGATATACAAGGAGCCGAGGTCGAGGCCGACCATTCGGCCCATTTGCGTGGGTCGAGCCCTTCCGCCTCTGTTCGGTCCCCGGTGCCCCTGGCCGTCCAGTTCCACTTGGTTCAGCTCGAATCGCCTCCGAATGCCTAAAAACCCTAGAGCAGGAACAGGTATTTAGACCCTTCTTGATCACTGAAGAAGGGATCCCGAACTCTATACTCCGATTCTCCTTTTACTCATGCTTTTTTTTTCCCATCATTCTGCTTGCGAAGCATCAGAGGCGGTGTGGCAAGCACCACACCGGTGTGCAGGTTTTACTGCCTTACAGGCCACATCTCTCCCCCCCCCCCCCCCGCTCAAACAAATTTACCATTGGTGGCACCTGAAGGTCAAGTGAGTTCCTCCTAACCAAATCTGACCATCAACATAAGTAATGTTGGGAATAATTTCATTTACAAGTTAGTGAAAGATGGTGATGAAAAATAATACTTGGCGAATTTAACACTTTCTGATCAAATTGTCGATTGCACGTGTAAGAAATTTGAATGTGTGGGCATCTTATGTTTGCACACATTAAGAGTCCTACTCGATATATCTTAAGGAGATGGACAAAATATGCAAAAGATGGATTGGGGAGAAATAATGGTGATGGAGAAGTAGTTAACAGAACAACCAAATGAAATTTTAAAATGAGCCAAGTTATGCAGAAAGTCATTTGCTTTGCTAATCAAGGTGTATTGACAAAAGAAACAACTAAAATGGCTGAAGATATTTTGGATAAAGGCTTGAAAAGTATTGAAAGTATGTTGAGGGCAATGAAAATGGATGATTGTGATGTAGTTAAAGAGGTTGAAACCAATAATATTGTCGATGAAGAGAAAGACATTGAAGGTGACACTCATGAGTTCAAGTCACTTCATATTTTGGATCCTCCACATCGAAGAATGAAAAACAAGTAAGAAATGTTAGAATAAAAAGTCAACTTGAGAAGAATCGCAAGAAAAAGACAGTAGTCATTGAAGATCGACCTACAAAATAGGAATTCATTATGGTTAGTTCGATATATATTTTTTTTATTATTATTCTTGCAACCGTATCAATTGTTTCATGTTCTAAATGATATGTTACGAAGTTAAATTATATTGATTTCTTTGATGTTTCTCTTTTGATGGAAATTCTAAGATGACAAATCTCCTCAGCAAATTCTAATTTTGCATTTGGATGTTCGACTTATCTAGCAAATCACTCTTCAAATATTTCATTTTATAATACTGGTTTTCCAATTGTTCCATTTACCTAGATACTTGTTATATAATCAATATTAGTTTATTTTCAAATAAAGTTGTCATATTTTGAATTAATGTAAATTTGTTATTGATGTTTGATTATTGGATATCTATAGGTATTTTATCCGAATATGATTCCGAACCAACACCCTCCAAATTATAATGGTATCCAATTCACTCAATCAAATACAAATTCAATTTTAGATGGAATGCAAGATGGCTGAAAATCAAATGATTTTGATGCGAAGATATGTTGTAGGAGTAAATTTGCAGTATGATATCAACATTGTTTATTATCTTCTCTTGATATAATTTTTAATTTGAACATTAGAGTTCTTTTCTTTTTCTTTTTTTAATGAATCATAAATTTTATTTATAGTTTTGTTATGCATCAACTTTAATTTTATTTGTCTTATGATACTTATAAGTCCTTAGTGCTTATAGGTAACCAAATGTGTAATGAATAAAAACTCAATTATAATATGATAACGTGGGATAAAAAATTATTTCATTATTTGAAAATAAGGTTACAAATAAAAAGTAAAGATCATAATCACATAATGGATAAAAAATAAAATCTAATAATAATTTTAATCAATGTGAGACAAACCACAATTATTTAGTGTATGTTTGGAATGACTTTCTAAATGGTTAAAAATATTTATTACACTTAGAAACACTTTTTTAGATACATAGAAAGTCATCCTAAATGGACTCTTAATTATTTATACACAATAAAGTTACAAATTGAAAAATAATAATAATTAAAATAAAAAAAATCAATATCCTTCCTTATTTTATTTTTAAGATGTGTAAAATAATTTAAAGTAATAGTAAAAGGAAAAAATAAAAATAAAAATAGAGAAGATGAAGTGTTGAATAAATTTTAACATATTAATGAAGAAAAAAAATGATGATAGAAGATAGAGAGTCAATATTGAAAAGAGATATTAATAATAAATAGGAAAGATTAACTTAGTTTAAAAAAATAGGAAAGATTAAATTTTCTTATAAAAAAAAAAAAAGATGAACTTCTTGAACATCTTAAAAAGGGATGAAATGAAAAGTAAATAAATAAAAATAGAAAAGAAGAAAATGATGAGAGTGTTGAATAATCATTGAAATATTAGTGAAAAACAAAAAAATAAAAAGTAATTAAAAAAGATAAAAAACCAACATTAATAATTAATAAAGTAGGAGAGAGAAAATATTTTTCATCTTCCATAAACAAATTGATATTTATTTTTTTTTTATTTTTTTATTTTTTTTTTGAAAAATATTTATTTATTTATTTTGATGCAGAGAAGAAGTGAAAATTGATTGACCAAGATAAAAGGAAAAAAAATTACAAACCTTTTCTGTTCACTCCCACTAAAACCCTCTTTCTCTCTAGAAAAGTAGTGGTATTGAAGAAAAATGAGAGTAAAATGAGAGAGAGAAATCTTTTGATTGAAACCAAAAAAATAACAATAATATCTCTCATTTAAAATAGTGGGACCCACCTCTTAAATCTCAAATTTTAAAATTAAATTTCTAAACACATGACAATCATTCAATGGAAGAGGTAGGGAAAATACCCTACTACGGTAGGACTAAAAATTTTCCCCTATTCCCCCTAACAAGACATTTTACTCCATGGTTGTTGGGCAAAATCCATAAGTTTTTTTTTCTTAGGTGAAATCATATTTTAAGTTTAATTAAGCCTAAATAAAAAAGGAAAGAAAAAAAAAACCTTGTAATTCGTCTTTCCATATTTGGAAGGTTCAAATCCTTCTATTGGTAGAATTTGATTTTCTTTTTCGAATCCAAAACAAAATTGGGCACATCCCAAATTTTATTGAAGTTAATTTTGAGTTTAAATGTTGCTTTAAATTCAAGTCAAATCTTGAATTCAATCCACTTCAAAATTCTACCTTCTGAAAAAAAAAAAAGTAGAAAAAGCAACGGGAAACTCCTCCTTCTCGGATAAACCAAGTAACCAGGGGCGATCGTGACATCCACAATTTCCACTGCATGAAAGGTTAGTTTGGGAAGTGAGTATGTGCTACAGTCTCAATAGTGAGCTATGCTCGTAGTCAGCTACTTTCACCACAAAGTGTTAGTATGTTGGAACGAATGTATAGATGACTATGAGACTTTCCTATAAAAAAAAAAAAGAAAAAAAAAAAGCCTAGCAGCAACTTAAGTTTGGGGGAAGAGAAGTTAAATTTTCTTTTCCATTTATTGAGAGTCAGGATAGCTTGTGAAAGAGATAGGATATTCTAAACAAAGGCTAGGTGGAATAACAGGCAACGAGAGGTGGGAATGTAGGTGAATGTTTTATCTTGAGGATAGTGAGTGTAGGCCTAGTGTTAGAGGAATTTCGTAATTAACGTAGAGTATTAGGAGTCGAGTTCTTTCCTGAAAGGCGCACTCATAAACTAAACTTACCTATGAGAAACACATCTTTTTCTTTTTTGTTTCTATTATCTTGTTAATATTGCTTGAGAACAAGCAATGACTTAAGTTTGGGGGTGTGATAACGCTCATTTATGTGCGTTATTTAGCCTTAAAAACCTAGGTAATTGTTTGGAAAGCAAAGACTTTGTGTTTACATTCTTATCATTTCAAGTCATTTTAGCAAAAGTTATAGAATCATGAAGAAAATCTTAGAATTATAGAATTTAAGCTTAAAATGTACATAAAGAGATTATTTTTGTAAGAATTTATCCAAGTTAATGCTTTTGTGCAGAAGACTTTGCGAGGAGGATGCACCCGCAAGAGGAGATTAAAGGTAGCGGAGCAAAAGAAGATAAAGTTGAAGAATTCCGCCTGCATCTGGACCCGAGGATGTGGAATATGCGATCAAAATGCGCCCGCAAACCATATAAGGAAAGTAGCCTCATGCTGAAGATAGACTTGTCAAAGCTGTGCATATCAAGAATTGCGTTGGAGATGCGACCGCAACTGGGCTTTACGACAGAATACCGAGATTCGTGGGATCTTCATAGATTCATCCGAAAATCCCCAATTTGGTATCAAATCTCTGAAGATTGTGGATTCTTACCTTCCAAGGCCTTCTCACACTAATCTCGACAGGAAACCTCACCTTCCAAGGTCTATAAAAGGGACCAAGATGCAAGAAGCAAAGAGAGCTTGAAGTTTTCGTCTTTAGGATAGATTATTTTAGTTTTTCTCTTCTCATCTTGTAATCACTCCGAGTTTCGTGTCTTTCAGCCTCTGTCAGCTCTTCCATTCGAACGAAGAAGAAGAGAAAAGTTTGTCTCTACTTGAAAAAGGGTAAAAGCTAGCTAGATAGAGAGAGAGAGATCCTTAATAGAGTCTTGTCTTTACTTTTGTTTAGCATTCTTTTATTTCCAGCAAGTTGTTATTGTTTTTCATTTACTTCCTATTGTAAGTTAAGCTTTTGTACTCATTTCATTCTTTAATATTAATTTTAATTATCTTTTCTCTATGTCCAGTTTACTTTCTTTTATGTTTTGCGATTTATTTTCAGTTATGAGCTAAGCTTCTACTTGGGGGTTCAATTATGTGGATTCCGAGAAAATCCTGCCTATGCAAAAGCAACTTTGCTCCCTCTAGCATTGTTTGTTTTTGTTGAAATTAACGTTTATTGTTAGCTTAAATTGATCACTTAGGTTAGCATAGTTTGTATTTAGCTGATAGCCGAAAGGTTGGAGTTAAAGATGCGGGTTCGTAAAACAATAGTGGAAAAGATCTTAGAAATAGGACTTTGATTTCTTGCATCCTAGAAATAGGACTGGAACCACTAGGGTTTTAAGAATCATGAGCGTTATTCATATAAGTTTCATCTAGCCCTAGAACTAGATGCCTAGTTGGCTTATTCTTCTAAAGGCACCTACAGCGGAGCTGAATAGAAGTTGGACTTAACTCACAATCTAGTTGTCAGGGTAGTTGCGGGCGCAACTGAGAGAGGCTATCTGCATCATGTCTATGTGGGCAACTTAGATAGTGTTTCTTAACCGACTGCATTGCCTGAGTGAATTACGGGCGCATAGGTGGGTGTAACCTAAAGCTCAAGGTTGAAACTATTTGAATTTCCCTGTTTATCTCATAGATTTTATATGTCTTTATTTTCTTGCTCAATTTACTTTTGTCTTAAAACTAAAACCCCAATCAAACTATTTTTCTTGGTTACCAATCTTGGCCGCAAATTTAGAGGTTCCTATTTTTGCAGAATCGTGTGTTAACTTGATTAGTCACCATCTCCCTTGGGTACGATATCCGGAATACTTTCCACTTTATTACTTGATAGTGTATACTTGCACTCGAGCTGGTGTTGCACATCATCAACGCGACCCACGGTTAGCCTCCCCAGGACAAAAGCTGACTGAGTTTATGATATAATGTCATTTAAGACCTTTTTTAGCCTATTTGCGAGAGTCTTAGCAATTAGCTTGTAGATTACATTGCAAAGACTGATAGGTCTGAAATCTTTCATCCTTTTAGGGTGGTTCACTTTGGGAATAAGAGTAATGAACGTTCTGTTTAACGATCCCATGTCTTTTCCTTCATTAAGAACTTCTAAGAAAACTTGGGAGGTGTCATTGCCAATAATCTCCCAATATTTCTAATAAAATTGTTGGGTTTTATGCCCTACAACTCGTAGATAGTAAATGTAACTTTTGACCGAACATTAATAAAATGATGCATTGTTCATTTATATTGTTTGTATTGAGTAATCTTGTCTTATTAACCCTAATCCAATAAACTAAACATCCTAGGTTGATAGTATGAGGCTTGAACTAGTATGTAGGGACATACGGGGATCAATGTTCAAGATTCAGCCTAAAGGGTCTATAGTATAGGGATAAGGCTAGGTACCTTATCCTGGTGGCACTATGGATACAACCCGCTTTGTATTATGATACAAACGTAATGATCCAACGCTTTCATGTAGTTGACATGCGAGTGAGGGTATCTTATGCAATGAGTTTGCATAAGATCGGACCGCGAAATAGTTAACCACTAGCTGTAACACCGTTAGTTAGTTTGGTTTCTATTTCACTAGGATGACCTAGGCAACTTGGTCTCAATCCTGAGTGGATTATGGAATCCTGTCCGCGAGGGATTGTCCTTTGATTTGTATGGGTGAGAGTGGTCTGCACGCCGACTTAATAAGCCTACCATTTTGGGGACAAGACCGAGTGGGGAGCTGAGAACATAATCACACTAGAGGGAATTCACTCCTTCCTGACTCTAGGGTAAGTAGAGGTGTGTTCCCTTAAGTGGTGTCTCCGGGTCTTGAACAATTGGCCCTACCCTCTCTATGGCACGAGAGGGACTTCTGTTTCTTGGTTGGACCTCAAACTGGTTGTTCATTAGAGGAGCACTGGGACTTAAGGATAAAGAGGTAGCCTAGGGGTATAATGGTAATTTGACCTAGTTGGGTACGAACACACGTGAAGGACTGAATTGCTGTTCATGGTCGATATCCGTGGACACAGAAATATATCTGCAGTGAGAAGAATGCAACTATGGTTCTATAGTGGAGTGAACCATAGTTAACGAACATTGATTAACTTGGTTAATGAGTTTAGCCAATTAATATCATATCGTTGGAGCTTATGATCTGTAGGTCCATTAGGTCTCACCGGTAGCTCATTTAGGGCGTTGAGGTAAATTTCTAAGGGAGAATTGTATATTCGAAGGGGTTCGAATATTAAGTTTAAAATATGAATTTGATTCATATTAAAACTATAGGTTATAATTAATGTACATTGGATGCACATTAATACTATAGTTTATTATGAGAGAAATATAATTAAATATATGATATTTAATTATAATATTAATTAATTGATGAATTAATTAATTATTTGTTTTAATTTAATTTAATTAAATTTGATTTAATTGAATTGCATTAAAACTATAGGTTATGTGGAATATTTATATAAATGTGTTTTATATAAATGATAATTAAATTAAATATTAATTTAATTAATTAATATTAATTTTAATTATTAATTAATTTATTTTATCAGTTATGTTAACTGATTAAAAATACGGTCTTCCACTAACCTAGTCTCACGCGTGAAAGGGAGTTATTTTAGGAGTGGGTAGTTCTCATCCGTTGGATAACCACTCACTATTCGATAATCCCTAAGGCACTCACGCAAAAGCTCTCTCTAACTCACTCTCTGCGTTTTTTCCAAGAAAATAGAGACCAAAATTCTCTCCAAAAATCCCTTAGAGTTTTGCTCCCACAAGCATCCTCTTCCTAGTTCCAAGGAGAATACCGATGCAACTCTTTTGGTGGTGTTCGTGGAGGAAAAATTCAGCAAAGGAGATCAAAGAAGGTTGCTGGAATTTTCTGCAAGATCATGAAAAAGGTGGTTTTTCGGTCAAGGCTTCCTGCAATAGTAAGTATTCTTGAACCTTGATCATTAGGATCAATATTAGATTAGATCTAAGGGTTTTTGATCCATAAAAAAGCATGTTTTTATAGCCTTTTACAGCGTATTAAGTATATTTTTATTGTTGTATGTTTTTGCGAATTGTATTGGTATTTCAATTAAAAATCAAAGACTACGAGTAGGTCCTGTGATTTTTTCCGCTGCGTAGGGCTTTTATCCCTTCAAAAATAATGTGTGTGCTCTGTCAGGACTCGGAGCTTTGCTAGGGTACAAGCTTTTGATGGTCATCTCCAACTCAGCTTTGCAAAAAGGCTTGTTGTGCTCACTCTTTTCATCCTCTGTTATTTTAGACGTAATGTATTCCAGAGTTCACTCTATAGCATCCGCTTGGGGATTCAAAGATTGGAATAACTTCTTGAAATAATCTGTAGCAACCCGCCCCAACTCCTCTTCTTCAATGACTTAGATGTCATTTTCATTGACAAGGCTGTCTATCTTGTTTCTCTTCCTCCTATGGCAAGCCAGGGAATGAAACCATTTAGTGTTTCTGTCACCCCAAAGCAACCATTCCTCTCTAGACCTAATACTCCAATATTTTTCCTCTTCTTCAAGAAGATTTTTGAGGTTTATTTCTGCTAAACTCAAGGCATTGACAATATCACTATTCTCCCTCTCGCAAGTAAGTCGTTTAATTTCTTTTTCTTTCTTGAAAATGACATTCTTGATAGAACCCCCCAATCTTGTTGTGCTCCATTTCTTCAACTTGGCCAAACAACTATCAATTCTTTTGCTGAAATTGAGAACTCTTGTCCAACCCACCTCCTTCCAGTGCTTCTCTATGATCCCCCTGCATTCTTCATGAGCAATCCATCCATCTTCAAACTTAACCGACCTATTATTTCTTCTGGAGTTGGTTTTCGTGGGGAGTTTGACTAACTCCGCAAGAATAGGTCTATGATCGGAGGAGTGGTAGTTCAGATGCGTCACATTGATTTTCTGGAATTTTTCTTGCAACTTGACGTTGCCTAAGAACTTGTCCAGCCTTTCTTTAGTGCCTTTGTTCTTGCTGGGGTTCCTTCGTCAAGTGAATTTATCACCCAGTTAACCCAAGTCCACCAAGCTACAGTTGTCAACGACAGTTCTGAAGCCATTCATTTGCTTTTGATACCTCTCAGACCCACCCCTTTTCTCATCGGCAAGGAGGATTTCATTGAAATCTCCTCCAATGATCCATGGAAGATCAACCATATCATCAAGCCTTTCTATGAGTTTTCACGACCCCCCCCCCCTTTTGGATGCAATAGAGTTGCCATAAAAACAGGTGAATCTCCACCGACCATCTTTCTCTTTAACGGTAACATTTATGTAGTCTTCAGAATAGGAGTTAATCGATAAATCCACCTCCTCATCCCAAAGAATCATTAGACCCTCGTTTCTGCCTTTACTTGGCATGCTAAAACCTCCCACCAAGTTTAAATCCCTTTTCAACTTAACCTCTACCTCCACCTTACTTTTGGTCTCGCTCAAAAACACCATTTGGGGATTGACACTTCTAACCTCGTGTTAGAGTGCTTGAAACGTCGGTGGACTCCCCAACCCATGAGCGTTCCAACATTTGGGGCTGATTTCCAACCTTCGTCGATATCCCTCTGCCCAAATCGGAGTTTTGGGTAACATCGCTCCTGACCTTCTTGTTTTTTCCTTCCTCCTCTCTGTCCACTGATTTCCTCTTCCCATCTTGCTTCTTTCCAACAGTTTTGTCCTCTGTTCGAATACTTGGCTCTTCTCTGGCTAACCATTTCCATTTCTTTCTAGTAACTCCCGTGCCTTCTTCCACTTTAAAATTTGATTCCCTTTCATCCACCTCGGTTGGCACTACTATTTTGATTTATCCAGTCCCTGAAGGATTTGGAATTCCCTAATTCCGATAAAGCGGAAGTGTAGTTGGGACCGATTCGTAGTTAATTTTGTTTATCCAAAAATACCATTACATTGGCAAAACTTCATAGAACAAATTCTATAGAAACTTAAGGCTAAGCATACAAAATTATTTGATCTAAATCTAATAAGGAGAAGCAAACATACCGTCGTTGTCGTCTCTGAAATATCAAGAACGTCTTTCTTGATTTCATAGGGACCAAGCGTCAACAATTGGGACACCACCAATTGATCTTCCCCGCTATGACTCTGAGATTAGGAACGTAGTTGTGGGACTACCTAATCTTGAATGGGAAAAACTGTAGAGAGAAAATTCTCCCTAGAGTTCTTGGGTTGAGAGAATATGAGAGAGAGGCTAGAGAGAATGCAAGAGTGCATTCTTGTGGCCTTATGTTGTAGTACCTAAACCCTAGGTTTAGTATTCTATTTATAGGAGAAAGGCCATGAATAAAATATTCATTTAAAATAAATTATTTCCATAACTGATTTAATCTTTTCCATAATTAATCAATTCCATAATCAATCAATTCCATAATTGATTAATCTTTTCCATAAATGATTGATCACTTCCATAAGTGATTAAATCATTCCATAAATGATTAATTACTTCCATAAGTGATTAATCATTTTCATAATTGATTAATTTCCAATTAATTAATTCTTTAATTAATTAATCACCAATTAAATATCATATATTTAATTTTAGACCTTCTATTAGTTAATTAATTAATTGCCCAATTAAATATCATATATTTAATTTCAGGCCTTCAATTAATTAATTCTATAATATGAATCAAATTCATATTAAAATTTGAACTCCTTCAAATTCTCTTATATCCTATAAATTTAGTATGAATCAAATTCATATTAATATTTGAACTTCTTCAAATATTTATTTCTCTCATAATAATAAAGTTTAATTTCAAATTAGACTTTACATTTTAATGTATCACTATACATTATATTAATTTGTATCTCATACAATTAACTTAATTCCCAATATGAATTTGAACTATTTAAATTCTCTCAAGATATAATTGTTCCTAATTACTCTTTACGAGCTAGCAGTGGGACCTAATGGACCTACAGATCAGAAGCTCCAATGATATGAGGTTAATCGTTTAAACTCATTAATCAGGTTAACCAATATTCATTAACTGTGGGTCATTCAACTAAAGACCCACAACTGGACTCTTCTCACTGTAGAACATTTCTGTGTCCACGAATATAGACCTATACCGGTAAGTCAATCATTCACGAGTGTCCGTAATCACAGCTGGGTCAAATTACCGTTTTACCCCTGTGTTACATCTGTCTCCTTAAGTACTAGTGCTCCTCTAATGAACAACTTGTTTATGGTCCAACCAATAAACAGAAAGTCTCTCTCGGGCCAGTGAGAGGGCGAGATCCCTTTGTTCAAGTCCCGGAGTCACCACTTAAGGGAACACTCATCTACTTCTCCTAGAAGTGGGAAGGAGTGAATTCTTGTGTTGTCATGTCCCTAGCCTCCCACTCGGTCTTGTCCCCAAAAAGGAAGGCATATTGAGTCGGCGTATTGGCCACTCTCACCCATGCTAATCAAAGGACAATCCTTCATGAGAAGGAGTTCATGATACACTCAGGATTTAGACTGAGTTACCTAGGTCATCCTATTGAAACAGTAACCTAAACTAGTTAACGGTGTTACAACTAATGGTTGACTATTTCGTGGTCCGGTCTTATGCAAACTCATTGCATAGGATACCCTGTTTGCATGTCTACTACATGGACGCTTTGGATCAATGTGTCTGTATCAAATACAAAGCGGGTCGTATCTCATAGTGTTACCAGGATAAGGTACCCAACCTTATCCTTGTACTATAGACCTTTTAGGTTGTTACTTAAACATCGATCCTCGTATGTCCCCACATACTAGTTCAAGTTACATACAAACAACCTTGGATCTTAGTTTATTGGATTTGGGTCAAATTGTGCAATATTTAACAATAACACTTTATTGTAGAAACTCAATAACACTTTATTGAAACAAGTATACAATTTGTTTACATTCACTATCTACGAGTTTTAGGGCATAAAACCCAACAGTCCCAACATTCTCTACACTTTCAATATCTTTTTGTTTTCTTCTGTCTTCAGTGGTTTTTAAGATAGGCCCAACTCCGAAGGGTCTGCTGCTTTTTGGTTGGCCCATCCCAATCGAAACTTTCTCCAATCTTCTTTCCTTATCAACGACTATATTCTAACTTTCCATAAACAATTCAATTTCTTTACTTTTTCCTTTTTCCTGGCTTTTATCCTTGTCATGACAGCTTTCCTTTGTGTCAGATTTTTCTGAATTTTTGGCTGATATTGATGTGACCTTCGTTTCCCCCGATTTCCTTTATACTTCATTCTGATTGTCGTGGATGGCGTTCTCCGATGACTCTGCCTTGAAATTGTGTCTTTCGATAGAAGTTTCTGGTGACTTCCTTTCTATCCTTTTCCATTGATCTTCTCTTTCGCTGGGTTTCCATCCTCTTCCGAATCTGCCCCTTCCCCTGCCTCTTGGATTGAATCCCCTACTATCACATTTCCTGTCTTTGGTGATCCCTTTACTGCTGTGAGACTCTCTTAATTCCACTCCGTACATCAACTTGGTTGTGCTTCCTTCACCTTTAATTACACATTCCTGAACAGTGTGTCCCAGCATCCCACAATAATAGCAAGGGAGCTTCTCATAAGTGATTGGAATCCATACTTTCTCCGCCATCGCTCCTGGTTTAATATTGGTGCCTCTTTTAATTGGTTCCCTAATGTCCATTTTAATTCTGAATCTCAAAGTTTCTCCCTTCATTCTCCCATAATCATCAGAGTTGGCCGCTTCAAACATTCCGATTGAGTTCCCTAGCGCTTCGACATACTTCCTGCAAAAGCAAACTCAAGGTAAGTTATGGAAACTGAAAGTGTTAATATCTAAAATACGGAAGCAATTTTGGATCTTAGGCACATAACAAGTTCAATTTGATCAAACATTGCATGCTGTTCATGAGAAGAAAAACAGAGATAGTTTACCAACCTTGCTTAAATGGAGAAATTGGTTGGATTTCCTTCTTGTTTTTCTTCACCAATCAATCACGAACTACCACTAGATCTTCCTTGCTATCCTCAAGCCTTAGGAACAGATCGTGGGATCCTCAAGTGATGGAATTGAAAGGAAAAAGCTTGAAAAACAAGCTTGAGAAGGTGGGGTTTGGTGAGTTTGAGTTTTGTCAGCAACTCAGTAGGTTTCAAGATTGTTTTCTTCAGCAAATTTCATCCCTTATATAGAGAGAACATAGCTGAAATGGAGAAGCCTGAGATTGACAACAATTAACCTCAAATTAGTGGGGATTGAAGTGGCTTAAAAGTGAGGGGAGTGCATGGGTTTAGTCACCATGCACTCCACCTCCAAAAATTCAACATTTTTTAATTTTAATAAATTCAAGAATTATCTTGAATTTATTATTTAATTATTCAATTTGTAATAATCTGAAAAATGTAAAATTGATTTTCAATTTTTCAATTTTAAATTAATTCAAAATTAATTTAAAATAATTATTAATTTAATATCTAATATTAAATTAATATTTTGCCATCAATCTCGAACATTTCCGAAATGTTATTTTCTAATCATGAATCCCTATTCATGTCCATGATATTTAAATCATACTTAAATATTAAATCACACAAACCTGATTTTCATAAAAACCCGACGTATCGATAACGTTATCACCTTTATCTATTTCCCTTAATGCGAACATAAAGTAATTGATATTTTATCCATCATATTGTTCCAAAGGTTAGTCTCGAGCTAGCAATGGGACCTAATGGACCTACAGTTCATGGGCTCCAACGGTACGAGGTTAAACTGGCCAAACTCTTTTAACCTAGCTAACCAACATCTGTTAACTACTGGGACACTCCACTATAGCCTAGTAGTTGAACTCCCCTCACTGCAGATATATTTCTGTCCACTCGATATAACTATGATTAGTAAGTCAATTCTTCACAGGTCGTTCGTTACTATAGATAGGTCAAAAAGTCCGTTTTACCCCTATAGCACATCTTAGTTCCTTAAGTCCACTGGTCCTCTAATGAACAATTTGTTTATGGTCTAACCAATAAACAAGATCCCTCTCGGGCCAATGAGAGGGTGGGGCCCTTGTTCAAGCCTTGGATTCAGCACATAAGGGAACAACCTCTCTACTATCCCTGAATTGGGTAGGAGTGAATTTCGCCTTACTTTACTATGTCCCCAGCTATCCATCTAGTGTTATCCCCAAAATGGTAGGAATATTGAACGGTACATTATGACCACTCTCACCCATGCAGATTAAAGGATAACCTTAAACGAACAGGAGTTCATAGTAAGCTCAGGATTAAGATCGAGTTACCTAGATCATCGTATGAAATAGTCAGTCTCAATAGTAAACGGCATCTTTTACACAGGATGCCCCTACTTGCATGTCAATACATGAACGATCCAGGATCACGCCGTTTGCCTCATTTAGCAAAGTAGGCCGCATCCATAGTGTTACCAGAACAAGGTACCCAACCTTATCCATTTACTATAGGCAATTTAGGTTATATACTCAAACTTGATCCTTGTCTATATTTATAATATAGTTCGAGTACCTCATGTTATAACCATGGATGTTTCTATTGGATTATAAGATATAAATAAACAATTTCACTGAATAACATCTTTATTATATAAAGGATAACAAAACTTGAGTTCTAGGACATAAACCCCAACAGAAATGTACCCAAAATGATACATACCTGAACTCAAGGTCCTTCACGCTGTTGTTCCCCTTTGGTTCTGCAGGGATTAAAGCCCTTGCGCAGCGGAAAATTAATCATACCATTAACTCAATTTTTTAATTGGAATAAAAAAACCAGTACGAAGGCAAAATATAGTAAGCATAAACAATTTAATCTACTGCAATAATAAGTCTAAGCATGAGTTTCTATAAATATTAAATCTAAGATTATTTTACATACAGAGTTACAAACCTACGTTGACGGCTCTGAATTCTTCACCAACTCCTTGGGAGGAAAATCTTCTCTGTGCTTCACCTTCTCTTGAAAATCCATAGGGACACCACCACTTGGATGCAACAGTATTCTCACAGGAAAATCTTTGAGGACGAAAGAGGTGGGATCTTTTTTCTTGGAAGGGAAATTCTAAGAAAAATTTCTCTGTGAGAGTTCTGAGAGAAGAGAGAATTTGCTTGAGATCACAGAATGAAGAGATCACCAACAACTGCCTCACACGCCAGATTAGGAGGAAGAAGCCAAAACTGTAGGTAACCACCAGGCGTGTGACTCAATCGGTTAGGGAGAAGGAATTGTGGAAAAGCCTCCATGTATGGTAACTGACCATCTGTTACTGTAATTTAATTTAATAATAATAATTAAATTAAATTTATTTTTATTTAATTAATTAATTAAATCAATATTTAATTAACCATTTCATTAAATCATATTTAAATGAACATCTCCCACATAACCTATAGTTTTAATTTAATTAACTTAATTAAATGAAATCTAACCAAATTAAATTAAATTAAAGAATTAATTAATTCACTCATTAATTAATTACTAAATTAAGTATCACATATTTAATTTAACCCTATAATTGAATCATATTCAATTATATTTCTTTATATAACGTATAGTTTAATGTGCATCCAATGTGCATTATTTGTAACCTATAGTTTTAATATGAATCCAATTCATATTAAACTTAATATTTGAACTCCTTCAAACATTTAATTCTCCCATAAATTAGTTTTGAATCAATATTCAAAATAAATTTATATTATATAGTTTAATTAAAATATAAACTTTATATTATAATGTATATCCATACATTATATTATTTCCCGTAGTAAATTTACCTCAATACCCTTTATGAGCTACTAGTGGGACCTAATGAACCTACATATCAGAAGCTCTAACGATATGAGATTAATTGACTAAACTCATTAACCAAGTTAATCAATATTCGTTAACTGTGGGTACACTCCACTATAGACCCACAATTGTACTCTTCTCACTACAGATATATTTATGTTTCCACGGGTATAGACCAATAACAGCAAGTTAGTCCTTCACGAGTGTTCGTAACACTAGCTAGGTCAAATTACCGTTTTACCCTTGGGTTACCTCTACATCCTTAAGTACCAATGCTCCTCTAATGAACAACATGTTTGAGGTCCAACCATCAAACAGAAACCCCTCTCGGACCAGTGAGAGGGAAGGACCCTTTGTTCAAGACTCGAATACACCACTTAAGGGAACACTCATCTGCTTCCCCTAAAGTAGGGAAGGAGTGAATTCCATCTTGTGTGATTATGTTCCCAGCTCCCAACTCGGTCTTGTCCCCAAAATGGTAGGTTTATTGAGTCGGCGAACCAGCCACTCTCACCCATACAAATCAAAGGACAATCCCTCGTGAATAGGAGTCCATAACCCACTCAGGATTGAGACTAAGTTGCCTAGGTCATCCTAGTGAAATAGAAACCTAACTAGTCAACGGTATTATAGCTAGCGGTTACTATTTCGCGGTCTGATCTTATGCAAACTGATTGCATAGGATACCCTCACTCGCATGTCCTCTACACGAACGCGTTGGATCATTGCGTTTGTATCAAATACAAAGTGAGCGGTATCCATAGTGTCACCAGGATAAGCTACCAAGTCTTATCCCTATACTATAAACCCTTTAGGCTGTATCTTGAACAATGATCTCCATATGTCCCCACATACAATTCAAGACTCATTCAACAGTCTAGGATGTTAGTTTATTGGATTAGGGTTATTTAGGCAAGACAAACATAATACAAACAATAACACTTTATTAAAAATATATCAACAACATTTTATTAATGAATCAGTCAAATGTTACATTTACTATCTACGAGTTTTAGGGCATAAAACCCAACAGGTTCATCAAACACTGGAATGGCATCATCAAAACTCCAGGGGCCTCCCTTCACCACTCTGTTTTTGTCTTTTTGGGTTTTGAATTTTCACAGATATATGTTCCTCCTTGCCCTTTCTATTTCTACTCTTCTTTCAAGCCCCCATATTTTTGGCATGAATCCTATGAAAAATACCTCTGAAATGATGCACTTAGAAAAGGATCTTGCACATCATTGTGTTATGAAAATCTCTATCTAACTCCTCTATATCGTCATCCTCTATTTCCACCACTCTTCCCTTCTCTGTTTCTATTAGTTTTAAGTTTTCCAGCTGCTCGTGGACTTCTTCAAACCCTGCTGCTACAGTGTTCTCCATTTCCTGCTCCTCAGATGAACGGTTTCCGTTTTCGATCACCACTAATTCCCTACGAGACGTTTTATCTGAAGGGAATAAAAGTCCCCACGCAGCGGAAGCGCATCGATTGGACCTTACGCCGTATATTAATTAACATTAAAAACCGTTACGAAAACTCAAACAAAACTTTAAACTAACTTTAAAGCCGCTGTAAAATCGGTTTAAACATGCTAAAATAAATCTAAATTTATTTTAAAAAACTTTTCTAACGAAAAGAGGAAGAACCATTACAAACCTCCGTTGTAGACTTGACCGTTCTTCGCCAACGAAGCTCCACGAACGAAAACGCAGCAGCCGCTTCAAGGTATTCTTCGCTGGAAATTCTTCTTTGATTGACACAATAACCACAGAGGTTACACCGGTATGTCTCTAAGTCTAGGAGGCCAAAGACTTGTGGGAGTCTTTCTCTAAGAGGGAGGCTAGAGAGAATTCTAGGTCTTGTCTTTCAAGAGTGTCAAGTGTCATGACCAATTAGGTCTAGTGTTCTATTTATAGAAGAGAGGCCATGAATAAAATATTCAATAAAATCAATCTTTTCCAAAATTGATTCAATCTTTATTCCTTAATTAATCAATCATGATCAATCAATTCCCCAATTGATTAATCTTTTCCATAAATGACTAATTTCTTCCATAAGTAATTAGATCATTCCCATAAATGATTAATCACTTCCTTAAGTGATTAATTATTTACATAATTGATTAATTCATGGTTAATGAATTCTTTAATTAATTAACCACCAATTAAATATCTCATATTTAATTTCCGGCCTTGAATTAATTAATTTTGCCCAAACACTTTTAGGACTTAAATTAATTCTTTCAATCTTCCATAAATTTATATTTGAACTTTTTCAAATATTAATTTCTCTCATAATAATATATCATTATATATTATATTTATTTCCCTTAGTAAATTGAACATTTTCAATTTAATAACTTAGTTGCCTCAAATTACTTTACGAGCTACCAGTGGGACCTAATGGACCTGCAGATCAGAAGCTCCAACGATGTGAGATTAATTGGTTAAACTCATTAACCACAATAATCAATATTCGTTAACTGTGTGTACATTCCACTATAGACTCACAGTTGCACTCTTCTCACTGCAGACATATTTTCTGTGTCCACGGAACTTAGACCAATATCGACTAGTTAGTCCTTCACGAGTGTCCGTAACACCAGCTGGGTCAAATTACCGTTTTACCCCTGGGTCACCTCTATTTCCTTAAGTACCAATTCTCCTCTAATGAACAATCTGTTTATGGTCCAACCATCAAACAGAAAACCCTCTCGTGCCATTGAGAGGGTAGGGCCCTTTGTTCAAGACTCGGAGTAACCACTTAAGGGAACACTCATCTGCTTCCCTAAAGTCGGGAAGGAGTGAATTCCATCTTGCACGATTATGTTCCCAGCTCCCCATTCGATCTTGTCCCCAAAGTGGTAGGCTTATTGAGTCGGCGTATTGGCCACTCTCACCCATACAAATCAAAGGACAATCTCTCATGAGCAGGAGTCCATAATCAACTCAGGATTAAGACTAAGTTGTCTAGGTCGTCCTAGTGAAATAGAAAACCAACTAGTTAACGGTGTTATAACTAATGGTTACTATTTCGCGGTCCGGTCTTATGCAAACTCATTGCATAGGATACCCCCACTCGCATGTCTCCTACACGAACGCGTTGGATCGCAGCGTTTGTATCAAATACAAAGTGGGCCGTATCCATAGTGTCACCAGGATAAGGCACCCAGTCTTATCCCTATACTATAGACCCTTTAGGCTGTTTCTTGAACAATGATCCCATATGTCGCTACATATAGTTCAAGACTCATATTACAGCCTTGGATGTCTAGTTTATTGGATTAGGGTTATTATTAGGCAAAGACATATATAAAATAACTAATAACAATTAATGGAAAATATATCAATATTATTTCATTAATATCCGGTCAACGGTTACATTCACTATCTACGAGTTTTAGGGCATAAAACCCAACAAACTCCCACTTGAACTAAAACACTTAGTTAGTGGGATGTAAATGCAATAATCTAAAGCTGGAAATACAATGAACTAGGGCATCCTTATACCCATTATACATTTCTCCCACTTGCCCTAGATTAGATGGCATACATATCTCGTAGACCTAGACCTTCTAGATGACCCTCAAACACTTTAGCCGTGAGAGCCTTTGTAAATGGATCAGCGATGTTGTGCTCCGAGGCGATCTTAGTGACGATCACATCTCCTCTTTGCACAATCTCCCGTATCAGGTGATACTTCCTCTCGATGTGTTTACCCCGTTTGTGGCTACGAGGTTCTTTTGAGTTGGCTACAGCCCCACTGTTGTCACAGTATAGTGTTATGGGCACGTTCATATTCGGAACTACTTCCAAATCAGTCAAGAACTTTCTGAGCCATACTGCCTCCTTAGCTGCTTCGCAAGCTGCTACATACTCAGCCTCCATGGTTGAGTCTGCTATGCATCCTTGTTTGATGCTTCTCCACACTACTGCTCCTCCATTGAGGGTGAATACTGACCCTGATGTGGATTTCCTTGAATCCTTATCAGCTTGAAAGTCAGAGTCAGTGTATCCAGTAAGAATCAAATCCTTAGCTCCATACACAAGCATGTAGTCCCTCGTTCTCCGAAGATACTTGAGGATATTCTTAACCGCTCCCCAGTGGTCCAACCCTGGATTAGACTGATACCTACTGACTACTCCCACTGCATAACATATGTCAGGCCTAGTGCAGAGCATAGCATACATTAAGCTGCCCACAGCTGAGGCGTAGGGAATGTGTCTCATGTTCTCAACTTCTTGAGGTGTCTTAGGAGATTGTTCCTTAGACAGGTGTACCCCATGTCTGAAGGGTAGGAGTCCCTTCTTGGAGTTTTGCATCGAATATCGAGACAACATCTTGTCAATATACGTTGCTTGAGACAGAGCTAGCGTTTTGTTCTTACGATCCCTAATGATTTGGATTCCCAGAACATATTGAGCCTCTCCCAGATCTTTCATTTGGAATTGGGCTGCTAGCCATTTCTTAATGTCAGTTAGGTATCCTACATCATTCCCAATGAGTAGGATATCGTCT
Source organism: Luffa aegyptiaca (assembly GCA_017139565.1). NCBI lineage: Eukaryota > Viridiplantae > Streptophyta > Magnoliopsida > Cucurbitales > Cucurbitaceae > Luffa > Luffa aegyptiaca. The sequence continues at coordinate 39,034,831 of CM029397.1, forward strand.
ACATAAAGTATTAGAAAAGCTACTTTCCTTTTGTTGACTTTCTTGTATACACAAGGCTCATCAACATTTTGGTCAAAGCCAAAAGATTTGATTGCAGTATCAAATCTAATGTTCCATGATCTGGATGCTTGTTTCAATCCATAAATGGATCGATTTAGCTTACAAACCTTTTGTTCCTGACCTTGGGCTATGAACCCTTCGGGTTGAGACATAAAGATATTCTCCTCAAGATTACCATTCAGAAAGGCAGTCTTGACGTCCATTTGCCATATTTCATAGTCATAATATGTGGCAATGGATAAAAGAATTCTTATGGACTTTAACATGGCTACAGGAGAAAAGGTTTCCTCATAGTCAACCCCCTCCTTTTGGGTATAACCCTTTGCCACTAGTCTAGCTTTGAAGGTCTGTACCTTTCCAGCTGCATCTCTTTTTCTCTTATAGATCCATTTGCACCCTATGGGTTTTACCCCATATGGTAGATCTGCAAGTTCCCATACAGAATTGGAGTACATTGACTCCATTTCCAGGTTCATGGCTTTGACCCATTCATCCTTATCTTCATCATTCATTGCCTGTCGATAGGACAATGGATCCTCAATGCCATCATTAGGTATGACAACCTGAGTTTCAGTTAAACCCAAGTAGCGATCAGGTTGTAACACAACCCTCCCACTGCGTCGAGGCATTCCCAACGTTTGAGATGGACGGGATGGATCTGAAGAACTAGTTCCTTCATCAACCCTTGTTGAAGGTCCAACTTCATCAACAACTCTTGATGATTCTTCAGTAGCTTCTCCTAATATTATTTTGCTTCGTGGTTTATGATCTCTCATGTGGTCTTCCTCTAAGAAAGTGGCGTTTGTCGATACAATCACCTTATTTTCTTGTGGGTCGTAGAAATAACCACCTCTCGTTTCTTTAGGGTAACCAACAAATTGGCACAGTTTTGAACGAGGTTCCAGTTTCTTAGGATTCGTCACAAGCACGTGTGCTGGACAACCCCAGATGCGAAAGTGATGCAAACTAGGTTTACGCCCCTTCCATAACTCGAAAGGTGTTTCAGAAACACTTTTCGAGGGAACATTGTTCAAGATGTATACTGCAGTCTCTACTGCATACCCCCAAAACGAGCTAGGCAATTGAGCATAGCTCATCATTGATCGAACCATGTCTAACAAGGTTCTATTTCTCCTTTCTGACACACCATTCTGCTGAGGTGTACCAGGGGCTGAGAGTTGAGATTGGATTCCATGTTCTATCATATAATCCTGGAATCTTTGATCCATATACTCCCCTCCTCGATCAGATCGAAGTACTTTAATAGATTTACCTAATAGGTTTTCAACTTCAGCCTTAAACTCCTTGAACTTTTCAAGGGCTTCAGACTTATGTCCCATTAGGTATAAGTAACCATATCTTGAATAATCATCTATAAATGAGATGAAATATTCGTACCCTCCTCGAGCTTTTACATTCATTGGACCACATAGATCCGAATGTATTAACTCTAAGGGTTCTTTGGCTCTGTAACCTTTTCCAGTAAAGGGTCTTTTGGTCATTTTTCCCTCGAGACAAGATTCACAAGGTGGTAGTGAATCATCTTCTAACTTGCTTAGAAGTCCATTCGTTACCAAACGACCGATCCTATCGATGTTTATATGACCAAGTCTAAGATGCCAAAGATGAGTATTGTTACTTGATGGAGAAATCTTTTGCCTTTTACTTTGAGTTTCAGCAGTTTTAAATAATTCGTGATTTAAAAGTGCTTTATTTTCGGTTGGTCTTAAAACATACAAGTTATTTTCCAATTTGGCTGAACAAATAAGTACACCATTTTTATAAATGAACGCTTCATTCATATCAAAAGTAACTGTATACGATTGTTCAATCAAACATGAAATAGAAATTAAGTTCCTCTTAATCTTGGGAACGATTAACAAACTTTCTAAAAGTAAGAATCTATTTCTAAAAAATAACTTCGCAGCTCCCACTGCTTTAGCTGAAATGACTTCTCCAGTTCCGACCCTGAGTGTCATTTCTCCATCGTTCAACTGCCGAAAGGAACTATTTTCCTGAAAAGAAGAGCAAACATGATTAGTTGCTCCTGAATCAAGTATCCAGGTAAACTCATCATGTTCTACCAGGCATGTTTCTAAAACAAGTAAATCAAATTTACCTTCCTTTTCCTTCTTTTTCTCAGCAAGGTACTTTGGGCAGTTTCTCTTCCAATGTCCATCTACATTGCAGTGAAAACACTTGCCCTTATCTGCCACAGCTTTGGCTTTTCCCTTGCTTTTAGCAGCAGTACTGGGAGCTTTCCCCTTGTTTCCTTTCTTCTTCTGAGTTTTCTTTGAAGAAGTGGCTACAGATTTAGTTCCAGAGGATGAACCCTTCTCGAACTTTCTTTTAGAGTGAACAACGTTTGCCTCTCCTTCTATCTGTCCCTTGTTCTTAAGAAGAGACTGATAGAGCTGTAGCTCATTCAGGAGGCTAGTCAGGTTGAATGTTATTTTATTCATCATTGCATTGCTTCGAAACTGTAGAAAACTCTTCGGAAGAGATTCTAAGATGAATGCAACCTGACTACGCTCATCTATGACCGCCCCGTTTGCCTCTGCCACGTTGAATTGGACCATCATATCCAGGACATGCTCCCGAACAGACGTGCCCTCTTTCATGCGACAGCTATAAACGTATTTGAGAGCGTCATGGTGGAGTTGGTAGGACGGTTGTCCAAACATCTCCTGGAGAGAGTTCATAATCTCCCTCGCTGTTACCATGCTCTCATGCCTTTTAGCCAAAACTTCAGATAAGCTGGCTAAGATATAGACGCGAGTCTTATCATTGGCCTTTGTCCAGCGGTCATAAGCATCCTTAACTGCCTGGGATGCATTACGAGCAGGGGCTGGAGGACAATCCTCCGTTAAGACGAACCGCAGATCATCGACAACAAGAATCGTATTCAGGTTCGATTTCCACGTAGCATAATTTTCGCCGGTTAATTTCTCATTTTTAAGCAGAGAGACTATTGAGGAAGACATTGCTGAAATTTAAACAAACAATGACCGTATTAGTTATCTTTGCCTTAACCCATCATACAAGCAAACAATTGCACACAATCCAATCAATTTAGCAAAACAGACAATCACAGAACCCTAAAACTATTGATTTAGTTTTGCAACGACGTTTCAGAGGTTTAGAATATCAGCCACCGAAGGGTGATCAGATACTCCTCCTTTGAAATGAGACACCTCTCAGCTAATTCTAATTCCAGAATAACTCATATTCCTATAGACATTAGCCACCGTTGTTTGGTCAAGGATTTGTTAACACTTTTAACTCATCCTCGTAAGTGTAACCCTCCCACTTTCAGATCTCAGAGGCACGCACCAACAGGCTACCGAAGGGAAAGACAACTGTTGGTGATTAGCCTAAGAGCTCCTATCCTTTTCAGGAGTTCACGATGTTCCGAATCCTATGACCAGGCCCTCCGAAGGGATGGATGCGCCAGGGCAACCTGCAGGCGGATCATAGGACTCTCACGGTGTGAACTATGGGCGGAGACCGAGGGATACGTTGACACGTGTCCCGCTCCCACTTACTCTAGACATTTTTCCCATTCACCTTGATATTGATCCATGCAAACACTTTCCGAAGGGAGGCCGCTCCTAGGGCGACTCGAAGCCGAGCATGAATCTCACGTTGTGAATATAGGGACGTAGGAGCAAAACTTGATTTAAATCTCGTTTTGTAATTTTTCTCCCACTGAAAATGTCCTAAGGTTAATATAGGGTTGTTTAACTTAGATAGTATTCGGCTAAGTCAATCTATCTAAGTCTGATCCTAATATAACAATTATGGAAAGGATTCAACTGCAATCTTTTGGGTGAATTAAACTTCTTTTAATAAACCCAACATTCCAAGTCAACATTACTATGGTTAATTCAACTCAATCCGGTTAGTTCCCAGGTAGGAGGTGTTCCGTAAACCGTCAACTTAAATACCCCCAGCCTTAGACAGAACTTTACCGAGAGAGTTCCCTTATAACCTTAGTAATGTAAGGTCTTTACTCTAAAGATCTAGGTGCATTAAACACTTTTAATAAACCTAGTGACATTGCATGCTAACATTTAACCATGATTAATTCAACTCCGGTATTCCAGGTCAGTTCCCAGGTAGGAGGTGTTCCGTAAACCGTCAACTTAAATACCCCCAACCTTAGACAGAACATTACCGGTGGAGTTCCCTTATAATCATAGCAATGTTTTTCCTACTTAGTAAATTAAAACTATTTTTAATTCTAAGTAAGAAAAGATTCTAATCCTATTAGAAATCGATCTAGGTCTAATTAATTTTAAACAATTTAAAATTAATCCAATTTATCCTATGATCTTATGTTTGCATGCAAATCTTGATTATAGATTGACGGTTTCTAATCATTAATAATAAAGAACTATTTCAAAATTTTAATGATTAATCCTATAATCAAGAATCTAGGGTTTAATTCATTCAACAATCTCATTCAAATTAAATAATTAAACCACACTAATTGCATGAATAATATAACAATTATATTATTAACTATGGATGTTTCATGCTTCATGCAATTTTGATTTTCTTTTATTATAACAATTATAAGCCAATCAAGAAAATCAACCAAGCATGCTTCATTCATCACATTAAACATAACTATTTATATTTAATTTAAGTAATGACATGCTTCATGCTTTCCAATTTTTCATATAATTAATATACACTTATATTAAAAATATGAAAACAAATCCATGCATTTAAACATACATTATAACAATTTATAATATATAAAAAAATGCATGAGCATGTTTATAACCTAAGGTGGGATTAAATAATCTATATGACATCCATAAAGCATATAAATAGCAATTGAACCGGTTAATTTTGGCCCCTAGGATAAAATAAAGCATTAAATTACATTAATTTAGCTAAATTCTATCCTAAAAAATCCATGTACAGCTCCGGAATTGGCCTAGACAGCACGAACCGCCCCGAACCACCTCGAACCAGCCTCCAAAATCACGAACCATGCCAAAAATTGGCTGAACCGGACCAAATAGGTCCCAGCCCAGCCGAACCGGTCCGAACCGGACCGTCCTTGCTTGAACCGCGCCTGTTGAAACCCTAGTGCGCGCCTCCATCGTGACAGCGTCGAGACGCTGTGTAGATTAGCGTCCCGACGCTGTGCGTTTTCCATATCTGGCGCCTGCGTAATCGAGACAGCGTCGAGACGCTGTTGAGGTAGCGTCCCGACGCTGTTGCGTCTGGAGGCAGAATCTGGGCAAAACAGCAGTGTTTTCTTCGGTTTTGGCCTCGATTTCAGCGGCGATTGCTTCGATTTTCATCTCATAAAAACCTATTCTAGACCCGGACTTACATAGGACTCGATTTTACATAAAATACCCGAAACACCGGGCCTTACATGATCAAAATCACATAAAAATAAAATCTATGGCCATAAAATTAACCTAAACAGTTCAACGCAAACCGAACATACATTATGCATAAATCCCACCTATTAGAGCCTATCGCAACTTTTAATATTAATTAATAGGGACAGCGATGTCTCTGATGCCGATTGAAGGGAATAAAAGTCCCCACGCAGCGGAAGCGCATCGATTGGACCTTACGCCGTATATTAATTAACATTAAAAACCGTTACGAAAACTCAAACAAAACTTTAAACTAACTTTAAAGCCGCTGTAAAATCGGTTTAAACATGCTAAAATAAATCTAAATTTATTTTAAAAAACTTTTCTAACGAAAAGAGGAAGAACCATTACAAACCTCCGTTGTAGACTTGACCGTTCTTCGCCAACGAAGCTCCACGAACGAAAACGCAGCAGCCGCTTCAAGGTATTCTTCGCTGGAAATTCTTCTTTGATTGACACAATAACCACAGAGGTTACACCGGTATGTCTCTAAGTCTAGGAGGCCAAAGACTTGTGGGAGTCTTTCTCTAAGAGGGAGGCTAGAGAGAATTCTAGGTCTTGTCTTTCAAGAGTGTCAAGTGTCATGACCAATTAGGTCTAGTGTTCTATTTATAGAAGAGAGGCCATGAATAAAATATTCAATAAAATCAATCTTTTCCAAAATTGATTCAATCTTTATTCCTTAATTAATCAATCATGATCAATCAATTCCCCAATTGATTAATCTTTTCCATAAATGACTAATTTCTTCCATAAGTAATTAGATCATTCCCATAAATGATTAATCACTTCCTTAAGTGATTAATTATTTACATAATTGATTAATTCATGGTTAATGAATTCTTTAATTAATTAACCACCAATTAAATATCTCATATTTAATTTCCGGCCTTGAATTAATTAATTTTGCCCAAACACTTTTAGGACTTAAATTAATTCTTTCAATCTTCCATAAATTTATATTTGAACTTTTTCAAATATTAATTTCTCTCATAATAATATATCATTATATATTATATTTATTTCCCTTAGTAAATTGAACATTTTCAATTTAATAACTTAGTTGCCTCAAATTACTTTACGAGCTACCAGTGGGACCTAATGGACCTGCAGATCAGAAGCTCCAACGATGTGAGATTAATTGGTTAAACTCATTAACCACAATAATCAATATTCGTTAACTGTGTGTACATTCCACTATAGACTCACAGTTGCACTCTTCTCACTGCAGACATATTTTCTGTGTCCACGGAACTTAGACCAATATCGACTAGTTAGTCCTTCACGAGTGTCCGTAACACCAGCTGGGTCAAATTACCGTTTTACCCCTGGGTCACCTCTATTTCCTTAAGTACCAATTCTCCTCTAATGAACAATCTGTTTATGGTCCAACCATCAAACAGAAAACCCTCTCGTGCCATTGAGAGGGTAGGGCCCTTTGTTCAAGACTCGGAGTAACCACTTAAGGGAACACTCATCTGCTTCCCTAAAGTCGGGAAGGAGTGAATTCCATCTTGCACGATTATGTTCCCAGCTCCCCATTCGATCTTGTCCCCAAAGTGGTAGGCTTATTGAGTCGGCGTATTGGCCACTCTCACCCATACAAATCAAAGGACAATCTCTCATGAGCAGGAGTCCATAATCAACTCAGGATTAAGACTAAGTTGTCTAGGTCGTCCTAGTGAAATAGAAAACCAACTAGTTAACGGTGTTATAACTAATGGTTACTATTTCGCGGTCCGGTCTTATGCAAACTCATTGCATAGGATACCCCCACTCGCATGTCTCCTACACGAACGCGTTGGATCGCAGCGTTTGTATCAAATACAAAGTGGGCCGTATCCATAGTGTCACCAGGATAAGGCACCCAGTCTTATCCCTATACTATAGACCCTTTAGGCTGTTTCTTGAACAATGATCCCATATGTCGCTACATATAGTTCAAGACTCATATTACAGCCTTGGATGTCTAGTTTATTGGATTAGGGTTATTATTAGGCAAAGACATATATAAAATAACTAATAACAATTAATGGAAAATATATCAATATTATTTCATTAATATCCGGTCAACGGTTACATTCACTATCTACGAGTTTTAGGGCATAAAACCCAACATTATCTGTCTCTTTTTTTTCCATATCGCTTTCTCCTCAAGGAGGCAAAAGCTCTAGGACCCGACAGGACGAGACTTTTCCTATCCCAATATGAATGGACTTAATTTTTCTAGAGGTGGAAAAATTAGATGAAAGGATTTAAATCCAAGTACTTTAGACTTTTTTCTTTGGATTGAACTTTAGTAATTTTTTTTCCTTTTTTGAATTTATAAAAGTATGAGCATGAGAATTCAAACTTTTGACTGGTCGAACGAGAATATATGTTTTAACCAGGCTATGTTTAGGTTTGCAAAACTTTAGTAATTAAACTTTATCAATTTGCTAACTTTAATAATTGTTTTTTTTAATTCAACTTGACTTTAATAATTAAGACTATGGAGGTAGTAAAAAAGAAAATTACGATTATAAATAAATCAAAGATGTTTAGAAGTTAGTGGTATTGCTTATCAAAAAGGAAAAAAAAATATAGAAAAACAGTAAAATTTACAAATATGTAAGACTAATGTGATAATACTACACCACAACAACTTTTTGTTTTAAAATATTTGCACACTTCAAACAAAAACTATTTGAGAGAGAATTTTTCGGAATCGTTTTTTTTTTTTTAATAAAAAAGAATAAAGTTGGGAAGGGAGAGATGAAAGAATTTAGGGACCATTTGGTGCGTCGGAATTTGATTGGAATGGAATGGAATGTAATTCCCATGGGAATATTTTGCTGGAATCATGATTCCCATGTCTGTGTTTGGTGCATTTGATTTGGGTTGGAATTAATGCAGAGAAAAATAGTGGGACCCACCAAAATTATGAAGAAAAATGGAGAGAAATAGTGAGACCTACCAAAATGTGGTTAAAATAGAAAAAGAAATGGTGGGTCCCATCAAAATTATGAAGAAAAATGGAGAGAGAAATAGTGGGACCCACCAAAATGTGGGAATGGATTGGAATTCACATGTCAACCATTTCATTCCAAACCCACACCATTCCAGGTCAACCAAACATGAGCATCCCTTTCCAATCCATTCCAACTCATTCCAAACCCGTGGGCCAAACGGCCCCTTAAATCAAAGTACTTTAGATTTTTTTTTCTTTAGACGAACTTTAGTAATTTTTCTCTTTTTCTTTTCTGAATTCATAAATAACAAACTTTTGGTCATTTAGCACAAGTTGTATACCAGTTAAGCTATGCTCATATTTTGGCTAATCTTTGACTTTTGATCGAGCGAGAATATATGATTTTATCGAGCTATCTTCATATTAGTGAAACTTTAATAATTAAGGCCCCGTTTGATAACCATTTAGGCCCTGTTTGATAACCATTTCATTTTTTGGTTTTTGGATTTTTGGTTTTTGGTTTTTGGTTTTTTGTTTTCTGTTTTTAAAAAACAAAAACTATATATGTTTGGTAATTGTTTTTGGTTTTTCGTTTTTAAAAAACTGAAAACCAAAAACATTTACCAAACATGTATTGTTTTTGTTTTTTTGTTTTTTTTTTTAAATAAAAAGAATATTGATTTTTTTTTTTTTTGAGATTTTTAAAAACAAAAATAAAAAACCAAAAAATATTTTGATATTTTTTTTATATTTTATAAAAAGAAAGTATACATTTTTTTTAATAATTTATAATATTCGGGAGATTTATAATTTATATAACAATTATTTTTTTAGTTCAACAATAGTGAGGTCAGGGATCGAACTATCAACATTTGAGATGGTAATCGATGCCTTATTCACTAATTATGCTCTAATTGGCATAATAATAATTAGGTTTAAATACTATTTTGGTCCCTATATTTTTTACGTGGTTCATTTGACCCTCGTACTTTTAAAAATTGACCAATTTAGTCCCTGCTTGCAAAATTTAAGCGTAAGTTTTATACATAATGGAAACCCTTTAATACAAATTTACAACTATATTTCAAGAAATTAAGTGTTAAAATTATGATCTAAAAAAGAGAAAAAGTGAGAATGAAGGGGATCAAATTGACCGTTTCTATCACGTATATAATCCGGAAGTGGTTTCTAACGTCCATGTACTCAATCCAATAGTAGCTTTAATGATAGAAACTTTTATCAAACCATGAAGATAAAATTCCAACTTTTAAAATTATAGAGACTGAATTCTAACTTTCTTCAAACTATAAAAACCAAAATTTTAATTTAACCCTAAATATATTAATGAAATAATAATTTAACTACAAACGAAAGAATGTAATTGAAAATTTTTAATACGTTGATTTAATTTTAAATTATTAAAAACGAAACCGATAATTACTTAAAAGACTAGAGATTATTTTTGTATATAAAAAATGTAAACTAAATATAGTATTTATTTCAACAAAATTAAAATATAATATTTGAAGTAATAAATTTTAACCAGACCATCTAATTTTAATTTAAAACAACTTGTTGAGAAATAATTTTGCAAGGAAAAGACATGATTTTTTTTCAAAAGAAATAATAAAATAGTAAAATGATAAAATTATTATTATATTAAAAAACAATTAATGAAAATGTCGGAAATTGAGCCCATTTTTCTACGCTGAAGATTATTTTTCTTTGGATATCGTGATTAATTGTTAATGGGAGGGCGGTCTGCTTCTCAAAAACCAAAATCCGATTTTGAAAACCTTTTTTTTTCGTTTCCGGTTTTTCTTTAAAATTTGAAAAACGTTTTTGAAAATCTAAAAACTAAGGCCCCGTTTGATAACCATTTGGTTTTTGGTTTTTGGTTTTTGAAAATTAAGCTTATAAATCCTACTTCCACCTACAAGTTTCTATGTTTTGCTAATACTTTTCTTTCCTTGTTTTTAAAAACCAAGCAAAATTTGAAAACTAAAAAAAGTAGTTTTCAAAAACTTGTTTTTGTTTTTAGAATTTGGCTAGGAACTCAAATGTGTCATTGGCAAATATGAAAACCATGATAGGAAAATTGGAAGAAAACAAGCCAAATTTTCAAAAACCAAAAACCAAAAACCAAATGGTTATCAAACGGGGCCTAAAAAACGAATTTGTTATCAAACACACCCGTTTTTTAAAATCCAAAAACCAAAAACTAAAAACAGAAAATGAATTGGTTATCAAACGGCCCCTTAGTTTATGGTTTTTGGTTTTTGAAAATTATGCTTATTTCTTCCCAATTTCCTTACATGGTTTTCATCTTTGTTAAAGACACATTTGAATTCCTAGCCAAATTCTAAAAACAAAAACAAGTTTTTTAAAACTACTTTTTTTAGTTTTTGAAAACAATGGAAAGATGTAGACAATAAAAAAAACTTGTTAAGGACTTGGTTTTTGAAAACAAGGGAAAGATGTAGACAACAAAACAAAAAAACTTGTGAGGAAAAGTAGTGTTTGTAGGCTTAATTTTCAAAAACAAAAAACGAAATGGTTATCAAACGGGGCCTAAACTTTACCGATTTGTTGACTTTACTAATTAAGGCTATGGATGTAATCAAAAAGAAAATTAAGATTATAAATAACAACTAAATCAAAGATGGCTGCCCAAATTTCAACTAGGGACTTTTAGTGTGTAAGACGAACGTGATAGCGACTCCACCACAAAAAAAAATATTTAAAAATATGTTGCTGCCCAGGATCGAACTAGGGACCTTTAGTGTGTAAGACTAACGTGATGACCACTACACCACAGCAACTCCTCATGTTCAAACAATTCATACTCGAAACAAGAACTACTCGCACTTTTGTTAGCCAAAGAGAGAATTTTTTGGTTAAGTTTATGAAAGGATTTTAAATCCAAGTACTTTGGACTTTTTTTTTCTCTTTGGACTGAACTTTAATTTAGTAATTTCTTCTCTTTTTTTTTGTTTTTTTTTTTTTTGAATTCATAAAAGTACGAGCACGAGAAGTAAAGCCTTTTAACTTGTTCATCGAATTAGAATATATGTTTTAATCAAGCTATTTTCATGTTAGCAAAATTTTAGTAATGAAAATTTACGAATGTATTGATTTTACTAATTAAGACTATGGAGGTAGTCAAAAAGAAAATTATGATTATAAATAAATAAAGAAGTTTAAAAGTTGGATATTGCTTACCAAAAAGAAAAAATAATTATAGAAAGTAAAATTTACAAACATGTTGTTGCTCATGATCAAACTGGGACCTTTAGGGCCCGTTTGGTAACGTTCTCGTTTCTTGTTTCCGTTTCTTCATTTTCAATAAAGAAAAATAGAATTTCATGACCCTAACACCTATACATTCAATAATAATAAACCTATATTCTTATTTATGTTTGGAAAAAATTGGAAACAAGAACAAAAAAGGAGAAACTAGTTTAAGTTGTTCCCAAAAGTTCTATACAAATTTTGGGAGTGTTTCTAATAAATGAGAAACAAGAAACATACATAGTTATTAAATGCTTAGATTTCTTAATAAAATTAGAAACAAGAAACAAGAAACGAGAACGTTACCAAACGGACCCTTAGTGTATAAGACTATCGTGATAACCACTACACGACAGCAACTTCGAGTTTTTATTAAAATTTGATAGTGATTAACTATTGCAACTTAAATAATGATCTTACACAACTATTATAGAAATTATAATTAATCAATATTTAAATTAATAAATTATCTTAATTCATTTTTTATTTAGATCAATATTTGATCATGTCAGTCAACAATTATGGCATAAAAATGGTTACATAAAAAAAAATTATATATACCGCATAAGATGGAAATATATTGGTTTGATATTAATCCCCATTATTAAAGTAGAGACTAATGACATCTTTAAGATTTTTTTTTTATTGATGATTAATTTTAAAGATCGAACGTTTCTAAATAACTTAAAAAAAATAAAGATCATTCTCAATTTTTCAATAAATATGTAGGTAATTGTGGACTATTCCAAAATTTAAGGATTTGACGAGGCCAGCACAATATGGACCCAAAGATGCGACCAAGGAAAGACCCCAAAAGAGACAAAGACCGAAGGGATTGGGCATGTCCCGTTGGCCTCACAGCCATGGGAAGTGAGAGATGAAAGGATTTAAATCCAAGTACTTTCAGCCCCGTTTGATAACCATTTGGGTTTTGAAAATTATGTTGTTCTCTCCTAAAATTCCCCACCATGACTTTCATCCTAGTTAAGGTTGCATTTGAATTTTTAGCCAAATTTTTTTTAAAAAAAAACAAGTTTTTGAAAACTATTTTTTTTTTCCAAAATTGGACTTGATTTTTGAAAACAATGTAGAAGATTGATACCAAAACCAAAAAACTTATAGGTGGAAATATGTGTGTATAAGCTTAATTTTCAAAAACCAAAAACCAAAAACCAAAGCTCGTTTGATAACCATTTGGTTTTTGAAAATTATGCTTGTTTTCTCCTAAATTTCTTACCATTGTTTTCATTATTGTCAATGACACATTTGAATTCATAGCCAAATTCCAAAAACAAAAGCAAGGTTTTTGGAAACTACTTTTTTTAGTTTTCAAAATTTGAATTGGTTTTTGAAAACATGGGAAGATGGTAGAGAACAAAACAAAGAAACTTACTAGTGGAAGTAGTGTTTATAGGCTTAATTTTCAAAAACCAAAAACCAAAAACAAAATGTTTATCAAATGGGGCCTTAGATTTTTTTTTCTTTGAACTGAACTTTAGTAATTTTCCTCTTTTTCTTTTTTGAATTCATAAAAGTCAGCATATTTTTTTTTCAATAGGTGGGTTGTGGGGTGAGAGATTTGAAGAACAAACTTTTGGTCATTTAGTACAAGTTTTATACCAATTGAGCTTTGTTCACTTTGGCTAATCTTTGACTTTTGATCGACCGAGAATATATGTTTTAATCGAGCTATCTTCAAATTAGCGAAACTTTAATAATTAAACTTTACCAATTTGTTGACTTTACTAATTAAAGCTATGGATGTACTAAGAAAGAAAATGAAGATTATAAATAATAACTAAATCAAAGATGTTGCTGCCTAAGTTTGAAGTAGGGAGTTTTAGTGTGTAAGACGAACTTGATAGCAACTCCACCACAAAAAATATTTGCACTTTTGCTAGCCAAAAAAACAAAAAAAATTGTATAAGCATGAGAATTTGAACCTTTAACCTTTTTGGTGGAGCGAGAATATATGTTTTAATCAAGCCATCTTCAGGTTAGCAAAACTTTAGGAATTAAACTTTACTAATTTCTTGAGACTTTACAAAGTAAGACTATGGATGTGGTCAAAAGGAAAATTAAGATTATAAATAAATCATAGATATTTATAAAGTCAGGTATTGGTTATCAAAAAAAGAAAAAAAAAGTATAGAAAAAAAATATAAGTTACAAATATGTAGCTGTCCAGGATCAAACTGGGGACCTTTAGTGTGTAAGACTAACGTGATAACCACTATACCACAACAACTCTTTGAGCATGAAAATTCAAACCTTCCACCATTTTTGTGGAGCAAGAATATATGTTTTAATGCTGCCCAGGATTGAACTAGGGATCTTTAGTGTGTAAGACTAACGGGATAACCACTACACCACAGCAACTCTTTGAGCATGATAATTCAAACTTTCTACCATTTTTGTGGAGCGAGAATATATGTTTTAATCAAGCTATCTTCAGTTGTTGAGACTTTACAAAGTAAGACTATGGATGTAGTCTAAAGGAAAATTAAGATTATAAATATATAAATAAAAAATAAAAGTTACAAACATGTTGCTGCCCAGGATCGAACTGGGGACCTTTAGTGTGTAAGACTAACGTGATAACCACTACACCACAGCAACTCCATGTATCAAAATAATTCATACCCAAATACCAAATACTTTGCACTTTTGTTATCCACAAAGAGAATTTTTTTGGTTAAGTTTATGAAAGGATTTAAATCCAAGTACTTCAGAATTTTTTCTCCCTCTTTGGACTGAACTTTAATTTAGTAATTTCTTCTTTGTTTTTTTTTTTTATTTCATAAAAGTATGAGCATGAGAATTTAAATCTTTTAACTTATTGATCGAGTTAGAATATATGTTTTAATCAAGCTATTTTCATGTTAGTCAAACTTTAGTAATTAAAATTTACCAATTTATTGACTTTACTAATTAAGACTATAGATGTAGTCAAAAAGAAAATTATGATTATAAATAAATAAAGAAGTTTACAAGTTGGATATTTCTTACCAAAAAGCAAAAATAATTATACAAAGTAAAATTTACAAACATGTTGCTGTCCAGGATCAAATTGGAGACTTTTAGTGTAAATAAATAAAGAAGTTTACAAGTTGGATATTTCTTACCAAAAAGCAAAAATAATTATACAAAGTAAAATTTACAAACATGTTGCTGTCCAGGATCAAATTGGAGACTTTTAGTGTAAATAAATAAAGAAGTTTACAAGTTGGATATTACTTACCAAAAAGCAAAAATAATTATAGAAAGTAAAATTTACAAATATGTTGTTGTCCAGGATCAAACTGGGAACTTTTAGTGTATAAAACTAACATGATAACCACTACACCACAACAACTTTGAGTTTTTATTAGAATTTTATAGTGATTAACTATTGCAACTCAAATAACAATCTTACACAGTTATTTTAGAAATTATAATTAATCAATATTTAAATTAATAAATGATCTTAAAGTTTTTTAAATAATAAATGATTTTTTTTTTTTTTGACAAGAAATAATAAATGATCTTAATTGATGAGTATTTAGATCAATATTTGATCATGTCAGTCAACAATTATGGCATAAAATGGTTACATCAAAAAATATATATATATATATATATACACCGATTAAGATGGAAAAATATTGATTGGATATTAATCATCATTATCAAAGTAGAGACTAATGACATCTTTAAGATTTTTTTTTTATTGATGATTAATTTTATAAGATTCAACGTTTCTAAATAACTTAAAAAAAACAAAGCTCATTCTCAAATTTTCTGTAAATATATTATTATAAGTAATTCTGGACCATTCCGAAATTTTAAGGATTTGATGAGGCCAGCATAGCACGAACCCGAGGATACGACAAAAGAGAGACCCCGAAAGAGACAAGGACCGAAGGCCCAATCCCCTTGTCCTCAGCCTTGGACCGAGGCCGAGGCCGACCCTCGGCCCACTCCCCTGAGTGGAGGTTTTTTCCTTTTGCTCGGTTCCTGGTGTCCTTGGCTAGTCCGATTCGACCTAGTTCAGCCCGATTCTGTTTTCAGACGCCTAAAAACCCTTAAAAACAGTAGAATGTTGATAGCGAACATAGCTAGCTAGTTTTCCCTAAT
The DNA here is from genome assembly GCA_017139565.1 of Luffa aegyptiaca. Lineage (NCBI taxonomy): Eukaryota > Viridiplantae > Streptophyta > Magnoliopsida > Cucurbitales > Cucurbitaceae > Luffa > Luffa aegyptiaca. The sequence continues at coordinate 39,050,656 of CM029397.1, forward strand.
TAATTTAGCTAGTCTTTTATAATTTATTGGCCAAAATTATGCATTTATGTGTTGTATTTGTAGGAAATATAGTTTTGAGCCAATTGGATGTTCGGTATGCGAAAAGAAGCCGAAGAATGAAAAAGAATCAAAGTTGGAAGATTGAAGATAGGCCCATTCTTAGACCAGCGTCGAGACACTGCTCGCTGGGCGTCTCGACGCTGGCATTCAATATTTGGCGTTCGCGCGAAAAAAAAATAAAAAAATAAAATAAAAATCATAGCGTCGCGACGCTCTCGGATTTTTCTCCAGATTCGCGGTATCGCGACGCTGTCCCGAATTTTTGCCTTATTTAAGGAATGCGATTAGGTCTTTGGAGGAGACTTTTTTGGGTGACTTTGGAGCCGTAAAACAGAGAGAAAAGGCTGCTGTGAAGGCTGAAGCAAGTGGAGAAAAGTGGATTTCAAGGCTTTGTTCGTGGAGATCGTGACAGGGACGTTCAGTCTCGGCCTACTTAGCGTTTACTTCTCTTTTCCCTTTTCTTTAGTAGTTTTTATGGCTTATTTAGACTTAGTTTATATTGTAACGCGGATTATGTGTAGCTAAGTTTATTTCTTAGGGATTGATGTAGCCGTTGGGCACTTTATGGATTGAATTTATGGATTGTTGTTATTGATTCATTTATGTATATTGTATGTTTAATGCTTTCAATTTATCGGCCATGAATTGAATGTTGATTGTGATTAAATCTAACTCGGGAGAGAGGATTTAGCTTAGAACTCATTGTGCATAACTAGGATTTAGCTAGAAATCGGGAGATAATAGTTAATTCTAGAAATCGTTAAAAAGGATAACCTTAATGCCTTGCATGTTTAATGAATTTAGATAGGGAAATCGGGTTTATTGCATGTGAGAGAATCATGTATGCTCGGAAGAGATATGTGTGATTTTAGTATTCCAAGATTTATGAATCATAGCATGTCATTAATCCATAATCCCAATTGGTGAAATCAATCTCCTAAGACCGTTGTCATCAATTGTTTGTCACACTTTTTCTAATTGATTTGTGTTAGAATTGCTATCTTTACCACTAAAATTTGTTCCCTAAATAAAATTGGACAATATTATTTTCGGTAATTAGATTTGATTAAAAATCCAATCCAGAAGACGACACTCGATTTCAAAATCACTTTACTATTACTTGACCCGTGCGCTTGCGGTAGGAAAATTCCACATCAAGTTTTTGGCGCCGTTGCCGAGGATTGGCATATTTAGTCAATTTTAATATCGTAGAAAAATTGTCCGGTCTTAGTTTGGGGTGTATTTTATTTTTTGTTATTTTTGTTATTTTTGTTTTTAGGTAGATTGCATTTTTTTTCCTTTATTGTGTTTCTTTTCCATATTTATATTTTTCCATATTTGTTTGAATTTTCCATAGAAAGAATTTTTCTTTTTAGTTTTTTCCTTTGTAGATTAGTTTTTTCTTATTTGCTAGTTTCTTTATTTGTTTTTGCCATATTTGTTTTTGCTTTCCTTATTTGTTTATCTTTTCCTTTTGTAGATTATATTTTCCTTATTTGGATTTAGTTTTTTTCTTTTTCTAGTTCATTTCCTAATTTATTTTCTTTCCTTTTCTTTTATTTTCTTTTTTTAGGTTAGTGTAGTTGGTGCATGCGAAATGTTAGGGAGTTGGCCTTAGTTCCCTTTGACCCAAAGATTGAAAGAACTTTTAATAGACTTCGAAGGGAAAGTAAAGTTAATCATATACAAATGGCCAATCCTAACCCCGAGGAGCCTAAGCCTATTAGAGACTACTTTCAGCCGGTCTTTCAGGAGCAACAATCGGGGATTGTCTATGCCCCGATCAATGCTAATAATTTCGAGCTGAAAACAGGTCTCATTCAAATGGCTCGAGACTGTGCCTATAGAGGGTCGCCCACCGAGGATCCAAATTCTCATCTGAAATCCTTCCTAGACATCTGCGGGACGGTAAAGTTAAATGGTGTTTCTGAAGATGCCATTCGCTTACGTTTATTTCCTTTTTCGTTGCAGGACAAAGCGAGGGATTAGTTGCAATCGATTCCACCTGGGAGCATTACTATTTGGGATGCTTTGGTCCAGACGTTTTTAAAGAAATTCTTTCCTCCTGCTAAGACGATCAAGCTAAGGACTGAGATTGGGACGTTCCAGCAGTAGTTTGATGAGCAGCTGTTTGAGGCCTGGGAGCGATTTAAAGAGCTGTTGAGGAAGTGCCCTCAGCATGGCTATCCCGACTGACTTCAGGTTCAATTATTTTATAATGGCTTAACTCCTAGTACAAAAACGATTGTTGATGCAGCTGCAGGTGGGACTCTGTTGTCCAAAACTGTTGAGAACGCTAGGACTTTGCTAGAGGAAATGGCCACCAATAGCTATCAGTGGCCATCTGAGCGGTCGGGACCGAAAAAGATTGCTACTGGAGTGTTCGAGATTGACAACGTAAGTGCACTTCAGGCCCAGATGTCTTCCCTTGCTAATGCATTTTTAAAGTTTTCAGGTACAGGGAGTGCTCAATCGATTGAGTCTGCAGCTGCCCTTGCATCCCAGACTCAGGAGGAAAATCTCGAGCAGGTTCAGTATGTCTCTAATTTTAATTCTATAGGGTACAATAATAATTCCACACCTACACATTATCACCCTAGTAACAGAAAACATGAGAATTTTTCGTATGCAAATAATAAGAATGTTCTGAATCCTCCTGGCTTTACTCCTCAAAGTCAAGAAAGTAAACAATCTTTAGAGGATCTTGTTGGAGCTTTTATTGCATAATCAAGTAACAGGTCAAATAAGCTCGAGGAGGCCGTGATTGCCATAAACACCACTGTCAATGGCCATTCTGCAGCCATCAAAAACCTAGAGACTCAGCTGGGACAACTGGTAAGTGTTGTCAACACCATGACTAAAGGTAAAGCCCCAGCTGAACAGGAGAAATCTCCATTGGAGTACTGCAAGGCCGTAACTGTGCATCACGAGGAGGAGACTCAAGTAGCTGATGAGGAGGAGACTATTGAACCTGAGGAACTCACTGGAGAAGCTGAGGAGGGCACCATCTCAAACGAAGCTGAAAAGCTTATACCTGAGCTCTCTATCCCTTCTCCTACTGCTTTAGTTCCTAAGTCAAAGAATAGGAAAAAGAAAAATTCTAAAGCTCAGTTTAATAAGTTTCTTGATGCTTTTACAAGATTGACTGTTAATATTCCTTTTGCAGATGCACTAGAGCAGATGCCTCATTATAAGAAGTTCATGAAAGAATGGCTGAACAAAAAGAAGAAGGAAAAGCAGATGGAGACTGTATACCTCGCATCGACATGCAGTGCTCGTTTCCAACAGAACGTACCAGAGAAATTGTCTGATCCAGGGAGTTTTACTATTCCTTGTAGTTCTGGTACTTATTCATGTAGAGCATTATGTGATCTAGGGGCTAGCATAAATATCATTCCATTATCATTGTGCAAAAAGCTAAATATAGGAGAGATAAAATCTACTACTGTTAGGCTCCAGTTGGCTGACCAGTCTATGGTTAGTCCTTATGGAATTGTAGAGAATGTTCTGATCAAAGTAGGTATATTTTTCCTTCCTATTGATTTCTTTGTTTTAGATATTAAAGAAAATCTTGCCTTGCCTATTATATTAGGGAGACCATTCCTTGCTACAGGGAGGGTTATAATTGATATTGAACGCAGGGAGCTAATCATTAGAGTCCAACAGGATAAGGAGATCCTAAAAGCTTTTGGGACCCCTTAGAGCACATCAGAGACTATGTTGGTGAGGTATAGGAAAGGTGCTAGGAAGAGCACTGTTGATGGAACACCTGACATTAGACCACCTTGATGCCTATTCGGTCAACACGTCGAGCTATTGACGTTAAACAAGCGCTTATGGGAGGCAACCCAAGTAAGTCCAGTTGTGTTTTTCTTTTTGCTTTTGATTTATTGTTTGTTTTTGTTTTGTAGGTCTTGGTTCCAGTTTCTCCTTTGCTTACAAGCTTCCATAAAAGAGGACATCGTCATTCCAGGACAGTATTGTTCACTCCTCCTACTCTTTTATTGTTCTCATGCTTGATTATGCCTTATTTTCTTTATACATTGAGGACAATGCATGTTTTAAGTTTGGGGGTGGAATAGCATGTTTGTGGTGAAGGGATAAAAGCCCCATGCGGCGGAAAGTATTACCGAACCTACTCAGAGTCTTAGATTCTAATTGAAATACCAATACAATTTGCAAAATATTACAGCAATAAATCTATATTTAATGGGCTGTACATAGGCTATAAACATGCTAAAAGATCAACTAGATTGATCCTAGTGATCAAGGATTTCATAGAAAACTTACTTTTGTAGAAAGTCTTGATCAATTCCCCTTTTCTTGCCAATAAGATTGAAAACGCAGCAACCCTCTTGTGCGAACACCACCAATCGGCTACACCGGTATATCTCTAAGACTTCTTGAAGCAGGAGACTTGTGGGAGAGATCTCTGAGAGAAGGAGAGACAATGGGATGCCTTTCATCCCACCCCAGGGGTCCTATATATAGTAAAGGCCAAGACCTTTTTCCTAATAGGTAAAAGAAGACATTTTCTTAATAGGAAAAGGTTTCTAATTTTAATAAATAATTAATTAATTCCATAATTAATTAATTTCCCAATTAAATATCATATATTTAATCTTAGGGATTTTATTAAAATTAAAATTAATATGAATCCAATTCATATTAAATTTATTTGAACTCTTTCAAATATTTTCTTTCCTAATAGGAAAAAGTCTCTAATTTTAATAAATAATTAATTAGTTCCATAATTAATTAATTACCCAATTAAATATCATATATTTAATCTTAGGGATTTTATTAAAATTAATATGAATCCAATTCATATTAAATTTATTTGAACTCTTTCAAATATTTTCTTTCAAGAATTAATTTTTGAAATTAATTCAAAAATTATATTATAAAGTTTCATAAACTTTATATTATAATGCATCAATATACATTATACGATTCCCCAAATAAATTGAACACTTTCAAGTTACAATTTATATTTGTTTGCTTTAAATCTTTTTACGAGCTACCAGTGGGACCTAATGGACCTACAGATCAGAAGCTCCAACGATACGAGACTAATCGGCTTAAACTCATTAACCAAGTTAGTCTCCATTCGTTAACTGTGGGTCATTCCACTAAAGACCCTCAGCTACACTCTTCTCACTGCAGAATATTTGTGTGTCCACGGATATCGACCAATACAACAAGTCAGTCCTTCACGTGTGTTCGTATCCCAGCTGGGTCAAATTACCGTTTTACCCCTGGTTTACTCTTTGTCCTTAAGTTCCCAGTGCTCCTCTAATGAACAACCTGTTTTAGGTCCAACCAACAAACAGAAGTCCCTCTCGTGCCATAGAGAGGGTTGGACCCATTGTGCAAGTCCCGGAGACACCACTTAAGGGAACACACCTCTACTTACCCTAGAGTCGGGAAGGAGTGAATTCCATCTTATGTGATTATGTTCCCAGCTCCCCACTTGGTATTGTCCCCAAAATGGTAGGCTTATTGAGTCGGCGTGTTCGCCACTCTCACCCATACAAATCAAAGGACAACTCCTCGTGAACAGGAGTCAATAATCCACTCAGGATTGAGACTGAGTTGTCTAGGTCATCCTAGTGAAATAGAAACCAAGCCAACTAACGGTGTTACAGTTAGTGGTTAACTATTTCGCGGTCCGGTCTTATGCAAACTCATTGCATAGGATACCCCCACTCGCATGTCAACTACATGAATGCGTTGGATCATAGCGTTTGTATCATAATACAAAGTGGGTCGTATCCATAGTGTCACCAGGATAAGGTACTGATAACTCTCCAAAAGGGAGTTATTTAGGCCTTAGTTCTATAGTATTTTGTGTGTCATTTGTGTTAAATAGGGTTGCTTTTAGATGAATATTATATGTTTTAACTCATTTGGAAGAATGGAGGCTTTGGAAGTTATTTTGTGCAGAAAATATTGTTGAGCGACTTGAGGGAGCAATTTCCATGATCTAGCAAAACTGGGAGCAAAACTGCCACGTCACAGCTCGTTATCCATTTTAATAAAGTGGCGTTAGCTGAATTATTTTCGGATCTAAGAAGCTTGGAAAGCCCTCCACGTGTCCAAATTAACCTAATTAGGTTAAACCTCATCTTATAAAAGGAGGGAGCCATCAAAGACAAATGATTGACGACTTGGAGACCGAATCAATCGGCCGAAGGTCGAATTGACGACAGAATGGAGATCTAAGAAGACCATTTGCGATTCCACTCAAAAAGACGAAGTTCTTCCATGTTCTTGGTGGTTTGGAGCAGCCGTTTCATCCCCATTTGCTGAAAAGGATTAGTATTTCTTGTGTATTTCGTATTATGGATGTGCTTATCGAGATTGTAACGTGTTTTATGTTTTCAATCATGAACTAATTACTTTGTAGGCATGGGCTAAGAATTATGTGATTGTTATATATATAAAATCTGGAAATTCTATTTGATTATGTCATCTTGAATTATTGTTGTTCTTTAATTTCATTATGTGCCCTCCTAGCTAGCCGGTATGTATAGCTTCTCCTAGTTTCAGGGATGATTTAGGAGTTGTGTGGCGATAATTCACGCTAGATCATTGTGTATTGGTGAACGCCAGTGACTGAGTTAGGGATAGCCAGTTGCCTAGTGCTTGATCGGTAGTACGTCATTGGAGTTGAAACATATTCATAAAAATCCGGAGGTCCGGGAGGATCCCGCTGATAATACTGCATGAAATTGACGGATCAAAATAATTGTTGGAGCATCTTTATAAACAATTACAGAAGTCTTAACCTGTGTCTGTTTCCATTCTGTTTTCTCTAGTCGTAATCACTTACTGCTTTCGTATTTCTTTTGTTTCAGCATTTAAAAAACCCAATCAATTTAACCAACTAGTTGAAATCACTAAAAAGGCAAACTAAATCAATAGAGGTAGACATTTCAAGACCCTGTGGATACGATAAATACTTATCACTTGCTGCTAGATTGTGTATACTTGCACAGTATTCTGGAGTTAATTTATCTCATATTTTTAACCACTTCAGAATTGCAACAAGTTTTTGGCGCCGCTGTCGGGGACTTGAATTTGTTTTATTTGATTGATTTTTTTTTGTGTGTATTTTTGGTGATTTGGTGCGTGAACTTTTTGATTGCTTCTTTTTGTTTTGTAGGTGTGACTTTGGTGTATGAGCGATTCCCTTTGGATTAGATTTTCAAGAAATTCAAGTGAATCTCAAAGAGGAACTGTGCGATGCAGCAAAATCCACCGCTGGAGCAAAATGGACAGCAAAATAATCAGGCTAAGAACCCTATTCTTGTAGCAAATGATAGGGCTAGAGCCATTCGAGCATATGCTTTTCCAATAGTTGACGAGTTAAATCCAGTGATAATACGTCCAGTTATTGAGGGAGCAAACTTTGAAATGAAACCGGTCATGTTCCATATGTTAGAGATGGTTGGCCAATTCCATGGTTTATCATCTGAGGACCTCTATCTTCATCTTAAGTCTTTTCTAGGAGTTAGTGATTCATTTGTTATCCAGGGAGTGTCGAGAGATGCCCTTAGATTAATCCTATTCCCTTATTCTCTTAGAGATGGAGCAAAAGCGTGGTTGAATTCTCTTGGTCCAGGATCAATAAGTAGTTGGAATGAGCTAGTAGGGAAATTTCTTAATAAGTATTTTCCACCAACTAGGAGTGCCAAGTTGAGGGGTGAGATAGTGGGATTTAGGCAGAATGAGGAAGAAACTTTTAGTGAGACTTGGGAAAGGTTTAAGGAGCTTTTGCGAAAGTGTCCCCACCACTGTTTGCCATATTGTATTCAAATAGAAATATTTTACAATGGGTTAAACATAGCAACCCAGTGTATGGTTGTTGCTTCTGCGGGAGGGGCTTTTTTGGCAAAAACCTTTAATGAAGCTTATGAGATTTTAGAGAGAATATCAACCTACAGTTGTCAATGGTCAAATGTTAGAGGCTCTAGTAAGAAAGTTAAGAGTGTGATAGAAGTTGATGGTGTGTTTACCATTAGGGCCGATATTGCAGCATTAGCTAACGCTCTTAAAAACATAATTGTGGTAAGCAATGTTCAGCAGCCATCAGTGGTGGAATCTGCTGCAGTTGTAAATCAAGTTACAGAAGAATCATGTGTTTATTGTGGTGAAGAGCATAATTATGAGTTTTGTCCTAACAATCCAGCTTCTGTGTTTTTTGCAGGTAATCAAAGGAATAACCCTTATTCTAACTTTTATAATCCAGGTTGGCGCAACCACCCCAACTTTGCGTGGGGAGGGCAAGGAAGCAATTCGCAAGTCCCCCAAGCACAGCAAAAGGTGGTGAACCAATCCAGATTTGTAAATCACAGGCATTGCCCCAGCAAAATAAGCAGGTTTTGCCCCAACAAAATTCAGAGAGTTTTCTTGAGGCAATGATGAAAGAATATATGGCTCGTACAGATGCCGCAATTCAAAGTAATCAAGCTTCAATGAGAGCCCTGGAATTGCAAATGGGTCAGCTAGCTAATGAGCTGAAGGCACGACCTCACGGGAACATTCTTTCAGATATTGAACACCCTATAAGGGAAGGTTAGAAGCAGGTGCAGGCAGTGACTTTAAGGAGTGGTAAGCCACTGGAAGAGAGAAAAGAGCCTAGTAAAACACAGGATGTAGAAAAGAATTATGATAAAAATGTTGTTGTTGAAAAAGAGTTGGAGTCTGGTCAGGGTGCTGGAGGCAGCAATAATGTTGCTGGAGCATCTGGATCAGTTCCAGATGTGGAACCTGAAGGGAATAAAAGTCCCCACGCAGCGGAAGCGCATCGATTGGACCTTACGCCGTGTATTAATTAATATTAAAAACCGTTACGAAAACTCAAACAAAACTTTAAACTAACTTTAAAGCCACTGTAAAATCGGTTTAAACATGCTAAAATAAATCTAAATTTATTTTAAAAACTTTTCTAACGAAAAGAGGAAGAACCTTTACAAACCTCCGTTGTAGACTTGACCGTTCTTCGCCAACGAAGCTCCACGAACGAAAACGCAGCAGCCGCTTCAAGGTATTCTTCGCTGGAAATTCTTCTTTGATTGACACAATAACCACAGAGGTTACACCGGTATGTCTCTAAGTCTAGGAGGCCAAAGACTTGTGGGAGTCTTTCTCTAAGAGGGAGGCTAGAGAGAATTCTAGGTCTTGTCTTTCAAGAGTGTCAAGTGTCAAGTGTCATGACCAATTAGGTCTAGTGTTCTATTTATAGAAGAGAGGCCATGAATAAAATATTCAATAAAATCAATCTTTTCCAAAATTGATTCAATCTTTATTCCTTAATTAATCAATCATGATCAATCAATTCCCCAATTGATTAATCTTTTCCATAAATGACTAATTTCTTCCATAAGTAATTAGATCATTCCCATAAATGATTAATCACTTCCTTAAGTGATTAATTATTTACATAATTGATTAATTCATGGTTAATGAATTCTTTAATTAATTAACCACCAATTAAATATCTCATATTTAATTTCCGGCCTTGAATTAATTAATTTTGCCCAAACACTTTTAGGACTTAAATTAATTCTTTCAATCTTCCATAAATTTATATTTGAACTTTTTCAAATATTAATTTCTCTCATAATAATATATCATTATATATTATATTTATTTCCCTTAGTAAATTGAACATTTTCAATTTAATAACTTAGTTGCCTCAAATTACTTTACGAGCTACCAGTGGGACCTAATGGACCTGCAGATCAGAAGCTCCAACGATGTGAGATTAATTGGTTAAACTCATTAACCACAATAATCAATATTCGTTAACTGTGTGTACATTCCACTATAGACTCACAGTTGCACTCTTCTCACTGCAGACATATTTTCTGTGTCCACGGAACTTAGACCAATATCGACTAGTTAGTCCTTCACGAGTGTCCGTAACACCAGCTGGGTCAAATTTCCGTTTTACCCCTGGGTCACCTCTATTTCCTTAAGTACCAATTCTCCTCTAATGAACAATCTGTTTATGGTCCAACCATCAAACAGAAAACCCTCTCGTGCCATTGAGAGGGTAGGGCCCTTTGTTCAAGACTCGGAGTAACCACTTAAGGGAACACTCATCTGCTTCCCTAAAGTCGGGAAGGAGTGAATTCCATCTTGCACGATTATGTTCCCAGCTCCCCATTCGATCTTGTCCCCAAAGTGGTAGGCTTATTGAGTCGGCGTATTGGCCACTCTCACCCATACAAATCAAAGGACAATCTCTCATGAGCAGGAGTCCATAATCAACTCAGGATTAAGACTAAGTTGTCTAGGTCGTCCTAGTGAAATAGAAAACCAACTAGTTAACGGTGTTATAACTAATGGTTACTATTTCGCGGTCCGGTCTTATGCAAACTCATTGCATAGGATACCCCCACTCGCATGTCTCCTACACGAACGCGTTGGATCGCAGCGTTTGTATCAAATACAAAGTGGGCCGTATCCATAGTGTCACCAGGATAAGGCACCCAGTCTTATCCCTATACTATAGACCCTTTAGGCTGTTTCTTGAACAATGATCCCATATGTCGCTACATATAGTTCAAGACTCATATTACAGCCTTGGATGTCTAGTTTATTGGATTAGGGTTATTATTAGGCAAAGACATATATAAAATAACTAATAACAATTAATGGAAAATATATCAATATTATTTCATTAATATCCGGTCAACGGTTACATTCACTATCTACGAGTTTTAGGGCATAAAACCCAACAAACTCCCACTTGAACTAAAACACTTAGTTAGTGGGATGTAAATGCAATAATCTAAAGCTGGAAATACAATGAACTAGGGCATCCTTATACCCATTATACATTTCTCCCACTTGCCCTAGATTAGATGGCATACATATCTCGTAGACCTAGACCTTCTAGATGACCCTCAAACAATTTAGCCGTGAGAGCCTTTGTAAATGGATCAGCGATGTTGTGCTCCGAGGCGATCTTAGTGACGATCACATCTCCTCTTTGCACAATCTCCCGTATCAGGTGATACTTCCTCTCGATGTGTTTACCCCGTTTGTGGCTACGAGGTTCTTTTGAGTTGGCTACAGCCCCACTGTTGTCACAGTATAGTGTTATGGGCACGTTCATATTCGGAACTACTTCCAAATCAGTCAAGAACTTTCTGAGCCATACTGCCTCCTTAGCTGCTTCGCAAGCTGCTACATACTCAGCCTCCATGGTTGAGTCTGCTATGCATCCTTGTTTGATGCTTCTCCACACTACTGCTCCTCCATTGAGGGTGAATACTGACCCTGATGTGGATTTCCTAGAATCCTTATCAGCTTGAAAGTCAGAATCAGTGTATCCAGTAAGAATCAAATCCTTAGCTCCATACACAAGCATGTAGTCCCTCGTTCTCCGAAGATACTTGAGGATATTCTTAACCGCTCCCCAGTGGTCCAACCCTGGATTAGACTGATACCTACCGACTACTCCCACTGCATAACATATGTCAGGCCTAGTGCAGAGCATAGCATACATTAAGCTGCCCACAGCTGAGGCATAGGGAATGTGTCTCATGTTCTCAACTTCTTGAGGTGTCTTAGGAGATTGTTCCTTTGACAGGTGTACCCCATGTCTGAAGGGTAGGAGTCCCTTCTTGGAGTTTTGCATCGAATATCGAGACAACATCTTGTCAATATACGTTGCTTGAGACAGCGCTAGCGTTTTGTTCTTACGATCCCTAATGATTTGGATTCCCAGAACATATTGAGCCTCTCCCAGATCTTTCATTTGGAATTGGGCTGCTAGCCATTTCTTAATGTCAGTTAGGTATCCTACATCATTCCCAATGAGTAGGATATCGTCTACATAAAGTATTAGAAAAGCTACTTTCCTTTTGTTGACTTTCTTGTATACACAAGGCTCATCAACATTTTGGTCAAAGCCAAAAGATTTGATTGCAGTATCAAATCTAATGTTCCATGATCTGGATGCTTGTTTCAATCCATAAATGGATCGATTTAGCTTACAAACCTTTTGTTCCTGACCTTGGGCTATGAACCCTTCGGGTTGAGACATAAAGATTTTCTCCTCAAGATTACCATTCAGAAAGGCAGTCTTGACGTCCATTTGCCATATTTCATAGTCATAATATGTGGCAATGGATAAAAGAATTCTTATGGACTTTAACATGGCTACAGGAGAAAAGGTTTCCTCATAGTCAACCCCCTCCTTTTGGGTATAACCCTTTGCCACTAGTCTAGCTTTGAAGGTCTGTACCTTTCCAGCTGCATCTCTTTTTCTCTTATAGATCCATTTGCACCCTATGGGTTTTACCCCATATGGTAGATCTGCAAGTTCCCATACAGAATTGGAGTACATTGACTCCATTTCCAGGTTCATGGCTTTGACCCATTCATCCTTATCTTCATCATTCATTGCCTGTCGATAGGACAATGGATCCTCAATGCCATCATTAGGTATGACAACCTGAGTTTCAGTTAAACCCAAGTAGCGATCAGGTTGTAACACAACCCTCCCACTGCGTCGAGGCATTCCCAACGTTTGAGATGGACGGGATGGATCTGAAGAACTAGTTCCTTCATCAACCCTTGTTGAAGGTCCAACTTCATCAACAACTTTTGATGATTCTTCAGTAGCTTCTCCTAATATTATTTTGCTTCGTGGTTTATGATCTCTCATGTGGTCTTCCTCTAAGAAAGTGGCGTTTGTCGATACAATCACCTTATTTTCTTGTGGGTCGTAGAAATGACCACCTCTCGTTTCTTTAGGGTAACCAACAAATTGGCACAGTTTTGAACGAGGTTCCAGTTTCTTAGGATTCGTCACAAGCACGTGTGCTGGACAACCCCAGATGCGAAAGTGATGCAAACTAGGTTTACGCCCCTTCCATAACTCGAAAGGTGTTTCAGAAACACTTTTCGAGGGAACATTGTTCAAGATGTATACTGCAGTCTCTACTGCATACCCCCAAAACGAGCTAGGCAATTGAGCATAGCTCATCATTGATCGAACCATGTCTAACAAGGTTCTATTTCTCCTTTCTGACACACCATTCTGCTGAGGTGTACCAGGGGCTGAGAGTTGAGATTGGATTCCATGTTCTATCATATAATCCTGGAATCTTTGATCCATATACTCCCCTCCTCGATCAGATCGAAGTACTTTAATAGATTTACCTAATAGGTTTTCAACTTCAGCCTTAAACTCCTTGAACTTTTCAAGGGCTTCAGACTTATGTCCCATTAGGTATAAGTAACCATATCTTGAATAATCATCTATAAATGAGATGAAATATTCGTACCCTCCTCGAGCTTTTACATTCATTGGACCACATAGATCCGAATGTATTAACTCTAAGGGTTCTTTGGCTCTGTAACCTTTTCCAGTAAAGGGTCTTTTGGTCATTTTTCCCTCGAGACAAGATTCACAAGGTGGTAGTGAATCATCTTCTAACTTGCTTAGAAGTCCATTCGTTACCAAACGACCGATCCTATCGATGTTTATATGACCAAGTCTAAGATGCCAAAGATGAGTATTGTTACTTGATGGAGAAATCTTTTGCCTTTTACTTTGAGTTTCAGCAGTTTTAAATAATTCGTGATTTAAAAGTGCTTTATTTTCGGTTGGTCTTAAAACATACAAGTTATTTTCCAATTTGGCTGAACAAATAAGTACACCATTTTTATAAATGAACGCTTCATTCATATCAAAAGTAACTGTATACGATTGTTCAATCAAACATGAAATAGAAATTAAGTTCCTCTTAATCTTGGGAACGATTAACAAACTTTCTAAAAGTAAGAATCTATTTCTAAAAAATAACTTCGCAGCTCCCACTGCTTTAGCTGAAATGACTTCTCCAGTTCCGACCCTGAGTGTCATTTCTCCATCGTTCAACTGCCGAAAGGAACTATTTTCCTGAAAAGAAGAGCAAACATGATTAGTTGCTCCTGAATCAAGTATCCAGGTAAACTCATCATGTTCTACCAGGCATGTTTCTAAAACAAGTAAATCAAATTTACCTTCCTTTTCCTTCTTTTTCTCAGCAAGGTACTTTGGGCAGTTTCTCTTCCAATGTCCATCTACATTGCAGTGAAAACACTTGCCCTTATCTGCCACAGCTTTGGCTTTTCCCTTGCTTTTAGCAGCAGTACTGGGAGCTTTCCCCTTGTTTCCTTTCTTCTTCTGAGTTTTCTTTGAAGAAGTGGCTACAGATTTAGTTCCAGAGGATGAACCCTTCTCGAACTTTCTTTTAGAGTGAACAACGTTTGCCTCTCCTTCTATCTGTCCCTTGTTCTTAAGAAGAGACTGATAGAGCTGTAGCTCATTCAGGAGGCTAGTCAGGTTGAATGTTATTTTATTCATCATTGCATTGCTTCGAAACTGTAGAAAACTCTTCGGAAGAGATTCTAAGATGAATGCAACCTGACTACGCTCATCTATGACCGCCCCGTTTGCCTCTGCCACGTTGAATTGGACCATCATATCCAGGACATGCTCCCGAACAGACGTGCCCTCTTTCATGCGACAGCTATAAACGTATTTGAGAGCGTCATGGTGGAGTTGGTAGGACGGTTGTCCAAACATCTCCTGGAGAGAGTTCATAATCTCCCTCGCTGTTACCATGCTCTCATGCCTTTTAGCCAAAACTTCAGATAAGCTGGCTAAGATATAGACGCGAGTCTTATCATTGGCCTTTGTCCAGCGGTCATAAGCATCCTTAACTGCCTGGGATGCATTACGAGCAGGGGCTGGAGGACAATCCTCCGTTAAGACGAACCGCAGATCATCGACAACAAGAATCGTATTCAGGTTCGATTTCCACGTAGCATAATTTTCGCCGGTTAATTTCTCATTTTTAAGCAGAGAGACTATTGAGGAAGACATTGCTGAAATTTAAACAAACAATGACCGTATTAGTTATCTTTGCCTTAACCCATCATACAAGCAAACAATTGCACACAATCCAATCAATTTAGCAAAACAGACAATCACAGAACCCTAAAACTATTGATTTAGTTTTGCAACGACGTTTCAGAGGTTTAGAATATCAGCCACCGAAGGGTGATCAGATACTCCTCCTTTGAAATGAGACACCTCTCAGCTAATTCTAATTCCAGAATAACTCATATTCCTATAGACATTAGCCACCGTTGTTTGGTCAAGGATTTGTTAACACTTTTAACTCATCCTCGTAAGTGTAACCCTCCCACTTTCAGATCTCAGAGGCACGCACCAACAGGCTACCGAAGGGAAAGACAACTGTTGGTGATTAGCCTAAGAGCTCCTATCCTTTTCAGGAGTTCACGATGTTCCGAATCCTATGACCAGGCCCTCCGAAGGGATGGATGCGCCAGGGCAACCTGCAGGCGGATCATAGGACTCTCACGGTGTGAACTATGGGCGGAGACCGAGGGATACGTTGACACGTGTCCCGCTCCCACTTACTCTAGACATTTTTCCCATTCACCTTGATATTGATCCATGCAAACACTTTCCGAAGGGAGGCCGCTCCTAGGGCGACTCGAAGCCGAGCATGAATCTCACGTTGTGAATATAGGGACGTAGGAGCAAAACTTGATTTAAATCTCGTTTTGTAATTTTTCTCCTACTGAAAATGTCCTAAGGTTAATATAGGGTTGTTTAACTTAGATAGTATTCGGCTAAGTCAATCTATCTAAGTCTGATCCTAATATAACAATTATGGAAAGGATTCAACTGCAATCTTTTGGGTGAATTAAACTTCTTTTAATAAACCCAACATTGCAAGTCAACATTACTATGGTTAATTCAACTCAATCCGGTTAGTTCCCAGGTAGGAGGTGTTCCGTAAACCGTCAACTTAAATACCCCCAGCCTTAGACAGAACTTCACCGAGAGAGTTCCCTTATAACCTTAGTAATGTAAGGTCTTTACTCTAAAGATCTAGGTGCATTAAACACTTTTAATAAACCTAGTGACATTGCATGCTAACATTTAACCATGATTAATTCAACTCCAGTATTCCAGGTCAGTTCCCAGGTAGGAGGTGTTCCGTAAACCGTCAACTTAAATACCCCCAACCTTAGACAGAACATTACCGGTGGAGTTCCCTTATAATCATAGCAATGTTTTTCCTACTTAGTAAATTAAAACTATTTTTAATTCTAAGTAAGAAAAGATTCTAATCCTATTAGAAATCGATCTAGGTCTAATTAATTTTAAATAATTTAAAATTAATCCAATTTATCCTATGATCTTATGTTTGCATGCAAATCTTGATTATAGATTGACGGTTTCTAATCATTAATAATAAAGAACTATTTCAAAATTTTAATGATTAATCCTATAATCAAGAATCTAGGGTTTAATTCATTCAACAATCTCATTCAAATTAAATGATTAAACCACACTAATTGCATGAATAATATAACAATTATATTATTAACTATGGATGTTTCATGCTTCATGCAATTTTGATTTTCTTTTATTATAACAATTATAAGCCAATCAAGAAAATCAACCAAGCATGCTTCATTCATCACATTAAACATAACTATTTATATTTAATTTAAGTAATGACATGCTTCATGCTTTCCAATTTTTCATATAATTAATATACACTTATATTAAAAATATGAAAACAAATCCATGCATTTAAACATACATTATAACAATTTATAATATATAAAAAAATGCATGAGCATGTTTATAACCTAAGGTGGGATTAAATAATCTATATGACATCCATAAAGCATATAAATAGCAATTGAACCGGTTAATTTTGGCCCCTAGGATAAAATAAAGCATTAAATTACATTAATTTAGCTAAATTCTATCCTAAAAAATCCATGTACAGCTCCGGAATTGGCCTAGACAGCACGAACCGCCCCGAACCACCTCGAACCAGCCTCCAAAATCACGAACCATGCCAAAAATTGGCTGAACCGGACCAAATAGGTCCCAGCCCTGCCGAACCGGTCCGAACCGGACCGTCCTTGCTTGAACCGCGCCTGTTGAAACCCTAGTGCGCGCCTCCATCGTGACAGCGTCGAGACGCTGTGTAGATTAGCGTCCCGACGCTGTGTGCTTTCCTTACCGAGCGCCTTCGGTATCGAGACAGCGTCGAGACGCTGTTGAAGGAGCGTCCCGACGCTGTTGCGTCTGGAGGCAGATTCTGGGCAAAACAGCAACGATTTTTCCGATTTCGGCCTCGATTTCAGCGATGATTGCTCCGATTTTTATCTCATAAAAACCTATTCTAGACCCGGACTTACATAGGACTCGATTTTACATAAAATACCCGAAACACCGGGCCTTACATGATCAAAATCACATAAAAATAAAATCTATGGCCATAAAATTAACCCAAACAGTTCAATGCAAACCGAACATACAATATGCATAAATCCCACCTATTAGAGCCTATCGCAACTTTTTAAAATTAATTAATAGGGACAGCGATGGCTCTGATGCCGATTGAAGGGAATAAAAGTCCCCACGCAGCGGAAGCGCATCGATTGGACCTTACGCCGTGTATTAATTAATATTAAAAACCGTTACGAAAACTCAAACAAAACTTTAAACTAACTTTAAAGCCACTGTAAAATCGGTTTAAACATGCTAAAATAAATCTAAATTTATTTTAAAAACTTTTCTAACGAAAAGAGGAAGAACCTTTACAAACCTCCGTTGTAGACTTGACCGTTCTTCGCCAACGAAGCTCCACGAACGAAAACGCAGCAGCCGCTTCAAGGTATTCTTCGCTGGAAATTCTTCTTTGATTGACACAATAACCACAGAGGTTACACCGGTATGTCTCTAAGTCTAGGAGGCCAAAGACTTGTGGGAGTCTTTCTCTAAGAGGGAGGCTAGAGAGAATTCTAGGTCTTGTCTTTCAAGAGTGTCAAGTGTCAAGTGTCATGACCAATTAGGTCTAGTGTTCTATTTATAGAAGAGAGGCCATGAATAAAATATTCAATAAAATCAATCTTTTCCAAAATTGATTCAATCTTTATTCCTTAATTAATCAATCATGATCAATCAATTCCCCAATTGATTAATCTTTTCCATAAATGACTAATTTCTTCCATAAGTAATTAGATCATTCCCATAAATGATTAATCACTTCCTTAAGTGATTAATTATTTACATAATTGATTAATTCATGGTTAATGAATTCTTTAATTAATTAACCACCAATTAAATATCTCATATTTAATTTCCGGCCTTGAATTAATTAATTTTGCCCAAACACTTTTAGGACTTAAATTAATTCTTTCAATCTTCCATAAATTTATATTTGAACTTTTTCAAATATTAATTTCTCTCATAATAATATATCATTATATATTATATTTATTTCCCTTAGTAAATTGAACATTTTCAATTTAATAACTTAGTTGCCTCAAATTACTTTACGAGCTACCAGTGGGACCTAATGGACCTGCAGATCAGAAGCTCCAACGATGTGAGATTAATTGGTTAAACTCATTAACCACAATAATCAATATTCGTTAACTGTGTGTACATTCCACTATAGACTCACAGTTGCACTCTTCTCACTGCAGACATATTTTCTGTGTCCACGGAACTTAGACCAATATCGACTAGTTAGTCCTTCACGAGTGTCCGTAACACCAGCTGGGTCAAATTTCCGTTTTACCCCTGGGTCACCTCTATTTCCTTAAGTACCAATTCTCCTCTAATGAACAATCTGTTTATGGTCCAACCATCAAACAGAAAACCCTCTCGTGCCATTGAGAGGGTAGGGCCCTTTGTTCAAGACTCGGAGTAACCACTTAAGGGAACACTCATCTGCTTCCCTAAAGTCGGGAAGGAGTGAATTCCATCTTGCACGATTATGTTCCCAGCTCCCCATTCGATCTTGTCCCCAAAGTGGTAGGCTTATTGAGTCGGCGTATTGGCCACTCTCACCCATACAAATCAAAGGACAATCTCTCATGAGCAGGAGTCCATAATCAACTCAGGATTAAGACTAAGTTGTCTAGGTCGTCCTAGTGAAATAGAAAACCAACTAGTTAACGGTGTTATAACTAATGGTTACTATTTCGCGGTCCGGTCTTATGCAAACTCATTGCATAGGATACCCCCACTCGCATGTCTCCTACACGAACGCGTTGGATCGCAGCGTTTGTATCAAATACAAAGTGGGCCGTATCCATAGTGTCACCAGGATAAGGCACCCAGTCTTATCCCTATACTATAGACCCTTTAGGCTGTTTCTTGAACAATGATCCCATATGTCGCTACATATAGTTCAAGACTCATATTACAGCCTTGGATGTCTAGTTTATTGGATTAGGGTTATTATTAGGCAAAGACATATATAAAATAACTAATAACAATTAATGGAAAATATATCAATATTATTTCATTAATATCCGGTCAACGGTTACATTCACTATCTACGAGTTTTAGGGCATAAAACCCAACAGAACCACCTTATGTACCGCCCCCACCCTATAACCCACCCTTACCTTTTCCACAAAGGCAAAAACCTAAGAACCAGGATGTTCAATTTAAGAAGTTTTTGGAGATTCTAAAGCAACTTCATATAAACATACCCCTAGTAGAGGCTTTAGAACAAATGCCAAATTATGCAAAATTTCTTAAGGACATTTTGACTAAAAAGAAGAGTTTAGGAGAGTTTGAGACTGTGGCTCTTACTGAGGAATGTAGTGTTATTCTTAAGAATGGGCTACCTTCCAAGGCTAAGGATCCGGGATCATTCACTATTCCTGTCTCCATGGGTGGAAAGGAGTTGGGGAGAGCACTTTGTGATTCAGGCGCAAGCATAAACCTTATGCCTCTTTCGGTTTATCGAAAGTTAGGTATATGTGAAGCTAGGCCTACAACAGTTACACTCCAATTAGCAGATAGATCTATCACATATCCTGAAGGTAAAATTGAGGATGTTCTGGTCCAGGTAGATACATTTATTTTTCCTGTCGATTTCATTATTCTAGAATATGAGGCAGAAAAGAATGTCCCAATTATTCTTGGTCGTCCATTTTTGGCAACTGGTAGTTCATTGATGGATGTCTAAAAGGGGGAGCTTACAATGAAGGTGCATGATCGAAAGGTGAAGTTCAATATGTTTGATGCAATGAAATATCCAAATGATCTTGAGGATTGCTCGTGCATTCAGGTGTTGGATGAGTTTGTTGAGGACCACTTTGAGAAGGAATTGATGGAGTACCATACCCAAAAATTTGGAGAAATCCAAATTGAGGATTTGGAAATAGGTGGATTGGAGTATGAGCATAAAGATGCAGGTGAGATTTCTAGTTTTAAGAGGACTTTTGAATCCTTAGAGCCAACTGTTAAGAAATCCAAAGCTATGCAACCTTGTAATTCGTTGAAATTGCTCCAGCAATATGAGATTAGGAAATCCTTCCTTGGTGAGTGGTTACTTACTGTAGCTCATATTAAGGCAGTGAAAACACCTTGGTATGATGACTTTTCCAATTACCTTGATTTTGGAAATTTGCCTCCTTGTTTATCAAAAGAACAGATGAAAGAATTTTTCCATGAGGTGAAGTTTTATTTATCAAATGATGCATCTGTGGTTAGACAATGTGTTGATGATGGCTGTGAGTTTAAAAAAGGGCAGCGAATAAAGCATTATGGGGGGAGGAGTTTCGTTCGAAATATCCTTCCCTAAAATTGGTCGATGAATGAAAAAACAAGAGTTTTGCGGGAGCATTTCATATTGCAATATTTTTAGCTCCTAGTGTTGTTGCGATTTTATTTTATCTCGTGGATTTTGTTCTGGTTTGAATTAATTTGAATTAGATTTTATTGATTTCAATTTTATCTGATTTATTTTAATTCGTTGGTATTTTCGTAGATTTTATGTTCGTTTTATTTATTTATTTTTATTTTGGCCGATTTAATTCTTAATTTAATCGGATTAATTCTGTTTAGATTAGATTTTTAATAATATATCTTCCTGATTTAATTCTGAAATATTCTTCTTTGAAGTTGCTGGCAGATTTAGGGAGCACAGGTTTTGAGAGAGCAAAATTTCAGCATTCTAATCAGAAGCTCCCATTATTTGATTTCGTTTTTTTGTGTTATTTTGATTTATTTTCTGTTTTTATATTATTTTGATTTGATATGATTTTTATTCGGTTAGATTTTTATTTTATTATTTATTTTATTTTTATTTTTTGTAGGTTAGTTTAGATTTGATTTTGAAGAATTTTATTTTCGAAATATTTTTCCAGATTTAAAATAATATATCTTGTGGATGTTATTTAAAAAAAAAGATTTGATTTCATAGTTTTGTTGAGAAGATCAGAGATTTTATTCGGTTAAGATTTTTTGTGAGATAAGATTATAATTTTACCGTTGAGATTTTATTGTTGTTATCAGGATAATTAAGTGGGCATGCAGTTAATTACCAAAGATGTCATATGTTGAGCAGAGGGCAGCTGTCGTTATGGTTGTTACACACAGAGGGAGAGTAGTACAGATCAAAATTTTTCACGAGTCCATGTAGTTAAAACAGTAACTTAAATTACTTAGGAGATAACTAGGGGCTAATTATTTGTTGAAGATCTTTGAGTTAGTGCGCTATTTATACGAGCTCCCATCAGGTACGTTTTTCACTCTCACCTTTTATTACTACTGATGTGATTTTTTTTTCTGTGTGTATTATTACTGTGAGGGAAAAAAGCACGAGCAAGGAAAGAAAGAGAGACGAAGAAGTGTCGGTGGATGAAGATATGGTGGAAGAGATGGTTGAAGAGGCTTCGTAGAGACCAAAGAAAAGAAGAAGAGGTCTAAGAGAGAAAAAAAAAGTTAAGAACCCCTACCCCAACCCCTTCTCCTAACCATCTATTTTGTTTTAAAAAGAAAAGCCAGAAGAGGAAAAAGAAGATAAGGGGAATGAAGTTGAGATTGAGATGAAACTAAGTGAAGAAGTTGAGCTTGATGAAAGATTTCGGTACGGGAGATTTATCCATGAAGAGGCAAGACAAAAATATCAAGAAGTCCTGAAGCGAGATGTTCTAATGGAGCGCGGCTTCGATGGTGGCAAAGAGCTCGCACATTTTCTTTAAGCGAACATCACTAATCACAGTTGGAAACGGCCGTGCGCAAAGCCGGAGCCCACTGTTGATCAACTAGAATGGGAGTTCTACGCCAACATTGATGAAATTGAAGGATTCTTGGTTATTGTTCATAGAGTTGTTGTCGACTGGAGCCTTGGAGTGACTAATTCTTTGTTTAATTTGCAAGACTTTCCCCACACTGTTTTCAACGAAATATTAGTTGCTTCCTTAAACGAGCAACTGAATGCCCAGTGGAGGTTGTCTAGGATGAGGGCAAGAACATTCCAGTCAACATACCTGAAGTGTGAGGCTAACACTTGGCTCGGCTTTGTCAAGTAGAGATTACTGCCCTCAACGTACGATTCCATTGTCCCCGTGATCGAGTGCACTTGAAGGTTCAGAGTCCCAGAGAGTTCCAGTGAAATAAACTTGTTTGACAAGGGGATTATTGACACTGCCAATCTGGCTAAGCTTCAAAAAAAGGTGAGATGTGCTAAGGTGGTTTGTTGTGCGGTGTCCATAGAGTGCCGGAGCAACTTGAGATGCTTCTCAGTAGGCTAGAATTCACTGAGAGACAACTTCAAACCTACTAGAGCTATGATCGTTGAAGGGACACCACACTAAGGAGGGCTTTGCAAGTGAATTTTTCTAAGTCATATCAAGCCTTCCTAATTTTCATTGACGATCTTATGAACCTATGCATTTCACCCCCGCCCATCATTTGAGAGGAAGAAGAAAACCCAGAGCCTGAACATAAAGAAGAATTAAAGGGAAGTTTCAGTTTCAGTTTCTTCGAGCAAATATTTTGATGAATGATTTTTTTTGTGCTCGCCTTGCATGTGTTTTATTCTTTCTGCCTATGTTATGTTCTGCTTCTTTGTTTTTATCTATTGCTTTCAAATCTATCTCTGTTATGATTACGTAAATCTTTGATCTTGATCTTTAATGAAATCAAATATTGTTTTGTTTGACATATCTGAGTATCTAACTTAATTTTCTTCTGAATTTTTGAAGCTTGGACTAGTTAGCTTAATTAGATCAAGGTGTTCTGATCTCCAGAAACCTTTTGCTTGAGCATTCCTTCTAGCCTAGTCATGACTGCAGCAAAAAGTTCTGAGGTAGCATTGTCTTATTTGATCCACCTTAAGCTTAATCTTAGTCCCACGCTTTGTTTAAAATTTAGATAGAAAAAAATTAAGTTTGGGGGTATACTTATCATGTTGCTAATTCATTGAGGACAATGAATAATTTAAGTTTGGGGGAGTTTTAGCTACTCCGCTTGTTTTGCCCGAGCATTCCTCTCCTTCATAATAATTTTTCTAGGTTGTTGAGTAACCAGGGACATTTGTGACACCCACAGTTTGTCTTTGCGTCAAAAGATGACCTAGGAGAATATATAAAAAAGTGATAAAAATAATTGCTGAAAAGAAAAATTTTGGAAAATTTTGCTGAGAACATTCATAGAGCAAAAGTTTTGAAGGATGAATGATAATCTAGCAGTTTTCTGTCTCCCAAGGCTTAGGTGAGCTTCATCATAAAATGTCGCCATTGATAGCGAGCATAAGCTAGCTATTTTTCCCTAATTTATTTAGCTAGTCTTTTATATTTATTGGCCAAATTTCATGCATTTTCATGTTGTATTTGTAGGAAATTAATATTGGAGCCAATTGGATGTTCGGGGGCGAAAAGAGGTCAAAGAATGAGAAAAGAATCAAAGAAGAAAAAGTCAAAATAGGGTCAGCCGCAGACCAGCGTCGAGACGCTGCTCTTTAAGCGTCTCGACGCTGCCCTTCCATATCTGATTAGGCGCGAAAAGGTCACAGCGTCTCGACGCTGCGACCTTAGCGTCTCGACGCTACGACAAAAATTCAGATTATAAATTAGTTGCGATTAGGGTTGGAAAGGGGACTTCTTTTGGACACTTTGGGGGCCGTAAAACAGGGCAGAAACAGAGACTTTGAGGCTGAAACAAGTGGAGCAAGAGGGAATTGAAGGCATCATTCGTGGGGATCGTCTCGGGGACGTGCGGTTCCGGCCTACATAGTGTTTAATTTCCTTTATCCCTTATTATAGTTAGTTTTTATGGCTGATTCATACTTAGTTTATGTTGTAATGAGGATTATGCGTAGCTAAGTTGAACTCTTAGGGATTGATGTAGCTGTTGGGCACGTTATGGATTGATTTTACGATTTTATGCTATTGATTTCATTTATGCATATTTGTATCCTTAATGCTTTCAATTTACCAGCCATAAATTGATTGATGTTTGTGCTTGAATCTAACTCGGGAGAGAGGATTTAGCTTAGAAATCATTATGCATAACTAGGATTTAGCTAGGAATCGGGAGATTATGGTTAATTCTAGAAATCGTTAAAAATGTTATCCTTATTGCCTTGTATGTTTATTGAATTTAGATAGGGATATCGGGTTCAATTGCATGTGGGAGAATCATGTATGCTCGGGAGAGGTATATGTGATCTTAGTTTACCAAGATTTATGAATCATAGCATGTGTTAATCCGTTAATTAATCCATAACCCCAATTGGTGAAATCTCATCCCTAAGACCATTATTGTCCATTAGATTGTCATATTTTTGCATTGTTTGGTGGTTGCTTTACTTCATTCTCACTTCATTTGGTTCCCTAAATAAAATTGGACAAAATTATTTTCGGTAATTAAAATTGATTAGAAACCAATCCAGAGGACGACATTCGAATTTCACATTCACTATATTATAACTTGACCCGTACACTTGCGGTTAGCAATTTGCGCATCAGCCATTCTGAGAAGCAAGAGATAGAATAACTAAGGATTTTTGGGTTTAACAATGAGTATTTAGCCTAATTGGTGATAAGTTTGAGGCAAGGGTATACTGCACCATAAAGTGGGTCATCTCATGCTTAAAAGCTTATGACTGTAAGGCTGCTTTAAGTCTGAAGAACAAAAGAATAAATCCCCTAAAATATGTGTTCAAATATGTCTGATAATAGAGCTAAGCTGTGGTAAGTTCTTAGGATTGAGTTAAAGGTGATGATTATTTGTTCAAAGCTGAAAGAATTATTTTGCTGCAGCAATGCTTGGTTTTGCAGGATGCTCAGGTAAAGGTTGAAGGTAGTGTTGGAATATCTGTTTTGATTGAGTTGTGCTATGACTAATGTTTTGAATTTTCAAGGGAAGGTGAGTTAGTATTGCTCGGGACGCGCAATAGTTCAAGTTTGGGGGTATGATAACTCTCCAAAAGGGAGTTATTTAGGCCTTAGTTCTATAGTATTTTGTGTGTCATTTGTGTTAAATAGGGTTACTTTTAGATGAATATTATATGTTTTAACCCATTTGGAAGAATGGAGGCTTTGGAAGTTATTTTGTGCAGAAAATATTGCTGAGCCACTTGAGGGAGCAATTTCCATGATCCAGAAAAACTGGGAGCAAAACTGCCACGTCACAGCTCGTTATCCATTTTAATAAAGTGGCGTTAGCTGAATTATTTTCGGATCTAAGAAGCTTGGAAAGCCCTCCACGTGTCCAAATTAACCTAATTAAGTTAAACCTCATCTTATAAAAGGAGGGAGCCGTCAAAGACAAATGATTGACGACTTGGAGACCGAATCAATTGGCCGGAGGCCGAATTGACGGGAGAATGGAGATCTAAGAAGACCATTTGCGATTCCACTCAAGAAGACGAAGTTCTTCCATGTTCTTGGTGGTTTGGAGCAGCCGTTTCATCCCCATTTGTTGAAAAGGATTAGTATTTCTTGTGTATTTCGTATTATGGATGTGCTTATCGAGATTGTAACGTGTTTTATGTTTTCAATCATGAACTAATTACTTTGTAGGCATGGGTTAAGAATTATGTGATTGTTATATTTATAAAATCTGGAAATTCTATTTGATTATGTCATCTTGAATTATTGTTGTTCTTTAATTTCATTATGTGCCCGCCTAGCTAGCCGGTATGTATAGCTTCTCCTAGTTTCAGGGATGATTTAGGAGTTGTGTGGCGATAATTCACGCTAGATCATTGTGTATTGGTGAACGCCAGTGACTGAGTTAGGGATAGCCAGTTGCCTAGTGCTTGATCGATAGTACGTCATTGGAGTTGAAACATATTCCAAAAAATCCGGAGGTCCGGGAGGATCCCGCTGATAATACTGCATGAGATTGACGGATCAAAATAATTGCTGGAGCATCTTTATAAACAATTACAGAATTCTTAACCTGTGTCTGTTTCCATTCTGTTTTCTCTAGTCGTAATCACTTACTGCTTTCGTATTTCTTTTGTTTCAGACTTTAAAAAACCCAATCAATTTAACCAACTAGTTGAAATCACTAAAAAGGCAAACTAAATCAATAGAGGTAGACATTTCAAGACCTTGCGGATACAATAAATACTTATCACTTGCTGCTAGATGGTGTATACTTGCACAGTATTCTGGAGTTAATTTATCTCATATTTTTAACCACTTCAG
This sequence comes from Luffa aegyptiaca, assembly GCA_017139565.1. Lineage (NCBI taxonomy): Eukaryota > Viridiplantae > Streptophyta > Magnoliopsida > Cucurbitales > Cucurbitaceae > Luffa > Luffa aegyptiaca. The sequence continues at coordinate 39,077,251 of CM029397.1, forward strand.
AATTGCAACAGGTACCCAGCCTTATCCCTATACTATAGACCTTTTAGGTTGTTACTTGAACATCGATCCCCGTATGTCCCCACATACTAGTTCAAGTTACATAGAAACAACCTTGGATCTTAGTTTATTGGATTTGGGTCAAATAATGCAATATTTAACAATAACATTTTATTGCAGAAACTAAATAACACTTTATTAAATACAAGTATAAAATTTGTTTACATTCATTATCTACGAGTTTTAGGGCATAAAACCCAACAAACTCCCACTTGAACTAAAACTCTAGTTTAGTGGGATGTACAATAATCTATTCAGCAGTGGGTGTATAAATACATGTATAAAACATATACAATGTAGAAATACAATATTGCCCAAAATGCTTCTTCTGCTGCTCCCCCCTTCATTTTGGGCAAAAGAAGCATTTATATCATCTCTTTGCATTGATTTCAGGGCTGATTAGACACATTCTTCCACATGGACCTTCCCCTATTGGTTGAGATGAGACAAATCAGCTCACATGGCTGCCAGCTCAATTAATGAAAGCTTTCACGGATTTAGCACGTGCAGTCACTTAATTTCCAGACTTTCTGCCTTCTGTTGTGGAATCAGCTGCTGTAGCACAACCTGAGTGATCATATACCAGAAAAATCAGCTTAACACATAAGAATTCTGTACTAAATTCCAATCAAGCTTGGCCTACTGATATGTAAAAATATTCATCAAGATTGCTCATTTTCATGCACAAACCAAAGCTCAAACACATCAAAGAGTAGAGTTTTTAAGCCTAAGAGAAAGCCAATAGCTCTTATTTCTAAGAGCTATCACCTATAATCATGCATACTATAGTTTTAAAATAATTAACAATCATATTCAAGTTAATATAATAAAACTATATATATTGCCTTGCATTGCATGAAATTAATATAACAATTATATTAAACTATGGATGTTTCATGCCCAATGCAACTTTGATTTCCATTATTAATAAATTAACAATTAAAATATTGCCAAAAATGGTAAATCAAAGTAGCATGCTGCAAACAATTTTATTAAATATAACTATATATATTTAACTAGGTAATTGTATGCATCATGCTTATCCTTTTTCATGATTTTAATATAACTCAACTATATATTAAAAACTCATGAAAATAAACCATGCATTTCAATCCATACATTATAACTAATTATAATATATATAAAATGCATGAGCATGCTTTATAACCTAAGGTGGGATTTTAAATCTAAATGACATCCATAAAGCATTTAAATAGCGTATAAACCGATTAATTGGTCCCTAGGATAAAATAAAGCACATAAATTACAATAATTTAAGCTATTTTATCCTAAAAACATCCTTCTGCAGCTTCAGAACCGGACTAGACCGCACGAACCGACCCAAAACTGAAGAACCGCGGGAAAATAAAAATAATTCGCCCAAACTGCATCAGACTAGTCTCAAACCTCTGACCTCTAGTTTCATAGATGACTGCTCAAACCAACACAACAAACACACATTTTAATGTCATAAACCGTTTTATATATATATATATATATATATTCCGGAAATTCCAGCAACTGTTCTTCGTGTTTGGCTTCGATTTTGGACATGATTTTCAACCATCTTCATCATGAAACACCCTAGTCTAGACCCGGACTTACAGAGGATAATAGATTTACAAAATATACCCAAAAACACAGGGGCCTTTACATTGAACCATTCAAGAAAGCGTAAATCTATGATCAAATTAATCGAAACCATTTATACGCAAACCATAACATTCATAATGCATAAATCCCACCAAGAACAAATTGCAAATTTCAATTTAAAATCAAGAACAACTGAGTTGTCTCTGATACCAATTGAAGGGATAAAAGCCCCACGCAGCAGAAAGTATTACCAAACCTACTCAGAGTCTTAGATTCTAATTGAAATACCAATACAATTTGTAAAATATTACAGCAATAAATCTATATTTAATGGGTTGTACATAGGCCATAAACATGCTAAAAGATCAACTAGATTGATCCTAGTGATCAAGGATTTCATAGAAAACTTACTTTTGTAGAAAGCCTTGATCAATTCCCCTTTTCTTGCCAATAAGATTGAAAACGCAGAAACCCTCTTGTGCGAACACCACCAATCGGCTACACTGGTATATCTCTAAGACTTCTTGAAGCAGGAGACTTGTGGGAGTCTTTTGGGAGAGATCTCTGAGAGAAGGAGGGACAATGGGATGCCTTTCACCCCACCCAGGGGTCCTATATATAGTAAAGGCCAAGACTTTTTTCCTAATAGGTAAAGGAAGACCTTTTCTTAATAGGAAAAGGTTTCTAGTTTTAATAATTAATTAATTAATTCCACAATTAATTAATTTCCCAATTAAATATCATATATTTAATCTTAGGGATTTTATTAAAATTAAAATTAATATGAATCCAATTCATATTAAATTTATTTGAACTCTTTCAAATATTTTCTTTCCTAATAGGAAAAGGTCTCTAATTTTAATAAATAATTAATTAATTCCATAATTAATTAATTACCCAATTAAATATCATATATTTAATCTTAGGGATTTTATTAAAATTAATATGAATCCAATTCATATTAAATTTATTTGAACTCTTTCAAATATTTTCTCTCAAGAATTAATTTTTGAAATTAATTCAAAAATTATATTATAAAGTTTCATAAACTTTATATTATAATGCATCAATATACATTATACGATTCTCCAAATAAATTGAACACTTTCAATTTACAATTTATATTTGTTTGCTTCAAGTCTTTTTACGAGCTACCAGTGGGACCTAATGGACCTACAGATCAGAAGCTCCAACGATACGAGACTAATCGGCTTAAACTCATTAACCAAGTTAGTCTCCATTCGTTAACTGTGGGTCATTCCACTAAAGACCCTCAGCTGCACTCTTCTCACTGCAGAATATTTCTGTGTCCACGGATATCGACCAATACTACAAGTCAGTCCTTCACGTGTGTTCGTATCCCAACTAGGTCAAATTATCGTTTTACCCCTAGTTTACATCTTTGTCCTTAAGTTCCCAGTGCTCCTCTAATGAACAACCTGTTTGAGGTCCAACCAACAAACAGAAGTCCCTCTCGTGCCATAAAGAGGGTTGGACCCATTGTTCAAGTCCCGGAGACACCACTTAAGGGAACACACCTCTACTTACCCTAGAGTCGGGAATGAGTGAATTCCATCTTGTGTGATTATGTTCCCAGCTCCGCACTTGGTATTGTCCCAAAATGGTAGGCTTATTGAGTCGGCGTGCTGGCCACTCTCACCCATACAAATCAAAGGACAATTCTGAAAGATTAAAATTCCTTTTGGCAGCGGAAGCAATTAAGAACAATCTCGTTTTTAATTTCAATTTTAGAAAAACCTCTATGTTGGCAAATCAAATTAGAAACTAATTTCTAAATAACACAATTAAACATGCTCGAATCTTAGATCTAAAACTATTTTAGAACTAAGAAAACTTACGTGATTTAGGAGGCAATCACAGCACAATGCTGCAATTACGTTCTTGGGACTTCCAACGGACACCACCACTCGAATCACCCGCTATCCTCTTGGATTGTTGAGAACCGGTTTGTGGGAACCCAAAGATCGTCTTGGAAGGGAAAAATTCAGCAAAAAGAATGCTGTGTTTTCTAAATTTGAGAGAGAGAGATCAGAGAGTTCCTCTCTGTCTTTTTCGTGAATGAGAGGGATTGAACCAGAGTTGGGGAAACTCCCTCCCAACTTTACGATAAGTGGGGAGGGAGTTATTCCCTACTTGATCTCTACCGTTGATCATAATCAACGCGATCCACACCGTCTATTAATTAAATAATAATTAGATAATTATCATTTAATTAATTAAATAATTATAATTAATTTAATTAAATCAATATTAATTAAACCAATTATAACATAAGGTATTTAATTCAATTTTAATCATATTCAATTGAATTAAATTGGCCATTCAATTAATCTCATTAATTGAAGCCACATTAATTAAATATCAAATATTTAATTAATTTTATAATTGAATCATATTCAATTTTATCTCTCTCATTTAACCTATAGTTTTAATGTGCATCATAATGTACATTAATATAAACTATAGTATTAATTTGATTAAATCACATTTAACCAAACTAAATTCAATTAATTAATTCCCAATTAATTAATTCATGAATTAATCAAATATCACATATTTAATTAAATTCATTATTCTCTCAAAAATTAATTTCGAATCATATCCAAAATTAATTATAAAGTTTAATTCTTTAATTAAACTTTATACTATAATGTATCTCCATACATTATATTAATTCAATTTAATATCAAGACTAAATTATCTCAAAACCCGTTATGAGCTAGCAGGTGGACCTAATGGACCTACAGATCAGAAGCTCCAACGATACGAGATTGATCAGCTAAACTCATTAACCGAGTCAATCAACATTCGTTAACTGTGGGTCACTCCACTAAAGACCCACAGCTGCACTCTTCTCACTGTAGAATATTTTTGTGTCCACGGATATCGACCAATGCAGTAAGTCAATCCTTCACGTGTGTTCGTAACACCAGCTGGGTCAAATTACCGTTTTACCCCTGGGTTACCTCTGGATCCTTAAGTACCACTGATCCCTCTAATGAACAACCTGTTTAGGGTCCAACCACTAAACAGAAATTCCTCTAGGGCCAGGAGAGGACAGCGCGCTTTTGTTCAAGCCCCGGAATCAACCCTTAAGGGAACACACATCTACTTGCCCCAATAGGGGAAGGAGTGAATTCCATCTTGTACTGTTATGTTCCCAGCCCCCATTCGGTCTTGCCCCTGAAATGGTAGGAATATTGAGTCGGCGAACTGGCCACTCTCACCCATACAAATCTAAGGACAATCCCTCCTGAAAAGGAGTTCATAACAGACTCAGGATTGAGATTGAGTTACCTAGGTCATCCAATTGAAATAGAAACCTAGACTAGTTAACGGCGTTACATCTAGTGGTTACTATTTCGCGGTCCGGTCTTATGCAAACTCATTGCATAGGATACCCCCACCTGCATGTCTCCTACATGGATGCTTTGGATCATTGCATCTGTATCGGATACAAGGTGGGCCGTATCACATAGTGTCACCAGGATAAGGTACCCAGCCTTATCTCTATACTATAGACCATTTAGGTTGTTACCTGAACACTGATCCCCGTATGTCCCTACATACTAGTCCAAGTTTCATTTAAACAACCTTGGATCTTAGTTTATTGGATTTAGGGTTTATTAATGCAAACTCGGTTTATTCAATAACCAAATTACTGAATCACTCAAATAACGACTTATTGAGATTGATTAATTTGTTTCATTTACTATCTACGAGTTTTAGGGCATGAAACCCAACAAACTCCTCGTGAACAGGAGTCCATAATCCACTCAGGGTTGAGACTGAGTTGCCTAGGTCATCCTAGTGAAATAGAAACCAAGCCAACTAACGGTGTTATAGTTAGTGGTTAACTATTTCGCGGTCCGGTCTTATGCAAACTCATTGCATAGGATACCCACACTCGCATGTCAACTACATGAACGCGTTGGATCATAGCGTTTGTATCATAATACAAAGCGGGTCGTATCCATAGTATCACCAAGATAAGGTACCCAGCCTTATCCCTATACTATAGACCTTTTACGTTGTTACTTGAACATCGATCTCCGTATGTCCCCACATACTAGTTCAAGTTACATACAAACAACCTTGGATCTTAGTTTATTGGATTTGAGTCAAATAGTGCAATATTTAACAATAACATTTTATTGCAGAAACTAAATAACACTTTATTAAATACAAGTATAAAATTTGTTTACATTCATTATCTACGAGTTTTAGGGCATAAAACCCAACATGTGGAGCCCTTGAGCATCTGAGTTCGGGCGATAGTTTTGAGTTTTCTTTGAATTGAGCATATGGTTGTTTTCTGGATGCTATTTTTGCATGACTATGATTTCCTAGGATAGGCTTTCTTGTCAATTTTCAAGCTTTCGATGAGTTGTAAGCATGAGTGCCCAAAAAGGGAGACTTTTTAAACTTTTTCTAGGAGATGTCTTGCAAGAGTAAAGTATTTGTCTTGGCTAGATTTGGATTCGAATGCTCAGGAGCGAATTATTAGGTTCATATGCTTGTTGTCACCTCGATAGGTGTAGGGAAGAGCTAAAAAGTTAATTTTTTTTGCAAATTAGCATGTTTGATCTTGCTTAGGAGGAAAGAAAAGAATATATGCTTATCATGCTCATAAAGAAAAATCATTCTTGTTTATACCAATTGGAAAAAAAAAAAAAAAAAAAAGTCATGACTTATGCGCGCAATGCAATGCTTAATAAAGTTTTGGCAAAAAGAGTTACCCCTGTTGTGATCAGTTAGGCCAACCAAAGGGTAAAACTCGGGTTAAGGGTCCCTGCAATAGGTGTGTGAAAGCTAGTGCCACATAAAAATGCATGTTGTAATTTTCCATTATAAGCCCCTAAGTATGGAGGAAAACAAACTAATTTGTTCCATTGACTCGTTAATGAATCCTTAGTGCCAGTGTAGAGGGAAGATGAGTTGAGAGTTTAGTAATCCAATCCCGCGCTAGTAGAGTCTGATCTCGTTAAGTTAAATCTCGCTTGTGCAAGTTAATTTTGGAAAACTTTTGATTTATCTCCCTCATTGGTCCTTATGTGCATGTCTTTTGATTGCTTGATTATTGACTTTTGAGCCTTGAGGATTGAGTCATGTTTGTTGCATCAATTCTTCCATTGTATGCTTGATTTCCAGTTTGCTCGAGGAGTAGCAAAAGCTTAAGTTTAGGGGTGTTTGATAGCGAGCATAGCTAGCTAGTTTTCCCTAATTAATTTAGCTAGTCTATTATAATTTATTGGCCAAAATTATGCATTTATGAGTTGTATTTGTAGGAAATATAGTTTTGAGCCAATTGGATGTTCGGGATGCGAAAAGAAGTCGAAGAATGAAAAAGAATCAAAGTTGGAAGATTGAAGATAGGCCCATCCGTAGACCAATGTCGAGACACTGTTCGCTGGGCGTCTCGACGCTGACATTCTATATTTGGCGTTCACGCGAAAAAAAAAATAAAAAATAAAAATCATAGCGTCGCAACGCTCTCAGATTTTTTTCTCCAGATTCGCGATATCGCGACAGAGTCGCGACGCTGTCCCAAATTTTTGCCTTATTTAAGGAATGCGATTAGGTCTTTGGAGGAGACTTTTTTGGGTGACTTTGGAGCCGTAAAACAGAGAGAAAAGGCTGCTGTGAAGGCTGAAGCAAGTGGAGAAAAGTGGATTTCAAGGCTTTGTTCGTGGAGATCGTGACGGGGACGTTCGGTCTCGGCCTACTTAGCGTTTACTTCTCTTTTCCCTTTTCTTTAGTAGTTTTTATGGCTTATTTAGACTTAGTTTATATCGTAACACGGATTATGTGTAGCTAAGTTTATTTCTTAGGGATTGAATGTAGCCGTTGGGCATTTTATGGATTGAATTTATGGATTGTTGTTATTGATTCATTTATGCATATTGTATGTTTAATGCTTTCAATTTATCGGCCATGAATTGAATGTTGATTGTGATTAAATCTAACTCGGGAGAGAGGATTTAGCTTAGAACTCATTGTGCATAACTAGGATTTAGCTAGAAATCGGAAGATAATAGTTAATTCTAGAAATCGTTAAAAAGGATAACCTTAATGCCTTGCATGTTTAATAAATTTAGATAGGGATATCGGGTTCATTGCATGTGGGAGAATCATGTATGCTCGGGAGAGATATGTGTGATTTTAGTATTCCAAGATTTATGAATCATAGCATGTCATTAATCCATGAATTAATCCATAATCCCAATTGGTGAAATCAATTCCCTAAGACCGTTGTCATCAATTGTTTGTCACACTTTTTCTTATTGTTTTGTGTTAGAATTGCTATCTTTACCACTAAAATTTATTCTCTAAATAAAATTGGACAAGATTATTTTCGGTAATTAGATTTGATTAAAAATCCAATCCAGAGGACGACACTCGATTTCAAAATCACTTTACTATTACTTGACCCGTGCGCTTGCGGTAGGAAAATTCCACATCAAATGTATATAAACTCTTCTTCAACCTTGGAGAAGGGATTTGAAACCTTATTCTCAGAATTTTCTCCTTTCTTCCTCTTGCTCTCTTACTTGCTCATCTTGGTTCTCCTTGCTGATTTAAGCATCGGAGAATGTACCAAACACATTAAAACCCTAGGAAACTAGAAAAAAAAAATGTTCCTTAGAGTAACAATGAATGATCTTTGGTCATTTAAGCACCAAATGCACGCACGAACTCACCGAAAATTTGAAGTAAAAGATGACCGTTGAGGGAGAAGACGAGAGTGAAGCAAATGCCGGTTCAAATGGGAGATGAAGAGTTTTTGTGAAATTTTTTAGGGTCGGGTATTTTCGTTATTTCACATGCACTCTGAAATTAAAAGAGTCTAAGAAAAACTATAAAAAGAAAAGGGGTCCAATTTTATAAAACAGAAATTTAGGGGTCAATTTTTGTCAATAATTTCACAAAAACTCAGGAAAATGGTATTCTCCACACTTGAATATTTAAATGGTTAGTTGGTTGCTTGATCAATTCAGTTGTGCTGTGTAGTAAACACAATGTTAATTAATTTGTTACAATATATAATATCTATAGATTGATTCGAATTTGTACATGTTCTCTTTCTTTCCTTTGAACCATTGAACTTTTCAAGGTAATTAATAATTGTGAGAAACTTTCGCTATCATTGAATTCTTCAAGGAAATTATTAAGAGAAACTTCATCTAATAATATATATCTTGTACTAAAAAGAGTCCATATAGGTAATTGTTGAAGGAGAAATTTTGTCCAATCACAAATTGTCACGTCATTATTTAAAATTAATGACGAAATTACAAATAATTAAATTTGAGACCAATTATAAATTGACATGTATTCCAAATTTATTTTGAAAACAAAGTTGGCCAATTATAAATTTAAAGAGCCAAATTTCTATTTGATCAATTAATTAGAAAATAAATTATTTTGATCAAATTAATTAATTTGACCAATTAATTAACAAAATAATTAATTGGATCAAATTTGGGTCTTTAAAATATTTGGGTCAAATATAAACCAGACCCAAGACCAAATAGTCTAACCCAAGACCAATAAAGCCCAAGTCCAAGTTGTTAGGCCCAAAAGTCACCAGGGCCCATCCAACGAGAACTCTATAAATAGAGAGGTTCTCCTCCATCTCAAGGGTTCAGAAACTCTAGACTCTCACAAAGACAAGAGTTTAGAATTTTGGAGCTCTCAACCAGACTTAGAGAATTCAGAGAAATTCCCCCAAAACGGAAGACTGAAGACTCTCTGAAATCTATAAGTTTCCAAGCAATGAACACTTCTTGAAGACTGAAGACTCTTTCAAACTTGGAAGACTTCAAGCTCCAAGAATCCATCGAAGCTTCAGACTCGAGATCAAGCGTTCCAGCCCTTGAGTGAAACACATTCACACACAAGAGAGAGAATCAGAGGATTATGTACTAGAAATTGTATACTCACACGCATACAACATTAATACAAATCAAAGTTTATTCCACGTGTCTCATTCATTTGAATTTACGTGTGAACAGTAATATTTTAATGTGTTTTTTTCTTTTTTTTGTTCGACCATCATGCTGGAAGGATTAAACTATCAACCTTTAAGATGGTAATCGATGTCTTATCCGTTGAATTAGGTTCGAATTGACTGTGTTGGTGTTAAAATTTCATTAATATGATAATAATATAAATATTGGTGTCAATAGTTACAAAATAATGAAAATCAAGATGCTTCATCATAAGAGCCATTTAGTTGAATAACAAAATGTATGTTAACAAATTTTACTCAATTCCATTGATGCCGATACCATGATACCGTACAAAAGTTACATTTATATAAAGATGATTTAAATATATGGATAAAATTAAAATATATGAATTAAGGGTAATTGAGGAAATTAAGGGTAAATTAAAATGACTTTTATTCTTCGACCAAACAGAGACACATGCTACCAAACAAATTCAACCAAGTTTTGTATGTTTTTTTAAACCCAATTTTAATTTTTATTTAAAATGACATCATCCTAGACGCAAAATGTGTCATTTGGCATCCATATGCTTAGAGAAACAATATTATTTCATTATATTATTTTAATGAGGGCAACTGGAATCATAAATAAATTTTTTTGTTAAAATATCATTTTGATCCAATGTAGTTTAGGTCCTATCACATTTTAGTCACTATAGTCTAAAATATCCCAATTTGTAGTCAGCGGCGGATTCAGCATGGGCCCAGGGGGGGCTCGAGCCCCCCCTGAACTTTTAGCTGTTATATGTTTGTATTTGTAATTCCAGGTTTGTTATCAAAAGTAATAGCTGGCCTCGTTGGTGCAAGCTTCTGAAGCCCCCCCTCACGCTTTGACGGTCCTTGGATCAAGCCTGAGTTCATGCAACTTTTTTTTAATTTTTATTCTTTTTCTCACTCCTTTAATATTTATTCTTTTTCTCTCTTACAATATATTCAACAAAGATAAAACTTGTCAATTTAAATAGACCAATTTTTAAATTGACAAGTTCACGTCCCCCACATGCTCTGTTTCGATTCGATCCTTCACGTCCCCCACATTTTCTTTTACCTCAAAAAAAAAAAAAAAAGACCCATTTTTAAAAATTGACTTTTATAATTACAAAAACTTTTATTTTTCATAAATTTAAATTGTAGGCTAATTTTTTTTAAAAAAAATTACTTACAAATGTGAAATAATAACAAATTAGTTAAATTACAAATTTGTTCCATAAGCTTAGGATAGGTTTGGTTTAACTTTTCAAAATTTTAATTTTGTAAAAAGATCATTTTGAAAAAAAATTCTAGGGTTTGGCAACCACTAAAAATTGAAAGTTCAAGAATCCATTAGACACAAATGTAAAAATTTCAAGATTAAACTTGAAATATTATTTTTATATCAAAATAAATGGAAAATGGATAAAAATATTTTATATTTTTGTTTTTTTTTTCTTAAAATTAATCTCATGATATAAAAATGTATGAAGAAGAATTGCAATGAATTATATTAAATTAATAGTTTAGTTTCATTTATGAAAATTTTGGAATTGAAATTTTGGAATTATTTACTTGTAAATTACTTTTACGAAATTTTAAATGAAGCCCCCCCTGAACAAAATTTCTGGATCCGCCACTGTTTGTAGTTCTATGTTCAATAAATCTTAAAATTAATCCCTATAGTTAATTTATTGTTGTTTTCTAAAAAATATAGTCTCAATTAACCATCCATCAATCAATTTTAGAAACATGTCCACATTGTGTCTTTTTTTTCATGGAAATTATCGTTTTTATTTAACCAATTTTCATTTTTTTTAAAAAGGGAAAAATACACTTTTAGTCCCTGAGGTTTGGGTTAGGTTTCATTTTGGTCCCTGAGTTTTCAAACTCGACAATTTAGCCCTTGAAGTCTGGATTTCATTTTATGTTGGTCCCTCCATCCAATTTTTCGTTAATAACTAACGGATTATTGACGTGACACTAATTTTTATTTTTAAAAATTATTTTTAATTTTTGAAATAAAAATATTATATTATTATTTCTATTTTCTTCTTGTTCTCAGTAACTACCTTGGCAAAAGCTTCCACAATCCACTGTTGTGAATCCAAAAATCATCTTTGTTCGTTTAATCTCCATTTCCACTCTCATTGCTTCGATCTCTCTGGTCATTTCCATCTTTATCCTTTCCATGAATCATAATAATATATTTAAATGAAGAAGAAATGAATATATTTAAAAATAATAATATTTTTATTATTTTAATATATTTTTATATTAAATAATTAAAAAAATATAATTTTTTTAAAATAAAAAATTAGTGTCACATCAGCAATCCATTAGTTATTAACGGAAAATTGGACGAAGGGACCAAAATGAAACAAAATCCAAAAGGGGCTAAATTGTTGAATTTGAAAACTCAGGGACCAAAATGAAACCTAAACTAGGGGTGTTCATCGGTCGGTCGGAGTCGGTTTTGGGCTAAAACCGACGCCGACCACCGACAAATCGGTCTGTCGGTTTTAGTTGTCGTTGGTTTTCTAGAGGTTGGTGACGCTAACCGACCGAATTCACGATCGGTTTACTCCGATGAACTAAATTACAGTGAAAGGGAGAAAAGAGAAAGAAAAAAAAAAAAAGAAGAGAGAAATATGGAGAAAAAGAAGAAAGAAATATCCATGGTCGATTTTAGAGTTTTATGACTCCAGTGAACTAACCAAAAGAAGAAAGATGCATGATGGATTCGCCGGTGGGAGGAGGAAAGAGAAGAGAAAGAATGAGGAAGAAAAAGTTGGAAGAGAGGAGGGAAAAGAGAAAGGAAGAGAGAGAAGAAAGTCTCAGTTTTGAAATGAAAATGGAAGGGAAATTACGTGGGAAATGAAAATGGGAAGGAATTTTGAAAATGAAAACCAAAGATAATTTTGTTTCAAAAAAAAAAAAGAAAGACCAAAGATAAAAGTGGGAAGAAAAACGAGGGAAAGAGAAAAGAGATGGAGAGAGAGAAGAAAAATTAAATAATTTTTTTAAAAAGTAATTATGAAACCATCTTGAAAATACCAAGTTTGAAAAGATTGCACACTGCATGTGTGCCGTTGCTGTACATGCACAGGTGACAGACTAACAGGTTACTTTTTTTTTTATTATTAATATAAATATGTAAATGTCGGTCGGTCGGTCGATTTTTGCTCTTTAAGTTGGACCGACCGACCGACAGTCGGTTTTGTCAAATGAAAAAACCGACTCTGACCGCATGTGAAAAAAACCGACCGACCGACATCAATTTGGTCGGTTTTGGTCGGTCGGGTCGGTTTCGGTTCAATTTTGAACACCCCTAACCTAAACACAAACCTCAGAGACTAAAAGTGTATTTTTTCCTTAATAAAATTAACTTCAAACCAACTATAAAAACTAATTTTAAGATTTATTGAACGTAAATAGACAAAATTTGGACATTTGAAAATGTACCATGACTAAAATGGAATCATAGCAAAGTACATAAACCAAAACAATATTTTAACGTAAAATAGTTAATAATTTTTTCAAGGATTCTCTTTAGGATCAATATTATATACACGATATAGTGGCTACAAAAAGTGGCTCAGTAGTATTAATTGATAGACAAAAATTGAGACTAGAAAAGTTTCTGACAGAAGAATTTTATTTTGATATCATGTTAGGGTATGTTTGGTTTAATTTTGAAGTGTTTAATTTTGAAGAAAAAATTAAATCATTTTGAAAAAATTTCTAGTGTTTGGCAACTACTAAAAATGACTCATTAAAAAATGAGATTGAAAAATAAACCATTTTGAAAGAAACAGTTGTATGCAAATTTTTAGAAAAGAATTTTTAAGTATATAATAACTCGAGTATAAAAATACTTATAAGAAAATATAACCAAACATAGAGGGTTTAAATTCTAAACAAATTTTATACAAAATGTTTTTTTAAAAAAAATACAGGTTTTTTTTAGAAAAACTTTACAAAAGACACCTTTTGAAAAACATTTAAACCAAAAGGTATTTGAAACGGGCCTCACCGCAAATGAAAATAAGACTTAGTTTGGGGTTGCTGTAGCTTCTAAGATAATTGTTGTTAACTGTGCTTTTAAGAAAATCAGTTGTATTAAGAAGTAAATTAGTGTTTGGTAAATTTTAGCTTTATAGATGAAAAAGCAAGTTGAGGTGTTTGGTAAATTAATATTCTAAATTATTGCAACTTAACTATATTTTTTCAATAAATAAGTTTAATGTTGATATTTAATTTCAAAATTTTAAAAGATAGTTTCAAAATTATTTTAAGATAATTATTTTTTTGAAACAGGTAAGATAATTGTTTTAAATTTTGTATGATTTATAATATAATCTTATGTTTAACCTAGGATGTTATTATATTTTGCTAAGAAATATAATTTGCTTCTTGTAATGGAAAAAATATTATTTCAATTTAAATAAAAATAAAATCAAATAATTTCAAATGAGTATAAAATAATAGAATAAAAATATGTTAAATTAAAAAAAATGACTCACATGAATCAATTCTAAACAACGTATAGAGAAGATGAATAGTTAGTTACAGATTAGATTTTTAAGAAGCTAAACGGAAAAGCTACAATTATTTGATTTTGCAAATGAACGTTTTTCGTTTTTTTTTTTTTTTTGACAACATGTGGAGGTGGGGGATTGAACCTCTGACATTTTGGTCGAGTTACAAGTTTTATGCCAATTGAGTCAAGCTACAAATGAACGTGTTTGAAAAGTATTTTTATAAAAATTAATTTATAATATGTTTCACCAAACACTAAAAACGGTTAAGATTCTTTTTTAATCACTTCAACCGCCTCCAAAATCAACGCTAAACGCACCCTAAGTTGGGTATATTTAATCTTTAATATACTATTAAATAAAATATTTTTGATATCCTTATCCAACCATAAGCAGAGAAATTGCACACAAATGGCTATAAGATAAGGAATGGATATACATATAAATATATCTGCTGGAGTTTAAAATAAGTAGGAGGAAAGGATTTATTTTTACCATTTCAAAGATTTGGACGGCCAAATTAGACTCCTTCAAATTCATCAACCTTCCTTCATATCCCTTCTCTCTATAAAAGGAAGCTTTTTTACAAACACAACAATCAACTTCTTAAATCTCTTCCCTACATCGAGATATAATATATCCTTCTCCCTAATTGCTTCATTGGTCATGGCATTGGCATCCAGAGCTATCATTTTGGGACTTCTCATCGCAACGTGCACTGTTGCGGTTTTTGCATCTGATCCCAGTCCTCTTCAAGATTTTTGTGTTACAGATCCAAATAGTGCTGGTAAGTATATATAAACCGTTTCAAAACCTACCTCCCAAAAACTAGAGTTATTATAGCTCCGTTTGATAAGGTTTTTGAAAATTAAGCTTAAAAACACTACTTGTACCAATAAGTTGTTTGTTTGGTAGGCAATTCAGATTCGAAAACTGTTTTCAGATTCTGTGATCCAAATAGTGGAAATTCTGAAAAAAAAAAACTTTTTTTTTTGTTTTCATGTGATCAATGTATCCAGATTTTGAATTTGAATTTTTTAAATACAGAATTAATTTAAAAAAGATAAAAAAAAAATCCTTAATAAATAAATATAGTATTTCATGTTATAAAATCAATCCATTTTTATAAAATTAAAATTTGTATAATCTAATGTATTATGAATTATATGATATTGTAAAATAATTATAAAAAATTTATAACATACAAAATGCTTATAAATTAATTAATAATAGTTTATATTCAACCTAATGTATTTAGTTGATAACTACAAATAGTTTATGGTTTATAAATATATAATCAAACACATTTTGAATCATTATTTAAATTGAGATCCAATTTTTGAATCTGCTACCAAACACATATCTGGAGAAATACAACTCTATTTTCATTGAATCCCTTGTTTTCAAATTTCTGTTTTCAAATCACCAACCAATCGCACCCTTAATTTCTTGTTTTGAAAACTAAAAAAAAGTAGTTTTCAAAAACTTGTTTTTGTTTTTGGAATTTGACTAGGAATTCAATTATGCCCTTAACAAAGATAAAAATCATGGTAAGAAAACAAACCTAATTTTCAAAAATCAAACACCAAAAACAAAAAATGGTTATCAAACAGGACCTATGTTAACAGGATTTCGTGGGGTTAATTGGAAAAAAAATACAGTTTAAAAAAAAAATTGGCAAAAACATGGTCTTTTGAAAAAAATTGGGAAAACCAGGTACTTTTTTTGTCCTTATTTGAATCCGTGGGTTGAAGCCACGGATTCAAGGGCTGACTGGTCAAATTTGACCAGTCAACCCTTGAATCCGTGGCTTCAACCCACGGATTCAACTTTTTAGGTTTTTTTTTTTTATTTATTTTTTTTTTTATTTTATTTCAGATTTCATTTTCTTCTTTTTTTTTTTTTTTTTTTAATTCCATTCTGTTTTTTTTAAAAGAAAATTCTTGGCTTCATTCAGTTTTTTCTTTTTACAAATTTTGAAAATTAATTTTTATTTTAATATTTTGTTTTTTTTTTGTTTTTTAATGTTTTTATCCTATAAATCAAATTTTTGGGATAAATAAGTAAAAAAATCTAAGAATAAAAACACTCTCATTTCTTCGAATTTGAAAATTAGGCATATAGACACTATTTTTACATATAGGTTTTTTTGTTTCGTTATCTACTATATTTTCAAAATTCAAGTCAAATTTTGAAAATTAAAAAGAAAGTAGCTTTCAAAAACTTGTTTTTTGTTTTTTAGAATTTGACAATAAATTTATATGTTTCTTAAGAAAGATTACCATGGTAAAGAAATGAGAAGAAAACAAACACATTTTTTAAAAACCAAATAGTTATCGAAATGATAGAGTGGTTGTGGTCAAGTTTTTTTTTTCCTCATTAATTTGAATAAAAATCTTTAGTCAACTTCTGTTAGTTGAGCCATCCGTAGCTGTATTCAAAACTGATAGTAGATATACAGTTTAATAACAGTTGATTAATTAATCATAAAAGTATTAAAAAAATTAGTAAATATGAAAACCAAACAATTAATGTTTGAAAGGTTCGTGAATTCAATTTAATACATTGGAATTTTATC
Source organism: Luffa aegyptiaca (assembly GCA_017139565.1). Lineage (NCBI taxonomy): Eukaryota > Viridiplantae > Streptophyta > Magnoliopsida > Cucurbitales > Cucurbitaceae > Luffa > Luffa aegyptiaca. Next base: position 39,094,022 of record CM029397.1, read on the forward strand.
GCCTTCTTAATTAAAAAAAATATAATTTTATTCTTATCTATCCCAATTTTTCTTGTCCCACTAATTTTTTATGTATCAATTTTTATTAGTATAATTTCTTAAAAAAAAATAGTTGGTAAAAATTACGAATCGAAATGTGAAGTGGTTGAAAATGTATCAATAATGTTGTAAATTTAGAAGGATAATTTTCCAATTATAATTATGTTATCAATTATAATATTCCAATAATTTGATTTATAGAATAAAAACATTAAAAAACAAAAAAAAAAAAAAAAAAACAAAATATTAAAATAAAAATTAATTTTCAAAATTTGTAAAAAGAAAAAACCAATAAGAAATGAAGCCAAGAATTTTCTTTTAGAAAAACAGAATGAAATTAAAAAAAAAAAAAAAAAAGAAGAAAATGAAATCTGAAATTAAAAAAAAAAAAAAAAGTTGAATCCGTGGGTTGAAGCCACGGATTCAAGGGCTGACTGGTCAAATTTGACCAGTCAACGCTTGAATCCGTGGCTTCAACCCACGGATTCAAATAAGGACAAAAAAAGTGCTTGGTTTTCCCAATTTTTTTCAAAAGACCATGTTTTTGCCAATTTTTTTTTTTAAACTGTATTTTTTTTCCAATTAACCCGGATTTCGTGTATTAACTTGTTTTGTGTTGTAATCTTACAGTGAAAGTGAACGGAGCTGTGTGTAAGGATCCAAAAGTTGTGACAGCTGATGATTTCTTCTTCAGTGGACTCAATAAACCAGGCAACACATCAAATCCAGTCGGATCTCGAGTGACTGCCGTGAATGTAGTACAAATCCCCGGACTCAACACTCCTGGCATCTCTTTGGCACGAGTCGACTATGCTCCATGGGGCATCAACCCACCCCACACGCACCCACGTGCCACTGAGATCTTGACGGTCCTCGAAGGAACCCTTCTCGTCGGCTTCGTCACCTCCAATACCGAGAATCGTCTCTTCACCAAGGTACTTCATAAGGGCGATGTATTTGTTTTTCCTATTGGTCTCGTTCACTTCCAACAAAATATCGGCCATGGACCGGCCGTTGCTCTCGCCGGTCTCAGCAGCCAAAATCCGGGTGTTATTACCATTGCTAATGCGGTATTTGGATCAAACCCTGACATCCCAACTGATATTCTTGCAAAGGCTTTTCAAACTGATAAAGCCATTATTGCTGGAATTCAAGCCGAGTTCTAGACATTGGTTTAGTCTTATACGTTTTATGTTTTGAGTTTTTCTGTATGTTAAATCTTTGATTCTTTGTTTTGTTGGATGTGTTTCTAGTTGTATTCGTTTTGAGAGTGGTTAATTTGTTTGATTATCAGCAGTAAATTGGAATTGATTTGAATGGGAATGTCTCTATCGAGTGCAACGTTTACTTTTCAGTCTTTTTTTTTTTTTTTTTTTGACAGATTACCTTTCAGTAATTGAACGACTGATTGTGTTGAATCTTTTATTTGAATTCAATTGAAATATTAAATAGGTTAAATTATCAAAAATACCTTCAATTATGAGGTTGGTTTCAATTATACCCATGAACTTTCAAAAGATTCATTTTAGAGCCCTCGAAATTTGAAGTTTGTATCAAAATAATCCTTGAAAGCATTTTTCCGTTAAATTTATGGACGGAAAAAGACGGGTTTGCATATGTATTGTTGTTTATGTGAACGTAATATTTAAACATATATGGAAAAAACAATAAAAACACATGCAAACACGTCATATTTTTCTCACATAAATTTAACGGAAAATGTCTCCAAAGGGTCGTTTAGAAACAAACTTGAAATTTCGTGAGCTAAAATGAAACTTTTGAAAGTTCAGGTGTATAATTGAAACCAACCTCATAGTTCAGGGGTATATATATATATATAATCGCACAACAGCATTGAGACGCTACAGACAGCGTCGAGATGCTACAGGTCGGGTTGAGACGCTCCAGACAAGGTTGAGATGCTATGATAAAATTGCAATGACATTTTTTCTTCTATTTTTCAATGTTTTGTAGCTATAAATAGTGTCTCCAACGCTATTTCCTCAGCCTTTCAAGCTTAATTCTTCCTTTCTTTATAGGCTACCTCAATTTACCTTTAATTAGTCCTATTTTTTCAATAACTTCTTCAAAAGATCTTGGTTTCACTCCAAATTGCTCGATTTCTACAAAATATAAATAATTGTGCATGAAAATAGTTCAATTAAGCCTCAAGACTAACAATAAATCAATGGTATAAATAGCTCAAAATGAGCGCTATCAATTCCATTGTAGTTTCCTAACTTCATTTGGATGAGACATGACCATGGCCTTGTCTAGACCATTTCTAGCATTGACTTCTGCAGGCTTTGGAATGAAGAGCTTCCTTCTAAACATTAGGTTTGACCTTATTTGGATGGGGTATGACCATGGCCTCGACCTCAACCATTTCTAGCTTTCAGGAACCCCCATACCTTAGGCTCAGCCTCGACCATCTCTAGCTTTCAGAAAGTCCCTTACTTGACTCCAGTAGGTTACACAATTTTGTGGATGAGGAGAGCTAGTCTTCTATTTTTTATTTTGTGATCCTGACATGTTGTATTTCTTTCTTCTCCATTTTGTTGCTGGCGTAAACTACTACTTAATTTAAATGAATGAAAAGAAGTGGAGTTACTTGTCTTCGCTTCTGCAATTTATTTTTCTAATTTATTGGTGATATATGACCCTAGGCTTGACTTTGGCCTCAGTTGAAAAAGTTTCTTGTTTGAAGCCTCCTTTATATATGCATTCATGTTCTGAATTTTCTTTTCAACAAGTGGGAAGACCATGAGGATGAAAATTTTGCTTTCCTACATTTAGACATTGATTCATGTTGAAGAAAAACAAAAGAAGAGATGAGGGTCGGCCTCTGCCTAGGTCAATTTCTCATAATCAAAAACTTATTACTATAGTTCAAAATACGTTGTGTGTATTTTCTTTTTGTTTAATAGGGTGTGCATGTCCATTTTTTTTTGCCTTTTGTTTAATAGAGAGTATATATCCCATTTTCCTTGCTTTGTGCTTAATAAGGAGTGCATATCCCATTTTCCTCGTTTTTTATTTAATAGGGAGTGCATATTCTCTTTTCCTTGCCTTTTATTTAATCCCCTGTGTAGCCCCCTCATAAAGCTAAGGTCGGCCTTGGTCCTCGCTATCCATCATCTTTTGTATTTTTCATATCTGCTTATGTCCTGATCGTACAATCGATCTCCCTTGATTGGTTTTCTATAATTACTCTCTTTGATTTGAGCAACTCCTAGACACTCATGTACTTTTGTGCCCTAGAGATAAATTCTACATAAGAGTTATGTTCCTCATAACTCTCCATTTGAGAGTGAAATTCATCTCCTAGTAAAGCTTAGTTAACAGAAGTGCCATAGAAATTATGGATATTTGGAAAAGTTAGAAAAAAAATGCTAGAAAGTTACAATAATCATCAATCTAACATGTTTCGGGACTTCTTTCAGGAGAAACTAACTGAACTACAAGTTATAGCAACACAAAGAATGATCAAGCAAAAAAAAAGTAAGTTGGGCATGTGACTTAACACATTATCCATTATTGAGATGGCACAAGATCATTAACTCTAGTAAAGATCAAAAGAGGATGTCAACCTAATTTGATGAGTAGAGCTAAGTATAAAGAGTTAGTGTCGTCGAAGAAGAAAGTGTGGAGAAAAGAGAAGAAACGTTCACGAATGAAGAAGACTGTTGACGAGTGAAGAACAACCAAGGAACAATGTGTCATTCTTGACGATTCTGGACTCACATTATTCATCTAGACAATTAGATTGGTTGATGCAACTGCTCTTAGCCAATATTAATCCAAAATTTATCCTAGTTGTTTTTATCTTATCAATGGATGTGCTAATTGAGATTGTTCCATGTATTGTATGTGATTTGATGTATTGCACCATGAACTAAAATTCCTTAGGCATGGGTTATTAAGGGAAAAACCAAAACGACTCGTTTTGCTAAGTTGAACCACGAAGAAAGTCCAAAGAAAGACACGTAGCAAGTTCTAGAAAAATCCTTCAAACAGAATTTGTTATATTGAAGGTTTCCATTCTTTTGTTAATTCCAATCAGGGAATGCCATGCGTAGTTATTCTTTATTTATTTTTTTATACATTGAAAACCCTAGCCGCATATAATAGCTTTTATAAAAGCTCTCAGAGCAATTGCTCAATAATCAAGGAAAAAGGAATAGAGCCTTGTCTCCATCGCCTACTCTGAAAAGTTTTCTTCCTGTCAATCAATCTGAAAAATTAACTTGGTATCAGAGCCATATGGCCAACGCCTCCTTCACTGTGTCCTCAGCTACGTCTGGCCCTAACTTTAGCAGTCCTCCCCTAAACCAACTTTTAAACCAAATTACCTCTGTAAAGTTAGACAGAGGAAATTTTCTTCTATGGAAGAACTTGGCATTGCCTATCTTGAGGAGTTATAAGCTAGAGGGTCATCTTTCTAGAGAGGATTCATGTCCGCCGAAAACGCTGTTGTCTTTGAATGAAGTAACAAACTCAGGAGCAGAAAGCTCACAAACTGCCACAACTGGACCCGAAGCCGCTGGAGCGTCGAGCTCAACACCTGTCGTGGAAACTACAGTAAACCCACTCTATGAATCATGGGTCGTTGTTGATCAGCTTCTCCTTGGCTGGCTGTACAACTCTATGACCCCAGAGGTTGTAACCCAAGTCATGGGATATGATAATGCTAAAGATTTGTGGGCGACCATTCAAGAATTATTTGGGGTTCAGTCACGAGCAGATGAAGATTATCTTCGACAAGTCTTTCAACAAACCCGAAAAGGGTCCTCCAAAATGACAGATTACTTGAGGGTCATGAAGACTCATGCAGACAATCTTGGACAAGCTAGAAGTCCAGTCTCTACTCGATCGTTGGTATCCCAAGTCTTGTTGGGATTAGATGAAGAATACAATCTGATAGTAGCCACTCTTCAAGGACGCAATGGAATTTCCTGGGCAGAACTACAAGCTGATCTACTTGTTTTTGAGAAACGGTTAGAAATCCAAAACTCATATAAAAATAATCTGTCATTTAATCACAACGCTTCTGTGAATGTAGTTAATACCAAAAATCAGAGTTCAGGAGGGCAAAGACAGAATCACCAGTTCAACGGGAATTGTTCTGGTTTTTCAAATGTTCAGAATCAAAGAGGTGGAAATGGAGGTCGAAATCGCGGAAGAGGTAGATGGCAAGGTAATAATCGTCCGGTTTGTCAAGTTTGTGGAAAAATTGGGCATTCAGCTGTAGTTTGCTACCATCATTTTGATAAGGAGTATGGCAATGGAATGGCTAGAGGCTCAAATCAGAATATGAGGAATGACGCCAGCAATATGGGTGCATCTGTTGGAGGCAATTCAACACCGCTTGCTTTCGTAGCCGGTCAAAACTCCAACTCATTCGTGGCAAATCCAGAAACTGTGGTTGATCCAAATTGGTATGTTGATAGTGGTGCTTCAAGCCATGTAACTGGAAATCAAAATAACATCGTTCATCCTATTGAATACGGAGGTAAGGAGTCTGTTATTGTAGGAAACGAGCAAAAACTTATTATTTCTCATATTGGTAATTCAGTTTTAACTTCTGAGAATGGGCTGGTTAATCTTCAAAATGTGTTGTGCGTGCCTAATATATCTAAGAACTTAGTGAGTGTTTCAAAGCTTGCTCAAGACAGTGATGTTTATCTTGAATTTCATGCTAATTCTTGTCTTGTAAAGGACACTCATACGGGCAAGGTGCTGCTGTGAAGGGGGTGCTTAAAGATGGTCTTTACAAGCTTAAGACTAATGGAGAAGTCACTGGTAGTGCTTCGAGATGTTTAGAAAATATTTCGGAGTCGGCAAATAATTACTTATGCTCTGTGAATACTGTGTCAAATGGGGATGTAAATTTTGTTGAGTCTAAAACTACTTGGCACTGTCGACTTGGACATCCGTCATTTAGAGTTCTTGATACTATTATTAAAAAGTGTAAGCTACCAGTGAAAGTTAATGACAACTTCTATTTTTGTGAAGCATGTAAATATGGTAAGCATCATGCCCTTCCGTTTTCAAATTCTAACTCTCGTGCAGCTATGCCATTTGAATTGGTTCACACTGATTTATGGGGACCCGCTCCAGTTGAGTCCACTAATGGCTTCCGGTATTATGTTCATTTTTTGGATGATTTTAGTAGATATGTATGGGTTTACCCTTTGAAACAAAAATGTGAAACTATGTCTGCCTTTTTACACTTTTATAATTTGGTGAAAAATCAGTTTGGCAAGTGTATTAAAATTTTGTTCTCAAGAAGGAATTATCTCTCAACATTCCTGTCCTTATACTTCAGCGCAGAATGGACGAGCCGAGCGGAAGCATAGACACATAGTAGAAACGGGCTTAACATTATTGGCACAAGCTTCTATGCCGTTAACTTTTTGATGGGATGCTTTTTTAACTTCGACTAGCCTTATTTATGGGCTTCCAACTGAAGTTTTGAATGGAAAATCTCCTATGGAAGTGTTGTGGAAAAAAAAGTTAGATTTATCATCTCTCAAGATATTTGGATGTGCTTGCTATCCATATTTACGCACCTTTAATACACAAAAATTTCAATATCGTACTAATAAATGTATTTATCTTGGCTTCAGCACAGTTCATAAGGGATAGAAATGTCTCAGCACCTCTGGAAAGATAATTATTTCACGACATGTGCTCTTTAATGAAGCGGAATTCCCATTTGCAACTGGGTTACAGGTTGCCTCTACAAATCCTCTGTTGCCGGCCCATTTAATGTCCAAGCCCATGATGAATTGGTTGCCATCTGATGATCAAAACAAGCCAAAGTCTGGTGGTTCTCTTTCCAGCCCAGTTGTCGTTAACAACCCAGAAGCTTTGGGCCAAGTTCCAGCCCATCAACAATCCCCAGCTCCTTCCAATATTCAACCTTCAAGTCCAACTTAGCCACATGAAACAACCCAAATTAGTCTAGCCTCAGAAACAAATCCTTGCCCAATTTCAAGCCCAATCCCACACTCAAGCCCAATAGTCCAACCCACAAACTCAAGTCCAATAGTCCAACCCACAAACTCAGGCCCAATAGCCCAACCCACAAACCTTAACCCATCTTCATTTAGTTGTGTGCCACTGCCCAGCCACGTGTTTCCATCCTCTATACCATGTCCAAGCCTTAACCTACCATCTGCCCCATTATCTCCATCAGTCCCGTCTTCTGTATCATACTCCACTTCTTCGTCTTCTTCCTCACCTACGGCGGCGACAACTCCACAACCAATCGGTCATCCGATGGTAACGCGCGGCAAAGCCGGAATCTTCAAACCAAAAGTTTGGCTTACACAGTCACCAACCGATTGGACTCTCACTGAGCCGGTTCGGGTTGCAGATGCTATCGCTACTGCTCCATGGAAGGCTTCCATGGATCTGGAATATCATGCGCCCATTCATAATGGTACGTGGGTTTTAGTTCCGCCTAATCCCTCCTTCAATGTGGTTGGCAGCAAGTGGGTTTTTCGCTTAAAGAGGCATCCTGACAGGTTTATTCAACGCTACAAAGCACAACTCGTGGCCAAGGGTTTTCATCAAACACCTGGAATTGATTTTTTTGAAACTTTTAGCCCGGTCGTCAAGGCCTCCACGATTCGGGTCGTCCTCACGCTCGCGGTCAATTATGGATGGGTTCTCCGGCAACTTGACTTCAATAACACGTTTCTTAACGGCACCTTGGATGAACATGTTTACATGCAACAGCCTCCCGGGTATGAAAATCCAGATTATCCCACGTATGTATGCAAGCTGGGGAAAGCCATCTACGGTCTTAAGCAAGCCCCACGTGCCTGGAACAATACTCTGGAAAATGTCTTGCTCGGCTGGGGGTTCAAAAATAGCAAATCTGACTCCTCTCTATTCATCTATCGAAAAGGTCAGGTTCTCATTCTTCTTCTTGTATACGTGGATGATGTTATTCTAACTGGGAACAATACTGCTATAATTGAGAAACTTATTTCTCGCTTGGACAAGTGTTTTACGCTGAAAGATCTAGGGAAATTGAGTTATTTTCTTGGCATTCAAGTTGATTATATTGATCGTGGGTTGCATCTTAGTCAATCAAAATATGTGTCAGATCTGCTTTTAAAACTTGATATGAGTCATTTGAAGCCTGCTCCAACCCCGTCTGTTCTGGGAACAAAGTTATCTCTTGCTGATGGAACACCTATGACTGACCCCTTTATCTTTCGTAGCACCATTGGTGCTCTACAGTACCTCACCAATACTCGACCAGATATTGCGTTTATAGTTAATCACCTCAGCCAATTTCTACAGCGCCCGACTGATGTTCACTGGCGGGCTGTCAAAAGAGTTCTTAGATACTTGCAAGGCACAATGTCTGTTGGTCTTCTTCTTCAACGTGGTGATGTTTTATCTATCTCTGCCTTTTCTGATGTTGACTGGGCCTCCAATATTGATGATCGTCGATCTGTTACGGGCTATTGTGTGTTTCTTGGTAATTCTCTTGTTTCTTGGTCCTCAAAAAGCAACATGTTGTGGCTCGTTCAAGTACCGAATCTGAGTATCGTGCACTAGCCCATGCTACTGCCGAAATAATTTGGCTTCGTCAGTTGCTCTCTGAAATTGGCATCTCAATTCCTTCTCAACCTGTGTTGTGGTGCGATAATATGAGTGTTGGTGCCCTTGCGACGAATCCGGTATTTCATGTTCGCACAAAGCATATCGAGATTGACATTCATTTTGTTCGTGATCAGGTTCTTCGAGGCGATTTAGCAATTCGATATGTTCCTTCCTCAGATCAGTTGGCTGACTGCTTAACAAAGAGTTTATCTCACACTCAGTTTCAAGTTTTGCACACCAAACTCGGGGTCATCAATCTCCCCTCTCGTTTGAGGGGGGATATTAAGGGAAAAACCAAAATGACTCGTTTTGCTAAGATGAACCACGAAGAAAGTCTAAAGAAAGACACGTAGCAGGTTCTAGAAAAATCCTTCAAACAGAATTTGTTATATTGAAGGTTTCCATTCTTTTGTTAATTCCAATCAGGGAATGCCATGTGTAGTTATTCTTTATTCATTTTTTTATACATTGAAAACCCTAGCTGCATGTTATAGCTTTTATAAAAGCTCTCTGAGCAATTGCTCAATAATCAAGGAAAAAGGAACGGAGCCTTGTCTCCATCGCCTACTCTGAAAAGTTTTCTTCCTGTCAATCAATCTGAAAAATTAACTTGGGTTAGAACCAATATCGATTTCATGATTATGGTTGAATGAAACTGCATTTTTTTATTGGGAAATTTGATTTAATGTTTTTTTTTTCATAATCAATATTTGATCGTCTGTCCAATTAGTATGTATAGCTTTTTCTAGCTCAAGGATGACTAGGAAATTGAGGTCAAAAGTAAATTAGCAACTACTAGCAATTAGGTTAGGGATAACCAATTGTCTAATGCACAAGACAGTAGGTTAAAATCAAAATTCGTAAGATTCTTAAAAATTCAAAGTTCTAGAAAGATCCCACGAATAATGTTGTGTGAATTGATCAGTCAATTGAAATGCAGGAGCATCATAAGTCAGAGAATCGATAACATGTCCTAACTCGAGCCTATCATTCATACCCTCTCTCAAACTTAAATTGTTATTGTTTTGTTATTTTTCATTTGCAAAAGCCACAATCCCATTTTCATCTACAATTGAAATCATCAAAGAAATTTATCATTTGATTAAGCTTTCATATAATCCTTGTGGAAATGATAATTTACTTATCACTTTCTGCATGATTGTGTATGTTTGCACAACCTTCATGGTGGAAAGTAGTAGTTAAGGGCCTGTTTGATAACGTTTGTCGTTTCCTGTTTTTTTTTTCATAATTTTTGAGAAACAGACCTGTTTGATAAATGATTTTGTTTCTTGTTTCTTAATTTTAAAAAATGTTTCCAAAAATGAGCCAAAATTTGAGAAACACCAAAAAGGAGTTTCTGTTGTTCCGATTCTTTTTTTTTTTTTTGGGTTTCGTTCTTTCTCACGATCACCATCCTCGATTCCATTCTCAACCTTCGATTTTCTAGGGCATCGACGAGCTTTCTCCTCCTCTCAATCTTCGATTTTCTAGGGCATACGCTTACAAGAGGTAAAATTGTTTATTGTTGATGGTGTTTTGTTTACTATTGAAGTATCATCCTGCTTCTCTTTGAGATATACGATGTGAAGAAGCTGATGAAATTCAGTGATGTATAAGGTGTTTTTAAAAGGGAAAATTGTTTCAGAATTTTTAATATGTACCTTGCCACTTGCCTATGGTTTTACTGTCACTTTGTCGAAGACTGATGCATATAAGAAAAGAACAAGAAACCATGCCCTGTTTTCATGTTCCCTTGTCACTTTGTTTTCTTGTTTTGGTGAAAAATTTAGAGATTGAAAGAAGAGTTTTGGAGAGCTTCTTGTGGTTGTTCTGAAGAAGTGCACTGATTGAACAAGTTTGTTTTTGTCTTTCTGTTTGAAAGTCAAATAATTGCAGGTGTTATCTGTTATGGCACACAACCATGTTGAAATAAGTGTAGATGTGATGAAGTTTAACTGTTTAAGATAAGTTTTTGGGCTTTTTTGTCTTTCTGTTTGGAAGTCAAACCATGTTGAAATATTTTTCAAAAATCAAAACCCCAATTTTCCTAAGAAATTAATATTTTTCAAAGATTGTGTTTCTGTTGTTGTTTTTTGGGTTTAGGGTTTAAGGTACAAATCAGAACCCCATGTTGAAAAATGTACAAAGTTTTAATTAATTGAGCTAAGTTTAGATTGAGTTTAAGTTTTTAGGCTCATCCCCAGTTTCTTCTATACCAAAAATTCCAAAGTTTCAAGACCCTTTTTCACTCATGTAGGCTTGTACCCAGATTCTCTCAGATAAACTCTTCCTGCAAAAGCAAAGAACTTTCATCAATACTATGTATTGTTCCATTTTTTAAAATGATTGTACTATCAAGTGTCAACAGTTTCACCAAAGGATGGCATAGACAGTATTCATTTATTTGTTGTTTGGCTAGAGTTTCAAGTGATTGTACATTCCAGGCACAAAAAAAAAATTATCATCATCATCTACCAATCAATTACCTATTCATAAGTTCACCATTATAGTTAGGTCCTGACGAATTATTCATTTACATTAAGAAGTGCAAAAAAAAGTACAACTTCGTAAAAGATATTGTGTGATTATATGAGATCTTGATCTGTTGGAAACCACTGTGGTTCTAACTTTAACACCGGATAAGAAGAGTAAGGATAAGTCAGGAAGACGAGTAAACCGAAAGAAAACTAGAATTTAGAAGGAAGACTTAACCTTCTGCTTTCCAGACATGAAAGCATTCTGAGAACTATTCGAAGTTTCTGCTTTCCAGACATGAATTCGATGTTTGTGATAAAATTTAGGACAAATGAGCCAAAGGAATCAAGTCTTCAAATACAATATATCCTTAATTCTTCTTTGTGAATCTTACCAACATCATTTATCGTACTGATCATCTTTCCTGGAGTTTTCTTGTGTGTTCATGATAAACCTTATGTGTTCTCTGTTTTCCATATAGCATTTACATTCTTTTTGTTTTGAATTCTGAAGAAACATTGTAGTTTGTAAACTTTAGTATTGATTTACAACAAGATCATAGTTTCGTTCTTTGATGGAATTTTGTGTATAGTGAACAAGATCTTAGAGGTTGTAAGTTGTGTTTTTTATATTTTTTTCCCAATGTTTCTAGATGTCGCAAAAATCATCAGAAAAACATTGTGTTGATGAGGTCAATGAAATTGATGAGTTGAAAAGTGAAGGACCATGGCTCATTTGTGTTGACTTAATGGATGAAGAAGTTGCAAAGGGCAATCGACCAACTACAACATTTACAAGGACTAGTTGGAATTATATGAGAAACCAACTAAACACTAGTACCGGATATGCTAATACTCATGAACAATTGAAAAATAAGTTTAAAAAATTAAGACAAATTTACAAAGACTTCAAAAAGATATTGAGTGATATCTCAAAGAAATGGTTGGGATCCAGTATTGGGCACTATAACCCTAGAAGATGAGCAATGGAATGGTTTTTTTAAGGTATAAATTAACAAGTGTTTTCCTCTTCAATGTCTAATCATCTATTGAACTATGGTTGATTTTATGTATTATTGTGAAATTTCTTATAGGTTAATAAGAGAGCTAAGAGGTTTAAAAAAAAAGTGGTTGCCCGCATTATGCAAAGCTTATGAGAATTTTTGGAGATACTGCAGGTGCTAGTGCTTGTCCATCAACAAAGCTTCCTTTAGATTCTGAAGATGAAAATGATGTTGGAAGCAATACAAATTTTACTGGTGAAAACAATGGTCCTGAAAAAAAGTAGAAAACGAGTTCGAAGGAAGAAAGATGAATTTAGTAGTTTCATTTCTTCATTTATAAATGTGTATGCTGAGAATTCCAAGAGAAGAAATGACTTCCTCAAGAAAAGATCTCTTAATTCTACAGTTAGTCAAGTTGGGGAAGGTCAGATATCAAAAACTAAAGATGATGTCGATGAAGAGTTGATGGAATGCTTCAAAATTTTGAATGCAATGGAGGATCTAGATGGAGAGGCTTATACTAAAGTACTCAAACTATTGCATGGAAATGTTGCTAGGAGAAAGTTATTTTTGCTTATGCCTAATGAGAGGAGGAAAGATTTTGTCCGTAGTATCTAGGTGTCGCTTTTGTTTGGTCTGAACTTAGATCGATTTGTTACTTTTTGGAATTTTGTCATTTTTTCATATATGAAAGTTAAATATCGAATTATATGTGGTTTGATTTTGTGGTTGTATGTTCCTTACAAATGAATATTTTGAATGTGATTCACATTTCTCTCTCTTTCTCTCTTATTTATTCATGTTTAGATTTTTTTTCTTACTCATTTTTGATTCAAGAGTATTCTCATGGAACTATTTCAACGTCATATTGAGATGAATTTAATTGAAGACAATGACTTTGAGAATTGTGATTCTAACAACGACGATGATGCTCTATACATCTTTTTCAATTTATTGTATGTTGGTTTTCACAAGATGTGGTCTTCTAGACAACCATGTAGGACGTCTTCACTAAAAGGTCATGGTTATGTGATTGAGTTGTTAAATGGCAACGACACAAGATGTTTTGATTACTTTAGGATGAAGAAATGTACATTCATAGCTGTCTGTGAAGATTTAAAAGCTAAGACGAATCTAAAAGCGTCTAAGTATCTTACTGTTCAGAGAAAGTTACCATTTTTTTATTAATCATATCACATAATGAAAGGAAACGTATAGCAGCAGAAAGGTTTCAACATTTAGGTCAAACTATTTCTCAAGTTTTTAACCTTGTTTTGAAAAAAGTTTGCAAGCTTGGAGTAGAAATTATTTGCCCACTCAACATAGACATTGTACCACCAGAGATCATGTCCAAGCCTAAATACTATCCTTTCTTTAAGGTAATGGTTTGATTTTTTTTTCACATACATAACATTTTGAAAATATATTTTTTAATATTTTAATCACGTATGTCATGTCTGGTTGGGAAGGGTCGACCAATGATTCTCGTATACTTCTTGTATGTACCAGACACCCTGATAATAAATTTCCTATGCCTAAAGGAGGTATATAATTATATTTATTTTTTATATTTTAATTCAACATTTCACTTCATCATAAGTTCTATGTGTTTTATATTATGCAAACCAGTACTATCTTGTTGATTCTGGATATACAAGTATGCCTGAATTTTTAGCACCATATCGCGGTCAAAGATACCATTTACAAGAATTTAGAGAAAGAAGATATCAGCCTCGAGGTAGGGAAGAAGTTTTTAACTATCAACATTCTTCATTGTGAAATGTTATTGAACGTTGTTTTGGCGTATTGAGCACCTAATATTGATTGAATTGAGGCATTGATTGATATTTGAATGTTTGATTGCTAAGCATGAGTTTATGATCCGTGATTGTCATGAATGAGTGAATTAAGTAGCAAAAGAGTAGGCTCGTGTGTGTGTAATTAATGTTTTTCCTTGTTACATAGCTTGCATGATATGATAGGCTCTAGAAATAATGAAGTGAAATTGATTAGGCGTAGTTATCTCACCTAATTAGTCTTGTCTTGGTTCCCTTGGGATTCGACCTGGTTCCACTATTTCTACAAGCTAAAGTAGGAGATTCGATATATTTATTTTGGCGAGCCCTCGACAACCCAATCAGGTAGATGCAATTTTGAAGAATAACATAATTGAGTTAATCAAGCCTCAGGGCTTGGATTAGGCTTGTCTATGGTTGTTTATGCTCAGATCTGTAAACAAAAAAGAACAAATAGTGGAAACAAGATAGAAATTGCAAGAAGGAAGTGAATCAAATTGAGTTGTGATGCATTGAAATGAAAAAATTACACGAATTTATAGGAAAGTAAAATGGACACCCACTAACCCACTAACCTTGAAAATCTCTTCAATTAACCTTACTAAGTCACATCCCTCCAAATTAGAAGCCACTAACCATTACTTTCTACACAAGTAAATTAACTAAATCAAACTACTTGCCTACCAAGTTTGCACTAATTTTAACACTCCCCCTTAGTGCAAACATACGATCAACAACACCGAGTGCACTCCTGAGTTCTTCAAACTTGGATTTACCAAGAGCCTTGGTAAATATAACAGCAACTTGCTCCTTGGAATGGATTTTCTGTAATTTGATGTCTTGCGTCAAAACTTTCTCTCGAACAAAATGAAAATGAGTTTCAATGTGCTTTGTACGAGCATGAAACACTGGATTCCCTGCAAGCTTGATTGCACTTTCGTTGTCACAAAAAATACAAACTGGATAGTCCAAATTGGAAAAAATTTCTGCCATGAGTCTTTTTAGCCAAATGCATTCTTGAGTAGCCATAGTAGCTGCTACATATTCTGCTTCACAACTTGAAAGAGCAACGGATGCTTGCTTCTTACTGCACCATGAAATAGCCCCTGAGCCTGTATTAAAGCAGTATCCAGTTGTGGAACATCTGTCATTTACATCACCAGCCCAGTCTGCATCAACAAAACCGCTTAACACGAAAGATTTAGCTTGTTTATACAACAAGCCAAAACATAAGGTACTCTTAACATATCGAAGAATTCTCTTTGCAGCAACTAAATGAGCTTCACATGGCTTATCTATAAATTGGGCAACAACACCTACAGAATAAGAAATGTCAGGTCTTGTGATAGTTAAATAAATTAGACTACCAACAAGTTGTCGGAAAAGTGTTGCATTTGCCAATCGTTTTCCTTCTTGGCTCCATAGGAGTAGTCATTGGTTTTGACTCATTCATGTCAAAACGATCTAATAAACTTGCTGCATATCCTTTCTGTGAGACAAAGTATCCATCTGACCATTCAACCTCCAAGCCAAGAAAACATCTTGCTTCACCCAACTCTTCATTTCAAAACGAATTGACAACGCATCTCGAAGACTATTAATCTCAACTTCATCATCACCTGTTATGATCATGTCATCAACATATAGTAGAAGCATTGTACATACTGAAGTTGTCTTTTTAACAAACAAACTTGAATCTGCACTTGAAGACCTAAACCCACAGAACTCAAGATATTGAGCAATTTTACCATACCAAGCACAGGGAGCTTGCTTAAGACCATATAAAGCCTTCTTGAGTTGACACACATAATTTGGAGACTCCTTGGAAACAAAACCTTGAGGTTGTTCCATAAAAATGTCTCGATCTAACTCTCCATAAAGGAAAGCATTCTTCACATCTAACTGCCATAATTTCCAATCTTTGTAAGCAGCTAATGAAATAATTGTTCGAAGAGTTACCATTTTAGCAACAGGACTGAATGTCTCTTCATAATCTAGACCATATTGTTGTGAAAAACCACGAGCAACAAGACGAGCTTTATACCTGTCAATAGTACCATCCGGCTTTTTCTTTAACTTGTAAACCCATTTACAAGTAACTAACTCAATATTCTTTGGCTTTGGAACAAGTTCCCAAGTGTCGTTCTTGTTTAGAGCCGAGATTTCCTCCTTCATTGCTTCTTCCCATTCGAGAACATCTCTAGCTTCATTATAAGACTTGGGTTCACCTTCACAAATATCACCCATCAAAAAATAAGATACAATTGAACAGTTATTTAACTGTACCTCATAATCAGATAAATAACTGGGTCGTGTTCTTTGCCTAGAAGATCTTCAAACAACAGTCTCTGCATCTTCATCTGTTTGATTATAGTCTCCAATACTGGTATTGATCTCCTTTTCATCTGAGGCATCATCAGTAAAGAAAGGCGATAAATCAACAACACCTTTCTTTGAACTTGTATCCATTTGATGTGACGAAACGTCATCAAATACCACATCTCGAGAAACAACAACTTCTCTTGTACTTGGATCCATACATTTCCATCCTTTCTTGTGAGTATCATATCCAACAAAAATACGTCTTGCCTTTGGGTCAAGTTTAGTACGCTTATTTTTTTCAAACATGAACATAACAAATTGACCCAAAAACTCGAAGATAACTCACATTAGGTTTACAATGATATAATACCTCAAAAGGAGACATATTCGATCCCGTCCATGGAGGTAGACGGTTTATGACGTGACAAGCTGACTGAATAGCTGCGGCCCAAAGCTCCCTTGGAAGGTTCTTTGCATGCAACCAACACAAGCACATAGATGTAAGATGTGCTAATTTACGTTCAGCAACTCCATTCTGTTGTGGAGTGTCAGGACAAGTCATTTGGCGTTGAATTCCATGTTCTTTGCAATAATTCTGAAATTGATCAGACATGTATTCTCCCCCATTATCTGTGCGAAGACACTTTATTGGCAACATATATTCACTTTCCACTTGCACCTTGAACTGGACAAACTTGGAGAAAGTTTCACTTTTAGCTTTCAAGAAATACACCCACGTGAACCGAGAAAAATCGTCCACAAAAACCATCACATAACGACAACCAGAATAACTGGGTGTTCTAGTTGGCCCCATCAAATCTGAATGAACCAAATGCAATGCAACAGCAGCCCTGTTATTTGAATTTGGGAAAGGAAGACGATGTGATTTCCCAAATTGACAACCAGGACAAACCACATCATGATGAATTTCCTTAAAGAGAGGAACACCATCAAGAAGCTTTTTCATAGAAATTCTTTGTAGTAACTGATAACCAACATGGCCTAATCGAGCATGCCAAAGTGTTGCACTATCATTCTGACCTGTCTTTTTAACATAAGCATCACTTGCAGACAAAACATAGAGAGAATCTTTCCTCTTTCCAGTTAATAAAACATCAGCTTCAAATTGCTTAATATTAGAAACAATTTTCACATCATTTGGACCAAAGAGAACATACCTCCCAAAATCAACAATCTGAGAGACTGAAACCAAATTCTTCTTTAGACCTGGAACATGATAAACATCTTCAAGAGAAACACCAGCAACATTTGGTGCATCATCCTTAACATTAACACGCACTTCTTCAACAACAAGATGTAAGGAATTATCAGCCGTTGCAATAACTCTTTTTCCCTGATGGGTATGGACATCAGAGAGAAGAGAAACATTTCCAGTAGCATGATGAGAACAACCAGAATCAATAATCCAATCCTCATCATAATCTATAGAAGCATTAGCATGCAGATTAATGGGTTGATCAAAAGTTTCAATTGACAAGCATTGTTCTCAAGTAAGTTGTTCAGGTTTGTTACTTTCCTGTACAACATTTGCTTCTGCTTCTTTGAGATTCACCCGGCAATTTGGTCTAATATGACCCGACTTCCCACAACGATGACACACCACCTTCGCCCGACAATCAAGTTTGATGTGTCCTGGCTTGCCGCACCTAAAACATCCTTTTAAATTGCCCTTGGACTGCCCTTCAACCTTGGAATCCTTGCTATCATTTGAAGAACGCTTGGCAGAAGAATTAACTTTTCCTTTATCTTTTGCATAAACAGCAGCTTCCACCTCGTAGTGAATTTGCTTGTTGTTACCAAGCATTTGTTTCATCAACACTTCCTGATTTGAGAGCAAGCTTTCCAGCTCAATTATAGAAGGTTGATTTACCCAACCTTGTATCGAAGAAATAAATGGCATAAACTCCTTTCGCAGTCCACGAATAAGATACCGACGCAACCGAGCATTACTAATAGGCTCCGTCTTGTCCAACTCTGTAATTTCAGAACACAAAGTCTTAACTTTTAGAAAATATTCTGAAACCGACAAGTTACCTTGAATAGTTCCGGCAAGTTCATTCTCCAAATACTGCAACCTTGTCGTGTTCTTTTGAGCGAACAATCTTTCAAGTGTTTCCCACACTTGCTTTGGAGAATTCACATCACGAACATGCTCAATATACTCCTTGCCAATAGAAGTTCGCAAAGCAAATAAAGCTTTGCCACATTTGACCTTCCACTTCCTCCGTGCCTCAACATTCTCCAAAGTATCTCTTGGAATTTCAGTATCATCACCGGAAACAAGATCCCACAAATCTTGTTCTTGTAGAAAAGCTTCCATACATAGCTTCCAATAGCTATAATTATCACTGGTAAGCTTGTCCACACAAATATTGTTTCCACCATTCATTTTCACTGAGTATAAGACTCAAACACGAAATAAAGGACCTGGAAGCTCTGATACCATGTAAACAAAAAAGAACAAATAGTGGAAACAAGATAGAAATTGCAAGAAGGAAGTGAATCAAATTGAGTTGTGATGCATTGAAATGAAAAAATTACACGAATTTATAGGAAAGTAAAATGGACACCCACTAACCCACTAACCTTGAAAATCTCTTCAATTAACCTTACTAAGTCACATCCCTCCAAATTAGAAGTCACTAACCATTACTTTCTACACAAGTAAATTAACTAAATCAAACTACTTGCCTACCAAGTTTGCACTAATTTTAACACAGATCACTATATAAGTGGAATCTTAATTGTAAGTATATTTAATTTCATGAGATTTTCGCTATTATTTGCATGATTTGTATGCTTGATTGTGATTTAGATTCCAAGCTTGATCTTGATTATGATTGGTAGTAGTGTGATGAACTATTCGCAGTTGTCGTGATTAGCTTAGCTATGCATGTAATTAAGATCTGTAATTTTTGCGATTGCATGCTTAATTTGAGTAGTAAATAGTTCTAGTTGTATGGGCGAATTGGCATTAGTTTAGTATTATCCCAAGCTGGTGGTTGTGCATGACAAATTTAGGGTCTAAATCCGTGCTTAGAGTTAATTTAGGTTTTTCCTAGTTAAGAATGATCATTCTAATCATCCACATGCTTAATGCTTTAATTAAATTAGCCATTTAGCCAATTGGTTAATGGATTTAGTCTCGATGTTGTATCGGATTAATGAATTTAGGGATAATAGAGCTTGTTGGCCTTTCCGATTTAGTTGATTAGACCTTCAAGCACTAAATTGAATCTTTAGATAATTTAGGATTGAAATTAAACATACTGAACACCAAGTGCTTCCAATTCCAGTCATCTTCACGGTAAGATTAACCTACCCACCTTTTATTTTCTACCTTTTATATTTTCTACCATTTATTTGCATGCATTTAATTTTCCTCACCTTTTAATCTTTAGCATCCAATCCCCCATCAGTCCAATCTTCACAATAAACATGATTTAGACAAATTATTAACTATCGCACTCCCCTTTGTTCAACCTGGTCACTGTTGTTACAAATTAGCTTTAGGAACTAAAATTATAAATGTAATTTGATTAAGCCCTCGACAAGCTCGCCATCAGAAACTATTAAAAGTATTTCGAATATGTATCCAACCGTCATTAGAATAACGCAGTCACTTGTGACAACTTCATTCAAAAGTTTTTCTTCCAATCGAGAATCATAATAAGTCCTATCGGAGTAGATGATCATTACTTTCATCAACTACATCAAAATTTACACAAATGACCCATGGAAGTTGACCAACAGAAACATAAAAGCAGGAGAGAGAGAGAGAGAATGAAACGAAGAACAGGAAGGACAATATATCATGCATTATTCATAATATGATAACAGCAAAGTCCAAAAAAATGCAACAGAAAATGGAACCTAATAATTAAACAGAGACAGATTTATGAGGAAAGAGGCGAACGGGTAGACCTTTTTGAGGGATTGGCATTGGGTCAACGACGATCTTCTCTTTCTCAAGAATCTTTGCCCATTTGAATCTCTTGACCAGATTGTGCATGAACACCAGAATCTCGAGCCTGGCGTACTCCTTTCCAGGGCACATTCTTGGCCCTCCGCCGAAGGGCACAAAGGTGTAGGGCGCAGGGCCGTCGCCTTCGAATCTTGATGGGTCGAATTTGTAGGGCTCTGGGAAGTAGTCTGCGTTTTTGTGTGTTGAGTTTGAACTCCAATATAGCTGATCAAGTCACACCATAAAATTGAATTTTTCAAAACAAATGTCAGTGATTCAAAAGATACACTCATTTCTTTGTTTTGTTCTTTCTATTTAAAGCTTTTTATTGACATCTACTTTTGGGTTTGTTCCATTTTAGTCTTGTATTTTCAAATGTCTAATTTTAGTCTTGTCTTCTCAATAAAACTTAAAACTGATCTCTTAGAGATGTATTGTTAATTTTTCTTTTAAAAAAAAATTAGACTCTATTAACCTTCTTTCTATAAATTTTAAAAAGACACACCTGGTATCTTTTCTTGTATGAAAATTATTATTATTATTTAACCAATTTCAATAAAAATAAACTTTGAACTTGTGATAGAGACTAATTTTAAGTTTAATTGGAAGTACGTGGACTAAAACATAACAAAATCTAAAGTATAGGAACCCTAAGGCCCCGTTTGATAACCATTAATTGGTTTTTTTGTTTTTGGTTTTTGAAAATTAAGCTTATACATACCTATTTTCCCCTATTAGCTTCTTTGTTTTAGTATCTACCTTCTTCTTTGTTTTCAAAAACCAAATCAATTTTTGAAAAAAAAAAAAAAAAAAGAAGTAGTTTCCAAAAACTTGTTTTTGTTTTTAGAATTTAGCTAGGATTTCAAATAGATCCTTAACAAAGATGAAAACCATTGTAGAGAATTAAGGAGAAAACAAACATAAATTTCAAAAACCAAAAACAAAAAACGAAATGGTTATCAAACGGAACCTAAATAATTGACTAGTTTAAAAAATTGTTATATTTGCAATTATTGATTTTTATAATAATTACATTTTAGCAACTAGTTTTAGACGATCACATATTTGCAAATATTTCTTTTGAAAAAATTCTTCATTAAATGATGTTTAGAAGGAGGGAAATTACCTTCCAGCCCTTGGGAATGTAGAAGCCATTGAAAACGAAGTCGTTCATAGCTTCCCTAAAGGCACCTTGGAGTGGGGAAGCAAGTCTCAGAACCTCACATGCCACATTCCATGAATATTTCATCTTCTTAATGTCTTCCCAGTTCAACAGCTCCCCTGGGGCTTTTGCTTTTGCTATTTCCATTTGCTCTGTTCACATTCAAATTTTTAAATTAATTAGTTAATCAATTTGATTCAAAAAAAATATTTAAAAAAAAAAAATTCAGACCTCTATAAAAACCTTTTATAATCTAAATTGTTTTAAACAAAAATTATTAAATTACTGACTGAATTACAATAAAAATAGGTCTATATTACATAGTTTTTAATACATGCAATCTGAAAGCATTACTCAACTAGTTTTTTTTATTTTTTTTAACTTCAACAACATTTGGAGATGTACTCAAAAAAAAAAAAAAAAAAAAAAAAAAACAACAACATTTGGAGATAAGGGGATTCGAACCTTTGACTTATTGGTCGAACGTACATGTTAGTTACAGCTAAACTATGTTTGGCACATTACTCAACCAGTTAAGATCTATTATCTTGATAAGATACAAATATATTAAAAAAAACCCAATTAAGATATATACCTTTAACCCCTTTGACCATAAGGTCAAGACCTACCCCACATGATCCACCACACGTTAAATTTAAAAGCAAATAAATAAAAATATGTAAGATTTAAAATCTTACAAGGTTAGTTTAAAAAAAAATGTCTAGACCACTAACTAAATAATTGTTTTTTAATTAAGAATTAACAAATGGTATTTTGCCTTTTAAAAAATGAAAATACTTTCTTGAGTATCGGTCCCTACGCACCAGTATTAAAATATGAACAAGTAGGAGATATAAAATAAATTTTTGTTTTCTACCTTTCTCTCTCCCAATGTAGGATTCCTTCGGGAAAATTTTAGTACCACGATAGTATGGAAAATTTTTCATATTACCTTCATTCATTGTTTTCATGAGAGAAACATTTAAAAATGGTGTGGGTCCTATTAAATAAAATATTATGTCATTAAATAATATGTCCAATGCTGAATGAAAGGAATATGTTCTCCCGCAATACTAGAAATTTTTCCGATTCCTACATATCAATTATGTAGTCGAGTATTGTTCTTTAAAAAAATTGTTTTTGTAATTGTGCTATTATATTAAATATATAGAAGAAATGGAAATATAATGAACAAACCACTCCTTTCCTACATAGAGAAAAATACACTATTGGTACTTGAGGTTTAGGATAGTAACATTTTAGTGTCTAAGTTTTCAAACTCAACAATTACCCCTAAGATTTGGATTTCATTAATTTTTTATTAACAAAATATTTTTCTACATTTTTTTAAATAAAAATAATTTAAAATAAATTATTGTTTTTCTTTTTCTTTCCTTCTCTTCTTCTTTCTCCTCCTTCCTTATCATCTTCTTCCTCTTAACCCTAAAGCCACGGTCGGCCGCCGCTGCCAACCTCCGACGGCGACCACCCGCCAGAAAAAAATTTTCTTTTTTCTATTTTCTTCTTCTTTTCATTTTTTTCGAAATGAAAAGAAAGAAAAAAAAAAGAGAAGAAAAGAGCTGGAAAAAAAAAAGAAAAGGAAAAAGAAACAAAGGTAAAAGGTTTTGAAAAAAAATTCCAGTACCAACGGTCGGCCAACTGCGATGGAGTGGGATTTGTTTTAGTATATACACAAATAAAATAAGTTTGTGCATACTTAAAAAAAAAAAAAAAAAAAAAATTGAAAACAAGATAGAAGATTGATACTAAAACTAAGAAACTTATATAATAAATAAATGTTAATTTTATTATATAATTTTCTTAATCCAAGAGAAATTAAAGGAGTGGCAACCCTTAATTCAAAATAATAAATAAATAGATAAATAAAGGAGTGGCAACCCTTGCATGTGTAATTGTCATAGAAGTTAGAACCAAACAAATATGATATATTCTTAGAAACTGATTAAGTTTTTGTTGATAGAGATTAGAAGTTTGGAAATTAAGATGAATGGTGAAGGGTAGGGTAGGGTAGGCTACCTCTGTAGACGCCGTCGTAGATATGAGGAAGCTCAGCAAGAAACTTGACGATGAAAGTACAGGCGGCGCTGGCAGTATCATGGCCGCCGATCAACAATCCGAGAATCTTATCGGCAATATCCGCTTCGTTCATGTACTGTCCGCTCTCATCGCAGGTGAGAAGCATGTGAGACAGAATGTCCTGCGTCGGCGACGCCTTTCCTTCCGCCAGATCCGATTTCCTCTGCTTCACGATCGACAGAAGTTCCTTTCTAATGTAGTTCGACGCCTTAATCCCTCGATGGAACGGCGTTCCTGGTAAATCGATCGGCATCGATATGATCCCTGCCGCGATGTGCTGAAACGGCCCCGATAATCTCTCCACGTGGATTGGATCGTCCACGCTCACGAACAATCGGCACGCCAGAGAGAACGTGAAGCTGATGATTACATTTTCCATTTCCAACAGAAATCGGTTTACAAAATCAAAACAGAATCGAAACCGAAATTCAGAAGCAAGATCTAATTGCAGAAATTTGAAATTTGAAATTTGAAATTCGAATTTGATTAGAAGACCTACCTTTTGGCGAGGGGAAACACGAGGACTTGTTCTTTGTTCTCCCAGGAGGAAGCGAAGTGGCGGTGAGCGAGTTCGTCCATGATTCCGATGTATCTCTGTAGCGCCTCGGGCTTAAGGAACTGCGGGAGGAGCTTCTTGAGCTTCTTAGCTTCCTCCATGGAGCTAGTCTGCGTGGAAGAGGGGAAGATTTTGTTGACGGAGTCGGGCCACCAAGCGGTGACGAGTTTGTTCTCATTGGAGAAGAGGAACTTGTTGCAGACAGGGCCGCAGAAGATGGCGGCCGGAACGCCGACGATGGAGGTCTTGAAGATATCGGACTTGTACTTAGTGAGACGGTCGAAGATGAACTTCTCGGGCTCGCCTTTCCAGCCGGTGGAGAAGAACTCGAGAGTCTCGCCGAGGATGGGAATACCGATGGAGCCCGGAGGAGTGTTTGGATAGGAGAAAGAGGATCTGTGCTTGTAGAAGAGGACGAAGAGAGTGAGAGAGATGAAGGAGAAGAAGAGGATTAAGAGAGAGATGAAGAAATGCTCCATTGTTGTTGAGCTTCTTCTTCCTCTCCTTCTTTCTCTCTGGTTCTGAACACTGCACTAGAGAGACGAAAGAGAAGAGACAAGTGATCTGGAAGGAGATTGGACTTCTTTCTCGGAAATATAAAGACACCAACCAAAGCCTAATTACTCAGTTTTTCTTTTTTTAATATTAACTTAATATATTTACACCCACGATCTTTTTTTTTTTTTTTTTTTTTTTTATCCATATCTCTGGAAAAATTTTAAAACGAAAAAGGAAATTCAAAATAAATCAAATTTAGGTTAAATTACCAAAAATACCCCAAAATTATGAGTTGGTTTCAATTATACTCTTGAACTTTTAAAAGTTTCATTTTAGATGTTGAAGTTTGAAATTTGTTTCAAAACGACTTTTGAAGACATTTTTAAAAATGATGGGTCTACACTGCATGTGTTTTTATTGTTTTTATTACTTATGTGTTCAAATCTATTCACATAAGCAACAATATATATATATATATATATATATATATATATATATATATATATATGCAAACACGTCATTTTCTGTCTATATATGTAATGAAAAAATGTCTTTAAGGGTCATTTTGAAACAAATTTCAAACTTCCAAGGGTTAAAATAAAACTTTTGAAAGTTCATGGATATAATTGAAACCAACCTCATAGTTTAGGGGTATTTTTTTTATAATTATTAACCTAAAATTTATAAATAATTATTTTTACTTTTTTTTTTTGGAATTCGATTGTTATTTTTCATTTTAAAAATAAGTTAAAGTACTTATTATTAATATTATCTTTATTATTAGATACATTTCCTTACCATTTTCTTTAAATTTTATCATTTTCTTAAGGTATAATGGGAATATCGATTCACCTCTCATGTAGTGGAAATGTTATCATATATCAATGGAAACTTAATATATTGATGCACATTTATAATTTTTTAAAATATATTAAATATTTTAATTTTTTACTAATGTGGGTATACGTAATGTCGATCTAAGCATATAGAATAAAGAAGATGCATATTAACTTGAATGAGTATGTATTATGTAAGGTTAAGTGATGGAATTTAAAAAAAAAAAAAAAAAAAAAAAAAAAAAAAAAAAAAAAAAAGGTTAGAATTTTCGTGCATTTTCTGCGTCTGCGACTCGACGTTGACCCCTTTCCAGCTTGCTGCCTTCTTTTGTTTGCTTCATTTGGAGCTCAAACCTTTGACCTCTTGGCACTTCTTTTCAGGTCCACCATGGTCCACTTGGGTCTTTTCACCCTCCTCACTGTCCATGGACTTCAAGATGGTTAAAAAACGTCCGTCCAAATTAGCACCAAGATGCGCGGTTGGCTCCCAATGTTACCTATGCTCGAATTACTTGAAAATAAGACAATTAAAGCATAAAATTCCTCTAACAAACTTAGATTAGCGGTAATAAGATAGTACGAATTAGGTGCTATCAATAAATCAACATCATTTCGAACATGCCTATTAACTTGAGTGAGTATGTATTGTGTAAGGTTAAGTGATGGAATTTTTTTTTAAAAAAAAAGGTCATGTGATGGTATAGCAAGAATCAAAATGATGTTTTTTTTTTTCAAATTTACGTAATATGTTTTATATTTTTAAATTTTCAATTTTACCAATCGAATGCGGAATTAACAAATTCAGATTGAATAAAAAAAAAGTATCAACTCACACAAAATAAATAAATAAATTTATCTATCGTATCCTTGTTTCAATATTCAATTTAAAGTAATACTATTGAGCAACAAATTAACTGTGAACTAAATTGAAAAAAGAAATATGCTTGAATTTTTTTTTTTTTTTTTTTTTTTTTTTTTGAGAAATATGCTTGAAAGTTGAAAGATCAAATAATATATTTAGTATTAATGTGTTATTAATTCACTTTTTCTTCCATCTCTAAACTCTGATAATTATCCTGTTTAGGTCGTATATTTAAAAAGTCAAATTCTTGTAAAGTCAACTTTACATTAAATTTTAGATTGTGTAGCTCTAAAAATAATTACCAGTTTCATATCAAATTAAAAATTAAATGGTTTGAATTTCAATTAAATACAATATAAAAATTTTATAAAAATTGTCAAATCGTTAAACCATCAGTTCTATCAGAAAATTATTGTAAAAGATGTAAGTAGGAAAAGAAGTTTTTTATTTTTAAGTTTTTTTTAGATCTACAATACGATCGAGTTATTCAAACTTTGACCCTTAATTGAATATATATGTATTAACCAATTGAGTTATGTTCGGATGGTTTAAAATCAATATTTAAACCGTCAATAAGAGCATATCAACTGACATAAAGATGTACTGATAACTACGAGGTTTGTGGTTCGAACCCCCCACTCCCATATTGCAAAAAAAAATTGATATTTAAACTCATTTCAAAGAAAAGAAATCGAGATTTAAACTTTATTCTATAATATTCTATAATATTTAATACAATTATTTATTTCACTAACATACATCTTCTATTCTGCTCGCAATAATTCAAAAGTAAAAATGATTTTTAAATGATTTTGAATAATTTTAAGTAATATTTTTCAAAACAAAAAACAGCACAAAGCAGAAAAAAATAATTTAATATCTTTTATATGGTTTACTTTTTTAATTTATAATTCATTAGTCATGTTTTTTTTTTCAACAATGGTAGGATGGGAGTTTGAACCACCAACTTCTAAAATTGGTAATCGGTATCTTATCTAGCGAGTTATATTTGTTTACATACCAATATAATTTATTGTCAAAAGCAAACCCTATAACTTAATTTAAATACAAGTTATAATTTCAAATTGATATGTTAGAAGAAAAAGTTTATATTAAAAAATTAAAAAAAAATTAAAAAAAAAAAAAAAAAAACCAAGAATGTTGTAACTTTGGTAAAACTTTGATAGGTATTAAAATGTTAGGTGTTATGTTTATTACTTTTGAAATGCTCATGATATAAGTGGGTGTTATGTTCTTTCCTTTCGAAATGTTCATGATATAGTTGATATTATGTTCATTACTTTTGAAATGTTAGTTCAATTCGATTACATTTTGTTTATAGATTTTGATGTTATGCTCGATCATTTTAGTAGTTAATTATTATATTTTTATAAGTCAGTGGTTAATTTATATTCTTAAGTTTTTGATAACTTAGGGTAACTTAGTTAAGTTTTGGTGGTTAGGTTTTTCTTACTCTCAGGAGATTTGCTTATAATTATTGACTTTTCTTCTTCTTAGGTGATTTGGGGTTGATGGTCTTTTTGAGAGATACTTTTCAAGATTATAACAACTTCAAGCTAAAGAGAATCAATGAATTAAAATTTCTATTTATAAAGGTCCCGTTTGATACCCATTTCGTTTTTTGTTTTTAGATTTTGAAAATTAAACTTATACACACCTAATTTCACTTATAAGTTTCCTTGTTTTAGTATCAACATTTTTTCTTGTTTTCAAAAACTAAGTCCAATTTTGAAATAAAAAAAAGTAGTTTTCAAAAACTTGTTTTTGTTTTTAGAATTTGGCTATGAATTCAAATGGATCATTAACAATGATGAAAGCCATGATAGGAAATTTTGGAGAAAACAAGCATAATTTTTAAAAACCAAAAACAAAATACGAAATGGTTATTAAATGGGGCCTAACTTTTTAGTTGCATTTTCATTTTGTATTCAAACTCCAAGAAAAACTGTAATAACAAATTTGGATTTTGTTGAATACAAATTTTCATTTATATTATTATTTTTGGTACAATTTTCTTTAGGTTTTCAACTATGAGGAATTATAGTTATCCAAAAAAAAAAAAAAAAAAAAAAAAAAAAAAAAAAAAAACTATGAGGAATTATAAGAGAATTTGAAATAAAACGTATATAATTTTCGAGGGGAAAAAGAAAAGAAAAGAAAAATAGTTCCTAGCTCTGCCAACGCCAAAATGAAACTAGAATTTTTTTAAGAAAAAATATATATATGTGGGAAAGTATTTTTCTACTTTTTTAGTGTTTTTTCATAAATGATCTTTACAAAATTATGGTCTTATGACTAATTAGTAGTTTTGATGTATAGCTAATACCATCAAATCTACTTCTATAAATCATTCCTTCACATTTCTTAAAAATAATTCTGAAAATAATTAATAGTCATCACAACTTTTTAAAATAAATATAAAAGTAATTAAAAGTAGGATTTATTTCAAAATAGTATTTTAAAGACCCTTTAGTTTTAGAACAACTTTCAAAAGTTTCACATATATTTATCTAACTTTAGATTGTATCAAGTCAACTTCATTAATTTCATATTAACTTTAAATGCACTTGACTTCAATTAATCCAACTCGAGTTCAATATTAATGAAATTTGACTTCATTCAATATAATTTTCATAAACGAAGGTTGACTACATTTATGGTCTGTTTGGAATACATTTTAATTTAAATGTTTTTCAAGAACGCATTTTTTTTAAAAAAAAAAAACATTTTATATAAAAATTGTTTAAAATTTAAACATCACATGTTTGGTTGCATGCATTTCCTCATATGTGTTTTTATATACAAGTTATTATATACTTAAAAGAGTATTTTTAAAAAAGTTGGTTTCAAGTGTTTATCTCAAAATGGTTTATTTATCAATCTCATATTCTGGTTGCCAAACAGAAATTTTTTCAAAATGATTTTTTTTTTCAAAATTAAACACATGAAAAGTTAAACCGCACACACTCTTAATATAACTTTTATTTTGTTGTAAACTTGGCTAACATGTAGGTTACAATCCCATATATCTTCCAACTTCATATGACATGATTGAGATGTCTTGGTTCATATCAAGATCCCTTAGCTTTTAATTATTTGTCTAATAGGTCCATGACATATTTAAAATTTTTAAAAAATAATTGATCTATCAAATATTAAATTGAATTTATAATGTCTAATAATTTAGGGATCAACAAAAATTTGAAAGTTTAGGCACCGTTTGATAATCATTTGGTTTTTTGTTTTTTAAAATTAGGCTTGTTTTCTCTTAAATTTTCTATCATGACTTTCATCCTAGTTAAAGTTGCATTTGAATTCCTAGTCAAAATTTAAAAACAAAAACAAGTTTTTGAAAACTATTTTTTTTTTCCAAAATTGGACTTTGTTTTTGGAAACAAGGTAGAAGATTGATACTAAAACCAAAAAACTTATAGGTGGAAGTATGTGTATATAAGCTTAATTTTCAAAAACCAAAAACCAAAAACCAAATGGTTATCAAACGGGGCCTTAAAGATCTATTAGAAACTTTTTAAAGTTCATAGACTAAATAGACATAAACCTAAAAAATTTCAGAGCTAAACTTGTAATGTAACGTATCTTAAAAATACCATTATTTTTATATTTTTAGGAAATGAAATATACCTCCACGTTTTTCAAATGAGTTGGAATTTGGAATGTATTAATTAAATTAAATTAAATTATTATTATTGTTATTTTTTGAATTGAATAAGAATTGAGGTGGAGGGATTCAAATCTTTGACCTCATATATGTCAATTACTGTTGAACTATACTCACGTAAAAATTAAATTAAATCATAAAAATGTATCTTTCTCTCTTTCCATCGCATTTTTTTTTTTTTATAATATGTGAGGAGGGGGATTTGAACTTTATGTCAGTTGAGCTAAGCTCTTGTTGGCCCCATTTTCAAATTATTTAATAAAAATAATTTCCAAAGATATATTTAATAAAAACTATCATAAATTAAAATCCTGATGACAAAACATACCTATATAAAAAAGTTGAGGGCAAAATGGAAAGTTAAAATTTTCCCCACTAACTTTTATATATAGTTGTCATTGAGAAAGTAATGGAGAAAAAATAATATTGTTTTGTGTTTTGTTCTCACTTCCTTCTTTATTCCTTTTCCTTTTATTTTTCTCACACCTAATAAATTATGCAAAGAGAGATTAAAAATAAATTTACATTGAGTCCCTCGTGTTTGAAAATTTAAGGATGAGAATGGTTAATATTTTCAAGCTTTGAAACGGTAATAGAAATTTTAAAAATTCAAAGACAAAAATAAAATAATCTTGAAAACTAAAATGGAAATTAAGCGTAATAATTTTTATAGAATAAATCAAGTAAATTTGAGATAAAATATTATAAATATAATAAAAGTAGGTCTGAAATCCTATTTTGTTCACTATTTTCGGTTTTTTTTTTTTTAATTTTAATTCACTCTACCTACTACTTTAAAACATCTATTTTCATTCTTATATACTTCTAAAAACTAACTATTTTAGTCTTTTTATTTTGCAAAATTATAACAAAAATTCTATGCACAACAAAAACTCTTCAATACAGAGCTATAACAAATATTTCGATAAATTTATTGAGTATAGTGTTGCATTGAAATTGTGATGAAAAAAAGATTAAAAAAATGAGGAAATAAAAAAGAGTCACTTTGTAAAAGTGTGGAGACTATGAAATAAGAATGATTAAATTTTGAAAATATATGACGAAAATGAGAAAAATGAAATTTACCTGAACTAAAATAATTTTTTTTAACTTAAAAAAGTAAAACCAAACAACAATCTCAATTGATCGAAGGTTAAGGAAAGAAATGAGTCAATTGAAAAAAAAAATATATATAATTCGAAAAGAATATATATTATTTTAAGAGATTAATTGAAAAAATATCGTAAGTGACTTTTTAATAGGGACATTTTTTATTAAAACTTTTTATTAAAATAGAGTAGTTTTGAAACTTATTATATTAATATTGTTGGTTAAATCTTTGAGACACCACGTGGCACGAGATCGTCTCTCTTGAAGAGACAACCATGACCATCCATGTGATGATGGGACAACATTCCGTTTCTGTTACAGTGGCTGAACGGACCTCTTAGAAATTGAAGCATACGTGTTCAATTTTTTTCTTCATTTTCTCTCTTTTAGAAAAATAAAATATAAAATATTAGATGGAATTTTTCTCCTTCCTCAAAGAATTTGAAAATTAACTAAATTGTTTTTAATAACATATTTTATTTTATATATTTTCTATGAAGCCCTATTTTTTTATTTTAAAAAAATTAGAATTTAAATAAATACTCATTATTTAAACAATTTCTATTATTTTATCTTATAAGATTGTTGATGGTCAAATTTGGTCGGGAGGAACTCACCTGACGTTCACAGGCCACCAACGGTAAATTTGTTTGATAGGGGGAAAGACGTGGCCTGCAAGATAGAAAACCTGCACACCGGTGTGGTGCTTGCCACACCGCCTCCGATGCTTAAGTCAGAAAACGGAAGGAGGAGAGCAAGAGAGCAAGAAGAGAGAATCGAGAATAGAGTTCGGGATCCTCTCTTCAGTGATGAAGAAGGGTTTAAATACCTGCTCATGCTCCTAGGGTTTTTAGGAATTCGGAGGCGTTTCGAGACGAACCAGGCGGAACCGGACAGCCCGAGGCAGCAGGGACCGAACGGAGGCAGAAGAGCTCGGCCTCAGTCCAAGGCAGAGGCCAAGCAGGGGGTCGGGCCAAAAGCCCGATCCCTTTGGCTTTGGCCTGACCTTTTGGCATGTTCTTCCTTCGGGTTCCGTTTCCTGGCTGTCTCCTTGGGCTGGTATCGCACTGTCCTCATCAATTCCTTGCATATCGGAGTGGTACAAAATTACCTATAACAAAGATAAATAACTATTATTTTAAAAAACTATAAGTAATACACTTAGTCATTTTAAGGTTTTTATTTAATATTGTAATTATTAAATTACAATTAATTATACTTAGAAAAGTTAACGCTTATAATCATTTAAGCTAAATTTTAATTACTTTGAGAAATGAAAAAAATTGCAAAACAACATTCTTTTTGTTTAAAAGAGAAAAAAAAAAAACTGCAATATAATATTCCTTTTCTTTTTTTTTTTTTTTAAAAGCTATGTTAAATTTTAATTCTTTTTTAAATGAAAAAAATAATGTTTTAAAGAAAATAGATAAAATAAAATATTTTATAAAAAATAATTTAGTTAACTTTTAAATTCTAGGAAGAAGAATAATGCAATTAATATTCCATTCGTGTGAAAAAGAAGAAAGAAAAAAGTTGTAAACAAGAAATAAAATAGAAAAATATGTTTGAAAATCTATTTAAGAGATTAAATCCACTCGACAATCTCCACCACATCACCATATTGATGGTCGTTAAGAGATCTACTTTCCGGAATTTAAACAACAATATTAATATAATAAATTTCAAAACTACTATATTTTAATAGAAAGTTATAAAAATCATAATATTAATTAATAAAAAAATGTCCTTTTAATAGTGTGACGACATGATAATGATAATGATTTTTTATTTGTTTCTGTGGAATATTATTTTTTTTTTTTGAGAGAAAAAGAAATTTCTATGGAATCTTCTTACGGGCTTATTCGACCACGTTTTAAACATGTTCCACGAGAACTCCCTTAGCAAAACCGTCACAAAAAGCCTTTTTTCTCCAAGCATAGAGAGAGATGCAATGTAAATATAATATCATATTGAATTCAAATATTATATATGCGTGTGTGTAATACAATAATGTATATTTAAGTTTAGTATTGTTAAATTACAAGTTAAGTTTGATTTTAATTTGACCCATTTGGTCCGTGATTCAAAAATTATTTTGGACCATAAAGAATTCAATAGAAAATTAAAACAACTTTCTTATTTTCACTATATCTGGAAACACGTTTGGTTCTAATTTAACACCTTTAAATTTTAACTCAAAATTTGAATACTGTGTTTGATTATGAATTTGAAAATACAGGAAAAAGAATTAATGTGTTTAGTAAAATTCATTTTTGAAGAAAAAGTAATTTAAATATGATTAAATAATTTTGTGATATTGAATGTGTGTGAAGGTGGATGTCGTCATTAGTAAAAAGAAGAAAACCTAGATGTGCTAGTATAGTAAAAAAAAAATATTGTACATCACAATTGATAGATTTTCAGCATGCAAGGGACTCTAGAGTATATTTTGACTTTCTATAAAATAATCAATTATGAAGTGAAAAAATAAAAAGAAGAAGAAAGAAACTTGTTGTTGGAGACTTGCTAGTAAGAAAAAGAAATATAGTAGAGATGGCTAGCGGAGGAGAAAGAAATTTTGATTTCTTGAAACCCAAGTTTGGTACCATTTATATGAGGAAGAATAAATCATTTTCGATAAGAGTTTGGAAGAATAAATTTTTTCCAGTAAGAGAATGGAACATAAGTATTTTCTAACAAGAGAAAGAAAAATAAATTCTTCTTTTATTGTTTATCTTCTTTTTGTTGTGAGTTGAATTAAATTGACTATTGATTTTTCCATTTAAAAAAAAATCTAAATTCTATGAACTAAAGGGTAGGTTTACAATGGTAGCTAGAAGGTTTTAACCTAGTGGATACATCAAAATTGACAAAATAATGTAAAAGTAACAAGGCATTGCTTAACTTTGAGCTACAAACACCATTTACACAACACTATTTTCACAAAATACTATTTTTTGGTATAGTCATTCATCCAAAGATGAAGGGACTTGTCCATCCTTTTGTATGCTTTTTTAGAGTTGGAAAGAATTTAGAGACCAGAAATAGAAAAGGTTGTTTGGGGATAATCCAACATGATTTTACATTAAGAAGATTGTATTCAAAATCTCTTGTTTTCATTATTTTGAAAACAAAATTTAAAAATAATGGAAAACAAAACATTTTATTATTTTTGAAAATAGATTATTTTTTTTAGTTTTTTTACGGTTTTTAAAAATAAGTATACAACCAAAAAAACAAAAAATGGATCACAAACCAAATGGGACCTAAAATTTTCTAATTAGTTAAATTTCAATTAGACCTCTGTAATCCCGTCAAACATTACAAATCATCTCTATACCATTACTATATTAACACATTGTTTCCTTTTCAAAATATATATATACATATATATATATATTATATTATATTAACACATTGTTTTTTTATGTAGTGAACTGATCTTTCCTATTTGACTAATGTGTGTTAGTTAACTGTATTAGAAACTACTATATAATGGAAAAAAAAAAAGTAAAAAGATGGGTTTTTATGAATGGATAGAACACAATTTAGAGATGATTTGTGAAATTTAACAAAATCAAAAGAATGAAATTGAAACTAAATTCAAATCATAATAAATAAAGTTGAAACTTTTAAAACTATAAAGATCAAAGTGAAACGATATCCAAATCATAGAGACCAACTTTGTAATTTAACAATTTAGTTTCGGTACTAAACTTTGAGGATAATTTTATTCTTGTTTCTAAACTTTTAATATATCTATTTTGCTATGTAAACTTTCTAGTTTTTTTTTTTAGGTTAAAATATCATTTTGGTCCAATGTACTTTGGGTTTTATTCCATTTTAGCCCATGTACTTTCAACAAAGTTTAAAATTGGTCCCTCCAATGAGTTCACCGTTAATTTTTCTAAAAAGAATTAGTTTTAGCTTTCTTTCTATTAATTTTAGAAATATGTTCACAATGTGTCTTTCCTTGCATGAAAATTATTATTATTATTTAACAATTTCAATTAAAAAAACGAAAAAAAAAAACTTTAAACTTAGGCCAATTTTAAGCTTGATTAAAAGTTAAAGAACTAAAATTGGATAATTGAAGGTAAAAAAACTAAAATGGAATAATACTGAAGGTATAGAAACTAAAATGGTATTTTAACCTTTATTTTATTATCTAAACTATCAAATATGTATTATTTTTGCACTGGACAAAAATAATTATTTTCGTTATAATGAGTATTTTATCGTTAATCAAGACTTTTTTTTTGACAATATGTGGAGCGTGAGAAGATTCGAATCGCAGACTTCTTGGTCATTAGTACAAGTTTTATGTCCATTGAGCTATGTTCATGTTAGCCGTTAAACAAGACTTTAAATGTGTATTGTTGAACTCTCATAGGATTGGTAAAAACAATATGTATTTTTTGCTAAAAAAAAACAATATGTATTTAGCGAGTGGATTAAATGGTAAAAGAATAGTGTTGATGGCAAAATCTAGTCGGGAGGAACTCACCTGACCTTCACGTGCCACCAACGGTAAATTTGTTTGAGAGGGGGGAAGACGTGGCCTGCAAGACAGAGAAACCTGCACACCGGTGTGGTGCTTGCCACACCGCCTCCGATGCTTAAGTCAGAAAACAGAAGGAGAGAAGTCGAGAATAGAGTTCGGGATCCTTTCTTCAGTGATGAAGAAGGGTTTAAATACCTGTTCTTGCCCTAGGGTTTTTAGGAATTTGGAAGCGTTTCGGGATGAACCAGGTGGAACCGGGGCGGCCAGAGGCAGCAGTGACCGAACGGAGGCGGAAGGACTCGACCCGCGAGGCCGACCATATGGGTCGGGCCAAGGCCCGGTCCCTCCGACCTTGGCCCGACCTTTTGGCCGGTTTCGCCTCCGGAGTCCACTTTCCAGTCCTATTTCTGTCCGGTTGTCCTCGTCAGCTCCTTGTACATCGGAGTGGTTCAAAATTACCTATAACAAATAGAATAATTAAATAGGGTTTTTTTTTAAGTTTAAAAAAAAATAGAGTTGTTTTTGGAAAATTTAGAGGTTAAAAGAAAACACATACCTTTTAAAATTTCAGACTATAATAAAATAAAATTTCAAAATGGAGAAACCATATTTAAACAATTAACATAAAATTTCTATTTAGACAGAACATGGTTATCTAGACTCGTTTATTCTTGTCTTTTGTGTCGCTTGTTTTCTTCAAGCATGGGAAGGAACGGTAGCTTTGGGTAACAATCACATTTTTCCCCTTTCTTGGTTAAATTTTAAAGATAAATAAAGTAAGATAAACTCTTTTTTTTTTTTTTTTTTTTTTCAAAAAAAAGTAAGATAAACTTTTAAATTTAGATCTAAACTTTAATAGTTTATATTTATTTAGTCCATAAATTTCAAAAATATTCAATCAAGTTTGGTTTACCTACTCTTTTGTGTTATATAGTTTTTTTTCTTTTCTTTTTTTTTTTTTAAAAGAAAAGTGTTATATTGTTTTAGATCATCCGTTACTAGTTTTTTATATGTCAAAGTAACAATCTCACCAACAGAGATTTATGAAAAAAAAATGGAAGATTTATAAAAATGTAAAGTCCATGATTAAATAATTTCAATAATTAATTAATTAATTGATTAATTTTTTAATGGTTTAGTCTAATAATATTAAATGATGGAACTACAAATTTGATTGAATTAAAATCTTTGTCGGAAAAAAAAAAAAAATCCCTATACAAAAAAGGGCAAGGGATCAAAAAACATAGCAGATGATTTTTGGAACGTGGTGTTTGATACGAAAGTATTAAAATAATTAACAATAATCATAAGGTTTAAAATTTATTTTCAGTCCTTTATCAAAAAAAAAAAAAAATATATTTACTTTGAGATTTATTCTATTTTGACCATTTTTAAAAATGATAATAAATTTGATTCTAACCTCTAAAATTTTAAAAATAATCATTTTGATCCTATTATATCATTGTCAATTAATGATCAATTTTGTAAAAGAAAATTTATTCAATATTTACCTCAAACTTATGTGATTGATTTGAACTCATACTCATATTAACATGTTAGTACACATAAAAACCACATTATCAATTTGTTAAAAATAAAATAAAGATAAAAACTAAAAGAGTAATTGTAAAAATTTAAGGATTAAGTGTGAAAAAAAAAAAAAGAAAAAAAAAGAACATGCAAGATATTTCCAAAAAAAAAAACAAGATGAGTGGAGGCATGAAAAATGCAAATCACGTTTTCCTCGTGGGGAAATCAATTCGAATTGCATGTGCGGCGATCGCTCTTTCTCCACCTTCTCCCATTTCACAAGACTTGTGGGGTCCACCTTCGTTTTTATTTATTGTTGGTTTAGTTATCAAAATTACTTTCTTAAAAAAAAATATCAAAATTACCGTTTAACTGTAAGATTCGTTTCAATTATATTTTTGAATTTTTCTTGAATTTTGGATTTTCTTTCAAATAACCTTTGAAAGTATTTTTTTCGTTAAATTTATGGATGGAACATGACATGTTTGCATATATACTGTTGTTTATTTGAACATATTTGAACATATACGTGAAAAAAACAATAAAAGCACATGCAAAAACACTCCAATTTCAAAAATAAAAAAACCAAATGGTTATCAAATAGGGCATAAATCGTTAGATAATGAAAATTGAAATTGAATTTTAATATGATTTTTCATGATAGGGATTAAATTGTAAAAATTTATATATACAGGGACTAAATTATTACATACCTAATTTTATGGACTACATTTTTACGAATTTGAAAGTATAATAACTAAGGTTCCGTTTGATAACCAATTCATTTTTAGTTTTTGGCTTTTAAACAATAGATGTATTTGATAACAAATTTATTTTTTGGTTTTTAAATTCTTAAAAACGTTTTTAGAATTTTAAAGAAAATTTGGAAAAAAAAAAAACATCGACCTCGTTTGATAATCATTTTAGTTTTTTAAAAACAAAAATCATATATGTTTTATCACTATTTTTTGTTTTTTGTTTTTAAAAAACAGATAACTTAAGGCCCCGTTTGATAACCATTTGGTTTTTGGTTTTTGGTTTTTGAAAATTATGCTTGTTTCTTCCCAATTTCCTTACATAGTTTTCATCTTTGTTAAGGACACTTTTGAATTCTTAGCCAAATTCTAAAAACAAAAACAAGTTTTTGAAAACTACTTTTTTTAGTTTTCCAAATTTGACTTGGTTTTTGAAAACAAGGGAAAGATGTAGACAACAAAACAAAGAAATTTGAGAGTAAAAGTAGTGTTTGTAGGCTTAATTTTCAAAAACCAAAAACTAAAAACGAAATGGTTATCAAACGGGGCCTAAACTTGTTTGTTAACTATTTTTTGTTTTTAGTTTTCAAAAAATTAAAAAGATGTTTTTAGAGAGAGAAAAGTGTGTAGAGATATTGAAAAAATTTGGAGACAAGAATATAAATGTTTTCGAGTGAAAAGTTAAACAGAAATTTAGAGACGTGAAAGAAAATGTTTAGAGAGAAAATACTAATTATACTCCATGAAAGATACCAGTTAGATAAAAAAGGAAAAATAGTTAGAGTAGAAGAGATAAATTTTAGATAGAAAAACTAAATAAAAAAGAAATTTTAGGGAGATAGTAAGATTAAGAGTAAAAGATATATTAAAGAAATAATGATAAATTAGAAAATTAAAGAAAAGTTGGAGCAAGAGAAAATTTTGGGAGATATATTTTTTTTTTTTTTTCAAAAGAAAAGTTAGAATATGTTTATTAGGGAGAGAAAAATTATGGATAAATTTTTAGAAATAGATAAGTTATAGAGGAAAAAAAGTTTTGAGAGAAAATTTTAGAGAGGAAAAGAAAATTTGAGAGAGAGAAAAAGAAATTTTGTAAAAAGAAAAAATGTTTTAGAGAAAAAAAAAAATAGAAAATGGATTTTTTTTTATTTTTTATTTTTTGAACATAATAGAAAATGGAATTTGTAGGAGAGATATAGGTAAAAGGGGGAAAAAAAATAAACATTAGAAAAAAAAAAAGAGTTTTTGAAAAACAAAAATCTATAACAAAAATAGTTATTAAACAGTCATGTTTTTTAAAAATGAAAAGCAAAAACTGGTTATCAAACCATCCTATCGTTTTAGATCAAGTTTCCGTTTTTGAAAAACAGCCTCACCGTCTCATTATGGGAACAATCAGTGAAACATGTTCAACTTGGGCTCAAATCCAACATTTTCATTAATTATATGTATTATAATAATAATATTATTATTATTATTATGCACTGCCTTTTTTAATACAAAAGTTTTTTTTTTTTTTTTCTTTTAGTTCTATTACAAAAATATTTTTGCCTAAATGGCTTGAAATTAAAATTAGGTGGATTATTTATTTATTTATTTATATAAATATAAAAATTAATCTCTAGCTAAATAAGAATGGTATGGCAGCCTTAAAAATTGATCTCAGGAAGGTCTATGATCGGATAGAATGGTCTTATCTTAAGGAAATCATGTTAAAGCTAGGGTTTGACAATAGATGAGTGGATCTAATTTTGAGATGTATTTCTATTGCTAATTTGTCTGTTTTTATTAATAAGGACAAGAAGGGTCATTTTTCTTCCAGTAGAGGTCTTTGTTAAGGTGACCCTTTCTCTCTTTATTTATTTCTTTTGGTGGCTGAGAGTTTATCTCATCTTATTTCGAAAGCTAATAATAATGGTAGTTTGTCGGGTATGATTTGCTCTAATGGTTCTTTGGTTTCCCATTTATTATTTGTAGACGATAGTCCTATTTTTTGTAGAGCTAATAAATAGGAATTGATGGTTTTGAAGAATCTATTAAAAGTTTATGAGATTGCTTTTGGTGAGTGTATAAACTACTCTAAATCGACTATTATCTTTTCTCAAAGGGTAAATAAAGATTGGAGATTGTTTTTTTGCAGCATTTTGGGTGTTAATGTTGTGGATGATTTTGGTAAATACCTAGGGTTCCATCCGTTTTCTCTAAAAGTAAAGCCAAGGATTTTGGGTTTGTTATGAATAAAGTTTGGCAATCGATTCAAGGGTGGAAAAGCTCTTTCTTTTCTATAGCAGACAAAGAGGTCTTAATTAAGAGTGTTGGTCAAGCTACTCCATCCTATGTCATGAGTTTTTTTTTTGTTGAGAAAAATACACTTTTAGTGCCTGAGGTTTTGGTTAGGTTTCATTTTGGTCCTTGAGTTTTCAAACCCAACAATTTAGCACTTGAGGTTTGATTTTAGTTTCATTTTGGTCCCTCCACCCATTTTTCCGTTAAAAACTAACGGGTGGATGACGTGGTGCTATTTTTTTTATTTAAAAAATTATTTTTTTTAATTTCTAAAAATAAAAATATATTAAAATAATACAAATATTATTATCTTTAATTTCTTCTCTCTCTTTCTTCTTCTTCTTCTTTTTCTTCTTATTCTTCCTCAACCCATGGCCGGCGGCTGGCTGGCGCCGGTGACTTTTTATTTCTTCATTATATTTCTCTCTCTTCTCTCCCTTTCCTCTCTCTCACGCGTTCTGCCTCCTCCTTTCTTCGATTTTTCAGTTCGCTGGCACTCATCCTTCTCCCTATCCATTTTTCCTCTCGTCGGTAGCAAGACCACGAGTAGGCCTTGCCGCCGCCAGCCACGTCGCTCGCCCAGATCTCTGAATGTCCAGATCTCGTCCAGCCACGTCGCTCGCCTAGATCCATTGCTTGCTCGTCGTCGCTCAACTAGCTCAAATCTCACGACCGTAAGGGAGGGAGGAGGAGCTGCCGTGCTTCCCAGATCTGGAATGAGAGATCTTGTTCGTTCATCGTTCGTGGGTTCCCAGATCTTGTTTGTTCATCGTTCGACGATGGCTACGAACGGCGACAGTGGCCCTCACCCTCAACTTCCCCATTCGGCTGCTTCCCTCCCCGTCTGCGACCAAAGTGGCATGCGGCTCGTGATCGAGTGGTGTGTGGTTGCGACGTCTGCAATGGATCTGCGTCTGGACGGATCTGGATCGGGATGACTACGACTTGCGTGCGGCCGCTGCTGCCGTCGATGGGTGTTCCAGATCTGCATGTTCTTTTTTTTTTAAATAGTGAAAGAAGAAAGGGGTCGGAGGAAAAAGGGAAGAAAAAGAAGAAAAGGAGGGAAATGAGGAAAAGGGAAGAAGAGGGAAGAAAAAGAGTGAATAGAAAGAGGAAGAAAAGAATAAAGGAAGAGAAGAGAAAAGAAAAAAAAATTTGTCGGTCGTCGGCGACAAGGTGGTGGTGGTGGTGGTGAAGAAGAAGAAGAAGAAGAAGAAAGAGAGAGGGGAAAGAAAAAAAAAACTATAAAATAATAATATTTTTATGGGAAAAATACACTTTTAGTCCCTAAGGTTTGGATTATGTTTCATTTTGGTCCCTGAGTTTTCAAACTCAACAATTTAGCTCCTGAGGTTTGGTTTTAGTTTCATTTTAGTCTCTCCATCCATTTTTCCGTTAAAAACTAACGGTGAGCTGACGTGAGACTATTTTTTTGTTAAAAAAATATTTTTGAATTTTTTAAATATAAATATATTATTATTTTTTTAAAATTTAATTATTTCTTTCTCTCTCCTTCTTCTTTTTCTTCTACTTCTCATTCTTCTCCAACTTCTTCTTCTTCAACTCTAGTGGCCGGTTGCCGCCGGTGAAGTTTTTTTTTTCCTTTCTTTCTTTCTTTCTCTCTTTTAGATCAACCTGAAGGGGTAAGACCCATAGGGTGCAAAAGGATCTACAAGAGGAAGCGAGACGCAGTTGGGAAAGTGTAGACTTTCAAAGCTCGACTTGTGGCAAAGGGTTATACCCAAAGGGAGGGGTGGACTATGAGGAAACCTTCTCTTCAGTTGCTATGTTAAAGTCGATAAGGATTCTCTTATCCATTGCCACGTTTTATGATTATGAGATTTGGCAAATGGATGTCAAGACTGCCTTTCTGAATGACAATTTTGAGGAAAGCATCTTTATGTCTCAACTAGAGGGGTTTATTGCTCAAGGTCGGGAGCAAAAAGTTTGCAAGCTTAAACGATCCATTTATGGGTTGAAGCAAGCTTCCAGATCTTGGAATATAAGGTTTGATACAGTGATCAAATCTTATGGCTTTGACCAGAACGTTGATGAGCTTTGTGTTTACAAAAGAATTATCAACAGTTCAGTAGCTTTTCTGGTGTTATATGTAGATGATATACTACTCATTGGGAATGATGTAGCATATCTTGTTGACATTAAAACCTGGCTATCGACTGAGTTCCAAATGAAAGATTTGGGAGAAGCTCAGTATGTTTGATCGGTCTAATTTGTTATACACTTAGAATCTCCCAATTT
The DNA here is from genome assembly GCA_017139565.1 of Luffa aegyptiaca. Classification (NCBI taxonomy): domain Eukaryota; kingdom Viridiplantae; phylum Streptophyta; class Magnoliopsida; order Cucurbitales; family Cucurbitaceae; genus Luffa; species Luffa aegyptiaca. The sequence goes on from CM029397.1 coordinate 39,136,422, forward strand.
TCTTATCTTAGTTGAATTCCTTGCGAAAAATGCTTTAAAATGAGTATAATATGTCTATAGGTCCTCATCAGAGCTTTGAAAGCAATTTGGGGCTTAAACGAGCGAAACCAGAACGTAAAATGACCATTCTGCCCTTGGAGCCTTCCCAGTGTCGAGACCCTCCCTTTCCAGCGTCGGGAAGCTATTCAAATAAGGAAAGAACGTGGGAGTCAAGTTGAACCGACAGCGTCGAGACGCTGCAATCCTAGCGTCTCGACGTTAGGGCAATCCGAGAACAAATTTCCATATTTGAAGGGGCAGCGTCGCGACGCTAGGCAGTTTTCCAGAATTGGTGTTTTCCATATTTGGCCGGCGATTTTCCCATATTTGGAGGCTCCATTCAACACCAAAATACCACGAATTGAAGGTTAAGAACTCTTATAAATAGAGGTCTTTGGTGTAGGTTTAGAATCATCCCTCAACACACAATTCACTACAACATTATAGTCCATCTCTCTCCACTTTCTCCACCATTCTTCTTAGTTTTAGTTTTTCTTGCTTTCCTTGATGAAGAATTCAGCTTGTTCTTGTTCCATGAGCGGCTAAACTCTTCATTCATGTAATCGGGGCGTCAAAGTGTAAGTTCAAGTTCTTTTAATGAAATCTCTTGTTTGAATTCTCAAAGCATGTTCTATGTGATTTTAGTTCTTTTTCTATAAGTTTAGATTGTGGTAGGAAAGATTGACAACCTTGACCGCGTCCTCTCTAAATTTACTTGCTAGATCTAAGTAGCAAATATGTTAACGTTATGATAATACGCATGCGTCCCTAGAACTAAATGATTTAATCAATTGTAATTGTGGTTTGTTGCCCGTTGCATGTGAATTAATTTGGCTAGATCCCAATGCGGTTTAAATTAGTTAATAGGCAAATTAATTAATTTAAACTAGAATCAAACTTAGCGTTTGCATGTTTGTGATAGTAGGATCATGACTCTCGGTTTGTTGCCGGAGTATGCTGGACTTAAACTTGTTTTGACAAATTAGTGAGATTAATGATTTTATTGAATTGAACTTACCATGACAATCCCAGTTACATGATCTTGGAGGTAATGATTTCGTTCTTTCTATTTCTTGCTTCTACTTTCCTTTTCCATTATTTTCCATAATTAGCTTACTTTCCATTATTATTTCTTTTCCAAATATAAAAACCCCCCATTAGTCCGGTCATCACAATAAATCTAAGATAAACAAGTCATAATCGTGCTCACTGTGTTCAACCCCGACCACTACTGCTACAAGTTAGCTTTAGAGGTTGAGGATTATAAATTCATTTGACACGACCCTCGACAAGCCGTTTCGTCAATGTTCTAGGGATTCAAATTATAAGAAATCGTAAAAACAGAATGTTAGCCCTGTCTCAGACATCCTATATAGACAAGATATTGTCTAGATATAAGATGCAAAATTCCAAGAGGTGTTTACTACTCTTCAGGCATGGAGTTCATTTGTATAAGGAACAGTGTCCTAAGACACCTCAAAAGGTTGAGAATATGAGATGGACCCCTTATGCTTCAGCTGTGGGCAGCCTTATGTATGTCATGTTGTATACTAGGCCTGACATATGTTATGCAGTTGGGATAGTCAGTAGGTACCAGTCTAATCCAAGATTAGACCACTAGACTGTAGTGAAAAACATCCTCAAGTATCTTCGGAGAATGAGAGACTATTAGCTTGTGTATGGGTCTAAGGATTTGATCCTTACGGGATAAATAGATTCTGACTTTTAGACTGATAAGGATTCTAAGAAATCAACATCCGGATCAGTGTTTGCCATGAGATTAGTGTCTAAGTTCGTTTCATTGGTTGTATTAGATATACCATTAACATTTATGGCGTCATACAAGGCATTCACATAATTAGACATGCTAAAAACAACAAATTAATTCAATTAGTTTTCTTGCATTAACCCATTACACAAAATTATTAATCCAATCAATTTAGCAAAAGTAATGATTGACCCATAGTAAAAACATTTATTTTGCAATGATACTTCAGAGGTTTAGAGCAATAGCTACCATAGGACAATCAACTACTTCTTCCTTGAATTGAGACAATCTCAGCCAATCCCTATTAACCAGAATAACTCATATTCCAATAGTTCTTAGCTACCGTTTTTTCGATCAGGAAATCATTAACACCTTAACAATTTCCCCTAAGTGTGACCCTCAATTTTCAAATTCCAAAGGTTGGCCCCAACAATGCTACCGTAGGGAAAGTCAAAGTTGGAAAATGGACCTAAGAAACCCTATCCATTTCTGAAGTTTGCGTTGTTCCGAATCCCATGATCAAGCCCTCCGTAGGGTGATCGCTCCCAGGGCAACTCGTTGGCAGATCATGGAAATCTCACGGTGCAGCCTAATGGAGGAAACCGTAGGATACGTTGACACGTGTCCTGCTCCCACTTACTATAAAATACTCCCTCATTCACCTTGCTATCGACCCATGCAAACACCATCTGTAGAGGGTCACTCCTAGGGTGACTCGAGGCCAAGCATGGATCTCACGCTGTGAACTCTTGAGGACGTGAGAGCAAAACTTGATTTATGAAAATCTCGTTTTGGCATATTTCCTCCCACTAAGTGTTTTTAGAATTATAGGGTCTAATTACTTAGGTAAATTTCGGCTAAGTGAATCTATCTAAGTCTATGCCTTTATATAACCCTTATATATATAGGTCTTTATTTCGATGTCTAGGTGAATTAAACTCATTTAATTACCTAGTGACATTGCATGCTAACATTAAACTATGATTAACTCAACTTAGGTTTCGGGTCTGTTCCCAGGTAGGAGGTGTTCCGTAAATCGTCAACTAAAGTACCCCCAGCCTAGATAGAACTTCACCGAGAGAGTTTCCTTATAATCATAGTAATGTTTTTCCTACTTAGTTCATTAAAAATATTTTAATACTAAGTAAGAAAATAATTCTAATCCTATTAGAATTAAGGTGAGCTTAGGTCTAATTAATTTTAAACATTTTAAAATTAATTCAATTTTAATCTAAGATCCTATGTTTGCATGCAACTCTTTGTTATAGGTTGACGGTTTCTAATAATTTTATCACTATTCCAAGTTTTAATGATTAGCCCTATAACATGCTTCTATGGTATTGAATAAAATAACAATCATATTCTAATTATTTTACACCATATTCTAAGCATACATGACATTCAATTAATATAACTATTATATTAATCTAAGTGGTGTCATGCTACATGCAATCCAATTTCCATTAATTAACATATCACATATACTAATTAATCATCCATTAAATTGCGTCCATATGACATTCAAATGAGTCCTTAACAAAGTTAAAAGCGAGAAATAGGAGGAGGGAGGGCTCTCCTCCCGTCGCCGGCATCGGAAAGGGAGGAGGAGGCCTCCTCCCTCTCCCTCTTTTTTATTAAAATAAAAAAAAAAAGAGAAAAGGTAGAGAAGGGGAGGAAAAGAGTGAAGAAAAAAAAAAAAACTTCACCGGCGGCAGCCGACCACCGGAGTTGAAGAAGAAGAAGTTGGACAAGAATGAGAAGTAGAAGAAAAAGAAGAAGGAGAGAGAAAAAATAATAAAAATTTTAAAAATAATAATATTTTATTATTTTTAATATATCTATATTAAAAAAAAATCAAAAATATTTTTTTAATAAAAAACAGTGCCACGTCAGCTTACCGTTAGTTTTTAATGGAAAATTGGATGAAGCGACTAAAATGAAACTAAAACCAAACCTCAGAGGCTAAATTGTTGAGTTTGAAAACTCAGGGACCAAAATGAAACCTAACCCAAACCTCAGGGACTAAAAATGTATTTTTCCCTATTTTTATCATTTTATTATATTTATATTTTAAAAAACTTTAAAAATAAATTTTTTAATAAAAGAATTTTGCCACGTCAGCATTCCGTTAATTATTAACGGAAAATTGGATGGAGGGACCAAAATGAAACTAAAGCCAAACCTTAGGAGCTAAATTCTTGAGTTTGAAAACTCAGGGACCAAAAAGAAACCTAACCCAAACCTTAGGGACTAAAAGTGTATTTTTCCCTTTTTTTTCTTTTTTTTTGAAAATATGTCATGAGTATTTTAAAGTTTCCTAAGCACCTTTGTGATGAGATTTCTAGAAGTTTTGCTAGGTTTTGGTGGTGAAGAATACATTGGTGTAAATGGGATAGACTTTGTCTTCCAAAGAGTCTTGGTGGTCTAAATTTTAGGGATATAGTTGGTTTTAACCAGGCTCTAATTGTGAAACAAGTGTGGAGAATTTTAACTAATCCTAATGCCTTGGTTTCCCGTTTTTTGAAAAGCATATATTTTCAAGATTATAATATTCTTGAAGCTAATTTGGATAAAAATCCATCTTATCTCTGGAGAAGTTTGATTTGGGGTCGTGATTTTCTTAAATTAGGGATTCGTTATAGGGTAGGGAATGAAATTTCTATTTCAATGTTTAAAGACCCTTGGATTCCTAAAGGATCTACTTTTAGGCCTATTTGTATGAATAGTAATGTTGTTGATGAAAATGTTTCTGACTTTATATATCCTCCTTTGGTGTTTGGAATTATGATAAATTGAAAGAGTATGTGATGAGTGAGGATTAGAAGAATTCCAATTAATCTTGAGCTTGAAGATAGATATATTTGGTATTATGATCGTATGCGTAAGTATACCGTGAAAAGTGGTTATAAGGTGTTCATGAAGTCTAAAATTTGTGTGGCCTCTTCTAGCTCTAACTTGATGGGTAGAGTTTGGGATAATGTGGAAGCTTATGGTTCCAGCTAAGATTAAACACTTTTGCTGGAAGACTATTGATGATTTTCTTCCTAATAATCTTAATTTGAAAAAACAGATTAAACACTTTTGGAGGAGGATTTCAATGGCAGCTTTGTGGATAGGTAGCTGAGGATCATCTCTGGTTCCTCATCAGCAGATCTGGAGTTGGTAGCAACTGTTTGTTGGGCGATTTGGAACGATAGAAATAAAATTGTTCATGGAGAAGAAGTTCCTCCCACAAATGTTCGTAGTCAATGGATTAGTGATTACTTGATGAAGTTCTTGAATGCTAATGCGAAGTCTTCTTCTCCTGTTCATCCAAGTTCTCGATCTAGCGTTTCCTCTTCGTTTGCATGTTGGTTGAGGCCCTCCAATAATTTTTGGAAAGTGAATGTGGATGCAACTTGGGTGTCTTCCCGATCTTCGACTAGTATTGGTGTGGTATGTAAGGATTCGAATGGATTTGTTAAAGGGGCTTGTGCATCTTTTTTTTGACATGGATTTTTATAGTCCAATAGCTGAACTTTGGACCATTCTCGATAGAGTTTGTTTGGCCCACTCTTTGGGCTGTGAGAGGCTTCTAGTTGAATTAGACAATATTCAGGCCATCAACTTAATTAACAAAAGATCTCAGACATGGTCTGAAGTGGGCTTGCTGGTGGAGGCAATATGGATGATCTGTCCCTCTTTTATTGATATTAAGTTTCTTTATATTTCTAGAAGATGTAGAAGATGTAATGTTGTTGCTGATTGTATAGCTAAGTGGGCTAGAGAGTTGAGATTATTTGAATCCTAGGTTCATTCAATTCGAGGATGGATTTGTGTTCTACTCGATTCTGACCGTTTGTCTTCTTCTGCCCTTGTGGCGTAATAAAAATTCTCTTCTAAAAAAAAATAATCCCTAGTTTTTAAAGTAATTTTTGGTTTCATTTTTTATATTTTAAAATTGAATAAATGTATTAAAATGTCTCAATTACATTCTTTCGTTAAAAATTATTGTTAATAAAAATGGATATGTGTCCTTAAATTATTATTTTCTTAATATATTTAAACACGTTACGGCAATTCAAGATTAATATTTTTACTACGTTCTAAAAAATGTTTGCAAGTTTGAAATCAAAATTATTTGTTCTAAAATTTGTGTCACAATCAACACAAGTATCTACAATCAAATTGTTGATCAACTTTTAATTACAACTCAAGCATGACATTGATCATTGTTTTTACTAACTTATAATTTCACTTTCATTAATTAATTAATCATTTACAAACTTTTTTTTTAAAAGAAAAATAGTATACTAACTAATATTTTTTATCTTAAAAAAACTAATATTTTTTTATAACATATGGATGGGGGATTTGAACCACAAACTTGTTGGTCAATCATTTATGTTGTGAACAATTTGATACCTTCTCGTTTGCACTGAAAATCCGGAAATATCAAGCTCGCCTTTCATGGGTCAATCCATCGTAGGGGAAGAAAGAAGGCAGGCTCACGACCTGCTAGTAGATCTCCTTGGCCTCGGCCCAATGTCGAGGGCGACTAGATAAAGTGGCTCGGGCCATCAAATGGACGACCTGGGCCTGCTACTCTGGACTCCAAAGAATCTCAGTCAGCAAGACAAGATCCTATGTCAATTGATGTAGGTAAGGAGAAACCCTAAGGAAGATGAAAGTATAAATACCCATTGAAAAATCTTAAAGGGGATCCAGAAGCCAGTTTTCCTTCTTCTCCATTTGATTAGCTTGCTTATCTTGCTTCTTCGGTGGACTGAATTAAGCATAAGAGTGTGTGTGGCAAGCACCACATCGGTCTGCAGTGTTTGCTCGTCTTGCAGGTCACGTCTTCCTCTCTTCTACAAATTTATTGCTGGTGTCACGTGAAAGTCAGGCGAGTTGCTTGGTCAGATTTGACCATCAACAGTTCACGTCGTCTGTGGGGAAGATTGTTGACTTGTGATCGCAGCGCATCGAAGGCAAGATAATGGGTGACGAGATGGAGAAGGAAAACCCAGTCCTTGTTGCGGACCTCGAGGATGGAAGCGATCCTCGGCCTCGGCTCTAGGTCTAGGAAGCTGAGATTGCCACCTAGTTCCAATTTCAAGCTTTCTTAATAAACAACATCGTCAAAGGAATAACATTCCATCAATTTCATTCCAATTCCTAATAAGTAAAGAGGACCTTAATGCAATTCAACCGTGGGTCGTTATATCTGTAACTATGGATCAAGGACATTTCTTAAAAAATGAGAAGGGATTGGGTCCTAGTCGAAATCTCTCTCTTCGTGAGTGAGGTTCGCTCTATGGACAGTAGGGGCAACGGTAACGTTTTCCTGGAGGGATCCTCGAGTGATCAGTGGCGGTGAGTGCTCTCATCACTACGAAATGGAGATCGAAGATGAATGCTGACAAGAAGCGATCCACGAGCAGCTTGAAAAGCTGACGTTAAAGGAAGTCGAAAGTAGAAGCATAGTCAAGATCGAAGAAGATGACATTGAAGAAACCGACAAGGACTTCCTAAACCAAGCAGCGTGCAAGATTCTATCAACTCGCACCATCAATGGAGACATATTCGCGAACATGATCCCGCGTATATGGGGCATAGAAGGACGAGTTAAGATCGAGAAAGCAGGGAGGAATCTATTCCTTTGCAAATTTAGCAACCAGAGGGACAAAACCAGAATCACTAAAAGGGGGCCCTTGGAGCTTTGATGATGCTCTCCTCTTATTCGAAGAACCAAAGGGGGAGAGTGCAACCTGAACTCGATAAACTTTAAATTCATTTCGTTCTGGATACATTTTCACAATCTTCCACGTGTGTGTTATTGTAGGAAATACACGGAGGCTCTCGGAAATGCTATAGGAGTCTTCGAAGAGGTGGAAACCGACGAAGACAGAAAAGCAAGAGGAGAATCCTTGAGGGTCAAAGTCAGAATAGAGGTGTCTACGAGTGTCAGTATTGGAGCAAAGGCTATCATGAGCTGGATTCCAATCACATATGAGAAGCTACCAGACTTCTGTTACTTCTGCAGAAGGCTTGGTCACGTGCTGCAAGACTGTGAAGAGGAAGAAGCAGGGAACTAGAAAGTCCTGGATTATAGTCCAAAACTCCGTGACACACAAAGGAGTAAAGGTGTTTACAGAGGAAGGAAGCCAGGATACAGGGGATCGTTTCCAAGAGGAAGGGGCAGAGGAAGAGCTGACAAAGTTGAAAGAGAAAGAATGGAGGATGAAATAAACATGAGAAATGCTAAATCGGGGGAAAACAATCTGATCTTCAGCCGGAGTTCAAAGGTCAGGAAGGGGGATATCGACCCTGCCGACCAGAAACCAAAAGAAACAACCATGGTGAGTCGGATGAGTGAGGAGAGAGAACCCTAAAAAATTCTTGCGATGTCGCAATCAGCAGGAAACAACACTTCCCCTGACAGGTCAGACGTACAGGTCAGTCATGAAACTGAGCCATCTGAAGTGCTTCCCAAGGAAAGAACAAAAGGAAAGGAACTGGAGCTGAGATACATACACTAGAAAATCACAATGGGCCTGCAAGCAACATGCCCAATCGAAAACTGGACCAAGTCACAAGCCTAAATCCTTTGGACCAAGTTGACCCCGCTGAAAAAGAAAAGAAGATTGAAAAGGAAGGTGTCTCGAGGAACATGGAGTAACAAGGGTGGAAAATGATGGCAAAATCAGATATGGAATGCCAGAGCATGACCACGGAAGAGCAAAACCCAATGGGAGATAAAAGAAAATGCTTGGAATCTAAAGACTTTGATGATCTGGAGAGTAAGAATAGGAGAGTGGACGACCAGGATAACTCTGTTATGAACAAAGGGATATCGGCGGAGGCTAGGAACCAACCCCACCGAACGCCATGAAAACCTTATGCTGGAATGTTCGAGGTCTGGGCAGCCCTCGGACGATCTCGAACGGTCCAAACTCTCCATAACGTGATAGGGAGTATTAAACTGCAAATTGTGTTCATCATGGGAACAAAATGCAGCGTTAGTAAAGGTGATAAGTTTAAGAGAATCCTTAATTTTGATTATAGCTTCTGTGTTCCGAATGTGGGGAGAAGCGGAGGCCTCATGTTGTTTTGGAATGAGGGCTCTGAAGTTAGTATTAATTCCTTCTCTCCGGGGCACATTGACTCTTCAGTTAGATCCAAAGGTGAGCGATGGAGATTCAACGATTTCTACGGCAACCCGAAATCTGACAAAAGGTGTGACTCTTGGGATTTACTCGAAAGACTCCATGGGAGTGGTAGTGGGCCTTGGCTAGTTGGAGGGGACTTCAATGAAATCCTCTTCGATGAAGAAAAAAGAGGAGGGGCCAAGAGAAGCGCAAACCAAATGAGCTCCTTCCATGATGCCATCAATCGGTGTAAGCTCAAATATGTAGGATATTCGGGATCCAAATTTACGTGGAGGAGAGGCAAGAATAAGAAAAACCAAATATGGAAAAAGCTAGATAGATTTTTTTATCAACCACGAGATGGCCATGAAATTCCAGAGATTATCTGTCCAACACTTAAATTTCCTCTGCTCAGACCACAGGCATATTGTGGCTAGCGTGATTAATAACCCTCACCAATTTGAGGTCAAGAGAAAGTCCAAAGTTCTGAGATTTGAGGAGGGCTGGATGAGCATTAAGGAGACTAAAAACATTATCAAGGATAGTTGCTGTGGGGGGGAGGGGAGCTCATGTTTTCAATAGAAAACTCAGTAACTGTATCAAAAACCTCCACCTTTGGAATAAAAGGAGGCTTAATGGCAGTTTAGCAGGGGCCATCAAAAGGAAAGAAGAGGAAGTCTCGAAGCTATTAGATATGGAATTTGACCAGTCCTTAGAAGAAATGATTAAAGGTGAGGCCGAGCTTGAGGATCTCCTTCAAGAAGAAGATCAGGCCTACTAGAGAAGTCGCTCGCGTGAGGTTAGGCTAAAAAATGGGGACCGTAACACAAAATGGTTCCACTCCAAGGCCTCACAAAGGAGAAAAAGAAATAGAATTGAGGGCGTCTTCTCCAAAGAGGGTGTTTGGGTTAAGGAAGAGGATGAAGTTGGTAAGGTGGCAACTGATTATTTCAAAGACATATTCCAATCCTCAAGTCCTAGTAAGAAAGCCATAGAGGAAGTAACTTCCTGCATCACTCCAAAGCTGTTTGAGCAGGAGAGGAGGGCTATGAACATTCCCTATAGCAGAGCTGAGGTTGAAGTAGACATCAAGAGCCTTGGTCCAAGAAAAGCCCCTGAGCTAGATGGGGTTCACTGATGTGCGATTTGCTTACCTTAAGTGTACGGGTCAAGTAATAGTATAGTTTTTTCGTGTAAAATGAGTGTCGTCCTTTGGATTGGTTTTCTAGTAAATTAAGTACCGTGAATAATCTTGTCCAATTTTATTTAGAGAGCAAAACTTAATGAGAAAGATAAATCTAAAGACAAAAAGCATAAAATAAAAGGTGGAGACTCTTAGGGTATTGATTTCATTGTCTGAGATTGAGGATTAATCAATGGGATGAATTTAGCGTGCAATTATTTTACAAGTCTCGGAACCTTGAATCACCACTATCTCTCCTAAGCATAATTGATTCTCATGCATACAACAAACTTGATATCCCTATCTAAGTTCATTAACATGCAAGACTTTGGGCTTAGTTCTTTCAACAACTTCTAAAGTGATTCTAGATCTCCCGATCTTGGAATTCTACTTAAGTTATGCAATTAGGGTCTAAGCTAAATCCTCTCTCCAGGGTTAGATTTAACACTAAATCACATTCAATCAATGGCCAATTATTCAAATGCATTATAACTTAATTGCATGAATAAAACAAAAGCACATTCATACCAAAAATCAATCCAACAAACTAAACAACTACATCAATCCCTAAGACAAACAACTAGCAACTCATAGTCTTGAAACTACAAACACTAATTGAAAGAAAAGCCATAAAAACAAGAAGAGGTAAGGGAAAGAAAAGGAAAACTCTTGAATCCGTTGAAACCGACACGTCCCCGACACGATCTCCACATCTTCAAGCTTGGTTCCCACTCCTTGGCCTTGCTTTAACTCCCACATAAGATCTTTAGTCGAAATTAGGGCTAAAATCTGACCAAATGGACTCCCCTTGGCCATGCAAGAATAAGATATATTTATAGGAAATTTGTCGGTAGAGTTGCGACGCTGTGGATAGCGTCACGGTGTTGTTCTGTTTACCACCATATTCAGATTAGGAAATTGTGTAGCGTCGAGATTGTGATTTGTGTGTCTTTTATGGTGATTTATTTAGACCTCATTTCTATAGTGATTTGTGTGTCTTTTATGCTTAATAGGGTTGTTTTTAGATAGATATTATATGTTTTAACCCATTTGGAAGAATGGAAGCTTTGGAAATTATTTTGTGCAGAATATGTTGTTGGGCGACTTGAGGGAGCAAAATCTGTGCTGGAGCAAAGCTGGGAGCAAAACTGCCACGTCACAGCTCGTTAGCCAATTTAACAAACTGAATTCTGTTAAGCTATTCTTGGATTTATGGAGCAAGGAGAGCCATCCACGTGTCTAGGTCAACCTAATTCAAGCCTTCTATCACTCTATAAAAGGAGATAGCCACCCAAGTCAAATACATTCCACTTTTGGGGACGAGTTCACTCTCATTTCCATTTTGGGAGCCGAATAGAGGAGAGAGATTGGAGACCATCAAGGAAACCATCATTTGCAAGCTGATCAAGGGAATTAATATTTTCTTGTATTACTTTGTGAATATGGATATGCTTACTCAGATTGTAACGTGTGTTTCCATGCATTTTATGAACTAAGTAGCTTTAGGCGTTGGTTAGGGAACATGTAATTGTCGTGCTTAATCTCTAGTAATAAATATTGATTTAATGCATCTTGATTAATTGTTGTGATCATTTCTATTTTATGCCCGCCTGGCCAGCCCGTATGAATACCTCTCTCTAGTTTCAGGGATGATTTAGGGAGTGTGTGGCGGTTAATCACACTAGATCATTGTGTATTGGTGAACGCCAGTGACTGAGCTAGGGATAGCCAGTTGCCTAGTGCTTGATTGGTAGAGCTTCATTGGAGTTGAAACATATTCTAAAAAATCTGGAGTTCCGGGAGGAATCCGCTAATAAGACTGCGAGAGTTTTGCATGATCAATAATATTGCTAGAGCATATTTTAAAACAATTACTAAAACCTGACCAACGCTTGTTTCTAGTATGTCTGCCTATTTGTTTATTTCCTGTTCTGTCATTTCTTTTGCTTCAGCATTCTATAAAAACCAATCATTTTAACCATTCTTGAAACCATTGAAAAACTAAACAAAATAGATAAAGTGAAAGCTAATTCAGATCTTGGATTTGATAAATACTTATTACTTGCTGCGGATTGTTGACGGTAGCCTAATCTTTTGTAGGTCCTTGAGAAAAGAATGCACAGTCATGAAAGAGATCTTCATGAAATACGAGCTGGCCTCTGGACAAATGATCAACTTAGATAAATCTTTGTTCATGGTCAGCGAAAACGTGTGGCCAGTTGAAGCTAAGGAGATCGGATCCATTTTGGGAATCAAGCAAACAATGTCGTTGGGTTCTTACCTCGGTATGCCTTATAAGAGCAGCAAAAGCAAGAGAGACATGTTTGGTAAGATCGGTGAGAAGGTGGAGAAGACTCTTCAAGGCTGGAAGGAAAAGTTATTTTCAGTAGGGGGTAAAGAGCTTCTGATCAAGGTTGTGGTCCAAGCTATTCCTACCTATACAATGGGATGCTTCAAGCTCCCAAAGCTCCTCTGTGACAAAATTAATAGGTTGTGTGCAAAGTTCTGGTGCGGGGCTGTTGGTGACAAAAAGAAGCTTCATTGGGCCAGCTGGGGCAAATTGTGTAAAAGTAAAGATTCGGGGGGGGGGGGGGCTTGGGTTTAGGGACATCCACCTCTTCAACCAAACAATGCTCGTAAAGCAGAGTTGGAGAATTATTAGAGATCAAAATAGCCTCCTGTACAAAACTCTAAGAGGAAGATACTTCAGGGATGGCGACTTCCTTAATGCCCAAGCCGGAAAGAACTCATCAATGGTTTGGAAAAGTATTGTCTGGGGGAAAGAGCTCTTCAAGGAAGGCTATAGTTGGCGAATTGGAAAGGGGAACCACATCTTTATTGACCAAGACTCGTGGCTCTCTAGGGAGGGCTTTTGTTTTCCCCTAATGGTGCCCGAATGCATAAAAGGGGCTAGAATGAAGGCCCTTATTTTGGAGAACATTGAATGGAATGCCCCCTTAATCGAAATGAGCTTCTTACCCATGGACGTGGAAGATATTCTCTCCATTCCTCTGGGAAGAAAGGATAGCAAGGACGAAATCAGATGGCACCTAGACTCCAAGGGTTGTTTCAGTGTTAAGAGTGCCTACCACCTCTCTCAACGGTTAGCATTGACCAGTGAAGCTTCGTGTTCAAGCCTAGAGAACCAAAGACTCAATTGGAGGAGAATTTGGAAGCAAAATATCATCCCTAGAGCCAAAATTGGCATCTGGAAAATTATCAAAAACTACATCCCCTCCAAGCTTAACCTTATAAACAAAGGGATGGACATCAACCCTTGCTGCTCCATGTGCAGGGCTGCAATTGAATCCCCGACGCACACGATATGGAAATTCAAGGTGTCAAGGAGAGTTTGGAGGGACGAATTCCCAATTCTAAATAATTTTCTTAATGCTTGCAGGGAGGAAGATGGAACGAAGCAGATCTGGGAAGGGATAGTTAGAATTCTAAACACCGAAGAGTTTGAGAAAGCGGCTTTGGCGATATAGTCGATTTGGAACTTCAGGAACAAGATAACTATCTCCTCAGACATGCCAGATTTCAAGATTCTCACAAAAGACATAAAAAGATGCTGGCAAGTAGGGGTGTACAAAAAACCCGACAACCTGGATTACCCAACCCAAACCGTAAGGGTTGGGTTGGGTTAGGATTTTTTTCGGTTTGGGTTGGGTTAAAATTTTATAAAACTGAAAATTCGGTTCGGTTAACGGGTTTAGGAAATCTTGGCTCGGTTCAACCCGAACCGAACCAAAGTATATATATAATATTTGCCAGTTAGTTTACATGTTACGTGTCTGGCTTAGGGGTCATAGCGTTCTCTACAATTCTGAATGTTTAGTGTTGAGCCTTATAAATTACAAATGAATATTTATTTTTAATATTATTTATTTTTATGTTTTTTTCTTTTCCCTTTTTTTAATTTTGTTCAATGATAACTTGTTCTCAGCCACAAATGTTTTGTGTTTTTTATTTTATTTATTTATTCAAACTTCAAATAATTATATAAACTTTTTTCCTTTCAAACTCCATAAAGCCAAGGATTATTTTTTCCGTTTCTTTTTTGTTTTTTAACTTCCTTTTTATTTAATCTAAATAATTTAGACTTTTTATGTCTTGATATTTACATTATAATATTGTGGATAAGCATAAATCTTTGAACAAAAAAATTTTTAAGTATTTTTTTAAAAGAACCCGGCAACCCAACCCAACCCAACCCGAATTTTTGGGTTGGGTTGGGTTGCCATATACATTCGGTTTATTCGAGTTGACAACCCGACCAACCCGAATTTTTGGGTTGGTCCAAAAAATCCCCCCAACCCAACCCAACCCAACCCAACCATGTACACCCCTACTGGGAAGACCAAAGGAAGAGAGTGGATGCAAACCTGGCTAAGATCACCACAGAGAGTCGCCCGAATCACCCGAGTTGGTCCCCCTCCGCCTTGCTGCATCAAGCTAAATGTGGACGCCTCGTGGAACAATAGCAGCGGACTGGGGGTGTGGGCTGGATCCTCCGTGATTTCGATGAGTCTCCAGTTGGGGTTGGCTGTGGGAAGGTTCAGAGAAAGAATTCCATCAAAATGCTGGAATTATTGGGGATCAAGGAGGGTTTAATCGCGTACCTGAACTCAGATTGTCCCAAGCCAGCGTTGATTATCATGGAATCCGACTCCCTTGACACGATCAACCCTTTAAACCGTGTCTGCGAAGACTTTTCAGATTCAAAAGTCGTGCTGGAAGATATCGAAGATTTAGCTTCCAAGGTTGGAGTGATGGCTTTCGTTAAATGCCCTAGGGATGGCAACAAGATCGTGCACCTTCTCGCGCGAAATGCAGGTGGTCTCAGGCCGACAATCTCCCTGTCTTCCGCCATTGATGGCAGTTGTTTTGAGCTCATTCCATCTTCCATGCTGGAAGTGATATTTTTTTAGGAATGTTGCTTGCCCAATGTGGCTTTCCTCTTTAATTTCTGAGGATGTTAGTTGTACCAATCTTCTTTCTTATTAATGAATTTCCTTTTTCAAAAAAAAAAAAAAAAAACTATGGATCAAGGACAAAAATATATATTTAATATTCTAGTTTTCCATTTTCATTTCAATGCCCAGCATGAACATTTCCTAGAAAATGATGTCTGTACTGAATTTCATTTCTTATTTTCAAATTTTCTTATTAGATTACGTGGTTGTTTGGTGGGAATATTCTAATTTTAAATAATATCTGAACTATATGATCTAAAAAGTGGAAATTTAACATTTACATCTTTCCAAATGAGTTCTATGATTTATAACCAAATACAAGGAAATATGGATAAAATACTAATTTTTGTTTTTCTCTTATTTTAAGATTTTTGTTTTCAAATCACCGTACAAATTGTATTCTTGAAAATATCCGGGATGTGAATTCAACATCTTAAAATTTGGGAGTTCAAGTGGCAGGTTTAGGAAGTCTGTGCTCATGAAGTCTAGATTTAGAATATTAATGATGGGAAGAAGTGGGTTGGGTGTAGATTTAGGGGCTGTTTGGCCCACGGGTATGGAATGTGGATGCCTGGGAATGTGATTCCCATGGGAATAGGCCTCAGAGTTTAAGAACATCATACGAAATCAGCCCCAGCCAAGAACAAACACAGTGCACATCAGATCCGTGGAGTACAAATGGAAAAGGACAAATTTGAAGAACACAGACAAGCGCAAATTGACAGATTCCCAAAGTTATTCCACATGAATTTCATTGAACAAAAAGAAATTTAATTGGTAATAAGAGGGTCTCAGGCATGAACAAACGCATAATAACCAATCCGTGAACAGGTTCCTCATCACTGGCCGAAAAGAGAAGGTAATCGAACCTGTTGTGCAAATGATTAAGCCTCCCTACCACACTCCTCCTCCTCGAACCTGTCTCATACCTGGCCTCGTCGAATGGTGGACGAATGGTGTAGCATCTGAATCTCAAAACGTGAGCTCGAGCCGACATGGAAATGGGTCCTTCTTCTTCGAGGCGACAAGAGAGAGGGTTGGGGATTCGAAGCGGCAAGGGGGAAAGGGGCCATATCTGAGAAGTTAAACGACGAGAAGGACACGGTGAGAACATCTGGGCAAAAAAAAAAGGTCCCTTAGACGGAGGCAACCAGACGGAGATCTGGCCAAAAAAAAAAAGGTCCCCCAGACAAAGAGAACCAGGAGAGAAGGAGATGACGAGAAGGGAACCAGACAGAGATCTGGCAAAAAAAAAGCTCAAACAGTGAGAACATCTCAGATCTGAGCCAACAAAAGGGAAGACGGCGAGAACGACTCAGGTCTAAGCAAAGAAAGGGAAAACGACAAAAAGGACTCAGATCCGAGAAGTAGAGGCAGAAACCCTAAGTCAGACGATCATGCATGGAGTCAGAGAAGGGAGGAAACGAGGGATACAAGCAAATCCACCATAACTCAGGCAGTTGAATGAAGTAATGAGGGAGAGAGAAAAAGTCTGCTACAAAAATGAAGGAAGAGATGAGAGACAGAGAGAAGAGGCTGACAGACATGAAATGAGGGAGATAGAGAGACGCTGCCAAACGCGTTAATGAGGAAGAAAGAGAGTGGGAGATTCGACTGATTAATGAGGAAGAAAGAGAGTGGGAGATTTGGCTGATTAATGAGGAAGAAAGAGAGTTGGAATGGGCTGGAATGTTGATTCCAAACCCATTGGAATCCAGCCCATTCCAAACCCGTCGAATTCCAGGCCCACCAAACGCTGGATTCACATTCCATGCCATTCCAATCCAATCCAAACCCACGGGCCAAACGACCCCTTAGAGTATTGTTGAAATCTATACGTTTGTACAACAAATCCAAGCTTCACAAAGTAATTTGTTTTGAAGTTGATTGGAACGTTGTAAAATATAGGATGAAATTATTTTACGCTTATTTAGCATTTTTAATTATTTTGAAGTTTAATATACTTGAATAGGAGATGGTAGTTATTAAGTGATGGAGATGTAGAAAGTATGAAATTGATTGTTAAAATGAGCATGACTCAACGATAATTGACATTTACTCTCGACTAAGAGGTCATAGGTTATAATCCTCCATGCCTAAATGTTGTTCAACTAAAAAAAATTATGAAATAAGTTTACGTTCATTTTGTATATTGAGGTATTTTGAAGTTTTAGTTAATTATGAAATATTAATTAGTTTAGTCTTCTTGGTAATTGGATGATATTTATTAGATTTAAGTTGATTGTGTTGTAAAAAAGTAGGAAATTAGTTTAGGTTAAAAAACACTTTTAGTCCATGAACTATCACGAAAGTAACAATTCAGTCTCTCAATTTAGTCTTTGTACTTTCAATTTTGTAACAATTTAGTACCTGACCTTTAAGTAAGTAACAATTTCTTCCCTGTATTTTAGAATTTGTACCAACTTAGTCCTTATCGAGAAAAAATGTATAATTTTTTTTTTTTACAAATATAGATCGATAAATTGATTAGGGACCAAATGTGTTTATAAATTAAAAAGACTAAGTCGTTTAGATAATGAAAATTGACACTTAATTTGAATAAGATTTTTCATGATAGGGATTAAATTGTTAATATTTCTAAATACGAGTACTAAATTGTTACATAGTAAAGTTTATGGACTAAATTGTTACAAATTTAAAAGTACAATAACTAAAATATTGTTACAAACTAAAGTTCAAGGACTAAATTGTTACGTTCATGAAAGTTTAGAGACCAAAAGTATTATTTAACCTATTAGGTTATGTTCATTTGATATATTGAGATATTTTAAACATTGAGTTAATCATTAGTTTCATCTATTTGTCTAGTTGGACGATAGTTCTTTGTTTGAAAGTTAATTGAGATGTAGAAAAGTATTAAATTAGTTTATGTTTCAATTGGTTTAGGCAGTTGTTTTAAAGTTTTATGCTTATTATGAGACATTGGTTAACCTATTATTACTTGCCTAGTAGTGGACGAAGAAAAGTCGAGTGCAAGTGTACATTGTTTTTTTGGTATAAAATGGAAAAGTTTTGACGGAAGATATTTGTCATGGTATCTTGTTAAATAAATTTATAATCCACGATTCCTAAAGCTAACTTGTAGCAATAGTGGTCGAGGTCGATCACAGGGAACAATCCGTTTATTTCTAAATTCTTTTGTGCTGTTAGGTAACTAAAAAGGGGGGTTTATGGATAAAACATACAAACATAAAGATAAAGGCGGGAAAATAAATGCTAAAAATTAAATGCAAGAAAAGTAAAAGTAGGAGTTAGTTGATCTTACCAGGAAGATTATGTAATCGGTTCTCGGGATGTAAGTTTGGTAATTCATTCATTGACTCTCTTAATTAATTGAATTACTACCTAATTGTCTAATCGTCACTAGAACCAGTGATTAAGGACCCCTAATATTTCCAATCCGACCAACACATCGAAGTCAAAGCCTAATTAGACATCTAACCAATGACGTCTCATTAATAAGAATCTAATTGCATTAAGTAAAAGAGGATCGTTAGATAGACTCGTGTAAACTAGGAACAACCTGAGTTTATACAATTCTAAGTATAAATTCCTAGATTTATCATGCGATTGAGCTAATTGGGATAACGTGCCTTTCAACACAATTAACACAATAAACTATTACTAACCAATTTAGCATAACAATTAAACCAAGTCAAGCAAATAGGTTGTCAATATATTCTATCGATCTAATTGTAATTAAAACAGGAATTTAGAACACAATTGACAATAATTCAACATCTTCTGCTTCAGCGAGATTCTTTCGTTTCCAGATTGTGGACGCAAATCTTCAACTTCATTGCTCCACGAAACTTTCCTTCTCCATTTGTGGGTGCATTTCAAAATCAAACATGGACCTCTGCACAAAAACATTAACTATAACAAATTCTTACAAAAATACTCTTTTTTTCAACACTTTAAGAATAAATTCTATATTTTTAAGATTTCTATCGTGATATGTAGACTTTTTCTAATATTGACTCTAAATGATATGAATTCAAGCACAAAGTCCTTGTTTTCTTAGCAATAACCAAAGTTTTTAAGGCTAATTAACGCACATAAATGAGTGTTATCAATAATTCATCTGTGGGGTGGGGTTTGTAGAATGTGACGCGTGAATCACATGTTGGGATGTGAGTGTGAAGCATGACACGTAAATCATGTGTTGAGTGTGCAGTGTATGACAAGGAAGTCATGTGTGGAGTGCCTAGCATTGAAGATGTTAATATCTAACATGCAGAAACAATTTTGGATCTTAGGTACATAATAACATCAATTTGATCAATGAAAGCATGTTGTCCAAAACTACAAAACAGAGTTTAGAACACCAACCTCTTTGTAGCTCAAAATTGGACCGATTGTTGTGTTGTTTTTCCTCACCAACTGATCATGAACCACCACAAGATCTTCCTTGCTATTCTCAAGCTTTTGGAAAGGATTGTGGGATCCTCTAGTGATGGGAATTGGAAGGGAAAGTGCTTGGGTTTCAAGCTTTTGAGAGGTTTGAGCTTATGACTTTGAGAGAGAAATTTGGCAACATAACACCATGAAAATCTTGGGCATTTCTTCAACAAATCCTCCTCTATTTAAAGAGGAAACCATGCACTCTTGAAGCCCCATAATTAGACAACAAGATCATCCCAATTTGAGTGGGATTTGGTGGCTAAGTGAGGAGGAGTGCATGGGTTTAGTCACCATGCACTCTCTCAAGATACTGTTATACTTAGAGTAAATTCACAGGAGAAAACCCTTCCAATTGTATTCATTGCAATACTCTTTTCTTGATGATATTACAGAGAGCAAGAATCGACATATATAGGCGGAAGGGAGAAAAAACTCCTATGACAACTGATATAACAGATTAACTAAAAAAGAACTGAGGACAAAACTAACTTAAATACAAAATACACGAGATTAACAAGTGACCTAGTGAGCTATCTTTACACCCCCCGCAAGCCAATGGATAGAGGATCTCGAACATTGAGCTTGGATGTAAGGAGTAAAACGCTCGTAGCTGATAAAGGTTTGGTAAGAACATCCGCAATTTGTTCAGTAGCCGGAAGATGTTGAACCAGCAGACGCTTGTGAAGAACCAAGTCTCGAACGAAATAGATGTCAATTTCCACGTGTTTTGTCTTGGCATGAAGAACAGGATTGGCGCTGAGATGAACAGCGCTGAGATTGTCACACCACAAGATCGGTTTCTGCAGTAAAGAAATCTGTAAATCACAGAAAAGAGAGTTAAGCCAAATTAATTCAGAGGCTGCTGTGGCTAGACCCCGGTACTCAGCTTCAGTACTCGATCGTGAGATAATGCTTTGTTTCTTCGAGCCCCAAGAGATCAAGTTACTACCAAAGAAGATGCAGTACCCGGAGGTAGATTTCCTGTCGTCTGGATCTGATGCCCAGTCGGCATCAGCATACCATTGAAGAGATAGAGTCTTCGAAGGGGAAATAAGTAAACCATGAGACATTGTACCTTTCAAGTAGCGTAAAATACGCTTGACAAGTTGCCAGTGAGTTGTGGTAGGGGCGTGCATGAATTGACATGCTTTATTGACACTAAAAGAAATTTCAGGACGGGTGAGAGTGGCGTATTGCAGAGCACCCACGATACTTCTGTAGGACCGAACATCATTCAAAGGAGCACCATGTCGAGCAGAAGGGAGAGCACCACTCATCATTAGAGTAGTGATGGCTTTTGCACCAGCCATATTCGTCCGGGTAAGCAAGTCTTGGATGTACTTGGACTGTGATAGAAGCATGCCACCACTTGGGGGGGTAGGAAACCTCAATTCCGAGGAAATAGCTTAGAGACCCCAAGTCTTTTAGAGCAAATTTGGTGTTTAAATCTGCTATCAAAGAAGCAATGACTGAGGAGGAGCTGCCAGTGATAATTATGTCATCGACATACACTAGAATATAGCAGCAAGCACCTTTATACTTTCCAACTAGTAAGGAAGAGTCAGCCCTTGAAGAAGCAAAACCTAAGGTATGTAAGTATTGACTCAGGCGATCAAACCATGCTCTCGGTGCCTGTTTGAGCCCATAGAGGGCTTTGTTAAGCTTACATACCAGAGGAGAAGAAGTCTTTTGTTCAAAACCAAAGGGCTGTTCCATGAACACTGTTTCAGACAGAATGCCATGTAAAAGGCATTATTGATGTCAACTTGCCGAATGGACCATCCATAGGTTAGAGCTAGTGTAAGTAAGACACGAATGGTCACTGGTTTTACAACAGGACTATAGGTTTCGGTATAGTCTATGTCAGCAGACTGATGAAACCCTTTAGCAACTAGCCGAGCTTTGTATCTAGCTATTGTACCATCAGAGTTTCGTTTGATTTTAAACACCCATTTACATCCTACCACCTTTTGATGCGAAGAGAGAGGAACTAGTTGCCAGGTTTGATTGGCTAAGAGAGCATCATACTCCAACTGCATAGCTTTTCGCCAATGAGGATGATTTAGAGATTCTCTTGCATTTGGGGGTTCAGTTTCATCATAAGTAACTGTGAACACCTTGGGCTTAAAAATGCCACTCTTTCCTCTAGTTATCATTGAGTGACTGTTGGTTGTAATAGGAGCAGTGATTGACAAAGGCTCAACTACTGATTCAACAATGGCCTCAACAACAGGAGTAGATTCAATGGAGGTACCAGTATTTGGAGAAGAGATATGTTGTTCAGATGGTGAAGAAGGTAAGCCACCAGGAGCAGATGAATCAGATGCAGTTGGAAATGTAGCAGGAATAGGGATAGTAGGAGTTGTAGGGGTGGGTAATATGGGAACAGCAAGGTTAGGAGATAAAAAGGGCAGTGACTGAGTTACAAGTGAGGGAGAAGAAGCAGCAAATTTAGTATGGGATGTCGATAGAAAGGGGAAGGTCAATTCATCAAATTTAACATTTCTGGAGATGAAAAGACGACCCTCAGGGGATAGACACTTATAGCCTTTGTGTTGGTTGCCATATCCCAAAAAGACACACGGTAGGGAACGAAAGCTGAGCTTATGGGAGTTATATGGGCGAAGACAAGGATAACAACAGCAACCGAAGGTTTTGAGAAAATGATAATTGGGCTGAATTTGAAAAAGACGAGTTAAAGGACACACGCCATGTAAGACAGTGGATGGAAGTCTATTAATAAGATAGACAGCTGTAGAGAAAGAGTCATCCCAAAACTCAAGAGGCATTGAAGCCTGAGACAGTAATGTGAGGCCAACATCTACAATTTGTCTATGTCTACGTTCAACTATTCCATTCTGCTGCGATGTATATGGGCAAGAGAATCTGTGTTTTATGCCATGTTGTTTAAGGAAAGGAGTAAATGTTTTTAACTCACCCCCCCCCCCCATCAGACTGAAATCTCAGAGTAGGATATCCCAACAGTTTTTCAACAGAGGTTTTAAATGATATAAAGGCAGCAAAAGCATCAGATTTAGCTTGTAAAAAATATATCCAAGAGTAATGGGAAAATACATCTACAAAGCTAATGTAGTATCGAAATCCATTTCTAGATGGTTTGTACGCCGGGCCCCAAACATCAGCCACTACAAGTTGGAGGGGAGCAGTATATTGAGTAAGGGATGGAGTGTAAGGTAAAGGCATGAGTCTTGCCAATGGCACAAGCATTACAAAAATTGACATGTTTATTCAAAGGTAAAGCAGGAGAACATGATTTAATAATGTTTCTAACAATATTCATGGCCGGATGACCCAGCCGTTTATGCCAAATGTCTAGTAATGAATGTTTAGTACTGACATTAACAGAAGAAGGCAGAGAAGTTTGAGAAAGCAAACATGTAGGACTGGCGCTACTTTGGTTGAAGGAGCTTGGCAGTGAGGAGGAGGAATGTCGTGGTGAGATGTTGAACCGGTACAGCCCATCATGGAGTGGTCCTTTGAGAAGGATTTGGCCAGTAAGGGAGTCCTTCACATAACAGAAATCAGAATGAAACTCAAAATAGACAGAGTTATCCCTAGCAAATTGACTGACGCTGATTAGATTCTTAGTTATGTGAGGCACATGAAGGAGATTATTAAGGTGAAATATGTGATTAGGGGAAGTAAATGAAGAATAGGCAGAGTGGGAGATGGGTAAACCTGTACCATTTCCAACCTGCATCTGATTTCCTCCAGAGTATTCAGAACTTACTGCCATATTATTGAAATTATTGGTCAAGTGGTTTGTGCTCCAGAGTCAGGATACCACCCGTTATCCTGATTAAGGTTGGATGAGGTCAACAGTGCAGCCATTTGAGGAGGATTCTGTGGAAATGTCCTTGCACCAAACTGAGAATAAAAAGCATTAGGACTGTTATGAGAGTTTTGTTGAGGAGGCATACAGTTCTGGTCAGGTCTTCCATTGGGTGAGTAGCACTTCATGGCTGTGTGACCAAATTTGAAGCAAATTTGGCATTGAGGCTTATTGCGATTGTTCCAAGACCTGCCCCCTCGGTTTGAACACCCTCTGCCTCTTGAGCCAAAGTTCTGATTATTCTGAAAATGATTTGATGTTTTCTGAGGATCATGCTCACTATTATGCTGACTCTGAGTCATCAAATTAGCTGAAGGTGGAGTTCCATCAGAGTTTACCACCTTAAGCTTGCTTTCAATCCTGGTTTCATGAGTTAAAAGTAGGGCCATAACATCCTGCACTTCCTGATGTTCTGTGGATGTTGTTAATGCTGAGATCATCGACTCATATTCTGATCCTAGACCGTTTAGAATGTACATGATATGGTCCTCTGTGTCGACTACTTTTCCAACCGCAGCAAGTGCATCAATGCAGTTCTTAATTTGTGAAAAATAATCGTTTAAGGTCATGGATCCCTTTTGCATCGTCTGAAGCTTGGATTTCAATCTCATGATTTGAGCTCTGTTTCGAGAATTAAAGATTTGGAACAAACATTTCCAAATTTCACTTGCAGTTTTACAATGAATCACCTGCTCTAGTATACTTTCAGACATGGATCCTAGCAGCCACGAAGAAATCAAGCTATCCTGTCTTTTCCATTTCATATATTCAGGATTCATTTTGGTTGCAGTAGATCCTTCTTTAATTAGAACTCTTTCTGGAGGAGGATCTATATCTTTGCATATGAAACTACCAAGGTTATGTCCTTCTAGGGCAAATTCAATCTGTACTTTCCAAACAAGAAAATTATCATTACTCAACTTAACTGTGGAGATCTTATTACCAGGATTGACGACTTGTTCAGATAGATTGCCAGATTCGACCACAGGTTCAACGATCTCAGTATTTGTTGAAGAATCCATGAGTAGATTTGATCAACGAACTCCACAAAAATCGCCGAATTGCTGCAACAGATCAGCCAAGATTATCGCTAGTTTACAAAACGAATCAAGGATCGAGAGTTGTCGTTGGACTTCTGCTCTGATACCATCTCAAGATATTGTTATACTCAGAGTAAATTCACAGGAGAAAACCCTTCCAATTGTATTCATTGCAATACTCTTTTCTTGATGATATTACAGAGAGCAAGAATCGACATATATCGGCGGAAGGGAGAAAAAACTCCTATGACAACTGATATAACAGATTAATTAAAAAAGAACTGAGGACAAAACTAACTTAAATACAAAATACACGAGATTAACACGTGACCTAGTGAGCTATCTTTACACACTCCACCTCCTAAAATTAATTTTATTTTGAATTAATTAATTTAATGGAAAATTAATTTTAGTTAATTAATTTAAATTAATAATCTAAAATTCTATTTTAATTTTGAATTTAAATTTTAAATTAATTCATAATTAATTTAAAATAATTATTAATTAATTAATTAATTAATTATATTATTATATATTAATTTAATATCTAATATTAAATTAATATTTTGCAACCAATCCCGACCATTTTTGAAATGCAATTTCTCAAACATGAATCCCTATTCACGTGCTCGATATTTAAATCATCTTTAAATATGTCTAACTCTCAAAATTAGGTTTAACTAAAAACCAACGTGTCGGTAATATCCAATATGATCGATATCGTCCCTAAATTGAATTTGAACAATTCGAATTCTTTCCATCACTTTGTTCCAAATTTTGTTCCTTAAGCTAGCAAGGGACCTAATGGACCTACAGATCATGGGCTCCAACGATTCGAGGTTTAACTGGTTAAACTCATTAAACCTAGTTAACCAACATTCGTTAACTACTGGATCACTCCATTATAGCCTAGTAGTTGCACTCCCCTCACTGTAGATATGTTTCTGTCCACTTGATATAACCTTGATTAGTAAGTCGACCCTTCACAGGTCGTTCGTAACTATAGCTAGGTCAAAAGGTCCGTTTTACCCTTATAGCACTTCTTAATTCCTTAAGTCCATTGATCCTCTAATGAACAATTTGTTTATGGTCCAACCATCAAACAGAGTCCCTCTTGGGCCAATGAGAGGGTGGGGACCCTTGTTCAAGTCTCGGAGTTAGCACTTAAGGGAACAACCTTTTTGCAATCCCTAATATGGGTAGGAGTGAATTCCATCTTGCAAAACTCTGTCCCCAGCTATTTATCCAGTCTTATTCCCAAAATGGTAGGCTTATTGAGTCGGCGACGTTGGGCCACTATCACCGGTGTAAATCAAAGGATAATCCTGAACAAACAGGAGTTCATAGTTAGCTTAGGATTAAGATCGAGTTACCTAGGTCATTGTATGAAATAGTCAGTCTTATCAGTAAACGGTGTTATAAAGTAAGAGTGACTTATTTCTTGGTCCGGTCTTGTACAAACTCATTTGCATAGGATGCTCCTACTCGCATGTCTCTATATGAACGATCTAGGATCACATCGTTTGCCTTATGTTCAAAGTAGGGCCGCATCCATAGTGTCCCCAGGATAAGGTACCCAGTCTTATCCCTATATTATAGACCATTTTGGTTATATACTAGAACTTGATCCCTGTCTATATTTTCACATATAGTTCGAGTATTTCATGTTATAACCAAGGATTCTTATATATTGGATTTAGGTTATATATAAACAAGCAATTCACTGAATAATACGGTAACATCTTTATTGCAAAAAGATTACAAACTATGAGTTTTAGGACATAAAACCCAACAAGCATGATGTGTGAATTCATCCATTCATTTAAAAAGCATGTTGTCTTGTTGTTGGTTTTCTTATTGGCTTTAAAAGCATGTTGAATGCGGTGAATAGCTTGATGTTTGTGTTGTTTGTTGGTTCGTGGCTCCCTAGGTGTGAACTACTTACCAGTACCATGGTTTGTACTGACCCCCCTCTCCAACTTCCAAATTATGCAGGTAATGGTGTATGCTACAAGCCGGTGATAATGCAATCAAGGAGGTTCATGAGAAAGCGTTAGTTATAGCATTTTACTTCTTTTGTTTCTCTGTTGTGATTAAAGTAGTCAATATAATACAACAGCTTGAACACTAGGTTGCTTAGTCTAATTCGATTTTACCTTTTTTCAAGGAAATCGTATTGTACTCTTTTGATGTAGATGTCCAATTGAGTACAAGCTCTCAGTAGATACTTATGTACCCTATTGAACTCTAGAGTTTTTCACTACTGGAACTTAGAGTGGCGACAATTTGAGGTAAAAAATCTCCAAGGTAGCGCTTAGATTGAATCTCCCAATCAAGGAATAAAATTGCATAATAAATCAACTCCTTCAATCATGCTCAATCTATCTGCTAACACCTTATACCCACAAGGTTAGGGTATGCAGCCCCAGTTTGGAGAAAATCCATTATACATAAAATCATGTAATTAAATCAATTTTTACCAAAATAGCTCTTTTGACACCTAAAAATGTATATTTCACAAATCTTGACTAGAAACATTGCACATAGACTAATTTTGCATAATTTTGTTTTATTTACTCAAGAATACATCATTAATTACAAGATTTCAAACAATAAACTTAAGTTTCAAACAAAAATGAATGTTATCATCTAGGCGGACAATAGTAATTAGTTTTGAAGTTAATTGGGAGGTACCAACCTATGAAACTAGTGTTTTGAAATTTTGTTCATTATGAGATGTTTATTAGTTTCAACTACTTGTTTACGTAAATGATAGTTTTAAGTTTTGAAGTTAATCAAGAGATAGAAACGTGTGAAATTAATTTATGGTAGAAAAGAAAAACACAACTTCAAATGGAAATGAATTTCATGTTAAATATAGTATACTTAGTTATTAGGTTTGACATTAATGGAAAGACAAAAACCTAAGGCCCCGTTTGATAACCATTTGGTTTTTTGTATTTAAAAATTATGATTGTTTTCATCCAATCTCCTTACAATGGGTTTTCATCCTTGTTAAAGACACACTTGTGAGTTCCTAGCCAAATTTCGAAAACAAAAACAAGTTTTTGAAAACTATTTTTTTCTAGTTTTCAAATTTTGACTTGGTTTTTGAAAACATGGGAAGGAGATAGATGACAAAACAAAGAAACTTGTGCATGTAGTGTTTTTAAGCTTAATTTCCAAAAACCAAAAACCAAAAACCAAACGGTTATCAAACAGGGCTAAGAAATTAGGTTTATGTTAAGTATATTCAATTATTAGGTTTGACATTAATTGGAACGCAAAAACGTAGGAAATTAGTTTTTGTTAAGTATATTTAATTATTAGGTTTGACATTAATTGGAAGGCAGAAACGTAGAAAATTAGTTCATGTTAAGTCTATTTAGTTGTTTCAAAGTTTATGTTCATGATAAGATATTCATTAAATTTAGTGTGACCATAGTTAATGGCTTTGAAGTTATGGATGTAGAAAAGTATGAAATTAGTTTGTGTTTGTTTGGTATATTTAGTTCCTTATAAGATATTGATTAGTTTAATCTACTAGTGGACAGTAGCTATTTATTTTTGTAGTTAATTTAGAAGTGGAAAAATGTGAAATTAGTTTAGGTTTATTTGGTATATTTAGTTTTCTTTTTGAAGTTTATGTTGGTTATGAGATTTTTTACTAGTTCAATCTAACATGTCTAGATGAGTTAATTGAGTCCTAGAAAAGTATGAAGTTAGTTAATCATTTTGAATATTTAAGATGCATTTAGAACTGATTGTGGAATAGCTAAGTGCATGTTTGGAAGTGATTTTGAAATGAAAATCACTTTCGTCATATTCGAAATCACCGCAAACATACTTTTAATTATTCAAAATCAATATTTCATGTTTGAATTTACACTTTTAAACGTCAATTCATATCATCAAAATGGATTTTGAATTATTAAAGACTTGTTTCGAGGTGATTTTAAATATGACAAAAGAGATTTTAACAATTTAAAAATCACTTCCTAATATCGTTTTTGTCGTGCTAAAAATTACTTTCATTTCAAAATTGTGATGTTTGGAAATGATATAGATAAGTGATTTTTGAAAAAGGCAAACAATGACTTTTAGTGATTCCTATTCCTATTCCATTTTGGTAATTTCTAAGTTATTTTTGTCAAAAGTGATTGAGAGAATTTGTTTTTAAAATGACTATCATTTCAAATTCAAAAAATATTGTTTTAAAAAAACCGTTATTTCACTACTTTATTTTGTCCTACAATTTTGAGAAAGCTAAAAGCAAGCAGAGAGAAGGAGAGAAATTATGTGTATATTATTGAGGTGTTTTCACATTGAGGAAATACAAAGGACAATGCTGAATATAAGGCCTAATAGAAGGACAGCTGGAGCAAGATAATAGGCCAACAAAATAACCAAAAACTTACAGACAATAATAGAAGAATAGTCTAGAAGAATAATCATCAAAGTACATTTTATCATCCCCCCGCAAGCGAAGCCGACCGAGATAGGACAGCAAGCTTGTTACAAAGACTTTGGAAACGAACAGTAGGCAACGATTTAGTTAAAATATCAACCAACTGATCCTCGGATGGTACAAAACGAAGAATCAACTGCTTGCGCATAACTTTCTCTCTAATAAAGTGATGGTCAATCTCAATATGTTTAGATGGCTATATAGAACTGGATTCGCAGCTAGATATGTAGCACTAATGTTATCACACAATAACAAGGGCGGAGAGATCGGTGAGAAACCAAGTTCAGAAAGTAGAGATTGAATCCATACCAGTTCAGCAGTAGCATTAGAGAGACCACGATATTCAGACTCTGCACTAGATCTCGAAACAACTTTCTGCTTAGCGGAAGACCAAGAGACTAAGTTAGATCCAAGAAAAACACAATACCCACTAGCGCTACGACGGTCATCAGGACAGCTCGCCCAATCAGCATTAGTTTAACTAGTCAACGATAATGGTCCCGAGCTAGAGAAATGAAGACCCAAGTTGCTTGTTGCATTTAAATACCTGAGAATTCGCTTGACCAAGTTCCAATGGGCTATAGTTGGGGCATGAAGAAACTGACATACCTTGTTTACGGCGAAGCTCAAGTCGGGTCTAGTTAAAGTACAATATTGAAGAGCCCCGACCAACCTACGGTACTGTGTAGGATCTTGCAGTAAATCACCTTCATGTGCCGAGATAGAGGACCCAGCAGCCATTGGAGTAGTCATAGGCTTACAAGAAATCATCTAGGCCTGCTGCAGTAAGTCATGGAAATATTTCCTTTAGCATAAGTGTAAAGAGTCAGCCTCACGATGAACCTCTATGCCATGGAAATAGGACAAGTCTCCAAGGTCTTTGAGGGCAAATAAAGCATTCAGGGATGCAATAAAATTTTGAATAAAAATTGAATTGTTTCCAGCAACAATAATATCATCAACGTAAATTAGTACAGCCACAAAAATGCCATTTTTGTTGAAGAAAAACAGAGAAGAATCAGCTTTGGAAGCAGGAAAATTCCAACCCAAAAGACATGAACTAAGCTTCATAAACCATTCCCTTGGACTTTGCTTCAACCCATATAAAGCCTTTTTTAGTTTACAAACATGTGTTGGCTTGTCCTTGGCAACAAAACCGGGTGGTTGGATCATATAAACATCTTCATGTAGATCCCCGTTGAGGAACGCATTGTGAACATCCAGTTGTTTAATGATCCAATTAGATTGAACGACGAGAGATAGAATTATTCTAATAGTTGCAGGTTTAACCACGGGACTAAATGTCTCAAAATAGTCTATCCCATGAGTTTGATCAAAGCCTCAAGCAACGAGACGAGCCTTATATCTCTCAATAGATTTCTGGTTTCAGCTTGATTTTATATACCTATTTACAGCTAACAACCTTGTAATCAGGGGAATTAGGAACAAGTATCCATGTGTTGTTTTGAACGAAGGCCTTATACTCCTTATCCTTAGCATCTTTCCATTCATCACTCTTGATTGCCATTTTAAAACTTGAAGGTTCGGTCACAGGGGGGAAATGGAGCTGGATGAGGCTAGCCAACATTTTGGTTTAAAAACACCGGCCTTATCTCTAGTAATCATGGGATGTACATTGGTTGGTATGAGGGAAGTAGGTGAAGATATGGAAGGAGAAAGATCAACGGAAGAATAAGAGGATGAATGTGACTGAGATGGAGAAGGGGAAATGTGAGGAGAAACAGAAGGAGATTGAGATTGAGATGGAGAAGATGTCATGGCAGACTGGTGGCGAACGAAATTTGGGGATGAAATAGAAGCAAAACCTGCCGGCAATGAGGGAGTAATAGCGGAAGTAGAAGGAGATCTAGAGGGAGATAAAAAAGGACTAGATGATAAAAACTGAGGAGCAGCAACCGAAGGCTGTGAGGGTAGGGAAGAATGCAGGGGGGAATATGAAATGGAGCCAAATTGAAAACAAAATGGTCAGGTTGTGGGGATTTTACAGTACCAAACTTAAAGGAACCAGTAGCACATGGAAAGCTGTTTTCATTAAAAACAACATGCCTAGATACATATATACGGCCAGTAATGGGATCAAGACATAAGTATCTTTTATGGTTGGAACTATAGCCCACAAACAAACACTATTTAGATCGAAAAACAAGTTTATGTTCAATGAATGGGCTCAAAAAGGGGAAACAAGCACATCCAAAGGAACGAAGCAAAGAGTAATCAGGAAGTTTCTTATAAAGCTTATAATAAGGATAATGAAGATCTAATACAGGGGTAGGCAGTCGATTTATAATATAAACTGCAGTTTGAAAGGCAAAACTCCAAAAATTCAAGGGCAAACCCGAGTGAGCAAGCAAAGATAGACCGATCTCTACAACGTGTCTATTTTTCCTCTCTACACGACCATTTTGTTGGGGTGTATATGGACATGAAACTCTATGAAGAATACCATTGGAGGCCAAGAGAGAAGAGATAGATCGGAACTCACCGCCCCAATCAGTTTGAAGACATTTAATTTGTCTACCAAATTGTGTCTCAACGAACTTTTTAAAATTAAGAAAACATGGAAGAGTTTCATTCTTGGATTTAAGAAGATAAAGCCAAGTAAATCGAGTATAGTCATCAACAAATAAAAGGAAATAACGATTGTCATTAACAGAAATTTGAGGGGAAGGTCCCCATACATCGGAGTGTACTAATTGAAACGATTTAGTAGTTTTAGTAACAGACAAAGAGAATGGTAAACGGTGACTTTTAGCTAGCTGACATGAGTTACAAAATTCATTGACATAAAGGGAAGAAACACCACAAATTTGCAAAACTCTCTTCAACACAGCAACGGCAGGATGGCCCAACCGAAGGTGCCAAATGGACTGGACTGGGACTGCAGCTAAGGATGCGGCAGGAGAAGTTGAAAAAACAGACTTGAGAAGAGAAGACAACTTGTAGAGACCGTCTTCAAGCTTGCCCCGAAGGAGGATTGTCTTGGTTTGAAGGTCCTTGATAAGAAAATAAAAAGAGTAAAATTCAACATAAGCTTTATTATCTTGACATAAATGAGGGACACTAAGGAGTTTCTTAGTGATAGAAGGAGTATGAAGAACATTATGAAGTAAAATTGGTTGAGAAGAAGAAGTAATAAAACAAGAACCAATGTTGGAGATAAGAACTTGCTTACCATTTCCAACCGTTATTTGTTCACCACCGTTGTATGCCATTGGATTGCACAACGAAGAAATATCCTGGGTCATATGATGAGTGGCTCCCGAGTCAAGAAACCATGATTCATTCGGGAGAGAAAAATATGTGGGAGCAGTAGAGGAAGTATCGGAAAAGGACTGTTGAACAGAGGGATTGGCAGTGTGGATTAAGGCTTGAGGGGGAGGGGTTTGATAGGCAAGATTAGTTCTATGATGACATATCAAGGCAGTGTGGCCAAATTTTCCACAAATTTGACACTAAGGCTTGGAATTTGTAGACCTAGAAGACCAATTTGAAGGCAAAGAGGGTTGCGGTTTTCCAAGAATTCTGGGAAAAACAGAGGACTGAGGGGAAACAGAGGATGAAGAAAATGAAGGCCTAGGAAAATTATTAAAGGGAGCATGAGTTTTAGTATTAAAACGACGATTAGAGTGATGAATGTTCAGAGTACTAAGGTTTGCTTGGGCAATGTTAAGCTGATCAACCGAATTTTGTTTCTCTAGGCGAGCTTCATAGGCCAACAATAAACTACGGACAACCTCCAAAGACAGATTATCAGACTTATTCTGAATGGTAGTTACAAAAGCATTGTATTCGCTCCCTAGACCATCTAAAATATGTGTTAAGTGATCACGGTATGAAATGGGTTCCCCAATAGCAGCAAACTTAACAGAAATTTCTTTTATCTTAGCCAAATACTGAGATACAGACAAACTATCTTTCTTAATTTTTTGCAGTTGAGTTTCCAGACCCATAATATGAGCAGTGGTATTCGAATCATATGAACGAGTAAGAGAAGACCAAATATCAGCAGCAATTTTCAGACTAACGATTTCTCCCATTTTTTCTTCAGACAAGGAAGAATAAATCCAACACATAATAAATCTATTGTACCTTTCCCCATCCAAGGAACTCAAGATTCGGTTGAGATTGATTCTTATCAAGAAATTGAGGAGGAGGTGGAATCGTCCCATCAAGGAAGCCAGACAATCCATTTGCGAGAACGGCGTTGAGCAACTGATTTTTCCACAGAAGAAAGTTATTATCATTGAGTTTAACCGATCGGGGTTGATAACTCTCCAAAAGGGAGTTATTTAAGCCTAAGTTTTATAATGATTTGTGTGTCATTTGTGCTAAATAGGGTTGCTTTTAGATGAATATTGCATGTTCTAACCCATTTGGAAGAATGGATGCTTTGGAAGTTATTTTGTGCAGAATATATTGCTGAGCGACTTGAGGGAGCAAAATCTGTGCTCCAGCAAAGCAGGGAGCAAAACTGTCACGTCACAGCTCGTTAGTCATTTTAATGAACTAAAGTTAGTTAAGCTATTCTCGGATTTATGAAGCAAGGAGAGCCATCCACGTGTTTAGGTCAACCTAATTCAAGCTTGTCTTCATTCTATAAAAGGGAAGAGCCGTTCAAGTCAAATTCATTCCACTCGTGGGGAAGAGATCATTTCTCATTTCCATCATTGGGAGCCGAATAGAGGAGGAAGATTGGGGACTACAAGAAGACCATCAATTACGAAGTTGATCAAGGGAATTAGTATTTTCTTGTATTATTTTGTAATTATGGATGCACATACTCAGATTGTAGTGTGTGTTATCATGAATATGAACTAAATCTCTTTAGGTGCTGGTTAGGAGTTATGTAATTGCTATGCTTAATTCTCTATGCAATATATGTTGATTTGATGCATCTTGATTATTTGTTGTGCTCATTTATATTTTATGCCCGCTTGGCCAGCCGGTATGAATACCACTTCTTAGTTTCAGGGATGATTTGGGA
Organism: Luffa aegyptiaca; assembly: GCA_017139565.1. Lineage (NCBI taxonomy): Eukaryota > Viridiplantae > Streptophyta > Magnoliopsida > Cucurbitales > Cucurbitaceae > Luffa > Luffa aegyptiaca. Next base: position 39,170,309 of record CM029397.1, read on the forward strand.
AGTGTGTGGCATTTAATCACACTAGATCATTGTGTATTGGTGAACGCCAGTGGCTGAGCTAGGGATAGCCAGTTGCCTAGTGCTTGATCGGTAGTACGTCATTGGAGTTGAAACACATTCTAAAAAATCCAGAGTTCCGGGAGGATCCTCCTAATAAGACTGCAAGAGTTTTGCCTGATCAATAATATTGCTAGAGCATCTTTTAAAACAATTACTAAATCCTGACCAACGCCTGTTTCTAATCTGTCTGCTTTATTTGTTTACTTTTTGTTCCGTCATTTCTTTTGCTTCAGCATTCTATAAAAATCAATCATTTTAACCACTTTTGAAACCATTAAAGAGTTACACAAAATAGATAAAGTGAGAGCTAATTTAGACCCTGGATTCGATAAATACTTATTACTTGCTGCGGATTCTGTATGCTTGCACAGTGTTCTAGAGTTTATTTTTACCTTATTTTTACCCACTTTGGAAACCCAACAGGGGTTGAGGCAATGTAGGGTACGGGTTAGGGGTGAAGAAATTAGGGTTTGGGGGGAATGGTTGATTTTGTGGAGCTTGAAACAAAGGGCGAGGATAAAATGTCTATGTCTGGGGAAAATTTTGCGTTTGAGGATAAGGTTGCTGATGATAGGGATAATAAGGTGTAGCTTGGTAAAATGAATTTGGATTGAAGGGAGCAAAGGGAGGAGGGTTGGCTTGAGTTCGATTTTGGATAGGGGGCCGAGTAACTGGTGTGGCGGTGGGTGTCGACATCACCGGCGGGTTGTGGATGGGAGTGATAACAGGGGTTACATGTGGAGTGCTAATGGTTACGCCAGGAGTTGGTTGCTAATCAGAAGAAATTTGAGAAGATGAGCCTTCATCGATGTTCATTTTGGAGAAGAAGAAGAAGGAGCTTATAGCTCTGATACCATAAAAGCAAGCAGAGAGAGGGAAAGAAATTCTGTGTATATTATTGAGGTGTTTTCACATTGAGGAAATACAAAGGACAATGCTGAATATAAGGTCTAATAGAAGGACAGCTGAAGCAAGATAATAGGCCAACAAAATAACCAAAAACTTACAAACAATAACAGAAGAATAGTTTAGAAGAATAATCATCAAAATACATTTTATCAAAAGCCTTTTCTTTCCCTTCCTAAAATTTCTGTCCAACTTTCTCTAGCTTTATTTATCTCTAATTTTTTCGGTCTCTTTATATATATTTTTTTTAAATTTTTTATAATCTTTCTAACTTTATTCTCTAAAAAACTCTCTCTCAAATTTTTTTTTTTTCTAATACAACAAATGTGGAGGTGAAATTTTGAGTCTCCAATTTCACAAAAGCAATAAATGCTTTGATCGGTAAATTATACTCATGTTGGTGTTTAGTTGATATTATGGATTTAAAATATACAACACTTTTTTTGTATAAATATAATTGCAATAATACACAATGTCAATTTGAATGATTTTTATGAGTAGGCTTAAATTAAATATGAGATATTTAATTTGGTAATTGATTAATTGGTTAATTTGATTTAATTTAATTAATTGAATTGAAACTACAGGTTATGTGAGAGATATTCATTTACATATGATTGAAATGATTAATTAAATGTGATTTAATTAATTATTAATTGATTAAAATTAAAATAAAATTAATATTAAATTAGAAAATAACTCCCAGTAGTTGCTGGGAGTTATCTGATACGTGGGTAACTCCCACGTTACCCTCTCTCTCACATACCTGATATTCATGCCTGGGAGGTACATAGTAGGTAATCTCTGGCCATTTGACAGTACACAAAATCTCTCTCAAGCTCTCTCTATCAAGAAGAAGAAAAAAAATACAGAACGATTCTTTCAGTGTTTTTGCTTTCAAGATTTCCCTACAACTTCAAGTTTGGTCCCACAACCAAATCTCAATATCCCAGAGAATAACAGAGGTTTTTGATTGGTGGTGTCTTCACACTTGTTGTCCCAATAAGATTGGAAGGTGATAACGTGCATAGTGAGCTATTTTTTCCTGTTCATTTTAGTTAGTCTTTGAGTATTATTTGGCCAATTTAATACATTTTCATTTTCTTTTTGTAGGAATTGATTATTGAAGCTAAATCGAGAAATTGGAGTTGTTCAGGTGTTCGGGACGCTAAAAGAAGCCAAAGGAACGAAAAGGAATCGAGTTAGAGGCTTACAAATGAGGCAAACCCGAGAACTAGCATCGAGATGCTGCCATTTTGGAGTCTCGATGCTGCAAAAATCTCCTTAAACAAAATGGCAAGCGACAGCGTCGCGACGATGTCCATAGCATCTTGACGATGTCGACAGATTTCTATAAATACAATATGATGTACTACGGCCAAAGGGAATTCAATTTGAGAGATTTTAGCCCTAATTTCGACTAGAGACCTTCTGTGGGAGCTGAAGCAAGGCCAAGGAGTGGGAACCAAGCTTGAAGACGTGGAGATCGTGACGGGGACGTGTCGGTTTCAACGGATTCAAGAGTTTTCCTTTCTTTTCCTTACCTCTAGTTAGCTTTTATGGCTTTTTCATATCTAGCTTATATTGTAACGCCATGTATGCGTAGCTAGATGTGTTTCTTAGGGATTGATGTAGTCGTTTATGTTGATGAATTAATTATTGGGATGTTTTGTGCACTTATTTTATGTATGCAATTATGTTTAAATGCTTTCAGTTACTTGATCACTAGTTTAATGATTTAAGTGTTGAATCTTGCTCGGGAGAGGGGATTTAGCATAGACTTTACTAAATTGCATAGCTAAAGTAGAATTCTAAGATCGGGAGATTTAGAATAGCTTTAGAAGTTGTTAAAAGAACTAAAAGTCTTGCATGTTAATGGACTTAGATAGGGATATCAAGTTAATTATATGCATGAGAATCAATTATGCTCGGGAAAGATAGTTATGATTTACAGTTCTTAGACTTATAAAATAATTGCAAGTTACAATTCATTCCCTTTAATTAATCCTAATCTAAATTGGCGAAATCAATTCCCTAAGAATTCTTCCAATTGAATTTCAACCATTTAATTTGCATTGCCTTTTATTTCAATATTTCATTACTTTTTTTATCTCTAAATAAAATTGGGCAAAAGTATTCATGGTACTTAGTCTAACTAGAAAACCAATCCAGAGGACGACATTCGATTTCATAATCACTATATTATTACTTAACCTGTACACTGGCGGTAAGCAAATCGCGCATCAATTCATGATTTAGAACAAGTGAGATTTCTACTGTATTTGAGTTGCCAATGAAAGTAAGTTTCGTAAAATGTTTACAGTAGATTAGAAAGCATGCCTAGCCTTAATTTAAATCTTAGAAATTGTTTCTTTGTATTTTGCCAATGTGCTGGTATTTTAGAAACTTAATTGAACTACGATCGATTCATGTCGCTTCCGCTGGGATTCGATTCCTACAAGAAGATAGGTTGAGGGTTATATATGTAGGGATAAAAGCCCTAACGCAATGGAAGCGATCAGGAACAATTCGTAATTAATTTAGAATTAAGAAATACCAGTACACTGGCAAATGCATAAACATATAGAGATCTAAATCTTCTACTGTAAAATAGTTAAGCATGCTGAATTTTATTTTAGAATCTAATTCTAAAAAAATAAAACTATAGAGAAGAGAAGACCAAGTACTTACTCTCGTTGTGACTCTGGATAGATTTCACAACCTCCTTGGGAACGATCACGACCACAACAATTCTTCTGTATTGGAACACAACCACAGGGAAACACTGGTATTCTCTGGGGAAAAGGAGACCAAGGGAGTGGAACCTTGGTCTTGATTTTAGGGAAACTGACTGAGAACCTTGTGTGCATATGGCCTAGGCGTGTAGGCCTATTTATAGGAATGAGGGATGAATTAAATTTAATTCAAAATTAAAGATAATTCATATTTAAATAATTAATTAATTATCTAATCAATTAATTACCAAATTAAATATCATATTGATGTGGACTTTTCCTACCGCAAGAGCACGGGTCAAGTAATAATATAGTGATTTGTAAAATTGAATGTCGTCCTCCAGATTGGATTTTAAGTTAAACTAAGTACCGTGAATACTTTTGTTCAATTTTATTTAGGGACCGAAAAGTAGTGAAATTTAGAAAACAAAGGTGATGCAAGTTAAAGATTGAGATTCAATTAAAAGAATTCTTAGGGAATTGATTTCGTCAATTTAGTTTAGGATTAATTAGATGGAATGAATTATAACGTGCATTTATTTTATGAGTCTAAGAACCTTTTATCACAGTTATCTCTCCCGAGCATAATTGATTCTCATGCATATAACTTGATATCCCTATCTAAGTTCATTAGCATGCAAGGCTTTTAGTTCTTTTGACAATTTTCTAAAGCTATTCTAAATTCCATCACGAGCTTAGAATTTCTACTTTAGTTATGCAATCTTAAATAAGTCTACGTTAAACCCCCTCTCCCGAGCAAGATTCAATACTTAGATCATTCAACTAGTGGCCAATTAATCGAAAGCATTCAAACAAGATTGCATACATAAAACAATTGCACAAAACATCCCATAAATTAATCCATAAACATAAACGACTACATCAATCCCTAAGAAACACACTTACCTACTCATACATGGTGTTACGATATAAACTAAGCATGATAAAGCCATTAAATTCTAACTAAAGATAAGGAAAAGGAAGGAAAACTCTTGAATCCGTCGAAACCGGTACGTCCCCTTCACGATCTCCACGTCTTCAAGCTTGGTTCTCGCTCCTATGACTTGCTTCAACTCCCACAGAAGGTCTCTAGTCGAAATTAGGGCTAAATTCTCTCAAATTGGACTCCCCTTGGGCGTAGCAAATTGCATTGTATTTATAGGAATCTGTCGACAGCATCGAGACGCTATAGACAGCGTCACTACGCTGTCCTCTGCCGCCACAGGCAAATAAGGAAAACCTCGACAGCGTCGAGACGCTCTAGGGCAGCGTCACGATGTTGTGGCCTTTACCGCCCATTCTGCTTATGGAAAGTTTCTAGCGTCGAGACGCCACAAGAGCAGTGTCGAGACGCTAGCTCTCGGGTATGTCTACTTTGTGAAGCCTCCAACTTAATTCCTTTTTGCTCCGTTGGCTTCTTTTAGCGTTTCGAACATCCAATCAACTCCAAGTTCTCGATTTGGCTTCGATAATCATTTCCTACAAAATAAACATTAAAGTACATTAAAATGGCCAAAAATTACTCAAAGACTAACTATAATTTATCGGGAAATATAGCTCGCTATGCGTGCTATAGCATATATTTAATTTAAGCCTACAATTAAATCATATTTAATTGTATTTCTCTCATAACCTATAGTTTTAATATGAATCTAATTCATATTAATATTTGAACTCCCAAATATTTAATTCTCACATAAATTAATTTTGAATCGTATTCAAAATTAAATTTATATTATAAAGTTTAATTAACATATAATGTATCACCATACATATATTATTTCCCTTAGTAAATTTGAACACTTCAATTTACAATCAAGACTTAATTGTCTCAATACCCTTTACGAGCTACCAATGGGACCTAATGGATCTACAGATCATAAGCTCCAATGATATGAGATTAATTGCTTAAATTCATTAACCAAATTAATCAATATTCGTTAACTGTGGGTGCACTCCACCAAAAACCCACAGCTGCACTCTTCTCAGTGCAGATATATTTCTGTGTCCACGGATATAGACCAATAACAACAAGTTAGTCCTTCACAAGTGTTTGTAACACTAGCTGGGTCAAATTACCGTTTTACCCCTAGGTTACCTCATGTCCTTAAGTACCAGTGCTCCTCTAATGAACAACCTGTTTATGGTCCAACCATTAAACAGAAATCTCTCACAGGTCAGTGAGAGGGTAGGACCCTTTGTTCAAGTCTCGGAGACACCACTTAAGGGAACACTCATCTACTTACCCAAAAGTTAGGAAGTAGTGAATTCCATCTTGTATGATTATGTTCCCAACTCCTCACTCAGCCTTGTCCCTAAAATGGTAGGCTTATTGAGTTGGCAAACTTGCCACTTTTACCCATACAAATCAAAGGACAATCCCTTGTGAACTGTTCATAATACACTCAGGATTTAGACTAAGTTGTCTAGGTCATCCTATTGAAATAGAAACATACCTAGTCAACGGAGTTACATCTAGTGGTTACTAGTTTTTGGTCCGATCTTATGCAAACTCATTGCATAGGAATCCCCACTCGCATTTCACCTACATGAATGCGTTGGATCATTGAATTTGTATCAAATACAAAGTGGGTCGTATCCATAGTGTCGACAGGATAAGGTACTGATAACGCTCATTTATGTGCATTATTTAGCCTTAAAAACCTAGGTTATTGCGAAGAAAGCAAAAACTTTGTGCTTAAAATATTATCTTTTCGAGTCGAATTAGCAAAAGTCTTAGAATCTTGTGGAAAATCTTAGAAATATAGAATTTATGTTTAAAATGTACAAAAAGAGATTATTTTTGTAAGAATTTATGCAAGTTAATGTTTTTGTGCAGAGGACTTCGCAAGGAAAATGCGCCCGCAATTGGAGATTAAAGGTCAACGGAGCAAAAGAGTCGAAGTGAATATTTGCACCTGCATCTGGTTCTGAAGACCAATATGCACCCGCAACCTTATAAGGAAGGAAGCCCCAGCTAAAGATAGAATTGTCAAGACAATGCATACAAGAGATTTTGCGCTCGATATGCGGTCGCAACTGGCCTTTCCGACAGAATACCGAGATTCACGGGATCTTCACTGAATCATACAAAAATCCCAAATCTCGTATTAAATCTCCAAGGATCGTGGATTTTTACCTTCCAAGTCTCTCTCACACTGATCTCGGCAGCCAACGCTACCTTCCAATGTCTATAAAAGGCGACCAAGATTCAAGAAGCAAAGGGAGCTCAAAATTTCGTCCTTAGGATAGATTTTAAGTTTTTCTCTCTTCTCATCTTGTAACCACTCCGAGTTCCGGGTCTTTCAGCCTCTGTCAGCTCTTCCATTCGAAAGAAGAAGAAGAGAAAGGCTTGTCTCTCCTTGAAAAAGGGCAAGAGCAAGCTAGATAAAGAGGGGAAGATCCTTAATCGAGTCTAGTCTTTATTTTCTGTTTAAGTCTTTTAGTTTCAGCATTTTTAAGTTTCTGTTCTCCTTTCAATTTCAGTTGTAAGTTATAATTCTTGTACTCAATTCTTTTATCTAATATGAATTCAAGTTGTTTTTCTATTTTGTGTTCTCTTTACTTTTTGTCTTGAACTTCACTTTCATCCATGAGCTAAGCTTCTTCTCGGGGGTTCAAATATGTGGATGCCTTGAGTAGAACAAAGCTCCACCTATGCAAAATCAATCTTGCATCCTCTTAGTATTGTTTGTTTTTGCTGAAGTTTAAGTTTCATTGTTAGCTTAAACCGATCACTTAAGTTAGCATAGTTTGTGTTTAGCTGATGGTCGAAAGGTTGGAGTTAAATGCACAGGTTCGCAAAAAAATAGTGGAAAAGATCCTAGAAATAGGACTTTGTCTTCATGCCTCCTAGAAATAGGACTGGAACCACTAGAGTTTTAAGAGTCGAAAGCATCAATTACCTATGTTTCAGCTAGCCCTAGAAGTAGATGTCTAGTTGGCTTAGTCTTCTAAAGGCACCTACAGCGAATCTGAATAGAAGTTGGACTTAACTCACAATCTAGTTGTCAGCGAAATTGCGGGTCCAACTGGAGAATGCTATCTGCACCATGTCTATGTGGGCAACATAGATAGTATTCTTTAGCCATTTGCAGTGCCTGAGTAAGTTGCTAGCGCAAAAGGGTGGACGCAAACTAATGTTGTTGGTTGGTACTATTTTTCATTTCCCCTCTTATCTCATAAGTTTTTACCGTTTTCATTTACTTGTTTTTCTCTATTTTTGTCTTCAATCAAAACTCCATTCAAAAATATTTATTTGGTTACTCTCTTCGTAGTTGCAAATTTAGAGGATGTTCTTGTTTTGCAGAATCTTGTGTTTTTCGACTAGTCACCATCTCCCTTAGGTTCGATATCCGGAGTACTCTCCACTTTATTACTTGATAGTGTATACTTGCACTCAAGCAGGGTGTTGCGCTTGCAGCAAGCACGCCCCCATCAGGTACCTAGCCTTATCCCTATACTATAGACCCTTTAAGTTGTATCTTGAACATTGATCCTCGTATGTCTCCACATATTGTTCAAGACTCATAAGACAGCCTAGGATGTTAGTTTATTGGATTTTGGGTTATTTAAGACAAAAAATAATACAATAATTCAATAACTCTTTATAGAATAATAATCAATAATGTTTTACTAATAAAAGTCAATAGTTTACATGTTTACATTTACTATCTACGAGTTTTAAGGCATAAAACCCAACAATATAATTCAATCCCGGGTTAGTAAAATTGATTCTAGGTAGGTTAGGTTTGCGCTTGTGCAAGAGTTTTCATGAAAAATTTTGATTTGTCTCTTTATTGGGTTATGTGTACATGTCTCTTGATTGCAATAATTTTGGCATTTTGGACATTGAGATTGGAGTTTCAGAATTGCAACCATTGAGGCCCATGCTTTTATTTTATATGTTTGCTCGAGGATTAGTGGTGTAAGAAAAGGCGTCTGTGGGACACAATGTCTGAGTGCAAATATACATTGCCAAGTAATAAGTGGAGAGTACTCCGGATATCGAACCCAAGGGAGAGTGGTGACTAGTTGAATACAACTTTTCAATTTAAGAAAAATAGAACCTCCTCTAAATTTGCAACCGAAGATGGTAACCAAAAAAGTAATTTGATAGTGTTTTGTGATGAGTGAAATCAAGTAAAGAAAGCAAGTAAAGATATATGAGATAAGATGGGGAATTCAAACAAGAGTCTAATATGCGCCCACCTTTGCGCTCGCAACTTACGCAAACGATGCACAACATCTGGAGAATACTGCCTATTAGTGCCCACATAGACATGGTGCAGACAGATATCTACCAGTTTGCGCTCGCAATTGCCCTGACAACTTAGTTGTGAGTTAAGTCCAACTCCTATTCAGCTCCGTTGTAGGTGCATTTAGAAGACTAAGCTAACTAGGACACATATTTCTATGGCTAATTAAAACTTAGATAAATAATGAACACGACTCTTAAAACCCTAGTGGCTCCAGCCCTATTTCTAGGATCTTTTCCACTATTTTTTTGCGAACTCACGCACTCAGCTCCAACCTTTCGGCCACCAGCTGAACACAAACTATGTTAACTCAAGTGATTAGTTCAAGCTAACAATGAAACTTAAACTTTCAACAAAACAAACAATACTAAGAAGAAGCAAGATTGCCTTTGCATTGGTGGGACGTTCTTCTACTCAAGGCATCCACATATTTGAACCCCGAGAAGAAGTTTAGCTCATTAATGAAAATAAAGTACAAAACATGAAAGTAAAGGTACACGAAGTAAAGAATAAAATCGCATTCATAGTGATAAATAAAAAGTACATAAACTTGAACTTACAATTGAAATAAAACAAAACAGAATGTAAATGACAGCTTACAAGAAATATAAAAGATTCAACTAAGGTTCTTTCTCCTCTCTATCTAACTTGCTCTTGCCTTTTTCAAGGGGAGACAAGTTTTTCTCCTCTTCTTCTTTCGAATGGAGGAGTCGATAGAGGCTAGAAGAACCGAAACTCGAATTGGTTACAAGATAAGAAGAGAGAAAAACATAAGGACAATCCTAAGACGAAAATCCGAGCTACTTCTTGCATCTTGCATGCCTTATATAGACTTTGGAAGGTAGGCTTGACTGCTGAGATCTGTGCGAGAAGTCCTTTGAGAGTGAAAATCCACGATCCTTCGAGATTTGGTACGAGATACTTGATTTTCGGAAGATTCTGTGAAAATCCTGTCAATCTCAGAATCCCGTTGGAAAGCCCAGTTGCGGCCACAAATGGGGTGCAAATTGCTTGAGTGCACTGCTTAGACGCATTCTTCCTTAAGCTTGGGGCTTCTTTCCTTATCATTTTGCGGGCGCATCTTAGACGCAAAATCCACATCTTTTGTTATCCTATACTCTACTACATTTGTACTTTTTCAGATGTGGGCGCAAATCTTCAACTTCATTGCTCCGCTAAACTTTCCTTCTTCATTTGTGGGTGCATTTCAATCGCAAATATGGACTCCTGCACAAAACCATTAAACTTTGATAAATTCTTACCAAAATACTCTCTTTTTACCACAATTAAGCATAAATTCAATATTTTAAGATTACTATAATGATCTGTAGACTTTTGCTAATTTTGACTCTAAATGATAAGAATTTAAGCACTAAGTCATTGCTTTCCTAGCAATAACATAAGTTTTTAAGGCTAAATAGCGCACATAAATGAGCATTATCAGCTAGCAAAATTTAGGTTGGGGGTATTTAATCGGACCAATTTGGTTCTATATATTTAAGCCTAATCATGCTAGTTTTATAGTTATTTGTGTGCTTAATTGTTATGTTTTGTAGGTAATTGATGTTTGAGCTTCCCGGGAGCGCTTTGGAGCAAAAAGGGCTTAAATAGAGCAAATTAGGCCATCGATCAATGGAAGCCAAGATGAACAAAATGAGCAAGTAAACCCAAGAGGATAGCGTTGAGGCACTACCCTAGAGCGTCTCAATGCTACCGAAAGCCCAACATCTCGCCCAGCACCCCCAGCATCGAGACGCTCACTTATAGCGTCTCAACGTTGTCCTTTAGTCGTGCATATTTTCAAAGACAAAAGACATAGCGTCGAGACGCTATGCCTAGTGTCTCGATGTTATAGCCTGGTTATAAAAGTGAATTTTCTCTATTCTAGGTCATTATTGAGTCGTTTTAGTTCGTTCTTCCTCCATTCCTTTTGGTTTTCTCTGTATTTCTTTGTTTTTCCTTTGTTTAGGGTAGTTTTAGGTTGGTTAATCAAGCCTTGGAGCTTAGATTAGGCTCGTCTATGGTCGTCTAAGCATCAATTGTTGTGATTGGAACCTCGGATTGTACGTACATTTTATTTTCATGAGATTTCTGCTATGTAATGCATGATTTTTATGTTGATTGTGATTTAGATTCCTGTTTTAATCCTAATTGCAATCGATTGAGTAGCGTGACGAACTATTCGCAGTCGTTGTAGTTAGCTTAGCTAAGAAATTGAGTTCCATGTCGTCACGAATGGATTCTTGATATGTAACTAGCGGTAAACTGAATCATGAGTACGGGTCCAAAGAGCATCTCTCTGACTTGTAAGTTCGCATGATAGGTTTAGGATCTAAATCGATGTTTGTGATTAATTTAAGGCTTGCCTATTTAATTATGAGCATTCTAGCTTAGAGCACCAATTAGTTAATTTATTAATCACGGTCGGGTTAGTTTATTAACCAATTGGATGTTGGTTTGACGGATTAGTAGGATTAACGCTCTAGGGGTATCTTGTCCTTAATGCAATTATTTAATTAGTTAATCTTGATGGACTAGTCAGGTTAATTAATTAGTAATTAGGAATTGGTCTGATGGACGATAGGATCGAGTCAATTTATTTAGGATACCAATTAGAAATTCATGCATTTAAATCTATCTTTAGATAATCGATGTACTGAATACCAAGTGTCTTTGATTGCAGTAATCACCGAGGTACAATTAGCCTACCCGCCATTTACTTTCCTGCTTTTACTTTCATCCCTTCTAATTTCCCCCAATTTATTTTTCCCGCATTTTATTTTTCCTTGTGATGTGGAATTTTCCTACCGCATGCAAGAGTACGGGTCAAGTAATAATATAATGATTTGAAAATCAAATGTCGTCCTCTGGATTGGTTTTCTAATTAGTTTAATTACCGTGAATACTTTTATTTGGAGATCACAATGGGATGAGACTAATGAATCAAAAGGTCATGCAAATTAAAGGATGGAAATTCAATTGGAAAAATTCTTAGGGATTTGATTTCGTTAGTTTAGATTTAGGATTAATTAAGGGAAATGAATTTTAACGTGCAATTATTTTTATAAGTCAAGAAAACTTAAATAAAAAATATCTCTCCCGAGCATAAATGATTCTCATGCATACAATAAACCCCGATATCCCTATCTAAGTTCATTAACATCCAAGGCCTTGAGTCTAGTCCTTTTTACAACTTCTAAAGTTATTCTAAATCTCCCGATCTTAGAATTTTACCTTAGTCATGCAATCAAAGTCTAAACTAAATTCTCTCTCCCGAGCAAGATTCAACACAAAATCATTCAACTAGTGGCCAATTAATTGAAAGCATTGAGAATATAATTGCATGAATATAAAGGCACAAACATCCCAAAAATTAATCCATAAACCTAAAAAGACTACATCAATCCCTAAGACATACAAGTTAGCTACTCATAGTCATTGAACTATAATCACAACTTGAATGAAAAGCCATAAAAACTACAAGAGATAAGGAAAGAAAGGGAAAAAAAAAAACTCTCAAATCCGTCGAAACTGCATGTCCTCGTCACAATCTCCACGCCTTCAAGCTTGATTCCCGCTCTTTGTCCTTGCTCCAGCTCCCATAGAAGGTCCCTTGTCGAAATTAGGTCTAAAAATCTCCAAATTGAACTCCCTTTGGTCGGCCAAAATCACTTTCCTTATATACAAAATCATCCGACAGCATCAAGACGTTGTCCCTTTGCCGCCACGGATCAGATTAGGAATGTTGGCAGCGTCGAGACGCTGCCCTCTCGGGTCTTCAGTTTTGTTCAGCCTTAATTTAATTCTTTCTTTGTTTCTTTTTTTCTTTCTTTAGATCCCAAACGCTCGATCAACTCTGATTTCTCCAATTTAAGCTCAATATTCAATCCCTACAAAAAGAACATAAAAGTGTATGATTTTGGCCAATTTATTCTCAAAGACTAACTAAAATTAACCAAGATAAATAGCTCGCTATGCGCTCTATCACCTCGCAATTATTCTCTTGCGCCCAAAATCCCCCCATTAGTCTGGTCTTTGCAATAAACCTGATTTAGACAAATTAACAATCGTGTTCCCTGTGTTCAACCTTGACCACTACTGCTACAAGTTAGCTTAAAGGGTTGGGATTATAAATTTATTTGACCCAGATCTTGGAGAATTTGACACCCTTCAAAACGTTTTCTCACCTAGGTTTGCATAATATGTTGAGTTCAATATCAAAACAGTTGGACAATATTATTGTTTTCATAAAAGAAATATAGGAGAAGAGACTAGAAATAGGTATGCATTGTTTGACCCTAGACATAGCTATAGAGTCATTGGAATTGCATGCTTAATTATCTAAGTTCAAATTAGCCATTGAAATATAGGTTCACTCACTTAGACTCTCAAAGGTACTTCATAGAAGTTTGAATAAGAGATAAATTCAGTTCACAATGCATGATGTTGTGAGACAACCTTTCAGGTGCATAGTAGTAGTAGAAGTATTCAAAATTGGACCGAAAATCTTCCAATTGACGTTGGTTAGTCGATTTTTCTGCACCTTCAATCAGAGTCTGTTTTGTGAATGAGAAAAATCAACAGTAGGTTAGTCGGTCCACTAAAAGTAGAAAAAACCAACCGACCGACTGACTTATTATAACACCCTAGAATTTTTATACCATCTAAGGACATTACTAATGCATTTACCTAAATGCTTGAAGGAGTGAAAAACACTCGAGCGGAAGCGATTACGGATCTTAGGCACCAATTTTCATTAATTTCTAGAGAGAAGCATGCTGAAAAATAATAAGAAAAACAGAGAAATGAAAACCAACCTCTTAGAAGCGTAAATCCGAGTGCTCCTTCGGTTGTTTCTCCATACGAACAGCTTGTGGACTACCGCTAGAGTCTTCTGCGCTATTCTCTGGTTTTAGAACTGACTTGTGGGAACCGGAAGTGATGAGTTTGGAGAGAAGAAAATTAGGAGGGAAGAGAGAGTTAGCCTCACGGTTTTGAGAGTTTATTCACAACATGAGATCCAAGTTTTGCATGTGAAATTTTGTTCAGCTCCCTTCTTGGATGAAGAAAACTAAAGCTTATATATGAATGAATATAAGGTAGTGGGATTGGAATCATAATCGGGTCATGTGGCTTTACAAGAGCATTTGCATGAAGTGAGACTTTGAAGTTTAGCGAGCACACCAAATTCAATCAAATTGAATTTTTTTAATAGATTTCAAAATCACTTTTAACTAAAAGTAATTCACATAAATAATTTTAATTAAAATTAAAATTAAATGATTAATGAAATATTTTAATTAATTTTAATTATTTAATTTAATATCAAATACTAAATTAAACAATTGTTTCAATCTCAATCTCTCTTAAAGCCCAGTGTTTGAATATGAATCCTTATTCATATTCAAACCGAAATGTGTATCCTATACATACATGTAATATTTAAAACATATTTAAATATTTCCAACTCTCTCTAATTATAGTTTAATCCAAAGTTTAAACTATAATATGTTAAGTATATCGCATATAATTTAACGTTAATTCCCTTTATCGAGTTTGAATGTTTCAAAACTCTTTCATCACATTGTTCTAAGGTTTGGTCCGTTTGAGCTAGTAGGTGGACCTAATGGACCTACAGATCATGGGCTCCAACGATCCGAGAGTAACCCGCTAAACTCTTTTAACCTAGTTAACCAACATTCGTTAACTAACGGGACACTCCACTATAGCCCGTAGTTGTACTCCCCTCACTGTAAATATACTTCTGTCCTCCCTATATAACCGTGATCAGTAAGTCGACCCTTCACAGGTTGTTTGTAACTATAGCTGGGTCAAATGTCCGTTTTATCCCTGAAGTTACTTCTTGTTCCTTAAGTCCCCACTGAGTCCCTAATGAACAATTGGTTTGTGGTCCGACCACTAAACCTAAAACCTCTCTAGCCAATGAGAGGGTGGCGCGCCTTTGTTCACGTCCCGGAGCCAGCACTTAAGGGAACAACCTCTCTATTATCCCTAAAGTCGGGTAGGAGTGAATTCCATCTTGCAAGACTATGTCCCCAACTATCTACCCGGTCTTATCCCCAAAATGGTATAGGAACTTATTGAGCGGCGATGTTGGGCCACTCTCACCCATGCAAATCAAAGGATAATCCCGAATAAACAGGAGTTCATAGTTAGTTCAGGATTAAGATCGAGTTACCTAGGTCATCGCTTGAAACAGTCAGTTTCATAGTAAACGGCGTTATAAAGTGAAAGTAACTTATTTCGCGGTCCTGTCTTATACAAACTCTTTTGCATAGGATGCCCCCACTCGCATGTCTCTACATGAACGATTCAGGATCACATCGTTTGTACTATAAACAAAGTGGACCGCGTCACATAGTTTTCTTAGGATAAGGGTACCCAGTCTTATCTCTATACTATGGACCATTTAGGTTATTACTTCAACTTGATCTACTTTTATGTCTCTACATAAAGTTCAAATATTTATATCATAGCCAAGGATTCTAGTTTATTGGATTTGGGTTAATTAATGCATAATTGAAACAACCATTCGACAACCAGAAATTGAATTAACGTTTTATTGATTATAATAAACTTTTATTACATTTACTATCCATGAGTTTTAGGACATAAATCCCAACAATGCTAATCTAATGCTCTGAAAATTTTGGTAACATAACGACATAAATATAGATAACCCAAAATTTTCTAAAGCACTTCTATAATCATTTTAGCTCATTTGGTCTTACTTCAGTTTAGAAACAAACTCTCACAACCTAAGAAAACATACGAGTCGGGCCTCGTACCATAACATTTGCTCAACAACGAATGCCACTTGACTATTTAAACAAAATGAACTTTTATTAATCTCAAAAAGAAACAGATTTCCACGACATGAATTAAACAAACCCTGAGGCCTAGCTTAAAACTAAAACAAAATCTATGAACAAACAACCCGAACCAATAAAAATGAACTAGTCAACTATATCTTCTAAATACATAAAGTTAACAAATGGCTACTCTAATCACAACAGAAACAAAAGAAGTAAAACAAATTTTATGAGATTTTAAACTGAATGTAGTAATAACCACAAACTAACAAAACCTCAAGATCTTGTTATGGAGTCAATAAGTAGTCGAGACACACTTACAAAGCTTTGCTCTGCACAGGTTATAGAATTTCAGAGTGTTGCTGATAATTCTCCTCATAAATCATTCATTAACAAGATAGAGTATTTATACAACTAGGAGAATAACAGAAAGTTGAACTGCTAAACTGAAAAATAACAAACAAAGTGCATAGATAAAACTATACAACATCATCCCCCTCAAACAAATGTCGCGGAGGGCATGAGTTTGGAACGTAGGAAAATTAAACGTTCTGTAGTTACAGCTTTGGTCAGCAAATCGACAGGTTGATGATGAGTGGAGATGAACCACAGCTGGAGATCTCGAGAGGCCACCTTCTCACGAACAAAATGAAAATCAACCTCTACGTGTTTCGTGCGCCCATGAAATACTGGATTTCGAGCTAATTGCAGTGCAGATTGATTATCACAAAAGAGCACTGGTGCCTGTGGAATAAAAACAAACAGATCACAAAGAACTTGTCGAATCCACGAGATTTCAGTCGTAGCAGCAGCAAAGGCCCGATATTCAGCCTCAGTGGAACTTCTAGAAACAGTGGATTGTTTCTTTGACACCCAGGATATAGGATTATTGCCCAGAAAGACCACGAACCCTGTTGTAGACCGCCTAACAGATTGGCAACCTGCCCAATCTGAGTCCGAGAAGGCCGAAAGTGTGAATAAACCTAGTTGAAATGTATTCCAGCAGATAAAGTACCCCGTATATAGCGAAATATTCGCTTGACAGCAAATAAAGTACCCCGTAGTTTGCTCTGCAAGCAAACTACAATGATCATTTCAACATCAAACAACAACAAATTCTGGTAGAACAGTAACGAAGAACTATCGGATCTAGCAAGATACACAGCAATTAATTTGGTAGTCAATCACAAAAATCTTTTATATATTTACTTTCTTTGAAGTAACAATTTAGTTCTAAGCTTTCGTTTGTAATGATCTAATCTCTATACTTTCAAATTTATGATAAATTTAGCTTTTAAAATTTAATATGTAACAATTTAGCCTTTGTTATATAAAATCTGTAATGATATTCTCTAGTGTAAAACTTTTCATAAGGGTGAAATATCGTTTTTTATTAACATAATGATTGAGTTCATGTACATTAGAAACAAATTTGATCGATCTCTAGACCATTTATCGCATGTTTAAAAAAATTCATTAAATATTAACCAGATTTTACATGGTGAGTATGAAATCCATAACAAATTTTGAAATATAAGTAGAATTGTTACACATGAAATTTCAAAAACTTACTACATATTTGAAAATATAAGGAATAACTCGTTATATGATAAAGTGGTTAGAAAGACTAAATTGTTACCTAGATGAAAGTTAAATGAAAGCAGAAAGATAGAGTTTCTTTTCTTTTTTAACTTAACATTTAGTTATTCCTTCCAAGAAAACTCTTCAATATCCACACCAGTTGGCTTGGTTTTAAAATAAAAGAAACAAACAAAGGCAAGTGACGTTCGAAAAGTAAATGAAAAACTCACGAATGAACCTATAATCTACACTAAATATCTATACTATATATAAATATAAATATAAAATATATAAAAGAGGTTAAGAGGAGAGAATTTTTCATTTCCTCTTTTGCCTTACTTTTTAAGTAAATTCCTATTTTGTCCTTTGCTATGAGACGCTACCCTTCAAGTATAAGTGTTCATTCAATCCAATAGGTGCAATTAATGTCGACGGGATGTGACTGTTCATGTTGACCGTTCTCGCTAGACCTTTTCTTTATTTTTCTAATTTATCGTTATTTTTTCTAGCATATCTTTTACTCTTAACCTTGCTATCTCTCTAAAATTTCTCTTTTTATTTAATTTTTCTATCTAAAATTGATCTCTTCTACCCGAACTTTTTTTTTCTATAACTAGTATTTTTTATGGAGGCTAACTAATATTCTCTCTCTAAACATTTTCTTTCACGTCTCTAACTTTTCTATGTTTAACTTTTCTCTCGAAAATATTTGTATTTGTGTCTCTAAATTTTTGTTTCAATTTCTCTACACATCTTTCTCTCTCTAAAACATCTTTTCATCTCTCTAATTTTTTAAAAACTGAAAACCAAAAACAGTTATTAAACAAGTTTGGTTTTCTGTTTTTTAAAAACAGAAAACAAAAAATAGTTATCAAACATATATGGTTTTTGTTTTTAAAAAAAAAAAACCAAAAACAGAAAAACCAAAGACCAAAAACTGAAATGGTTATCAAACGAGACCTTAAATTTTGTATTTAATAAAATTTAATTATATTCCCAAAAAAAATAGTTGTTTAAAATTATAGTATCAAATTTCAATGTGCCTTAGAGATTACTTTTGTTTGTTGTATTTTGAATTTAGAATGCTTAATTATAGCATAAATGATTTTCTTAGAGTTTTAAACATTGGAGTTTATGCTTTCTTTAGTACTAGAACCTGAGTTGTTTATGTTAGGGAAAAATACACTTTTGGTCCTTGAGGTTTAGGTTATGTTTCATTTTGGTCCATGAGTTTTCAAACTCAACAATTTAGCCCCTGAGATTTGATTTTCATTACGTTTTTGGTCTCTCCGTCAAATTTTCTACCAATGGCTGATGTGACATTAGTTTTTATTAAAAATATATATTTTTTTATTAATTTTTAAAATAAAATAATATATTAAATATTGTTTATTATTTTATTATTTTTCTTTTCTTTTCTTCATCCATCTTCTTCTTCCCCAAACATCAAACCTTAATAAAAAAATTGCACAAAACCGACGGGACCAAAATGAAACTAAAACCAAACCTCATGGGCTAAATTGTTGAGTTTGAAAACTCAGGGACCAAAATGAAACCTAATCCAAACCCTAGGGACTAAAAGTGTATTTTCCCCTTTTTATTTTTATTTTTTATAAGATAATTATTAAACTTTGAAATTTTTATAAGATAACTATTAAATTTATTGTTAAAGTTTACATTTAAAAAAAAATGTGTTATGTACGTGTGTGCTACTATTATGTCTGTATACATACTATATAATAAGAAATCTTTTATTTTTATCACTAACTTTCAAAAGTTTATGGTAATTAAAACAAAGTTTATATGGTTTTTTTTTTTTTTTTGTTACATTACATATACTAAAAAAACTACTATTTTCTCTTATTTTAATTTAAGACTATAAGATTCCACGTGCATTGCACGTGTTACTTGACTAGTCTAAATGAAAATTCCACAAATATTTAAAAAAAAAAAATCAATGAAATGAAAATTCTCCAAAAAATTTATCTTTTAAAAGTATTCATATCAAAATTACATATGCCGAAAAAAAAAATCTACAAAATTGAATTAGATGAGTGAAACATCAGACAATTGCTATTTTAATTTTCAAAAAATTTACATTTTTTTCTCAATTTAGGAATTAAATTTTTTTCTAGTATTTGAATAAGTAAACAAAAATTTTAAAATAACATAGGAAATTGTGAAAGCCATACGAGAGCGAAGGTTGAACGAAAAAGTCGACCAAATGAGAGAGAGAGCAAGAGCAAGATCGAAAACAAAATCAAAAAGCAAAAACAATTGTAAAAATGAGAACGCCAACAAGATCTGAAAGTTTTTCAAGTAATTACTATTTTTTTTTAGAAGAAACCATAGCAATTCATTAATTCAAACAAGAGCAAGCAACATTACAGTTGCAACGAGTTGGAAAATTCCTTAACCAAAGCATGGAGGACCGTCTCTCTAAAGCTTGTTTTGCTAGAAAATCAGCCCTCGTATTACACTCTCTAGAAACATGTTGTAGCATATTCTTCTACTAATATATTTTAATTAATTAGGTCTCGTTTGATAATCATTTGGGCCCCGTTTGATAACCATTTGATTTTTGGTTTTTGGTTTTTGAAAATTAGGCTTGTTTTCCTTAAATTTCCTAACCATGGTTTTCATTTTTGTTAAAGACACATTTGAATTCCTAACCAAATTCTAAAAACAAAAACAAGTTTTTGAAAACTACTTTGTTTAGTTTTCAAAAATTGGCTTGGTTTTTGAAAACACGAGAATAAGGTAGGTGAAAAGTCAAAGAAACTTAGAGTTGGAAGTGGTGTTTATAAGCTTAAAAACCAAAAACCAAAAACAAAAAACCAAATGGTTATCAAACGGGGCCTTGGTTTTTTGTTTTTGGTTTTTGAAAATTATGATTGTTTTCTCCTAAATTCCCTACCATGGTTTTCATCCTTGTTAAGGATTCATTTGAATTTCTAGCCAAATTCTAAAAACAAAAACAAGTTTTTGAAAACTACTTTTTTTTTTTTTTTTCAAAATTGGACTTGGTTTTTGAAAACAAGGAAGAAGATTGCTACTAAAACAAAGAAACTTATAAGTGGAAATAGGTGTGTATGAGCTTAATTTTCAAAAATCAAATGGTTATCAAACGGGACCTTAGAAATACAAAAAGACAATGCTAGGAATCATTTGTACTTCATTTCGATTTCATACGAAAGTAAACATCAAGGGGTCGTTTGGGGCACCAGAATGGAATCTGGATTCCTGATAATGTTGATGTCTATATTTGGTGCACTGTATTTGGTCTGGATTTAATCTGATGTCTGTGTTTGAGCATAAAGTAGAAATTGGGCTGGAATCGTGTTTGGTTGTTTTTTTTAAGGTTTTTTTTTTTTGTCAATATACAGAGCTATTTTCCTGCCTATTTTAGTAGGCAAATTATACAAAAAAAAAAAAAAAAAAAAAAAAAAAAAAAAAAAAAAAACTTACACTTCTTTAACCAATTTTTTCAAGTTTCTTCAGCTCGAAGGGACCGAGTTGTCTCTTCGAGAGACATATTACTCTATTTAAATTATTTTCGTTCGCTCTTTCTTTTTTCTTTTTTTTTTAAATTCTTTTAACTTTTATTATTAATCCTTAAAATGGACTCTAAACTTATCTAAATGTTTTGGTTTAATTTTCATCCATTCATCTATTAGTTTAAACAAAAAGTAATGTAAAAATCTTCATAAACTTATTAATTTCAATAAAATCATACACAAAAATAAGTTTCACTAATAAACAAATTGACCATTGAATAACTTTGTCAAAATTCAGAAATTTCAACAAATATTTTAGCTTTAATGTCTTCTTTATCTAAAATATTTTATCAAATTGATGTTACACATGCTTATAATTCATTTAATGTATAAGAGAATATTTTTTTTTTTTTGTTAAATACCTAATGTTTCTTTCATTTATATGTACGTTGTGTACCAAATGTAATTAAATAAAAAAACAAAAAATAAAATCTATAATGGATAGCAAAATTAGTTTACTTGTCCGTTTATAACTTTATGTGGATATTTTATGTAATTCCTTTTTGACTTATGTGCTAATATATTAAGTCTCTTACTAATAGATTAATAAACATTATTTATCGATGAAACGATGTATTAGTAATAAATGTCTATATATTACGTTTCGTCCTTGCTCGTCGGCCATGGATACTAATTTTTTTAAAAAAAATTAACAATAAACTCATTATAGGAGAAATTTTAAGCTTTATTGAGAATACAACAACTAAAATTAGACATTTGAAAATACAGAGACTAAAATGAAACAAAACCGAAAATATAGGGATCAAGATGATATTTTAACCATAATCTAAAATATACTTTCCTAACTTTAAATTATAAAATTTTGGGAAAAATACACTTTTGGTCCCTGAGGTTTCAAACTCAACATTTTAGTCCCTGAGGTTTGCATTTAGTAGCATTTTGGTCCCTCCATCCATTTTTCCGTTAAAAACTAACGGAAAGATGACGTGGCTCTTGTTTTTTTATTAAAAAATATTTTTATATATATTTTTAATTAAAGAATACATTTTTTAATTACTTTTAATTAAATAATATTATTTTTAATTATTTACTATTTTTTGTTTTTTTTTCTTTTTCCTTTTCCCATTTTCTCCCTCTTCTCCCATCTCCTTCTCTCTCACAACAACCCAGCCGTGTGCCCCCTCCTCCAGCGACGCCTCCCTCCGGTCATCTTCTCCAACGAGTGGCGATTCCGAGCAACTGCAAAAAAAAGCACAAGAAACCGTCGTCGAACGATCTGAAACGATGGGTATCGTGTTGAAAACGAAGGGGGTGAAAACGATGGGTATAGGGGCTGAAAACGTTGTGGGTATTGGGCGGCTTCGACGGTGGGTTTTCGAAAGGGGGTGAACGAAAGGGGTTTAGACGGCACGAGTTTCAGATCTGGGCGATGTGAGTTCCAGATCTTCGAGTTCTTCTCCAACGAAAGGGGCTTTGACGGCGGTGACGGTGCCTTTGTTTACTTCTCCAAGAACCCCCACCGGACGGTAGCCGTATTTTCTCTCACCGGTGATTTAGACCCAACCCACGCGATTTCGGTGCCAAACGCGAGACCCGTCCTCTCTTTTCCTCTCTCTCTCCATTTCTCCTCTCCCTTCCTTCCCTCTCCGAACGCGAGACCCACGGGTTGTGCTTGTATTTTAAACAAAGATCTGGCACGACCAGATCTGGTTCCGATCTAAAGAGAAGAAGGTGCCACGAGCTAGATCTGGTTTCGATCTGGTTCAGTTCTTCAATTTTTTTTAAAAAAAAAATAGAAAACTGAAAGAAAAAAAAGGAAGAAAGAATGACAAGAAAAGAATGAAAAAAAAAAAAAAAAAAAAGTTTGTCGCCGCCACCGACCGGCGACAGCGACGGTGGGTGGCGGCGGCCGGTGATGGTGGGCGGCGGCAGCGGCGGCTGGAAAAAGAGGAAGAAGAAGAAAGGGGAGAAGAATAAGAAGGGGGAAGAGAGAAAGAAATAATAAAAATTAAAATAATAATAATATTTTATTATTTTAATATATTTATATTTAAAAGATTTTAAAAATAAATTTTTAATTAAAAAAAAACGTGCCACATCAACAAACCGTTAGTTTTTAACAAAAAAAAAATAGATGGAGAGACCAAAATGCTACTAAATGCAAACCTCAGAGACTAAAATGTTGAGTTTGAAACCTTAGGGACCAAAACGAAACCTAAACCAAACCTCAGGGACCAAAAGTGTATTTTTCCCTAAAATTTTATATATATTCTACCCTTGTTAATTTTTTTTTAAACATTCTACTATTGTTAATTAAATATAGATTAATGAAGAAATAAATTATAAGAAAATGAAGAGAATAATGGTGGGTCCTATCAAAATTATGAAGGAAAATAGAGAGAGAAATAGTGGGACCCACTAAAATTATAAGAAAAATATAAAAAAAAAATGGTAGGTCCCACCAACTTTATAAAAGAGTGTTTGAATGGATTGGAATCTTGCATTCTAATGATTCAAATTGGAATAAAAAAACGATTCCATTCCAACTTAAATCTGGTCCAACAAACATTGGAATCACATTCCAATCAATCCATTTCATTCCAATCCTATGCCCCAAACATCCCCGAATAGATTTCTAATTCCCAATCAAAAGAATAGCATTTACATTGCGACCAATTTCATTCCAATTTCAACCCATTTCAATTCTTAGTGAGTAAAGGGACCTTAATGCAAAGGTTGTTATAACTATGGATCAAGGACAAAAACATATATTTAGCCAAATAAAAAATGCTTAAACTAGAAAATATGTTAAACTCAATCTATATCAACACAACCGTTTAAACTGGTAAATAAACCAGCCTATGGTTTGTGTTGATTTTGGCAACCATAAAAGGCCACAAGTCGAGTTTCAAAATATTACAATACTGTTCAAAAAGGTTTAAAATATTCTATGTTATCCATTTTCATTTCAATGCCCAGCATCAACATTTCCTAGAAAACAGATTACTTGGCTGTTTGGTGGGAATGTTCTTTTTTAAATAGTATCTGAATTCTATGATCTAAAAAGTGGAAATTTAATATTTACATCAATTCTATATCTATAACTAAAAACAAGAAACTATGGAATACAACACTAATTTTTGTTTTTCCATTAGGTCCTTGTTTTAAGATTTTTTATTGTATTCTTCAAAGACACTCCACATGTGAGTTCAACCTCTTAAGTTTGGGAGTTCAACTGGTGGGTTTAGGAAGTCTGTGTTCATGAAGTCTAGAATTAGAACAATGATGGGAAGAAGTGAGTTCGGGTGTAGGTTTGGAGGACGGTTGAAATTCATCCATTTGTCCAACAAACCAAATGCAAACACGAGTTCAACATCTTAAACCAAACCTACACACAACTCTCACCCCAAACGCCCCATAAAAGAGCTGACGAGAGCACTTCATCCCCTTATGTACATTCCAAAAACTCTAACAAGATTGGAGACCAATGATGAAATTGCATTCCAATTCAGCTACAGCCCAAGAATCAACTTACAGAAGAAATACCAGAAGGGAAGGAAAGAAAAAGAGCAAATAAAATCTCGAAACTACAAATGTACTGTTACTAGAAGTGCAAACTTCCTATCTCCCTGTGGCTACAAGAGTGTTAGAATTGAACATACACTTATCTGAAATCCAGTCTGGAAATCTTTGGAAACAAGACCTTGCCGTTGGGAACTACCACCTTCGATCATGAGCATTGCCCTACTCAAACAGAGAACATTTTTCAGAAAAAGAACAATTCTTAAACTACAAATATTTCCTTTACAGTTTCTTTCAAGAAATCTATTCTGTTTGTAACTTTTTGCAGATCAGTCGCAGTTGTAGGCAAAGTAATAGCTCACAGCTAACCATATTTAATCAAAACTCAACTCAAACCAAAGTAATGGCATACTGTATCATATCAACACAAACACTTACTATGTAGGATCTCAAAGAACCAATGATAATCAACAAACAAAAAAATTGAAGAAATGCGTAAATATGTTTGAGCATATCATGCAAATGTCGTATTTAAGATTGAAAGCTCATAAAGTATTTCACATCAACTCAGAAACTTTCTGGCAATTATTGTATTCAAGACAGTGTATGGTGTGAGGAATAAATTTACCCCATAAATAGCACAATTTTGTTGCTAGCTGAGTGACAAGTCTTGTTTCTGCAGGATTAGAAAATTCACTTTTTGAAGCCTCCTGAATGGCAAGTACAAATTCTTGTCTTTCTTTGGCCGAGAGACCGAGAGAATTTGCTCCATGCATTGTGCTCAAATCAACTACCTATAGAAATTACATGACAAACAAACCAGTGAATGAGAAGTTTGGCTCCACAACAAACAAGAGTTGCATAAGAATCTATACCGAACCATCTAAAAAGGAACATCTCAAATACTTCAACGTAGCAAAATTTTCCAAAACATATAAGCAAATAGAAAAGTTTGAGTCCACAGCACAACTGCAGGAAAACACTAGTCATAAATAGCAGTGGCCTTTAATTCAAAAATGCACTTCACTATGAGTATTATTTTATTAAAGAAATCCATAAAAGTATCCTATGTCACAGCTACGAATAAAAAAATAGGGAATCTTTTTTTTATATATAAGAAACGAAGATCTATATATCATTAGAGCAACCAAAAGAGGAGAACATCCTAAGGGCAAGGGGTAGAGAGAACCCCTCCCCACAAAACTAGCAGTCTTTCAATTGTTAATAATCATTAAAAGGCTATCATTACAAAAGAATTTAGTGTGATTTGTACACTACCAAGAGGCATTATGTTGCACCATAGACTAAAAGATATCAAAAAAACAGCACTTATCTTCAAACACCGTGCCATTCCTTTCTAGTCATTAGGGGTTTTACCTCCCACAACTTCTTTGTACAATTTCATTATAAATTCTAAATTCTGCTTATCTTTATAAATATTATTTAAATGAAATAACTGGAAGTGGAACTGCCCATAATCACAAAAAAAGTTAGAAAATCTAAAAGTGTATCAAACATCCAGCTGCACAGTAAACAATAATAAATTAATTGCCTAACACCACTAAGTGGAAAAGTTGCTAGCAAGGGCAAGAAAATCAGTGTGAAACTTAACCATTTAGAATCAGATATATAAAACCAAAGCTCAAGTTTGGATAAACTGTTTAAGAAAATTTACCTGCTGCAACCAAGGTATTATACAGCGAATAAATCTTTGCTCAGGGAGGAATGATGCCAAAATGCGGAGTATATTGCTGATAGTTTTAGGTGACAAACATTCAAGAACAGGCCCTGTTTGATCAAGAAGTTCAAGCAGAACAACTTCGTCACCAGAATGCAAGGCTTCCATGTATGCAGCATCCACATCACCTTGACGTAGGAAACCGGACACACGTTTCGAAATGCTGTTCTTGCCATCTGAAAATTGTCGAACATTTGCACAGGGAGATGAAGAAAACACTGCATTAGTACTTCGCAAGTGACGGCTGCTACTATTTTGTATTCCCTCTGCACAATATTTCTGAAGATCCTTCTCAGGAGGATTCTTAACTGAATTGGCCTTTCTCCAAATATCAGTTCCATGTTTAGATGCATTACTCAATCGGCTCCTAACAGCAACATTTTCATCCCATATGCTAGAATGTTTAAGCGACAATAATGAAGACTGTCTGCCTGGAATATCTACAGATGGCCTGGGAGTGCATGTAGAAAGCCTAGGAGAATTCAAGCTTTGGTTTTGCTTCATGAATTTTGAGTTTGAAAGATCAGAATATCTATTCCCATTCAAAAGATCCTGAGATAATCCATAAACAACGTGTTCTAGACCCACCACCCTTGATTGAATCACTGACAAGCTATCCATTATGCCCGAAGTGAACTCCTGGAATCAATTTCACAAATAAGAAACAGCAGATTAGTCTCTATTAGGAAAAAAAAAAGAACTAGGCTCCCATTAGGAGAAGAAAAAAAGATATTACATAGGCCGAATACAGCAGAAAACTTTCTTTGTGCCCATTGTAAGGACAATTATGTGTTTATGAATCATTGCGTGTATTCTAAACAATATTGAAACTGTTGAAGCCGTATTCACGAGATTTCTATTGTATGATACTCACAAGATTAAAATGTTCATGTACCTTAACAAACCATTTGTGAGCATATGTAAGTGAATTTGCATGCAAGACCATGGTTGAGAGACCAGATGTGAGAACATCAGAACAATTAGATTACAAGCCAAGAAGACCCAGATTTTATGAGTAATGACAAAATAAATGATATTGTAAACAATTCAAATGATAGTCCAATGGCTAGAAAGTTTTTAAATTAGAGATAACTACTCACAGATACAGTGTAGACATACCCAACTCACAGCCATACCAAACTATCCAATAAAATAAGTACTTCAAAAAGTTTACAACTTCAGAGGTACGCACTCAAATTGAGTGCTTACATTCACTTAAACCTAGTAGTTAGAGATCACAGAGATGAAAAAGATAATAAGCAGAACTCCATATATTCTACCCGCATACAAAGCAACAAAGTATCGAGTTCTTCCTTGAAATCTTACCTTGAATAAATCCATCAAGTTTGACTGCTTGTTTTCAATTTCCAAGAGATGCTTTCGAATGCAAACCATATCGTTTGCAATTTCCGAGTCACATTCTTGTACAATTTGACAACTAGACTCTGTGACCACAGAATCAAGACTTCTACGGTCTTTCACCTTTGTCGAGTATATTTGCCCCTCACTGGTAACCCCTTCAGTGACAAATCGCTTACTTCTATCTGTTGACTTATGCATATTGCTGTCATCAAGACTCTCATGGGAAACTGTTACAAATTCTTGCCCAGGTAAAAAATTGGATACAGAGGAACATTCTTGTTTGTCATCCATTCTGACATAATCATATTCAATATCTTGCATGTCTGTAGCATCAGTACTCACTCCTTGAAATGTCTTTGTGACAGTACTACCTTCGGATTCTTCAGTGTGAAACACTGATGAAGCCATATTGCGCTTTTGTGGAACAGCTATTTCAATATGACAATCATTTGCCTTAAAATGCTGAGTATTTTCCAAATAACTTGGACAAGTTTTCCTCATGTTTAGTGGAATCCTCCCTCTGGTAGAGCCCACACCTACTTTCCTAATTGCAGAATCCTTCTTTCCATGTTCTACTGAACTAGTAACATCGCTGAAGTCACCCCCACAAAGGTTTTCTGTGCAAAGCACGAAACAAAAGTAAATAAAAGGTAAGAATATAGATAAACAAAAGGCACAAGAGAAAAAAACACAAGCATGAATTTGTCATACTAAACATGACACAATCAAGAAAGAGTAATTGTTAACATAGCCACATATTCATCAAAAAGACCACAATTCACATATTGCTTCATAAAAAATATAGAAGAAATTATGCAATACTACGAATTTACAATAAAACATAAGAAGCACAAACGATAACTCGGACTGGTTAACTTTGAGAAATACCATTAGCCAGATTAGGGTGAAAAAACCCCCACAAGGTTTGATTGATTTAAGCAATGTGTCAGACATGGTTTGATAAAATACAAAATGAAAATTGACGGGATAAACTTGGGGTAAAAAAACATAAACCATGAGATGTTGTACATTTGAGCAGAGGACAAATGTCTACTAAAATACCAGGAAACAGTGCAGAAACTAAAACAAACACAGTCTTAGCAGTTGTATAAAAATATTGGCATCAGGCATTGACCAATAGACCTTTGATTGATGATCCAGCTTCTGAAGGTTCAGGAGTATCAGGCCCTTGAATGTTATTCCAATATTGAAGGGTCTGGAGTACAATGTCCCTGACTGGTTTCACCTATCAGAAACATAACAAATATAAAACTCCATTTTCAAAATTATGTGGAACGGTGGATGTCGGTTCATAATTTCTTTTTATTTGTGTATGTATGCTGCTTATACAAACCTTGTCAAATCGACATGATTCAAGGGAACGAATGCATGAAGCCTTAAAAGACCCCAGGAAGGACCCACAGCTTGCAGCAATGTCACCTAATGCAACAGAAGCAGCTTTACGAGTTGTCCAATCACTATTCTTGAGAGCTTCTTGGATGCCAAGCATTGCAGCAGAGAGAACACTTCGGTTGGAAGCACCCCCAGCCTGTAGTACAAAGTCAAAACAAACCATATTTAAATTATTGTACACAATACATTCATAGTGAATACTGAATATTAAAGTAAAAACCCACTAATAACATGCAACAAAAAGCATCAGAAAGTTACTAAATCCTTCATCCACATTGTTTTAAAGCCAAAGTGAAAACTAAAACTAAGATTGGATGAGCCTAAACGAGAATATATATGAGAGCAGGAAAAAGAATGATGCAAAAACTTGAAAATCATTCTTAATAATAGTGATATAATTTGGCTATCAGTCATACTGAAGAAATAAAATAAATGAGAGATGTACATACGGTTTGTAAAGAAAAATTATACAGAAAGATAAAACATAAAAACCTACTAGCACCTTTTTTTGGTTAGACGTTCAGACAAACAAGAAGTTGAAGCAACGGCTTAAAAACGTAATGTTAAAGAAACTCAAGACATGTGAAAAAGGAATAACCTGTATAATACTTCTGTTCAAATCAATTACAGCTGGCTTTGCCATAAAGTGCGGATTCTTAAGAAGCTTTGTTGTTCTTGCCAACATCCGCTGCAAAATTGAAACAGGTGGATCCTGAGTGTTGTCAATAATCCTTGCCAAGCAAAATGCTGAACCTGACTGCATTTGCTTATGTTGTTCCCCCAAGGCTTCAAAGATTGGTTTAACTAGAGTAACAAAAACCTCATCACTCTCATCCCCAACATTAATCAGTTTTGAAGCTAAAATTCCACATGTCTCCACACAAGCATCCCTCACAGCAGAATCTGGGTCCTTAAGCCGCTTCACAATGCTGCCAACCATTCTACGAAGGTGAGGCCTAATAAGACCTTCATGGAATTTGGCTAGAGTCCCCATTAGCCGAATGCATTCTTGTCGAACTGCACTCTTCTGTTCTGAATCTATGTCCAATATACAGGACAAGAAAGGGGGAATCATATCAGGGGCTATGCACTCAGCTGTTTTTTCAAGCTCATCAAACCCAATCTGGTAAGTGTCTCGATCTGCAAGCTTGTTCAGTGC
Organism: Luffa aegyptiaca; assembly: GCA_017139565.1. NCBI lineage: Eukaryota > Viridiplantae > Streptophyta > Magnoliopsida > Cucurbitales > Cucurbitaceae > Luffa > Luffa aegyptiaca. Next base: position 39,200,394 of record CM029397.1, read on the forward strand.
AAGAACCACCTTCTGTTTCAACTCAAAAACTAACTGTTGAGCACTCACCTTGGTTGGTGCTCTTCCTTTAACATATCCCTGTGTCTTCATCATCTTGTGTTACCTTCCTTGAAAGAAAAACTACTAATTAGACAGTTTTCAACATGAAAGTTTCCATTCCTAACCAACAAAAAAGGAGAAGCAAACAAAATCTAAGAAATGCCTCTCTATTGCAAATGACTTAAACTAAGAAACTGACAACACTCATCGGATAGTCCCATATCTCTAACATTAAAAGTACAATCTATCTCTCATTTCCTTTTCTTTGACAAAAAGAGAAACGAAGGAAAAGGGCATTTCTAACCTTGTAGAGTCCTCCGATTTCTTCTTCTTCTTCCCCCTTTTACCACTCTACCATTTCTTCATCCGCAACTCCTTGCAACTCGATCAAAGAAGCAACAGCAGAAACCCCAATAAACACACAAAATATTCAGGGGTGGAAGAGATTACACGCCAATCTTTGATTCCCTTCATTTTTCAAAAACAAAAAAGCACAAACAAAGCGGAAGAATGCAAGACTGATTTGGGAAAACAGAGAAGAGTAAGAGACTGAAGAAGGGTTGTAGAGCAGAGAAGACACAGAAATCAATGTCAATGTCAAAGGGGCATTTACAATGGAATTGAAATTCAAATTTTCAAACACAAAAAGGGATTTTTAAATGGAGGAAAAGGGGTTTTAGACAACTTGGGGATGTGGGTTTCTCGGTGTGTAAGTCCAAGAAGAAAGCACGCAGATAGAGAGAGAAAGAGAGAAGGGAGAGTTTCGCGCTTCCTTTTTGAATTGGAGTCAGAGGAGCGTCAGAGATGCGGATCCCACTTGGCGGATTCCTTGTAGCCCTCACTAATATATACAAAAACCAAATTTTCATTTTTTTTTTTTTAGTGGTTAAAATATTGGATAATTGTAATGGGTGGCAAAATTAGGGTAAATAATGGCAAATTTAGCAATTTTTTAAAATATTTGTAAATATGGCAAAATTTTTGAATTAGTTTTTTATATCCCTATTTTTCCCTTGAATTGCGCACGCACATCTTCTGATTTTATTCTTTCCGATCGATTTGGTGGATTTCTCTCCTCTCTTTTTGATTTGGTAGGTTTCTATCTGATAGAAAGTTTTTCTATCAGCTATCACCGATAGAATTAACTTTCTATCAGTGATAGAAGTTTTCTATCACTATCACTGATAGAATCTATCAGTGATAGAGAAAGTTTTCTATCAGTGATAGAAAACTTCTATCACTGATAGAAAGTTAATTCTATCGATTTTCTATCATTTCTATCACTGATAGAAGTCTTCTATCATTGATAGAAAGTTATCAGTGATAGAAAATCTTCTATCACTGATAGAAAGTAATTCTATCAGTGATAGAAGTTTTCTATCACTGATAGAAAACTTTCTATCAGTCTCCGAGAAAAACGACAGCATCTCTCCAACAATCTGATTCGGCGCCTTCTTCGCTTCTCCTTCGCCAACGAATGTCTTCTTCACAACCTAATCGATGCGATTCAATTGATTACACAAACAGAAACAGAGGAAGAAGAAAAGAAAAAACAGAGCGACGGATTCAAATTGCATCTTAAGTGAATTGATAAATAACCTTGGATTTCACAGATCGCTTGATGAGAGACCAGAGGCCAGGGACGGAGATGACGAAGTGGCCGAGAGAAGTGTAGTAACTCGCCATGGAATAGTCGACGCTCTCAGCGAGGAGGAAGGCGGAGTTGTGGTGGTCTTGGAGGGCGATGAGCGGCTCCGCATTGACTCTCACCGATACCGATCTCTGCGGGCGGAAATGAGTGCGAGATCTGGCGAAGCATGGCCGCGGAGTCTGTCCGACGGCGTACATACTTCAATCGGCGTCGATTTCTGGGAGAGGAGCCTTCGTGGAGGAGTGAGGTTCATTTTAATGGCGGGGTCGAAGGTGGAGAGAGTGAAGAGAAGAAGAGAAACAAACATGGGTTAGGAAGGGCATTTTCGTAAATTCTACGTTCAGACTACAACTTTTTGCTATTTTTGCAAATTCTTTTGCGGGCTGCTATATGTGCAAATATTTTGGCCCAATTTGGTAGATTTGCAACCGGCCCTAAAATATTAGTTTGGCCCAATGTATTAAATAATTGGTCTAACATCTCGACATTTTCATGTATCACGGGTTTGTGAATCGACATTTTCATTATATAGTAAAAAAAATTGATAAAATATAAACAAAGTAACAATTAAATGTAATTAATGTTAATACAATATTAGTAAGGGAAAAATACATTTTTAGTCCATGAAGTTTGGATTATGTTTCATTTTGGTCCATGAGTTTTCAAATTCGAAAATTTAGCCCCTGAGGTTTCGATTTCGTTTCATTTTGGTTCCTCCATCCAACTTTTCGTTAATTACTAACGGATTACTAATGCGGCACTATTTTTTTAATTTAAAAAAAAAAACTGTTTTTTAGTTTTTTAAAATAAAATAATATTAAAATTAATATATTTTTTTTTCTTTTTTCATTTCTCTCTCCTCCTTTCTTCTTCTTATTCTTCTTCAGACCATCGCCAGAGCCATCACTCTGCTGTCGCCAGAGCCGCCACACACCGTTGTCGATCGTCACCGGAATCGTCGTTCACCGTCGCCTATACTTTATTTTCCTTTTTCCATTTTCTTCCCCCTTCATTCTTTTTCTTCTCCTTCCCTTTTCCTCTCTTATTTCCTTTTCTGTAACACTTGACTTGTTTTAAATGAAGTATTATTTCTAAATATTTGTTTTGCCTATATATAACCTCAAATCCAATAAACTAAGAACCTCTGACTATATTATGTATACTTGAAGTTTGTGTGTGACATAAGTATGGATCAAGTTCAAGTAAATAGCCTAAATGATCTATAGTACATAGATAAGGCTTGGTACCTTAATCCTGGGGACACTATTGGCACGGCTCGCTTTGTTCTCTAAAGACAAACGATGTGATCCTAATCGTTCATGTATAAGACATGTGAGTGAAGACATCCTATGCAATGAGTTTGCATAGAGATCGAACCAGGAGATAAGTCACTTTCACTTTACAACACCGTTTACTGCTGAAACTGAATATCTCATACAAATTACCTAGGTAACTCGATCTTAATCCTGAGCTAACTCTGAACTCCTGTTTATTTAGGATTGTCCTTTGATTTTCATGGGTGAGAGTGGCCAAATATCGCCGACTCAATAAGTCTGCCATTTTGGGGATAAGACTGAATAGATAATTGGGGACATAGCTTTGCAAGATGAAATTCACTATTGCCCGTTTTAGGGTTAGTAAGAAGGTTGTTCACTTAATTACTGACTCCGAGTCTTGAACAAGGGGCCCCGCCCTCTCATAACCTTGAGAGGGACTTGGTTCAGTGATTGTATCACGAACTAATTATTCATTAGAGGATCAATGGAACTTAAGAAACAAGATGTAACTATAAGGGTAAAACGAACATTTGACCTGGCTCTAGTTACGAGCAACCGGTGAAGGGTCGACTTACTAATCATGGTTATCTCGAGTGAACAAGAAATATATCTACAGTGAGGGGAGTGCAACTACGGGCTATAGTGGAGTGTCTCGGAAGCTAACGAACGATGAATAACTAGGTTAATGAGTTTAACTGGTTATGCTCGTATCGTTGGAGCCCATGATCTGTAGGTCCATTAGGTACCTCTACTAGCTCAATAGGAATAAAACTTGGAACAATATGATAGTTTAACATTTGAAACGTTCAAATTTGGAAAAGGATACAAAAGTCGGCTATATACGATATTTAACGACATATTGGTTTAATTTCGAATTAAACTAAAAATGAGAGTTGGACATATTTAAATATGATTTAAATATTAAACATGTGAATAGAGATTCATGTTCGAGAAATTTCGTTGGGAGAAAAACCGGGATTGGACAAATAATATTAATTTAATATAAGATATTAAATTAATTGATTTTATTATTATTTTAATCAAATAAAGTTTTATTTAAATTAAAATAAAAATAAAAAGTGGGTGGGATTATTCAGATTTTTCATTTAAAAAATTGCAAATTTTTTAATTTAAAGAAAATAAAAAATTTGGTAATTTTTGGAGGTGGTGCTTAACTAATCACATAAGATTAGTCTTTTTGCACCACCTAATTCATGACTCAAATCACTCCCTATTTGTTGTCAATCTTTTGTGCATTTTTGATGCATAATTTTCCTCTATATATAGAGGATCAGCTGGTGAAAAATTATGGAATAATTCAACCTGAAATGCTGCCAAAATTCTCTCAAAACTTCTATAGCTTGTACTCTCAAACTTGCATGAACCCATAAGCTTTCCTTTCCAATTCCTATCAATTAAGGATTCCACAATCCGTTTCAAGACCTGAGGATAGTAGAGAATATCCAAGTAGTTGTTCAAGAGCCATTGGTGTGAAGATTAAAGCCTCGGATTACAAGAAGGCTAAATTATAAAAAATGCCCCTGAACTATGGGGTTTGTTTCAAAAATGCCCCAGAACTTTAAAAGGTTTCAAAAATACCCCTGAACTTTGAAGAATGTTTCAAAAATACCCTTGCTGTTAATTTTGGATGGAAACCGTTAAAGTTTGAGTTTCAAAAATACCCTTGAACTTTCAAAAAAATTTCAAAAATACCCCTTTTGAAAAATGATTCTTCTTTTTTCCTCCTCTCTCACCATAAATTCTTTCTCCATGAAAATTAATGCAAAACTTTGCTTATAAAGGTTGTGTGCAACTCAATACTCGATAAAAACAAACTTTGAAATCGAGTTTTCTCTTTTAAAAAGCGTAAAGAAGATAAGTGTGAGAAAATAATATATATACAAAACAACATATATATGTATATATATTATTTCATTTTTTGCTCTCTCTGTTTGTGTATCTTGATGATAAGAAGAAGAAATGTTTACAAGACTGTAGGTTTGGTCCAATTTATAAGATTAACCAATCAAAAGTTTTATATATGATTTTGTTCTTATTGATATTTAAGAATTGTTAGAATTCGTATACAACAATAGTTTCATTTATTTTTCGTAAAAGGAATATAGAGAAAGCTAATGGGGTAATTAATAGTTGGTGAGGAAATAATATTGAAAAGACCACCAACAAATGAAGTCAATCACATGTAGAATTTCAAAAACAAAACAAAAGTCATCTTGAAGATTTGATACGAAAATCTAGCCAAGTGCTTTGGATGTGTTGAAAGAGAAAGAAAGCTCCTAGATTATGAATACATGACAAATAAGTAAAGTTTTCTCATTAATTTTTGGAAGAAGAGTTAATTTACAGCGGGAGAAGGAAAAAAAAAAAGCATTTTTCAATTAGGGTATTTTTGAAATTTTTTTGAAAGTTCAAGGGTATTTTTGAAACTCAAATTTTAACGGTTTCCATCCAAAATTAACGGCAAGAGTATTTTTGAAACATTTTTCAAAGTTCAGGGGCATTTTTGAAACTTTTTAAAGTTCAGGGGCATTATTGAAACAAACCCCATAGTTCAGGGGCATTTTTTATAATTTAGCCTTACAAGAATTGGGAGCTACAAGAGGTAGGTGCATCTTTGCTCTGTTTTACCTCTTATGAACAATATGTCTTCTAGGATCAAATTGATGAAATTGTGTGCCTAAGATCCAAAATTGCTTCAGCATGTCTTAAAGCATATGAAGATCTTAAGAACCCTTCTGAGGCAATGGTGGTGGGATACAGGAAAGGTGCAAGGAAGAGCATCATTGGTGGATCTCCTGACATTAGACCTCCTTGATGCATGCACAATCAACACGTCGAACTAAAGACGTTAAACAAGCGCTTATGGAAGGCAGCCTAAGTAAGTTTAATTTTGTTTATATGCCTTTGATTTGTTTGTTGTTTTTGTTTTATAGGTGTTCTCGTGGCTCATATCTTTGCTAGCTTTCATGAGAAAGTCATCATTCCAAGGCAGTATTGTTCACCCCTTTCATATTCTTTTCTTGTTCTCATGCTTGATTAGGCTTTGCTTTTATATACATTGAGGACAATGCATGTTTTAAGTTTGGGGGTGGAATGCTTTGCTTGTTGAACCCTTGAGCATCTGAGTTCGGACTATATTTTTTAGCTTATTGTGAATTTGGCATGTGATTGTTTTTGGATGCTATTTTTGCATGATTATGATTTCCTAGGATAGACTTTCTTGTCAATTTTTAAGCTTTTGATGTGTTGTAAGCATGAGTGCCCCAAAATGGAGACTTTTTAAAAATTTTCTAGGAGATATCTTGCATTAGTAGAGTATTTTCCTTGGTTTAGAATTGCACTTGAATGCTTAGGAGTGAATTATTAGGTTCATATGCTTGTTGTCACCTCGATAGGTGTAGGGAAGAGCTAAAGAGTTAAGTTTTTACAAATTAGCATGTTTAAATCTTGCCTAGGAGGAAATAAATGAATATATGCTTATCATGATCATAAAGAAAAATCATTCTTGTTTTACATTTGAAAGAAAAATAATGACGTCATATGAGCTCAATATGCAATGTTTAATAATATTTTAGGCAAAAAGAGCTACCTCTGTTGTGATCAGTTGGGCCAACCAAGGGTTAAACTCGGGTTATGGGTCCCTACAATAGGTGTGTGAAAGCTAGTGCCACATATAAATGCTTGATTTAATTGAATTTAAAGCACTTAGGTATGGATAAAAACAAACTAATTTGTTCCATTGGCTCATTAGTAAATCCTTAGTGCCAGTGTAGAGGGAAGATGAGTTGAGAGTTTAATAATCTAATCACAAGCTAGTAGAGTCTAATCTAATTAAGTTAGATCTCTCTTATGCAAATTAATTTTGGAAAAATTTCGATTTGTCTCCTTCATTAGGCCTTATGTGCATGTCTCTTAATTGCTTAATTATTGACTTGTGAGCCTTGAGGAATGAGTTATGTTTGTTGCATCTATTTATCAACCTATGCTTAATTTTTAGTTTGCTCGAGGACTAGCAAAAGCTTAAGTTTGGGGGTGTTTGATAGCGCGCATAGCAAGCTATTTTTCCTTGTTCGTTTTAGTTAGTCTTTGAGTATTATTTGGTCAATTTAATGCACTTTCATATTCTTTTTGTAGGAATTGATTATTGAAGCTAAATCGAGAAATTAGAGTTGATCGGGTGTTCGGGACTCTAAAAGAAGCCAAAGAAATGAAAAGGAATCAAGTTGGAAGCTTATTAAAAGTGGAAGACCCGAGATCTAGCGTCGAGACACTGCTTTCTTGGCATCTCAACGCTAGTAAAATTCATATATGAAGTGGGCAATAATCAGCACAGCGTCTCGACGCTATCAGTTTTTCCTTATACAGAATGGGCGGCAAAGGGGATAGCGTCGCGACGCTGTCCATAGCGTCTCGACGCTGTTGACAGATTCCTATAAATAGAATATGATGTGCTACGGATTGGGAGAGTCCATTTGATGCAATCTTAGACCTAAAATCGACTAGAGACCTTCTGTGGGAGCTGAAGCAAAGTGGAGGAGCGAGATTCAAGGTTGAACTCGTGGGAAACGTGACGGGAACGTGCGGTTTTGGCGACATTAGCATTTATTCTCTTTTCTTCCCTTTCTTTAGTTGTTGTTAATGGCTTTTTCAGATTTAGCTTACATCGTAACGCCATGTATGAGTAGCTAGGTTTGTTTTCTTAGGGATTGATGTAGCCATTTGGGCGTTGTTGGATTATTTGATGAATGTTTAATGCTTTGAACTTATTTATGCAATTTATGCTTTTAACGCTTTTAATTCACTGACCATGAGTTAAATGATGTTTTCTCTGATTCTTGCTCGGGAGAGGGGACTTAGTCTAAATAAATAAATTGCATAACTAAAATAATCCTAAGATCGAGAGATTTAGGATAGTTGTAGAAATCGTTAATAGAATTCAATTTAAACCATGCATGTGAATGAATCTAGATAGGGATATCGGGTTGATCATATGTGTGAGAATTATTTATGCTCGGGGAGAGATAAATATGAGATAAGAAAATCCTAGATTTATAAGTCATTACATGTCCATACATCCATTAATTAATTCACAACCCCAATAAGTGAAACCATTTTGACGGGTCCGACTTGTCGAAGGTCGTGTTGGTCAAATAAATTTATAATTCCACGGTACTACAACTAAATTTTGTAGAAATAGTGGTCAGGGTCGATCACAAGGAGTGGCGGTTGGTTATTTATTTTCTGTTTATTTTGAGCTGTGAAAGCGGTAAATGGGGGGTTTGGAAAATTGGGTAAATGAACATGCAAGGAATTTAAAGTGCAAGAATTTAAACAAGCCAAGAAATATAAAGGACAAAAAATTAAATTGCAGGAATCATAAAAATGCGAAGAAGTTAATTGAATAGGCTGAAAGGATTTGGAATTCCCCAATTCCGTTAAAGCGGAAGCGTAATTGGGACCGATTCGTAGTTAATTTTGTTTATCCAAAAATACTATTGCATTGGTTAAAACATAGAACAAATTCTATAGAAACTTAAGGCTAAGCATACAAAATTTAGATCTAAATCTATAATAAAGAAAAGAGAAGCAAACCTCCGTTGACGACTCTGAATACTTCAACGGATGATTCTTGATTGTTCTGCAACAACGAAGAACACCACCATTTGATCTTCCCCGCTATAACTCTGAGATTAGGAACGTAGTTGTGGGACTACCTAATCTTGAATGGGAAAAACTCTAGAGAGAAAATTCTCCCTAAAGTTCCTGAGTTGAGAGAATATGAGAGGGAGGCTAGAGAGAATGCAAGAGTGCATTCTTGTGGCCTTATGTTGTTGTACTTAAACCCTAGGTTTAGTGTTCTATTTATAGGAGAAAGGCCATGAATAAAATATTCATTTAAAATCAATTATTTCCATAATTGATTTAATCTTTTCCATAATTAATCAATTCCATAACCAACCAATTCCATGACCAATCAATTCCATAATTGATTAATCTTTTCCATAAATGATTGATCACTTCCATAAGTGATTAAATCATTTCCATAAATGATTAATTACTTCCATAAGTGATTAATCATTTTCATAATTGATTAATTTCCAATTAATTAATTCTCTAATTAATTAATCACCAATTAAATATCATATATTTAATTTCAGACCTTCTATTAGTTAATTAATTAATTACTCAATTAAATATCATATATTTAATTTGAGACCTTCAATTAATTAATTCTATAATATGAATCAAATTCATATTAAAATTTGAACTCCTTCAAATTCTCTTATATCCTATAAATTTAATATGAATCAAATTCATATTAATATTTGAACTTCTTCAAATATTTATTGCTCTCATAGACTATAGTTTCATTAAATCTCATTTAATTTAAACTAAATTGAATAATTAATTCATTCATAATTAATTAATTTATCTTCTAATTAAATACCATATATTTAATTAGACATATATTTGAACTCTTTCAAATATATCAATCTCTCAATATAATAAAGTTTAATCTAAAATTAAACTTTATATTTTAATGCATCACTATACATTATATTAATTTGTATCTTGTACAATTAACTTAATTCCCAATATGAATTTGAACTATTCAAATTCTCTCAAGATATATTTGTTCCTAATTACTCTTTACGAGCTAGCAGGGAGACCTAATGGACCTACAGATCAGAAGCTCCAATGATATGAGGTTAATAGATTAAACTCATTAATCAGGTTAACCAATATTCATTAACTGTGGGTCATTCCACTAAAGACCCACAGCTGAACTCTTCTCACTGTAGAACATTTCTGTGTCCATGGATGTAGACCTATGCCGATAAGTCAATCCTTCACGAGTGTTCGTAATCACAGCTGGGTCAAATTACCGTTTTACCCTTGTGTTACATCTGTCTCCTTAAGTACCAGCGTTCCTCTAATGAACAACCTGTTTATGGTCCAACCATTAAACAGAAAGTCCCTCTCGGGCCAGTGAGAGGGCGGGATCCCTTTGTTCAAGTCCCGGAGTCACCACTTAAGAGAACACTCATCTACTTCTCCTAGATGTGGAAGGAGTGAATTCTTTCTTGTGTTGTCATGTCCCCAGCCTCCCACTCGGTCTTGTCCCCAAAAAGGAAGGCATATTGAGTCGGCGTATTGGCCACTCTCACCCATGCTAATCAAAGGACAATCCCTCATGAGAAGGAGTTCATGACACACTCAGGATTAAGACTGAGTTACCTAGGTCATCGTATTGAAATAGTAACCTAACTAGTTAACGGTGTTACATCTAGTGGTTTACTATTTTGTGGTCCGGTCTTATGCAAACTCATTGCATAGGATACCCCCGCTCGCATGTCTCCTACATGGATGCCTTGGATTAATACGTCTGTATCGAATACAAAGCGGGCCGTATCACATAGTGTTACCAGGATAAGGTACCCAGCCTTATCCTTGTACTATAGACCTTTTAGGTTGTTACTTGAACACCAATCCCCGTATGTCCCCACATACTAGTTCAAGTCACATGTAAACAACCTTGGATCTTAGTTTATTGGATTTGGGTCAAATTGTGCAATATTTAACAATAACACTTTATTGTAGAAACTCAATAACACTTTTTTGAAACAAGTATACAATTTGTTTACATTCACTATCTACGAGTTTTAGGGCATAAAACCCAACATAGGCGACACCGATTGGAGTGATTATTGGGGTTGAATGATTTACTTGATCATTGAATCTCTACCTATTAAAGGCTAGCTTGAATTGCTCAATTGCCCAATCGATCTAACCTGAACCCAGAAAAGACTCAAAGCCCACCTAAGCCATCTAATCCGATCATACAACGTCCATCGAATTAGACACTAATTAGTTAATTAATCAATTCAATTGGACTATCAAATTAAACAATCAACCAATTGCCTTAAGTCTAGTGGATTGATTAGGAGATTAGAAATAATTAGGCATAGATTACTTCTAACGCTATTTTGGATACTAAACCTATAGTGTCAAGCAACAAAGTCAGAGTCTACTCTTGGGACCCGTGCCCACGAATTAGTCTATGTGCTAACTATTAAACCAATATTCCATTAGCTACTTGGAAATCAATTTCTTAGCAAATTATTAACATACGAGCTGCGAGTTAGGGCGTCAATCTAACCTACTGCGCTTGCAAATAATACGAACTGAATCCAAAATACAATAGCAATATGAAATTAAACAACATTCAGAACATGAAACTTACAAAGAAATACATTCTATAACCCAAAAATCATCCAATCGGTGTCAACGGGTTTAGACGGAAGTTAAGCCGACTAAAACCCGCGACCCAACGCTACAATAACAAGAAAATACAAGGAAAATCAAAAGGGAAACTTACACCCCTTAATTCTGGTCTTCTAGGACAGAGAGAACCGAGAGGAGGAGCAAATATAAAACCCTAAAAACTGATACATTCGGCGGAAATAAAAGAGGGTATTTATAGAAAAATTTGTCGCGGCGTCGAGACGTTGTGCATGTTGGGTTTTATGCCCTAAAACTCGTAGATAGTGAATGTAAACAAATTGTATACTTGTTTCAATAAAGTGTTATTGAGTTTCTACAATAAAGTATTATTATTAAATATTGCACAATTTGACCCAAATCCAATAAACTAAGATCCAAGGTTGTTTGTATGTAACTTGAACAAGTATGTGGGGACATACATGGATTGATGTTCAAGTAACAACCTAAAAGGTCTATAGTACAAGGATAAAGTTGGGTACCTTATCCTGGTAACACTATGAGATACGACCCGCTTTGTATTTGATACAGACGTATTGATCCAAAACGTCCATGTAGCAGACATGTGAGCGGGGGTATCCTATGCAATGAGTTTGCATAAGATTCGACCACGAAATAGTAAACCACTAGATGTAACACCGTTAACTAGTTAGGTTACTGTTTCAATAAGATGACCAAGGTAACTCAGTCTTAATCCTAAGTGTGTCATGAACTCCTTCTCACGAGGGATTGTCTTTTGATTAGTATGGGTGAGAGTGGCCCGCACGCCGACTCAATAAGCCTACCTTCTTGGGGACAGGACTGAGTGGGGGGCTGGGGACATGACAACACAAGATGGAATTCACTCCTTCCCGCTTCTAGGAGAAGCAGATGAGTGTTCCCTTAAGTGGTGACTCCAGGTCTTGAACAAAGGGATCCCGCCCTTTCACTGGCCCGAGAGGGACTTTCTGTTTACTGGTTGGACCATAAACAGGTTGTTCATTAGAGGAGCACTGGTACTTAAGGAGCCAGAGGTAACACATGGGTAAAACGGTAATTTGACCCAGCTGTAGTTGCGAACACTCGTGAAGGATTGACTTACCGATATAGGTTTGTATCCGTGGACACAGAAATGTTCTACAGTGAGAAGAGTTCAGCTGTGGGTCTTTAGTGGAATGACCCACAGTTAATGAATATTGGTTAACCTGATTAATGAGTTTAATCAGTTAACCTCATATCATTGGAGCTTCTGATCTGTAGGTCTAGGGGTGATCACGGTTCAGTTCGGTCCGGTTTTGGCCAAAACCAAAGACCGAACCGAACATCTCGGTTCTGAATTCTTGTAAATTAAGAGAATCGAATTTTTCTTTGGTTTCGGTTAAAAACCGAACCAATCGGTTTCGGCTCTAACCGGTTCGGTTCGGTTTTAACCAAATCTTTGCTTTCTCTTTTTTTTTTTTTGCCCTCAGCACACCCATTTTTGTCCATCATACACACAGATCTAAAGCTTCTCAATTAAAAAAAAAAAACACAGATCTAAAGTGAGAGAAAGAGAGAGAGAGTTTGGGAGGAGATGAAAGCAACAAAATTAGAGAATAAAATAGGAGGAGAAAGAGAAGCACAATAACATTCTTGGTCTCACAAGATCGGCGATGGCGACAACGGTAGGTGGTTGAGAGAAAGATGCCGACGGTGGTAAGAGTAGCGATTAAAAGGAGAAGAAGAGTGAACCATGCCCAAAAGCTTGAAAGAAAGGAGGAGAGAAAGTGATACGAACAGAGGAGAGAAAGATGGGAAGAGAGAGGAATTGTAGAGGGAGAGAGAAAGAGGGATTGAGGGAGAAAAGAGGTTGTCGGCTGATTGAGAGAAAGAGATTGAGAGAGAGAATGTGATGTTGACATTAGGGTTTGTATGTAGAAGAATTGGGCTTTGGGCTTTGGGCTTTTGGATGTGGGCTCTTTAAGTATTATTAAGTGGGTGGGCTGAAATAATTGTTTTTGTTAAAGATTATTCGGTTCGGTTCGGTTTTATTCGGTTTTTTAAAGGACTGAACCGCAGACCGAACCGAAAATCTAGGTTTTAATATGTTTAAACTGAGAGAACCAATTTTTTTTATAGAAAACCGGACCGAACCAGTCGGTTCGGCTCGGTTCGGTTCGGTTTGTCGGTTCGGCTCGGTTTTTGCCCACTCTTATGTAGATCCATTAGGTCCCCCTGCTAGCTCGTAAAGAGTAATTAGGAACAAATATATCTTGAGAGAATTTGAATAGTTCAAATTCATATTTGGAATTAAGTTAATTATATGAGATACAAATTAATATAATGTATAGTGATGCATTAAAATATAAAGTCTAATTTGAGATTAAACTTTATTATATTGAGAGATTGATATATTTGAAAGAGTTCAAATATATGTCTAATTAAATATATGGTATTTAATTAGAAAATGAATTAATTAATTATTCAATTTAGTTTAAATTAAATGAGATTTAATTAAACAATAGTCTATGAGGGAATTATTAGAATATGATTCTAATATGTAATTAATTGAATATGGGAGATATTTAATTAATTGTAAAATTAATTAATTATTGAAATTAATTAACTGATTAGTTTAATTGAATTAATTAAATGTGGTTTAATTAAGTTTAATTGGTGGTGTCCCAATTGTTGGTGTCCCAATTGGTGGGGAAGATCAAATTGATGGTGTCCCAATTGTTGACGCAAATCAAGAAAGGCGTTCTTGAAGAATTCAGAGACGATAGTATGTTTGCTTCTCCCCTTTAGAATTAGTTCTAAGGTTGTATGCTTAGCCTTAATAATTGATTTAGAATAGTTTTCTAAATTTTGCCAATGTATTGGTATTTTGGTGAAAACAAAATTAACTACGGAACGGTCCAATTGCTTCAGTTGTAATGAAATTGGGAATTCCAATCTTTCAGTGCACGGCGTCTCGACGCCGTGTCTTAATTGCCTCGGCCAGAATTCGCGCCGGCCATGGCGTCTCGACACCATGCCTTATTTCAGCATGCTCTTGGCTCGAACCTTTGACTCTTCGGAATCAGTCTTCGGACTCGTCACGATCCTCACGGTCTTCTCACCTCCTCGAGATCCATGGCCCTCAAGTAAGCTCAAAAACTCACTAAATTGCCCGAATTAACTCCAATTTGTGTGGTTCGACCCTGATACCTTAAATGCACAAATTATCTACAAAACAGACAAATAAAGCGTAAAGTGCACTCTAACAAGTCTAGATTAACAACAGATAAATAGGACTAATTTGGTCCTATCACATTTCCTAAATAAATATAAGATTAGAAAATCCTAGATTTATAATTTATTACATGTCCATACATCCATTAATTAATTCACAACCCCAATAGGTGAAACCATTTCCTCAATTGAATTCCATACTTTTTAGCTTTTGTGTTTTGATTTCTTCATTATCACTAAGTTTAAATCCCTAAATAAAATTGGACAAGATTATTCGCGGTAATTAATTTGGTTAAAAACTCAATCCAGAGGACGATACTCGTTAACATGAAAATCACTATATTAAAACTTGACCCGCGCGCTTGCGGTAGGAAAAATCCACATCAAGTTTTTGGCGTCATTGTCAGGGATTGGCATATTTAGTCAAATTGATATTGTGAAAAAATTGTTCGGTCTTAATTTAGGGTATATTTTTATTTTTGTAGGTAGTTGCATTTTTTTTCTTCTTTGTTTGCTCTCTTTCCATTTTAGTTTTTTTCCTTTATTGTTGCTTTCCATATTTGTAATTTCCTAATTTAGTGTTTTTTTTATCTTTTTAGATTTTTCCTTATTTGTTTATTTCTTTCCTTGTTTTAGATTTTCCTTAATTATCTTTTCCTTAATTGATTTTGCATTCCTAATTTGATTAGAGTTTCATTTTTTAGATTATTTTTCGTGTCTCATTCTTTTCTAGTTATTGCTTATTTCAGGATCTTATGACGAATAAGACTGTTGGTAAAAGGTGTGAATCTGGAAGTCGCTACATCTTTGAACCATAAATATCCATGACCTTTATAGGTTCTAAAGTGTCCTCTCCCTTTGAAGATCATTGTCGTTTGGGTCATCCTACTATTTCAATGTTGAAGTGTCCCCCAATTATGCAGCGGGAATAAGCAGAAAAATAACAGAGAAATTAAAATAAAGCAACAAAATAAGAAACACAAGAATTTACATGGAAACTTCAAAACCAGAGAAAAACCACAGTCCACAGAAAGAAATTCACTATATGAAAATTTTACAATCATACAAAATTCTCTACCCGACTCCAATTACAAGAAACATTCTCTCAAAGCATTATATCACTCACACAATTAGAGTTAGTATACCACGTTTAAAGTGATTATAATTATGATAATTTGAAACCAAATCCATAGGCTCCTTTTATAGTACTTAAAGCTCATCACTTTCTTGAAACTTTATGATGCGTAACTGAATGTGATGGTGAGAAGTGTTGATGGAAAATATGAATTAAAGATGATTTTCAGTCAAAAAGTGCAAGTATACACTATCACATGCAGTAATAAAAACAATGAAACTATTCCAAAGTATCGATCCCACAGAGACTAATTTAAAACTTAGATTTGAAGAAGAAATTGCTCTTAAGCACGATGATTGGTAAAAAAATAAGTTGGATGATTTTAAAATTAATTTTAAATAAGAAAGCAATAATAAAAAGACAATAAAATCAACAATAAAAGGCAGGAGACTCAGTTTAGTTTCAACCCAAGTAAGATTAACCCCATTATTAGCTTGCTCACAACCTAAGTCTATTCATGCACTAGGTTAGGTTTAACTTCCATTTGGCCTTGCTCCCAAGTACTGTTACAAGGCTAAACGAGGTTGTTGCACATGTCTGTGGCTCCACTCTAACATAGACAATTCATGTGTACAACCTATAACCCTATAGTTGTTACTCCTTGTAACAGCGAATTTCCTATTTCTAGGCTTTTCTCCTATATCCCCTTTATGAAAATCTTTACCGCCCTACCCTTTCGGTACCGTACTCACATTGCATGCTTAGTCTAAATGCCCAGTTTAAGCTTACCAAGATAGCATTATAATCAATACAGAGAGAAATGCATAAATAAGCATAGTGCAAGCAAACTACTTTCAAGCTAATCTATCCACAAGGGTATTCACCAAACCGAACCCCTTAAAGGAATTTAGCTACTCATAATGGTAAATGAAATAAATAAATGAATTTTCATTGAATAAGAATCCATGAATACAAGTAAATGAAAAGAATAAAGTGTTGGAAAATAAAGTAGTGTAATAGCTAAATTGAATCTAGGGTTTCCAATCCCTCAAGAATTTTCATTGAATAAGAATCCATGAATACAAGTAAACGAAAAGAATAAAGTGCTTGAAAATAAAGTAGTGCAGTAGCTAAATTTTGAATCTAGGTCGTTTCCAATCCCTTAAAAGTTCTCACGACACTTTAATCTTCCTTTTACAATGGAGAAAAGGGTGAACTCTGTACAAATACGAGCTTTGATGTCTATGCTAGGTTAAATTTTGGTCTTCTATAAGGGACTGCAGACATCACAACTCATGGGTATGAGCTAGAGTTCTGTCACCACTCATATATTCCTAGTGAGTTATGCTTACGTTTCTTCACGTTTGTTGACCTTTTATAGAGTGAGAATTGGTTGTGGAGTCACGAAATCCATGCTAGCGGTAGCCCAGGCAATTTCAAAGTCAAAATAGACAGGTAGGTGTGTGGAAAGCTCGTTCAACATTGACTCGTGAAGAATCTAGAAATTCTGTTTCTGTCCAGAAATGCGGTCGTATTTCATTTTGCCTTAGTAGAAATGCAGTCGCATTTATGCCCTTACTCTGTTTTTCCTTTGTTTTTCAGCAACACATAAAACTCGATCAAAGTCATGTAAAATAAGTCATTTTAAGCACAAATAAACATATTTTGACAAGTTAGACTCCCTAAGACTCATTTCACCAACTTTGACACTTTTTAGGTTTGAGATAAAAAACATGACTAAAAACATACAACTGCTTTGTTATCACAGAGAAAATATGTAATTGACTTGTTAACTGAAACAGGGAAGTTAGGGACTCAGCCATCTAGTACCCCAATGATGTCTAATTTACGACTCACAAAAGAGTGACAATTACTAAAAGATCCTGAAAGATATAGGTGGTTGGTAGGAAAACCCAATATCTTATTAGTGACTCGACCAGACATGGCTTATTCAATGAGTATGTGAGCCAATATATGTCTTCTCCTACAGTTGATTATTGGGCTACATTGAAACAAATTTTGTGTTATTGGAAGACAACTCCTGAGTGTGATTTATTATATAAGAATGATGGGCATACTAACAACAAATGCTTTTTAGATTTTGATTGGGTAGGGTTTAATGAAGATAAAAGATACACTTCAAGATATTGTGTATCTATGGGTGGTAATTTGGTTTCTCAGAAGAGTAAGAAACAAAATGTGGTGTCACGCTCAAGTGTTTAATCAAAATATAGAGCAATGACGTAGACTGTATGTGAATTAGTCTGGATACGTCAACTTCTAATTGAATTGGGATTTGAAATCACAACACCGACCAAATTGTGATATGATAATCAAGTAGCTCTTCATATATATATAGCATCTACTGTATTTTATGAGTAGACTAAACACATTGAGGTCGATTGTCATTTTGTACGTGAAAATATATAAGAAGGTTTGATGTCCACAAGATATGTGAAGACTGGAGAGCAATTAGGAGATATTTTCACAAAGGCATTAAATGGAGTACGAATCTACTCTCAAACAAGTTGGACATGACGAGTATATATGCTCCACCTTGAGGGAGAGTGTTAGAATTCTTATATTAGTATAAGTGTAATTTTATAAATGTATTAGTTGTATATATATACATAATGAATGGAATAGAGTACCCTGATTCTCTCAAACCTTTGAGATTAACAATTTTTATTTATATTTGATACAAAATAAAGTTTAGAATTTAACTTATAAAGCAAAAAATGTAATACTTATTATTATTTCATGTTTGAAAATATTTTTGCCTTGAAAAAAAAAATATTCGTAAGCATTTTAGGGATAGATTTGAATTATTATTTTTTTTTTCTCTGAAACTAAAAATAGCATTAATCACAAACAGAGTTAGGTACACCCAAATCCTTCGTAATTAAGGACGAAAACCAAAAAAGAATAACATCCCCTCACAAAAGAATATCTCTTCTAGTATGGAAGAGGGGGAGAACACTGACCGAAACCAGTGAGTTGAATTTTGTTTATAATTAATAAAATTTTTGACATCTGACTTTTCTAATACCTCTTTTTTTCCCAAAGACTTGACTTGCATTTTATTTAAGTTTAGTAGAAGAAATAATAATTTTTTATTCTAATCTTAGCATGTTGTATTAATTTTAACCATCAACTTTTAATTTCATTAAATTGAACCACAAACTTAGTAAGTTGTATCAATTTTAACCCTAAATTTTCAATTTCACTAAATTGAACCTCAAACTTATCATTAGCAGATTGTATCTATTTTAATCTCAAACCTGTCCAAGTGTTGCAATATAAACCTCCGGTTAACTTTCCTTTTGAACCATCGTAATTGATTATTTCCTTTTTTTTTTTTTTTCTAATTCACATTGCACCTGATTGGTTTCTTGTAAAAAAAAATTATTGGAGAAACTTTTTATTTGAAGAAACTTTTGTAGAAGTTGTACATGAGTTTTCTTTCCTTTTTTTCTTATTGTGTTTGTGGATTTTGTTGCCTTTTTTAGCTACTTTAGAAGAACATCAATTGTAGGATGATGGGAAAACAATTTAAAAATTCTTCTTCTTCTTCATTTTAGATTACTTTTTCTTGTTATTGAGAGCTTTGTGATTTTTTGTTGGGAGGAAGCTAATAACAATGAAAAGAATCCATTCAGATAAAGACTTTCACCAATAAATTGCAATGTGAATTAAAAAAGAGGAAATTGTCAATCACATACTTTAATGACGATTCAAAGTGGAAAGTTAATCGAAAGTACATTACAATACTTATGTAAGTTTCGAGTTAAAATTGATACAATCTAAAATTTGAGTTCAAATTAAGAGTGAAAATTGATTTTTTTTCCTAATAATAATAAACAATGAAATGCTCCTACAAAAGAAGCATCTAGAACATCTCCATGCAGTGGAAGCATCCAACGGTCAACATTTCGGGACGAACAAACAAAGGCTAGAGAGACGGAATTCTAGACCCTTCTTTGCAATACGCGAACGATTGGGATTCAATCTCAGCCGTCCATTTCATAGCCCCTTCCACTCTATATAAATTCCAAGTCCCTAACAGAGTGCTCAGCAAAAAGAGGAAAAAGTTGAAAGGAATTTGCATTTCGTGTCCAGAACCTTCGTTTCATCGCTCGAAACTTTGATTCCACGAAATTGGGGTTCCGAATTTCGATCGGGTTTCAGTTGGGTTTTAAATCGATTTGAAGAACAAGGTTTCAATCATCTGAAGCGAAGCGAGGATGTTCGGAAGAGCTCCGAAGAAGAGCGACAACACGCGGTACTATGAGATCCTTGGAGTCTCCAAGAACGCGTCGCAGGATGATTTGAAGAAGGCCTACAAGAAGGCCGCCATCAAGAATCATCCTGATAAGGGCGGTGATCCGGAGAAGGTAACGGGAATTTTGTTTTGAATTATCTCTCTTCTTTCAGTTTCTGTTGAATCTGACTGAATTTTGTTGAGAGTGATTTTTGAATGATGGGGTCAAGAGTTTGCTTTTTTGAAGGTTCTTTTTCAGTTGATATGCATTTTCATTGTGATGAGGGAGTGTTATTCTGTATGTTGTTGTTTGTTCACTGGTTCTGTTTGTGGTTCTCGTCGTCGATCATGATCATGGTGTTGTGTTGTTTCTGAAACTCAACAATCTGGAAATGTAATGATTGCCATAGATTTTGAAATTGCTATGTTTGCATGGTTTTATTTCACTGCACCGCCATTACTTGCCGTGGAGTTTGAGGCTGTGAACTGGGCAGACTTTTTATTCTTAATTTAATTTACAATTTTGAGGTGATTTGACTTATGGTTTAGGTTTTTGCTTATGATACTTTGAGTTTCATATACGCTTGAAAATTGCCGTTGATTTTTATAGTTGTCATTGTAATTCATATCGTTTTGAACTACTTTTGAATTTTGATGGGATGCGATGCGTTACATGCTGATCAAAACGCCTTTGTTATTGCAGTTTAAAGAGTTGGCTCAGGCTTATGAGGTTCTTAGTGATCCTGATAAGCGAGAGATCTATGATCAGTATGGTGAGGACGCACTTAAAGAAGGAATGGGTGGTGGAGGTGGTCATGACCCCTTCGATATCTTCCAGTCCTTCTTTGGCGGAAGTCCATTTGGTGGTGAGTGTTATGAACAAAACCATATAATTTTGGTTGTATTATTTCCATAATCATTGTAATATATTAATTCTCCTTGTTAGTCCGGGCCGAGTGGCTGGAGTTTGGGATGTTTGGAGATACTGAGCTCCTAGATGAGCTTGAAAATAGAAAATTTAATGATTTTTAACTTGACTTCCGTCTAAAATAGTTAGGCCCGGGTGGGCGAGAATTAACGGTGTAGGGCATGAACATAATGTACAGAGTGAGACACTTCTCATGATATGCCTTATTATAAATGAAAAATCTTAAGTGTCATTGTTCGTATGCAGGTGGTAGCAGTCGAGGCCGGCGCCAGAGACGTGGAGAAGATGTGGTACATCCCCTTAAGGTCTCCCTTGAGGATCTTTACCTGGGAACTTCCAAGAAACTCTCTCTGTCGCGGAACGTTCTCTGCTCAAAATGCAATGGGTTAGTCCCATTTCTTGCCCTCTTTTTAATTTTAGTCTTATTGCGTTGATTTATGCGTCTGGTGCTGATGTTTGTTGATGGTGTTGTTTCAGGAAGGGATCAAAATCAGGTGCTTCAATGAACTGTACTAGCTGCCAAGGAACTGGAATGAAGGTCACAATTAGGCACCTTGGCCCGTCGATGATCCAGCAGATGCAGCACCCTTGCAATGAGTGTAAGGGTACTGGAGAAACAATCAGTGACAAGGACCGGTGTTCGCAGTGCAAGGGAGAGAAAGTTGTTCAAGAGAAGAAGGTTCTGGAAGTTATTGTGGAGAAGGGTATGCAGAATGGACAGAAGATTACATTCCCAGGAGAAGCTGATGAAGCTGTATGTTGTGAAATGAATCATTCTTCAGCTGCATTCTTTTCTGTTTCTTTTCTGTTCCTTTTAATTTGTAAACGAGGGAATGATGAGAAGTCTCACTGCGAGGGCAAAGCGGCTAATAGTACCATTGGTTGTTTTTCTGTGTTTGTACAGCCTGATACTGTCACTGGAGATATAGTTTTTGTTCTTCAGCAAAAGGAGCACCCGAAATTCAAGAGAAAGGGAGAGGACTTGTTTGTGGAGCACACTTTGTCACTCACTGAAGCCCTCTGTGGCTTCCAGTTTGCTCTCACTCACTTGGATGGCAGACAGCTTCTCATCAAAACAAATCCTGGAGAAATCGTAAAGCCTGGTAAGCAGAGTATTAAATCTGTTCTAATTTATCATCTTAAACTTTTAGTTTAGTGATTTAACATGGTATTATAGAAGCAAATTTAAGTTTGAATTATTGCAATGTTACTTCTGTGTTAAGTTTTGAGTATTAAATTAAGATCTAAACTTGATATTAAGTATTTTTTAACCTGTACCCTCATGTGATTTAGTATTAGTTTAACGTTGTAGTAGTTTGACAATGTACTACTTTAAATAGAATTAATAATTCATATGAGTAGCTTTGACAATGTACTACTTTAAATAGAATTAATAATTCATATGTGGGTAGAGCATGGTTCAATTTGGAGAGGATTTATACCTCTAATCTCTTGGTTGAGGTTCGAGCTTTATGACAATTGAGCTATGCTCTGCAGCTCTTGTTGGTGCAGAGCATGGTTCAGTAGATTAATGCCTCTCTTGAATTTAATGACATGGGAGTTGAGACTCGAACTTCTGTCTTGTGAAGTTATAATGCCTTAACCACTTCTCAAGTTGGTAATTAGCAAATCAAATGAATATATCCACTTCTCAAGTTGGTAATTAGCAAATCAAATGAATATTTGTACATGTGAATTATATACTACAAATGAATATTTGTACATGTGAATTATATACTACAAATGAATATTTGTACATGTGAATTATATACTACAAATGAATATTTGTACATGTGAATTATATACTGCAACCTCGATCAACTCGAGCCTTTTGATTTAGTGTTCTCTTTCCCCTACTGAGTTTTGGGAATCCTTGTATGTATCTTCTTGTGCATGGAACTCCAGATTCATTCAAGGCCATTAACGACGAGGGAATGCCAATGTACCAGAGGCCATTCATGAAAGGGAAGCTCTACATCCATTTCAGTGTGGACTTCCCTGATTCCTTAAGCCCAGAGCAGATCAAAGCTCTGGAAACTGTCTTACCATCAAAACCATCATCCCAACTGACCGACATGGAGCTCGACGAGTGCGAGGAGACTACCATGCATGACGTCAACATCGAAGAGGAGATGCGGCGGAAGCAGCAGCAGGCACAAGCTGAGGCCTATGAGGAAGATGAAGAAATGCACGGTGGTGCGCAGCGGGTGCAGTGTGCCCAGCAGTGATCCTTATTGAGTTGAAATTAACCTGAAATGACAGAAATGTAGGTTTGTTTGGGGATGAATGGTTGATGAGCTCCATCTTGTTAATGGTGGATTTTGATTGTGGCATTTGGAATTTCTCATATTCTGAAAGCCACTACTGATACAATATATAAATCAATCTGGTTCTGATCTATATGCTATGTTATTATATAGTTTTTGTTTCTCATTATGCTGTTGTGTTTTAGGCTCTGTTGGAAATTGATTTTGCAGTATTTTTTATACTCTTGATCCTCATGGATTGATCCTGACAATCCCATGGTCCGTAAGAGTTATCTTCTGTCAGTAGATTTGCTCATTCTTCTAGTTTTTTGTTTCTCTCTTTGTTTTTCGGTTTCATTTGGTTTTGCCTCTTCCTTTCTTTTGTTATTTGTTCTGTTTTGGAATTTTTATCTGATTTTGATGGTATTTCAAAATGATATACCTCATGTTTCCTATAATATACAATTAATATACAATTAATATACAATTAATATACCTCATGTTTTGCATTAAGATTCTATTAATTGCTTTTCTTGTTCTGTTTTCTAGATTTTGATCTTATTTTGATGATATATCAAATATATAACTAAGATACTGAGTTTAAAGTATCAGCTTTACCTTCGGTATTCAGTATACTGATATACCAAGTACACCGTTGACTAATATAACAAATTTAAAGTAGGTGTATTTTTAATTTTCACTAGTCTATATTATTTTTGTGTGTTCTACTGAATAGTGAATAGCAATGTACTGAATAGTAATGCAGCAATCATTGATATATATATATACTAGTCTTTTTTCAAGTAATAGGAGTGATACTCGGTTCGGTTTTGTCGGTTTTTGACCAAACCGCGAACCGAACCGATCCAATCGGTTTCACAAAACTTTGAACCGAACCAATGTCCAATATGAGACATGTCCAATGGTTCGGTTTTCCTTCGGTTCGGTTTGTCCAATGGATCGGTTTTCGGTTTTGGACCCAATGTGGGCTTTTTTATTTTTTTTAAAAATGTCCCATTCTCTCTTCTAATTTCAATCCATTTGTTTTTTTTTTTTTTTAATTTTTTGTCTAATGACCCATTGTACCCCATTTTTTCAATACAAACTTTAATTAATTAATTTATTCAATACAATTACTTAATTTTCTCAAACTAATCTGTGAATAACAATTTTTAAATATTTGATTTTAAATAAATATACATAATAAAGATAAACATAACAATAATATCATAATTTATACTTTAAATTACATAGAAAAAAGAGATTTCCAACCAATTTAGGAAAAAAGTGAGATGTGGAGAGAGGCAAGATACAAAATGTTAAGGTTTTTAAGTGGTATATATATAGTTGGTTCGGTTCGGTTTTTTATTGGTTTTTTGAATGAAAAACCGAACCGAACCGACAATTTTCGGTTTTCCCAAAAACGAAACCGAGATGTCCATATTTTTTCAAAATAACCAAACCAAACCATTGGATCGGTTTGGTTCGGTTCGGTTTGTCGGTTTTTCGGTTTTTGCTTGCACTCCTATCAAGTAATAAGCTGAAGATATAATTTAGTTATATAAGTTGAAATATAACTCTAAAAATAATATAGAAAAAAGATAAGATTTATCCTCTATACTACCAACTTATCTTAAATTTTGGACAAATTGTAAAACCTAACTTTAGTGATTGTTGTAATTCAATCCTTTACTCTTAATTGTACAAATCAAACCCCTTTCACATGTGTGTTCAAAGTTGGATTTGAAATAATCATGATAGTTGAGAGTAGTCTTTTTTTTTTTTTTTAAATAACATTTACTTAATTTAAAAAAAAAAACACAAATAGCATAAAACTAAAACAGCAATTCTAATAAATAAAGGAGAAAGAAAGGAGCAAAATGGATGTGACAAAAGTTTCTATCCTTGCTCTTAGAATATCAAGTTTCTTTTTTTCCTTTCAACATTTTGTTTTCTATAACTTTTAAAATAACCTAATTTTGATACCAAAAGAAAGTTTAGATTTTAAACATATGTTAGAATATACCTTCTTCTTTCATTTTTATATTAAATTATGTTAAATCATTATTTTCCATCAATACTTTATTCTCCCTGTATACCACATCAACATTTATTTAAATGATAATATTTTCTTTTTTATTTTTAGTACATCAACATTTGGGGGTGGGGGGATTCGAACCTCTGACCTTATGGTCAAGGGTACATGCCAATTACCGCTGAGCTAAGCTCGCTTTGACATTTAAATGATAATATTCATAACAGTGAGACTTCTTTAAAAAAGAAATTAACAAAATCATTAAAATTTAGACTAGGAGTGTAAGAAACGGAACCGCGGTTCGGTTTAAAAGACTATTACACTCAAGATCGAACCAAACTGGTCGGTTCGGTTTCGGTTCGCTTGTCTAAACCAAGATATATTGTTTGTGTTGCCCTAAATCCATCCTTAAGTTCAGCGTCGTCTTCCTCTTTTTCTCAACAACCCTCTCAGGCTCTCACATGATATCTCATCTCTCTCTACTCTCTCTTTCGCCTTTTTCTAAACCGAGATGTCGGTGTCGTTGCTTGTGGTTTCCTCGACAGTGCCATTGTCGTGCTCACGCTCTCCTCGTCGGCATCGGTTTAGATTTACATGGAAACAAACCCCTTGTTCGTGCTTGTGGTCTCGTCGTCGGCGCCATTTGTGCTCTTGTAGGCTCGATTTCTCCTCGTCGGCGCCATTCGTGCTCATGCAGGCTCGATTTCTCCTCATCGGCGCCATAGCTCATGATCGTGGTCTCCTTGCCGGTGTTGGTTTTAGATTTAGATGGAAACAAACCCACATAGTAAATAACAGTAGATCGCAAACTGAAATGTAATGTTATTCTTCTTCTACTTTTGTGATTTTTCAAATGAGATTTGACTTTTTCTTCCCTTTCTTCTTCAATTGGGATTTGAATGTTGATTTGTTCAATTTTCTCTGATTTGAGGGTTTTTTTTTTTTTTTAGAATCTCTAATGCTTTGTGGAATAAAGACTTTGAAATATATATCTAGGTTCATAATTCAATCAGACAATGAAAATTTGGGGTTTTAGTTTTAGAATTGAAAAATGCTAGTTGAGAATTTAGGGTGTGTTAGAATAGAATCTAAGTTTTTTTGTTTTTTTGAAGCCTAGATGGAAGATGATACATGATAGGAATGGTAGAAGAAGAGCAAAAACAGAGGTGTTATTAAAAAAAAATAAAAATAAATAAAACCAAAGAAAAAAAACGAAAAAAAATTCACCCGACCTGATCAGTTCGGGCCAAGTCGGGTCGGTTTGTCCGTACAACCGACCCGATCCGAAAATTTTACACCCCTTATTTAGACCAAAGTCATATTCATTTATCCATGAGAAATTGGAATTTCAAATACTTATGTTTGAAGAAAGAAAACATTTTGAATACGTTAGATAGTCATTAGCAAGGTGTAATTAATTATTGATCCAAATAAACTATTAATAAATAAATTGAAAGAATATAAATTAAAAAAAAAAGAAAACAATAAAAATCTACCTAGTCTAACAAATCAACCCATTATAATAAAATAAATAAATAAATAGAAGCAAAGAAATTGATAACGAAAAGTTTGGAAACCCTAGAACTACTCCACCATATTATCTCCAATTTTCACACTGCTTATTCCAGTTTTGTTGTGTCATCTCTGACCAAATGCCTCTCTTTTTAAGTAGTTTGCACCGTCTCGACGCCTCCTCACCTCCTCCCACGTTGACACTTATAAAAAGATTGGATTAAACTTCATTCACCGTCTTTAATTTCAATTTTTTTGCCTTTTCAAAGTATCAAACACAAAGAGGAAGTTTCCTAAAAGAAAATAATAATAGCAAAAATAGTAACAATGGACAGTAATAGTAGTCATAAAATGAAAAAAAAAATCCTCAAGTTTCTGTAAAATAAAAGAAACAATCAAGAATAAAATTTAAGCAAAAGTTCAGACTTAGAATGACTTTTTCTTTGCCTTCTGCAATGAGTGAAGAAATATATAGATGAAATGATGGATAGGAGAAGAGAGTGAGTGGAAGAGAGGATGAGGGACTTGAATAGTCTCGTTAAGGAGAATAATGGGGTTTCTTTCCTTTATTCAATTCATTTAACGTAAATTATTAAAATATAATTAATTATTGGGGAAAAATACATTTTTTGTCCCTAAGGTTTAGGGTTAAGTTTCACTTTGGTTCTTAAGTTTTCAAACTCAACAATTTTACTTCCAGGTTTGGATTTCGTTACACTTTTGGTCTCTTTGTCAAATTTTCTGTTAAAACCTCACGGAATGCTGACGTGGCACATATTTTTTATTAAAAAATTATTTTCGGATTTTTTAAAAATAAAAATATATTAAAATAATTAAAATATATTATTTTTTAATATTTTTAATTCCTCCCCTCCTTCTTCAACCCAACCCTTCATCTTCTTCCAACCACCACCACATACCGCCGGTAAATTTATTTATTTTTCTCCCCTCTTCTTCTCTTCTTCTCTTTTCTTTTCTTTCTTCTGTTTTTTTTTTTTAAGAAAAGAGGGAGAATCAGGGAAGAGGCTCCTCCTCCCCATCCCGTTTCAGGTCTGGAAAACTAAAAATAACTATAATAAGTATATTAAGAACAGAAAGAGGCAAAATGGAGAGAGAAAGTTTCTCCCCTATAGCCCCTATATATATACACACACACACACACACAATATTTTGGAGTTATTATTCCAAATAAAGCATGCATTGGATATTTGTTATTGTTATTATTATGTTGGGAATGACTAAGCATATCTACTTGGGTATTTTTGGCTTTTCCATGTGTTTACTTTATGTTTGTCCCACATGGAAAGATTTGGAGTTGGGAAGAGTGTTTTTATACAATCACTCTTCCCTACTCTTGTAAAAGTGGTTAAGGGTGGTACCTAGTTCCCACACGCGCGCACCGCCGTCGCCTGTCGGTCGGACGGGTGGGTTCGGGTAAATCGCGCTCACGCGTAATAAAGAGACAGGTTTTACTTTTTTTTGCCAAAATATCCTTTACTTTATTGGCAACCACGTGTCACAATGTTGCTGCTCCACATGTCCATGCCGTTCAACGGTCCGGTTGGGTTTCGTCGACGGTTCGGTCCATCCACGCTGAAGGAAGCAGTCCGTTCGTTCGTCCGTATGACTCGCGCGCATTGACCGTCCGTTCCATTTTGACCATTGGAAGCGTTTCGTCCGTTGACCGTGAACTTCGCTTGCGTGGACTGCTCTAGACGTGACACGTGGCAGCTGCTTGTCTTCTTTTGTGGGAAAGCAGTTTTTCGATTGGCCTATAAATACAGCCTTTGAGCAGGGTGGAAGATATCGAATTCACTTTCATTCTTCCCTACTTTCTCTTCTGATTCCAATCATTCTCTCTCGAGTGCACGAATGAGAAGGGTGTTGTGTTAACCTTGGGGAGGAACCGACAAAAACGATTTAGCACCGTGGTCGTGCCGAAATTGCTTTCAAGGCAGTGGTTATCCTCCACGACACAACAATTGTGTTTCTTAGTTTCTTCTTACACAAACAACATTTATGGAGATTCGAACATGATGAGATATTTGTTATATCTTGAATATTAGATTAAATACTTTTCGATCATAAAAAAATGGACTTTTCATGTCATTATTAATAAGTTTTTAATAGTTATATACAGAGTTGATATAATTTGTATTTTTGGTGAATGAGTGTAAACTAAACTAATCTCTTTTAAGTTTGAAGTTCATATGGTACCGTAACTAGAAATTTGAAGGCAAAAATTTGAATATTTGACATATTTTACACATATCTTAAGTTTGAATAATAGTGACATCATTTTTTTTTAGTTCAACAATATTTAGGAGTAGAGATTTAAATCTTTGACCTTTTGATCGAAGTTATAATGCTTTATAATTTAAGCTATACTCAAATTGATTGACATATTATAGCCATATATTATTATAATCACTTTCTTTTACTTTTGTGAATGAAGGTGAGTTATGTTATTTTACGCCTAACAATATACTTATGTTAGCTTATGTGCCTTATTTTGGTAGTTTTGCCAACTTTCATATAATCAAATTAGTTAGGACTATTCTTCATATTTTACAACTTTAGTTAATTTTAATATTCAATAATTTGTGTTTAGTTCAATTGTTAATCTAATAATAATATTCAAAGAACATTCATGGGAATAGATTGGAACATATCCACCCTTTTCATTATAATTAATATTATTTTTTTTTAAAAAAAAAACCATTGGTAGAGTAAATGATCAAAACGTTGACTTCTAAATGATAACAACTGTCTCTTATCCACTGAATTAGGTTTGAATGAACATTGATTTTCTTTTTTAAGACATCAATCCACTTTTACTTTAAATTTTCAATTGGATCAAATTGACCATTATTATATACTTGGATAAATTACAAGTGTTATAATTTCTACCTTTATGCTAGAAATCTACTATAGAAGTCTTTGAAAACCCTCCTTTTAAAACTAAGATCGAGCAAATCAATACACAAAATTGCCAATCGAATAAAATTTCACAAAAATCTAGTTGTAGTTTTGTTTGCCTCATTGGTTCCATACTATACTATGCTTCTGTTTATGATCTGTTAGACACAACATTGTTTTTAACCATCATCGAAACAAATTAGAGGTAAGAATTGTTGTTTTGGAAATGGAACTTTTTTATTTAGATTTTTTTTTTCATAAACAAATATAGATTCTTACAAAGATAATCACAAAGATTTTCTAGTTTAACGAACCTAACAAACATTCTCCAATTTAAATTACTCATTTTTGGAAAAAGATCTTTCCATGCGGTTGAAACAATAAAACCGACTGTTTTACATCTTGATATCCAAGAGTAAAATTAGTAAAATAATTAATTTAAACCTGCCTCCAACAATTATTATCTGGGCAACTACATTTAATAAACTATCCTCATTTTGGGTTTGAATTTCTTATACTCTATTTTTTTTTTTTTTGAAACAGAATTTCTTATACTCTAATTAATATATTTTTTTAAAAGTTAAATTACGAATTTAGTCTCTAAGTTCCGTTTGGTTTTTTGCAATCTCTTTACATTGATTTTTATCTTTCCTAAGTAAACATCTAAATTCTTAGCCATATTCTAAAAACAAAAATAAGGCACCATTTGATAACCATTTGGTTTTTGAAAATTATGCTTGTTTTCTCTCAATTTCCTTGTCATGGTTTTCATTTTTGTTAAGTAGACATTTGAGATCTTAGTCAAATTCCAAAAACAAAAACAAGTTTTTGAAAACTACATTTTTTTTTTGTTTTCAAATTTTGACTTGGTTTTTGAAAACATGGGAAAGTTGTATATAACAAAACAAAGAAAGTTGTAGATGGAAGTAGTGTTTATAAGCTTAATTTTCAAAAACCAAAAACAAAAAACGAAATGGTTATCAAACGGGGCCAATTTTTGGTTTTTGGTTTTTGAAAATTAAGCTTATAAACACTAGTTTCATCAATAAGTTTCTTTGTTTTCTTATCTATCGTCTTCCCATTTATTCGATTCAAGTTTTGAAAACATTTGAAAAAGAAAAAAAGATAACAAAGCAAAGAAACTCATAAGTAACATGTAGAAATAATGTTTATATGTTTGATTTTCGAAAATCCAATAGGCAAATGGTTGTCAAACGGATCTAAAATCATCTAAAATTTTAAATGTGTGCCTATTGGATCCCTAAACTTAAAAAATTATCTAATAGATCCTAAACATTTAGCCCCCGTTTGATAACCATTTGATTTTTGAAAATTATGCTTGTTTTCTCCTAAATTCCCTACCATGACTTTCATCCTAGTTAAGGTTGCATTTGAATTCCTAGCCAAATTTTAAAAACAAAAACAAGCTTTTGAAAACTACTTTTTTTTGTTTCCAAAATTGGACTTGGTTTTTGAAAACAAGGTAGAAGATTAATACTAAAATCCACGAAACTTATAGGTGGAAGTATGTGTGTATAAGCTTAATTTTCAAAAACCAAATAGTTATCAAATGGGGTCCATCTATTAATTTTTATGTTTAATAGATCCTTGAACTTTAAAAACTATCTAATAAGTTCTAAGTTTTCCATTTGGTATCTAATAAGTTATTAAATTTTCAACTTCTCTTTTGAGAGGAAATTAAGGACCCGTTTGGTAACGTTCTCGTTTCTTGTTTCCGTTTCTTCATTTTTAATAAAGAAAAATAGAATTTCATGACCCTAACACCTATACATTCAATAATAATAAACCTATATTCTTATTTATGTTTGGAAAAAATTGGAAACAAGAACAAAAAAGGAGAAACTAGTTTTAGTTGTTCCCAAAAGTTCAATACAAATTTTGGGAGTGTTTCTAAAAAATGAGAAACAAGAAACATACATAGTTATTAAATGCTTAGATTTCTTAATAAAATTGGAAACAAGAAACAAGAAACGAGAACGTTACCAAACGGGCCCTAAAATTTCAACATGTTATTAATTTAAAGAATGTATTTAAAAAATACCTATTAAATATAAAATTGAAAATTTATTAAACACACCTTAAAATTTGGATGACTAAATGTTGTAAAAAAAAAAAAGGAAAAAAAAAATCAATTTTGACCCCTGAACTTAGCAAGTTGTATCAATTTCAACCCTAAACTTTCAATATTTCATCAAATTGAACCCTAAACTTAACAAATTGTATCAATTTGAACCTCAAACTTGCATAAATATTGCAATGTAGACATTTGGTCAACTTTTCATTTGAATTGCTATTAAAACATGTAATTGACAATTTTCTTTCTTTCTTTCTTTTTTTTTAATTCACATTGCACCTGAGTTAGTGTTTTGTAAGAAATTTGTTGGAAAAACCAGAAGAAATCAAATATCCCAAACTATTATTCTCATTATTATCCAAAAAAGAATCACAAAAAATTATTGGCAACAAGAAAAATCCAGAAAAATGAGAAATAAAAAACTCAAAATTTATTTATTTTTGTTTCCAACATTTGTACATTCTTCTAATTAGCAAGAAAAAAACAGAAAAAAAAAATCCCACAAAGTTCTTAACAACAAGAAAAAACCAGAAAATATTTGAAGATAAAAAACCTCCAGAGTTTCTTTGCTTTTGTAAATCTTAAATATTAGCAATAAAAAAAGCCTTCACAATTAAAGTTTTCAACAACAAGAAAAAATCATCTAAAATAAAGTTTCTCAAATATTTTATTTATAAGAAACCAATTCAGGTGCAATGTGAATTAAGAAAAAAAAAAGGAAGAAATAATCCATTACGGTGGTTCAAACGGAAAGATTATAAATTTGAGGTTCAATTTGATGAAATTGAAAGTTCAGGTTAAAATTGATACAACTTGTTAAGTTTAGAGTTCAATTTAATAAAATTGAAAGTTCAGGTCAAAAGTGATACAACTAAGGTTAAAAATGCCAATAAGAGCTTGGCTCAACTGACATCTAGCTTGTAACCTAACCATAAAGTCAGAGGTTCAATCCCCTACCCCTACATGTTGTCAAAAAAAAAAAAAAAAAAAAACTAAGGTTAAAAATGATTTTTTCAAAAAAAAAAAAAAAAATAATGACTAAATTTGTAATTTACTCCAAAAAAAAAAAAAAAAAAAAAAAAAAAATCGATAAGATTTCAAAATAAAGTTGTCAAAAAAAAGCCTCTCCTGTCGTCAAATGCCAGTATTTTATTGGTACATTTCGTCGGCATAATAATGTATTTTTCTATCGCTCGTCGCTGAGTTTTCTTCCATCTTCTTTCTTCATCTTTCACTTATTTTTCTTCAGATCGGCTGTTCAACTCCGATCATCGACGACATCATGGACGGAGGCCGCTCGTTCAATCGCATCCTCCTTCTTCTCTTCGCCCTTCATCTGCTCTCTCCGGCCATCTCTGCCGCCAAATTTAATTATTGCGGTCAGTTTCTCTGTTTCAATCTCCACTCAATTGACTTTTTTTCCATCGGAAAAATAGCCTTCCCTGTCTTCTTCCCTGTCTTCAAGTCCGACGAAGAGGAATTTATGACTTTGTTTTGTATTCTGGATTTTTCTATTTTTTGATTAATTGGTGTCTGATTGTGAATTGGAATCAGATAGGAGAGGTAACTATCCTGTGAAGGTCGATGAACTTGTAGTGTCTCCTGATCCAGTGAAGAGTGGCAAGCCTGCCACGTTTACCGTTTCAGCCTCAACCGGTAAGCTTTGGTACTTTCTATGCTCCAATTGCTTTAATTCTTTTTGAATTCAACAACATTTGGGCTGAGAGATTCAAACTGCATGCCAATTACGGCTGAGCTAAGCTCACTTTTACAATTATTCTTTTTTTTTTTTTAATTTTTTTTATGGCGACAATTACTTTAATTCAAGTTATACTTTTCCTCGTATTAATCTGCTTAACCTTGCCTTCTGGTCTTTGATTCATATTTGGTAAGAACTAAGGGTTCCAGAAACCTATTTATGGCGTTTTTTTTTCTTTATGTGCTGTAAGTTGTGATTATAACTGTGACCTAAAACTAATTGAAGCGGATTCCTCTGGCCCTATAACTATGGAATAAAATTCGAGTGTTTGATATGTGATTTATGGATATTGTAATTTTTGGAAAGTTTGATTGAAGATGTACATTGTGTATGATTATTAATACTTAGATGAATATTGGAATGATGAAAGTTAGACTTTAGGTTCTATTTTATGAGAACTGTTATCAAGTGGTGTGCGCAATTGTGATTGCTAGTTTTCCTTCTGAATCATTTATAGGCGCATTATTTTTGTTTTTACATTGTTGCTTAGGTTGCTGTTTTAAGGTTCAAGTTCTTAGTCAACCATAGGTGCATATTCTTTTCTCTAATGGATGTTCTTGTTTCTCATCATTTTTGCCTAAGAATTAAGCATGATCTTTGAAGGACCTTTCCTGACATGCTCTGAACAACTAGGAAGCTGGAACATATTTTTCTTACCTTTTGTCAATGCTATGTGAAACTTACTGAGATTCTTGATTATATATATTTATTCATTATGTTTTTGCAACATTGCTATGATAATTGGTTAAGATACTGAAAATTTCTTTGGATGTACAAGTCATATTCTCTCCGTTATCAGGTGCCATTACTTTCTCACGCAGTCGGTTTTGAACTTATAGGGAAGTGTTAAGGCACTATGTACTTTCTGACAGACATGTTCATTGGTGTTACTATCCTTTGATCAATTTTGATCCTCATTTAGAAACTCAATCGAGTTTGTGCAGTATCCTGATAATTGAACATGTTTGTTGAATGTTGCCTACAATATATATACATATATACTGCACCAGTTGCTCGTTGTTTTAGCAACAAATTTAAATTACACTAATTATTCAGAAGATTTCAACGAAGATCTAGTAAAAGCAAGAGATATTACATTTTTATTTGAATGACAAGGTGCAATCCCTTTTATGAAACTAACTGGTCTTATAGAGCATTTAAGTTATTTTTCCAATAGCCATCTGGTTGAATGCTCTTTATCTTTCTACCATAAATAAAGACGGTAGCGAATGGGAAATTATAAACACCAACTAGGCTGTCTAACCAGGAAGCAGAGGATGACAGTGCTACATGGTTGGAATTTCATCTAACAATTATAATCTGTTCCATACAGAGAAGAATCTCTCCGGTGGGAAGTTTGAGGTCGATGTTTCTTTATTCGGCGTGCATATACATTCAGAAAGTCATGATCTTTGTGAAGAGACTGCGTGTCCAATTACACCTGGAAAATTCTCTTTATCTCACTCCCAAAATTTACCTCCATTTACGCCACCAGTAAGTCTTGTTTGTTTTATGAATGCTGCTTTCTCTTTAGTAAATTGTTGTGTTGCTTCATAACTTGCAAAAGTTCCTTTTAACTGTCCATCCGTCCAAAGCTTGCTTTGCGAATGTTGGCTGAATTTTGCAATTTATATTACAGGGCTCCTACACCGTTAAAATAATTTTGAAAGATGTCAAAAACCACCAGTTGACTTGCATCAACTTCAAGCTGAAGATTGTTTTTGGTGATGGGGAATCAGCAATTTCTGAAGAATCCTTGGTGGCTGAGAGTTGAAAATGGCCGGGCAGTTCAAGTTAGTTTTCATGTAACTTCCTTTTCTGTTTTTCAACTCCAGCGTGTGTAATATTACTACTACAAAGTACAAGGATTGATCTACTCCTGTTGGTGTCTGTGCGTGTATAAAAGCTTCTGGACAAATTTGAATTCTTCAA
Organism: Luffa aegyptiaca; assembly: GCA_017139565.1. Classification (NCBI taxonomy): domain Eukaryota; kingdom Viridiplantae; phylum Streptophyta; class Magnoliopsida; order Cucurbitales; family Cucurbitaceae; genus Luffa; species Luffa aegyptiaca. The sequence goes on from CM029397.1 coordinate 39,235,619, forward strand.
TATGCATCTGTTTTCGACATCCCTCTCGGGTATAAGCGAGCTGGTTTTACTTGGTTTTTAAGCCGCTTCTAGAAGATTTGAAAATTCACTTTGAAATTCATAGCCTACTGCTCGAAATAAATTAATCGAGTCGGTCAAAATTGAAAAAAAAAAAGATTAATTTTGGTGTTAGTTGCACTGGCATGAAGGAAAACAACAATGTGTTACCATGCGATAACTAGGCGCTACTCATACAAGATGTATGCAGAGAACACAATTGAAATATATACAATGGTCATTAACGCAAGTTATTTACAATTGTCCACCCAGACGCTATGGTGCAAGTGCTACGGTCTGGCAAGCAGTATTTGGAACTGGGTATTCTGAAGTAGATCCATGGGGGAAGAACTGGAATTACTAGAATGAAATGATAAAACCCATCTATGTTGTAGCTTGTAGCATGGTAAAAAGAAATTTAAGATGGTTCTTACACCTACTATGCAAATAGAAATCAAATAAGAAACTTAACGTGATATGAATGGTTCAAACAAGCTAACGCCAAATACGACATGAAATTGAATGATCAAAATGAGGTTTGGCTCTGCGACCCCCCTACTTTGCTCTCCTCTTTGTACTGGTATGCTTTAAAGAACGAACTCCGACGCGTGTGACTAGAGCTTCCCTCGATGACGATAAAAACTAGATGGCAATACTCAAAGTAGAAGACGATCGAACAATAGTATAGAAAACCAAGCTAAACAACTCTCCTTAAATAGGGGTCTTTAACCATTGAAATCGAGCCATGCATCATTCTACTTTTGCATGTCCCACTATGGGAAAATTTCTAGTACTACGGAAAATTTTTCATACTATCTCCATTCATTGTTTGCCATGTAGGAAGTATTTAAGAATGATGTGAGACCCATAGAATAAAATATTATATCATTATATGCTCATTAAATGACGTGTCAAATGTTGAATGGAGGGAATAGGCACTTACTAGAAATTTTCCCGTCCCACTATCCTGCCACATCTTTGTTCCCCTTAAATAGGGGTCTTTAACCACTGAAATCGAGCCACACACCCTTCTGCTTTTTCACGTCCCACTATCCTTCACAACACGCTAGTGATCCCATTTCACTTTTCCATATATTCATGTCATGCGTTGGCCTACTGTACTGATGCGGACTGAATTCAACAATAAAAAAAAAAAAATATATGAAAAAGATTTCAGTCAAAGTGCCACACTATTGCATGTAGTAATAAAGATTGGAAATATTCAAAAGTATCGATCCCACAGAGACCAAGTGTAAATCCATATTTTAAGAAGAAACTACTCTTAAGTACAACAATGGTAACCCAATAAATTGAATGGTTTTTGGTTGCTTGATTTAAATAAGAAAACAATAATGATGAACAAGGAACTCAGTTTAGTTTCAACCCAAGTAAGACGAACCTTAATTTCTAGGCTTGCTTAACAACCTAAGTCTACTTATGCACTCGGTTAGGTTTAACTTCTATTTGACCTCGATTCCAAGCATCATTAGAAGGCTAAGCGAGGTCGTACACTCTGACGTAGATAAATCATGCATGCAATCTTTAACCCTATAGTTGTTACTACGTGTAACACCGAATTCCCTATGTCTAGGTTTTCTCCTATATCCCCTTTATGAAAACCGATATTGCCCAACCCTTTCAGTTTGGACTGACATTACATGCTAAGTTTAAATGACCAATATTTTAAGCTTAACAAGACAACAACAAAGTCAATAAAGAGAGAAATGCGTAAATGACTTTAGTGCAAGCAAACTACTTCTCAAGCCTAATCAATCCACAAGAGTATTCACTAAATTGAATCCTTTAAAGGAATTTAGCTACTCATAACAAATAATGGAATAACAAAATAACTTTTCATTGAATAAGAATCCATAACTGCAAAAGAATGTACAGAATACAAGCTAGAAAAATAAATAGTGCAGAATGTAAATGGTAACTAGGGTTTCAATCTCTCAAGAGCTTTCAATCCACTCTAATCTTTCTTTTTCAAGGTAACTAGGTGGTATTTAGGCCAAACTCATGCGTTTGGGTATAATCTAGATTAAAATATGAGTCTTCTTTGAGAGAATGCGAGCGTCATGACTCTAGGGCTTGAATAAGGGTCTATCATGATACCCAGATCTTCCCGAGGAGTTCAACTTGAGTTCTTCATGTTTGTGAGCCATTTTATAGAGTGAAAATGGTTAGGAGGCTGTTGAAATCCATGCTTGTAGGTAGCCCAGGCTGAATTAGAGTCAAAGATGGTTTGTAGGTGCGTGAAAAGCTCAGTCTTCGCTGACTCGCAAGAATTCAGGAAGGACAGTTTCTGCTTAGAAATGCGGTCACATTTCATTTTGCCTTGGCAGAAATGCAGTTTCATTTGTTTTTCCTTTGTTTTCTACTAAACATAAAAACTTGATCAAATCCTTATAAAAACAACCTTTTTAACCGTAAATATGCATGATTTTAAACTGTTTATCTCTACAATTTATTTTTTTTAGTAATGAACGAATACAACGAACAACTACAAAAGGATAACAAGAAAATAGAGAACAACCAACTCTTGCTTTTCTCTGTCTAATTCTCTCTACCTTTTTCAAGGAGAGACAAATACTTCTTCTCTTCTTCTTTCAAATGGAGAAGCTGACGAAGGTGAGAAAGAGCTGAAACTCTCGGAGTTACGATTAAAAGAAAAACAACTAAAGGCATAAAACTATGAATGAAAGCTGCTTCTTCTTGGATCCTTGAGCTACCTATTATAGACCTTCAAAGGTAAGGTTAGCTGTCGAGATTAGTGTGAAAAGCCTTCTCCAAATGAAATCCCTTGATTTGAGGAGATTTGCTGAAAGATCTTGGATATTCTGGAAAAATTTGTCAATCCCAAGAATCTAGGGATTTTGTCGATTTTGCTCGGATGCAATCGCAAACTGCCGTGCATTTCTTTGACTGAACTGCTTTCTTCTTCTTTCAGCTTCCTTCTTCAGATGTAGGCGCAATTGTGGACGCAACTGGGAGCTTTAGAGACTTCTACACAAAATTCAACACTTAACAAAATCAAATTTTTTTTTTACATCTTTTGAGCACAAATAACATACTTAAGGATTTAAGACATGTTGTACTTGCTTTTACATAAATCTTCTCAAAATCATATGAAATCTTAACAATAACCACTTGCTTTCTAAATAATTGATGAATCGACTTTTCAAAGATTCAAATCAAATGAAATTTATAAACACCGACTCTATGCTACTTTGCAGTAGGTAGTGGACGGATCGTCCACAGGGAAAGAGAAAGTTCTTTTTAATTTGAGTTTCTATGAGTAACTGAAATGATCAGGGGTTTTTAGTGAGAATTGGAAGCACATGAAAATAAAAGAGCACGAATGTAAATGCATAAAAGTAAGGATAGGAATGTAAAAACAGGGAATTGAAACAATCAATCTTGTGTAATCTTCGATTTGAGGTTCATTGGATTGCTTGTTGATTTAGTTTCCTCGATTAATTCTAAAGATTGATTTTAGTGGTTAATTATGAGTTCAGGAATGCTTCTTGGCTAATCAAATTCTACATCGTACTTAGCCCGTGTAATTAATTAAGTAACTCGATACTATATTGTAATCAATTAATTAATTAATAAACTCTACGCCCGCTACCCCTAATGCATTAACCCAATATTGCATCGCAGTTCATTATGATTAACCTAGTTAGATAGTCTGATCCTACATCGAAATTACCTAATTCAATTAATTGCATTATTTTTTTTTTAATAAAGCAATCAATTGCATTAAGAACTTGGATCCATAATTAATTAATTAAATTAGAAAAAAAATTCCAACTTAATTAACTAATCAAACTATGATTCTTAGGCATTAATCATGCAAGCTAGGAAATCTCCTGAAGAGAAATCGAACACATGAGACAGACCTAGTGGCTACCAAATTAGCAATTCTATCAAATACATATGAAATCTCAAGTCATCAATTCAATTAATTCATACATAAACGATAATTAAAGCAAGAAATTATAGGAGCATTGATAACTCTCCAAAAGGGAGTTATTTAGACCTTATTTCTATATTGATTTTTGTGTCTTTTGTGCTAAATAGGGTTGCTTTTAGATAGATATTATATGTTTTAACCAATTTGGAAGAATGGATACTTTGGAAGTTATTTTGTGCAGAATATATTGCTGAGCGACTTGAGGGAGCAAAATCTGTGCTGGAGCAAAGCTGGGAGCAAAACTGCCACGTCACAGCTCGTTAGCCAATTTAACAAACTGAATTCTGTTAAGCTATTCTCGGATTTATGGAGCAAGGAGAGCCATCCACGTGTCTAGGTCAACCTAATTCAAGCCTCCTATCACTCTATAAAAGGAGATAGCCGCCCAAGTCAAATTCATTCCTTTTTGGGAAGGAAATTCCATCCTTGGGAGGAACATTCCACTTTTGGGGATGAGATCACTCTCATTTCCATTTTGGGAGCCGAATAAAGGAGAGAGATTGGAGACCATTAAGGAAACCATCATTTGCAAGCTGATCAAGGGAATTAATGTTTTCTTGCATTATTTTGTAAATATGGATATGCTTACTCAGATTGTAACGTGTGTCTCTATGCATCTTATGAACTAAGTAGCTTTAGGCGTTGGTTAGGGAACATGTAGTTGCCGTGCTTAATTTCTAGCAATAAATATTGATTTGATGCATCTTGATTAATTGTTGTGTTCATTTCTATTTTATGCCCGCCTGGCCAGCCGGTATGAATATATCTCTAGTTTCAGGGATGATTTAGGGAGTGTGTGGCGATTAATCACACTAGATCATTGTGTATTGGTGAACGCCAGTGACTGAGCTAGGGATAGCCAGTTGCCTAGTGCTTGATCGGTAGTGCTTCATTGGAGTTGAAACATAATCTAAAAAATCCGGAGTTTCGGGAGGAATCTGCTAATAAGACTGCGAGAGTTTTGCATGATCAATAATATTGCTAAAGCATCTTTCAAAACAATTACTAAAACCTGACCAGCGCCTGTTTCTAATCTGTCTGCCTATTTGTTTACTTTCTGTTCTGTCATTTCTTTTGCTTCAGCATTCTACAAAAACCAATCATTTTAACCATTCTTGAAACCATTGAAAAACTAAGCAAAATAGATAAAGTGGAAGCTAATTCAGACCTTGGATTCGATAAATACTTATCACTTGCTGCGGACTATGTATACTTGCACAGAGTTCTAGAGTCTTTTTATATCTTATTTTTACTCAATCTGGAAACCCAACAAGCATACATAATCATCCATAAAATCACAATAAATTTAGAATCTTAACTAAATTCAACAAACAAAATCCAATTCCATCTCAAATCCAACGATCAATCGAACTAGCCTAACATTTTAATGCTAAACATGCTCAAAAACACAAAATTAATAATATAATCTAAGTTAAACTAACTAAGAACTAATTACAAAACTAAAATGAAAGAAAATTAACAAAAACGACACAATTAACAAAGATCTAACCTAATTCGACCAAAAAGAAAGAGAAGTTTTTATAGTCCAGTAGGCATAGCGTTGAGATACTGTTAGAAGCATCTCAATGCTTTGGACGGAAAGTTGAACAATGCATGCGTAGGTTGAGAGTGTCGAGACACTGAGACCTGCGTTTCAACACTTCGGATGGAAAGGGACTGGTCTCATGCGTGCAACATTGAGCAAAGTTCACTTCAATGCTGTAGATCTCTAGTAGTGTCGAGACGCTATAGGATAGCGTCTTGATGCTACTCTCTCGAGTCCAACAGCTTGTTTCTTCAATTTTAAAGCATTTTGACGTTAGAAATAGGGTCTCAATGCTTAGTCGATAAGGAAATTAGTGATCAACCAACTCAATCAATTACTATGGTGAAAAGTTGCATATTTTCATGCTTAGCAAAGGCACCTATTCACCCAAAAGACATAATGAATCTAAAAATTATGATTCATTCACATATTTAATGCATTATGTATCTTTTGAATTCATGAATTTGTATTTATGAAGATTCATGAATGGATTTTAAAGGTTAAGGGCTGAATTTAGACTACAAAGATGAAGGGTTGTGTCCTTTCATGGTGTCTTTTCAATTAGTATAAATAGGGATGCAATTTGTCATTTGAACATAAGTTGAATTTGAATGAAGTTTCAGATTGAGTTTAGTCTCTTTCAAGCTTTATGCTTTCTTTGTGTTCTTGTGTGTTTAGAATGCATGCTTAGAACTTTCAGTCTAGTTTGATCAATTAGATTGTGAAGAGTTCGAAATCTTGAAGTTTGGAACGAGTTCTTCTTTCTTCTTGATCCATCGATCATTATTTCTTACAAGTAAAATCTGTTTAACTTTCTTGGGGTTGTCTTATCATTTCGTTAATGGGGTTATTCTTATTATTGTTGTGGGGTTCATCTTAAATAAGGGGAGTTCTCAAACATAATTGAGGTAGTTTCTTTATCATTTGGTATTAAAGCTTTGGCTCTAAACAGATTATATCTTTACTTGCTTTCCATTCTATCATTTTTTTTCTTTCAAATTTCAATCTATCCATTTCGTTGGACTCTTTGTCGTCTCACCTTTGCTTCATTTTTTTTTTCTTATCGTGCTTGTTGAAAAAAAAAAAAGAAAAGAAAAGAGGGGAAAAAATTGTCTATTACATCTTTCTAAACTTGTTTTCTAACTTTTGAGATTTTGTGACTTTTCACATTTTTGGCTATAATGACATGTTCTTGAATCATTCTCATAAGAATATTAGAACACTTGCTAAGGTTTGAGAGTTAGAAGTCTTCGAGGGTATTTATCCATCTTTTGAGTGCAAACACGAGTGACCTTTCATCTTCCAAGAGAGTACATAAGTGAGGGAGTGCAGTGAGGTTCATTTCTTCTTTACAGCCATATTTTGTCAAAAAAGAAGACATCGTGAAACCTACAAAATTGATGCTCAATTTTGGAAAGGTGTTCAAGATAATTTGGTCGAGCTTCGTCAAACCATGAATGATTATATTGAAATATGCAAAGAAATGAATTTACGAGACCAAGTCAAGAAGGCTCATGTTGCACAATCCAATCAAATTGATAGAGATTGTTGAGCACCTCAAGATGATGGTGACCAATACATTCAAAATGGGTGTGATCATCAAAAGCAAGAAGATGAATGGACAAAAGGCGAGGTTAGTATAAGAGACAAGGGCATGGTTGACGAATGTGTTAGGAATGAGGTTGGGGTAAAATCTCAAGAAAAAAGTGAGGTGAATCTAGAGAGTGAGAAAATCAAAGAAAGTGTGAAAAGTAAGAAAATAGAGAAAAGAGAGGAAACTGTGAAAAGTGAGGTGATGGATAAAAAGGAGGAAAATGAAAAAGAAATGAGTCAATGTGGAAAATAGTTTTTAAGTGAAAAAGATAATGAGAGTGGGGTTTGTTTTCCTAGTGTTTTTGATGTCTCAATCAAATCACGTTGGATTATCAAGTTTGAAATGTTTGATCAATGACGAAGGGGAAATTGTCCTCTAAAAATGACATACACATTTGATCCTAGAAGAGATGATTATTTCAAGCTTGTTTCACGAGATCGAGATGATGACTACAAAGCTGCTTTGCAAGGAGAGCGTTTAGATTCGAGGACAAATCTTCTCAAAGAAGGGGAGAATGATAAGGAAATAAGTGATCAACCAGGTCAATCAATTACTATGGTGAAAAGTTGCATCCTTTCAAGCTTAGCAAAGACACCTATTCACCCAAGAGGACAAAATGAATCTAAAAATTTAGATTCATTCACATATTTAATGCATTATGTATATTTTGAATTCATGAATTTGTATTTATGAAGGTTCATGAATGGATTTGAAAGGTTAGGGGCTGAATTTAGACTACAAAGATGGAGAGTTGTGTCCCTTTGTGGTGTCTTTTCAATTAGTATAAATAGGGGTGTAATTTGTCATTTGAACATAAGTTGATTTTGAATGAAATTTTAGATTAAGTTTAGTCTCTCTCAAGTTTTATGCTTTCTTTGTGTTCTAGTGTTTAGAATGCATGCTTAGAACTTTCAGTCTAGTTTGATCAATTAGATTGTGAAGAGTTCAAAATCTTGAAGTTAGGAACGTGTTCTCCTTTCTTCTTGATCCATCGATAACTTCTTCCAAGTAAAATCTGTTTAACTTTCTTGGGATTGTCTTATCATTTCGTTAATGAGGTTATTCTCATTATTAATAAGGACCCATGTATCATTTTTAAGCAAGGATTCCATTTCTTCATTAATAGCATCAAGCCATAATTGTTTATCCTTATTGTTTATAGCCTCTTCATAAGTCAAAGGTTCTATATCATCAGTAGCTTCTTCACGATTTAAAGAATACATAACAACATCAGTTTCATGTTGAAGGATTGGAATTCCGTAATTCCGTAAAGCGGAAGCGTGATTGGGACCGATTCGTAATTAATTTTGTTTAAACTAAAATACCAATACATTGGCAACAAACTTAGAACTATTCTAAATTAATATTAAGGCTAAGCATACAAAAATATTAGATCTAAATCTAATTTATATAGTAACAAATTACTTACCCTCGTTGACGACTCAGATTAAATTCATCAACTGCTTGTGAATTAATCACGAACTAGTGCGAACACCACCACTATGGCTACACCGGTATGACTCTGAGACTTCTAGAGGCAGGAGACTGGTGGGAGTCTAGAGGAAGCCTTGAGGGGAATTCTCTGAGAGTAGGAGAATGAATGGAATGCCTTTCACCCCACCCCAGGGGTCCTATTTATAGGTAAAGACCAAGACCTTTTTCCTAAATAGGAAAAAGTCTCTAATTTTAATAAATAATTAATTAATTCCATAATTAATTAATTTCCCTAATTAAATATCATATATTTAATCTTAGGGATTTTATTAAAATTAAAATTAATATGAATCCAATTCATATTAAATTTATTTGAACTCTTTCAAATATTTTCTTTCCTAATAGGAAAAGGTCTCTAATTTTAATAAATAATTAATTAATTTCATAATTAATTAATTTACCCAATTAAATATCATATATTTAATCTTAGGGATTTTATAAAAATTAAAATTAATATGAATCCAATTCATATTAAATTTATTTGAACTCTTTCAAATATTCTCTCAAGAATTAATTTTTGAAATTAATTCAAAAATTATATTATAAAGTTTCATAAACTTTATATTATAATGCATCAATATACATTATACGATTCCCCAAATAAATTGAACACTTTCAATTTACAATTTATACTTAAATGCTTCAAGTCTCTTTACGAGCTACCAGTAGGACCTAATGGACCTACAGATCAGAAGCTCCAACGATACGAGACTAATTGGCCAAACTCATTAACCAAGTTTAGTCAACATTCGTTAACTGTGGGTCACTCCACTAAAGACCCACAGCTGCACTCTTCTCACTGTAGAATATTTCTGTGTCCACGGATATCGACCAAGCAATAAGTCAATCCTTCACGTGTGTTCGTAACACCACCTGGGTCAAATTACCGTTTTATCCCTGGGTTACCTCTGGTTCCTTAAGTACCACTGATTCCTCTAATGAACAAGTTGTTTAGGGTCCAACCACTAAACAGGAGTTCTTCTCGGGCCAGGAGAGGACGACGCGCCTTTGTTCAAGCCCCGGAATCAGCCCTTAAGGGAACACACATCTACTTACCCCAATGGGGGAAGGAGTGAATTCCATCTTGTACTGTTATGTTCCCAGCCCCCATTCGGTCTTGCCCCTGAAATGGTAGGATTATTGAGTCGGCGAACTGGCCACTCTCACCCATACAAATCTAAGGACAATCCCTCCTGAAAGGGGTTCATAACAGACTCAGGATTGAGATTGAGTTACCTAGGTCATCCTATTGAAATAGAAACCTAAACTAGTTAACGGCGTTACATCTAGTGGTTACTATTTCGCGGTCCGGTCTTATGCAAACTCATTGCATAGGATACCCCACTCGCATGTCTCCTACATGGATGCTTTGGATCATTGCATCTGTATCGAATACAAAGTGGGCCGTATCACATAGTGTCACCAGGATAAGGTACCCAGCCTTATCCCTATACTATAGACCTTTTAGGTTGTTACTTGGACACTGATCCCTGTATGTCCCCACATACTAGTCCAAGTTTCATTTAAACAACCTTGGATCTTAGTTTATTGGATTTAGGGTTTATTAATGCAAAGTCGATTATTCAATAACCAAATTACTGAATTACTCAAATAACACTTTATTGAGATCGATTAATTTGTTTCATTTACTATCTACGAGTTTTAGGGCATAAAACCCAAGACATGTGTGTACCTAAGAGGAGGTCTTATTACACGTCTCTCTCGATCCCTAGTCAATTGATAGTTGTTAAAGTAGTATTAGAGGTGGAAGCCTTAGCTTGCTACCTATCAATTGATTTTCATCCCCAGATTCTTCAATCTCAAAATCTGATAAAGGTTCATCTTGAGAGCTTTCTTCAACAACTTCCCCTGATGTTGTTTCAATAATATCTTCTTCCTCTAATTGATTTCTAGAAGAAACAACACTCGGTTGTTGATGTTCAGTTGTTGATAAACTTCAGGGCATTTCATTTTCATTGAAGGTCACATTCCTACTGAAAATACATTTTTGTTTTCCGGGTTCTAACAACCATAATTTGAATGCTTTCGCGCCTTTAGGATAGCCAATGAAGACACATTTTTTTAGTTCTAGGTGCTAACTTATCTTCATTAATTTGTGCAAAAGTAGTGCATCCAAAAACTTTAAGATATCCTAAATTTGGAGGCTTACGAGTCCATTCTTGAGGAGTTTTCATGTATAGGGAAGACAAAGGACTTCGGTTGATAACATAGACTACTGTATTTACAGCCTCACCTCAGAAACTTTTACGCAAACGAACATTGGGAAACATGCACCTAATGAAGGATTGAAATTTCGTAATTCCGTAAAGCGGAAGCGTGATTGGGACCGATTCGTAATTAATTTTGTTTAATCTAAAATACCAATACATTGACAATAATATTAGAACTATTCTAAATATATATTAAGGCTAAGCATACAAAAATATTAGATCTAAATCTAATTTATAAAGTAACAAATTACTTACTCTCGTTGACGACTCAGATTAAATTCACCAACTGCTTGTGAATTAATCACGAACTAGTGCGAACACCACCACTATGGCTACACCGGTATGACTCTAAGACTTCGAGAGGCAGGAGACTTGTGGGAGCCTTTGGGAGAATTCTCTGAGAGTAGGAGAATGAATGGGATACCTTTCACCCCTCCAGGGGTCCTATATATAGTAAAGGCCAAGATCTTTTTCCTAATAGGAAAAGGGAGACCTTTTCCTAATAGGAAAAAGTCTCTAATTTTAATAAATAATTAATTAATTCTATAATTAATTAATTTCCCAATTAAATATCATATATTTAATCTTAGGGATTTTATTAAAATTAAAATTAATATGAATCCAATTCATATTAAATTTATTTGAACTCTTTCAAATATTTTCTTTCCTAATAGGAAAAGGTCTCTAATTTTAATAAATATTAATTAATTCCATAATTAATTAATTTACCCAATTAAATATCATATATTTAATCTTAGGGATTTTATTAAAATTAAAATTAATATGAATCCAATTCACATTAAATTTATTTGAACTCTTTCAAATACTTTCTCTCAAGAATTAATTAATTCAAAAATTATATTATAAAGTTTCATAAACTTTATATTATAATGCATCAATATACATTATACGATTCCCCAAATAAATTGAACACTTTCAATTTACAATTTATACTTAATTGCCTCAAGTCTCTTTACGAGCTACCAGTGGGACCTAATGGACCTACAGATCAGAAGCTCCAACGATACGAGACTAATTGGCCAAACTCATTGACCAAGTTTAGTCAACATTCGTTAACTGTGGGTCACTCCACTAAAGACCCACAGCTGCACTCTTCTCACTATAGAATATTTCTGTGTCCACAGATATCGACCAAGCAGTAAGTCAATCCTTCACGTGTGTTCGTAACACCAGCTGGGTCAAATTACCGTTTTACCCCTGGGTTACCTCTGGTTCCTTAAGTACCACTGATTCCTCTAATGAACAAGTTGTTTAGGGTCCAACCACTAAACAGGAGTTCCTCTCAGGATAGGAGAGGACGGCACGCCTTTGTTCAAGCCCTAGAATCAGCCCTTAAGGGAACACACATCTACTTACCCCAATAGGGGAAGGAGTGAATTCCATCTTGTACTATTATGTTCCCAGCCCCCATTCGGTCTTGCCCCTGAAATGGTAGGCTTATTGAGTCGGCGAACTGGCCACTCTCACCCATACAAATCTAAGGACAGTCCCTCCTGGAAGGGGTTCATAACAGACTCAGGATTGAGATTGAGTTACCTAGGTCATCCTATTGAAATAGAAACCTAAACTAGTTAACGACGTTACATCTAGTGGTTACTATTTCGCGGTCCGGTCTTATGCAAACTCATTGCATAGGATACCCCCACCCGCATGTCTCCTACATGGATGCTTTGGATCATTGCATCTGTATCGAATACAAGGTGGGCCGTATCACATAGTGTCACCAGGATAAGGTACCCAGCCTTATCCCTATACTATAGACCATTTAGTTTGTTACTTGGACACTGATCCCCGTATGTCCCCACATACTAGTCCAAGTTTCATTTAAACAACCTTGGATCTTAGTTTATTGAATTTAGGGTTTATTAATACAAACTCGATTATTCAATAACCAAATTACTGAATAACTCAAATAACACTTTATTGAGATCGATTAATTTGTGTCATTTACTATCTACGAGTTTTAGGGCATAAAACCCAATAACTCCCACTTGAACTAAAACTCTAGTGGGCAATGTACATCAACAATCAAAATTGAATGAATAATCATTGAAGTAGGAATAGTAGTTTGTATTAATACTGTATAATACATGAAAAGTACAAATACAGATAAATACAATAAACTAGGGCATTCACAATACCCATTACACTTCTCCCACTTGCCCTAGATTATTCTATGTACATATCTCGCAGCCTAGACCCTCTAGATGACCCTCGAACACTTTAGCCGTGAGAGCCTTCGTAAATGGATCAGCAATATTGTGCTCAGAGGCTACCTTCGTGACGATCACGTCCCCTCGTTGCACCATCTCTCTGATGAGATGATATTTGCGCTCTATGTGCTTGCCTCTTTTATGATTGCGAGGTTCTTTAGAATTTGCCACTGCACCACTATTATCACAGTAAAGGGTGATTGGCAAGTTCATATTTGGAACAACTTCCAAATCCATCAAGAACTTCCGTAGCCATACAGCCTCCTTAGCTGCTTCACAAGCAGCGACATATTCGGCCTCCATGGTGGAGTCTGCAATGCATCCTTGCTTGATGCTACGCCAGACTTCAGCTCCCCCGTTGAGGGTAAATACTGACCATGATGTGGATTTCCTAGAATCCTTATCAGTCTGAAAGTCAGAGTCTGTGTATCCTGTAAGGATCAAATCCTTAGAGCCATACACAAGCTGATAGCCCCTCGTTCTCCGAAGATACTTGAGGGTGTTTTTAACTGCAGTCCAGTGGTCTAACCCTGGATTGGACTGGTACCTGCTGACTATCACAACTGCATAGCAAATGTCAGGCCTAGTACACAACATGGCGTACATAAGACTGCCCACAGCTGAAGCATAAGGGATGTGTCTCATATCCTCAATTTCTTGAGGTGTCTTAGGACACTGTTCCTTAGACAAATGAACTCCATGCCTAAAGGGTAGTAAACCCCTCTTGGAATTCTGCATCTTATATCTAGACAACATCTTGTCTATATATGATGCTTGAGACAGGGCTAACGTTCTGTTCTTACGATTCCTGATAATTTGAATCCCTAGAACATACTGAGCTTCACCCAAATCTTTCATTTGGAACTCAGTCGATAGCCATTTTTTAATGTCAGCTAGATATTCTACATCATTTCCAATGAGAAGAATATCATCTACATACAACACCAGAAAAGCTACTGAACTGTTGATAATCCTTTTGTAAACACAAGGCTCATCAACGTTCTGGTCAAAACCATAAGATTTGACAGCAGTGTCAAACTTTATATTCCAAGATCTAGAAGCTTGCTTCAACCCATAAATGGATCGTCTAAGCTTGCAAACTTTTTGCTCTTGACCTTGAGCAACGAACCCCTCTGGTTGAGACATAAAGATGTTCTCATCAAGATTGCCATTCAGAAAGGCAGTCTTGACGTCCATTTGCCAAATCTCATAATCATAAAAGGTGGCAATGGACAAGAGAATTCTTATCGACTTGAACATGGCAACTGGGGAGAAGGTTTCCTCATAGTCCACCCCCTCCTTTTGGGTATAACCCTTTGCCACAAGTCGAGCTTTGAAAGTCTGTACTTTCCCAGCTGCGTCTCGTTTTCTCTTGTAGATCCATTTGCACCCTATGGATTTAACCCCTTCAGGTAAGTCTACAAGATCCCAGACTTGATTGAAGTACATAGACTCCATCTCTAGGTCCATAGCTTTGACCCACTGGTCATGGTCCACATCATTCATTGCCTTTCTAAAGGTCAATGGATCCTCAACCCCATCATCAGGTATGACAGTTGGAGTTTCTGCTAAACCCAGATAGCGTTCAGGTTGAATAACAACCCTCCCACTACGTCGAGGCATTCTCAACTCTTGAGAAGGATGGGCTTGACCAGATGTACTGGGCTCATCAATAACTCTTGTTGAAGGTCCAGCCTCTGAACTGGGCTCATCAACAACTCTTGTTGAAGGTCCAGCCTCATCAACAACTCTTGTTGATTTATTTGTAGCTTTACCAGAAAGTTCACTTAACACAATTTTACTGCGTGGTATGTGTTCTTTAACGTGGTCTTCTTCCAAGAAAGTAGCATTTGTCGATACAAACACTTTATTTTCTTTTGGATAAAAAAAGTATCCACCTCTTGTTTCTTTTGGGTAGCCTACGAATAGGCATAATTTTGAACGTGAATCCAATTTCTTTGGGTTTGCTACTAACACATGTGCAGGGCAACCCCAAAATTCTGAAATGACGTAAACTAGCTTTACGCCCTTTCCAAAGCTCAAATGGTGTTTCAGAAACACTCTTTGAGGGAACAACATTCAAAATATAAACTGCAGTCTCTACTGCATAACCCCAAAAAGAACTAGGCAACTGAGCATAGCTCATAATAGATCGAACCATGTCTAACAAGGTTCTGTTTCTCCTTTCAGATACACCATTCTGTTGAGGTGTACCTAGTGCTGAGAGTTGGGACGATATTCCATGTTCTATCAAATAGTTTTGGAATTTTAAGTCCAAATACTCTCCACCTCGATCAGATCGAAGTGTTTTAATGGTCTTACCTAACAAGTTCTCAACTTCAGTCCTGTACTCCTTGAACTTTTAAAAGGCTTCAGACTTATGACTCATTAGGTATAAATAACCATACCTTGAATAATCATCTATGAAAGAGATGAAATATTCATACCCTCCTCGAGCTCTTACATTCATTGGACCACAGAGATCCGTATGTACGAGTTCTAAGGGCTCCTTGGCACGATAACCTTTTCCAGTAAAAGGTCGTTTGGTCATCTTACCTTCGAGACATGACTCACATGGAGGTAAAGTACCATCTTCTAACTGGCTTAGAAGTCCGTTCTTAACCAATCTCCCAATCCTATTGAGATTTATGTGGCCAAGTCTCAAGTGCCAAAGATAGGTACTTTGAGAAACTTTTTGCCTTTTTGGTTGAGTCTCAGCTATTTTAAACATTTCATTGTTCAAAATAGCCCTAGACTCTATTGGTCTTAAGACATACAAATTGTTCTCCATTTTTGCAGAACATATATCAGCACCCCTTTTAGTAATGAAAGCTTCATTCACAGAAAAAGACACTGAATACCCTTGTTCTAGCAAACAAGAAATAGAAATCAAATTTCTTTTTATTCTGGGAACTATATATACGTTATCTAATAACATATAGCGTTTCCTGGAGAAGAACACTTTAATATCTCCCACTGCTTTAGCTGAAATGAGCTCCCCAGTCCCAACTCTGAGAGTCATTTCTCCAGCATCCAACTGTTGCCAGGAGCTCATTCCCTCAAAGGAAGAGCATACGTGATGAGTGGCACCTGAATCTAGGATCCAGGCTGTGTCATCATTTTCCACTATACACGTTTCAATGATCAATAAATCAAATTTATTTTCATTGAGATGTGCTAAGCAGTCTATGTCATATTCATCATGAACAATTTCGGATAAATTAGACATATGGGCTTGAGGACCGTCCTCAATTAAGACCAATTCCACGCATTTAGTGTTTAGGTTCATTTTCTTAGTTGTATTAGAAATACCAGTTTTGTAGTTGGCGTTATTCGAGGCATATAAAGAACGTTTCATTGCTGAGAACAAACAAACTAACTTAATAAGTATTGTTACATTAACCCATTACACAAAATAATATTATTATTTTAATCTAATCAATTTAGCAAAAGTAATGATCAACCCATAGAATAAACATTCATTTTGCAACGATACTTCAGAGGTTTAGAACAACAGCTACCGTAGGGTAGTCAGCTACTCCTCCTCTGAATTGAGACAATCTCAGCTAATCCATATTCCCGGAATAACTCATATTCCAATAGTTCTTAGCTACCGTTTTTTCGGTCAGGAAATTATTAACACCTTAACAACTTCCCGTAAGTGTGACCCTCCATTTTTCAGATTTCAGAGGTCGGCCCCAACAATGCTACCGTAGGGAAAGTCAAAGTTGGAAATGGACCTAAGAAACCCTATCCATTTCTAGAGTTTGCGTTGTTCCGACTCCCATGATCAAGCCCTCCGTAGGGTGATCGCTCCCAGGGCGACTCGCAGGCAGATCATTGGGATCTCACGGTGCAACCTAATGGAGGAGACCGTAGGATACGTTGACACGTTCCTGCTCCCACTTACTATAAAATACTCCCTCATTCACCTTGATATTGATTCATGCAAACACCATCCGTAGGGGGTCACTCCCAGGGTGACTCGAGGCCAAGCATGAACCTCACGTTGTGAACTTTTGAGGACGTGAGAGCAAAACTTGATTTATGAAAATCTTGTTTTGATATATTTCCTCCCACTAAGTATTTTTATAATTATAGGGTTTATTACTTAGGTAAATTCCGGCTAAGTGAATCTATCTAAGTCTATGCCTGTATATAACTTTTATATATATAGGTCTTTTCTCTAATGTCTAGGTGGATTAAACACTTTTAATTACCTAGAGACATTGCATGCTAATATAACTATGGTTAATTCAACTCAAGTTCCGGCTCATTTCCCAGGTAGCAGGTGTTCCGTAAACCGTCATCTTAAGTACCTCCAGCCTTAGACAGAACTTTATCGGTAGAGTTCCCTTATAACCAATAGTTATGATAAATCTTTACTCTAAAGATCTAGGTGAATTAAACTCTTTTAATTGACCTAGTGATATTGCATGCTAACATAACTATGGTTAATTCAACTCAAGTTCCGAGTCAGTTCCCAGGTAGCAGGTGTTCCGTAAACCGTCATCTTAAGTACCTCCAGCCTCAGACAGAACTTCATCGGGAGAGTTCCCTTATAACCATAGTAAAGTAAACTCTTTACTCTAAAGATCTAGGTGAATTAAACTCTTTTAATAAACCTAGTGATATTGCATGCTAACATTTAACTATGATTAATTCAACTCCGGTATTCCGGGTTAGTTCCCAGGTAGGAGGTGTTCCGTAAACCGTCATCTTAAGTACCCCCAGCCTTAGACAGAACTTAACCGGTGGAGTTCCCTTATAATCATAGTAATGTTTTTCCTACTTAGTCAATTAAAACTATTTTTAATTCTAAGTAAGAAAATAATTCTAATCCTATTAGAATTATAATGAGCTTAGGTCTAATTAATTTTAAACATTTTAAAATTAATTCATTTTAACCTAAGGTCCTATGTTTGCATGCAACTCTTTGTTATAGGTTGACGGTTTCTAATCAATTTTATAACTTATTATAAAATTTTAATGATTAGCCCTATAACATGCTTCTATGGTGTTGGAAAAATAACAATCATATTCTAATTATTCAACACCATATTATTATGACGCTGATAACGATAATATAACGATTATATTAATCTAAAGTGGTGTCATGCTTCATGCAATTTCAATTTCATTTTATTAATATCGATTATATTAATTAAACATCCATGAAATTAAATTACATGAAATTTGACATTAATATAATATAACTCTTATATTAATCTAATTAATGTCATGCTCAATGCTATTCCATTTTCATTTAATTAATATAACATTTTATATTAAATCATACATGAAAACAAATATTGATTTATATTTATTATTTTCATTCATAATATAACTAATTATATTAATCCTCATGAAAATAATGCTAAGCATGCATGCTACATTAATAAAATATAACAATTATATTTATCTAATTAATGTCATGCATCATGCTTTTCCAATTTCATATATTTAATATAACAATTATACTAAATAACTCATGAAATTTAAATTCATGCATAATTATCATATATTATAACATTTATAACATAAATATGCATGAAACATGCTTAACCTATGGTGGGAATTTAAGCTATATGACATCCATAAAGCAAATAAATAGCAATTGAACTGGTTAATTTTGGCCCCTAGGATAAAATAAAGCATAAATTACAATAATTATAGCTATATTCTATCCTTAAAGTCCTTCTGCAGCTCCAAATACTGGTCTAGACCGCCCGAACCAACCTGAACCACTTCGAACCAGCTACGAAAATCACGAACCGAGCTAAATTCCAGCTGAACCGGAACAAATTGGTCCCAGCCCAGCCAGACCGCGTGAATCGGACCGCCCAACAGCCCTGAACCGTCCTGTTGCGAATTTCTAGCGCGTGCTGTAATCGTGACAGCGTCGCAATTTCTCCGATTTTTATCTCATAAAAACCTATTCTAGACCCGGACTTATATAGGACTCGATTTTACATAAAATACCTGAAACACCCGGCCCTTACATGATCAAATCACATAAAAACAGTAAAATCTATGGCCATAAAATTAACCTAAACAGTTCAATGCAAATCATACATACATTATGTATTAATCAATCCCACCAATAGCCAATGCAAATTTTAGAGAAAAAAAATTAGATCTACGATCGGCTCTGATACCAATTGAAGGATTGGAATTCCGTAATTCCGTAAAGCGGAAGCGTGATTGGGACCAATTCGTAATTAATTTTGTTTAATCTAAAATACCAATACATTGGCAATAATATTAGAACTATTCTAAATATATATTAAGGCTAAGCATACAAAAATATTAGATCTAAATCTAATTTATAAAGTAACAAATTACTTACTCTCGTTGACGACTCAGATTAAATTCACCAACTGCTTGTGAATTAATCACGAACTAGTGCGAACACCACCACTATGGCTACACCGGTATGACTCTGAGACTTCTAGAGGCAGGAGACTTGTGGGAGCCTTTGGGAGAATTCTCTGAGAGTAGGAGAATGAATGAGATACCTTTCACCCCACCCCAGGGGTCCTATATATAGTAAAGGCCAAGACCTTTTTCCTAATAGGAAAAGGGAGACCTTTTCCTAATAGGAAAAAGTCTCTAATTTTAATAAATAATTAATTAATTCTATAATTAATTAATTTCCCAATTAAATATCATATATTTAATCTTAGGGATTTTATTAAAATTAAAATTAATATGAATCCAATTCATATTAAATTTATTTGAACTCTTTCAAATATTTTCTTTCCTAATAGGAAAAAGTTCTCTAATTTTAATAAATAATTAATTAATTTACCCAATTAAATATCATATATTTAATCTTAGGGATTTTATTAAAATTAAAATTAATATGAATCCAATTCACATTAAATTTATTTGAACTCTTTCAAATACTTTCTCTCAAGAATTAATTAATTCAAAAATTATATTATAAAGTTTCATAAACTTTATATTATAATGCATCAATATACATTATACGATTCCCCAAATAAATTGAACACTTTCAATTTACAATTTATACTTAATTGCCTCAAGTCTCTTTACGAGCTACCAGTGGGACCTAATGGACCTACAGATCAGAAGCTCCAACGATACGAGACTAATTGGCCAAACTCATTGACCAAGTTTAGTCAACATTCGTTAACTGTGGGTCACTCCACTAAAGACCCACAGTTGCACTCTTCTCACTATAGAATATTTCTGTGTCCACGGATATCGACCAAGCAGTAAGTCAATCCTTCACGTGTGTTCGTAACACCAGCTGGGTCAAATTACCGTTTTACCCCTGGGTTACCTCTGGTTCCTTAAGTACCACTGATTCCTATAATGAACAAGTTGTTAAGGGTCCAACCACTAAACAGGAGTTCCTCTCAGGCTAGGAGAGGACGGCACGCCTTTGTTCAGGCCCTAGAATCAGCCTCTAAGGGAACACACATCTACTTACCCCAATAGGGGAAGGAGTGAATTCCATCTTGTACTGTTATGTTCCCACCCCCCATTCGGTCTTGCCCTTGAAATGGTAGGCTTATTGAGTCGGCGAACTGGCCACTCTCACCCATGCAAATCTAAGGACAGTCCCTCCTGGAAGGAGTTCATAACAGACTCAGGATTGAGATTGAGTTACCTAGGTCATCCTATTGAAATAGAAACCTAAACTAGTTAACGGCGTTACATCTAGTGGTTACTATTTCGCGTTCCGGTCTTATGCAAACTCATTGCATAGGATACCCCCACCCGCATGTCTCCTACATGGATGCTTTGGATCATTGCATCTGTATCGAATACAAGGTGGGCCGTATCACATAGTGTCACCAGGATAAGGTACCCAGCCTTATCCCTATACTATAGACCATTTAGTTTGTTACTTGGACACTGATCCCCGTATGTCCCCACATACTAGTCCAAGTTTCATTTAAACAACCTTGGATCTTAGTTTATTGGATTTAGGGTTTATTAATGCAAACTCGATTATTCAATAACCAAATTACTGAATTACTCAAATAACACTTTATTGAGATCGATTAATTTGTTTCATTTACTATCTACGAGTTTTAGGGCATAAAACCCAACACCTAACTCATTCTAAAATTGTTCCATTGAACCTCTCGGCCAATCCGTTTTGCTGGGGTGTATTTGGAACAATTAGATGCCTTTTTATACCAGATTCTTCACACATTCGATTAAAATTCTAGTTTACAAACTCTAAACCATTATCAGTCCGAATTACTACAATTTTTTTCCTGTTTGATTTTCCAAAAGAGTTTTTCACTGTTGAAAAGTTTTAAAAACTTCACTCTTTTGCTTAAGCATGTATACCCACACCTTACGAGAGTAGTTGATAACTCTCCAAAAGGGAGTTATTTAGGCCTTAATTCTATAGTGTTTTGTGTGTCATTTGTGCTATATAGGGTTTCTTTTAGATGATTATTGCATGTTCTAACCTATTTGGAAGAATGGATGCTTTGGAAGTTATTTTGTGCAGAATATATTGCTGAGCGACTTGAGGGAGCAAAATCTGCGATCCAGCAAAACAGGGAGCAAAACTGCCACGTCACAGCTCGTCATCCATTTTACGAACTGAAGTTAGTTAAGCTATTTTCGGATTTAAGGAGCAAGGAGAGCCATCCACGTGTTTATGTCAACCTAATTTAAGCTTGTCTTCACTCTATAAAAGGGAAGAGCCGTTCAAGTCAAAGTAATTCCACCTTTGGGGAAGAGATCATTTCTCATTTCCATCATTGGGAGCTGATAAGGGTAAAAAATATGCCTATTTTACCCTTATTCTTAGCTCATTTCTTGGTCAAATATTGAGTGTTTAGGTTAATTTTACTATTTCCGAGCTCAAAATATGTTAATTTGATAAGTTAGGGTGTTGAGAGTCACTTTTGTTGAATTATGCTTAATTATGCCTAAAAAGACTTGATTTGAAGCAAATTTGACTTAGTTTGCTGTTGTGTAGAAAAACAGAGTTGAAGCTGGAATTCCCCAGAAATGCGACCGCATTTCTGGGAAGGCAAAATGGAAATGCGACTGCATTTCTGGAAAACACAGAGGCCGTTCCGAGTCGCATGCGGGTCGTTGTTGACGAGTCTTCTTCGCACCTAACCAGTTGTTTTGACCCCGAAACTGACTGGGCAACCTTCCAGCACCTATTTCGCAGCTCCTCAACCAATTTCTACACTATATAAGCTCGGGATTCGAAGTCAAATTGAAGCAGAACTCACTTGGAAGAAAAGGGTGGTGACAGAACCCTGGCTCGACGCCAATGAGTAGGGATGCCCGAGGTCCTTCTTAGATGACAAATTCTAACCCGAGAGAAAGAGTTAGACATCAAACATTGTGGTTTGTAGAGAGTTTCACCCATTCCCATCTTGTAAAAGTGAGAGAGTGGAGTGTCTTAGCGAACTCTAGAAGGATTATGTAAACAAAAAACCCATAATATTTAGCTATCTCTTTTAATTCCAGCTCTTGAATCTTTTTCATTACTTTGTATTCTTTTCATCATTGTTTCAATGAAAATGTGTTCATTTGCTTTTTATCCCATCATGAGTAGCTAAATCCCGCTGAGGGGTTCAATGTGGTGAATTCCCTTGGGGTTTAATGGCTTGAAAGTGTTTTATTTGCTTAAGTAGGGTTTAATGCATGTCATTCTTTATTGAATATCATTCTGATCTTACTAAGTTTAATTTGATCACTTAGACTTTGCATGCTATGTGAGTTTGATCTCGAAAGGGACAAATGATATCGGTTCTCATAAAGGTGATATAGGAGAAAAAGCTCGAAAGAGATTGTTCGGCGAAATAGGGCAAGCTGCCTAAGGCACCCTATATCGACTATAGGGTTATAGGTTGCATTCGTGAATTATCTATGTCGGAGTCGAGTCCCAGAAATCGGCATAACGGTACTCGCTTAGCCTTCTTACGGTTTTTGGAAATAAGGGCCAAAAGGAAGTTAAATCTGACCCAATGCATTAAACACTCTTAAGTTAGATATTGCATAAGTATGGTTGTTACCCTAGGGATGAATCCATGTTGAATACCTCGTTTTATCTTATTGTTATTCTTTATTATTCTATTGCTAGTTTTATTTATCTTTTCGAAAAACCCAATCAATCAACTTATTATTTTCTTTGTTTACCTTTTTTAAAAGCAATCATTTGAGCAGTTTCTTCATCAAATCTGAATTCCCAATTTAGTCCTTGTGGGATCGATACCCTTGGAATACTTTCTAAGGTTTTTTTTATTACTACGTGCGACAGTGTATACTTGCACTTAAGTGTTGGCTGGATATTTCTTTCTTATTATTATCCATCTTATCTCACATTCCATCCATTTAGCTAGCCACGCACTAGGAGCCGAATAGAGGAGGAAAGATTGGAGACTTCAAGAAGACCATCAATTACGGATTTGACCAAGGGAATTAATCTTTTCTTGTAATTTCTTGTAATTATGGATGCACATACTCAGATTGTAGCGTGTGTTATCATGAGCTTTATGAACTAAATTTACTTAGGTGTTGGTTAGGAGTCATGTAATTGCTGTGCCTAATTCTTTATGCAATATATGTTGATTTGAGCATCTTGATTATTTGTTGAGCATATTTACATTTTGTACCCGCTTGGCCAGCCGGTATGAATATCACTTCTTAGTTTCAGGTATGATTTGGGAAGTGTGTGACATTTAATCACACTAGATCATTGTGTATTGGTGAACGCCAGTGACTGAGCTAGGGATAGCCAGTTGCCTAGTGCTTGA
This sequence comes from Luffa aegyptiaca, assembly GCA_017139565.1. Taxonomy (NCBI): domain Eukaryota; kingdom Viridiplantae; phylum Streptophyta; class Magnoliopsida; order Cucurbitales; family Cucurbitaceae; genus Luffa; species Luffa aegyptiaca. The sequence goes on from CM029397.1 coordinate 39,259,499, forward strand.
TCGGTAGTGCATCATTGGAGTTGAAACATATTCTAAAAAATCCAGAGTTCCGGGAGGATCCTGCTAATAAGACTGCAAGAGTTTTGCCTAATCAATAATATTGCTAGAGCATCTTCTAAAACAATTACTAAATCCTGACCAACGCCTGTTTCTAATCTGGCTGCTTTATTTGTTTACTTTCTGTTCTGTCATTTGTTTTCCTTCAGCATTATTCCAAAATCAATCATTTTAACCACTTTCGAAACCACTAAGGGCGTGTTTGGGCCGCCAATGTTGGAAGCCCGTGTTCTTAAGCCCGTCGAAGTCTGCGTTTGGGCGGCCATTTTCCAAAACCCGTGTTTGGATGTTCAGACTTCCCAAATCAGTCCATCGATTCTCTCTCCATCTTTCCAAATCGGTCCCTCGATTCTCTCTCCGTCTTTCCAAATCGCTCCCTCGTTTCTCTTCGTCTTCTTCGTTGTTTCTCTCTGCCTCTTCGTTTCTCTCAGGTGCGTCTTCTCATCTATCTGCCTCTTCGTTTCTCTCAGGTGTGTCTTCTCATCTCTCTGCCTCTTCGATTCTCTCGGACTCTTCGTTTCTCTAAGGTCCCATGCCGCTTCAACTTGCTTTCGCTTCATCCTCCTTGTTTCCGTCGATAGGTTCATGGATCTAACGTTTTTTTTTTCTTGTTGTTCATCTAACTCGACACCCTCCCTTCTCCTCATCCTCTTGGAAACCCTAGATCTATCTTCCCTTTGTTCATCCTCTTCGAAACCCTAGATCTATTATAAGATATATATATTTTTTTTCATATCCCCACCCCATGCCGCTTCAACTTGCCGCGTCCGTCGACCTTCCCTTACCGAGAGCTCGCTGGATATGCATGGTAGGTTCTTGGAGCATGGTGAGGGGTGGGAAGAAGAGGTAAGATTTCTTGTCCCTTGCCGGCCGATGATGAGTACTACATGTTAGTTAAATTTACATCCAAAATTTTCTGCATCTGATTGGATGTTCGATGTAAAGCAAGCATAATTTTTGCCCTCCTTGTTCCAATTTTTACGTATTTTGATATGTCTCGGTTCTGTGCATTTTTTTTACTGGTTCCTTATCATCTCTGTGTTGGCTTTTTTGTTATGTCAAGTTCTCTTTGTTCTTCGTTCCCATCTCTGTCTCTTGGTTCTATTGTATCCAATTTTTAAAATTTTTGATTTTTTCATCCCTCTTTTATGGCTGTCTCCGGCCTTTTTTCGATCTTTTTGGCCATTTTTCTAATTCAATCTTTTTTTCTATCATTTGAACCCTCTTTTTGGCCATTTTTCTTGTTTCAATGTGTTTACTTTATCTAAGCTATTTTCATACCAACCAAACAGAGGCAATGGTTTATATTTTCCTTTTCATTTGTGGTTGTTCTTGATGTAGTTCTTTGGCATCTCCGTTCCTATAATTTTCTTAACTTATTCTAAAAATTTGTGTTTGTTTTCCTTTAACTCCCCCTTTCAGCATCCAACTTGCAAAATCTGGACGATTTTTTTTTGTCTATTTTGCACCATGCTTGAAACCGATGCACCTGAGGCCGGTTACATTGTAATTTTTTATCTCGTTACTTGTTTATTACCTTTGCATCTGAGAATTAGAATTAGAAGGCTGAAGGTTAGATTTGGAAGAAGATTGAAGAAGTTTAGGAAGAGTGCACTGGCAAGCATTACCGCTATCAAGATTGGAGTTTACAAGCAAGTCATTTGTCAGATCAGAAGTTGCAAGTTTTTGTTTGGCAGAAAAGAAACCAACTTTGTCAATCTCCCTCCTTTGTTATCATACTGTAATTTCTCAAGAAATTTTATATGAAAGAAATTTTATATGCAAGTTCATGAGTTTTGTCATATGAAAGAAATTTTATAAGAAAAGTGGTACATGTTGTAATTTCTGAATATCCATTTAATTTGACGTTGGCCCATCATTGAAATGGCAACTCTAACCATTTTATTCCCTACTAATGTGATTCATTTCAATAGAATTGAAAATATTGATCCAAATTTTTATTTGTTAAATATGGTATAAACGATTTGATAGAGGTGATGATATAAAAAGATAACTTATGTATCATAGAAATTCAAATGCCCAAAAGTCCAAGATCGTGAAAATAAGAAAGGATAGAAGCTCTCTTTCTTTTTAGTTCAAATAATATTGAAATAGATAAAAAAAAATATGGTGAAATATATATATGGTTTAGATCTAAAATGAGGTTTCATCTCAACATTAATTGGCAAGGAGACGAGTAACTCGTATACCTGATCAATTGTGAGCTTTGTTATATGCAAGTTCATGACCCTCAACTTTCATGAAAGTGATGATTTAATCTTTGAACTTTAGTATATAAAAATTTTATATCCTGTACTTTCATTTTTTAACAATCTTAGTCGTGGAAAAAAATTGAAGAATGGAAAATGAATTTTTATTTTTTAAAAATTTTGGATTTTTAATCAAAATTGTGACTTAAAATCTCAATTTTACAATTAATGGAAAAAACATTTTGATTTATTAATTTTAGAAGAATTTTATAACATTAAAAAAAAAAAAATCAGAAACTCAGACTTCAGAACTCAGCACCCAAACACAGACTTCCTAAATCAGACTTCAGAAACCAGCGCCCCAAACACAGACTTCCTAAACCCAAACTTCAGAAACCAGCACCCCAAACACAGACTTCCTAAACCCACAGATTTCACAAAACACCCTATTTCCTAAACCCCAACTTCCAAAACCCAAACCCTTGCCCCAAACACACCCTAAAGAGTTATACAAGATAGATAAAGTGAGAATTATTCAGACCTTGGATTCGATAAATACTTATTACTTGCTGCGGATTGTGTATGCTTGCACAGTGTTCTAGAGTCAATTTTTGCCATATTTTTATCCACTCTGGAAACCCAACAAGTTTTTGGCGCCGTTGTCGGAGACTTGAATAAGTTTTTATCTGATCTGTTTTGTGTATGTGTTTTAGTGGTTTAGTGCTAGAACTTTTTGATTGTTTCTTTTGTTTTTGCAGGTGTGAGTTTGGTGCATGAGCGATCCGCCTGGGGTAAGGTTCGAGCTTGATCTAGAAATTGAAAGGATATTCAGGAGAAGAAGGAGAGAGCAGCGTAGAAATCAAAATCCAATGGCTGACGTGCCGGGTCTCCCAAAGGCTCTAGAAGATCCAGTGGACCCCCAGCAGAATCGTGTGCTGCAGCCTAATCCGCCGCTGGAGCAAAATGGACAACAAAATAATCAGTCTAAGAATCCTATTTTGGTAGCGAACGATAGGGCCAAAACCATTCGAGCGTATGATTTTCCAATGTTTGATGAGTTGAATCCAGGAATTGCACGTCCTCAAATTGAGGCAGCACATTTTGAAATGAAACCGGTAATGTTTCAGATGTTGCAAACCGTTGGTCAATTCCATGGTTTGTCATCTGAAGATCCCCATTTACATCTTAAGTTTTTTCTAGGAGTTAGTGATTCATTTGTAATTCAAGGAGTGTCTAGAGATGCCCTTAGATTAACTTTTTTCCCGTATTCTCTTAGAGACGGAGCAAAGGCATGGTTAAATTCTTTTGCTCCAGGATCAATTAGGACATGGAATGAGTTAGCGGAAAAATTTCTTAGTAAATATTTTCCACCAACTAGGAATGCCAAATTAAGGAGTGAGATAGTAGGGTTTAGGCAACTTGAAGATGAAACTTTTAGTGAGGCTTGGGAGAGGTTTAAGGAACTTTTGCGAAAGTGTCCCCACCATGGTTTACCTCATTGTATCCAAATGGAAACATTCTACAATGAGTTAAATGGAGCAACCCAAGGTATGGTTGATGCTTCGGCTGGAGGGGCTCTTTTGGCAAAAACTTTTAATGAAGTCCATGAAATTTTAGAACGAATATCAACTAATAGTTGTCAATGGACAGATGTTAGAGGTTCAAATAAAAAAGTTAAGAGTGTGTTAGAGGTTGATGGTGTGTCTACCATTAGGGCTAATATTGCAATGTTAGCTATCGCTCTTAAAAATGTGACAGTGGTTAGTCATTAGCAGCCGCCAGCTGTGGAGCCTGCTACCGTGGTGAATCAAGTTGCAGAGGAATCATGTGTCTATTGTGGTGAAGAGCACAACTACGAGTTTTGCCCCAGCAATCCAGCTTCTGTGTTTTTTGTAGGTAATCAGAGGAATAACCCTTATTCTAACTTTTACAATCCAGGTTGGCGTAACCACCCCAACTTCGAGTGGGGAGGACAAGGAAGTAATGTGCAAGCACAACAAAAGGGGAACTAGTCCGGATTTACTAAATCACAGGTATTGCCCCAGCAAAATAAGCAAGTTTTGCCCCAATAAAATTCGGAGAGTTCTCTTGAGGCAATGATGAAAGAATATATGGCTCGTACAGATGCCGCAATTCAAAGCGATCAAGCTTCAATGAGAGCCTTGAAATTGCAAGTGGGTCAGCTAGCTACTGAGCTGAAGGCAAGGCCTCAAGGGAAGCTTCCTTCAGATACTGAACACCCTAGAAGGGAAGGTAAGGAACAGGTACAGACAGTGACTCTATGGAGTGGTAAGCCACTAGAAGAGAAAAAAGGGCCTAGTAAAACCCAGAATGTAGAGAAAAATAGTGATAAAAATGTTGTTGTTGAAAAAGAGTTGGAGTCTAGTCAAGGTGCTGGAGGCAGCAACAATAATGCTGGAGCATCTGGTTCTGTTCCAGATGTGGACCCACCTTATGTGTCGCCCCCACCTTATGTACCACCTCTACCTTTTCCACAGAGACAAAGGCCTAAGAATCAAGATGGTCAGTTTAAGAAGTTTTTGGAGATTCTTAAGCAATTGCATATAAATATCCCTTTAGTAGAAGCTATAGAGCAAATGCCTAATTATGCTAAATTTCTTAAGGATATTTTAACTAAAAAGAAGAGGTTAGGTGAATTTGAAATTGTATCTATTACTGAGGAATGTAGTGCTATTCTTAAGAATGGACTACCTACCAAGGCTAAGGATCTAGGGTCATTTACTATACCTGTGTCAATAGGTGGAAAAGAGTTAGGTAGAGCACTTTGTGATTTAGGCGCAAGCATTAGCCTTATGTCTCTTTCGGTATATCGAAGGCTAGGTATTGGTGAAGCTAGGCCTATCACAGTCACACTCCAACTAGCCCTATCATATATCCTGAAGGTAAAATTGAGGATGTCTTAGTGAAGGTAGATAAACTCATATTTGCTTTTGACTTTATTATCTTAGATTATGAGGCAGATAAAGATGTCCCAATTATTCTTGGTTGTCCACTTTTGGCTACTGGTAGGGCATTGATAGATGTTCAGAAAGGGGAATTAACGATGAGGGTTTATAATGAGGAAGTGAAGTTTAATGTTTTTAAGGCCATGAAGTATCCAGACGAAGTGGAAGATTGTTCTTTCATTAGGATTTTGGAGAACACAATTGTTGAGACAACAATGCAGGATTTGACAAACAAACATTTGGAAGATCATGGAGAGGTTAGTATAGAGGATTTAGAAGTTTGTTCTTTAGAAAGAAAAAGTGAAAAAGAAATTTTTAGGTGTGAGGATGTTTTTGAGTCTTTAGATTTAGATGAAAGGAAAGCTCCTCCTATTAAGCCATCCCTGATTGAGACACTCACTTTAGATTTGAAGCCCTTGCCGGATCATCTGAAGTATGTGTATCTTGGGGAGGGTGAGACGTTGCCCATTATTGTTGCATCAGATTTAATGCCAGAGGATGAAGAGACCTTAATAAAATTGCTACAGCAATATCGTAAAGCAATAGGTTGGACATTGGCTGACATTCAGGGAATTAACCCATCTTTCTGTATGCATAAAATCACTCTAGAGGAGGGATCTTTTAGGAGTATTGAGCAACAGAGGAGGCTTAACCCTGCAATGAAAGAGGTTGTTAAAAAGGAGGTGATTAAGTGGTTGGATGCTGGGATTATCTATCCAATTGCAGATAGCAACTGGGTAAGCCCTGTCCAATGTGTTCCTAAGAAAGGAGGTGTCACAGTGGTAACTAATAAAGATAATGAGTTGATCCCAACCAGGACAGTAACTGGCTGGAGGGTTTGTATGGATCAGTGGCGGATACAGAACTTTCTGTCAGGGGGGGCTTGATATATTTTGATATATTAGTTTATTCGATAGAGAATATGATTGATATTTTTAAGGTAAAATACCATTTTTGTCACTTTAGGCCTCATTCAATTTTAGTCCATGTACCTTTAAATGTCCAAATTTAGTTATTGTACATTCAATAAATCTAAAAAGTAGTCATTATCGTTAGTTTGAAGTTTTTTTTTATACTATCGTTAGTTTGAAGTTAATTTTATAAAACTTGGTAAAATAATAATAATACTTTTCATTCACAAAAAGACACAATGTACATATATTTCCAAAACATATGGAGTGAGGTTGATAAAGACTATTTTTTTATTTTTGGGAAAGTCAATAATAAACAAACAGTAGGGACTAATTTTAAGATTTATTAATAGTACGGAGACTAAATTTGTACACTTGAAAATACAAGAACTAAAATAAACACAAGTCTCAAAAGACATAGACTAAAATGACATTTCAACCTATATTTTTTTTATATAAATATATATAAAAAATGAACATAAATAATAATTATAACTTTTTGTTTTATAATAATTATAGTTTCTTATAGGATTAATTATCAAAATTTAATTTACTAAAATTTAAAAATATTTATATTCATTTCTAAGAAAAAATAACCAATTTTAAAGAAGAAATTATAAGAAAAATATAATATTATATATTGTATTATTCTGGGCTTACTATTTTTTTCTTTTTTCTAACAGAATCTGGGCTTACTATTTATATTTACAGGATATATTGTAAACGAAACATTAATAAACTTACCGTGTAAAACAAAAAAATTCTAACACTACAACAGGAAAATTGACAACGTAAGGACTCGAACCCAAGCACGAAGGGGGGGCTTGAGGCGTGCATGCCACTGGAGCAAGCACTTAATATACAAATCCATCTGAATTATTTAATATTAATTCTATAAACTCTGAAGTCCAGGAGGGGCTTGAGCCCCCCTTGGGCCTACTGTAGATCCGCCGCTAGTATGGATTACAGGAGGCTTAACAAAGCCACCCGTAAGGACCATTTCCCTCTACCATTTATTGACCAGATGTTGGATAGATTGGCTAGTCAGGCCTACTACTGTTTCTTAGATGGTTATTCTGGGTATAACCAGATTACCATTGCGCCTGAGGATCAAGAAAAAACCACTTTCACCTGTCCTTATGGGACGTTTGCTTTTAGGCAAATGCCTTTTGGCCTTTGCAATGCTCCAACAACATTTCAGAGGTGTATGTTAGCAGTTTTTTCTAATATGATTGAGTCCACTGTTGAGGTATTTATGGATGATTTTTCAGTTTTTGGAGGGTATTTTCAAAGTTTTTTAGATAATTTAGGTAAGGTGTTGAAGACATGTGAGGATACCCATCTAGTTCTTAATTGGGAGAAATGTCACTTCATGGTGAAGGAGGACATAGTGCTAGGTCACAGAATTTCGAAGAAAGGTCTAGAAGTTGATCGAGCAAAAATAGAGGTTATTGAGGGATTAGAACCACCGAGTTCAGTGAAAGGGATTCGAAGTTTTTTAGGTCATGTTGGATTTTATAGGAGGTTCATAAAAGATTTTTCCAAAATTAGTAAACCTCTTTGTAACTTGTTGTGCACTGATCATGTTTTTGACTTTAATGCAGATTGTAGGAAGACTTTTGAAACTTTAAAGGCTGCTTTAATCTCAGTACCCATTCTTTGTGCACCTAATTGGAGTTTACCATTCGAGGTAATGTGTGATGCAAGTGATGTTGCAATAGGTGCTATGTTGGGGCAAAAGCAGGGCAAATTTATCCATCCTATTTATTATGCAAGTAGGGTGTTGAGTGAGGCACAAATCAACTATACAACTACTGAAAATGAGTTGTTAGCTGTTGTGTTTGCCTTTGAGAAATTTCGTCCATATTTGGTTGGATCCAAAGTCACGGTTTTCACAGATCATGCAGCAATAAGGTATTTAATGTCTAAGAAAGATGCAAAGCCTAGATTGATTTGTTGGGTTTTATTATTGCAGGAATTCGTCTTGGAGATAAAGGACAAGAAGGGATCAGAAAATGTCATTGCAGATCATTTGTCTCGTCTTGATCCAACATCATCTTTGCTGCAACAATCTGCCATTTCAGATTCTTTTCTAGACGAACAGCTATTCACTGTTGAGGTAAAGGTGGTCAAGGATATCTCTTGGTATGCTGATATTGCCAACTTTTTGGTCAAGGGAGTTACTCCTATTGATATGGATTGAAGGCAGATGAAAAAGTTCAAGCATGATGCGAAATTTTTCTATTGGGATGAGCCATTTATGTATAAGTAATGCTCTGATGGTATTATTTGTAGATGTGTTTCAGGTGATGAAGCAAAGGAAATCCTGGAGCAATGTCACTCTTCGCCGTATGGAGGCCATTTCAACGGTCAGAGGACAACTATGAGAATTTTGCAATGTGGATTCTTCTGGCCTTCCTTATTTAAGGATGCCCATTGGTTCTACAAGCAATGTGATGCTTGTCAAAGGAGAGGAAATTTAGGACCTAGAGATGAAATGCCTCTTACTTACATTTTAGAATTAGAGTTATTTGATGTATGGGGTATTGATTGTATGGGGCCATTTCCCCCTTCTAATGGTAATCTTTTTATCTTATTGGCAATTGATTACGTGTCCAAATGGGTAGAGGCCATTGCATGCCATCAGAATGATGCCAAGACAGTATCAAGGTTTCTTCAATCGCACATCTTTTCACGGTTTGGGACACCTAGAGCTCTAGTGAGTGATGAGGGTACACATTTTGTTAATAATATCTTAACTAAGCTCTTGGCTAAGTATGGAATTAAGCATAGGATAACTACCCCTTATCACCCACAAGCTAATGATCAAGCTGAAATTAGTAATAGGGAAATCAAATCCATTCTAGAGAAAGTAGTCCATCCATCGAGGAAAGATTGGTCTTTTCGGTTAGATGAGGCTCTTTGGGCTTATAGGACAACCTATAAGACTCCTCTAGGCATGTCTCCCTATAGGTTAGTATATGGGAAAACTTGTCATTTACCATTAGAGCTTGAGCATAAAACGTTTTGGGCTTTGAAAAAATTAAATTTTGATCTGAGTCGTGCAGGGGCAGTAAGATTGCTGCAGCTTAACGAGTTAGAAGAGTTTCGCCAATTTTCTTATGAAAATGCGAAAATGTATAAAGAAAAGACTAAGCAGTGGCATGACAGGAAAATTAAGCCTAAAGAGTATGTCAAAGGTTAGAGGGTCTTGCTTTACAATTCTAGATTGAAATTGTTCCTTGGGAAACTAAAATCTAAATGGTCAGGACCATTTATTGTGATTGAAGTTTTTCCCCATGGAGCAATTACTTTGCAGGACGAAAAAGATGGGAGAGTGTTCAAAGTTAATGGACAGCGTGTGAAACATTATTGGGGTGAGGAGTTCCAGTCGAAATATCCTTCCTTAAGGTTGGTTGATGATTGAGAGAGCACGAGTTTTGCGGGAGCAATTCGTGCAGTATTATTTTTGAGCTCTCAGGGTTTGTTACGATTTTATTTTCCGTAAATTTTAATCTGAATTGTTTTAAATATGATTTATTTTGTTTGAATTTTACCCGATTTATTCCGGTTGAATTTGTTTTAATTCGTTGATTTTGTGGATTTTGATTTTTAGTATATTCATTAGTTCAGTTTATTTTTAATTTAATCTGATTAGTTTAGATAGATTTTATTTCAGTTTGTATTTTTTATTATTTAAATTTCTGTTTAGATTAGATTTAATAATATTTTTCCTGATTTATTCGGCTTCAAATAAATATAAATAAAAAAAGATATGATTTGATTCTGGCGGTTTAAATTTAAATTTTCCCGTGTGAAAAGATCTTTCTAGAAGACGATTTTGTTGCTCGATTTGTTTTTGCAAACTTTTGGTTTGAGCAACCATATCGTCAGAATATTACGCAATTTGGTTAAAGATTGAATATTTTTACCGTTTGGATTTTAAATTTTCCGTGGGCAGGTAAATTGCATGAAGGATCCGATGCTGCCACGTGTCACGCAGGGGAAATCCAATGGTTTAGCCGTTGGACAGCACATCAGCATTTACCATGGGCCGGTTGAACTTCAAATTATTACCGTTTGATGGATTTAATTTTTCCGATTGCATGAGACTGGAACGGTAATTTTATTTAATGAAGAGCAAAATCTTTCGGTTGGGATTCTATTTACTGAAGCCCTATTTATTGAAAGCTCTCAGTAAGTTTCTCTTTACTTCATCTTCTTGCTTTCATCCCTTGCTGTTTTCATTTTTTTCCTCTTTCATCCGTTACTGTAAAATCCTTTGAGTCCACGATGGCGAAAACAAGAGGAAGAAGGGAAAGAGACAATGAGGAAGAAGAGGTACTAGTTACCCTTGAAGCACCGAAGACGAAAGCAAAGAGAAAGAAAACGCCGGAGGAAAAGGAAGCTAAAAAAAGGAAAAGACAACAGAAGGCTGAGGTTGATGAGGTAGTACAAAAGGTAGTAGAAGATGTTGCTGAGGTGGTTGAGGAAGAGAATCCGAAGGAACCTGAGGAACAGAATCCTGGGCAGACTGAGCCGACAGTCGGAATTCGCAAGAAATTCAAGAAAAACGAGCAGAGGATGAGCCAGAGGGATTAGTTCCACATGGAGGTCAAGAGCAAGAAGCTCGAGTTAAGGTTATTATGCCAGAGGTGCCCCGTCGTCGTCGTCGGAAGCAGAAAGCCAGCCGTGTCAAGGTGGTCTGGACTGATACTTCTTCACCACCGACAACTGATTCTGAGAAAGAGAATACGGAGAGAGAAGAACAGGAGAAAAAAGAGGCAGAAGATAGAGCGAGAGAAGAAATAGAAAAGAAAATGGAGGAGGAAATTTTGTCCAAACAGAGGGAAGACAAGGGCAAAGGTATTGCTGAAGCATCGGCTGAGGTTGAAAATCTTGATGCTGAGGAGCCACGGTTGCTGTACAACCGCTTCATCAATAATCTTGCTCGGGCAAAATACATAGAGATGCTGAAAAGAGACTTTTTGTTTGAGCGGGGATTTGGTGAAGATTTGCCGCGTTTCTTGAGAACAGGAATAGCGAACCATGGCTGGAGTCAGTTCTGCACAAAGCCGGAGCCGGTCAATTCCAATATTGTCCGTGAGTTTTATGCAAATATTGATGATCAAGAGGGATTTCAGGCTATCGTCCGAGCGGTGCCCGTTGACTGGAGCCCAAGAGCTTTCAATTCTTTATTCGACCTCCAGGACTTTCCACACGCGGGATTTAATGAGATGGTGGTAGCGCCATCTAATGATTAATTAAATGCGGCTGTCTGGGAAGTTGGCATCGAAGGGGCTTAGTGGAGACTGTCGAAAACAAAAAAGCGTACATTTCAAGCAGCTTACCTGAAGAGCGAAGCCAATACATGGATGAGCTTCATCAAATTGCGCTTACTGCCGACAACTCACGATTCAACGGTGTCTCGGGATAGGGTACTTCTTGTGTTTGCTATTCTTCGTTCGATGAGTATTGATGTGGGCAAAATAATCTCTAGTGAAATTTATGATTGCTAGCGGAAGAAGGTAGGGAAGCTGTTTTTCCCTAACACCATAACGATGCTATGCCAGAGGGCAGGGGTTCCAATGAATACGGATGATGTCACTCTAATAGACAAGGGAATAATCGACACACCAAACCTGGCTAGGCTTCAAAGGACACAAGAAGCATGCCAAGGCGGTTTGGTGTGCGGCATCCATCAAATGCAGGAACAATTACAGATGCATTCCAGCCGGATGGAATTTGCTGAAAGGCAATTCCAAACCTTTTGGAATTATGTGAAGAGAAGGGATGCCGCGTTGAGAGGGGCCCTACAATCTAATTTTTCTAAACCATATCCGATCTTTCCGATATTCCCTGATGACTTGTTGAATCTGTGGATCCCGCCACCGTTTGTCGAGAGAGAAGGAGATGAAGAAGAAGATCTTGGTCAGGAGGATTGAAGGAAGAGTTGGGTGAGCATTTCTTTTTGATGAAATATTTTTGTTGCTCGCGCATTTCTGATCATATCTTTTTCTGTTTTTCTGTTTATCTTGTTTTGTTGTTTTTGCTTGTTCTTAATTTTTCTGTTGCTGGGTCACTGAAGAAAAAAATATATGTCTGCTAATGTAATTTCTTTCTTTTTAATGAAATTTCCAATAGTATTTATGTTCTATGGCACTGAGTAATTCTAACTTAACTAATTTTCTTCTGAATTTTTGAAGCATGGACTAGTTAAGCTTAATTAGATCAAGGTATTCTGATCTCCAAAGACCTTTTGCTTGAGCATTCCTTCTAGCCTGGTCACCGCTGCGACAAGAAGATTCTGAGGTAGTGTTGATTTATTTGATCCACCTTAAGCTTAGTTCTAGTCCCACGCTTAGTTTGAAATTCAGATAGAAAAAAAATTAAGTTTGGGAGTATAATTTATCAATTTAATAATTCATTGGGGACAATAAATAATTCAAGTTTGGGGGACTTTTTGCTACTCCAATTGTTTTGCTCGAGCATTCCTCTCCTTCGTTAATTATTTTTCTAGGTTGTTGAGTAACCAGGGACATTTGTGACACCCACAGTTTGTCTTTGCATCAAAAGATGACCTAGGAAAAATGAAAAAATGAAAAAAAAATGATGAAAAAAAAATTAATTGTGAAAACTTTGCTGAGAAAATTCATGGAGCAAAAGTTGTGAAGGATGAATGATAATCCAGCAGTTTTTCTGTCTCCTAGAAATTAGGTGAGCTTCATCATAAAATGTCGCCATTCTGAGATGCAAGGGATGGAATAACTAAGGATTTTTTAGCTTAGCAATGAGTATTTAGCCTAGTTGGTGATGAGTTTGAGGCAAAGGTATACTGCACCATAAAGTGGGTCATCCCATGCTTAAGAGCTTATGACTTAGGACTGCTTTAAGTCTGAAAAGCAAAAATATAAACCCCTTAAAAAATGTGTGTTTTAGTATGTCTGATAATAGAGCTAGGTTGTGGCAAGTTCTTAGGATCGAGTTAAAGGTGGTGATTATTTGTCCATGCCGGAAGAATTATTTTGCTGCAGCAGCGCTTGGTTTTGCAGAATGCGCAGGTAAAGGTTGAAGGTAGTGATTGGATTATCTGTTTTGGTTAAGTTATGCTTTGCCTAATGTTTTGAATTCTTAAGAGAAGGTTGGTTAGTATTGCTCGGGACGCGCAATAGTTCAAGTTTGGGGGTATGATAACTCTCCAAAAGGGAGTTATTTAGGCCTTAATTCTATAGTGTTTTGTGTGTCATTTGTGCTAATTAGGGTTGCTTTTAGATGATTATTGCATGTTTTAACCTATTTGGAAGAATGGATGCTTTGGAAGTTATTTTGTGCAGAATATATTGCTGAGCGACTTGAGGGAGCAAAATCTGCGATCCAGCAAAACAGGGAGCAAAACTGCCACGTCACAGCTCGTTATCCATTTTATGAACTAAAGTTAGTTAAGTTATTTTCGGATTTAGGGAGCAAGGAGAGCCATCCACGTGTCTATGTCAACCTAATTTAAGCTTGTCTTCACTCTGTAAAAGGGAAGAGCCGTTCAAGTCAAAGTAATTCCACCTTTGGGGAAGAGATTATTTCTCATTTCCATCATTGAGAGCCGAATAGAGGAGGAAAGATTGTAGACTTCAAGAAGACCATCAATTACGGATTTGACCAAGGGAATTAATCTTTTCTTGTAATTTCTTGTAATTATGGATGCACATACTCAGATTGTAGCGTGTGTTATCATGAACTTTATGAACTAAATTTACTTAGGTGTTGGTTAGGAGTCATGTAATTGCTGTGCCTAATTCTCTATGCAATATATGTTGATTTGAGCATCTTGATTATTTGTTGAGCATATTTACATTTTGTACCCGCCTGGCCAGCCGGTATGAATATCACTTCTTAGTTTCAAGTATGATTTGGGAAGTGTGTGACATTTAATCACACTAGATCATTGTGTATTGGTGAACGCCAGTGACTGAGCTAGGGATAGCCAGTTGCCTAGTGCTTGATCGGTAGTGCATCATTGGAGTTGAAACATATTCTAAAAAATCCAGAGTTCCGGGAGGATCCTGCTAATAAGACTGCAAGAGTTTTGCCTAATCAATAATATTGCTAGAGCATCTTCTAAAACAATTACTAAATCTTGACCAACGCATGTTTCTAATCTGGCTGCTTTATTTGTTTACTTTCTGTTCTGTCATTTCTTTTGCTTCAGCATTATTCCAAAATCAATCATTTTAACCACTTTCGAAACCACTAAAGAGTTATACAAGATAGATAAAGTGAGAATTATTCAGACCTTGGATTCGATAAATACTTATTACTTGCTGCGGATTGTGTATGCTTGCACAGTGTTCTAGAGTCAATTTTTGCCATATTTTTATCCACTCTGGAAACCCAATAGTAGTCATCAATCATTGTAAGAAAATATTTTGCTCCACCAAGAGTAGCTACACGAGCTGGCCCGCACAAATTTGAGTGAAAATACTCCATAATTCCATCAGTATTGTGTTCAGCTCTATTAAACCTCACCTTAGTGGCTTTTCCATAGGTACAATGATCACAAAAAGGTAATTCTTCTATCTTTTCTTTACCTAACAATCCTTGCTTATGTAGCTCAATTAGTCCCCAATGACTAATATGTCCCAACCGTCTATGCCACAAAGCAGTGAGTTATTTAAAATCAAATAATAATAAATTAATTAAAATATATCTTATTATTATTATTTCATTTCTCCCCCCTTCTTCTTCCTTTTCAAATCCAGCCACCAGTTATCGTCTGTTGGTGACCCCCCCCGGCGACCAACCATTGTCGCCGTCGAAGTTTTTTTTCTTCCTCTTCTTCCTCTTTCTTTCTTCTTTTCCTTTCCCTTGTTTCTTTTTTTCCCTCCCCGTTTTAGATCTCTCTCTCCCTTCCTCTCTCTCTTCGCCACTCGTTCCAGTGTCCTTTCATTGCTCGTTCCATCCAGTCACTACCGCTTCATCCCGCCATCTCTTTCTCTCGAAATCGAAGGGGAACGATCTGAAACGAAGGGGATTTTCCCAGGGACCAAAAGAGTATTTTTCCCAAATATTTTTTTATTTAAAAAGTTAAAAAAAATATTTTTTCAATAAAAAAACCAATGCTACATCAACAATTCATTAATTATTAATGGAAAATTGGATGGAGGGACTAAGAGTTACGAAATGCAAACCTCAGGGGTAAAATTGTTGAGTTTGAAAACTCAAGAACCAAAATGTTACCTATCCCAAACCTCAGGGACCAAAAGTGTAATTTTTCCTAATAATAAACATACTATCTTTATTAAAAGGAGATAGGGAGAGAAAAAAGAGAATGAAAAAACAAAAATCACGCCAGAAGGGACTCAAAACCCACAATCATTGGGACAACAAATGGAGACGGGAACACAATGCACCAAGGGAGAGTGAATTGTAAAAAAATTAGGCCCCATCTGATCACCATTTGGTTTTTTTTTTTTTTTTTTTTTTTGGTTTTTTAAAACTAGACATGTTTTCTCCTAATTTCCTTAAAATTATCTTCATCTTTGTTAAAAACACATTTGAATTCTTAGCCAAATTCCAAAACACAAAAACAAGTTTTTGAAAATTATGGTCGCGTTTGATAACCATTTGGTTTTTTAAAATTAAGCCTAAAAACACTACTACTATCCATAAGTTTATTTGTTTTGTAATCTACCATCTTCCCATGTTTTCAAAAACCAAGTCAATTTTTTTTTTAAAAAAAAAAAGTAGTTTCAAAAACTTGTTTTTGTTTTTGGAATTTGGCTCTGAATTCAAATGTGTGCTTAACAAAAATGAAAACTATGGTAAGGAAATTGAGAAAAAAAACAAGTATAACTTTCAAAAAAAAAAAAAAAAACCAAATAGTTATCAAATAGGACCTACATTTTTTAGTATTCAAAACTTGACTTGGTTTTTGAAAACATGAAATAAAAAAATTATGGGGGAGTAGTATTTATAAACTTAATTTTAAAAAACAAGAAACTAAAAACCAAAAACCAAAATGGTTATCAAATAGGACCTTAGTAATTCGATTTATATAAAAACTATAATTTAATGTTAAAATTTTAATTCTATTGTCTCCTATTAACTTTGAACCGTTGGAGAGACGCGTCGATTGTGTCCCTTGAAGTGACACGTTCCAATAAAGACGAAAGAAAGTTCTATTTATCTATTTTTTTCAAACCATCTCGTTTTCTCTAATATTTTTTGGGCAAAATGCACTTTTAGTCCCCGAGGTTTGAAATTGATGTCTATTTGGTCTCTGAAGTTTCAAAAGATACACTTTAGTCCTTCAGGTTTGCAAAACCATTCTAAATGGTCTCTGACTTAACTTTAACTTAACGGAATGGTGATTGAACCGTTATGTACTGACGTGGATATGATGATAAGGCTATTTTATTTGCCAACTTGGCAAATAAAAAAAAAAACTAACCTATTAAAAAAAATGTTAAATTATTTACTGGGAGCGACGGAGCGGTGGTCGGAGACTGAGTTGAAGGGACGGTGTCAGATAAAGGCGGAAGTGTAGTCGCGCCGCCGCCAGTGACGTTGACGGCGAGCTTCTGACCGGTGCTGCAGTGGCCGGCGAATGTGCAGATGAAGAAATGTTCACCGGATTCGGAGAGAGTGATTCTGACCGGCGGGTTGTTGGAATTAGAGATCGGCGATTCGCCGCTGCAACTTGCGAAATTGTCCTTCGTTACCTTCGTCACGTCGTATCTCTGTTGGGAAATTCTAAATGCACTTGTTGGGAAATTTTACCTTCTGCATTTTAAGAAACAAAAAATAGTTTTGCCACCACTATCTTGTCAACAAAAGCAAGTTATTTTAACATTTTTTTTAATAGGTTAGTTTCTTTTTATTAGTTTTTTTAATTTATTTTCCAAGTAGGCAAATAAAATAGCCTTGTCACCATATCACATCGGTACATAACGGTCCAGTCAGCATTCCGTTAAGTTAAAGTCAAGCCAGGGACCATTTAGAATGGTTTTGCAAACCTGGAAGACTAAAGTGTATCTTTTGAAACTTCAGGGACCAAATAGACATCAATTTCAAACCTCGAGGACTAAAAGTGCATTTTGCCCTATTTTGTTTTTCAAAATCTAGGTAGCTTTCTCATTAATCCCGGAATGGTCCCTTCAACCAAAACGGGCTGAATTCATCGAAACCAACAACCAAACAAACCACAATTTTTATTAGGTAGGTAGATTCGTGCATGTTTGAGAGTGATTTTGAAATGATTAAAATCACTTTTGTCATATTCAAAATCACTCTGAAACATGTTTTTAATCATTCAAAATCAATTTTGATGAAATGAAAATCACGTTTAAAAATGTAAAATCAAACATGAAATTGATTTTGAATAATTAAAGATATGTTTTCGGAATGATTTCGAACATGTCATAAATGATTTTAGCCGTTCAAAATCACTCTCAAACATGCACTCAATTTTCAAAAAGACAACTTCAACATTGATATTTCATTTTCTAAAATCAACTGGTGGGTTTAGCATCGATTTTTGCCAAAATGGATCCAAATCGGAGTCACAATGTACTCCAAAATGGGGTTATGTTCTAGTTAATTTATAGCAATTTTTTTTTTTTTGACAACATGTGTGGTGGGGGATTGAACCTTCAACCCCTTGGTCGGAATACAAGCATGATGCCAA
Source organism: Luffa aegyptiaca (assembly GCA_017139565.1). Taxonomy (NCBI): domain Eukaryota; kingdom Viridiplantae; phylum Streptophyta; class Magnoliopsida; order Cucurbitales; family Cucurbitaceae; genus Luffa; species Luffa aegyptiaca. The sequence continues at coordinate 39,277,323 of CM029397.1, forward strand.
TTGAGCCATGCTCTTGACAATTTATAGCAAAAATTGAATTTAGATTCATTTTGCAATTTGTCTAATTTGAAATTTGAAAGTAAAAAATATACTAATATTGTGAAGGGTAAAATGTTTTTTTTTTTTTTCCCCAAATTTTGTAAAACTAGGCTAGTGGAAGGAAATTGCCTTTCCACTTGCCCCACACGCTAATATTTATTGTAGTTGATCCAAAGTCAAGAAGCTAGTTTCTGAACTACTAAAAGAACCTGTGTAGTTGACCCAAAGTCAAGAGAAAATACAGCCCTTCCAACTTCAACAAAAAATAATAATAAATAAATAGATAAATAAATAAATAGTAACAAATAAATAAATAAATCTCACTTTTAGCCCCTGTTTGATAGCAATTTATTTGTGACTTAATTGCATTTTTATCCCAAATTTTTAAAATTTTTCACCTAAATTTATTAAAATTCTCATCTATTTTTACTTGTTTTTCGTGTGAGTTGTATTTAGTTTTGTCAAATATATCTGATATAAACCCAGACAACATCAAATTATTTTTCATATTTTATTCCATAATTTTGGTGTAATTTTATTGCTGACCAATTTTGTCCTTTATATAACTTACTAAGTAGGGTATTTTTGTCATTTTGTTAGGATCAATATAATGATGTGGCATGCCGTTAGGGTTTTGGAAAACTATCTAAAGCCTTACCATTAGTTTGTACGAACAAATTACGATGACTTGAGTTTTTCACCTTTGCACTTTTCCTTTCAAGTTTAGTCAAAAGAACTTCTTAAATTTTGCAATTCCTTGAGTTGCATGTCGAGAACATTCAAGTAGGTACTAATCATCCTATCTTGTGAAGTGTTAGACTCTTAGGTATGGACCTTGTTCTTTTGTCTGAAGAGTTTTTTGATCTTTAGGCAATTTGGGTCTAACATAATCCTTAGGGTTGAAATCAAATGGATTTGAGGGTTTTAGCATTTTTGAATTAAGGATTCACATACCCAAAGAGTTCTTAATTCCAATTCGCTAGGGTTTTCATATCAACATCTTATCGACATTCCATATGTATACCAAATAAAATAAGATAAAACCAATTAACATTAATAAAAAAAAGATATACAAACTTAAGATACATGTATTAGCTTTAATGTAAAGTTGCAAAAGTTACAAAATAAACTAGGAAAAAATAATGTTTATGCTATAATAACGTTACAAAATAAGTTACAAAATGTATTATCGCTCAGAGAGACAACCATTCAGTCATTGTTTCTTCAAAATATATATATATATATATATATATTTGCTAAATCCTACACATTAAACATATATCAAAATTTCAATTAAAAATTATAAGTGAATACAATTCCAAAACATAAATAAAGGTCACATACATACTAAAATGAAGTATTATAATTCAAATGAATCATATATAAGTAAACATACTAAAAGTCACAAGTCGAGTTAAACATAAGTAAAGTCATAACAACAAAACATTAACCCTCCCTAATTCTCAACTAAATCCACTAAATTATAATGGGTAAACTTTCAAGCCTCCTACTAAAACCACATTTACGAAACTCACTACTAACTCAACTTAAAAGATAAATGAAACATCTCCCTTTTTAAAACATAAGTCAAAACAATAAACATCCTTCATCCCTCCAATCACCAACCACATTTTATTCCTGTTTTATCCTAGTAAACATAAAAACATTTATCTAACATTCCAAAAGCAATATAATAATCAACACGCATACATGAGTAATCATAATTTCCATTCAAGTGAACAAAATCATGAAATAATCATTAATAAGCTCAAAATAGCTTTCTCGCCACTTGATCATATTTTAATGATCAATATGATCAAAGTAGGATCAAAATAACATTTTAATCACAGAATAAGCTCCAAATCAAGCTTTAATCACACAATGGACTCAAGATAACAATTTAATCACACAAATAGGCTCAAAATCACATTTTAATCACACAACTGTTGAGGATCCCACATTGAAAAGATTGGTGGAGACCTCCCAATTCATAAGATAGATGGGCTACTCCACTCATAGCCAATTGGTTTTGAGATGAAACCCTATGTAATTTAATATGGTATCAGAGCCCATTAAACCCAAACGGGTATTCGGTCCAATAAAAAAAAAAATTGGGATCCGATCCAAGAATGGTGAACCCAAAGAGGCACCATCTTGAGGGGGCTAAGATAGATGGGCTACTCCACTCATAGCCAATTGGTTTTGAGATGGAACCCCATGTAATTTAATAACAACAAACCCCAAATCAAATTTTAATAACATACAAAAGCCTTCAAATAAGTTTTAAAACACATTTTGAACACACAATAGGCTTAAAATCACATTTTTAATCATACAAATAAGCTTTAAAACACACTTTGAACACGTCAATATGAGCATAGCTCAACTGACATAGATAATATAGACAGTAAAAGATGCATGAGATAATCCACTTATATTTTAATTGTGTTAATTAGTTAAACTCAAGGGCGAACTAAAAAAAAAAAGTTTAGAATTCCCAATTCTAACTCCATCAGAGATTGGAAATTAATGAGTTCCAAGAAATTTCGTGTGTCACAATCGAAGAAATTAAAACGGGAGGAAGGTAGAGGAGTTTAAATTTCATTTTCATATAAATTAAATTAAGTACCTGTTTGGAATAATTTTTTAAATGTTTAAAAATATTATTTTAAACACTTTGAAGATGATTCTAAACAGGCCTAAACCTTTGAAAATTACTAGGAGTAAATTGAAACTTGGTAGAATTATGGGGGACTAAATTTCTAATTTCTAACCTAAAAGTGTAATGATATATTTCAAATTAAATTATATACTAAATTTTTAATTGTGATAATGAGTTAAACTCACACAATCAATAATCATGTGCTTCAATAAATATGCAAGAAAAAGTCTACAACTCCCAATTATAACTCCATTCAAAAGATTTCTGAAAACGCGTTTTCTTTGTGAAAAAATTAACGAGTTTTAAGAAGTTTCCTTTGTCACAATCACAATTGGAAAAATTAAAAGCGAGATCGAGGTGGATGAGCTTAAAGTTAGGAAAGGAAATTCAAATTAAAGGTCTAATTTAATTAACTAAAAATTTAAAAGTTATTTTAAAAAAAAAAAAAAAAAAAAAAAAATTTAAAAGTTAAAAGTTAAAACAAGGTTAGCATAATGAGAAATGATTGGATGAAATTGTCTGTTGATTTAACGGTGAAAGCTCCGCGACGTCTTCCTTTGTTTGAGTTTGACACTTCTAAACGCTTAAATGGTTTTTTTTAATTGTTTTTTTCATTATTTTTGTTTTTCTTAACTAACACTGATTCGATCTTTTATTTAACTTTTTTTTCCCTTTATTTTTTTTTTTCTCTTAACTTCTTTTTTGTTGTGTTTTTTTTTTTTTTTTATGATGTTCGTTTTTCAACTTAAGTATTTTTTTTTTTTTTAAAACTACTTCAGTTTTTTTTTCTTTCTTTGTTTTCTATTTTAATTCAGCGTTCTTTTTATACTTCTTTTTTTTTTTTTTATTCTTTTTTGTTATTTATTTATTTTTTGTTTGTATTAAATTGATCTATTTTGAGTGATTTTTTTTCCTATCTTCTTTTTTTTTTCTTTAAATTGAGATTGATTTTTTTTTTTATTTTTATTTAAACTAACTTTGTTCTTTTTTATTATTTTTTCTTCCGGGCGATTTTTGTTATTTCAAAGGAAATTTAGTTTTTTTAAAATATTTTTTTATTTATTTGTTAAAATAGATGAACCCTTTTTTTAATCTAAATAAATTCTTGAGTTCTCAATTTCATATCCAATTAATCATTAAATTTTCAATTTTGTATCAAATAAAACTCTCGAGTTTCTCATTTCATATCTAATGGATCTCTAACCTATTAGACATTTATGAAAGTTCAATAACTAACTTATTTTGTAAAAAAAATAAATAAAAGATTTAGGGACCTAATAAAACTAAAAGTTTTAGAGACTTATGAAACTATTAAAGTCAATCACCTATTGGACATAATATTAAGGGGTTGTTTGGGACGCTGAGTTGGTTATAATAACGGGAGTTATAATAGTCTGGAGATTATAATAGTCTGGGGGTTATAATAGTCTGTGTTTGGGATGCATATTATTAGAGTCTGGGATAAAATAGTCTGTGTTTGGGGTGCTGATTATTTTAGTCTGACATAAAATAGTCTGTGTTTGGGATGCAGATGATTTTAGTCTGGGTTAAAATAGTCTGTGTTTGGAGTGTTGATCTGTTTAACATGAGGTTCTGAATCAAAGGTTCAAGCTGACTATTTTTTTTTCCTGACTTTTTTGTTTATTTTCCTCGTACAACTCTGTACGTCAAATATCATGTTTTGCAAATATCAATAAAAAAATGTTTGGGTTTAGTTGTAAAAAAAAAAATAAAGTTTTGGGTATAGGGGTTAAATTATGTGTTTAACTTAAAAGAAAACAAAAATAACCTAAGGTAAGGGTTGATTTTCTTTGTTTTAGAGTCATGGTTTTTTTCACAAAATAAGTCATTTTATGATTTCATATAGAAAAACCATATTTGTTTCATTTTGATATTTCCAACATAAAAATGGTAAATGCTTATTGAAAACTCATTTTACCTTCATTATCAAAAGAATCAAATAAAATAGAAATCAAATAAAATAACAACTTGAGTATTATTTTTTTTAATTATTAAATGTAATAAAACTCCATATTTATATATGTACAAAGACAACCTAGTATCTAACTCCCTAGAAATTTTTCGACTTTTCCGGCGACCACCAACAAGTTTTCTGGCGACCAAAATTTTGTCCCTCTTTTTTCCTTTCTTTTCTTCTACCTCTTTTCTTTTTTTTTTTTCTTTTTTTTTTTCGTTTTTTATATTTTTCGAAATGAAAAGGAGAAGAAAGAAAAAAAATATATAAAAAAAATAAATAATTAAAAAAAACGGTCGTCGAAAAAGTGGTTAGAAGTCGACGGCGGTCGTCGGAAAAGTCACCGACCAGTCGTCGTCGGAAAAATCAAGGAGTCACATGGAAGAAGAGAGGAGAGAGTTACTGTAGAGAATGGATAGAATAATCGGGTGGGTTGAATGGTGGTTACTGTAGCAACATGGGGGTAAAAATAACCCACTTCACCCCTTATTTTTTTTTTATCCTCCAAACACTTAGGGGCTGTTTGGGGCGCTGGATTGGTTATAATAATTAGTGGTTCTTATAATCTGGGGGTTATAATAATATGTGGAGTTAAATGGTCTGTGTTTGGGGTGCAGATTATTTTAGTCTGGGATAAAATAATCTGTGTTTGGGATGCAGATTATTTTAGTCAGGGATAAAATAGTCTGTGTTTGGAGTGCTGATCTGTTTTAACATGGAGTTGTGAATCAAATGTTCAAACAGACTGTTTTTTTTTATAGTTTTTTTTAGGATATACGATTCACTTTGATTTAGGGTTATGTTTTTTTTTTTTTTTTTTACAAAACAAAAAAGTTTTGGATTTGGTATAGAAAAATCATATTAGTTAACTTTTAGTATTGCCAAAATAAAAATTGTAAATGTTTAGTTCAAAAATCATATTAGTTTTTTTTTTTTTTTTTTGGTCAATAAAATCATTTGAAATAAACTTGAGTGTGGTAAATACAATTTCGATTGAATGTTTTTTTTTTTTTTTTTTTTTTAAGTTGGTTAAGCTTCGATGTTGTCAAAAGTAGGGAAGAAATTTGACCTAAAAAAATTGTGAGTGTTTAGTTCAAAAACCATATTAGTTTTTTGGGAAAATACACTTTTGGTCCCTGAGGAGGTTAGGTTTTATTAAAAAAACTATTTTTTTGAATTTTTTCAATAAAAAATATTTTATTATTTTATTATTTTTTCTTTTTTCCTTCTTTTTCATTGTCTTCCTCCATTTTTATCTTCTTCCTCCATCTCCATCATCTTCATCTTATTCCTCCATTTCTATCTTCATCTTCATCATCTTCTTCCTCCATTCCCATCATCATTTTCATCTTCTTCCTCAACCTCAAACTCCATCTTCATCATTTTCTTCTTCATCTAACCCTAATGCCGGCAACGTTTTCAACGACTTTTCCGGCGGTTGCCGACAAATTTTTCGACGACCAAAATTTTTTTCCTCGTTTTCTTTCTTTTCTTCTTTTTTTTTTTCTTTATTTTCATTTTTTATATTTTTCAAAATGAAAATGAGAAGAAATATGAAAAAAGGAACAAAAAAAATCGGTTGCCGGAAAAGTCGTCGGTGATCGCCGGAAAAGTGGTCGGCGGCTGTCGGAAAAGTCACCGGAAACTTCGTCGACCGACGGTCGTCGGAAAGTCAAGGAGTCGCATGGAAGAAGAGAGGAAAGAGTTACTGTAGAAAATGGATAGAATAATCGGGTGGGTTGAATGATGTTACTGTAGAGAATGGATAAAATAATCGGAGGTAAAAATAACCCATCTCACCATTTATTTTTGTTGATGCCCCAAACACTGAATAAGTTATAATAAAGGGGGTTATTATAACCTATTCAGTTCCCCAAACAACCCCTAAAAATTGATGGATCAAACTTATGATTTAACAAATTTAATATTAAAATATGTAAACTAGTCAAAAATTATTTTAATCTAAGTCCCTTGACATTAAGTTTTAGATCCACCACTAACCGATAGTTTTTCTACAATTAGAAGTATAAGAAAAAAATTGTAAAGGTACCTCAATTTTGTCAAACATAAGTTTATTTGGTTAAGATATATACTATATGTTCGATGAAAAGACGATTAAAAAGTTCAAATCCTCACGTCACATTCCCTTGAACTAAAAAAAGTAAAATTTTAAAGTTAAAATAAATGAATTGAATCATTTCCCTTTTCTTATGCACTAAGAAAACCTTTTTCTTCTTCTAAGAAAAACATTTGCATTGACATTAATACTGCCGACGCTTCTATGTGAGTTCCTACCACCAAATAAATAAATATCTTTGTCCTCAAAAAAAAAAAAAAAACAAAGTGTATATATATATGTGATGTGGAAACTTTTGGACCTAGAACTAGTAAAGATACCTTGAATATCTTTCGTGTGTTACTCTGAGTTTCCGTTTGAATTTGTGCAGATCATCTCATGGATACATCTGCTTTCTGGGATTTTATGTACGAATGGGAGCTTGTGTTTTTGCTCGTCGTAAGTTTATCTCTACAGTTGGTTCTGGTTCCAATGGGGTCGAAGAGAAAATACAGTTCCAACAACTGCCTCCGCCTGTTTCTCTTGATTGCATATTCTTCTGCTGATTGGATCGTCATGGTTTCTTTGGGCATCGTCATTGAAAAATACGGCGGCGGCTGCTACGATGAATTTTCAGATCCCATATACATCATTAGAGCCTTTTGGATGCCATTTTTACTATTCCACCTCGGTGGCTCCGACACCATCACTGCCTACTCCATTCAAGACAACGACCTCTGGCTAAGAGCTCTTTTTCGCTTCATCACTAACCTTCTCCTTTCGTTTTACATCTTTATGCTAGCCCTGAACCGACCTAAGGCCCTCAACTATATAGCCATTCCCGTGTTTGTTGCTGGGATTATCAAGTATGCTCAGAAGATTTGTGCTTTGAGATCTGCTTCTGGCCAACGCTTGCGAGATTTGTTGGTTTCACCTCCTCCTCCTTTCAGACCCAACACTCAAAATTTTGCATTTCCCATCAAAATCACTTCCACAGAGATGGACCAGTTGAATGTTTCTAATAATAACGACCCATATTTCAGCGATCTTCACATGCTACATCTTGCTTACTGTTTCTTCAAGAGAGACAAGCGGTTGTTTGTAGATTTGGATTTGAGCTCCTATCATCTTCAACAAAGCCTTTACTACTTCGAGAAATTTGATTCTAAAACTGCGTTCAAAGTCATTGAGCTCGAGCTCGGGTTTATATACGATTTCTTCTACACAAAAGCCTTTGTCATTCATTCTCGATGGGGTCGTGTTCTTCGCCTCACCAGCGTATCTTCCCTTGTCATCGCCATGGTCGCCTTCAGCTGCATGAGTGACTGGCAGGATTATCCTTTAAAGTATGTGAGATTGACATTTATCCTCTTCTCTGCAGCTTTGGGGCTTGAGATCTATTCACTTCTCCTATTTCTACACTCAGATTGGAACGTAATTTCTTTGACTCGAAGCTCTTACTCCTTGCCTCGTTTGATCTTTAAACTCATCTCTCATTGTGGATGGTCTGTTTGGAAGAGAAGATGGTCGAATTCCACTTCGCAGTACAATATAATATCTCGTTGCTTGAAAGAGAAAAACGACGGACGTTATTATTATCGCAAGTTCTTAAGATCAATTTCTTGCATCACCAAAATCACGGCTGCTAATTCACGATGCATCTCTAATGACCTTCAAACGCGGATCTTCGAACAGCTAAAGGAGAAGAAGTTGGAAGCCAATGAAGCCAACAAGAAGCTACCTGGCTGGATTTTAAGAAAGCACAACTGTTATAATCAGCTTGGTTGGAGCCTAAAATTAGATTTCGACGAAAGCATCCTCCTTTGGCACATCGCCACAGATATTTGCTATCATAATAATTCTGATGCAGCATCAATTGATTCTTCTCTTCTTGAAGACAGCGTATTGTTGTCTGATTTTTTGACCGACATTTTAGCACAACGTCCATGGTTGTTTCCAAATGGGATGAGTCAAATAAGGCTTAGCGCCACAAATGACGATGTCGTTGAATTTCTACAGAAGAAAAAGTTGGTAGAAATAGCTAGTGATGCTTGTAAGAGAATGTTGGATTTGGAATTGCAGATTCCTCACGAAGAAAAACGGCGACGCCACTCAATGTTCTTTGATGGTTGTCGGCTAGCGCAGCAGCTTCAAGAGCTACGAGGGTCTGAGAGGTGGGAGATAATCAGCCATGTGTGGGTGGAGTTGCTTGCCAATATTTCATGTGAATGCGAATGGTACGAACATGCTAAGCAGCTTAGGCAGGGCGGGAGCCTGCTCACTCATGTTTGGCTTTTGATGCAACATCTTGGCTACATCAAGCAGGACAGCTTCTTCACCATGCAAGATCAAGAAGAAGAAGATACAGAACTAGTCGATGAAATCCTAAATAGTGATGTGGTGGGTCATATGTTGGATATTGTAGCTCGTGTGACAGGTCTCAATTCAAATTCCTAGTAATTAACGTCGGAAAGGCTTCTAATTCGATCGATTACATTGTAGTACCAAGAAAGAAAAAATTATTTTGTGATAGGTTTTAGGCCTAATCGTTTTTTTTTTTTTTTGAATTGAGTTCTTATTGTTTTAAAAGATTCAATTTAGTCCCTAGTGCATTAACACTTTTCAATTTATGGCAGATACCAGTCAAACCGAAGACAACCCCATTGGAAAATTGTTAAGAGAATACTTCATTTCTAAAAGGCACTATGAATTATTCATTGTGCTACCAAGGAAACAATTTACAATTAGAAAGCTATATAAATGCTAAATCTAGCTCGTGATATGTATTATTACTGAACAAAGATCAATTTCATGGAGTAGTAAGAAACAAACTTGTATAGCCTTATCAATAATGGAAGCTGAATTTGGAGCACTTTTAGTGGCAGTACAAGTAGTGTGGCTTGAGAGAGATTCTTAAGTCTTTAATTTGGGATTTAAAGAAAGCACGTCTAACTCAGTATTAGTATACTGCGATAGTCACAGGCTATCATAGCATTCACGAAAGAATCCAAATATCACTCTAAGACAAAACATATAGGGCCCGTTTGGTGACGTTCTCGTTTCTTGTTTCCGTTTCTTCATTTTTAATAAAGAAAAATAGAATTTCATGACCCTAACACCTACACATTCAATAATAATAAACTTATATTCTTATTTATGTTTGGAAAAAATTGGAAACAAGAACAAAAAAGGAGAAACTAGTTTTAGTTGTTCCCAAAAGTTCTATACAAATTTTGGGAGTGTTTCTAAAAAATGAGAAACAAAAAACATACATAGTTATTAAATGCTTAGATTTCTTAATAAAATTGGAAACAAGAAACAAGAAACGAGAACGTTATCAAACGGGCCCATAGATGTTAAATACAATTTTGTTGCAAACAAGGTTGCACATGTTAAAAAAAAACACATGGTTTTCTTTTACCTCTTATTACTCCAATATTTGAAGTAATGATCCCATAAAATAAGTGGAAATCATCCATTGATTTTGTTATATTAGAATTAAAATTCTTCACCTTAAAAATATGAAATAATTTTACCATTTCTCAATTCCGTGTCATAGGATAACATTTCATGAGAGAAAGATTTTTTTTTATAATTAAATTCATTTTTTCTTGGGATCAAAATCTCGGACTACTTAATTCTAAAAATCGAACTCCCAAATATTTCTAGATACCATCATAGAATTTTTCTCAAAAAAGGCAATCTTACACACCAATTTTAAGAAAAATATTTTAAACCTTTTGGAAATAACATTTTAGTTATAAAATTTTCAACAAAAAAAAAAAAAAGCAAAAATATTAGGAAATCGAAAAAAAAAGTTTTTTGAAATGGATTTTAAAATAAATAAGAGGGACGTTAAAAAAAATGAGAAATTGAAGACATTGTCAAATAATAATAAAATACCACATTAAATATACACAAGCTTAATAGGCAAAATTGCAATTTTAATTCAAGACAAAGTGACATAAACATCAATAGAAAATACATAAACAAGTCATAATATATACAATCGTGTTAAAAATTTAATAAAACATATTGGAATCGATCTCAGACTTCCAAAGAATCGACTCTCCACCTCAGAAAACTAGAAAATTGGACTCCCAAATATTTATAGATTCTGTCGTCGGATATTTTACAAAAAGAAGTATGAGCTTAAAAGGAAATTAGTACCATATAATTTGTAACATAATGTGAATATATCAATTTGGAGACATGCTAGATAAAAAAAAAAAAAAAAAAAAAAAAAAAAAAAAAAAAAAAAACATTTAAATCACACAAAGGCAATATTGAAGAACCTACTAGTAAAATAACATAATTGAATGCCACGCTTAAATGAAGTGGGTAAAAACATGTAAATATAAAAATCAAAATTCTGATAAATTAAATCAGAAAATAAAGCAACACTCACAAGGAATTAAAAAAAAAAAAAAAAAAAAAATCTCTTCCTCAACAACTTTATGCCAATTGAACTATGCTCTTGTTGGCTTTTCCTTCTTCTTTGAACTTATCTTTTTTCCTTCTCACATTTATTTTCCAGCTTCTCTCCCTCAACAATATTTCTCACCATTTTTTAGAGAAGTAACAGTTCCTCTCATCTCAAGGTGAGATATGTTACGACGACTCTTCTTTTTTTTTTTTTTTCATATTTTTTCTACACATATTTCACTCTTGTCCTTTTCTTTTTTACTAAATAGAATTAGAAAGGAAAACTTTACAGAGGTAAAAAAACACGAAAATAAAACATAAATAAACAAAATGTAAATAAACAAGAGCTCACATAATAAAATAACAAGTATAAATGAAAAAAAATAATAAATAAGAAAGAGTTCACATAATAAAATAACAAGAGAAAATACAAGTGAGAAAAAAAAACAGCAATAACATACGCAAATTTCTAATAGATATATATATTTTTAAAATGTTCTTGGGTGTTTGAGGAAGAAAAAAGAGAGGGTTGGTAGAGGTTTTATAAGAATAAGATGAACACTAGACCAGTTCGTTGTTTGAGGCTCTCGGATTCTTGGGACAAAGCCCTACCAAAATGCAACTCTCAACTAAGCTATAATTCATGTCATTATGGTGCTCTGAATTTTCAACTGTTGTAGAGGATTTTTTTCACTTTTTTCTTGTGTGAAAGGCTCAATGTGTAGTGGTTGTGTGGTGTATGAGTGTAGTTGGAAGTAGGGGTTTTTGTCGCTGGATGTGGTGGATTGTATATCTCTAGGATTTTTGTGGCGGAATGTTCTTTTTAGGGTTTTCTTTTTTTCGTGGCTGCATGGTTGGTTGATTGTATGGATTTTTGGTGATTCTCTCTCTCCAAGGTTTGTGGCTGAATGATTCTCCTTTGATTCAAGCTGAAAGAGGAGTTTATAAAAGCTTCAACCATTTCTGTTTTTGTGTTTGAAATTTACTAGCTAGATTTTGCAATTTAAAAATAAAGTCAAAATAGGAGCCGACACCAAAATGGAATAGATATTTTTGCCAACAAACTCAAGAATTCAAAAATACACTCGTTTTGGGTTTTGTTTTTCTTCTAAATCTTACTCCAACAATTTAATTCGTCCAACTAAACTAGCAAATATGAAGTTTGAAAAACTTGATGGAGATTAAAGACAATCAATTAAAAATCAAACCAAATTGGCAATTATTAAATTACTAAAAACAAGTCAGACAAAAGTAGGTGGCTACAGTACCCTTATGACCTTTTGGCTAAAATTTTTTAAGATTCATTTCATAATATTAGCAATCTTAGGGAGGTTAACCTATGGTCATGAATGATTATGATGAGCGAACACACGCAAACGCAAGTTTACGTTGTCTCAAGTAGTATAAAATGGAGTACATCCAAGTATCGAGCCCAAGAGAACAAATGTAACAAAATAATCGATTAATAGGGACTGAACTCAAAGTTTGTACCAGAGGTAACCAATAAAATCAAGAGAGGTTGATGGTAAATTTTGATTTTTAAAAAGGAAATATGACAATAATGGGAAAAGAGGGATCCAAACATGCTTCTGCCCTAAATCTATGCTGGTAGACTATGCGGTCGCAAGATGTTCTCAACATCTTGCATTGTGAATCGAATTCGACTCTTATCCAACCTTCTATGAAGTACCTTTAAGAGACTAAACCATTAAATCTATATTTCTATGGCTAATTCTAACTTAGATAATTATACACATAATTCAATGGTTCTATAGGTTGTCTAGGGTCAACCACGAATACCTATTTCCAGTTTCTTCTTCCTATATTGTTTTTATGACAATCATGTATTGCCTAACTCTTTGAATATTAAGCTCAACATAATATGTTAACCTAGGTGATCAAGCTAAGCCAACAATAAGAAATAAAATCAATAAAAGTAAACAATGCTAGGTGTGCATAAAAATAGAAGGGTTTATTATGATCCAATAATATGGTGAAAATATATGGAATAAAAATGAGAAAAATAATGGTTGGCAGGTTGCAATTTACAAAAAGAAAAATAAAAAAATTGTCTTTGAAAATTAACAATTAAAAAATGATAATTTATTAAATTCAAAGTAAATTAAATTAATCATGATAAAGGTGTAAAAAAATGAAAATTGTATATGACTACGAGATAATTGATTAACTCCAAATAGTAGGTTTAAAAAACTAACATTAGTTTAATAATCTCCGCATTTTTCCGAACGTGAGAGGAGAGCGAAATGGTCATCAAGTAGGATTGCGTTTGACATTGATTTTGAAGACCATTAAAGTGATTGTTGATGCCAAAATCCGAACAAGGATAACTCAACTATCCTTCACGTGACAACAATGGTGAATTTATTTGAAGGGAGGAAGACGTGGTCTGCAAAACAAGGAAAAAGATGAATATAGCAAGTAAAGAGCCAGAGGTAGAAGAGAGAGTTTAGAAGCTAGGGTTTTGGATCCATGCTCCAAGGTTGAAGAAGGGTTTATATATCTTGGTCTGTTGTAGGGTTTCCACCCGTTTGAGGATGGTTCCATGTCAAACCAGACAGGTAGGTGACTCCTGGAACTAAGTGCGTTTGGGGCGAATGGGGCCTAAAAGCCAACCCTAGGGTCGGCCCTCGACATTGGGTCGAGGCTGGGGAGTTGAGCTTGGCCCAATTCCCGTTGTTTCTCTTTGTCTTGGACCCTATCTCTTATGGTCTTTCCCGAACTTGATCCATGTTGCTTTGGTCTCTATTCCTCGACTACCGGGACGATGCAAAATTACCTATAACAATGATTATAAAAGAATTTTAACCATTTTTAGTGTTTGATAAATTCTATTATAAATTAATTTATATAAAAGTACATTTTCAATTACGTTGATTTGCAAAAACCTTATCAATTTAGCTTGCCTAAGACTCTAGTGGATTTTCTAACTAACTATTTATCCCTCTCATACCTCAAGGGTGATACATGTGTTCCCCATTAATTTGTTGCTTCAATTATCTTATTTAAATTTCATTTAATTTAAAATTTTCTAACTTTTTTTTATTTAGATCGAAATTAAAATCTTTTAATGAAAAGGTAGGAAAATCTAACACAATATTGTAAGTTAAATCATATGAATTTTAAATTAATTGTCTGATAAGAACTTTGAAATTAAATAACCTCCTAACATTATGCAATTATTTGGGAGTTTTGGATTTGTGGTTTCTTCATTGATTTTGTTGTTTGTTTTAATTTTTGTTTCGATTTGTTTAGGGTTTGAGAAATCTTTGAATTTTTTGCTTCTCCACTGCTTCCTTGCTTGCATTCAAGCTTTGGTTGGGTGGGTAGATAGCTCTCTCCCTTCTCTTCCTAAGTTTAGAGAGATTGCCGTTAAAAAATTTAAAACTTTGATTTTCGATATCCTTCCTCTTCATTTGCGATGTTTTGTATTTCACTCCTAAATATTTAGGTTTATGTTTTTTACTTTGGAGCTTATTGATCTATATGTATGCTTTGACCTTATCTTTACATGGTTACCTTGGTTTGTGGTTTAGAATTGATTTTAGGTCTGAAAATTTATGCTTCCTATGGTGAATGAATGTCTTCGGGGTTTTCTGTTTAATTTGGATCATCTCAAACTATACCCTAAACCCAATGGTTTTTTACTTTTAATCTTCTATAGTGATCTACTGTGTGGCTTTATGTGTAGCTCGCCAAAGCACCAAAAGTTTTTATCACAAAAGTTGTAATAGGATATAAGATTGAAAAAGCAAACAATTTAAGCTTCTCTTTTCATGTTGTTTTTTATATCCAAACACCATTTTAGTCAACAAATTTGAGGCCGGCTACCCTCAAAAAGTAATACGAATTAAACTTTAAGAAAGAGATTATAAATGCGAAGAAAAAAGTTTGCACATGAGTCTTTTTAAAGAATAGGGAAAAGGAAGAAAAAAGGAAGAAAAGAGTGAGAGATATTTAGAAGGGCTGAAGCAAATGGTGGCCACATTTTTATTATATAAAAAGAAGAGGTAGCTGTTCAAATAGGGAGAGAATTCATATAGTGCCACCAATCCTTTTTGGATAATTGTCTCTTGCTTTAATTTGTTGCTTTTCTTTTCTTTTAAGACCAAAAAATGAAAAAAAAAAGAGGATTGAAATGACCCTTTTATTGCCATGTGTATCCCTAACTTCAGCTTTGTAGGTAAAGCCAATAATGGGAGTTGGTTAAGAAAAATGGTATATTTGATCCAAATTAAACCGTTTAAGCCATTAATGGGGTTTTCTGTTACATAGGGTAGTTTTATAGGAAAATTATTTTGTTAACACATTCTTGGAGGTTTGAATAATTTGTTTCTTTCTCTTTTCTTTTCTTCTTGAGACATCTTCAAATCATGTGCATTTAGAAAATGAATTACTTAGGTCCCGTTTGATAACCATTTGGTTTTTGGTTTTTGGTTTTTGAAAATTAAACTTATACCCACATACTTCCACCTATAAGTTTCTTGGTTTTAGTATCAATCTTCTACCTTGTTTTCAAAAACAAGTCCAATTTTGGAAACAAAAAAAAGTAGTTTTCAAAAACTTTTTTTTTGTTTTTAAAATTTGGCTACGAATTCAAATGCAACCTTAACTACGATGAAAGCCATCCTAGGAAATTTTAGGAGAAAACAAGCATAATTTTCAAAAACCAAATGATTATCAAACGGGGCCTTAGTATATGTGCAGTTATCATTTGATTAGAGATCCCACACTTAAGCATTAGTTTCTGCCACTTTTGCCTTCGTGATTTATTTTCTTTGTCCATATAATGAACATATGTTAATGGTTAAATTTTTAGATATCACATCGTTTACTTAAGAAGGATCGGGCAATGTGTGGTATCATATTACTCGCCACGGTTAACCTCTCCAAGTTTTCACACTTTATGAAATAAGAGGAACTTTTCTTGAGAAAAAATTTAGCATCATATTTGATTGGATTGATATTGAAATTATTATGTTGTCAAGCATTAGTGTAAGAGAAAAACCATGCAACACCCAATAGATAATGGAATTTTGAGCTTTTCTTCTCTGGCAATTTTTTTTTTCATTATGCAGCAGAAGAGTTGGATGATTATATCTTTTTTTTTAATTTTTTGGAGTGGAAATTTTGAAATGCATGCCCTTAGTTATTTGTGTGCATGGACGGTGGAATATACTTTGAAGTTTTCATTTCTTGTTTTGTATTTGGTGAGATGTGTTGAATTTGAATTGAGTTTTGGGTATATGGTGATGGTTGTGGTTGGAATTGATTTTTGATTCTATCCTTTTCTTTTTTAGAATGTCTAAGGATAAAACTCTTAGTGATGAAAAAGAGGAGCAATCAAAGGGAAGATGGAAGCGGAGCAGGAGAAAATTGCAGAACTTCTTACGTCACGTTGATGTATTTATTATATAGTTTGTGTTTTAATAGATAATATCTAGTTTAAGTATTTGTAATGTTACAAACACTTTTAGATTATTTTTTTTTTAAAAAAAAACACTTTTAGATCGGATAAGATATGACTTTTAAAATTTTTATTTTGATAAGTATTATACATATTTTTCTTACCCAACATATTTTATAAAAGTTTAACAATAAAAAATTGAAAACATAATTAATAAAAATTGATGTTTATCATAATTATTCAGTTAAATAATTTCTTGAATGTAAAATGTCCTTTTTAGTATTTTGGTAATTCTAAAATCACTTTTGAAACCAAGTATAATATTTCAAAATCACTTTTAAAAGTTTGGAACCAAACGTAAATATGATTGTATGAAAATCAATTTTATAAAATCTCTTTTCCCAAAATCAATAATTCAATCATCACTCCCAAACATAACGTTAAACTATTGGATACTGGAATTTCTTTTGTTGTTTGATTTGGAGGTGTTGCTGCTAGAAGCTTTGTAATTTGTTCTTGGGAAAAATACACTTTTAGTCCCTGAGTTATGAGTTAGGTTTCATTTTGGTCTCTGAGTTTTCAAACTCAACAATTTAGTCCCTGAGGTTTGAGATAAGGAGCAATTTGGTCACTGCCATCCATTTTACCGTTAAATCTAACCGGCTGCTGACGTGACACTATTATTTTAATTAAAAAATTAATTTTTAATTTTTTAAAATAAAAATATATTAAAATAATAAAAATATTATTATTTTTAATTTATTTTATTTCCTTTTATTTCTCTCTTCCACATTCTTCTTTATCCTCCCGTCCTTCTACTATTCTTCTTCTTCAACAATATTCCATCCATGGCCGGCGACCGACGGTAATTTTTTTTTCTTCTATTCTCTTCTCCCTCTCTTTTCCCTCCTTCTCCAATTTTTTTTTCTAAAATAATAAACCGAGGAGGGAGGGAGGGAGGGAGCTCCCTCCTCTATTTTTTTAGAGGAGGGAGCTCCCTCCCTCCCTCCCCGTTTCAGATCTGAAATGGAGAGGGAGGGAGGGAGCTCCCTCTCCGTTTTTCCAACGAAAAACCGAGGAGGGAGCTCCCTCCCTCTCTCCTTGGTTTATTGTTTTTAAGAAAAAAATGGAGAAAGAGGGAAAAGAGAGGGAGAAGAGAAGAAGAAGAAGAAGAAAAAAAAAAAAGTCACCATCGGCCGCCGGCGAGCCGGCCATGGATGGAATATTGTTGAAGAAGAAGAAATAGTAAGGTGGAAGAGAGAAATAAAAAGAAATAAATTAAATTAAAAATAATAATATTTTTATTTTAAAAAATTTAAAATTAATTTTTTAATTAAAATAATAGTGCCACGTTAGCAGTCAGTTAGATTTAACGGTAAAATGGATGGCAGAGACCAAATTGCTCCTTATCTCAAACCTCGGGGACTAAATTGTTGAGTTTGAAAATTCAGGGACCAAAATGAAACCTAACTCAAACCTCAGGGACTAAAAGTGTATTTTTCCCTTTATTCTTTTAGGATTATACTTTTCCAATTGATTTGAACCTTGATTTTACTTTGATTGAACTTGGAAAGGCTTGGTTTCCTGTTGTTTTTTTTTTTTTTTTTTTTTTTCTGATTTTAAAGTGGTTCCAAATCTTAAAAGATTGGTTTCAGTGGCTAGGTAGGATTGTTCAAGCTACACCAATCTTTGGTGACTTTAACGTATTTAATTCAATTGGATCTTAGAGATCGCAAGCAACTAGAATTCTTTTCAATATTTGTTTAGAATCACTCAATATTTTGGTTCTTTTAGACGGTAAAACAACAAAAACAAGCGACACAAACAACTCAACCACTTATGTCCACCCTCCATTCTTTTTTGATGTTAAAAATATTGTTTCTAACCTCAATGTTTTTAATTTTCGATGAAGCAAAATATTCATAAAATTGAGAAACGATTAGGTGAATTCATTTTGCACTCTGATTTTCTGGCTAGGTCGTTTACTGTTTAACTCTAAAAAAATTTCTAATGTATTGATAGTCAAATTTCGCCTAGACAAACTGCCTCCGCTCCACGTGACACCAACGGTGAATTTGTTGAGAAGAGGGGGAAGACGTAACCTGCAAGACAAGCAAACGCTGCACATCGGTGTGGTGTAGACCACACACACTCCGATGCTTAAGTCAATTCTGGACGAGAATCACAGAATGCAATCAGAGAACTCTGGATTATACCTGTATGCGTGGGAAAACTCCAATATTCCATCCCCCCTCAGGTTGCTTTGAGTTGCCTTTATTCCCCTCGGCTAGGGCTTCCTTTGGGGTTTAATGCTACGACGCCTAGCCCGCACACGATGGGCCTTGGCCTACTCTTCTGGTCGGCCTTGGCATTGGGCCGAGGCCAACCCTCTCCTCGGCCTTGGTAATGGGTCGAGGTCGAGGAGAGCAGGGTGGTGAATTTTGGGCTTTTGGCCCCATCCGTTGATGGTACCGGGCCGCTTTTTCCCACCCAAGCCTGTTGCTTCCGGGTACTCCGAACCGTTAGGCTAATGGGAATTTTTTACCCATATGTTACAATTGAAAGTGCTCGACCACGTGTACACTAAAGTTTCTAACACGAATTATGTCTTTAGGGCACTGTCTGAGTCATGCAAGATTTCCCAAAATCACGAAATCAAGAAGCTTGAGAATCAGGAGAACAATGGCGATCTTGAGGAGATTTCATTAGCAAGCAAAAGGAACAAATTGAGAAGAGAAAGATGAAGACAAGGATGTAAGTGGTTTGGCAACAAGGCCTACGTCCACTGTGAAAGGAGGTAAGAATTTCTATTAAGTTTCAGGATTACAGAGATACAAAACACTCAAATCTCTCACTGAAGTTTCTCTCAATTTCATACTTTACAGAATGCTGGGCTGGCCCTTTTATAAGTATCAGAGAACTGAAGTCTGATGAACAACCTTTGAGGATCTTGGTTGGTTTCAATCGTTGAAAACATGTAACTGTATTTAACATTCTCCACCTTTGAAATCAAGCATGATCTTGAAATGAATTCCTCCCTTCCTCAATTGAACTTTGCTTTAACCATTTTCTGGCAGGTGAAAACCTACCAATTCCAGGCAGTGCTGGAATTTTACCTGAGTCAGAGGCTTTGTGAGGAGGTCTGCAGCATTATCTGAGGTATGAACCTTTAGCACCTCTATCTCTCCTTTCTCGATTTTCTCTCTGACAAAATGGTATTTTATATCAATATGTTTTGTTCGATTGTTGAATTGTGGGTTCTTAGTCAAGAATATTGTGCTTTGATTATCACAAAATATTCTGACTGATGGTTGCTTTATGCCCATATCACTGAGCAATCCCTTTAGCCATAGCCCTTCTTTTATAGCTTCTGAGAGGGCTAGGAACCCTGCCTCTGTTGTAGATAGGGCTACCACTACCTATAGGTTTGCTTTCCAGCTTAATAGGTTTTGACCCAATAGAAAGAAATACCTTGATAGGGATCTCCTACGGTCTAGATCACCTGCAAAGTCAGAGTTTACAAACCCAAAAATCTCATTCTCTGATTGGTTATTCATCTTGTAGCATAGAGTGGCTTTAGATGTACCCTTAAGGTACCTTAGTATCCACTTAACTGCTTCCCAATGCCTTTTTCCAGGGTATGACATGTAGCGGCTAACTAAACTGGTAGCATATGCTAGGTCTGGTCGAGTTGATACCATGAGGTACATAAGACTACCCATGGCTTGTGAGTAGGGAATTTTAGACATGAAGGACTGATGTTCGGGCTCATCTTCTTTTGGAGAATTCAAAGCAGATAGCTTAAAATGATGCGCTAGAGGTGTAGAGACAGACTTAGCTTCTGTTAGTTTGAATCTCTTGAGAACTTTATCACAGTAATGAGCCTGATGGATTTGTAATAGAGATTCACTTCTTTTTTCTGAGGATTTCCACCCCTAGGATCTTCTTTGATTCTCCCATTTCTTCATATCAAAATTTTCTTTTAGAAGAACTTTTACCTTCTGCAAATCGTCTTTGTTCTTTCCAGCCAGCAACATGTCATCGACGTAGAGTAGTAGAAAAACCCTTTCCTTAAAGGTATTATCATTCACATACACACAGTTGTCATAGGAACTTTTCTGGAAGCCTAGTTTTGAAATGGTGTCATCAAACAGCTGATACCAACATCGTGGTGATTGTTTCAGACCATAGATAGATCTGTTAAGGTAGCAAACCAGATCTTCTTCCCCTTTTCTTATATATTCCTGTGGCTGCTTCATATAGATGTTTTCCGATAAAAACCCATGTAGAAATGGGGTTTTCACATCAAGTTGGTCTAGCTCAAGATCTTCTTGGACCACAAGAGAAAAGAGTAATCTAATGGAGGTCATTTTGACTACAGGAGAAAATACTTCGTTGTAGTCGATGCCCTCCTTCTGTGTATAACCTTTGGCCACTAATCTGGGTTTGAGAACTCCTTCTATTCCATCTTTAATCTTGTATATCCACTTTGAGGCTATAGGCTTGTAACCCTTAGGCAATGATTTCAAGGTCCATGTATTGTTATCCTCCAACGATTTCATTTCCTCATTCATAACCTCAACCCATTCTTTACGGTTTGGACCATTAACAGCCTCTTCAAAACTACTTGGTTCATCAAAACCCAGAGAATCAGCCACATGTAGAGCCAATGATATACAGTCTGCCTCATTGAACCTTGCTGGTGGCACAATCTGTCTTCTCTGTCGGTCTTGAGCTAGGGAGTAATTTCGCAAGTCTTGAGTCTCTTGAGGTGTGGTTCTGCCTTCTTCTTCCTCAGAGGACTCATCCCCTTCCTGAATTTCTTCTGTTCTGTTATCAGAAGTAGAAGGTAATAGACTGTGCTCCACCTCAATTTGAGGATTAAGACTTGGAGAGTTATCTTCTTCAGGTTTATTTTGCAGCATAAACATCTCTTCTTCTCTGAAGACAACATCTCGACTGTTGATACATTTCTTTTCGATTGGATGCCATAACCTGAAGCCCTTTACTCCCTCAGTGAAGCCAAGAAACATACACTTCACTGCCCTGGCTTTCAATTTACCCTGGTTTTGATGAACAAATCCAACACAACCAAATATTTTTAAGTGTTCAAGCTTGGGAGGCTTACCTGACCATTTCTCTTCTGGAGTGAGGAAGTTTAGAGATGTGTGAGGACACCTATTCAAGGTGTACACTGTGTATGAGGCTGCTTCTGCCCAATATCTCTCTGATAACAATGCGTCAGTCAATAAACATCCCACTCTCTCCATGATGGTCCTATTCAGCCTTTCTGCAACACCATTCTGCTGTGGGGTGTACCTTACTGTCCGGTGTCTAAAGATTCCACATTCTTTGCAATATTCATTGAAAATTTCGTTGCAAAACTCAAGTCCATTGTCGATTCTCAGGCACTTCAGAGACTTTCCAGTTTGCTTTTCCACTAGAGCTTTCCACTCCTTGAACTTGTCAAACACCTGGTCCTTGGTCTTCAAAAAGAAGATCCAGCTTTTCCTCGAGAAGTCATCTGTAAATGTGAGGAAATACCTTGAGTTACTCAAGGAGTTTGAAGGAGCTGGTCCCCATAAGTCCGAATGGACATAGTCCATAATTCCCTCAGTAGTTTGCTGTGATTTTGAAAAATTCTGCCTCTTAGCTTTTCCCACTACACACTGCTCACAGAAGGTAAGATCATCTCCAGTGCCTTGTGGAAGAATTCCATGTTTTGCTAAGATTTGGAGGCCTTTGGCACTAATATGTGAGAGCCTTTTGTGCCAATAATCACTGTTTGTCATTCCCTTCTCAGAAACTACTAGTGCGGATTGGACCATCTGCACATCTTGGATTACATACAATCCATTTATTTTTATCCCTGTCAGGACTGTCTTCGAATCTTTCTTGACCTCAATTGTGCCGCCACTGCCTCCATAGGTGCACCCAATTGAATCAAGCATGCCTAAAGAGATCAAATTCCTCTTTAGGTTTGGTACATGACGAACGTTTCTCAAGAGTTTAATCAATCCATCCTTCGTCTTTAGAGAAACTGACCCGATGCCAATGACCCTGCAAGTGTTGTTATTTCCCATATACACTATTCCTCCATCCCATTCTTTGTAAGAACTGAACCAATCCTTCGAGGGGGTCATATGGAACGAGCATCCGGAGTCTATCACCCAGTCATACTTCTCTTGAAGAGTGTCATATTCATATTTTCTTTGCCGTTTGCAGTCAGCGTGGCTGGTAGCTTATCAGGGTCGGTAAGAGCATGAAGAGCTTTCTGCTGTTCAAGAATGGCCTTGATTTTTGCCTTCCACAGGTCAAAATCATTCTTTCCATCAAACTTCTCAATGTCGAATCTTGCCTATGCCATTGTTACACTCCAAGACTTCAGTTCTTGATTAGTTTCCTCGCTCTGATACCACTGTTACAATTGAAAGTGCTCGACCACGTGTACTCTAAAGTTTCTAACACGAATTATGTCTTTAGGGCACTGTCTGAGTCATGCAAGATTTCCCAAAATCACGAAATCAAGAAGCTTGAGAATCAGGAGAACAATGGCGATCCTGAGGCGATTTCATGAGCAAGCAAAAGGAACAAATTGAGAAGAGAAAGATGAAGACAATGATGTAAGTGGTTCGGCAACAAGGCCTACGTCCACTGTGAAAGGAGGTAAGAATTTCTATTAAGTTTCAGGATTATAGAGATACAAAACACTCAAATCTCTCACTGAAGTTTCTCTCAATTTCATACTTTACAGAATGCTGGGGTTGGTCCTTTTATAGGTATCGAAGAACTGAAGTCTGATGAACAACCTTTGAGGATCTTGGTTGGTTTCAACTATTGAAAACAGGTAACTGTATTTAACACCATAACACAATGATCTCTGGAAACATGAACCATTTATCAGAACTTCACTTAGATGGGACATCTATAAAACTTTTGAATCTTGTTAAATTGTTACTTGTATGAATCAAGCTCCAATGTCCCTTCATCTTTTAACAAATCTCGAAATTCTAAATTGTCTCAAGGTTTGTCTCATTAAATTTCTTCATTCACTATTTCCTTGTTTGAATCAAATTACTCGCAATTTCAAGGCTTGAAATTGAAAAATTGCTTTAGTTTTGGTTCTTCTTTGAGGATTTTGAATTTAAGTGATTGCAGTTTGTGGTTTGAGGTTTGTCTAAGGACAATAGTTCAACGATACTCTGAGGTTTGAGGTTTGTCTCCTTTTTCTCCATGAACTTCTCACTTTTTTATTTAAACACATGGATATGAGCTAGTTTTTGCCTTGATTTTATACTTGGCATTTTCAATTACTTTTTCTTCACATGATTTTTCTTTGAATCAATTGGTCCTGCTTTGATTTATGGTTGATGTATTAGGATGAAATGAGATCTGGTTTCAAAATGGGTACGTTATTGGTAGTTAACACTACAAGAATTTTAGGCTAGGCCGACGTTTTTTTCACCGATGCAACAAAATGCGTCGGTTATAGAGCCTTTCCTTCGAGGAAACTAAACAACATCAAACGAATATTGAGGTTAAGTTTAAGCCGGCGCAACTTGCATCGGCTACGGCTTATATCCGTTTAGTGAAACGCAAAAAGAATTTGCGTTTTGAGGGATTAGTCGACGCTTAAGTGCCAGCTAATCATTATTTCAGCCGACTCAAAGTTGCATTGGCTTATACTCCTATAAAAGCATTAGCCCAGCCTTCTTTTCTTCCATCTTGTCTTCATCTGGCCTCTCTGTTTTCTCCTTCTGTTGACGACGGCGCTGTAGACAACCTCATGGTGGCGACATTTCAACTTTGCGGTGGCGTGGATCTCACTCCGACAACCTCTCTAATCCGTTTCAAAGTGTCCCTCGTCCATCTCCAAGGTATTTCTTTAGAAAAAACCCAAATTTCCCTCGAATTTTCCTTCGCCATTGCAATTAGCTCTGTGGGTGAGTAGCTTTCTTTCCTTTAATGGGGGTTTTTGTTTCTGTATCTGATTTCCTAGATTGTGTTCTTAATGTATTTGGAGATTTGGGTTTGATTGTTTTTTTTTGTTCTTCTGATATTGGAGAGTTGTAATATTGGTGGTCTATGTGCGTTTAATGGGGATTTTTGTTTCTGTATCTGATTTCCTTTTCATTTTCTTCTCTAAAAGAAAAATGTTTGGTGGTCTATGTGCGTTTAACGTTGGTGACTTGGTATCTACCGTTTCTAGGAAGATAGTTTGTCAATTAACTTCCATTTTACTATATTAGTTTTCCAAGTGTTTGATTTTCATATTAAAATTTCAATGTTAACTCTCAGCATTGAAGATTTGTGGTGGTACTTGCTGTACGATTTCAAATTTAGTACAATTTCTTAGTGTACAAAGAGTATGTTTACATACACTTTGTCAATACAATTGAGCATCTGAGCGAGCGAGTAAAAGTGTGAATTAAGGATGAAAAATAACCTATCATGGTCGGCTTGGCCTCGGCCACCATCGTCTGTCCGTTGTCTCTTGTCCTTCTTCCTGTCCTGGTTGAATGAAGAATGTCTCTTGTGCTCTCGTTCTGACCTCTTTGATTTCAGCAACTCCTCTCCACTCATGTACTTTTGTGCCCTGGAAACAACTCAGCATAGGTTTAAGGTTGGCTCTTACCTATCGAATTAAGTAGTCTCTTGTCTTCCAGTCCCGCTATTATAGCTACCAGGGCTGCTCCATCACTGTATCCTTCTACCTAAAGTGCTTTCTCATTAAAACGAGTTATATAATCTGTTAGTAACTCAAAACTGCAAATTAGTTTTTGAGTTGGTCTAGTGAATTCCTAGTTTCTAGGAAATAGTTGAAGTCATTTTTAGTTGTAGTCAAGTCTAAGTTCCCATTCTTGTGGAGTTAGTGGGATTAGTTGCTAACATTGTGGAATCTATATTTAGACTTAAGATATGTATTTATATGAAGTTTTCTAGAATGAAATTTACACACTTCCCATTTTTCTCATTTCCCTCTCATTAGTTAGAACTACATTGGTATCAGAGCCCTCAATTCTTAAGGGATCTGTGAGTGAGAATCAGTGAAATATCTCCGAGAGAAATTGAGTGATACACCTGTGAGAGTTGTTAGAGATGGAATTAGGATCAAACAGTCTTTCCTCATTGGCTCCACCTGTGTTTGATGGTGAAAACTATCAGGCATGGGCTATCAGAATGCAAGCCTACATGGAGGGTTGTGATTATTGGAAAGCAATTGAGCAAGACTATGAGATTGCTTCACTTCCTGATAACCCAACAATACATCAGATCAAGACTCACAAGGAAGGGTCACCATAAAGGCAAAAGCTCGAGCTTGCCTGTATGCAGTTGTGTCTCCCGCCATATTCAACAGAATTATGGCCTTGAAGTCGGCAAAGGAGATCTGGGAGTTCCTCAAAAGTGAGTATGAAGGTGATGGGAGGATTAAAGACATGAAACTGTTGAACTTGGTGCGAGAATTCGAGAGAATGCAAATGAAGGATTCCGAGTCCATTAAAGAGTACTTAGATAAGTTGATTGGGATTGCTATCAAGGCAAGAGCATTAGGAACCAATTTATCTGACAATAGATTGGTTCAGAAGATTCTAGTTTCAGTACCTGAGAGATATGAAGCAACACTTCCTTAGAAAATACTAAAGACCTCTCAAAACTCAAGGTGATAGAAGTAGTTAGTGCTTTGCAAGCACAAGAGCAAAGGAGGTTGATGAGACAAGAAGGAAGCATTGGGGGGCATTGAAAGCTAGAGTGTAGCAGGGAGAAGGTGGAAGAGAGAAGAAGGGGAAAGGGAAGAACGGAAGTGGCAGCAGTTGCTCAGAGTTTGCTGCAAAGGATGCTGGTAGTACATGCAAGCACTGTGGGAAGCAGAATCATCCACATTTCAAATGTTGGAGAAGGCCAGATGTGAAGTGTAGAAGATGTCACTTATTGGGGCACATTGAACGGTTCTGTAAGGAAGCAAAAACTCAACAGCAAGGAGGAGCACATGTTGTAGTACAGCAAGAAGAAGATCAACTCTTTGTGGCTACTTGTTTCTCATCAGATCAGTCACTCAATGTGATGGTTGGTTGGTTGATACTGGGTGTACCAATCACATGACAAGTGACAAAGAGTTGTTCAAGGACCTTGACAAGTCATTCAAGTCAAGGGTGAAGATAGGAAACGGTGAGTATCTAAAAGTAAAGGGGAAGGGCACAGTGTCAATAGAGAGTTGTGCTGGAACCAAGTTGATTACTGAAGTGTTGTTTGTCCCTGAAATTGATCAAAACTTGTTAAGCGTTGGTCAATTAGTAGAGAAGGGATTCAAAGTGTTGTTTGAAGAAGGAAAGTGCTTCATTTCTGATTCCAATGGGAATGAGTTGTTCAAAATAAAGATGTAGCACAAGAGCTTCTCGTTGGATCCACTTGAGAATGAGCAGATAGCTTTCAAGTGTCAAGTGAATGACACTGAGTTATGGCACAAGAGTTTGGAGCATTTTCATCAGAAAGGGTTGCAATATCTGCAGAAGAATGAGATGACAGTAGGAGTACCAGTTCTGGAGGAGCTGAAAACAAACTGCAGAGCTTGTTTAACAGGGAAGCAAACAAGGTTGCCTTTTAAGAAGTCACAATGGAAAGCAACTGAGAAGTTGCAGCTCATCCACACTGACTTGTGTGGACCTCAACCAACTCTCTCACTAAATGGTAGCAGGTATTTCATTATCTTTATTGATGATTATACCAGAATGTGTTGGATATATTTCATGAAGCATAAGTCTAAAGTAGCTGAAGTGTTTCTGGAGTTTAAGAGATGGGTTGAAAATCAAAGTGGCTGTAAGATTCAGGTGGTGAGAACTGATAATGGGACTGAATATACATCGCAAAGGTTCAATTCCTTCTGTGAAGAAGCTGGGATAGAGCATTAGCTCACTGCTCCATATTCTCCACAGCAAAATGGAGTCAGTGAGAGGAAGAACAGGAGTATTATGGAAATGACAAGATGCTTATTGCATGAGAAGAACTTGCCAAAGAAATTTTGGGCTGAAGCAGCAAACACAACAGTCTTTCTATTGAATAGACTACCTACGAGGGTATTGGAGAAGAAGACACCTTATGAAGCTTGGTTTGATACTAAACCAAAACTGACAAATTTGAGGGTGTTTGGCTGCTTGTGTTTTTTTTTTTTTATGTTCCACGGGTGAAGAGAGAAAAGTTGAGTGAGAAAGCCGAACCAGAAATCTTTGTAGGCTATAGCATGGTGTCCAAAGCCTACAAGATCTATCAACCTCACACAAAGAAGATGGTGATTAGCAGAAATGTTCAGTTTTTAGAGGATGAGAAGTGGGACTGAACAGAAGAAGCAGAGGTGAAGCAACAAGAAGTCTCTCTGGATCCTGATGAATTAGTTGATGATGCACCAGTTAGAGGGACTAGACTATTGAGGGAGGTGTATGAAAGAAGTAGCGTAGCTGCATTAGAGCATGCAGGATATGAAGAAGCTAAAAGAGATACGAAGTGGATGGAAGCAATGAAGGAAGAGTTGAGTATGATAGAAAAAACAATACATGGGAGCTGGTGGAGAAGCCTGCAGACAGAAAAGTAATTGGAGTCAAATGGGTTTTCAAAACCAAATTGAACCCAGATGGCTCTGTGAACAAGCTCAATTCCAGGTTAGTGGTAAAAGGGTATGCACAAGTCTGAGGAATTGATTTTTCTGAGACTTTTGCACTAGTTGCAAGAATGGACACAATCAGGTTACTACTGGCTGTGTCAGCCCAGCATGGATGGAAGGTGTGTCAGCTAGATGTGAAGTCAGCATTCTTAAATGGAGTGTTAGAAGAAGAGATCTATGTTGAGCAACCAGACGAATTCATCATACCAGGACAAGAGCAGAAGGTTTATTTGTTGAAGAAGGCTCTCTATGGGTTGAAGCAAGCTCCTAGGGCATGGTACAACAAGATGGATGATCACTTGGTAAACCTGGGTTTTGTGAAGAGTCTGAGTGAATCCACACTCTATGTGAAGAAATCATGTACTGCTATTGTGATTGTATCTCTCTATGTAGATGATTTGCTAGTGACAGGAAGTGATGATGTTCAAATATAGATATTCAAGCAAGAAATGATGAAGGTGTTTGAGATGACCGATCTAGGTCTGATGCATTACTTCCTAGGTATGGAGATTCAGCAAAGGCAGAATGAAATGTTCCTTTGTCAGAAGAAGTACGTAATAGAGATATTGAAGAGGTTCAATATGGAGGAGTGTAAGAGTGTGAACACTCCAATGATTCAGAAGGAGAAGTTGCAAAAGGATGATGGAGAGGAAACTGCCGATGAGAATGTGTACAGAAGTCTAGTTGGATGCCTCATGTATCTCACATCCACTAGGCCTGACATTATGTACATTGTAAGTGTCTTATCTAGATTTCTTCACTGTCCAAGCAAGAGTCATATGGTTGCTAGAAAAATGGTTCTCAGATATCTAAAAGGCACACTGTCTTTTGGGATCAAATTTAGTAAAGTTGAAAATTTTGAGTTGCAAGGCTACTCAGATAGTGATTGGGTTGGGTCATTAGATGATATGAAGAGCACCTCTGGCTATTGTTTCACTTTTGACTCAGAGTGTTTCTCATGGTGTTCAAAAAAGCAAGATATAGTGGCTCAGTCAACTGCAGAAGCTGAGTTCATTGCAGCAACGACAGCAGTCAACCAAGCTGTTTGGTTGAAGAAATTGATGCATGACTTACATCTGAAGCAGGAAAAGTGTGTGAAGGTGTTTGTGGATAATCAAGTCACTCTAGCAATTTCATTGAATCCAGTTTTTTATGGAAGGACCAAACATTTTAAGATCAAGTATTATGTTCTGAGAGAGATGCAGAAGGAAGGAGAAGTGCAACTGGTACATTGCAGCTCAGAAGAGCAAATAGTTGATATCTTCACTAAGTCTTTTTGTGTGGGTCGTTTTCAAGCTCTTAGGGGCAAGTTAGGTGTTTGCAGTATTTGAGTTAGGAAGAGAATGTTCGTAACTCAAAACTGCAAATTAGTTTTTGAGTTGGTCTAGTCAATTCCTAGTTTCTAGGAAATAGTTGAAGTCATTTTTAGTTGTAGTCAAATCTAAGTTCTCATTCTTGGGGAGTTGGTGGGATTAGTTGCTAACATTGTGGAATCTATTTTTAGACTTAAGATATGTATTTATATGGAGTTTTCTAGAATGAAATTTACACACTTCCCATTTTTCTCATTTCCCTCTCATTAGTTAGAACTACATAATCACACAGACTCTCACTTGGCTACTGTTTGACAGTTAAGAGATTGATGTGAGGTTTGCGGTGGTCTCAAGCTCCCATGAACTGTGTGACAAACGTAGTTCTTTGGAAGAACTAATGGATCTCCTCTGCAACCTTTTAAACTATTGCTTTGCTGACCTTGTTATAGTGAAAGATAAGGCACGACACCTGATTGCATCTGAAACGCCGTGGAAGTCTATCCATGACCTGTAGGTGTCTAGATGCTGCACAGGATCCTTCTTGCCATCATACTGCTTGAGTGTGGGAATCTTAAACTTTTGGTGCACTTTTCTTCAATCAGGTTCCTCAAGTCTGTTCTGCGACTAATACTTGGCGTCAAAACAGTGTGGTTGCGTACCTTATACGTGCTTGGTTCTGGGCTCCTCAGAATTGTGCGATCTGCATGTTTAAGCCCCTGTGTCCACGACCTTGCTGGTTGCGCTGTTAGTCTTCTTTTCCTTCGATCCTGTCTCCGACTCTTCAACGTATTCGATTGGCTCCGTCCCTTTCCTCAGATCTCTAATCAACCCCTCCTTCTGGATTTTGGTGCTAGGACCAGGTTTATCCAAGATACAAAGTATCTTGGACAAACTTCGATCTATTCCACTCACCTTATCCTCAAGGGCGACAATCTTGACATCGGTCTGCCTATCTCGAGATGAAGGTCGAGGAGACCGAAGCCAAGGAGATTGGGTTCGAGGCTGACCTCAGCTTTCTTCACGCGACCTCCATGTGTGGTGGTCACCATTCGAACGTTCTGCATCCAGATCTTGGTTTCCCTTCTCCATCCTCTTACTGATTGAGTGACTGATGCGCATGTTTAACTAGCAAGCTTTCTTCCCCACAAACAACGTGTCACTAACGATAAATTTGTTTGAGAGGGAGAAGACGTGGCCTGCAAGACAGAAGAAACCTACACAACAGTGTGGTGCTTGCCGCACTGCCTCTGATGCTTGAGTCAGCTAGTCGAAGGAAAATGAGCAAAACCAGAGAGTTAAAGGAAGAGGAAAGAGTTTAGAGAATGAGTTTTGGGATCCCTTCTTCAATGATGAAGAAGAGTTTATATATCTTTTCTTGTTTTAGGGTCTCTAGGCTTTGGGAGACGATTTGAGGTTGAACCAAGTCAAACCGGATTCTCCAAGGACACCAAAAGCCAAACGGAGGGGGAGGAACTCGATCGAGGCCGAGTGGATTGGGCCTTTGATCCTTGGCTCCTTTGGGGTCTTTCCTTGGTCATTTCCTTAGGTTCGTGTCGTGATGTCCTCATCTGCTCCTTAGATTCGGAATGGTGTCCAGAGTTAACTATAACAGAAACCTATTAGAAGGTAAAAATTACATTACCTTATTCATGTTTAATGTAAAATTTACAACATCTTTTAACGTTCAAGTTAAATATTACAATACTTATCCAAGTTTAATGAACAATTTTATGGAATTGAAAATTTTAGGATAATAATTGGATACAGTTTACCAAATAAAGAGGTAAAAATTATTTTTTCCCATAAATTTATATTTTTACCCATACAATGTAAATAATATATTTATTTATAGCCTCTTTAATTAATATTACGATATGTTGAAAATAGGGTAACCTAATAGCTGGGTGGACAAATTATAAATAAATAAACATGCAATTGGTGATGAAGTAAATTTGAAAGAGGATCAAATTGGTTGATATATGCATTCATTGTTCCAGTGGCGGATCTAAGATTTTTTTGTAAACGGGACACAACCAATATTTAAATTAAGTAATATCGATTAGGTTAAATTATAAGTTTAGTCTTTAAATTTTTAGGTTTGTGTCTATTTGATCCTTAAACTTAAAAATCTCTACTATATATAAAAGGGGCTTAGAGGGGAGAATTTTTACATTCCCTTAATGCCCCTAATATTTTTAATAATGACTACTTTGCCCTTTTACCCTAATTAATGATATTTATATTTATTAAGGTGGAGGCACCTTTCCGTGAAATTGTGAACGGTCAGTAGTGACCCTCGCAAGCGGAAATCCGATCAGCAGTCCTCCGCCACCAAGAAACTGTCTTCGACAACCGAGATTCCACCGTCGCTGCTCTTCTCGGCACCTACGTCGGTGCCGACATTGTCTTCACCCAGGATGGCGACGTTGTCTTCACCCAGGACGGTGACGATTGGAAGAAGCTGAGAAGAATCTTCGTCCGCAAAATGCTTAGAAAATCAAATCTCGTTGCGACTTATTCTGGGCGAAGACAAGCGGTGAGGAAGAAACCAACTTTGCCGACGTCTATTAGGGTTCCGGCTTCAAGTTCTCTCCCAAAATGGTAAATAAAGTATGCATTTGGTATCTATTAAAAATGGCCACAAATAATGGTAAATAAAATATGCATTTGGTATCTATTAAAAATGGTCTCAAATAACCCTGTGAATACTCAAAGTCCTCAAAATTGTCAGGGAGGCCAATTTGTGGCAATATGCACTTCAAGTTCGACATTGTTCTTTGAAATTTTGTTTTTTTGTTTTTTTGTTTTTTTAAATTAGCCAGATTTTTTATTAAGAGGGTTGTCTTGTTCTGAATACTCCTTTTTTCTACTTTGGCGTATCTAAATTGTGTTTTTTCATATTTTTTTTGTTCCATAAAAAAAAATGGCGATCAGCTGATTAAACAAAGTCAGACAGAGGGGACTACAAATGATGAGATCACATGGAAGATATCTCCAGTAAACGAAAGGCTTTAGGCAGTTTCAAAGCATTGTTGAAGCCATTACTATGAGAACCATTTTACCAGTGTACGTGTATTGTGCGTCATGTTCATAATGGTTTCAGTATTACTAACTAATTATATTTCAGGTTTGGTAATACTGCCTACTTACACATATCTGTGGCCTTCATTCAGATGCTTAAGGCTTTAAGTATGGAGGCTTAACTTCATCCTTTTTCTTACTTGCAAAATGAATCTCCTTTAAAATGTAAAATAATTAGATTTAAATTTGATATTTCAGTGCCAGTAGCCACATTTTTAATGGTTGTTGTGTGTGGTACCGACAACCATTTATCCAGAAAATTACCTTTATTCATACAGACTCATCCTTTCAAAGCATACAGACTCATCCTTTCATCCCTTAAATGCAAATCGTTTTGTTTTTCTTTGGCGAAAACTTCATTTTCAAAATGTCAAATGAGAGAAGAAGATGGTTTCTTTTATAAGAGAGCTTAAAGCCTTTCAAAGGGAATGGAAGTTAAAAGTTATAATATATACTAAATGAAAAATAAGGAACCGTTGACTATGATAAAAAAATTTTAAAAAAATTACGGTGAGTGAGAAAATTAATGACAAATAGTAAAAAACAGTCAACAAAATTTGCTAAAAACAAATCTTCATTGTTTATTTAGTTAGACTTATATGTATAAGAAAAAAAAAAATTGGTTATTATATTTTTTAAAACCAAAAAAGATAAAAAAAAAAATAATAGTAAAATTTAAATCCATTTTTTTTATATAAAAAAATCTTGGTGATTTTATAAAATATATGTACGTGGCACCTTTTAAAAAAAATCTTGGTGATTTTATAAAATATATTGATGGCACTTTTTAATAAAACTACGATTTGGATGAAAATCCTTAACTTCTTCCAGCGGTTTCTTCTGCCATATATATAAAAAAAAAATCTTGGTGATTTTATAAAATATATATAAGTGGCATCTTTTAATAAAACTACGATTTGAATGGGCAGTTGAAAATCTTTAACTTCCTTCGTTTCTTCTGCAACTTCAACGAAAATTTATGGATTCAAATTTCTTGGGTTTCATATTGGGTTCCATTTTTTAATTCCTCAGGTATGAACTATAAATTCATCTTCAATTTTTATTTCTTTGTTTTCAATTTTTCAATTTAATTATAGTATGATGATGCCCAATTCTAATTTATTGTTTGATGGTTCTTTGGCGTATGATGTTTCTCACTCTCATTCCAAATCCACCATAAGTCAGATTTCAATTTCTTGAAATTGGTAAGTTTAAATTGCAAGTATCTCCGTCTTTTTTTTTTTTTTGTTTATGTTTTTTTTTTCTTAATTTCCTTGGACTTCTTTTACCTTTATTCTATTATTGTTTGAAATAAATCATCATCGATTTTTTTTTCTTTGTTTTTCATTGTTTGCCTGATTGTTAAGTTTCTTTGGATCTTTGGATTTTTTCCCTCCTAATTTCGTTCTTCTATCTTTATTCTCTGATTGTTTCAAACAAATCGTATCTTTCATTTTCATCTGTTTTTGTTTATCATTGTTTGATTGATTATGCATTTTATGTTTGATTTAGTTGATCAAATTTGGATTGTCCACTTACACTAACGTACATATAAGTGATTATTAAAAAAAAAAAAAAAAAAAAAACTAGATTTCTCTTATGTGCATTGCCCGTGACTTTTCCATAAATATAAGTATAGGGTAGCCATTAAGCTATATTTAGATTAACAAGGATAAAAAAAATTGTTATAATTGTGTAGATTTAATTATGTATTTGAAAAATTAAGTGGTTGTTTAATATTATTCTTTTTGTTTTTTAATTTTTTTTATTGGATTTTTATTTTTAAAAACATGTTCGATAACCATTTTTAGTTTTTTTAAACATTTATGTTTTATGTTTTTCAAGAGATTAAAAATAATGTAATGAATCATTTGATATTTGTTTTTGCAATATCTTTCGTATTTAAATAAGTTTGAACTAATTTTAGAATATGTTATGGTATGAAAAAATAACACTTGAAAAAAGAGAGAGTGAGAAAATATAAGTATAGGGTAACATTAAGCTATATTTAGATTAACAAGGATAAAAAATTTGTTATAATTGTTTAGATTTAATTATGTGTTTGAATTATCAAAAAAAAAAAAAAAAAACTATGTGTTTGAAAAATTAAGTGGTTGTTTAATAATATTTTTTTTTTTTTTTGATATTTGTTTTTGTAATATCTTTCCTATAAAAGTAAGTTTAAACTAATTTTAAAATCTACTATGATATGATAAAAAAAAAAAAACATTTAAAAAGAGAGAGAAAAAAAAAAGAAACCTCAATTTGATTAGCCTGATTTTATAAAAATATGAAATTGAAAAATGCCCATTCAGTTTTGTTTAGCTAAATTTTTTAGTTTCATGGTTCGATTTTAATCAATTTGACAGTTGATTTTGTTATTTTTTATTCACTTCATTTAAGCATAAAATTACCTTGCTATATTTTGACCTTTTAATTTCATGACTTAAATCTTTGCAATTGTAAAATCAATTGACCATAATCATAAATGATATTTAGTGGGGATGAAATGACCAATTATATTGTAAATTTCTTAATGTTCTTAATATTATAAGTATTCGGTTATAACAAATTATAGTGTATTATAATATCATATATTATATTCCTCTAAATATTATGAGTTTTTGGTTAATCAACATTCATATATTAGTAGTATTTTGTAATTTTCTAATTTTAGTTGCACAATCATAAACAATTTAAATTTATCACAATCATATATTATGAATACTAAAACATTTTAATATTATACTAAATGAAAAATAAATAACAGCTGACTATGATAAAAAAAAAATTTAAAAATTACGGTGAGTGAGGGAATTAATGACAAATTGTAAAAAAAAAATCAATCAAATTATGTCAAAAACAAATCTTCATTAAAGACTTAGTTAGAGTTATATGTATAAGAAAAAAATGGTTATTATATTATTTAAAAAAAAAAAGTTTGGGAGATTAGATCCTAATAACAATAATGAGAAAACAATGTAATTATCAAATTTCAGGAAAAAAAAATTATACAAATTGTGCAAGTAGTGGAAAAACTAAAATTAAATTTAAATATAGAAATACTTGAAAATAACATCACACACAGAAATAGAAAATGATCCACAATTAAAGATTGCTAGAGGATCCAAATTTGCCTTCCAGACATACAAAAAATGTTATTTATAAAGAGATTCTCCTCTAATCAAGGTTCTGTTAATTAAATACTTATTTAATGTTTTTTTAAACATCAAGATATAATTCTTATGAAATATAATTTTTTTTTCTCCAGAAATCAATCTATTCCAAGAACCACCAAAGAATTACCCTTGAGGTAATAAGCTATCTTATTGTATTACTTTCTTTTATCACTTTTACTTTACAACTTTATTTCAATTACATCATATGTATTTTATATTTTATTCACCTATCTATTTTTAACATTCTTTCTCTTTCGTAGCTTTAAAAATTCATGCAAATACATACAATTTAAACCCAATAAAAAGTATTTATTCAAAATTTATATTTTGCCATAAAAAAAAAGGTCTTAAAGATTTTTGACACATTTGAGCTCTCACCAACAATGTCTTAAATCTGTTTGGATGTGTTTTGGGTGATAAAGTTCATTTTACAATTAAATGCAAAATAGACTCATTCAAAATTTAAATTTCACTATAAAACTTTGTAGGATAAAAAAATTTATAACCACGTGCATCGCACGTGTATTTCAGCTAGTATGTCTAATAGAATCTTAAACTTTCAGTTTTGTATTCAAAAGGTTTTTGAATTTTTTCGGTTCTTGCCCTATTTGACTTTTTTCAAAATTCAGACTTATTATACACCAAATTGAAAGGTTAGAGTTCCAATTAGACATAAATTTTAATTTTATATCTAATGGATTCATTATTTTGTAAGAAAAATAGAACATGTCAAAGATCTATTAGACATTTTTAAAATACAGAGACCTATTACATACAAAATTGAAAATTTAGAAACTATTAAACATTTTTTAAAGTTTAGGGATCAAATAGACATAAACATGAAATTAAAGTTCAAGAACTAAACTTGTAATTTAAGAAAATGTTGTCGATTGGTTTCGAGAACACAGGACTAGGCAGAGGGGCACTTTCGCGTGGAAGGAAACAGAAACCGACAAGCCAAAGGTCATTTTTTTATTTTTTCAAAAGCCAAGTATTATATAAGATATGTTACAAATACACTGTATATTGAATTATAGATATCCATTTTAGGGCATTCAACCCCACCATTTTAGGGCAACTCCCCATGACTCCTTAACTTTAGGCTCAAGACTCTCCATCCCTCTCCTATTTTAGGTCTTGTAAGTTGTAACCATCCCCTATTGTACTAGTATAAATAGGGAAGTTCATGAAGGGTTAAACAACAACTCAATTGAATGCAATTCATTTGCACTCTTCTCCCTACCTTTGCTCTCTCTATTTCTCTAAGTGTTCTTAGTGTTCTTGTTATTGTTCTTCACGTTTTTATAACACGTTATCAGCACGATTCTCTTCCATTTTTGTTCAGTTGAAGGTAGGGTTCATTTTACTTTCCATTATTGGTTGCAAATGTCTTCTGTACGTTTCACATATACAGTGTATATTTATTATAAATACCTTGTATATACACTGTGTATTGAATGTTGACAACATATGTTTTATGCAAGATTATCGTATTATTTGTTATTATGCATACTATATGTGATTAGTAAAGTATCATATTTATGTATTGATAATATTAACATTTGAATCATTTTTATCGTTTATGATTCTATATTTGTCAATGATATTTATGTTAATTACATAATCCACATAATTGAAATGTTGATAGTATGCTTATATTCTTATTATTTCTGTGATAACCTAGGATGTTTAATGCATATTCAATGAACATGATGCACATATATACCCTGTATGTATCTCAATTACAAATCATGCATGTGCATTTAATATATATACAGAGTATTTGGTATATTGCCTATAGACCATTTATATATAAAACATGTTATGGTCATATATATATCTTAGATATGAATTGCAACGTGTTTACTACCTATAATTTTTAGCATGCATGTTTCGTATATTTATTAAATTCTAATATAAATATATTTCTTTATGATAGTGTTATCATGACAAATCTTACAAAATTAGAGTTCGTAGCTCTAGATATCAATGGAAATAACTACTTGTCATGGGTGCTTGATGCTGAGATTCATTTAGATGCCATGAATCTTGGAGATACAATTAAAGAAGGAAATACGACCTCAAATCAAGAAAAGGCAAAAGCCATGATTTTCCTTCGCCATCATCTTCATGTGGGATTAAAAATTGAATATCTTACAGTAAAGGATCCCTACATTTTATGGCAAAAACTGAAAGAAAGGTATGATCATCAGAAAACGGTTATTCTTCCAAAAGCCCGTTATGATTGGATGCACCTGAGGTTGCAAGATTTCAAATCAGTAAGTGATTATAACTCTGCATTATTCAAAATAAGTTCAAAATTATTGTTATGCGGAGAAAAAATTACTGATGAGGATATGTTAGAGAAAACATTTTCCACTTTTCATGTCTCGAATATGCTCCTGCAGCAGCAATATCGAGAGAGAGGTTTTAAAAAGTATTCTGAACTTATATCATGTCTTCTTGTGGCTGAACAAAATAATGTGTTGTTAATGAAAAATCATGAGTCTCGACCAACTGGAGCAACAGCATTCCCTGAAGCGAATGCTATAATTTCTAACAATCGTGGTCGAGGTCGTGGTCGAGGTCGAGGTCGTGACCGTGGAAGAGGAAGAAATAATTCATTTCGTGGTGGTCGTCATAATTTAAGAGAACCACAAATAATGATGATCATAAAGGAAAAACTCCACAATCAAACCAGAGCTCTAAAAGTGTTGAAAACCAATGCTTTCGATGTGGCATGAAAGGACATTGGTCTCGTACTTGTCGTACGCCTAAGCACTTGGTGGATCTCTACCAAGCATCATTAAAGAAAGAAAAAACTGTGGAAGCAAACTTCGCATATCAAGAAGATGATGTATTTGACCCATCCACCATGACACATTTAGATGTTGCTGATTTTTTTCGAATCTCCAGAAGAGAAAATTAATATTAATACCATTGAAGGAGGAGCAAGTACTTCAATTGAAAATTGATGTTTTGCTTCAAGTTTTGTAATTTTTTTTTTATTCTAGTTCAATTCGCAATCTTTATTTTCTTTATAATTCAAGTTGTTAGTCTATTGTAATTTCTTCTTCTATATATTTCAAAATTTATTTTGGAGACTTATTATATCTTTTTGTTTTTCTTCTCTCTTTAATGAAGAATCATGGACAGTTCTCATATTTTGATTGATTCAAATATGGATAATGAACATTTATGCTTGGCAGACAGTGCAACTACGCACACAATACTTAAAAGTAGGAAATATTTCTCTAAATTGACAATGCTTGAAGCAAAAGTCAATACAATATCGGGTCCTGCAAACTTGATTGAAGGTTTTGGAAAAGTGAATATTAATTTGCCTAGAGGAACAAAATTTACCATTGATAATGCTTTGTTCTCTAGTAAATCAAAAAGAAACCTACTTAGTTTTAAAGATATACGTGCTAACGATTATCATATAGAGACTGATAAGAAGAATAATATAGAGTATCTTTATATTATATCTACTGTCTCACATGAAAAACGTATATTAGAAAAGTTGCCTGCCTTTTCTTCTGGATTATATTACACACATATTCGTGTTATTGAAACATATGCAACAATGAACCTGAAGTTCAATGATCCAGATATATTTTCTGTTTGGCATGATCGATTGGGTCATCCTAGGTCAATAATGATGAGAAAGATTATTGAAAACTCACATGGACATCCATTGAAGAACCAGAAGATTCTTC
The DNA here is from genome assembly GCA_017139565.1 of Luffa aegyptiaca. Taxonomy (NCBI): domain Eukaryota; kingdom Viridiplantae; phylum Streptophyta; class Magnoliopsida; order Cucurbitales; family Cucurbitaceae; genus Luffa; species Luffa aegyptiaca. The sequence continues at coordinate 39,316,850 of CM029397.1, forward strand.
AATCTAATGAATTATCATGTGCTGCTTGCTCTCAAGGAAAATTAATTATTAGACCCTCACCAGCTAAAATTGGGATTGAATCCCCCGCATTTTTAGAACGAATTCAGGGTGATATATGCGGACTAATAAATCCACCAAGTGGACCATTTAGATATTTTATGGTTTTAATTGATGCATCCAGGAGATGTTATTATCAAGTCGAAACCTTGCATTTGCAAGATTACTTTCTCAAATAATTAAGTTAAGAGCACAATTTCCTGATTATGTAATCAAGAACATTCGTCTTGATAATGCTGGTGAGTTTACATCCCAATCATTTAATAATTATTGTATGTTAGTCGGGATAAGTGTTGCACATCCTGTAGCTCATGTTCATACACAAAATGGTCTAGCTGAATCATTTATAAAACGTCTGCAATTAATTGCTAGACCGATGCTTATGAGAGCAAGACTTCCAATATCAGTATGGGGTCATGCAATTTTACATGCTGCATCGCTTATACGCATTAGGCCAGCAGCCTATCATAAATACTCCCCAATACAATTAGCTTATGGCCAGCAGCCAAATATATCTCACTTACGAACTTTTGGAAGTGCAGTATATGTTCCAATTGCTCCACCAAAACGTACTAAGATGGGTCCTCAAAGGAGGCTAGGAATATATGTTGGATTTGATTCCCCATCAATTATTAGATATCTTGAACCCCTGACGGGTCATGTATTTACTGCACGATTTGCTGATTGTCATTTTAATGAGACAAATTTTCCAACATTAGGGGGAGAGATTAAGAAGTTGGAAAATGAAATTACATGGAATGCAGTGTCATTGTCTCATTTAGATCCCCGTACAAATCAATGTGAACTAGAAGTTCAAAAGATAATTCATTTACAAAATATTGCAAATCAAATGCCAGATGCAATTACAGATGCTAAGAAAGTGACCAAGTCACATATACCAGCTACAAATACACCATCGAAAATTGATATCCCGACGCAGCAAGTTATCATAACTAATGATTCTGCGACACGCCAGAAGCGTGGTAGACCAATGGGTTCCAAAGATAAAAATCCTCGAAAAAGAAAAGTAGTCAATAATCAAAATGACTTAATTGATAATGTGGATATTCCAGAAGAAATCCCGGATGTGACTACTCATGAGAATATTGAAGAAGGTGAAATACCTGAGGATAATAATGAAATTTCGATAAATTATGTAATGAATGGAAAAAGATGGAACCGGAACAATATAGTTATTGATAACATTTTTGCGTATAATGTTGCTTATGACATCATTTCTGAAAATGATGATTATGAACCAAAATCTGTCGAAGAATGTCGACAAAGAAAGGATTGGCTTAAGTGGAAAGAAGCAATCCAGACAGAATTAAACTCACTTTCAAAACGTGAGGTTTTTGGACCAGTAGTCCAGACACCAGAAGATGTCAAACCTGTGGGATACAAATGGGTATTTGTAAGAAAAAGAAATGAAAAGAATGAGGTCACAAGATATAAAGCGAGACTTGTCGCACAGGGATTCTCGCAAAGGCCTGGTATTGATTATGAGGAGACATATTCTCCTGTGGTGGATGCAATAACATTGAGATATTTGATTGGTCTGACTGTGTATAAAAAGCTTGACATGCATCTTATGGATGTAATTACAGCATATTTATATGGATCTCTTGATAATGATATTTATATGAAAATCCCTGAAGGATTAAAAATACCAGAGTCATATAATTCAAATCCTAGAGAATTATATTCGATCAAATTACAGAGATCTTTATATGGATTAAAACAATCAGGACAAATGTGGTATAATCGCCTGAGTAAATATTTATTGAAAGAAGGGTATCAAAATAACCCGATTTGCCCATGTGTTTTTATAAAGAAATCACAGTCAGGATTTGCTATCATTACTGTATATGTTGATGATTTAAATATAATTGGAACTCCTGAAGAGCTTCCAAAGGCAATAGAGTATCTTAAGAAAGAATTTGAGATGAAAGATCTCGGGAAAACAAAGTTTTGTCTTGGCTTACAAATTGAGCATCTAGCAGATGGAATATTTATTCATCAATCAACTTATACAGAAAAGATATTAAAGAGATTTTACATGGACAAAGCACATCCATTGAACATTCCACTGGTAGTTCGTTCACTTGATGTAAAGAAAGACATCTTCCGACCTCGAGAAGATAATGAAGAACTTCTTGGTCCAGAAGTACCATATCTTATTGACATTGGTGCACTTATGTATCTTGCTAATAATACAAGACCCGATATAACATTTTCAGTAAATTTATTAGCTAGATATAGTTCTTCTCCAACAAAGAGACATTGGAATGGAGTTAAACATATCCTCCGTTATCTTCGAGGGACAATTGATATGGGTTTATTTTATTCTAATAAATCAAACTTTGATCTAGTTGGTTATGCAGATGCAGATTATTTATCTGACCCACATAAAGCTAGATCTCAAACAGGTTATTTATTTACATATGGAGGAACTGCTTTATCATGGCGGTCTATGAAGCAGGCAATAACAGCTACTTCCTCAAACCATGCTGAGATCCTGGCGATTCATGAGGCTAGTCGAGAATGTGTATGGCTAAGATCAATGACTCAACACATTTGTGAAACATGTGGATTGTCATCTAACAAAGATTGTCCAACAATATTATACGAAGATAATACAGCATGTATAGCCCAAATCAAAGGAGGATACATTAAAGGAGATAGAACGAAGCATATCTCACCAAAGCTCTTCTATACTCACGATCTTGAAGAAAATGGCAATATCACTGTTCAACAAATTTCCTCAAAAGACAACTTGGCAGACTTATTTACGAAGGCATTACCTACTGCAACATTTGAGAAGTTGGTGCACAACATTGGAATGCGACGACTCAGAGATCTCAAATGATGTTTTCATGAGGGGGAGCAAATATACTGCACTCTTTTTCCCTTCGCTATGGTTTTTCCCACTGGGTTTTCCTAGCAAGGTTTTTAATGAGGCAGTAATTAATGTATATAAATATAATGTACTCTTTTTCTTTCACTGTGGTTTTTCCCATTGGGTTTTTCCTAGTAAGGTTTTAATGAGGCATATATTACATATACAAATGGATATCTAAGGGAGAGTGTTACAAATACACTGTATATTGAATTATAGATATCCATTTTAGGGCATTCAACCCCACCATTTTAGGGCAACTCCCCATGACTCCTTAACTTTAGGCTCAAGACTCTCCATCCCTCTCCTATTTTAGGTCTTGTAAGTTGTAACCATCCCCTATTGTACTAGTATAAATAGGGAAGTTCATGAAGGGTTAAACAACAACTCAATTGAATGCAATTCATTTGCACTCTTCTCCCTACCTTTGCTCTCTCTATTTCTCTAAGTGTTCTTAGTGTTCTTGTTATTGTTCTTCACGTTTTTATAACAAGATACATATTTTTTTTGAAGTTGAGGGGACACGTGCCCATCTGATCCCTTCATGAATTTGTCTCTACATTGATCCATGTTTGTAATTTGTCCAATTAGGTGTCCAACCATGTCAATTTATCTAAAATTTACTTAGAAAGTGTTACATCAACATACCAATCTATACGAAAAGATAAAAGAAATTGATCGACTGATGTTACTAAAATTTTATAAATTCTTTAGAATTGTTTTCAATTTATCAATTTCTACTATTTGCTTAATTAAGTTCAATTTAGAATATTGATGAATTAGGTATTTTATTTAATTTGCTTCCATATATTTTTTTATGCTTTAATGATAATTTTTTAATTGTGTCCATAGATAAAAGAAAACCCAATTGGTTTTATCTCTTAAGTTAAAACTCTTTTACCCATAAGTCTATATATACTTATGATGGATGGGTGATGTATGATGTGTGATAGATGGGTGTGATATGAGTGATGTACTATAACCATTCATTTATTTCCAAGAAGAGAGATCAGAGTTTTAAGAAAAGCAAAAGGAAGTGAAGATATTTCTCCATTCTTGCTTCCCCCATTTCCTTCTTCTTTTGTTACTCCAAATCGTGAGAAAGGCAGAGAGAAAGATCGAGGAGGACTTTCCATTGGCGTCGTTCGGAGAGGGAGGAGAAGATCGACGTCGCTGCAGTCCGTGCGCCGCCGCGTGAGGTGTTGTCGTCGTCGGCGTCGTGGTTGAGAGGAGAACGCGAAAGAGTTGTTTTGGGTATTCTTTCTTCAAAGATCCAAATCCTCAAGGTTGTATTGTTCTTCTTTAATCTTTGTGTTGCTTTCTTGTTTAATCTCTTTTTTGGCTTTATTTTTCTTCTCCATTATACTGATTTATGCATCATTTCGATCTCTAGTAATCTTGTCTAGCAAAGGACTATAAGCCCTTTGCAAGTGGAGTAGAGATCTATTGACCGAACCACTATAAATTCTTGTATTCGATCTCTCTAAACGTTTTTCTGCTTATTTTAATAAACTGTCCAACACTGTTTTTATGGTGACAAAATGCTCTAAAACTTGGATAGTTCTTGCTAATAAATTGTAAATAAACTCGGGATAAGTCTTGGGCATAATAACAAATCCAAACATTAAAAATATAATCCTCAACATTGATAGATTGAATTTATAATTTATCTTTATTATTTATTCATTCGTAAATAATACGATGAGCATATGTTTTAAGGTAGAATTATGCTGTTTAACTAATCTTAAAAAATTAGCAAACTCAAAAACGAAAATAGAGTCTCCTAATGATATTTTGAATATAAAAAACAAAAGTATAAAATATTTTATATAATATAAAACGCACATCATGATTCATGCAGATATTAAATAAAAAGAAAGAATAAATTGTAATAACGACTATGAATAAATGTAAATAAAATATGAGCCAACTTGCACATGGAAGTTCATTTGTTTAATTAAAAAAAAATTAAATCACAAGTTATTCAACATTTCCCTTTTCAAATTAGTATGTTTTGGTCCATGAATTTTAATTTTTTTTTTAATAGAATGTTTTCCAAAACTTTAGGAAGTGTCGAACAAATTCAACTTTCAATTTTGTGATTAATAGGTCTCCAAATTTTCAATTTTATGAGTATTAGTTCGTGGGTTGGGAACCCTCAGAAAAATTCTCCCCAGTTTGTCTTCATACCAGAAACAAAATGCAATAAAATCAAGACGGACTTGATAAAAGGAGAGCTCGAGTTTGATGGTTGTTTTGTTGTGGCTAGTCGAGGAAAGAGCGGTAGTTTAATGCTTTTGTGGAAAAATATCATAAACTTTAATAATGATATCTTTTTCAAATGGACACATCGATACTATAATCAAAGAAAGTATGTTTAAATGGTGATTTATAGACTTCTATGTGAATCCAAATCCAAAAAAATGAGTCTTGGATATTAATTGAAAAACTTAAGAAGGTAATAAATCTCCTATGGATTTTTGGAAGAGATTTCAACAAAATCATGTTTGTTGATGAGAAGGAGGGAGATAAGCTTAAAGCGTCTAGACTTATGAAGAGATTTCAGTCGAACATTATTTGCTAGATTTAAAGTTACTTTCATAACTTTTGCTTTTGTTGCCAACAAGAGCATAGTTCAACTGATATAAAGTTGTAGCATCCCACATATTGTAAAAAAAAAAAAAAAAAACTTTTACTTTTGTTAAAGTTTTATTTAAAATAGGGTAGATTTATTTCTATCTTTTGATATACGCAATTACAAGTTTAAAAAAAAACTTTATAAAAATTAGGCTATGAAATGAAGATTTCCTAGTTGGTTGAAATCTTCCCCACATTCATAATATTATATTTAAAAATTGAAGTTCCCTTTCATTTAATTTGCCACCTTCACCTACAAACTATTATTTTATGTTTAAGATCTGCACCAATTCTAACCCACTAAGGTCAACATGAAGTTGCACTTGAGCTTAGGAAAAGAAAATCAAAATGTTAAGATCTTCACAGTTCCATCTTCTCATCTGCCATTAAAGTTCCATGTAAGCAAAACTCCAACAAAAGATTATTTCTTCCTTCTTCTTTCTGATCTCTTTCCAGATCGGTCATGCAGGTCTTTCCATCTACTCTAAGAGATCTATGGACCACGTGGGAGCTTCCCATGATGGTTTTGTTCAATTTGATTTTGCAAGTCGTCCTCATTCCAATAGGCCACAAGAGAAAATACACCTCCAACAAGTACCTTCGATGGCTTCTCTGGCTTGCTTATTTGTCTGCAGACTCCGTCGCCACTATTTCGCTGGGCATCCTCTCCAGTGGCGGAGGCCATTCTCTAGAGCCGAGATACATTATCAGAGCCTTTTGGGCACCATTTTTTCTGTTGCACCTTGGTGGCCCCGACACCATCACTGCCTACTCAATGCAAGATAATGACATGTGGCTCACAGTGGCGGATCCAGAATTTTATACCAGGAGGGCACAAGTTCATATAAATGCAACTTTAGAAGCATTGATACAATATTTAAATACCTAATATCGATTAGGTTAAATTACAAGTTTAGTCTTTGAACTTTTGGATTTGTGTCTATGGTCCCTAAACTTAAAAATGTGTCTACTAAACTTTCAATTTTGTGTCCAATAAGTTCTTGAATTTTCAATTTTGTGTCTGATAGATGTTATTTGACATTTTTCAAAATTCATAGGCTTACCAAACACAAAATTGAAAGTTTATAGTTTCATTAAACATAAAATTCAATTATGAATGTTTAGGATTTAAATTGATACAATTATTAGTATGGAGTTTTAATTGACCCCAAAGTTTAGGGGTAGAATTGATTTTTTTTCCTAATTTTTTAAAAAGAAATTTATAAACTTATTTCATATTCTATGTAGGTTAAAATATCATTTTGGTCATTGTACTTTGGAACTTATTTTATTTTATTGTCAATAATTCCAATGTCCAAATATAATCCTTGTACTTTTAATAATCTTAAAATTAGTCTATGGTTAACTTTTTCAAAACAAATTTAGTCTCTATTAGCTTTCGCTTTATAAATTTTGAAAAAATATTAACAATTGGTGTGTTTTCTTGAATGAAAATTATGATTATTACCATGTTTTAGAGTAACTTCAAATTAATAATGATTAATCTAAAAATTTATTGAAATTACATAGAACTATTATAAATAAACAAAGAAAAGAAAAAGGAAAAACTTAACTATTATAAATAAACAAAGAAAACTGAACTATTATAAATAAACAAAGAAAAGAAAAAGGAAAAACTGAAAATACCGATAAACAAAGAAAATTGAACCTATTATAAAAAGGGGGGCACTAAAACCAGAAAGGGACGAAAACCAACATGCCAACTTTTAATATCTGATCTGCAAATTATATATATATAATAGAAAACGTTTTAAATTGAGGGGGCACGTGCCCCCCTGCCCCTTCTTAAATCTGCCCCTGGTGGCTCAGACATTTTCTTGGCTTGCTCATTCAAGCTACCTTTTCATTCTACATCTTTTTGCAAGCTTTGCAACCCACCGCTATGAACTTCATAGCCATTCCTGTGTTTGTTGCTGGGATTATCAAATATGGCGAGAGAACGTGGGCTTTGAGATCTGCTTCTATCCAACACTTGCATGATCAAGATGTTTCCATTAAAATTATCCCATTCAATAGTATTCATGATATGAAATTCCCCATACGAATCAATGAGCAATTGCTATTGAACCTTGAAAGTAAACAAATCTTGCATAATCATCTTATTGATAGTAAGGCTTTAAATAGCCAAAAAATACAAAATCTGGAAATAACCAAATAACAGAACTCAACAAACTCTGAAACAATATCTAACCGATATACTAATTCAATACTCCCCCTCAAGATGGACATACAACATTCAAAATACCCATCTTGGATAATAATGACTCAAAGGAAGAACGGGGTAAGGCTTTAGTAAAAATGTCAGCTAATTGAAGATGAGTTCTTATTGGTAGCAGCTTCACATGTCCCCAAGAAATATGATCTCTAATGAAGTGGCAATCCAGCTCGATGTGTTTTGTGCGCTCATGAAAGATGGGATTAGAGGCGATATGTATGGCAGCATTATTATCACAGAATATTACGGCTGGAGAAGAGGTCTGTAGCTGCAAGTCTTGGAGAAGTTGTGTCAACCATATTAATTCGCTGGTAGTTGTTGCTAATGCCCTATATTCTGCCTCAGCAGAGGACCTTGAAACAGTGCTTTGCTTCTTTGATTTCCAAGAAACAAGAGCATCCCCAAGGAAAATGCAGAAGCCTGATGTTGACTTTCTGGAATCGAGGCAAGATGCCCAATCGGCATCAGAGAACGCTCGTAGGGATATGTTGGAGGTGGATGGGAGAAAAATTCCTTGCCCAGGTGTCCCTTTCAAGTATCTCAGAAGGGAGTATGCAACATTTAAATGTGGTTGACGTGGTCTGGCTACAAACTGACTCAATTTGTGCACGGCAAAAGTGATATCGGGCCTGGAGACAGTCAAGTATAGAAGGCGGCCGACTAGTCTTCTATATGCAGTGACATCGGTTAGCAAAGCACCATCAGTGGCATTAAGTTTTAGAAGTGGATCCATAGGAACAGGGGAGGACTTAGATCCCAATAGTCCTGTATCTTTGAGAAGCTGAAGAACATAGTGTCGTTGAGACAAAAAAATCCCTTTGGATGAACGAGCTAATTCTATGCCCAAGAAGTAACGCAGTGGACCCAAATCCTTGAGTTTGAAGGCAGTGTTTAAATGAGTTTTCAACAGGTTTAGGGACGTAAGAGAAGCTCCTGTGATTATTATGTCGTCAACATAGACTAAAAGGGCTATAAAAGTGGAGCCACTGCCTTTAATGAACAAAGAGTAGTCGGACTTGGATTGCTTGAAGCCAAGGGTGAGAAGAGCCTTCAAAAACTTATCAAACCACTGACGGGATGCTTGTTTTAGGCCATATATTGACTTATTCAGCTTGCAAACTAGACGCCCCCCCTTAGGTACAATAACGTTATGTGTATATCCTAGAGGAAGATCCATGTACACTTCTTCAACTAAATCACCGTGTAAGAAGGCATTGTTTACGTCTAATTGCAATAATGGCCAGTTGAGAGAAACAGCAAGAGTAAGTAGTACCTTGACAGTGACAACCTTTGCAACGGGAGAAAATGTCTCTATGAAGTCAAGGCCTTCTTGCTGTGTGTATCCCTTCGCTACAAGACGGGCTTTATATCGCTCAATGGATCCGTCAGCTTTATGCTTCACTTTATATATCCATCGACAGCCAACTGAATGATGACCTTTTGGGAGAGATACAATTGTCCAAGTGTTGTTTGTCTCCATTGCTTGTAACTCGGCATTCATAGCTTCACGCCAATGCAAGAATGGGACGGCTTGGTGATAAAACTGCAGCTCATAGACAGAAGAAACTGTTAAGGCGAAGTTTCGAAAGTCAGGTGATAACTTGTCATAAGACAGAACTTTATGTAAAGGAAACTTTGAATTGGTTTCCGGTAAAGATTGAACCTGCAATAATGCACAATGATAGTCCCTCAAATATGAGGGCTGTTTGACAACTCGAGAGGATCGCCGTAGACTAGCATCAGCATGTCTGATGTTCGAAGATTGAACAACAGTGTCTTGTTGCTCAAGAGTGGCTGATGTGTGGGAGTCAGCAACAGCAGTGGAGCTGGAATGATTCTCAGCAGAGCCAGCTTCAACCACTTCAGTATTTCCATTACCAGCAGTAGGAATATCGCTGCTGTTTTCTACACCATCAGCTTGTGAAGGTAGAACTTCACCTGTACCTGTCGACTGAAAATCACAATCAACAAGATTATTAGGAACACCAGAAAAATTTGGTGAAACAGGAAGCACCAAGTCTGGGAATGGATCGGGTACATCTTGTTGCTCAGTGATATTATGGAAGGGAAAAACACTCTCATGAAATACAACATCCCTTGATATATAGAACCTTTTGTTCTCAATGTCAAAAAGCTTATAACCTTTAACTCCGGGAGGATAACCAACAAAGACAGATGGTATGGCCCGGGGGTGAAATTTAGAGCGGTGTCCTGGCAAAGTTGAGGCAAAGGCAAGGCAGCCGAAGACTCTCAAGTGATGATAATCAGGATGTTGTTGATTAAGTTTGTAATAAGGAGTTTGCCAGTTGAGCACGCGTGAAGGAGTCCGGTTAGCAATATATGCGGCTGTTAAAATGGACTCTCCCCAGAACTGAATAGGCAACCGAGACTTAAAAAGTAAGGCACGAGCAATGTTGAGTAAGTGTTGATGTCGTCTCTCAACCACTGAGTTCTGTTCGGGACGACCCACACAAGAAAATTGATGAGTAACACCTTGAGCAAGAAAAAAATCAGTGAATGTTAACTCCGGGGCATTATCAGACCGAAACCCTTTGATGGATTTGCCATACTGAGTTTTGACATATCGGAAAAAATTTGGAACTATGGATAATACTTCTGACTTTTTCCTCATAAAAAAAAATCCAGGTGTATCTCCAGTGATCATCCACTATGGTCAGAAAGAACTTATAACCAGCATGTGTAGGTGTTTGATATGGGCCCCAAGTGTCACAGTGAACAAGATCAAACATTTGAGCAGAAAAATGATTATTTGATTGGAAAGATAGATGGCGTTGCTTCGCCAAAGGACAAACTAAGCATGGGGAATGACTGTCTTTTAGGGGATGTACAGATAAAGAACCCTTTAAGACATCTAAATGCTTATCAGATAGGTGTCCTAGTCTATCATGCCAAGTAGCAAGATTTTTACAGTTATGAAACTTCTTGCTAACAGAAACATTATTGCAGCGAGGCTTTGAGTCAACCACAGCATCAGTTTGAAGGAGATACAGACCTTGCCATATCCTAGCTTTGCCAATCATCCTCAAAGAGTACTTGTCCTGAAGGATGCAAGAGTCAGCAACAAATTTAACCATAACAGGTAATTTGGCAGCTAAAGTACTGATGGAAATAAGGTTGAATCTGAAGGTTGGTATGAACAAGACATCCTGAAGTATAAGGTTAGACATCCGGACAGTGCCAACATGATTCACTATAATTCTCTCTCGGTTGGGCAAAGACACGACATCCCAGAAACGGTCTTAAGGCTGACAAAAAAATCTTTTGAACAGCAGATGTGAGCTGAAGCTCCAGAGTCAAGAACCCAAGCACTTTTCATAAAATCAGGAGATATGTCAGAGAGATAGGTACCTGCGATGTGTGTATTGCTCGAAGCATCAGAAGGATCAGTCTTGACTTTATTAAGATGAGACTGTAGTAAGGTGAGCAGTCCTTGACATTGCTCGACATTCAAACTAGACAACTGATCGCTGAGAGACGCATTTGCTGATGCTGCGGGTGTCTCTGACTTGGATGAAGTGACCTTCTGATTGCGATACCCAGGGGGTAGCCGTGAATTTTGTAACAACGGTCGACAATATGGCCTTGAATATTGCAATGGGTGCAGAAAGGCCTCTCCTTCTTTTTCTTCGAATTCGAGGCTCGAGTAGAACTTGGGTTAGCAGAGTTGGTCTTGACCAGAAGAGCAGTAGCAGGGATAGATGTAGAGGAAGAGGGCGTTGTTGAAGCCCTCTGCTCCACTTCTTGTGCGACAAGGGAGAAAGCTCGTTGGATGGTGGGTTCGGGTTCCATTAGTAGGAGTTGGGAGCGAACCTGAGCAAAGGAATCGTTAAGGCCCATTAAGAAGGCCATCACGTATTCGGTTTGAAAATATTTGTTTAACTCCTTCACTCCCCCACAAGAACACCGTCCGCAGGAACATGACGGTCGATAAGCGGTGAGTTCATTCCATAGAGATTTGAGTTTGGCGAAATAGGTAGTAAGAGTCTGTTGATCTTGAGCGAGATTTGAGATTTCGCGCCGCAATTGGAAGATACGCGGCCGATTCTTTCTCTGGTACCTCTGTTGGAGATCAAGCTAGATTTCGCGAGAAGATTCGACGAACTTGAGGCTGGCGGAAACTTCATTGGAGAGGGAATTCAAGATCTAGGCGGTTACCACGCTATTACAAATAATCCAAGATCGTCTCAATGTGCCAGTAGGTTGTAGCAGAGAACCATCAACAAATCCCATTTTGTTCTTCACGGTTAGGCCTATGATCATTGCTTGACTCCAAGAAGCGTAATTGGACTCAGTTAAGGGTTTTGAAACCAAAACCAGATTGGTGCCATCAGAGTGGTGAAGATAATATGGGTTGATGTATAGATCTACAACAGAAGAACTGGCGGGTTGAATCGTGGAAGAAGATACTGGAACGGATGAATCGGAGGGAATGGTTGCCGTATCGTTCACAGTGTCGTCAGCCATGGAACTAGGCAAGAAGAATTCCACGAATTTTGGGGATACAAGATCAGACTCTCAAGAAGAATTGAATACTTTCATCTGATACCATATTGAATCTTGAAAGTAAACAAATCTTGCATAATCATCTTATTGATAGTAAGGCTTTAAATAGCCAAAAAATACAAAATCTGGAAATAACCAAATAACATAACTCAACAAACTCTGAAACAATATCTATAAGTAGCCAAAAAATACAAAATCTGGAAATAACCAAATAACAGAACTCAACAAACTCTGAAACAATATCTAACCGATATACTAATTCAATATATGCCTCATTTCAACGACATTCACAACCTGCATGTTGCTCACTGTTTTTTCGAGGAGAACAAATGGGTGTTCGTAGATATGATTCTGAGCCCGAGTCATCTCAAGCAAAGCCTTTACTACTTTGCGAATTTTGATTTTAAAACCGCTTTCAAAGTGGTTGAGCTTGAGCTTGGATTTTTGCATGATTTACTCTACACAAAAGTCTCTCTCATATTCCATACTCGTTGGGGTGCTCCCCTTCACCTTATTAGTTCATCTTCAATTGTCATAGCCACCGTCGCCTTTTGCACGAGCAATACACACAGGTACCCTTCAATCGATGTTTGTTTGACATTTATCTTGATTTTTTGAGTTTTGGGTGTTGAGATCTATTCGATTTTTTTGTTACTCTGTTCGGATTGGTGTGTGATCTGGTTAACCCAAATCAATAACTTTCTAGCTCGTTTGACCTTGAAAGACATCTATGGTTTTGGATGGTCTATTGGGAAGAGAAGGTGGTCGAATTCTGTTCCACAATACAATCTAATAACTCATTGCTTTGAAGAGATAAACATTTATAGAGACCCCAAGTTCTTGAGAAATTTTTACACTGTGACGACTTCACAACCAATCTCTGATGAATTTAAAAAACGAATATTTGAACAGTTAAAAGAGATGCTAGAAATGGTGGATTATGTAGACAATGATAGGATATTGCCTTATTGGGTTAGAAGAAAGCGTATATTTTATTCTCGTATTGGTTGGAGCACGAAGTTGGATTCTGTTCAAAGCATGCTCCTTTGGTACATCGCCACTGAAGTTTGCTATTATTCCGATCATAAAAACAAGTCTTTAAATTCTTCTTTTCTTGAAGAAACTAAATTGTTTAGTAATTACCTCATCTACCTTTTAGCGTATCGTCATTCATTATTCTCCAATGGAATGGGTCGAACTAGATTTGATGCCACGGTTCTTGACACCAAAAGTTTCCTAGGACGACATGTCCCAAAACTATTGGGAACAGTCGACTACGCTTATGAGTATATATTGCAAGGTTTGGACGTGAGGCATTGTTGTGGAGTAGATGTTAAAAGAATTGGCAATCGGGTCAGAGTTTGAGTTTGGTTGCTTTTTGGCTCAGAAGCTTCAAGGGGTTGAAGAAAATGAGAGGTGGGAGATGATTAGCTATGAATGGACAGAGTTGCTTGTCAAGGTTGCATGTGAATGCAAATCATATGATCACATTGAGCAACTTGGACATGGAGGTGATTTTCTGTTAGCCCATTTCATGAGTTCGTTATTTACTGTTTTGTATTTTTCCCTTTTCTGTATTTATTTCTTGTACCCTGTATTTTGTCTCCACGTGTCCCTTCATTCTCAATATATTCAGTACTGTGCTCTGGCCTCCACACAGAGCTTTTCCTCCATTTATGTGAATTTCGTATATTCCTAACCTTCATGGTATCAGAGCTCTAGGCTCTTTCTCTATTACTCTCTCCCTCGTTTTTTTTTCCAGAATGGCTTCAACGTCTAGCTCATCGTCATCTACTCAGGATGCTGTTCCTACCCTACCACCGTCTTCCACTACCCTCACCATACCTATTCCAACACCTGTTCTATCCTCAGCCTCCATCACCACCACCCCCGTATCAACACCTGTTGCTGCTCAGCGAAATGCACCCAGAGGTCAAATCCCCTTCTCAAATGTGAATGCTCGGCCCTTAAACCCTAACATTCCTCCATTCTCTTCGACTTTCCAGTCCTATCCCAATGTTTCTTCCACCTTTCCATTCCCAAACTCTTCGACACAGGCCGATTTCCAGTACCCTCCTCCCACCTCCCCTAACCTACCTTTCTTTCAACCTCCCTTCAATGGTGCCCCATATTTTCCCCCTGCTGCCCCGGCTCCATCGCCCTATCCCACCCTTACTCCTCCCCTAAATATCAAGCTCTCTGACTCAAATTACCTGCTGTGGAAGAATCAATTGATGAACCACATCATTGCCTTTGACATGGGAGGCTTCATCAATGGTATGCCTCCTCCTCCCAAGTATCTTGATACGGCAGAAACCCAGGTAAACCCTCTTTTCCCTGTTTGGCAAAAATATAACAGGACATTGATGAGCTGGATTTATTCCTCTTTAAATGAAGATAAGCTAGGTGAAATCATAGGTTGTTCTACTGCGTTTGAAATATGGGAACACCTTAGAATGGTTTATGAATCTACCTCCACGGCTCGAATCATAGGATTAAGGTCTCAGCTCCAGAAAATTCGCAAGGACGGTCTCTCTGTTTCTTAGTATTTGGCTCAAATCAAGGATATAGCTGATAAGTTTTCAACAATTGGTGAACCTCTACCTTATAGGGACCATCTCGGTTACATTCTTGAGGGATTAGGAACCGAGTATAACCCTTTTGTAACGTCTATTCAGAACCGCAGTGATCGCCCGTCCCTAGCTGATGTTCGTAGCTTGCTCCTTGCATATGAGGCCAGACTTGAAAAACAGTCTTCTGTTGATCAGCTAAATATGGTTCAGGCCAACCTTGCCAACCTTTCCTTTCCTTCAAACCAGCGGCGCAATTCTAATAATCGTTCAAACAACCCTGCAAAATCTAACTCCTACCCGAAGCCACCCCCTTCTTTTCCTGTTCCATCGGCTTTTCCTTCCCTTGGTCAGGGTGTGCTTGGTCGCCCCCAGTGGTCACAGCAACATCCTTCAGCATCTTTCCCACGCCCTCAGCGTTGGCCTAACCAAGGTTCCTCTAATCGCCCTCAATGCCAAATCTGTGGCAAGCTCGGTCACATAGCCTTAGTATGTTACAACCGCCACAACCCTTTATATCAGGCCCCTTTGAACCCCTCCCCCACCCCTCATGCCCTTTTTAATCAGTTTTCCTCATCTAGCTCCCAATCATCAGCCTCCTCTGAATCCTTACCTATCCAACAACATCCGGATGAAGCATGGTTTATGGATTCGGGTGCCACTCATCACATTACACCCGATATCAATAACATTCACCAACCAGCACCTTATTATGGGCAAGAGCAAGTAACTATTGGCAATGGTAAGTCACTTCCAGTTCTTAATATTGGCTCTCAGTCGTTTACTTCTCCTTACTCTTTTTTTTCCTGTAAAATTATCCTCTGTTCTTCATGCTCCTCACTTGTCTCACAATCTAATTAGTATTGCTAAATTGTGTCATGATAACCATGCCTTTGTCGAATTTCATCATGATTGTTTCTTTGTGAAGGACCTACCATCCAAGAGAATTCTTCTTCAGGGACTTCTTAAAGATGGCCTATACAAGCTCTCTGTGCCTCCCAACTCCAGTCCCCTGCCTCGGTCTACTGGAAATTTTGCTGCCCTTGTGTCCAAGTTTCAGGATGTCTCGGTTTCGCACTTGCGCCTCGGTCATCCGTCCCCTTCTATAGTCCACAAAGTTCTCCAGGAGTGTAATTTGCCTTTTCGAAATACTTCTTTAGGCCAATTTTGTAACTCTCGTCAATTGGCAAAGAGTCATAGGCTTCCTTTTTCTTCTTCTTTGCATAGATCCTCGTTTCCTTTTAATCTTGTGTACTCGGATGTTTGGGGACCTTCCCCTGTTACTTCAATTAATGGAGCTAAATATTTTCTTCTTTTCATTGATGATTACTCTCGCTTCACTTGGCTTTATCTTATGCAATCTAAAAGTGATGTTCCATCGTTATTTCTGCACTTCAAAAGTATGGTTGAGAATCAATTTAATACTACCATAAAGTCCATACAAACTGATGGAGGCACTGAATATCGTCCCTTGCATCCTGTTTTTGCTTCTAATGGAATATCCCATAGAATCGCATGCCCTTACACTCCTCAACAGAATGGGTGTCGAACAAAAGAACCGGCATGTGGTTGAAATTGGGTTAGCCTTGTTGGCTCATTCATCCTTGCCTCAATCATATTGGTCTTATGCCTTTCAAACTGCTGTTTTTCTTATTAACAGATTGCCAACACCAGTTCTTCATCTAAAATCTCCATATTTTCTCATGTATCACAACCTGCCTGATTACTCGATTTTAAAGGCCTTCGGTTGCTCATGTTTTCCTCTTCTTCGCCCATATAACAAGTACAAGTTAGAGTTTCGATCTCGTGAATGCATATTTTTGGGCTATAGCACATCTCACAAGGGCTACCTGTGTCTTGACTCCTCATCTGGTCGCATTTATGTCTCCCGCCATGTTGTCTTCAATGAGTCTTCCTTTCCCTTCAAGAGTCAGACATTTTCTTCTGCTCCCTCGGTCAAGGCAAACTACCCTGATTACTCCTATCCTCTTGGATCCCTTCTTCACAGTGTATATCATTCTCCCCTCTCGAGCTCTCCTTGGGTGCCTCATATGTCAAATCCATTGCCATGTTCCGCTGCTCCTGCTCATAACTTGGTGTATGATTCTTCCCATCGCTCTTTATCTACCTCTTCTCACACCTCTGCTTCTCCCCTCGTTTCCCCCGTAGCTCCTCAAAACCTCTCCCCTGCGCCATCCTCTAGCCTATCCCCTGATTCGCCAGCCACTTCAAATTCCTTTTCATCCACCAACTCTTCTGATTCTTCACCTGTTCTGTCACCATGTTCCCAGCCTTAGCCAACTTTAAACTCACACCCCATGATTACTCGTGCAAAGGACGGTATTTTTAAACCCAAGGCATGGTTGGCCTCGTCCCCTATTTCAGCTGTTCAGGAACTGAATAGTTATAAAGTGGCCTTACGTGATCCCCATTGGAAGGCTGCGATGCTAGCTGAATATGATGTGTTAATCAAGAACAAGACCTGGTCCTTGGTTCCTTTTCCCCCAAACAGGAAAGTTGTTGGTTGTAAATGGATTTTTCGCATCAAACTCAAGCCTAGCGGTGAAATTGATCGTTACAAGGCAAGGTTAGTTGCTCAAGGATACACTCAAGCCTACGGCATTGATTACTTTGAGACATTCAGTCCGGTTGTTAAGCCTACAACAATTAGAATTGTTATCTCGTTGGCTGTCTCCCACAAATGGATTATCCGTCAATTGGACGTGCATAATGCTTTCCTCCATGGTGAATTGAACGAAGAGGTGTTCATGAAACAGCCAGCTGGATTTGAATGTTCCTCTCAACCTAACCATGTCCTGAAACTCCACAAAGCCTTATATGGATTGAAGCAAAGCCCTAAAGCTTGGTTTTCCAAGCTAAGTTCCTGTCTGATTCAGTGGGGGTTTGTTGCGTCCGTTGCAGATACATCCATGTTCGTTTATAGAGTTGGTCTGAGTATTGTTATCTTTTTAATCTATGTTGATGACATACTTGTAATTGGTAATTCCTCATCTCTAATTCAGCATTTTATTACGGAATTGAACTTGCATTTTTCTTTGAAAGATATGGGATAGCTTTCTTACTTCCTGGGCATTGAAGTTACAAAAACAGCTACTGGTCTGCACTTGTGTCAGCAAAGGTATATTTCTGATCTTCTATCCAAGGCAGACTTAAGCTCGTGCAAGCCTGTGTCATCTCCAATGGCTCCAGGGCCTCCCATTTCCCTTCATGATGGTGAGCTTCTCTCCTCTCCCTCTTAATATCGCAGTCTAGTCGGCGCTTTGCAGTATTGCACGATGACTCGGCCAGATATCAGCTACACTGTGAATAAGTTATGCCAGTTTCTCCATGCTCCAACTACGGTGCATATGCAGGCCGTCAAACGTCTGCTGCAGTATCTGAAAGGTTCATCCAATCTCGGACTTATCTTTTCCCCTGCTTCCTCGTGTGCCATCACAAGCTATTCGGACGCTGACTGGGCCAGTTGCCCTAATGACCGCCGTAGTACAGGAGGTTTCTGTGTGTTTCTTGGGCCGAATCTAATATCTTGGAACTCCTCAAAACAAAAGGTGGTGTCGAGATCAAGTGCGGAGTCTGAATACCGATCTATGGCCAATGCTGCTGCTGAAGTCTCTTGGATCCAATCCGTGCTGTCCGAGCTTGGTTTCTCTTCCTCAGTGTCGTTGCTCTTATGTGACAACTTAAGTGCAACATATCTAGCTGCAAATCTTGTTATGCATCACCGAACCAAGCACATTGAATTGGATCATCACTTCATCCGGGAAAAGGTCGTCCGCAAGCAATTGGTTGTTCGTTTCTTGCCTTCTGAAGAGCAGATTGTTGATATCTTAACCAAGGGTCTGCCAAGTCCGCATTTCTCCAGTCTTAGGACCAAGCTATCCTTGGTTTCTAAACCTCGATTGCTTGGGGGGGGATGTTAGTGAAGGATTGGAATTCCATAATTCCGTAAAGCGGAAACGTGATTGGGACCGATTCGTAATTAATTTTGTTTAATCTAAAATACCAATACATTGACAATAATATTAGAACTATTCTAAATATATATTAAGGCTAAGCATACAAAAATATTAAATCTAAATCTAATTTATAAAGTAACAAATTACTTACTCTCGTTGACGACTCAGATTAAATTCACCAACTGCTTGTGAATTAATCACGAACTAGTGCGAACACTACCACTATGGCTACACCGGTATGACTCTGAGACTTCTAGAGGCTGGAGACTTGTGGGAGCCTTTGGGAGAATTCTCTGAGAGTAGGAGAATGAATGGGATGCCTTTCACCCCACCCCAGGGGTCCTATATATAGTAAAGGCCAAGACCTTTTTCCTAATAGGAAAAGGAAGACCTTTTCCTAATAGGAAAAAGTCTCTAATTTTAATAAATAATTAATTAATTCCATAATTAATTAATTTCCCAATTAAATATCATATATTTAATCTTAGGGATTTTATTAAAATTAAAAATTAATATGAATCCAATTCATATTAAATTTATTTGAACTCTTTCAAATATTTTCTTTCCTAATAGGAAAAGGTCTCTAATTTTAATAATTAATTAATTAATTCCATAATTAATTAATTTACCCAATTAAATATCATATATTTAATCTTAGGGATTTTATTAAAATTAAAATTAATATGAATCAAATTCATATTAAATTTATTTGAACTCTTTCAAATACTTTCTCTCAAGAATTAATTAATTTAAACATTATATTATGAAGTTTCATAAACTTTATATTATAATGCATCAATATACATTATACGATTTCCCAAATAAATTGAACACTTTCAATTTACAATTTATACTTAATTGCCTCAAGTCTCTTTACGCGCTACCAGTGGGACCTAATGGACCTATTGATCAAAAGCTCCAACGATACGAGACTAATTGGCCAAACTCATTGACCAAGTTTAGTCAACATTCGTTAACTGTGGGTCACTCCACTAAAGACCCACAACTGCACTTTTCTCACTATAGAATATTTCTGTGTCCACGGATATCGACCAAGCAGTAAGTCAATCCTTCACGTGTGTTCGTAACACCAGCTGGGTCAAATTACCGTTTTACCCCTGGGTTACCTCTGGTTCCTTAAGTACCACTGATTCCTCTAATGAACAAGTTGTTTAGGGTCCAACCACTAAACAGGAGTTCCTCTCAGGCTAGGAGAGGACGGCGCGCCTTTGTTCAAGCCCTAGAATCAGCCCTTAAGGGAACACACATCTACTTACCCCAATAGGGGAAGGAGTGAATTCCATCTTGTACTGTTATGTTCCCAGCCCCCATTCGGTCTTGCCCCTGAAATGGTAGGCTTATTGAGTCGGCGAACTGGCCACTCTCACCCATACAAATCTAAGGACAGTCCCTCCTGGAAGGGGTTCATAACAGACTCAGGATTGAGATTGGGTTATCTAGGTCATCCTATTGAAATAGAAACCTAAACTAGTTAACGGCGTTACATCTAGTGGTTACTATTTCGCGGTCCGGTCTTATGCAAACTCATTGCATAGGATACCCCCACCCGCATGTCTCCTACATGGATGCTTTGGATCATTGCATCTGTATCGAATACAAGGTGGGCCGTATCACATAGTGTCACCAGGATAAGGTACCCAGCCTTATCCCTATACTATAGACCATTTAGGTTGTTACTTGGACACTGATCCCCGTATGTCCCCACATACTAGTCCAAGTTTCATTTAAACAACCTTGGATCTTAGTTTATTGGATTTAGGGTTTATTAATGCAAACTCGATTATTTAATAACCAAATTACTGATTTACTCAAATAACACTTTATTGAGATCAATTAATTTGTTTCATTTACTATCTACGAGTTTTAGGGCATAAAACCCAACAGTTAGCCCATTTCATGAGTTCGTTATTTACTGTTATGTATTTTTCCCTTTTCTATATTTATTTCTTGTACCCTGTATTTTGTCTCCACGTGTCCCTTCATTCTCAATATATTCAGTACTGTCCTCTGGCCTCCACACAGAGCTTTTCCTCCATTTCTGTGCATTTCGTATATTCCTAACCTTCATTTTCTCACTCACGTTTGGCTTTTGCTTCATCATATTGGCTATACAAAACAAGGTTATGGTGTCATAACTGCAAGAGAAAAAGCACCAATCCATCAATTTCAGATGGATCTAAACGCTGAATCAAGTGAAGTTACTATCCAACGTCCCCATGTGAGTGAGTTTTTGACTCTTTAAGAAAAAAAAAAGACACAGAAGGTACGAATTGGGTAGGTTTAGTACTACAGTCATGTTTCTTGCATCCTAATCTCAAATCATGAATAACTTTATTTTACAGAAATTATAGCGGATGGGTTCAATTAACCTATTAATTACATCTTTGTCATAATCTTTTGATTTTCTCATTTGTAGGATTTCATGCATTTATTTCAAATTTTATCTTCCCTAATTACCCTTATTTAATTATATAATTATATTAAATATTATTTTTTTCTTTCCAATTGCAGCCGGCAGCCATGATGGAATGTTTTTGTTTAAAAAAAATATATAATTATATATATTCTCAATTAATTCCTTTTATGTAACAAATATATATATTCTGAAATTCCTTGTTATACACATTTGGTAGATTTGCCGCCTGCTTTTCTATTTTTTTTAAATACGCTTGCATCTCTTTTGGTAATAACTAAAATCAGATTTAGGGTTTATTCTTACAGAAATTACAACACAAATATATATATTCTGAAATATTCTTAAAATATTTTTTATTTTTTAAAATTCGTTCTGTACCAAAATGGAATTTATTTCCAATTTTTCATTATTTAGCCGGCTGATTCCATTTTTCATCCAAAAATTTGAAATTTCTAACTTTTACTTTGGCACCATTTTGCTACCACATTCAGTATGCTACCATTTTCAACAGGTTTTTCATTCAAAATTCCTCATTTTCTCTGTATTTGAAGACCACAGTCTGCCCCATTTTTCCAGATTTTTTTTCCAGATTTCGTTTGCACTCTTCATTTTTTCTCATGGCCGCATCATCTAATATGGGTATGTTATTCTTCATTTCTTTTCCTTTGATTGCATTTTGCCGGATTTACTTTTGTCTCCTACTATCTTAAACCCCATGTTTTTAATCCTTGTTATGTTTCAATTTCTTTTCAATATCGACTTCTATTTCTCATTATTTTCATTACCACAATATTGTCCGCAATATTATATTTTTCATTCGATAACGTATTAGTTGTTCTAACCATTTCTTAGGTTCAAACTTGATTCCCGCCCGCATGCTTCATGGGGGTAAATGGGACGATAGTGACAATTACGTTGAATTCCAAGTTTCGGAGATAATGTTGCCTCAAGGATTGAGGTTTCAATTGTTGGTTGAGGCTATAATGTCCCGGTTAGGAATAGTAGGTAATTTTGATCATCCTGAAATTTTTTCATGTATAGGGTCGCAATATTATATAAAGAGGGGTATGAAATTATCAAACGACAAGGATGTTAGTTGGTTTATGAACACTATTTCTAGTGTTTCATCAAGTAGTTGTTCACTAGTAGTCGATTGCAGTAATAGCCTTTCAGTTATAGTGAACAATTTTTTTACTATTTCAATTGTTTGTCTTTTTTAGACTCGATCATATTTTATAGAATTTCAAGTTTCATATCTGTTTATGTATGGTATATATCAATACCATGTTTTTCTTACCTGCTTTCATATGGTATGCAAACGAACGACATGTACAGTCAACCTAAATATAAGTTGATAGTATACACACAATTTGCTACACAAACCATATATGTCCCGTTACCAAACAAAACTTTTTGCAAATCTCACTCCACTTTCTTTAAACAAGTTTAGTGGAATGCTCAAAATAACTAAACTTCATGCAAAGCTAACTCCACTCTCTTTATTCCACAATTACAAATTTCATATATGTCTATATTTGGTATTTAAAGGGCACAACATAGTGATCAATAGCAACCTCTACAATCTCCATATTTATCTTGCAATAGACCAACATGGTGCAGGAAGAGTTTCACACAGTAATTTTGGTGTGGTAACCATTTGTAAACACCTGCTAATGAAAATAATTCTCATTAACAGCAGTCTGTTTAAATATCATATAAGTTTCATACATGTCTATACTTGAAAAAAATGAACAAAATATACCCTTGACTAATTGTTAAAATCCCTTCATACACCTGATTTCATTCAGTATCACAATTTCGTTCTCTTTCGATTTATTTTTCGGTTTCCTTGTTGAGCTTCCAAGAAGCCTTTGGCTCCTTCTTACGTCTCTATCTGGTATTTGCCTTATCCTCACCATACTAAATTTCACAGTAAAAATCAAAAAGGTAAAATCATACACATATAAATACATCATAAAGACATTCATTCATGTATATAAAAATGTCACATATTTTTCATACAGAACCTCAATAGAATAGAACAAAATAAGAAAAAAAGTAGGTTCACAACTTTTAATAAGAATTATTCAACAATTTGGAAATTCACAATTTGGAAAATCATAATAGGCTAGAATTCCCAATCTGTTTTGCTACTTGAATCGACATGCTTTAATTGAGAAACCTGTATGAAAAGTGCTCAAATCACTTTTCAAACACTGCCCAAACCCCAAAATACAGTGCAGTCGCTCGAATCACTGCCCAAACCTCAAAATACAGTGCAGTCGCTAAAATCACTTCCCAATCGGTTAATTTAAGTGAGAATCCCCTATGAAAAGTGCAAGACTATAACAATAAAGTTCAAAGCTAACATTTGTATGAAAAGTAAGGAGGGTATGAGAATTTTGTGAACCGAAACCCCCAAATTCATACAGTGCAGTGGCTCGAATCACTTCCCAATCGGTTAATTTAAGTGAGAATCCCCTATGAAAAGTGCAAGACTATAACAATAAAGTGCAAAGCTAACATTTGTATTCTAAGTAAGGAGGGTATGAGATTTTTGTGAACTGAAACCCCCAAATTTATACAGTGCAAGGCTACTCATGTGGAAAAAGGGAGAAAACAGAGCAATGGATAACAGAAGGGGATGAACAATGGAAGACATGCAAAATACTGAACCGAAATCCCCCAAAATAGTAAATCGTACCTTTCTTCACCGTTAAACCCACCTCTTGAACGCTTGGAGAAGACGAGAGAAGACGAAACCCTAACGATACAGTAGAAGGAAGAAGACGATAGCGGGAACGAGAGAAGACCGTAGCCGAAGGAAGGAAGAAGCGTGATTTTGGAGGATTTTTTTCAAATTCCATATACAAATTTCTTTTCCATTTCCGTAATTTCTTTTTCTTTTTCTTTTTTTTAAATCAGAGGGTCAAAATGGTAAAATGGCCACAATTTAAAAAAACGGGCTGGACACAATTGAAATTTGCAAAAGTTTTGGACAAAAGTGAAATATATGGGCTGATTTCAGCCCATTCTTGTAAAAACCCCTTTATTTTAGGGTACCGAGGAAATCTCTTATTCTTAAAAATCTTTTCAATTTTAGTAATTTTGTCACGATGATTATGTGTTCGGATGCTTTTGAAAATAAATATTTTTTTTCTTAAAAGTGGAGTGCTTGTTATCTACATATTGGCTAAATAGCCATGGGGCATGTGCCCCCAAACTTCATCGAATATCTATTATATAGTTAAGAATATAGAGTTTTTTTTTTTTTTTTTTGTTGAGTTCAACATTTGGGGTGGGGGATTCGAACCTCTGACCTCTTGGTCGAGAGTAGATGCCAATTACCACTGAGTTATACTCGCTTTGACAGTTAAAAAACATAGAGTTAAATTGGTTCTTAAAAGTAAAAAATAGTCATTGGCATGTTGGTTCATCCACTATCCATAAATATGTGCCCCTCCTGGTTCTTAAAAGTAAAAAATAGTCATTGGCATGTTGGTTCATCTCATGATCAAACCCCACCTCTTCATTATATATATTTATTTTACTGTTAATGCCTAATTAACTTACCTAATATATATATATATATAATAATAAAAAACAAGACTAAATCATAATTAATTTTGTAAGTTAGTCAGGACCGATTTAGGTTTTTGGAAAATCCTTCGAAATGGGGATCATCATCAGCCTAGGTGCTGGGTTTAAGGTAGAAGGAAAACAAAACCGATTGGGAATGCTGTCTTGCAACCTGACGAAGATGAGCATGGAAGAACTATTAGAAGAATGGAAAATTTTCAATCTGATGGATGAAGAGAAAGGCAACCATATCGAGTTGAACCAAACGAAATTCAAGATATCAATAAGCAAATGGAACATTGTATATTTGGGAAGCAATTCTTGCAAACAGAAATATCTCAGCTACGTCAATCAAGAATGCTTTATCAGGAGCATAGAAAACGAGGAGCAAATTCAATACTGAAACCATAGGGAAAAATCTCTTCTTGTTCAAATTTGAAAAACAGATGGATATTTGACAAACATTTAGTGGTTCTTGAAGAACCAAGAGCAAACCAAAGAATTCAAGACATAGAGTTTTAAAGAAGCCGCATTTTGGATAAGACTAATGAATCTTCCAATAGGATATAGGAACAGATCATTAGCAGTTAAAATCGATAATATAGCATGGGCAAATTTTTGGAATATGATGAAGATATTAACTGGTGCAACGACACGAGGCTAAGAGTGAAAATTGACATAACCAAACCAATCAAGAGGAGATTCATGTTAAAGGCCGATGGTATTAAATATGACTATTGGATAGAAATCAGATATGAAAGGTTCCCAGATCTCTACTTTGGTTGGGGAAGAATTGGTCACAATGTGAAGGAATATATGCACAACAAAAATGAGGAAATGTCTGAATAAAAAAATACGAGTTTGGGAACTGGCTAAAATTCCAAGGGTTCACCAAACCAAAAACAAGAAACCAGATTCACCAACAAAGAATGAGGAAAGCCTAGATGAAGACCAGATGGAAGAAGTTTATGTAAGGAAAGGATCAATGGAGAAAGGAAGAAAATCATCACTGGAAAACTGCGAGAATAAAACAGAGGCACTAAAATCTGGAGATAATAATACGGTTGATCAAGAAGGGGAAAGCTTCAGCGAATCTTACCAAAATATGGCTTTAAGCCTAAATGAAAATGAAACTGCAGAAAACCAAAAAGCTGTAAATGTAGAGATTCCTGAAGAGGCCAAGATGAAGGGCAAAAATAAAAATATTGCAGTGGAATTTGAATTTTAAAAAATGTCGAATAGGTCAAGGACTTATTAGAGAGAAAATCAAAAGTTGGGAGAACTATTTGATACTCTTTAAAGTTCAAGGACCTTCATCAAAAAAAAAAAAAAAAGTTCAAGGACTTATTAGAAACAAAATTGAAAGTTCGAGGATTTATTTGAAACTTTTTAAAATTTTAGGGACTAAATTAACACAACCCTGAAAGCTTAGGGACTAAACATGTAATTTAACCAACTATATTTAAAACATATTATATATTTTTTATTGAAAAAAAAATCTAGAAGGTACTACCTCTATAGAAAGTTGTAGCTCCCCAAAAGAAATAAGAAAGTACCATGTGTTTCATATGTCACAACAATTATTTAGAGGTAAAAAAAACATAAATAAAAGAAGGGGAAAAAAAGTTAATTTCAACCGAGTATCCGAGGCACAAAGACTCAATAACTTAGGGGCCGTTTGGTGCAAGGGTTTTGGAGATGGGAATGGACAAGAGTTTCTGATACCCTTGTTTGTTTCAAGGTTTCTGTGGTGGGCCCAGGAAATAAACGATTCTCATACATCATTTATGCCCATAAGCAAGAGTTTTCTATGCCCTTGCAAAAGCATGTGTTTTCTCTTTGCTCATCCCTTCTTTTTTATTTTTATATGCAATTTTATTAACTAATGGATACTAAATTAAAAAATAATATAATAGATTATTTAATTAGATTAAATAATAATTTGTCAAGAATTTCAATTTTTTTTTAAACAAATACTTAGTCCAAGTTTATTAAGGGATGTAATTACATACTTACTAAAATTATAATTAATTAGTTAACATTATCGAAAATATATTTAATTATTGAATTAAAATTATTTAAATGATTTTAGTATAAAAATTCATTTTTCAATAATTATAATTAATTACTTATTGATTATTTATTATCAATTAATTATTTTTTTGGATTTCTTTATAATAAATAAATAATCATATTATTATTAAAATATTTATTTAATTAATTTTTATGGATACAAATATATTAAATTATTGTAATTAAGGATATTTATTAAAAAAATAATTAAATAATTTTAATTAGTTAAATTAACATAGTTTATCCAATTAAAATTATTTCATGATTATTGATTCATTAATTTTTATTAATAGTTTGAATTAATTTTGATTATTTTATTGATTAATTTATTAAAATTACATAAAGTTTACCTGATTAATTCTAAAAAATAAATACAAACATAATTCGCTCTCATAAAATCCTGATGACATTCTCATGCACAACCAAACACAGTTATCTTTGATTTCCAGTAATCTTATTCCCAGGCATCCTTTATTCCTAGGCATCTATAAAACCTTAAACCAAACGACCCCTTAGTGGTTGCAATACTTAAGAAGTCATTACAATAATTTATTGGTTAGCAATATGGTTTTTACATTCCCTCTTTTGCCCTTAAATCTTTAAAAAATTCCCATTTTGTCCGAAGAAGAAGAAGAAAGATTGCACTCCCATATGTCACAACAATTATTTAGAGGTAAAAGAAAAAACAAAAATAAAAGAAGGAAAAAAAAAACTTTAACTTCAACAGAGTATCCAAGGTACAAAGACTCGATGACTTAGCACTGGTAAGTTTTTTTCTTTTCTGAAATAAAAATAACATTAATGATCAATAGTTAATACACCTACCCTCATAAATGCTTCATTATTGATCAAGAGTTAGTACACCCATCCTCACAAGACTTAAAAATTCAATACAAAAAGTAATTGATTAGGTCCCGTTTGATAACCATTTTGTTTTTTGTTTTTGGTTTTTGAAAATTAAGCTTAAAAACACTACTCCCACACATAAGTTTCTTGATTTTGTTATCTATTTTCTTCTTATGTTTTCAAAAACCAAGGCAAATTTTGAAAACTAAAAAAAGTAGTTTCCAAAAACTTGTTTTTGTTTTTGGAATTTGGCTGGGAAATTAAATCTGTCATTGACAAATATGCAAACCATGATAAGAAAAATGGGAAAAAAACAAGCCTAATTTTCAAAAACCAAAAACCAAATGGTTATCAAACGGGACCTTAGCAGTTTCGTTTTTACATTCCCTCGTTGTCCTAAATCTTTCGAGAACTCTCATTTTGTCCCAGATCCAAAATTTGATGTGGGATGGCTATATAGATTTTTTTTAGTCACATTGGTGTGTATATTGATATTAGTTTATATAATTTGATATTAAATTAGTTAAATTATAAATTTTACCCTAAAATTCTTAAGACCGTGTTTAATAAGATCCTGATTTAAAAAAAAATTGTAATAGATCTTTAAACTTTCAATTTTGTGCCTAGGGTGCGTTTGGTAGGTGATCTAAAAATAGAAATATGAAAACAAGGGATTCAATGAAAACATAGTTGTATTTCATGTTTTCGGATATGTGTTTGATAGCAGATTCAAAAATTGGATTCCAATTTCAAAAATTGTTCAAAATGTGTTTGATAATATATTTATAAACCATAGACTATTTGTAGTTATCAACTAAATATTAAGTTGAATATAAACTATTATTAATTAATTTATAAACATTTTATATGTTATAAATTTTGTATAATTATTATTTTATAACACATTATATTATACAAATTTTAATTTCACAAAAATGAATTGAGTTTATAACATGAAATATTATATTTATTAAAGTTTTTATTTTTTTTTTAATTTAATTCTGCATTTAAAATTTTGGGTAAAATACCTTTTTGGTCCCTCATGTTTCAAGGTCGTTTCCAATAGGTCCCTAGGTTTGAAAATTGAACAATCAAGTCCCCACTGTTTAAAAAATGCTTCTATTGAGTCCCTGGACCGTTAATTTTTTTAACGGTGATGACGTGGCAGTAACGGTGCTGACATGGCATATTTTAAAATTATTAAAATATTAATTTTTAATTAAAATAGTAATATATTAATATATTAAAATAAAAATAACAATAAGTTTTTTTTTTTAAAAAAATACTCTTTCTCTCTCCCCCACCCACCCCTTCTTCCCGAACCTCCTTCTTCCCCTTTCCCTTTCTTTCTCTCTCCTTTCCACCTCCCTTGTCGGCGATAGACACGGCGGCGACGGCGGCGGCTTCTCCATCCTCCCTTTCTTTCTTTCCTTTTCTTTCTCCCTCCTTTCCCCCTCCCTTCCCTACCGCTGTCATTGCCGATGACCCACCACCATCGCCGTCGTCGCTGTCGACGCCGCCGGCGGCCCGCTGCCTCTACAAGCCTATCGCCGCCGATGA
This sequence comes from Luffa aegyptiaca, assembly GCA_017139565.1. NCBI lineage: Eukaryota > Viridiplantae > Streptophyta > Magnoliopsida > Cucurbitales > Cucurbitaceae > Luffa > Luffa aegyptiaca. The sequence goes on from CM029397.1 coordinate 39,346,245, forward strand.
CCACGCCACATCTTTCTTCTCCTCCTTATCTTTTTCTTCTTCTTCAGATTTCAGAATACCCACCCCCTTCCCTTTCTTTTTCCTCTTCTTCAAAACCAAACCCACCCCCACCCACCCCTTCTTTTTCTTCTTCTTTAATTTTTCCAAATCAAACCCACCCCCTTTCTTTTCTTCTCCTTCAAAACGAACCCATCCATTTATCTTCTTCTTCCTCTTCAAAACAGTACCCAACCCCACCCTTCTATTCTTCTTCTTCTTCAAAACCGCAAACCCACCTCACCCCTTTCTTCTTCTTCAAAAGTCCAAACCCACCCCACCCCTTCTCCAAATCAAACCCCAAAAACAGAATCCTACCACCCCACCCCCTTCTTCTTCTTCAAAAACCCAACCCCATGCCCTTTTTCTTCTTCAAATCTAAACCCAAAAAACAAAAATTAATAACCCACCCCACTTGAAATCTAAAAATAATAAAAACTCAGAAGAAGAAGAGAAGGTGGCGGAAGAAGTAGATGGAGAAGCCGTCGTCGCCGTCGCCGTCGCGTCCATCGCCGGCAAGGGAAGGGAGGTGGAAAGGAGAGAGAAAGAAAGGGAAAGAAAGGGAAAGGGGAAGAAAGGGGGTTCGGGAAGAAGGGGTGGGTGGGGGAGAGAGAAAGAGTATGTTTTTTTTTAAAAAAAAACTTATTATTATTTTTATTTTAATATATTTAATATATTATTATTTTAATTAAAAATTAATATTTTAATATTTTTAAAATATGCCACGTCAGCACTGTTACCGCCACGTCATCACCGTTAAAAAAATTAACTGTCCAGGGACTCAATAGAAGCATTTTTTAAACAGTAGGGACTTGATTGTTCAATTTTCAAACCTAAGGACCTATTGGAAACGACCTTGAAACATGAGGGACCAAAAAGATATTTTACCCTAAAATTTTCAAATTCAAAATCTGGATACAAACATAAAAAAGTTGTTTTCAGAATTTCCACTATTTGGATCAAAGAATCCGAAAACAGTTTTCAAAAACACATCTACCAAACGCATATTCACTGAATTCAGTGAATCTGAAAACATAAAACAGAATCCAGATTGCCTACCAAGCAGGCCCTTAAAGACCAATCAAACTCTTTCTTTAAATTCGAAAGTCTATTTGATACAACTTTCAGAGTTCATAAAACAACTTATAATTTAATCAATAAATCTTCGATAAGAAGTAGAAATAAACTTTCTATATAAATATATATAGAGGGGAAAAATGTAACTTGAAATAAAAATTAATTAAAATTTATCCTTTCATAAGATTTACCGTTAAAAAATATTTTATTCATTTTCATCTTTATTTGACTTCAAGTAAAGAAAAATAAAAAAAATAATTAAAAAATTAAAAAGCTCATGTCAAGTTTTGGCGCCATTGTCGGGGAAAGGGGCGTATATTTTTCTTTTTCTTTTGAGTTTTTGTTTTAATCCTTTGTCTCTTGTTGCAATTTATGAATACTCGTTCCTTGCATGTAGGAAATGGAGATACATTTCGGAGATAGCGAGGGAAGAGAGGAGGTTAAGAAGAGATCAGGCAAAAGAAAAAGATGGTGAGCTTCACGAAGATATCCAAGAAAACCTCGGCAAGCCTGTTCAAGAAGATATAAATATGGTGGAGTGCACTTTAAGGCATCTTGCAGCCCCAGATCTGAATCACCAACCTCTGTGCATCACCTACACTGAAACCAAATGTGACTTTGAATGAAAGTTTGGTTTAATTCATCATCTCCCTATTTTTCGTGGTAGTGCAGGTCAGGACCCGCATAAGCACTTGAAGGAATTTCATATTGTGTGTTCGGCCATGAAACCTCACGAAGTCACAAAGGAGCAAATCAATCTCTGAGCATTCCTATTATCTTTAAAGGACCAAGCAAAGGATTGACTCTACTACCTACCATCTAGGGCGATCACCACGTGTAACAAGATGAAGAGACTTTTCCTGGAAAAGTTTTTCACTGCTAGTCGTGCTTCGAATATCAGAAAGAAGATAACCGACATCACTCAGATCTCCGGGAAAACTCTGTACGAGTATTGGAAGCACTTCAAGTGACTTTGCGCTAGTTTCCCCCACCATAAGATCTCCAACCAGTTACTTATCCAGTATTTCTACAGGGGACTTCTCCCCATGGATCGGAGCATGATAGATGCAACGAACGATGGAGCATATATTGGTGAACAAGACTCCCATGGAGGCAAGACAGTTGATCTCCAGCATGGTCGATAACTCCTAGCAGTTTGGCACGATGACCCCTTCAGCTCCAGTTCAGAGTGTTCAATTTTATGAGATATGTGAGCTGAAAATTAAAATCTCTAATTTAACTAAATTGGTGAGCCAAATTGTTGTAGGGCAAACGCAGGTGGCGAAGACTTATGGAATTTGTTCCACTTTCGCCTATGTGATCGATGCTTATCCCCAACTTCAACAGGATGGGGAGGTCAATGTCATTGGAAGGTATGCGAGCAACCCCAATCAGAACTAAAGGCCATATAACTCGTACGGTAACACGTTCAATCTGGGATGGAGGGATCATCCCAACTTCAGCTACAGGAATCAAAATCATCAGAAGCCTCTCGTCTTTAAACAGAATCAGGTCTAAACTTCGAGTTCTGGCTCAAGTATGTCTTTGGAGGACATGGTAAAGAGCTTAGCTAATAGTTCTCTTAAATTTCAATAGGAGACAAGGAACGAGATGCAAAATCTAGGCAACCAAATTACCCAACTCGCCACTTAAGTCAACAAGCTCGAGATCTAAAGTTTGGAAAAGCTCCTGGCACAACCTCAAGGGAAAGCGCCATTAGTATTGAGAGTGGAGCCTTTCGATCATTCCAGCCATCTATACACCCATTCCAAACCCCAGTGATTTCAGATAGAAGAAACAAATTAAAATTTGGAAAAGAGATGAGGTAACTTCTACCCATTCCATTGCTCTTATTAATTCTAATCCTATTGTATTTTCTCTTAGTAGGATGGCTTCTCCGTCGTCTAAGAAGGGAGAAAACAATCAGGACGCTCTTGAAGTGTTCATGAGGGTAGAAGTGAACATCCCTCTACAAGGTCATGCAACAAGGTAGGGAAGAGATTAGTGAAAACGTTTCTATGCTTATATCTCATTCGATGCATGAAAAGTGTCTTGATCCTGGCATGTTTTCCTTTCCATGTATGATCGGTTCTCATAAATTAAACACACCATGTTAGATTTAGGCACTTCGATCAATGTGATGCTCATATATCTTTGTCATGAGCTCGGATTGTCAAATCTTCATGATTCAAGCATTATTATTCAGTTAGTAGATAGATTGTGCATTAGACCTCTAGGGATATGCAAAAATGTTTGGATTAAGGTCGAGGATCTAGTCTTTCTTGCGGACTTTTTATATTCTAGCTAGATATGCCTACCTCTTCTAGTACTTCGTTTACTTTTCTACTTTTAGGCCAACCTTTCATGAAAACGACCAAGGTTGTCATAGATGTCGACGAAGGAGTAGTCTCGGTAGGATTCCAAGATAAGACTTTGCATTTTAGGGCGTTAGAAGAGTTTGATTGCCTTAATTCCTCTTCTATCAAATATTACATGTTGATTCTTCTTTTCCTTTTTAATGATAATGATGTTAATGATAGATCTTATGCATATGTTAAGAATGAATCTCATGTTTCTTCTGTTGTAAATGATCATGTTTGTGATGGAACTATCTACGATGTGATTGAGGACTATAGTGCACCATTTTCTGAGCTTTCTGGTCAATCATCTTATTACATTTCTACTGACTCCAGGACTGAGCACACTATGTGACTGAGCGCACTATGTGCCAGCCCTCTGTTTGTGCTAATCTATAAACGCAAGTTCCTCATGTTTTAAAGAAGAAAATGGATAAGAAGGACTTCATGTGGGCTTGAGATGTGAACTCACGCTGATAAGGGTCTGGGAGAATCCCGTCGAGCAACCAACGTTAAGAATGTGCACTTCTCAGAGACAGTCGAGTGACAAAATTTCTTTCTTTCGTTTGTTTTCTTTATTCCCGCTTTGTTTGCTTTCTTTATTTCTTTGTTGCTTTCTTGTTTTTAGCTTTCTTTAGTTTGTTTGCTTTTTGGTTTTTGTAGAATTTCGACTTTTGAGAAAAGGAGATCATTTTGGAGATGATTACCCACCCTTTCAGCCATCGCTTGTTCAAAATGAACATCATTTTGGAGATGTTCAAAGTGCCTATGTTCTAAGCATCGGGTTATATCTCTATGCTTTCATTTTTTAGCTTGTATATATGTTGGATGATTTGGATGTTATTTGTATGACGATGAGAATCCATGATGTGCTTAATTGTCAATTTTATTGTCTTCGATGAGTTGTAAGCATGTTGCCCCAAAATTGAGTTTTTTTTTTTTCTAGGATTTTCTTGCTTTAGTGGAGCACATAGCATGATTAGAGTTGGATTTGAAAGCTTAGAAGAGAATTATTAGATTTATATGTCTGTTGTCACTCGATAGGTGCAAGGATGAGCTTGAGAGTAATTTTTTTGCAAATTAGCATGTATTGCCTTTCCTAGGAAAAAGATTAACATTTATGAGCGATAAGGGGTAAAAATAAAAGAGAAAGTAACATTTGTCTTTCCTAGGATTTTTATGCATTTCGATTGATTATGTTCTGATGAATTTTTTGTCTTTGATTTCATTTTCCAGGCATGTATGATTTATTGAATTATATATACATATATATAACACACATACATATACATATATCTTTTTCTACACACATTTCATTTTTTTTTCATAAGTAAAACTCACAAGGGCCAAGAAGAAAGAGGGGTGAAAAACATAGATAATAAACAGGGGATCTAAACGACAAGAAGAAAAAATTGTTTGCAACAAACCCTACAATAAAAAATCTAAACTAAGGTGTATATGCACATAAAGATAGACAAAAGCTCACTTTTTAAAATAGAAAAGAAAAAAAAAAACCATGACAGTAACAGTATCAAACTTCTAATGCCTTTATTTTCATTAATTCATTCTTTTCTTAGGGTATTTGAGGAAGACAAAAAGAGGATTAAAGGTTGGAATCAAGAACATTAAACTCACTCGTTTCAGGTGCGAATCGTTAGACAAAAGTCCTACCAAATGCAACCTACAAGTCAGTTAGAATCTTTATTGTGTTTTGGATTTTTGATTTATGTAGAGGGTGTTTGGCTACTTTTAATTTTATTTTATTTCATTTTTTTGTAAATCTTCCTCGGTGTGGCTCTCGCGCTATGTGCATCTCTCCTTTGTGTATCTTTTAAGCCGAGAAATTGGGGTTTATAAAGCTAATTTCATTTATGCTTTTGTGCATACTAGTTTTCAATTTGAAAGCCATGTCAAAAAGAACTAATACCCATAAAAGAAAGAAACTTTTGACAACCATAACTTGATTCCTCCTACTCAATAAGGAAAGAAACATCAAAAAGAAAAAAAAAAAAACATAAATAAAGGCATATGTTGTGGTTTTAGACACGTTACTAAACACAAAGTAACTTTTACCCACACACGCAACGGAAAGAATCGGAGTTTAAGGAATCAATCAAAGAAAGAAAGCAAACGCACAGAGAAAAACAATGACGGAGTATTTCCAGATGAAGAATTAAGGTAGAAGAAGGTAAAGTAGAAAGAACACAAAGTTTAAGTGGTTCAGCCAATGTGGCCTACATCCACTGTAAGGAGCAGCTTTACTAGAGGGAAATCTTGGAGACTTTTACACAGCACTCAGAAATGAAATCTCACTCTCTCTTTCTGATTTTGTACTCTGTCCAGTTACAGCATTTACAGTGTATTTATAGAACTGTCTGAGAAACTAAATTGGTTTCAGCAGTAACTGTATAACTACTTCAAATCTCCACCTTGAAACAAATTTAGGCGAAGGAATGAGCTGCTCCTCATATTCTTGTTCATCCTTTCTCTGGTAAATCAAACCCAATCAGCTCAAGACATTTTCTGAATTTTAGCTGTGATAAGGGTTTTGTTAACATATCAGCTGCATTGTCTGAAGTATGTATCTTCAAAACTTCAATTTCTCCTTTCTCAATTTGTTCTCGCACAAAATGGAACTTTATGTCGATATGCTTTGTGCGATTATGAAACTGCTGATTTTTTGACAAATATATTGTACTTTGGTTGTCACAGTAAATTTTTACTGTTGTTTGTGAAATGCCAAAGTCTTTTAGGAGCCCTTTAAGCCATAATCCCTCTTTTACAGCTTCTGATAAAGCAATAAATTCTGCTTCAGTTGAAGATAGAGCTACCACTGGTTGAAGGGTTGCTTTCCAACTTAGAAGATTTCCTCCAAGAAGGAACAAATACCCTGTCAATGATCTTCTTTTGTCCAAATCACCAGCATAATCTGAGTCCACATATCCGTAGATCTCATTAGGATAGTCATCACTGCTTTTATATTCAAGTCTAGCTCCAGTAGACCCTTTAAGGTATCTCAATACCCATTTTGCAGCTTCCCAATGTCTTTTACCTGGATTTACCATGTATCTGCTGATTAAACTCGTGGCATATGACAAATCTGGCCTTGTAGAAACCATTAAATACATAAGGCTTCCAACAACTTGAGAATAAGGTACATTTGTCATAAACTTCAAGTGCTCTTCTTCTTCTGCCTTAGGTGAATTTGCAGAAGATAACTTGAAGTGTTGAGCCAATGGAGTTGTAACCGCTTTAGCATTTTCCATACTAAATTTCTTCAGAACTTTCTCAGCATACACAAATTGACTAATTTGTAGAATTCCTTCTTTTCTTCTTCTCATGATTTCAATGCCCAAAATTCGCTTAGACTCACCCAAGTCCTTCATGTCAAATTCTCTTTTAAGAGATAATTTCACCTTTTTCAGTACTTCTTTTGACTTGCTTGCTAAGAGCATGTCATCAACATACTGTAAAAGAAATACATTGTCAGTATAGGAATTACAGTTTATATAGACGCAACTGTCATATGAGCTTCTTCGAAAATCAATCTTAGCCATATAATCATCATTTGTAGCTTCAATCCTCTTGTGAACATTTGATCCACTGATAGCCTCATCAAAAGTAGTAGGTTCTAGCTTATTTAGAAAACCATCTACATTTAAAGCCATGTTAATACAATCAGCCTCTTCATACCTTGCTGGAGGTTTGATGTTTCTTCTCTGTCTATCTCTTGCTAGAGAATATTCTTGAAGGTTTGAATGTTCTTCTGGAAGTTCTTCACCTTCCTGAACTTCATGTGACACTTCTTCAACAATTACAGTGTCTTTGTGAGAAGTAGATGGAAGTTGCTCCACCTCAATTCTTGTTTTCAAGGTTTGATTGTCATTTTCTGATTGCATCTCCTTCAACATGAACATTTCTTCCTCTCTGAATGTAACATCTCTGCTGTTCACACATTTCCTCTCTATTGGATGTCATAACCGAAACCCTTTTACACCATCTGTAAAACCGACAAACATACATTTTACAGCCCTTGGTTTCAATTTACCTTGACTTTGATGTACAAAGCCCACACATCCGAATACTCTCAGATTATCGAGCTTAGGAGGATGTTTACTCCACCTTTCTTCTGGAGTTAACAGATTGATAGAGGAATGAGGACATCTGTTCAATGTATACACTGTATATGAAGATGCTTCTGCCCAGAATTTCTCAGGAAGCATTGCATCAGAAAGTAAACATCTTACCCTTTCCATGATGGTTCGATTGAGTCTTTCTGCCACCCCATTCTGTTGAGGAGTGTATCTAACAGTTTTGTGACGCAATATTCCATGTTCTTTACAAAATTTATCAAATTCTTCATTACAAAACTGTAGGCCATTATCAGTTCTCAAACATTTTACATGCCTTGAGGTTTGTTTCTCAACAAGTGACTTCCATTCTTTAAATCTTTCTAAAGCCTGATCTTTAGTCTTTAAGAAATAAATCCAGCTCTTCCTAGAATAGTCATCGATAAAAGATAAGAAATACCTGGAACCACTTAATGACGGTGTATTTGCTGGCCCCCAAAGATCCGAATGAATGTAATCAAGGATCCCCTTTGTTGTATGTTGGGCTTTAATGAAATTTTGTCTTGTAGCTTTACCAAGAACGCAGTGTTCACAGAATTTCAATTCATCACACACACCTTGAGGTAAAATTCCTTGCTTGGCAAGAACTTGTAGTCCTTTGTTGCTTATATGAGAGAGACGTTTGTGCCATAAATCTCCTTCCGTTAAACTGTCATTTGTGACTACCAAGGCTGTTTGAATCATCTCCACGTCTTTAATTACATAAAGACCATTCATTTTCACACCAACCAGCACCGTTTTGGAATCTTTCATGACTTCAAAAGTTCCTCCAAATCCTCTGTATTCGCAGCCAATGGAATCCAACATTCCCAAAGATATCAAGTTCCTTTTTAATGTAGGAACATGCCTCACATTTCTGAGAAGCTTTACAGAACCATCTCTGAGTTTAAGGGATACAGAACCAATACCAACAACATTACAAACATGGTTGTTTCCCATGTAAACAACCCCTCCATCCCATTCACGATAGGTACTAAACCAACCTTTTGATGGAGTCATGTGGAAAGAACATCCAGAATCCAAGATCCAATCCTGTTTCTCCAAGGCTTCATTTTGCTTAGATGACCGATCAGAAGTTGCTAAGGCATCAGAATAAGTGAGAGAATTCTCTCCCACGGATGCTTCGGCTGGTTTACCCTTCTTGCTCTTCTGATTCTGCTTTCTTTTAAGAAAGAAGCAGTTTTTCTTGAGATGTCCATCTTTATGACAGAAATTACACCGTATTTTGGACTTCCCAGCTTTGTCATCATCACCTTGGTTCTTGTTGTCTTTCCCGTTTTGTTTGCTTTTCCCCTTAGAAAAGAGACCCTCAGAATTAGAAATCTCTTTCTTTTGAGTTTGAAGTTCCAACTCTCTTGTTCGAACTGCAGATACAATGTCATCGGTGGTTATTTTCTCTCTTCCATACTTCAAGGCTACTTTAACTTCTCTGTAATTGTCTGGTAGTGAATTCAATAAGATGAAAGCCTCATTTTCATCTCCAAGCTTATCTCCAATAGTCTTGAATTCAGACGAAAGCTTCTTAAAATCATCAAGATTATCAGTCATAGACTTACTTGGATCCATCTTGTATGTAAAAAATCTTTCCCTCAAATATGCTTTGTTGGGAAGATCTTTAGTGAGATATAACTCATGTAGCTTCGTCCAAATCTTGTAGGCGGTGTCTTGATCCAACACTTGTCTAAGAACATTGTTGCTAAGGTTTAAAACCAATGTTCCATATGCCGCTTCTTGCATATTGTCCTTTTCGTCTTGAGTCATCGTGGTTGGGAGTTCTTTTGGGTCTTGAATAGCCTTTAACGCCTTTTGCTGTCCAAGAATGGCTTTGATCTTTGCTTTCCACAGATCAAAATCTCCCTTGCCATCAAATTTCTCAATGTCATACCTTGCTACTGCCATTTCTTCAGTTTCTTGAATTTCTCGAGTTCTTGAATTCTTCAAGAATCTTGCTATTTCCTCTTCTTTGATCAATGCAGGCTCTGATACCAATTTGTTGTGGTTTTAGACACGTTACTAAACACAAAGTAACTTTTACCCACACACGCAGCGGAAAGAATCGGAGTTTAAGGAATCAATCAAAGAAAGAAAGCAAACGCACAGAGAAAAACAATGACGGAGTATTTCCAGATGAAGAATTAAGGTAGAAGAAGGTAAAGTAGAAAGAACACAAAGTTTAAGTGGTTCAGCCAATGTGGCCTACATCCACTGTAAGGAGCAACTTTACTAGAGGGAAATCTTGGAGACTTTTACACAGCACTCAGAAATGAAATCTCACTCTCTCTTTCTGATTTTGTACTCTGTCCAGTTACAGCATTTACAGTGTATTTATAGAACTGTCTGAGAAACTAAATTGGTTTCAGCAGTAACTGTATAACTACTTCAGCATACATAATGGATAGCTGCTAATTTAGCAAAATAACAATAAAAAAAAGGAAAAAGCACACATGTGATCAGATTAATAACAACCAAATTTCATTACAACAAATAATAACAACAAGCACAAAAAATATGCATAAACACAGTATTAATTCGAATCTATATCCATAAAAAAAAGAAAACATAAAAAGCAAGCTGGTCAAAATACATGGCTAGACAAAGGTGAAGTAAATAAGACCTATTATGCCTTTGTGCTAACTCCACTTGATTCAGCATGAGCCGTCAGTTGGCGAAATTGTTGGTTTTTTGCGTTTTCCCTCGCAGTTGTGGCATCGTAAGTTTGTTTTGTATAACCAATATGATGCATCAAAAACCAAACATGAGTGAGCAAATCACCTCCATGTCCAAGTTGCTCGATGTGATCATATGATTTGCAGTCACATGCAACATTAGCAAGCATCTCTATCCATTCAGCGCTGATTAACTCCCACCTCGCATGTTCTTCTAGCTCTTGAAGTCGTTGAGCCAAAAAGCAACCATGTTTGAACGCGGAGTGAATTCTCAAATCTTCAAGATGTCTATAGGAAAGGTCGTCCAAGACCAGATCTTGCAATATATATTTACAAGCGTCCTCAACTTCTCCAAACGCCTCTAGAAATTTATTGATTTCATTAACAGTAGCATAAATCCTAGTTCGATTCATCCCATTGGAGAATAATGAATTACGATTCACTAAAAGTAAAAGGTACGTCAGATAATGAGACAACAATTTGGCGTCTTCAAGAAGAGAACAATCCAAACCCTTTTTTTTATGATCAAAATAATAGCAAACTTCTGTGGCTATATGCCAAAGGAGTATGCTTTGAGCAGAATCCAATTTCATGCTCCAGCAAAGGTTACGATCATAAAATAAACGCTTTGTTAGAACCCAAGAAAACGGGGTCTCATAATATTTCTCGTCTTTATAAACCATGCATATTAGCATCTCCTGTAAGTGTTCAAAGATCCTTTTTTTAAGCCCATCAGAGATTGGTTGTGAAATCGTCATGATTTTGGTAGTGTAAAAGTTTCTGAAGAACTTGTGATCTCCACCATTTATATCTTAAAAGCAATGAGATAGAAGATTGTATTGTGGAACAGAATTTGACCACCTTTTCTTCGATCCAAAACCATAGATAGCGTTCAAGGTCAAACGAGCCAGAATGTTATCGATTTTGCTCAACCAAACTACACACCAATCAGAACAAAGAAACGAAAAAAGGGAATAGATCTCAACACCCAAAGCTCCAAAAAGCAAGATAAATGTCAAATACACATCGACTAAAGGATACCTGTGCTTATTACTCGTACAAAAGGCAATGATGGCAACAACAATGGAAGATAAACTAATAAGGCGAAGGAGAGCTCCCCAACGAGTATGGATGAGAGAGGCTTCTGTGTAGAAAAAGTCATGCAAAAATCCAAGCTCAAGCTCAACCACTTTGCAAGCAGTTTTAAAATTACAATTATGAAAGTAGAGAACGTTTTCTTTGAGATCATCGAAGCTCAGAATCAAATCTACAAACACCCATTTGTTTTTCTGGAATAAGTTGTATGCAATATCAAGTATCTGAATGTCATTGAAACGAGACGATCCCACACGAATTCGTTTGAGTGATTTAAAATCAGGATAGTTCGAGATATCAAATGGTTTTAAAGGAACAACTTGATCACGCAAGCGCTGGAAAGAAGTAGATCTCAAGGCCCAGGTTCTCTCACCATATTTGATAATCCCAGCAACAAACACAGGAATGGCTATAAAGTTCATAGCAGTGGGTTGCATAGCTTGCAAAAAGATGTAAAATGAAAAGGTAACTTGAATGAGCAAGCCAAGAAAATGTCTAAGCCACATGTCGTGTTATGACGAAAACAGTAACAACGTAACAAGAACGAAAGGGCGAAGAGAAACAACACACAGATATACGTGGTTCACTAACAGTGTGTTAGCTACGTCCACGGGCAGAGGGAGAGAACGATCTTATTATGTGAGGAGTATTCAGAATACAGAGAGATTAGGGCAAAGAATAGGTTAAGAGGGTTTATATATGGCACCACTCTTAACCCTAACATAATAGGCCCAAAATAAAAGCCCAAAACGGAAATATCACATCTAATCCCTATACATAATTTAGCTTAGGGGGCGTTGCCCCCGAACCCCCACCGGGCGCTTCGCCCCTGGACCCCGACTCGCTGACCGGGCAGCGAGACCCCCGTACTGGGTCGTTCGGAGCGCTTCATATCAGATTCAAGGCATATCAACAAATCTCCACCTTGACTTGAACTCTCTCACACATAACAGATGAACCAGATGTACCCAAAGAAAAGTACCAGATGCAACTTAAAAAAAGTCACCAGATTCTCCCTCTGCTTCATAAGGTCCCCTAGGGACCACTTAGCAATTCAGAACATTTAGCAAGTCCAAACAATGTTGGAACTTGCCACTTGGGACTGCCTTGGTGAAAATATCAGCGGGGTTATCAGCTGTCCCAACTTTCATCACCTTAATCCTCTTCTCATCTCTCAGGAAATGATATCTAACATCTATATGTTTAGTCCTCTCATGATGAACTTGATCCTTGGCTAAGCATATTGCACTCAAACTATCACAATATACAACAGCCTGATCATGATGAAGACCAAGGTCACCAACTAGTCCTTTCAACCATATTGCTTCTTTAGCAGCTTCTGTTAGTGCCATATACTCAGCCTCAGTAGTAGACAAAGTAACTGTAGGCTGTAGGGTTGCCTTCCAACTAACAACAGAACCACCAAGGGTAAACACATAACCAGTCATGGACCTTCTACTGTCAACATCCCCAGCATAGTCAGAATCAGAATAACCAGTCACTAAACATTCTGTATCACTTCCATAAACGAGACCTATATCAGATGTACCTCTAAGGTAACGAAAAATCCTCTTCACAGCTTGCCAATGTTCCTTTCTAGGTTGCCCCATGAACCTACTGACAACACTCACAGCATGTGCAAGATCAGGCCTAGTGCATACCATAGCATACATCAAACTTCCTACTGCACTAGCATATGGGACTCGAGCCATGTATTCCTTCTCAGCTTCAGATTGTGATGCAAGTACAGAAGACAAACGAACACTTGCAGCACTAGGAGTATCTATAGGCTTAGCTGAAGACATCCCAAACTTGGACAATATCTTCTGAATATATCCTTTCTGTGACAAGAAAAGCTTATTTTTATCTCTTTCCCTATAAATCTCCATACCCAAAATTTTCTGAGCAGCACCCAAATCTTTCATCTCAAATTCAGCACTGAGAAGGTCTTTCAACTTCATAATATCAGACTTGGACTTAGCAGCTATCAACATGTCATCTACATACAGAACCAGATAAATCTTCAATCCATCACCAAGCTCGTTGTGATACACACAACAATCATACGGACTTCTGTTGTAGCCTAACTCAATCATATAACTGTCAAACCTCTTATACCACTGTCGTGGAGACTGCTTGAGCCCATATAAAGACTTCTTCAACTTGCAAACATAGTCTTCCTTACCAGGACATTGAAACCCCTCTGGTTGGGTCATATAAATCTCCTCTTCCAACTCTCCATGTAAGAAAGCTGTCTTCACATCTAGTTGCTCAAGTTCTAAATTCTGATGTGCAACCATGGCTAGAAGCACCCTGATGGAAGTATGTCTGACCACTGGTGAAAATATTTCATTGTAGTCAACTCCTTCTCTCTGTGTAAACCCTCTTGCAACAACTCGAGCTTTAAACTTAATACCCTCTGTAGGTGAGATTCCTTCCTTTTTCTTAAAGACCCATTTGCAAGTAACAATCTTTCTTTCCTTAGGTCGTCTGACTAGCTCCCAAGTCTGATTTTTGTCAAGTGACTCAATCTCATCTCCCATTGCAGCAAGCCATTGAGCAGACTCACTACTCGAAACAGCTTCTCTATAGGTGGACGGCTCATGGGGATCCACCTCTTCAGCAACCTGTAGTGCATAAGCAATCATATCCTCAAAACCATACCTCTGTGGGGGTCGAATGCCAACTCTCCTAGCTCTATCAAGAGCTATACTTGGCTGACGTGCTGTTTCTGAACTAGAAGACTCTGGCTCATCTATTCTTGTACCTGTATCAACAACTGGCACATCAGTTTCTATAGCAGTTTCTATAGCAGCATGTTGATCTTCTCCACCTTGGTGCTGTAATTCATCCTGACCAGAGGTGAATTGCAGCTCCACCTGTTTATCAACATCACTACTTTCTTCTGCAACAACGGGCTTCACAACAGAGTTAAACATAGAATTTTCATCAAACACAACATTTCTACTGAGTATAACTCTATTTTCAGAAGGTGACCATATCCTATAACCTTTGACCCCATCACCAAATCCCACAAATATACCTCTTTTAGCTCTAGGTTCTAATTTACCCTCATTTACATGATAATAAACTGAACAACCAAAAACTCTCAGCAAAGAGTAATCTGCAGGCTTACCAGACCACACCTCATAAGGTGTTTTGCAATCAATACCTGTATGAGGTCCTCGGTTAATCAAATAACACGCTGTGCTTACTGCTTCTGCCCAAAATCTTCTAGGTAACCCAGCATTAGAAAGCATACATCTTGCTCTCTCAAGAAGTGTCTGATTCATTCGTTCTGCCACCCCGTTTTGCTGTGGTGTATCTCTAACGGTGCGATGACGGGCAATCCCCTCATTCTTGCAAAACTCATTGAACTCAGACCCACAGAATTCCAGACCATTATCAGTTCGTAGCCTTTTGATCTTCTTCCCAGTTTGATTTTCTACTAAGGTCTTCCACTGCTTGAAATTCTTGAAGGCTTCACTTTTGTGCTTCATCATAAAAACCCAAGTCATTCTTGAGTAGTCATCAATGATAGACAGAAAATATCTACTACCTCCAATAGATTCAACTTGAGAAGGACCCCAACAATCAGAGTGAACATAATCAAGTGTTCCCTTCGTACTGTGAACACCCTTTGGAAACTTACTGCGATGAAGCTTTCCAAACACACAATGCTCACAAAATCCCAGATCCTGCACCTTGTGTCCACAAAGAAGATCTCTCTTTGACAAAATTTGCATCCCTCTTTCACTCATATGACCAAGTCTCATATGCCACAGCTTAGTCATATCATCTCTGCGAACTGTAGAGGATGCAACAGCAGCAAAACCAGTCAGCGTAGAACCTGCCAGATAATACAGAGTTCCACGCTTGACACCTTTCAGAACCACCTTGGAACCCTTACAGACATGAGTAACTCCACCTTCACCTCTGAAACTGAAACCCTTACTGTCTAAAACACTCAAAGATATCAGACTCTTGGTCATTAGTGGAACATGTCTAACCTCATCCAAAGTGCAGAAAAAACCATCATGTGTCCGTATCCTGACTGAGCCTATCCCGACTACCTTACAGACAGCGTTGTTAGCCATAGTGACATTACCACCATCTACCTGCTGATAAGTCGAAAACCACTCTCTATTTGGACACATATGATACGACGCCCCAGAATCAAGAACCCACAGATCTTTAAGACACGGTTCTTCATTTACAGCTAGGGCTAAGTCATCATCTGAATCAGTATTAGCTTCTGCCACAGCAGCAGAACCTTCCTTCTTTTTATACATATTACCCTTCCTTTTACAGTCATATTTCCAATGCCCCTTTTCTTTACAGTAATTACAGATGTCATTCGCTCTAGGATTAGCTTCATTAGGCTTCGAATTCTTACCATTGGACTTCTTTCTACCAGATTTCCTATGTCCCTTACTACTCGAAGCAACCAACCCAGATGCCTGATTTTCTGTAACCGAACTTGCTACTTTATGACGGACTTCTCTAGTCAGAAGGGCAGTTTTTACTTCTTCTAGAGACAATTTATCTTTACCACTAATAAAAGAATCTACA
Source organism: Luffa aegyptiaca (assembly GCA_017139565.1). NCBI lineage: Eukaryota > Viridiplantae > Streptophyta > Magnoliopsida > Cucurbitales > Cucurbitaceae > Luffa > Luffa aegyptiaca. The sequence goes on from CM029397.1 coordinate 39,362,178, forward strand.
AAATTCTCATACGACAACGGCAAAGATACTAACAGAATCAAAGCAGCATCCTCATCATCTACCTTAACCTCAAGATTACGTAGATCTAACAGAATAGAGTTCAACTGGTCTATGTGATCTCTAAGGGGCGTACCTTCCTGCATTCGCAAACTGAACAGACGTTGCTTCAAGAGCAACTTCTTAGTCAAAGACTTCGTCATGTAGAGGCTCTCGAGCTTAGACCAGAGCCCGGCGGCAGTATCCACATTCGCGACCTCGATGATGACGTCATCGGCCAGACATAACATAATCGTGGAATGGGCCTTCTCCTCCAAGGTTTTCCATTCTTCTTCATCAGCGTCCGCCTTCTTCGTACCAGACAGCGGCGCCCATAATCCCTGCTGCTTTAGCAGAGATCGCATCTTGATCTGCCACAGACCAAAACTGTTCCTCCCGGTGAATTTGTCGATCTTCACGTTCATAGCTGACATCCTTGTACGCTTGAAAAACTGTTGCGGAAAAACACGAAACCGAGGCTCTGATACCACTTGTTATGACGAAAACAGTAACAACGTAACAAGAACGAAAGGGCGAAGAGAAACAACACACAGATATACGTGGTTCACTAACAGTGTGTTAGCTACGTCCACGGGCAGAGGGAGAGAACGATCTTATTATGTGAGGAGTATTCAGAATACAGAGAGATTAGGGCAAAGAATAGGTTAAGAGGGTTTATATATGGCACCACTCTTAACCCTAACATAATAGGCCCAAAATAAAAGCCCAAAACGGAAATATCACATCTAATCCCTATACATAATTTAGCTTAGGGGGCGTTGCCCCCGAACCCCCACCGGGCGCTTCGCCCCTGGACCCCGACTCGCTGACCGGGCAGCGAGACCCCCGTACTGGGTCGTTCGGAGCGCTTCATATCAGATTCAAGGCATATCAACATGTCGTTATCTTGCATGGAGTAGGCAGTAATGGTGTCGGGGCCACCAAGGTGGAGGAGAAAAAATGGCGCCCAAAAGGCTCTGATAATGTATCTTGGCTCTAGGGAATGGCCGCCACCATTGGAGAGGATGCCTAGCGAAATAGTGGCGACGGAGTCGGCGGACAAATAAGCGAGCCAGAGAAGCCATCGAAGATAATTGTTGGAGGAATATTTTCTCTTGTGCCCTGATGGAATGAGGATGAGTTGCAGAAACAAACTGAGCAAAACCATCACTGGAAGCTCCCATGTGGACCATAGATCTGTTAGAGTAGATGGAATGACCTGCATGATCAATCTGGTGTAGCGATCACAAAGAAGAACGAAGAAATAATACTATTATTGAAGTTTGACTTACCTGGAGCTTTAATGGCGGACGAGAAGATGGATAGAAGATTTGACATTATTGTAATGTTCACGTTAGTGGGTAATAATTAGCACAGATGTGAAAGTGAAACTTAAAATAATAGTGAGTGGGGGAAAAATTTGTAGGATTATACCTATTCCCTTACTTCAGTATTTGACACATTATTTAAGGATCATTTAATGATATAATATTTTATTTAATGGATCTCACATCATTCTTAAATATTTTCAAATGAACAAAACTTCCCTGCATACCGGTATGTAGGGATCTCCCTACATACCCCATTAAAATCTTGACAACTAAGAAAGAGGAAGGGAGAAAATGAGAAAAAAAAATTTATCTCTCCTAGTTGTCAACATTTTAATGGTGGTATGCAGGGAGATCCCTACATACCGGTATGTAGGGAAGTTTTTTCCTTTTCAAATAATGAACGGATGTAGCATGTAAAATTTTCTATACTACCATATTACTACAAGTTTTCAAAATGAGTGGGGCTAATGTAAGGGAATCTTCATTTTGTTTTTTTTTTTTTTTTTTTTTTTTGAAAAATATAATATTATAAATGTGGGGAAGATTTCAAATCTCAAATTTACAGAAAAATCTTCATTTTTCATTGCCTCATAAAAAACTAAGTAATTTTAATTATTGATGAATGGAAATAAATCTAGAATAATTTAGATAAATCTCAACAAAGATAGAATTTATAAAAGTAATTGAAAATTTACACATAAATTAACGATTATTTATTAAAAAAAATATCTGGAGAATAATAATCGATTTATTTAAGCCAATGTTATAAAACGAAATTATTATCGAATAGAGTCCAAATTTATATCATAAGGTTTATGGTTGTATTTTTTGTAATTAGGATTTTATTTTCTGTATTTAGAGTTTAAGGTATAGTGTTTGGTTAACTTTGTCTTCTAAAATATCATAACTACTGCCATCTTAAATCTGAATTTTATTTGTTATCACAATTTTGCATTACATGTTTGAGAATAAGAATTCAAATCTATGATCTAACCTTAAAGAAGTAGAGATATTGTCTTGACCATTAAATTGTTATGTTGACTTAATGGTTCATTATTGATAATAATTTAGTTTACTCGATCTCAATAATAATTTACCTAGATTGAGTTGATCGAATTATTAATTTTATATAGATGAGTAAACCAAATTATAAAATATTCATGCATGCGTTTCTCTTGTTCCCTATTTTTATTAAAAAATTATTATAAATATTCTAAAAATATGGGTCACATGTCCTCATTTGTTTCCCCAATTAATGTGGTTCAAAATCATATAATAAAATTTACACGACCAAAAGTCTTAAATTCTAATAATGGTTTTTGGTTTTTGTTGATGTCAAAATTCGGACAGGGAGAACTCACCTGACCCTCACGTGACATCAACGGTAAATTTGTTTGAAGGGGAAGACGTGGCCTGCAAAATAAGAGAAAACTAAGCACCGGTGTGGTGCTTGCCACACCGACTCCGATGCTTAGGTCAGTTTGGAGTTCATCAATGAGACAAGTAAATTAAGAATTAGGGAGAAGATTCAATGCCTAGTTGAGTCCCCTTCCCTTGGGGTTAGTTTCTTCTATTTATAGTTGAAATTAAGGTTTCCCCCTTCCTTTTAGGGGAGGGAATAGCCCTAGAGATTGATTCGGGCCCAATGGGCCTCTGTGGGCTTGTTTCTTCTCTGGGCTCTTATCATTCTGACTTTCGTAGAGCTAGGTCCAAATTCACCTATAACATTAAGCCCCCACTCTTGAATTGGGATTCAGGGGTGGCCTGTTGCTATAAGTCAAACGCCTTAAGCCCAATTTAAGAGTATAATTCTCACTTTGTGTCGACTTGTGTGTTGATTTCCTCTTCACTTCACTTGGGCAGTTACATAAGCCCTTCTGAGTTCAAATATTCTAAGGCTAGCCCTAGATGCTTTATCGTGAGGGTCTGCTCTAGATGGATGAAAATCGATTTCCAGATGAGTCTTTTTTATCATTAACCAGTATCTGACTTTTCGCTTGTAACTAATTTAATATCCTTAAATGTTGAAATATGGACTCCCACCTCCATTTGGTTATGGTCGGCTTCGAACTCCGGATGATCAGCTTCAGCCCTCGGAGGGTTAGTCTCGGTTCCGTTTTCTAACCTCCTCGGTCAACTCCTATTGCGTTTTGTTTAACAGGGAGGCATATCTCTTCTTGCCTTTTGTTTAATATGGAGGCATATCTCTTCTTGCCTTTTGTTTAATATGGAGGCATATCCATTCTTGCTTTCTGTTTAATAAGGAGTGCATATCCCCTCTTGCTTTTTGTTTGATAGGAAGGCATATCCTCTCTTGCTTTTTGTTTAATAGGGAGTGCATATCCCCTGTACAGCCCCCAATCTCAAGTAGAGCTTCATTTAACATAAAGTATAGTTGAGTAAAGAGAAGAATACCTTTAGGGTTTGTGCTCGGCCTCGGCAAGATGTGCCCAGTCTCGGCCTTGGCCAGGTTGAAGGTGTTCATATAACACATGCGGAAGCAATTGAAGATCGAAAGCACTTAACTCTATCAATTTTACTCCTAAAGCATGCATGTTCTAGAAAAGACAGAACATAAAGAAAAGAGTACCAACCTCTTTGTAGCTCAAATGAGTTGATCTCCTTGTGGTGTTTTCCTTCTCCAACTTCTCTTGGACAACCTCTAGAGTCTTCCCTACTATTCTCTGGGCCAAGAACGACTTGTGGGAGTCTTATAGAGATAGGGAATGGGAAGGGAGTGCTTGAAAGTACAAGCTCTTGAGAGATCTATGGAGGTGTGTGTGTTTGAGAGTAAATTCCAGCAGCATAACAGTAGGTAATTCACTCTCTTTGCCTTTGAATCTGATTCATGCTCCTTATATAGACATCTTCCATGCAAGGAGTAGCCTCATGACACAAGACACATGGTAGAATTGCAAGTATAAGTGGATTCTAGGTGTTCAATATTTCACAACACATGCAACTAGTGCATGGTTGTGTTGTTTTCCACTATCCATCAACATGCAAGAGTGAGAATGCCACTAAATCCACTAAATTGAATCTCCATTCTGAATTTTCAGCTTGCAATTTACCCTAATTTCAATTCTAAATTGAAATTGATTTATTGGAAATCAATTTGGGACATTTCCAAATCATTTATTATGATTAATCCAATTAATCATTGTTGCCTTGTGTAATCCATTATATATGATTCCTAACATATATATATTGTATTTAAAACACTTTTCAATACTTTATCTCTCAATTTCTAATTTAATTCATAATTAAATCATTGTGTCAAACACATTTTACGATAAAACCCTATTTCTCGTTTTTGAACGATTCAAAGATTCCTATCAATATGTTCTAGGCTTTAATCCGATATGAGCTAGTAGGGGGACCTAATGGACCTATAGATCATGGGCTCCAACGATTCGAGGCTAACCGACTAATCTCATTATCTAAGCTAGCCAACATTCGTTAACTACCGGGACACTCCACTATAGCCCGATAGTTGCACTCCCCTCACTATAGATATATTTTCGTCCACTTGATTTAACCATGCTCAGTAAGTCGTTCCTCCACAGGTTGTTCGTAACTATAGCTAGGTAAAATGACCGTTTTACCTCTATAGTACTTCTTGATCCTTAAGTTCCACTAATCCTCTAATGAACAATCGGTTTGTGGTCCAACCATCAAACCTAAGTCCCTCTCGATCCAATGAGAGGGTGGGGCCCCTTGTTCAAGTCCTGGAGTTAGTACTTAAGGGAACAACCTATCTACTATCCCTGAAATGGGTAGGAGTGAATTCCGTCTTGCGAGACTACGTCCCCAGCTATCTATTCGATCTTATCCCCAAAATGGTAGGCTTGTTGAGTCGGCGATGCTGGCCACTCTCACCCATGCAGATCAAAGGATAATCTCGTATAAACAGGAGTTCATAGTTAGCTCAGGATTAAGAACGAGTTACCTAGGTCATCTATGAGAAATAGTCAGTTTCTTCAGTAAACGGCGTTATAAAGAGAAAGTGACTAATTTCGTGGTCCAGTCTTATGCAAACTCATTGCATAGGACGCCCCCACTCTCATGTCTCCACATGAACGATTTAGGATCTCGTCGTTTGTACTTAATACAAAGTGGGTCGCGTCCATAGTGTCCCCAAGATAAGGCACCCAACCGTATCCTTATACTATAGACTATTTTGACTATAAACTTGAACTTGATCCTACGATATGTCCCTACATATAGTTCGAGTATTCATTTTATAGCCAAGGATCTTAGTTTATTGGATTTAGGTTAATCATTCGCAATTTACATATTCAATAACATCTTTTACTGAATAACCACAATAACGTCTTTATTGGAAATAGAATATGTTTAATGATTTACAAACTACGAGTTTATAGGACATTAAACCCAACACAGGTGAGCTAGACTGAGATGGATTGTATGGGCCCAACCAGATGAGTTGAGGTAAACCCGTGGCCTTGAGGAGGTTGAGGAGATGCGTCAACCTCTCTGCAGGAATCGATTTCTTTCCAAGGGTGCATACACTCTATTGGGGACCTGGGGAGGTTGAGGACATGCGTCAACCTCTCTGCAGGAATTAATTTCTTCCCAAGGGTGCGTACACTCTGTTAAGGACCTGGGGAGGTTGACGACATGCGTCAACCTCTCTACAGGAATTAGTTTCTTCCGAAAGGTGCGTACACTCTGTTGGGGACCTGGGGAGGTTGAGGACATGCGTCAACCTCTCTGCAGGAATTAGTCTCTTCCCAAAGGTGCGTACACTCTGTTGGGGACCTGGGAAGGTTGAGGACATGCGTCAACCTCTCTGCAGAAATTAGTCTCTTCCCAAGGGTGCGTACACTCTGTTGGGGACCTGGGGAGGTTGAGGACATGCGTCAACCTCTCTGCAGGAATTAGTCTCTTCCCAAGGGTGCGTACACTCTGTTGGGGACCTTGGGAGGTTGAGGACATGCGTCAACCTCTCTGCAGGAATTAGTCTCTTCCCAAGGGTGCGTACACTCTGTTGGAGACCTGGGGAGGTTGAGGACATGCGTCAACCTCTCTGAAGGAATTAATTTCATCCCAAGGGTGCGTACACTCTGTTGGGGCCTTAGAATCTCATCTCGAGGGTGCGTACACTCAGTCGAGGTCTTGGAATCTCATCTCGACGGTGCGTACACTCAGTCGAGGTCTTGGAATCTCATCTCGACGGTGCGTACACTCGACCGAGGGCTTGGAGAGCTAGGTTGAAAATATGAAGGACCTAACCTCTGCAAGGATCAGTCTACACATATGCTTTTCATAAGCGAGTGTATCATTAAGTTTCTAGCCAATAAAACTATAATAAGAGCACATACTAAAAAAAGTACTACCATTGCTCAATAATATTCTAGACATAAGAACATAGTAAAGTAGTTTGTGAGCAAAAATGCTAAATCTTTAGAGATGCAGATAACATAAATACCTGGATCAAGTTCTTATGGAACCGAGTATGGGTTTTTATGACCACAAAGTCATGAGGCCAAATTTGCTACCTTTCCGACTATTTTTTACTTAGTTAGGGAAGCATATTCCCTGTGCAACCCCCTACTAAAGCAAGGTTTTTCTCGAAGTAAAAGTTATGCTTGAGTAATCGATGTTGACAAACCTTAGTGTTTTCATGTCGCATAACTCTCCCTTATTGGCATTTGTGGGCGTCGGCCTCCTACAGGTCAGCCTCAACTCCTTGCATATCGACTCTGTCATTGTCACCGAGACCTTCAACATCATCATTCTCGAGCGTTTGTCGACTCTGCTAAGGTCGTTCCATAAATTGAGTGCCTTGGAGAGTATAGGTTTTTCCACTCTTCCAAGGACATTTTGTTGGCTCGGCTACTCAGGCTTTCAGGAGCTCCATTTTGTCTCTTCGTGAAATAATGTCAGTAGATAACATTATGTAGATATGGGAAAAAGACTAGTCATTGATAAAAAAAAATATAAGTATGTCATGAGTAGCTTGCAAATTATGAATAGTTTGCATTTAGAAAGTAATAAGAATGTATCAAAATTCGTAATTACGAATTGAGTAATAGACCTATAGTAAATTGGGGTAGGTAGAGAACATACCCAAAACGTTAAGCCTTATGAAACGGTAAAGACATCTGTTGGGCTAATATGAGCTATCTTCGGGCCTCTTGAATTTCTCACTCCATATTGTTGAACTCAGAATTAGAAATAAATAACAAACTTCATAATATTTGTAGTCAGACATTTGTGAAGATGCCATATAACAATTTCTGTGCAAGTAAATAACTAACTTGCTTTATAATAGTCTACTTTAATTTCGAGTCTTTATTTAGTCCAAGTAACTTTATAAGATAGGACTAAACAAATTTAATTGTGTGGTTTGAAACATGACCAGTCGGTCTATTTATTCATTGAATAAATGGGCAAATGATTTTTTTGATTGATTAAGGAATTTTTCCAATAAGTAAATTTGTGTTTAAAGATAAAGATTGAGAAATATGAATATTTAAAATCTTAAAGACAAGGTGAATATTTCATTATGTACCGATGACACCAAAAATAGCCCTCAGATACCTCAATGGCAGCAGTGGGTTTCAAATGGAATTGTAGTGGCTGGATTTGCGGTGGAAAAATAGAATTGTCGTGGGCTCGCTGAACGAAGGCTTTTTAAGTCAGCAGCCACGACAGTTTCTGGGTCTCTCGGCGTCGAGCAGTGGCTGGAGAACGTGATTTTCTAGTGGCGGCGATTGGATTTTGCGTCTCATGGTTGATTTTGCGGTCGGCTGGCAGGAGTATTGCTTCGAAGCTGTAATTCCACACAAGTCATACACAAGAAAATTTGGAACAATCCTCCAAGAATAGCTACCAGTGGCGGCAAAACAAAAGAGAAAAGAAAAACAAAAATAAATAAATAAAAATTGATAAGTGATTTCAGTGAAATAAATCTTGGTGGGTGATGGTGGATTCCTATTCGTCTTTCTCTTGCTTTTTTTTTTTTTTTTTTTTGCACCCAAATTAAACAAATATGGCTATCAAGCTTTGAATCAAGGTGGGCTTGTATTTCATTGCGTAATTTCAATGATGAACAAGTTTTGTCCTCCCCACAGACGGCGTCAACTGTTGATGTCAAAATCCGGACAAGGAGAACTCGCCTGACCCTCACGTGACATCAACAGTAAATTTGTTTGAAGGGGAAGACGTGGCCTGCAAAATAAGAGAAAACTAAGCACCGGTGTGGTGCTTGCCAAACCGACTCCGATGCTTAGGTCAGTTAGGAGTTCATCAGTGAGACAAGTAAATTAAGAATTAGGGAGAAGATTCAATACTTAGTTAGTCCCCTTCCCTTGGGGTTAGTCTCTTCTATTTATAGTTGAAATTAGGGTTTCCCCCTTCCTTTTAGGAGAGGGAATAGCCCTAGAGATTGATTCGGGCCCAATTGGCCTCCGTGGGCTTGTTTCTTCTCTAGGCTCTTATCATTCTGACTTTCTTAGAGCTAGGTCCAAATTCACCCATAACAGTTTTATTACATGTTTAGTATCTACGACACTACAAGATTTTTTGGATATGCTGACCGAAAAAACCGTCGGGTTAGGGTAAACTCTAAAAACCGTTGGTGTAAACCTTCCTAACGGTTTTTTTTATCGTTGGACTTTCCGTCGGCAAAACCACATCGGGGTAGCTAATGCCAACGGTTTTTTGAAAAACGTTGGGAAATCATAGTAAATGCCAACGGTTTTAAAAATCGTTGGCATTTCCACCATTTGCTAATGATTTTCAAACCGTTGGCAAAACTTAGAAATGCCAACGGTTTTTAAAACCGATGGTTTTTCTTTGATATCCCAACGGTTTTGAAACTGTTGGCATTTTCTATGATTTCTCAACGGTTTTCAAAAAATCGTTCGCTTTTCATTCGTACTTTCTATCATTTATTTGCCAACGGTCTAAAACCGTTGGCTTTTCTCTTTTTTTTTTTTCATATTTATATTTAACAAAAGCACTTGCTAAACTAGCATTCTGAATAAAAATAAATGATAGTAAATGCGAATGAACTTTTAAATTCAACCAAAAGTCGTTTCTTTATTACAAGCTTGAAGTTAACAAAGACTAGTCCAAAGTTGATAAACAAGAGAAGTTAACAAAAACAAGTCTAAAGTAACTGAATTGGACTTCAAAAGTAAACCTCAAAACGTTCTCATCTTCATGTTAGCTAATTCAGAAGTAAAGTTTGCAAATAATGACTGACCTAGCGACCTGAATAAAAATAAAGTTGTCAAAATTCATAAGCATATATGATAAATACGAAAAATAAAAAAAAAAAGCTAAAAAAATCAAAGCTTTTGAAGCATAACATCAACACTAATATACTAGGAACATAAACGACCAACTTTTTGCTAAGTAACCTAAGGTTAAGAAACATGAACTCGAACTACCTAGAAGTAACCCATTTGTCGACATTGCCTACATCTGCCCACAATTTTTTTCAAGTTGGGAGAAAAACTGTCGGGAAATCTTTTAATTCTTGTAGTGCTACATTAAATATCAAAATCTATCATTGGATAGACTGATATTTTTCTTTAATAAATCACATATTGAAATCTATCATTAATAGACTTATATTCCTCTCTAATAATGGACTGATATTAAAATCTATCGTTATTTTTTTATCTCTATTTTTTTTTTTTTTTTGCAGTAATATTAAATTATGGTTATTAAGGTCTATCATCAATTAAGGTTAACTTCTGTTACATATTAGAGGACGTTGAAGGCAAGGGAAAAGGTGTAAGTGAGACGCTAAAGGATGTTGTTGAGGTCACAGATATTGAAGTCTATCATCAATTACATCGCTAATTCAATTACATATTGAAGTCTATCATTAATAGACTAATATTTCTCTTTCTATCACTGATAGATTTCACTTGCAATGGTAGCCTATCAACTAAAAATCAAAATAATACAACATTTTAAAAAGATATTTTCGTTTATTGAAGTTTATTACTGATTGACTTCAACCACAACACATGTAGTCTACTTCTTGTACAAATCCTATCAATGATAGACTACATGTGTTGTGATTGAAATTGATGTGTGTTGCCTCTACTGGATAGTGGTGTCTGAGTGCAAGTATATACTACCAAGAAATAAATGGAGAGTACTCCAGATATCGAATCTCAAGAGAACGGTTGACAATACACACTTTTTCAATCCTAAAACAAGAACCTCCTCTAAATTTGCAACCAAGAAACATTAACTAAGAAAAACGATGAAAGGTTTTGGGTTTTTGAATTAAATAAAGACAAATAGAAATAACACAGAAAGAGATAGATAAGAAGGGAAATCTAAGCGTTGTTTCCACCTAAGCAAAATATGCGCTCACCTTTGCGCTGACAATGTGCTCAGTAAGGGGAGTTCAATTGGTGAGTGCTGCCTTGATAGCATCAAATTGTTGCATATTAATTTCTCTAAATTTTTCTTGTCTTTATGTTATTATATGTGAAAAACGATGAATTTTGACTATAATATTGTTATAGGTCCTTTCGGAGCCTTCGGAGTTAAAAAGGGCATTATGGTAATTAAAAGTCAACTAAAAAAGTCAACTGTGGGCACAAAATCACGCTGGAAACCCGAGGCTTCAGCATCGAGACGCTATCCTCGACACTGCAAAACAGCAGCCCAACGTCGAGACGCTGTGGGTCTAGCGTCGCCAGATCTGCGATTTTCCTTATTTTCCTTATTTGAGCCAACGATTCAGTGCCAAATTGGAGCATTTTGCACAACCAAAGACCATATAAATATGTAGCTTAGTTTTAGGGTTGTTATAGCTTAGTTTTCATGTTTATTGTTTTTGTTAGCTCCCCCTTCATGAGAGCGTTTTTGGCCGGGTTCCTTCATCTCCTTTTGATCCTACTTTCTTTCGATATTTTAGATGACATTTTCTTTGGCCACTAAAGAGCGCTTCTTCATTATTGTTCTTTAATGTGACCCCTGACATTTGCTTACCCAATGCTTCTTGACTGGCAAGCAAATTTTCTAGGTCAATAAGAGAAGGTTGCAACCTTGAATAGCAGCAATAAAACTTCTATATTCAGGTTTAAGACCATGAATAATAATCCTCATCATTCTTGATTCTGAAATAGTAGCAGTAGGATCTAATTCAGAGATTTCACGAAATTTTTTTTTTACCTTGTTGAAGTACTGATTGATAGTCATCTCCCTTTGATCAATTGACAGAAGCTCATTCTCCAGAACACTACTACAAAAACGACCTTTAATGACGGATAGATAAAAGGGTGCAGAGCCATTAATGAACGACGAAAAACGCGCGCCACTTTTTGACACGCCCCACCCCAGATTATCCTAACCAACCTCGGACGTGACGTGTTGACAATGAAATCCCAACTAACTGCAAACTTCATTGTCAACTATACATGAACTAGATTGACTATACAAAAAAAATTCAAAACGTGGCTAGCAACGTTTTATTGAATAAAAAGAAATCATAAAAAATTCGGCAGAGTTTCCCCTAAAATTTGGATATCTAACCCACCTGAAAACAAGATTTAACACTCCCAAATAATCATAATATCAAATCCAACACCATCACCCAAGTCAGTTCAGAATTTACAACCATGGCATAGTCAAACTACACAAAACAACATATAGGTTTCAATCACAAAACCACCCGAACAACCATGATTATACATCACCATGAAAGATGCTAGTCATTCTAGTTACAAAAGATGATGCATCTATAAGTAATGCAAAATGACATGCAACCTATCGAGTTTGGTGGCAGATATCAACTCTTGTAGGCTCATCGGGAACTCAACTACTACCTGGTGGAAAAAAAGTTTAGAAAATGAAAAGGGTGAGCTAATAAGCCCAGTGAGTGGTGAAATTTATATATAAAAAGAAATAGGATATGACTTTTTAGGAACCCATGACAAACATAGTTGCAATCATAAATAAACAATATAGATTTTTTATGAATAAAACCTTGAGATACCAGATAAAGTCTCTCACAAAGTTAAAACGTGAAATGTCTAAATCAAAACACTATAAACATAAGCATATAGAAAGGTAAACTATCATGGGCTATGAGAAGTTTTCCATCACTAATAGTTGTACCCGAAACTGGTCATACTATATACGGAGGAACTCGACTTATATAGCAGAGCAACTAGTCGTACTACATATCGAGTAGCCTCAAGATATGTAGCAGAGAAAATCTGGTCATACCACACATCAAGTAATCACAAGATGTATAGCAGAGCTATTCTGGTCATACGCGTACAGAGCAACCCCCAAAGGGCAAAGCACCTCGACACACGACCCAAAGCCTATGTGTGTGCCGAAGTGGGTCCCAAAGACCTCATACATGCACCACGGAAACACATTCACGCAAGTGCATTGGGAACTCACCATGGGTACAATCTCTCGTGGTTCAAAAACAATGTCAACATTATAGTTATAAGCTCTCAAACCACACTAGCATTATAATCGTTTTAAAAGAATGTCTTGTAAACCAAAGATCATACTTGAGAAATTTTCATGTCATAGTTAAGTTCACGACATCAAAAAAACATTGAAATTAATTAAGTTTCTCATCTCAAGTAATTTATAGTTCAATCACCTCATTCGTTTTAAGACTTTCAAATACTTGAATGTATAATTATACGGTTGTAAAAATTTCAAAAGAACTTGGGATTATTTTGTCGATAGGCTAAAATCTTAGAGCTTCAAAGGTTGATAATTCATAGGATCAAAATATAGTAAGGTAAGAAATTGGAACTAAAATCATGCTTGTATAAAACCTCGAAATTTCCTTGTACTAAATCATAATTTCAATTTAGCAAACATAAATCAATACTTTTCTACAATAGTATAAGTTCTTAGAAATTGTCATGATCCTCCACAACCAACTCATTTGTACAAATATTTATATCTTAATGGATTTCAAACTCAAATTTCATTAATTGTTAAATAGGAAAAGTATTTTGAAGAATAACCACTCACTATACAATTGATGAGAGAAGTTTGGGTCGTAGGCGATCCCGATCTCTGTTTGACCTGAAATAATAGTTACTCATGTATTAACGACTTTTAAATCCCCAAATTAGAACACAACACTAGATTATACCAAGCTTTAGTTTCTCTTTAACACTTGGATTAGCTATAATTTCCATGAGCTTAGCCTCCAACTACTATGTAAATGTTACCATATTTCTAAAATAGGTTTTCCAATAACTCTATTGTACCCCTTTTTATAAAAAGCTTCATTTCGCTCATTCCTTTTCATCTTCCTTTCCATGAAACCTCACTAGTATTCCAATTTTTTGTAAAGAACTTGCAACTCAACAACTTGCAAGTAAGCCTCTTTCAATTATTCTTACAAAAATTACATGGGTTTCACCAAATTTCCCCTTTTTCAACACAACAACTACCTTCACTTTAGTTTTCAAGCTAACCCATGAAGTTTCCACCCAAAGGAAGAAAACCCCACAAAAGAATCTACTAATCTAACCTCTACAACCCATGAGAAACTTAAATCAAAAGTTAGAGGACTTACCCAAGGTTTCAATCCAAAGTTTGAGCTTCCTTCCTTGATTTTACCTTCAAGAATAACTTAAAAATGTCTTATCCTCCTCTCAAAATAGCCATTTCTCCAAGTTTCTCTCCTTCTTCCCCTCTTTTAGTCTTTCTCTTTTTGCTCTCTCTCTGTCTCTGCCTGGGTTTTGTCCAGACCCTTTTCTTTGCCTCTTTTTTTTTATTTTAATTTTTGTTTAAACCAAAGCTTCAACGGAAGCTTTGGTTTCATTTCATTTTTTTATTTAATTTTTGTGTAAACCAAAGCTTCCAACTGTTTCCTTTTTTTTTATTATTTATTTTTATTTGTTTTATTTAACCACTACTACAAATTTGACCTTTATTATTGACGCTTGGCTTTTTACATTTATTGACGCTTGTGTCAAAAAGCGTCAATAAAAGTATCATTTTGTACTTTAAAATAAATTATTAATAAATAAATAGGTATATTGACGGTTTTATGGTGTCAATAAATGATATGGTTTATGTTGACAGACAAAAAGCGTCAATAAATGTGATAAAAAGCTTAATTTACTTAGATTTTCACCCAACTCCACCTTTTCACATAGTTGACGGACAAAAATCATCAATAAAAAGGATTTTGTTGACAGTTTGTATTGACCTCTTGCAAGTTGTAGCTCATTTCCTTTTATTATTGTTTATTATTTTTAAAGCCCACAACTTAGAAATAGGCATTACACTTTTAATGTCAGACGCGCGATTTCACGCGCGGTCATACTTACAAAAGCATCATCAAAATCTTCCCTCCCGTTTTTTCATTTCCCCCCTTTCTCTTCTATCTCTCTTCACTCTCACACTACAACAAAACAAAACCTCACCGTCTCAAACCCTCGCAGTCTCCCTCTCTCCCTCTCTCTCACAAACCCTCGTCGTCTCCACCCTCAATCTCGTAGCACAAGATAGGCAAGTTCCTCCTCAAAAGCTATTATTCAGAAGACGACGAGAAAAACCTACACAAAGACGAATCTCTCATACTATAATGGCTACCCACATTATTAGGCAAAAGATTCGTCTAGAGGCTGACGAACGAGTTTCAGCACTTGAGAAAGCTCTCGATTCTTTGAGGCATCTACCATAAGGTCGGGTTGGAATTGGCATAGAGAGATTTCATTTTGGAGTGCCCTAATTCGTTCTGGAGAAACAATCTCGTTAGCATGGTCCTTGTGTGTAAAGTCAAAATTTGAATTTGAAACAGTTGATATGGTAATTTTGTTATTTTTTATTTTATTTCTACAAGAAATTTTTGTAGAACTTGGAGTAGGCGATCAACAGGACTCTTTGGTAGTCATAAAAAAAAATCATTTTTTTTTGTTTGACTTAAAACTTGCTCTTTCTTGCTTCCTCGTTCCTTGATATTTCCAAAAGTTTGATTAAATATAATTAAAAATATGTACAAGAGGATCTACTTTCTTATTTTCTCCTAGTTGGACTATTCAAGCACACAAGACTTTTTCCTTTAGAAAGTTATTTATCATCTTCATCTTGAAGTATATATATATACATATCCATACTTACAAGCTAAGTTGCACAAGAGAAAGATCTTGTGTCTTCTTGAAGGGGGAAAACAAAAGACAGGGGTGGATCCATGAAGGGGCCAGGGGGCACGTGCCCCCCTCAAATTATCTCGTCTTTATATTTTTTAATATAATATAAGGGAACCTTAATATATAAAAATCATAATTTGTAATAAAATTGAAGGTTGGATCAGTGGTTAGGGGGGCATGGAGCTTACTATGTGAGCATGAGGTCGTGGCTTTAAAACACCATTCAATCAAACCTGCGGCATCATCAGATGGGCTTAATTAAAGGCCCACGACCAAACATTCAGCAATTAGGTTAAAACTTATAACCAAAACAAGCCAACAACTGTTTCTCTGGTAACCAAACCTGCCAAGCTATCATTTACTATTCACATAATTTGATATTGTGTTTTTTTATTATTATTATTATTTTCAGTCTTTCAGAGTTAATACTAGAAGACATAATTCATCGTCATCAAGAATCATACCATCATTTGACACAAAAAGTAAGATTTTTATTCTTATGAGCCTTTTAGTTTTTATAATTTTTAATCTAGGAAATTGTAATTAATGTTGTTTTAATTAATATTTGTGTAGACTTAATTCGAAATCAAAATGGAGAGATATTATAAAAGAATAACAACAACAGAGTCATCATCCCCAAGAATGAAAAGTAATACTAATTCTGATTGTGATAAATCTTATACAGAAGACAATTTAGAAGAGTTACCTGCAGATCCTGGTTCAAGAACTAAAATTTCTGATTAGAATTTTAATATTCAAGATCAAGTTCGTAGAGCATATTTACAAAAAGGTATTATGTATTAAATTAATCGATTTCAGAACATGAAAACTCGTAGAGGCCAATTGTAATGTATTATGTATTAAATTAATTCATTTATGAAGATATCCATAATTTTTAAAATTTCATTATAAATTTTTTTATTACATTTGAATGTATATTGTGCCCCTATATGAAATTCTTGGATCCGCCATTGACAAAAAAAGAAACAAAATAGAGTGGCATTTTAGAGAAAGAATAAGAAGAAAAAAAAATGGTGAGAGCTCGAGCTCCTTGCTGTGAGAAAATGAGACTAAACATGGGGTTATGGATAGTTGAAGAAGATGAAATTTTGATCTCTTATATCAATAAACATGGCCATAGCAACTGGTGTGTCCTTCCAAAGCTTGTTGTTCAGTTCGTGCATAGGTTTGATCAAATTCAGCCATGGCAATGACTTGTTTCTTTGTTTTAATCTCTTTACATTTTCTCATTTTCTGTAGGCCTTTTGCGATGTGGAAAGAGTTGTAGACTTCAATGGATAAACTATCTGAGGCCAGTATTAAGAGAGGAAATTTCTCCCTAGAGGAACAGAACACTGTTCTTTGGCTCCATGAAAAGCTTAGCAATGGGTATATCAACTGAAAATGCCATTAACATGCCATTAACAGGCTTTTAAGTGTAAGTGTTTGTAATTTTATTTTTATATCAAACTTGTATGAATAAAAACTGTATGAACAAATTTAGTTCATTGGCTTATTGGAATAAAATTTGACAAATATTTGATTTCTATCCAATTTGGTGAAGGTGTACATATTACACATGCGGAAGCAATTGAAGATCGAAAGCACTTAAGACATTCAATTTTACTCCTAAAGCATGCATGTTCTAGAAAAGACAGAATAGAGAGTTTAAAAAACACCAACCTTTGTAACTCACTTATGTTGAACTCCTTGTGGTGTTTGCCTCTCCTATGCTCCTTGGACAACCTCTAGAGTCTTCCCTACTATACTTCGGGCCAAGAACGACTTGTGGGAGTCTATATAAGATAGGGAATGGGAAGGGAATGCTTGAAGCATCAAGCAATGGAGAAGAATGAGAGATGAGAGAACTTTGAGTCCAAATTCCAGCAGCATAACATTAAGGAAATATGGCTCTCAACCCTTTGAATTTGATTCAAGCTCCTTTTAAAGACATTCTCCATGCAAAGCCAAGCCTCAAGACACAAGACACATGGTGTATTTGCAAGTTCAAGTGGATTCTAGGTGTACATCTCACAAGACATGCAACAATGCATGAGTGAGTTGTCTTTCCACTTTGAATGATCATGCATTAAATGGATTTCCAACTAAATCCACTAAATTCAAATTGAAATCAAATTTCAAGCTTGCAAATTATCCTCAATTTCAATTCTAAATTGAAATTGATTGCTTGGTAATTAATTTGAAAATTTTCAAATTAATTTTGATATGATTAATCTAATTAATCTTTGTTATCTTGTGCAATTCCATATATATGATTCCTAATACATATATATAGTATTCAAAACACTTTTAAATACTTCATCTCTCATTTTCTAATTTAATTCATAATTAAATTATTGTGTCAAACACAATTTATGATAATACCCTTATTTTCCCGATTTTGAACGATTCAAAGCTTCCTATCTTTTGTTCTAGGCTTAATTCCGATATGAGATAGTAGGGGGACCTAATGGACCTATAGATCATGGGCTCCAACGATTCGAGGCTAACCGACTAATCTCATTATCCAAGCTAGCCAACATTCGTTAACTACCGGGGCACTCCACTATAGCCCGATAGTTGCACTCCCCTCACTATAGATATATTTCTGTCCACTTGATTTAACCATGATTAGTAAGTCGATCCTTCACAGGTTGTTCGTAGCTATAGCTAGGTCAATAAGCCGTTTTGCCCCTATAGTACTTCTAGTTCCTTAAGTCCCACTGATCCTCTAATGAACAATTGGTTTATGGTCCAACCAATAAACCGAGTCCCTCTCGGGCCAATGAGAGGGCGGGATCCCTTTGTTCAAGCCCGGGAGTCAGCACTTAAGGGAACAACCTCTCTACTATCCCTAATTCGGGTAGGAGTGAATTCCTTCTTGCACGACTATGTCCCCAGCTATCTACCCGTTCCTATCCCTGAAATGGGAGGCTTATTGAGTCGGCGATACTGAGCCACTCTCACCTATGCAGATCTAAGGATAAGCCCGAATAAACAGGAGTTCATAGTTAGCTCAGGATTAAGATCGAGTTACCTAGGTCATCACATGAAATAGTCAGTCTCGTCAGTAAACGGTGTTATAAAGCGAGAGCGACTTATTTCTTGGTCCTGGTCTTATGCAAACTCATTGCATAGGACGCCCCCACTCGCATGTCTCTACATGGACGATTTAGGATCACATCGTCTATACCATCTATAAAGTGGGTCGCGTCTCATAGTGTCCCCAGAATAAAGTACCCAACCCTATTCCTATACTATAGACCGTTTTGGCTATTACTCAAGCTTGATCCACTTTTATGTCTCTACATAAAGCTCAAGAGTTCATCCTATAGCCATGGATCTTAGTTTATTGGATTTGGGTAATTATATGTGCAATTTACTTTATTCAGTAATAACTTTACTGAATTAATCTCGATAACGCCTTTATCGAATAAGTATAAAATTCGTTTATCATTCACTATCTACGAGTTTTAAGACACCTATCCCAACATTTGGCACATTTAATGACGAACATTTATCCTAGAATTTAATGACGAACTTTTAATGATGGACTTTTAATTATGGACTTTTAATCATAAAATACCCTTACAATGACGGACATTTGATGACAGACGACTTTTAATGTCACGCATTGACCGACATTAAAAGAATCTGTCATTGTAGCCTTTAATGTCGAGCGGGTTTTAATGACGGGCCACTACTACAAAAATGACTTTCTATGACACCACACCTAAACCAAATAAAGGAAAGGGAGAAAAAAAATGTCATAAATGGCTGGGGGCGCGTTTTTGGCGGGAAAAGACAGAGATTTTTCGTATTTTTTCAATTTTATGACATTTTTTTAACGTCGTGAATCTATGACGTTGATTAACTGTCATTAAATTAATTTATTTTTATCTATAAGTATTTTTTTATTTAAAAATAAAGAGAAATTTAAACCCCAAACGAAAAATTTGCGCGCTCAAAATTTCAGAAATTCGCGTGAAGCCCCTGACATCATCACCTTCCATCGAGATGTAAAACCCTTCTTTTTCCTTTTCCCCATTTCGCTTCTCTCCTTTCCTCATTTCTGCACACAAAACTCAATCCTTCTTTCTCTCAAAACTTAGCAAATCCTCCACCGATTGAATAAAATGGTTAACCTTCGCCAAAATCCATCGCAACCCTAACAAATCCACCATCAGCCTTACACTCCGCGGTGAAGGACGATGGCGGCGAAAGCGAGCTCTGGCTCAAAGGAGGCGGTGACAAAGACATTTTATTCTCTGTCGTCGCTGGTGTAGTCGGTTGCCACCGTTCTTTGTGGTGATCAGTCGTCGATCCTCAACAAGTGCACAACGGATGTTATTATCGATCAGTTGTTTGTGATTGTCAATTGGTGGTCGGTCGACAGGTGAGTTTTGTACTTCTGCTTTCACCCAAAATTTTCGCACGCCAGGGACTCTGTGGTTAGTCACAAATGAAAGTTTTCAATGAGGTAATTCTTCGACTCTTGCTTATGATTTCACTGATTTTTTGGTTTCTCTAATCTATGAAAAAATGGTGGAAGTTAACGACGATGATTTTGATTTCTTGTCCTTGTTGCCTTTGGAAGATTAAGAAAAGCATAGAGGAATTGCAGAATTCAGTTTATGTGAAATTTCCGTGCCTTTCATGTTTAGAATCTTTCCTCTGTAAATTTCTCCCTTCTGTCTCTCTATTAATTATCTGTTTATTCATTTTGTATGCAATTCTGCTCTCTCACCTTGAAATTGACGAGTTCCGGAACCAACCTAAGACTTGAATGATTAGTTATTGGATGAAAATTCAGTATATTTAATGAATGTTAAAACAATTTTCTAATATCGAAATGAAATAAAAACTTGTCTCCCTAGGATTTTGAGCATAACAACTGTTCAATCTTTGTAGCAGATAAGATGGAAAATTGGGGCAATTCTTAAGTCATCTTCAAGTAATTTGGCAAGTTGACTAATCTAAGAAAAATAAATCAAGAGGGCTAAATTTACTGATTCTCTTCTATTTGGCAGACTTTTTGGAATGAAAGTGGAAGGCCAGCGACAAATATAGCTTGTCGAGAGGTTTGGTTTTGCTCAAAGGCTTTTACAACTATTATTTTTATTGATAATTTGAAGTTAAAGCCTCCAAAATCTCATGGTTGTGGGATTAGTATCAGTTTGCACTCTGATTTTTTTTTCTCAGCTCTTGGAAAGGAAAGCTCAAGTAAAGCAGTGACTTTCTCATTCAGTTTTGCTCAAGAAGCCGAGATCCAATGAATAGAGTACCTACCATAGCTTTCTTATATTATTTGTTACTTTTATTTGAAGTACGGTTTAAATATTGCTTCAAATTTTGATGTTTCATAGTTGTATGTTTAATCTAATGTACATGTTGACTAACATAGTTTTATGTTTAAATATTGTTTCAAGTTTTGATGTTACATAATCCTTAATACTGTGTTAAACTTTAGCAATCTTTTGAAACAATCCTTTGAATTGTCTCAAGGAATCACATCTTCTAAAAATTAAGTAGAGTGGGTCATAGAACTTTTAGCTCTAAAATGGTCAGGATTTTCAAAACTCAAGGTGGCTTTGCAGTTACACAATACAAAGTTTCTATCTGCATACTGTTGTAAGTATATGCTTTGCCGGCTCAAATCTGAGTGCCCTTTCTTCTTTCCTCACTGGCTCAACATAATTGTCTTGGTTTGTTCCTGTTGGCTCTTACTAAGGTACTTTACTACTGCCGATGTTAACCTCTGCAAATCTTAGTCCTTACCATCATAAACATGCTCATAAGTAGTTTGTTGTCTCTAGCCTCCCCTGCTGATTTGCTTAACGTGAGACGAGAGGTTAGTTCTTCAAATCCCCATTGTTTTCCACCTTCAACCCTCATTCATCTCTCACCAAAAATTCTCCTTTTCTTTTCTAAGTTCAAGTGTTTGGGCCAATATTACTCTCTTTCATTGTATGATGTAGTTATTTATCTCATGTTCTCTTAATTTCACCGACAAAAGCTTCATTTGCTGAAAAGTAATGATTGAATGCTTTTAATTCTCTAGCTTGGTTTATGAATTCTAGGTTTTGCTATTAGATTTTGATATATGGATCTTTGATTTTGAAGTATTTGTTGAAAGTTAAGTTGTGGGATTATCTGTAACTTCGTTTTCTGATAGTTCGATGGTGGCTTGATTTTGATTTTTTTGTTTTTTCTTTTCATTTATTTTTAGTTGCAGTTGATGATTGCTTCTCGAACACATTATCTTTTACAAGTTGTTCTTGAGGGGATCATTTTCTTGGCCTGCACCTAAGTTGAAACGCTACCTTTAATGGGTATTGAGGTATAACGTTTTCATCAAGCATGAGCAAGATATTGGGCTGGGGTATTTGAGTCAACTTTTGATCCTTAGTTCCTTTAGGAGTGGCTGATGTTCTCATAGATTATCTTGGGGAGTAGAATGAGGGTTTGGTCAAGGATAATTTTGTGATTGCATATATGGTATACCCAAACATATTCATGTATGCAAATGTTGATTTTGATTTAATGGAGTAGACTTACTATAGTTATTGAAATATTCACTTGGAAAATGGATGGTTAGGTTTATTCTCTGTTAATGTAAGTTCTTGATGTAGAATACTTTGCAATAGTTTTATAGGCTCTTAATTTGATTCGTTAACTGTTTTAGTTTGTAGATATGTTTTGAGTTTTTTGGAGTTAATAGGAGGGTGGGAGGATTGGAGCCTTGGAAAAATATTAAAATTCAATGATGTTGGGAGTTGGTATCTTGTTCATACTTTGATTTTTTCTCTTTGACTTGTCAACGGAAGCGTCAAGAACTACTACAAAGTACATAATCTTTTTTAGATATAGATGTATTTCTATACAAATGGTAGGGATAGAAGAAAGAATTGAGTAAAGAGCTAGAAAATGGTGTGTGGTAATAGAAGAAAGAAGTGAGTATCCATGTGAGAACGAGGTTTTTGTGATTAAGCATAGAAAAAAGCCATGATTGAAGAAACAATCACCTGAGGAGGGTAATGAAGTTGTCTTCTCTACTATTACTTCTACTGTGTTTTTCAGAGTTTTTGCTGACCATCTATAGTTGTTTTCTTCTTTTTTTTTTTCTCTTCACCTCCACTCTCTTACATTTGGTTTCATTTTTAAATCCTTTAGGTAAAACTCTATATGCAAGAAAAACATGAACTTTCATTTTTTCTATTTTCTTAAAATTTTGTGGTACAGGGTTCATAAGCTTTTGAAATATCTTCTCATTTGCATAGTTTAAAATATTTTCTCCCTTCAAGTTAGTCACTTCTTTTGTTGAGCTCAACTTTATGTAATATTGTTTTGTAGGTTTTATTCTGGAGAGTCAATAGTGACACAAAAGTGACCCCATCTAATGGATTAGTAGGCATTTTGGTAAGAGTATAGATGAATCATTTTAAATATTGAATCATTTCTTGTTCAACAAATTTGTTAGTTTTAAATAGTGAATCATTTGATAACTCTAATGGTTTGTGTAGTTTGATGAGTTTAATATTTCTTTTCCTGATAAGTTTGATCATTATATTCTTAAGTTTTTGCTAAGTTTAGTTTAGTTGTGTTCACGAAATTTTTATACTTTAAAAGCGTTTTAAGTTATGTTTCTAATCTTGGTATAGTCACTGATTGTAGTTCCAAGTGAATTCGAGCACTTCTACTTACCAATCAGCAAGCTTTCGAGCTCAAAATGGGCTTTCGGTGACTACCCACAACCCAAACGACTTTGGGATTGAATGCCCATAGGCTAGGAGGTTTAGATTAGCGATTTCAAACTCATTTGGTCATTGGACAACAAGCATTTGAGGTTGTTGGGTGTCGATCGGTAAGTTCCCATGCCCTTAAACTTTTAGAATGCAGCTAGATAAACTTTAGTATAGTTTATAACCATCGATTAGTTTAGTTGTCCTTTAAAATTTTGTTTGCGCTAGACTTAACTAGTTGATTTTACTACTTGGTAGATGTTCTTGTAATTGGTTTAAGTTGTGATTTGGCTTTGATATTAATTTGTTAGTTTACATGTTCAAATGGTCTTCGTGTGAGCTAGAGTCATTTCGTTTTTAAAATTGAATTCAATAGACTTGTTTAGAAGTATGAGACATTTTTAATAGTTGTGTAAGTTGTAGCCTTTCATTTGAATAGTGATTGATGTGAGGTCTAATTCGCTTTGATTTGTGGGAGTTTGTAGTGGAATTATGTGTCTATAGAAGTGTTTCTCATGTTTAACAGGTTGAAGAAAATTTTGGGTTAGTCTTATGTATGTCGTTATGTTGTCGAAATTCTCAGAGTATTCGGTTTGGAGTTACGATAGGGGGTTAGTAATGTCGCTAGGTTAGGTATAAAAACATGGGACATTCCAGTTTAGGAATAAGGTTTTCACATATCTTATTATTTATGTTCAATAAAGTTTGACATTGTGTTCTAGGTTTTTTCTGTTTTTGTTGAATTGAAATGGGGAATAAAGGAGAATTGGTTAGGAATGTGTTCTTGAGGAACCGCTCTTTCAAGACCCATGAGAAAAATGTAAGATGGGATTTTGGTTTCTTTCGATTTTCTTTGAACTTGTTTTTTTATCATTGTCGTCCATCTGTTTGTTGAAATGCCAAGCTGAATTTTCTTCAACTTGTATGTTGTTCTTTAACTTGCTTTCATCTTCAACTTCGTTTGTATCCCCAATTTGAAGGTTGGTCCATCGTTGTTTGAGTTGTTAAGTTATTGTGTTTAGGAGGTCAATACTTTGTTTCATTTAGTTCTTTTTAATGAGTTTAGTTGTTTTCATTGATATGTTTATTTGTCGTGGTGTTGTTAAGTTGAGTTATTTGTCGTGGTGTTGTTAAGTTGTGTTTAGGAGGTCAATACATATTGTTAAATTGAATATTATTGTTCTTATCTTGATGTAAGAAGTATTGTAGTCTACTCTCAAATGAATATTGTTTGGTTCATTATGTCTTGCAGGAACTCAACAAAGTCAAGAAAAACTATATGATGGATAGAAATTGATGTATGACCTTTTTTGTTGGGTTAGTGACAAAAAAACATATAGTATATTCTCTCATGGTTGAAGTTCAGTGTAGGAATTGTTGTTATGTACAAAATCTATTACACTTAGTTTGTATATACATATATGACAAAATTTGACCAATTTGGGTTCAATAATATATAAAAATTGTTATTTATGTATATATTTATTTTGTGTCAAGATTTGAATGTTTTATTTTGAAAGCATATGTTTATTCACAGGTATTTGACAAAATAATTTTTATGGTTTTGATGAATCAATATAAATAAATAATATGACGATGCATCAAAGTCATAAAAATTATTTGCGTGACAACTATTTAGTATCATTATAAGTATTTTTTTTTTACAGTTTTATAGCTGTCATGACATTTTGTTTGTTGACAACAAAAATCTGTCAACGTAAAAGTTTGTTTGACAATAATACAGTGTCGTTGAAATTTTTGTGACATTGATCTGTTGTCATCAATAACCTTTTGTTGATAGTAATTAACTGTCATTAGTATATATATCTTGACAAAAATATGATTTTCAGGAGTTTTTTATTGACAATGTTCAATTGTCATAAAAAAATTTACTGTGACAGTTACTAAATGTCATTAATATCTTTTTTTCTTACAGTTGTTATGTGTCATGAAAAAAATAATTATGACAGTTTTTTTAATAGCGTCATGTATACACTTTTCTTGATGGGGGCTTCTAGGACGCAAAAAAAATGTCATAAAATGTGCTATGTGACAATTTTTCAATGTCATAAAAACCCAAATTTGTAGTAGTGGGCAATGCCTGTCATTAAAAGTGCCCCGACATTAAAGGCTACGATGCCACCCGCATAGATGACATACACCGGCCGACATTAAAACCTTTTAATGACTGACAATGCCCGTCATTAAAAGCCTTTTTTGTAGTAGTGGAAACTGTCGTCCTGCATCATTCATTTTTTTAGAAAAGTGAGGAAAACGTGTCTCATGCCGCTTTAGGCGTCTCTATTCCCCTAATGTACTCCAACATTTCTTCATCAACTGTAGTTTTAATAGCAAACATGGCCTTAACTGCCTTGATCTTCCATTTCTTCAAGGTTGTAGTATCTTCAGGTGGCGTGACTTAAATGCCTCCCACGACATCCCATAAATGTCTTGGCCTTGGAGATACGACTCCATGCACATGGACCATGTTTTGTAGTTTTGAGTGGTGATCTTGATTCCTCCAACAACTTGAAGATCTCCCATCATCTCGTAGTGATGAATGCACTCCATGAGTAAGTTGTGTCCCAGACAACAAGCTTCATAGTCCCAAACTGTACACGATCTTCAAAAGCTCCACCACAACAAGCTATGCTAGCTTGGCTCTAATACCACTTGTTGAAGAAATTAGCACAAAAGAGGAGAGACAGACACTTTGGAAGAAAGAAACTTTTATTAAGAAAGTACAAAGATGGACACTTTTAGGAAAAGACTCTCACTTTCTCACACTCACTTTTGATGCTCTCCCCAACTTGTTGATACTTTCTCCAAGTTGTGATTCTTATGCGGGACACTTTTATTTATAGGCCTAAGATCCTTGGAGCCCAAGCAAAAGGATTTTTCTAGACTCTTCTTAGATCTAAAAGTACTCTAAATATTTCTATGTTTATCCTTATCCAATGAAATTCTCAGAATTCCTTGGAGCCTAATGAAAGGCTAAGATTTTCTAGAGCCTTTCCTTTTGAGATAGTTATTTACAATCTTCAACATATGTCTAGAGAGTTCTAATATATTAAGTCATAGGTATACAAGAAGCTTCCAGATATATAGTTAGTGTTGCCTTTTATTTTAACATATTCTTGGTTGGGAGCAATATATGTACTTTTTGTTTTTTTTTTTCCCCTCAAAACAGTTCACCTAGTTGGTTTTTTTTTTTTTTTTAATTAAGTTCAATAATTGATATTCGGTTCGAAAATGTCGGGACTCATACCAAAGGTCCCAACCAAATTCAAATGTTCACACAGAATGTTGAATTTCACATTGTCTAACTCATCATCTTCATCATAATAAATTCTCACCATTAGACTTAAACTTTAGTTGCGATTGTAGACTCAATTGTTTTGTTTATAGGGTTATTATAATCCTTAGTAATTTCAAATTTGTTATTTGCAAATATAACAATTAAAAAAAAAATGTAAATATGACAAATTTTCTATCATTGATATAGACTTCAATCACCATGCATGTAGTCTATCAGTGATAAATTACTAGTACCGATAGAATAGTCTATCAACAATAATTGCAATTGTGAATTGTCATTCGTTGATAGACTTCTATCACTAATAGACTTTAGTTTTGACAAATTTATCGATGATAGACATCTATCACTAATAGAATTCAATTACAATGCATATTGTCTATCAATGATAAAGCACTATCATTGATAGAATAGTTTAACAGTATACTTATATCACTGATAGACTTCATTTCCTATATTTGAAAACCGTTTTAGATTTTGTTATATTTGCACTTATTTTAGTCTATTTTGTTATTTATGCAAATAACCCTAGTTTATATAGGTTGTGGCACTTTTGAGTTTTTTTTTTGGGTCTCGAGTTTTTTTTTCCTTTTTTTTTTCTTTTTCTTTTTCTTAAAATACATCTAAAAAAAATCAAAATTTACGCTCAACTTTTAATTTATCAAATTATATTCTAGATGTTACTATTTTTGTCTTTAGTCAATTTCTACTACTTCATCGAGTTATTTTAACAAAAAGAGATGTAAATTTTTTAAAAGTCACTATTTCTATAAAAAAGAAAAATCAATTTAAAAAAAATATTAAGTTTGATTATGCATAAAATCAACATTTGAATAATTGCGTCAAAACTCACAATTTCTTTTTACAAGTTACCTCTAATGTGTAAAAAAAATGTACTTGTTTGTTCTAGCTCAAGGAGGAAAATCACTATTCTTATCTTATATCACTGCACAAAAGAGATCACTTGCAGCCCAAGAGGAAGAGAGAGATAAGGAATGAGTCCTTTGTTACCTACTATTTTCTTCTTTTTAGTTCAACAACATTTGGAGTAGGGGATTCGAACCTCTAACCTCTGGATCGAGGGTACGTGTCAATCACCGCTAAACTATGCTCACTTTGACTTATTACCTACTAGTTACGTTATGTTTGGTTGGCATTATTTAACTTTGGAATGATTTAATCCATTTGGAAATTTGCTGTATGAAGATTAAAACAAAGATGTGTATTTTGCATAATATTGTTTCACCTCTCTCACTTCGCTATGTTGTTATGCAAAATAATAATAATAAATAAATAAAGAAAAGAAATAATGAAAATAATACTTCATACACAATTTGGGAGTTTGTTAACGTTTTTTTACAACACGTGGGAGTGGAGAGATCCTAAACAAAGACGTGTGTGTTTTGCATAATATCGTTTCACCTCTCTTACTTCGCTATGTTGTTATGCAAAATAATAATAATAAATAAATAAATAAAAGAAATAATGAAAAGAATACTTCATACACAATTTGAGAATGTGTTGACTTTTTTTTACAACACATGGGAGTGGAGAGATAGAAACACAGATATAGTTTCACCTCTCTAATGACAGTTGAGATATGTTTATGTTGCTGCAAATCTGTTACCTTGAAATTATATAAACTAATGTAATTTTTTCATGTGTTTTGCATAACAATTTACTTTTTATGGTATAAAACTCACAAATTTTTTACAAAAAGAAGTAAAAACCGTTAAAATTTTTAAATATAATTATAGAACCTAAATAATCATTTACTCGATATATATTAGGGTAAAATACCTTTTTGGTCCCTCATATTTCGGGTCAGTTTCTAGTAGGTCTCTACGTTTCAAAATCAAACAATCAAGTCTCTATTGTTCCGAAAATATTTCTATTGAATCCCTCGAGTGCTGATGTGGCAATTTAAAATAATAAAATGTTGATTTTTAATTAAAATAATAATATAATAATAAAATTATTATTATTATTATTATGAAAAAAAATCACTCTCTCTCCTCTCTCTCCCCACCCCTGAAACTCTCTCCTTTCTCTCCTTTTTTTTTTTTCATATTCTTCTTCTCGTTGTCGGCCGACGCCGGTGCCGCTGCTCCCTTTCTTCTCCTTCCCTTCTACCCATCATGTTCGATTTCTTCTTCTTCTTATTTGGGAATAGATTTTGTTTTTAAGAAGAAAAAGAGGGTGGGAGAGTTTGATTTTGAAGAAGAAGGAGAGAGGTGGAGGGTCGTATTCTGAAGAAGAAGGAGGAGGATTTTGAAGAAGAAGAATAATGAAAGGGGGTGGGGGTTGGATTTTGAAGAAGAAAGAGAGGGGATGGTCGGATTTTGAAGAATAAGAAGGAAAGAGAATGTGGGTTGGGTTTTGAAGAAGAAGAAGGAGAGGTGGGGTGGATTTTGGAGAAGAAGAAGAAGGAAAGAGAGGGGTGGTCGGATTTTGAAGGAGGAAAGAGGATGAGGGTTGGATTTTGAAGGAGAAGAAGAGATGGGTGGGTTGTTGGGTTTTTGGAGGAAGAAGAAGAGACAGAGGGATTCGAAAAGGAGGCTCCAGCGGTGGCGATGAGGAAGCTCCGGCGGTGGGAAGAAGGAGAAGAGAGAGAAGGTGGGGAAAGAGGGGAGAGAGGAATATGGTTTTAATAATAATAATTATTATTATTATTTATTTTATATTATTATTATTATTATTAAAAATCAATATTTTATTATTTTAAACTGTCACGTCAACATTAGAGGGACTCAATAAAAACATTTCCAAAACAGTAGAAACTTGATTGTCCGGTTTTGGAACGTAGGAACCTATAAGAAACAGACGAGACCAAAAAAGTATTTTATACCCTGTATATTATTAGGGCATGTAATGCACAAGTATCAAATCATTACAAACCAAAGCAGAAATATTAAATAGGTGCAAAAGTATTAAAGACCATATCCATCTTGTACTTTTTTATTTATTATGACTACAAATAATTTAGAAATTGAAGGAAATGAAGCCATGAGATAAAGGTTCCGCTTGCCCCCACAAACCAGTGTATTTATTTGTTATTGGTGCTGAGGCAGCACGGGTCTCCATAATTATTTTTAAACCTTTTTTTTTCTCTTCCTTGAGAAAAGAAGCTGCTTTCCTCTCTTTTGAGGTTTTCACATTAAACAAAGACACGAAATTTTTTATCATTCAAATCTAGGTTAATTCACCCAAGTCAAGTCAACTTGCAATTGAAAAAAAACATTGAAATCTTAAATCTCATCCACCATTGAAGCTCTCCAAGATTTCTTTGAGTTCCTCTTCACCCGATTCAATCATGCAGATCTTTTCATCCACTCTAAGAAATCTCTGGAAAACATGGGAGCTTCCAACACTGGTCCTCTCAAGTTTACTTCTACAAGTCGCCCTCATTCCAATGGGCTACAAGAGAAAATTCACCTCCAACCACTGGCTCCGATGGCTTCTCTGGCTTGCTTATTTATCCGCCGACTGGGTCGCCACCGTTTCCCTCGGCATCCTCTCCAACTACGACGACGGCTCCGACTGTAACGGCGAAGCCCCCGAGCCAAGGTTCGTCATAAGAGCCTTCTGGGCGCCATTTTTACTCCTCCACCTCGGCGGCCCCGACACCATCACTGCCTACTCTATGCAAGATAACGACCTTTGGCTTAGGCACTTTCTTGGCTTGTTCGTTCAAGCCGGCCTTGCGTTCTACGTCTTTTTGCGAGCTTTGAAACCCACCGCTCTGAACTTTATAGCCATTCCTGTTTTTGTTTCTGGGATTATCAAGTATGGCGAAAGAACGTGGGTTTTGAGATCTGCTTCTACCGAGCACTTGCGTGATCAGCTCGTCCCTATATCTATCGCTGGCAGATCTATATTCCCGACGCAAATCACTGTCGCCAAGAAATCGACTCGTTTCAGCGACGTTCACATGCTGCGCGTCGCTCATGGATTCTTCCAGAGAAACAAATGGGTGTTTGCAGATTTGGTTTTGAACATCCAAGATCTTAAGGAATCCCTTTGTTGCTTTGAGGAATATGATTCTGAAACCGCTTTCAAAGTCGTCGAGATTGAGCTTGGATTTATGCATGATTTTTTCTACACAAAAGCCGCCGTCATCCATTCTTACTGGGGCGCTCTCCTTCGTCTTACTACGTTATCTTCCACCGTCGTCGCCATCGCCACCTTTTGCACGACCAACACTCACAGGTACCCTCGAGCCGATGTGTATTTGATGTTTTTATTGCTTTTCGGAGCTTTGGGTCTTGAAGTCTATTCTATTGTTTTGTTGATGCGTTCGGATTGGTGCGTAATTTGGTTGACCAAAATCGATAACTTTCTAGCTCGGTTCACATTCAAAGCTGTTTGTGGGTTGGGATGGTCCATTGAGAAGATAAGATGGTCGAATTCTGTTCCGCAATACAATCTAATAACTCGTTGTTGCTTGGAAGATTCAAATGGCGGTGGATGTTGCAGCTTCTTGAAAAGTTCTTACATCACCAATGTCATGGATTCCCGACCGATCTCCGACGAGCTTAAAAAGCGAATCTTCGACCAGTTGAAGGAGAAGGTGGAGATTGAAAATGAAGATCAGAGCAGAAAGTTGCCTGAATGGATTGTGAAGAAACGAAACTTATACAATCATCTTGGGTGGAGCTTAGAATTGGATTCTGACCAAAGCATTCTCCTTTGGCACATTGCCACCGATCTTTGTTATCATTCTGGCCATGAAAATGAAGCTTTGAATTCCTGCATAGAAGACAGCAAATCCCTGTCTGAGTTCTTGGCCTACCTCTTAGTGACTCGCCATTCGTTGTTCCCTAATGGGATGAGTCAAATGAGGTTCAATGCCACCGTCAAGGATGCCAATGGATTTCTGGAAAGAATATCAGTAGACACAGCTGCGGAAGCTTGCAAGAGCATATTGAAAGGTTTGGAGCTGAAGACTGAGCCTAGAGATGTTAAAGAAAATGGAAGCTCTTCAGTGTTTCACTATGGTTGTTGGCTGGCTCGAGAGCTTGAGGAGTTGGGAGAAGAAGAGAGGTGGGAGATAATAAGCCATATGTGGGTGGAGATGCTTGCTGATATTTCATGTGAGTGTAGATCGTATGATCACATTGAGCAGCTTGGACATGGAGGAGATTTGCTCACTCATGTTTGGCTTTTGATGCATCATCTTGGCTTTGCCAAACGGGCTTACAATGTCACCACTGCGCTGCAAGGATCGGAAATCCAAGAGTTTTGCAAGGTTGTTAGAGGTTATAATGCTATTCAATCCAATGAAAATAGGGGAGATTATTTGAAAAATTATTTGGAGGGACTTAGCGGATAGTTTTGTACCGTTGGATGTATAAGAGAGAAATTATAAAAGTACTTCGATTTTATATCCAATAGCTATTGGAGGACATATAAATTTTAGGTCATGAAAAGTAACAATTTTAGTCCCTGATGTTTTTAATTTTGCAACAATTTAGTCCCTTGAACTTTCATAGGTAACGATTTAGTCCATATATTTTAAAATTTGTAATGATCTAGTCCTTATCGTGAACATTCATGTTAAGATTTAATGAAATTTCTTACCTAGAAAAGTTAATGAACTAATTTGGGACCAAACTACAAAGTCTAATCATTACCAAATAAAGATCAACATTTAATTTTGATAATTTTTTTTGTAACAAGGGTTAAATTGTTATAAATTTGAAAGTACAAGGACTAAATTGTTACTTATTAAAGTTCATGGACTAAATTGTTACAAAATTATTGAAAGTACAGTGACTAAATCATTACAAATCAAAGTTCATGAACTAAATAGTTACTTCATGAAAATTCAGGGACCAAAAGTGATTTTCAACCTAAATTTTAAGGAGGCAACCCCATTGTGGCAGCCTCGTTAAACAATATAATTTGTCCAAATTAATTATTGGATGGGGGTGCCACAAAACCGACAGCTTTTGAATGGTTGGATGTGAGAGAGAATCTACAAAAGGTACTTTGAATCAGAATCCAATAATTATTAGGAAATACAAATTTTCGAATTCACGTCTAATAATAGTTATTAAGAGGCAGTGTCTCATCATTCACTCAACAATTTGTTTGTGGTGAACCATTTTATAGCTAGTTTTGGATGTATTGAACCAATTGTTATAAAGATAAATATTAGTTTTTTCATGTTCACTCTTTTGAAATTGTCATGTTAATCCAACAACAAAAATTTCCACAGAAAAAAACTTTTGGGGTAATGGCCTTTGTCTTCTTGAGATTGGAAAGCAAAAAATTTATAATATATATTAACATGTGAATACGAGGATATATTGCGACTCACTGGTCTGAGTCTTTTTTTAAACCTCAACTAGCAACATAGTTTTTTCTGACTTCAGGTCAATTGGCCCCAACATTAAAAATATTAGTTTAATGGGGCAATTAAATTTCCATTTAGCCACTCATTTTTTTTTTATAATTTTTTTATGCAAGTGTAATTATTAAAAGCTAATATTGAATATAGTATTTGTTTGTCTTTTACCCGAGTGTGTTCCTGAGTTTGTTAAGTTTAAGAAATTTAAGATGTTTTGTTGGCAGAAGCTGTGTGAGTTCTTGTAGTTAGAACTTATCTAGGAATGGATGAAAAAAGTATTATATAACTTGTTTTACTATTAGGGATCTTATTCAATAGTCAAAGAAAAAAAAAAAGATTAAAGATAAAATCTTTAAAAAAATAATAATAAGCACTTTTAAGGGTTGTTTAATTTGAAGCGCAAAGTTGGTTAGAATAGTCTTTAATTATTATAGTTTGAGAATTATAATAGCTTGTAGAGTTGAATAGTATGTGTATGGACGTAAAGTATTTTAGTCTTGGTTCAGAAAGTCTATGTTAGGGGTGCAGGATTGGTTATAATAGTGCGGGTTATAACTATTTTATTTCTTTTTATTATTATTATTATTATTATTGTGATGAGAATGGTAAATATGACAATCAATTTGCTATCTAATCTAATTTTTGGAAAAAAAAAAAAAAAAAAAAAAAAAAACTCCTAAAATGTACTAATTTTTTTTTTTAAAAAAAAAAGTCATCAAACAACACGGTGAGACATCTTATTTTAACCCCAACTAAAAAAATAGACCACTGAATAAATCTTTCAAACTTTTCCAATGTTTAAATCTAAAAAAAAAAAAATTCAATCAAAAAGCAAAAAAAAATGCAATATTCATGAACATTTTTTTAATACAACAAATATGAAGTATGAAAATTTGAATCTTCGACCTTAAGAAAAAGAGTACATGTCAAATCCCACATGTAACTGAACCAAAAAAATGTGCATAATCCATGTGTTATTCACAACCAAGTGTGTATTATTTAGCAAACAAATGATATAGTTCCAATCACAAATGTCAAAAGCATATAATTGCACAACCTATTACAAAGCAGAACTCTTCTTAGATACGTATGGGTAAGAGGAACTTGGAACCGCCACCGACCCCAACAACCTCCGACAACTGCCACTGATGACCAGATTTTTTTTTTCATTTTCTTCATTTTTTCTTCTTTCTTCTTATTTTCATTTCGAAAAATAAAAAAAAAAAAGAAAATAAAGAAAAGAGGTAGAAGAAAAGAAAGAAAAAAATGTTGGTCGTCAGTGGTGGTCACGAAAATTTGTTGGTCATCAGTGGTGGTCACCGAAATTTTCGCCAGCGTTGGCGGCGGTCACCAGAATGTTCGCTAGAGGTGGGTCACCAATGGGCAATGGGGTTGAAAGAACGTGAGTGGGCTATAATAACAAAACGAGGGCACTGTAGCAAAACGAGGGTAAAATAACCCAACCCCTATTTAATTAAACGGGCATTCCAAACGTTGAGTGGGATATAATAGTCAACTCAACTTAATCGAGGGGTCCAAATGGCCCCTTAAGATTATATTTTATTTTGTTCTTAAAGTGATCTATTTGTGTTTCTAATTTTGCTCCATTTGTTTTGAACACTTGGATTTGGGAGGATTTCAGATTGAGTTCAAATCAGTTCACGTGTAAAGGATTTGAAATCGGATGTGATTTCAAATCGTGTTTTAAAAAAAAAAAAAAATTATTCCAAAATGGTCAGATTTTGTAGGATTCTAAACGCAAAAAAATATGTTTCCAATTTTACCCATAAAGATTTTTAAAAAAAATTTATGACTCCTATAGTTCTATATTCAGACTCAATGGCTAATATGTATTTTTTTTCTTTTTATATGTTGATTCAATTTTTTTGTCCCATCTATATGTATACTCTTTTTCTTTTTAATGTTTTCATACATTGGTTGAAGAAGAAATAATAATAATAAAAAAAAAAAAAAAATCTTTTGATTGTGGTTGAATAGAAGAAATAAAAAAAATAAATGAAACAAGATAAACAAAAAAAAAAAAAAATAAAGTAAAATAAAAACCTTCCGAAAAGTTAGTGGTGGCAATCTCATCAACTTTGATTCCTCTTATGGCTAAGAAACAAAAAAATTCTTGAATTGCGGAGTGAATAATATATAGAAAAGAAAATCTCGAGAAAATATAATGTAATTTTTAAAAAAAAAAAAATAAAAATCAAGTAGGTTGTTGGAGATTTGTTGATAAAGTTTATTTTTAATACATAATAAATATATGAAAAAACTATAATAAAGATATGGAAAAATAGAAATTAGTTTATTTTTAAATTTTAATATACAATAAATATATAAAAAAATAGGAGCTATCGACTATTTTGTTAAGAGGTTGAGTTAAATTCTTTTAAAAAAAAAAGAGGTTGAGTTAAATTTATTTTTCATTTGAATCAAGACATTTTGTAACTTTTTGTAAATTTTTTTTACAATAATGTTGACATTTGCAAATTTTAATTTAACTAGTTTTTCTTCACGTGCTTTGCACGTGGTTTCTCATTTTAAAAAACTAATTTTAATATATGATTTTTAAACTACGTAGGTTTAATAATAATATTATTAAAAAAAATTATGTAAATATTGTTTGTTATTATTTTATAAAATAGATGGAAAAGAAACTGTTTCATAATCGTAGGAAATGAGTATGGAAAACATTTGGTATTCTAAAAAAATTTTAAATTTATTTTTCTCTCCCCTTCTTAAATGGTTGAATTGAAAGCCTATTGTCCTCCCCTTGAATAATATTTATTTATTTATTTATTGCCACTATTTTTATAAGGTTACGTGGTGTATGAGATTTTTTTAAGTTTCTTTAACATTCGTACTTTTATATATATATATATATCGTCCATAAAAATTTCTAGATAAATTTAATTATAATACCTAATAAACACATCTTAAACAATAAACACTATTAGATAACTAAATGCACAAAATTTTTATCTAAAAAAATGACAAAATTTGAAGAGGGAAAGAAACATAATGCCCAATTAATGAAAGCATATTATTAATACTAAATTAAGAACTTCATTTTTCTTTTTTATGTCTCATCGTCTTTTTCTCCACGACTCTTCTTCTTATTGTCTTTCATTTATTTATTTTTTCATTCTGTGTTTGCGCTGTCTTAGTTGAACTTTTCGAAATTCGAAAATTGCAAAGTAAGAGATTAAAAAGTAAGCTTTTCCCGTACCATCGTTCCTTCCATCTTACCGACCTCCAATTTGTTGTCAAGACCAACCGGATATCACTTCATTCGCCACATCTCTCCATCTCTTCATCTTCAAATCTTCAATCTTTCTTCAACTCCATTCCAATCCTCCATTATATCGAGCTTGTGATGTTGTTTGAGGCCAAATATAGCCAATATAGTTTTAATTCTAACAAAAGAAATCATATACTTGAATTAAGGAAAAAAAAAAGCCAAATGTCGAAGTTCATTCATCATAATGTAATCCACATTTGGGAACAAGAAAACCTAACATTGTTCCACACCTTCTCCAATTAGGAAAATAAAGAGAAGAAGAATGGACAAATCCAAAGGAGAACAAAAAAACTATTATCACAACTTCTCAACTCGGTTGTATTGGGTTTAAACATAACTTTTGCCATTTGTAAGGAAGGAGTTTCCTAAAAGAGAAGAAGAATAGTAAACATACTAACAGATGGTAATAAAAAACAACCATATATAATATAGTATTGAAAAAAATGATAACTTCATTGAGAAGAAATAGAAGAAACAACTTAGAGATGAAAACTTGAGCAAGAATTCCAATTTGGCATGGTTTTTTCCATGTGTTTTGCCAATTGAATGAGTAAAGAACTATTTTTATACCAAAATAAGGAGGAAGATGAAAGAATTGAGAGAGGGGAAGAGGAGAGATGAGGAAGCTGAGTAGCCTAAGGACTTTAATGATTTTTTTTTTTTAACTCAATGCACTCACCATGAATTAATAAACCATAATCAATTCATTAATTTTATACGTGAATCTATTAAGTTAATAAATGGTTGAATTTGGAAGGGTGGTTGAGAGAGTGTATTGATGGAGAGAATAACAAAAAAGGAAAAAGAAAAAAGAAAAAAGAAAAAAGAAAATACATGGAATTATACGTGAGTGGGGGGAGAGGTAATTAAATGAAGGATATTTTAGGTATTTTGTAAAAAAACAAGGACAATATTGTCCACAAAAAGTTTCTTCCACATTCGTACTTTTATATATATTATAGATATAGATTATAGATTATAGATTATAGATAAGTTGACTTTTTTTAATTAATAATGTATTTTCATATTTGATATTAAATATTTTGTTATTAATTAAAATAATTTCTTGCAAAAGTATAAGGACATAAGAGTAAAATGTTATACTTTCGTTTCATTTCTCGTGAACATCCAAACCTGAGATTTTAATTTTAGTGATTTCAAATCATTTCGACTCCAAACACAAACAGAAATTTAAAATCATTTCCATCTTTTAAAATACTGGAAATTGAAATCATTTTCTTTCAAATTCATTCACCAACCAAAGAATTAAAGTTTAAAATAAAAGTCTATTTTAGGTTTCTTAAAATTGGATTATTTCTAACTTTTTTTTTTTTAGTATGGATTTTTTTTTTAATTTTTTATTTTTTGGAATAACAACAGGAATTTAAAGAAATCAACCGTTTTTACACCTACTCCATTTAAGAGGGGGAAAATCTAAAGGGGGAGATTTGGAGCCCAAAAAATATGCCCCGCTTACTGCGAGATACAATTTCCATGGAAGTTATTCCTCACAGTACAGTGGGCGTCTATGTTCAAAAATCTACTACAATGTTGAAAAGTCATTCCGAAAGAGTTCGAAGCAATGGCCTTGATCTGTTCTTCCAAGATATCTTCCACCTTTCCGACCAGGATGTTGACGACTTCAAGAGCGTCGGTTTCCACTTGAAGAAAAATTAAACGACAATTGTAGGTATCGGAGATAGCTTTCAGTCCCTCTAGCAATGCTTTGGCTTCCAGCACTTTTACTGACCAATTCTTTGAAATTTGATGCATTCCGAAACAAACGAGGGATCCTTCCGAGTCATGCACAACCCAGCCCAACCCTCCTACTCCGAGATTTTTGTTACAATTTGGTTTTAGAATTACTAGAGAAATTTACCGGATTCAAGCAATCTCCAAATCCTTTTGACTTGAAAGTTGAGAGTTTAAATCAAATAATGGATTTGTTTTTAAGCCAAAAAAGGGGGTGAAACAGGGTAATAAAATGGTTAAATTATATTAAAAAAATAATTTTGTTTCAAAACAACCCTGGAAGACATTTTTTAGTTAAACTTATGGACGAAAAATGACGTGTTTATATTGTTACTTATATGAACATGTTTAAACATATACATGAGAAAAACAATAAAAACACATGCGAACACATCATTTTTCGTGCATAAATTTAATGGAAAATGTTTCAAATGGTCGTTTTGAAACAAACTTCAAACTTCAAGGTAAAATGAAACTGTTGAGGGGTCGTTTGTTTGGTGGTAATCAATCCAAAATTCCCATGGGATGAGCATCTAGATTACCTTGTTTGTTTTGTAGTAATGTAGGATACTCAGACATCTTGGGATGCCTATATGGGATACATTTAATATGTTTTGGATGTCCTGTTAATAGATGGGTTTCTAAGATTCCCATGTCGAGGACATCTTCTAATTATGTTTTTACCCTCCATTTTCATTTAATATAATTTTTCTTTATTTTATTTTATATTTAAAAATAAATTAATTTATTCATACCCTAATAAACGACCACATATTTCAATTTATTTGTAGTTGAAATTTAAAAAATGATATTCATTTTATTTTACTTTTTCAATACTTGCCTAAAACTTTTGTATCTAGTGAGTTTTTTCTCTTATACATCTACTAAAATGATTCTTTTAGTTATTTATCTGTTATTTCTCTTCAAATTAATACTAATTGTACATTTCAAAATACACACAACATCCATTATAGACAAATATTATTCTCTAAAAAATTCTAATTTGACAATGTGATCAATATAATCCACTAAAAACACCATGAATTATATTAATTGTCCTAATTTGAAAAAAAAAAAAAGTTAAAGTTAAAGTTGAAATTATTTTTTTATAGTAAATATTTTATAAAAACCTTAAGCTAATATATATAAATTTATTCTACAAAATAACAAATAAAATTAGTATAAATTAAATTGATATAAAAATAAAACATTAAATTAATAAAGACCAAAATCGTTATATAAATTTAATTTATATTAAAATAATAGATAAATCAATTAAAAATTAGTAAGGTAAATTGGTGGTACATAATCTAAAGACACTCCCACGGAAAAATCTTGCAAAACAAACATAACTATCTGAATATTCTTTGGTATTCTTATAAATTATTCCTTCAAAACAAACACGGTTATCTAAAATGGCGGATATCTATATTTCTGGATATTTATAATTTTGGATATATTCATAGTTTAGGGGTATTTTTTTTATAATTTAACCAATATGGATGAGAATGTGAACTGCCATCCTCTTTCTTCACTTTTGTACTTTTTCAATATATCTTAAAATAAGTACCCATTATTAGTTTGAAGTTATTTTTTTTAATTGATAAAATAACAATCATAATTTTCATTCAAGAAAATGCTCCATATGAATATGTTTCTAAAAATTACAAAGGGAAGATTGTCAAAAAAAAAAAATGTTTTTGGAAAAGTTAACTATTAAACTTGAAACAAGGACTAAATTTAAGATTTATTGGAAGCTTAGAGACCAAAATAATTGAAACAGAGACTAAAATGGAACGAATCACAAACTACCAGAGACTAAAATGACTAAAATGTTCCCTTTTTTTTCCAATTAAACTCTAATTGCGTTATAAACCAAAATTAACTTAGTCTCGCTCTCCCTAATTCCATTAGCAAAGCTAATAAACTGAGTTAGGTTTAATTCTAATTTTTCAATTAAAATTGTGGCTAAATTATAAAAAAAAAAAAAAAAAAAATACCCTTACAGAAATGCCCCTGAACTTTAAAAAGTTTCAAAAATACCCCTGAACTTTACAAAACGTTTCAAAAATACCCTTACAGTTAATTTTTGGATGAGAATGGTTAAAACCGTCGAAAATATCATTGCCAAAAATCTAGTCAAGTTCTTGGGGTGATGTGTTGAAAGAGAAGAAAAGCTCAATACATGAAAAATAGGTAAAACTTCTCATTAATTTTCATGTAAGAAGAATTTACGATGGGATAAAGAAAAAAAAAGTAGCATTTTCTAATAAGGTTATTTTTTAAAATCTTTTGAAAGTTAAAGAGTATTGATGAAACTGAAATTTTTAATGGTTTCCATCCAAAAATTAACGACAATGGTATTTTTGAAACATTTTTTAAAGTACAAGAGTATTTTTTAGACTTTTTTTAAATTCAAGGGCATTTTTTAAACAAACCCCACAGTTCAGGACATTTTTTTTATAATTTAACCTAAAATTTTCCATCCAAAATTAAACATTAAAGACAAATTTTCCCTCAAATTGCTTAATTCAAAAATTCTTAAAAATCTATGAAGAATTTGGGAGTAATTCTACCAACCAAAAAGTGAAATTAATCTTAAGTTAACTCAAGATTGGAAAATATCAATGGGCATTTGGTCTAG
This sequence comes from Luffa aegyptiaca, assembly GCA_017139565.1. Classification (NCBI taxonomy): domain Eukaryota; kingdom Viridiplantae; phylum Streptophyta; class Magnoliopsida; order Cucurbitales; family Cucurbitaceae; genus Luffa; species Luffa aegyptiaca. The sequence goes on from CM029397.1 coordinate 39,402,802, forward strand.
TGGTATGATTCTCGCTTAGGGTGCGAGAGGTCCCGAGTTCAATTCTCGGAATGCCCCTAATAGTTTGATGTTTTATTCTAAAAATAAATAAATTAATTAATTAAAAGAAAAAAAATTGGAAAACAAGTTTAACATTCTCCCGGGTTTAGGATTCCAAACCACTAAAACAAATAACTCCTTAAATATAGGGAGTTGTAGTGGGGAGACTTTAAAGTTGAAAGCTGGAATGCCTTACTAGAACAATTTCTTACCAAGAAATTTTCTTCATTTCACCAACTAAAAGATGAATCTATATAAAAGTGTGGAAGAAATTTAAAGGACCACTGAGAAAACATCCTAAAATTTCATATGGAAATACAAATGAGAATATTTTACCATATGTTAAATTCACAAGAAGGATAGTTTGTGGGTGCTTTAGTGGATATTGCTATCCAAGACATATATATATATGATGAGGCTTATAATAGCATCTAGATAAGATTGCAATGAACAATATTATTAGTGGTCAATTTAGGAATTAAATTAAGTACTAAGTGTTGGATTTTGGTGTAAATGTGTGAAAGAAGTTGTTAGTGCTCATAATTACAGAGTAATCGTTTGACTTTCTGTATTCTGCAACTGTGGTAAATACGCATAAATACACTGTAATTAAACGTAATTACAGAGTATTTATTGTTGCCTTTTCGTTTTTCCAAGAAGTTACTATTTGTACAACTATAAATAGTAGATGATTTCCTCATTTCTCATCATTCCATTTTCGTGTTCCTCTTATTTTTCCTTCTTTTGAGTTTGGTTTTGTTGAGAGTGAGTATCCAAGAGTTCTGCCAGATCCGTGTAGTTCGAGGTTGCTGTTCTATCGGAGTTAGTCGTTGTATCCTGCTGAGACAATCGCTGTAGTCTGCTAGCAACCCGTGCAGAGCGAATAATTGTCTTCAGGACAGCACTTTGAAAGCATGCCTCGACTACCAATCATCACATTCTTTTATTTTACAGGTTCTGTTCGTTTGATGTGGTTGTTGTTGTCAATCGGATCTTCTACGACCTTTGGAGCGCTATTGAGGTTCTTATATGGTTTAATTATGGTTTCTGTAATTTCTATTATATACAGTGTATGTAGATAATTATGGTTTCTGTAATTCATGTTATATACAATGTCTGTATATATATTTACATTGTATTTGTTTGTAGCCAGTTGCATTGTAATCTGTTTGTTAGTGTGAAACAGTTTCTATATACCGCGAGTTTTCCAACAATCTGAAGACAATTAAGCGATTAATGGTTGTCAGTACCACCACTAATGTTGTTGCTCCTACCATGGTGAGATCAACCATTACCAAAGCTCATGATGAAGAATGTCAATTTAGCCTGAAGCTAAAGCTGTTAAGTAAGCAAAAGTGGATGCATTAGACATCCTTATGTTGCAATTACACTGTAAGTGGTTGTGAGGGCACTTGTACTAATGTTTATTACAATGCCTATAAAAATTTCAAGGTTTTTGTGGGGGGCATTGGCAAGATGTACAAGCTGAAAGATGCTGTACAAAAAATTTCCTTTGTAGAAAATTCTTGAGTTGATACCAATTTGGTAGTCAATCAAATGAAAGGAACTGCAAATTATCATTAGTAGTTTGATAATAGACACAAATGCAAAGTTTTGTGTTAAATCAATGTTTGATAGAAAGTCATTTTATCTGTGGAAAGAAGTAATGGGTTACTTGATTTAATCCATAATGATATATATGACATGGCTAGAACCCCAACAAGAGGTAGGAGATATTTTGTCACATTTAGTGATGATAGTAGTAAATATTGCTATATATATTTATTACATAGTAAAGATGAAACCTTAGATGTTTTTTAAAGCATATAAGGTAGAAGTTGAAAATCTAACTTGAGAAGAAAGTGAAGATGCTTAAATCATACAGAGGTGGTGAATTTTTAAACATCATTGCTTTATCAATGTCAATGGTGTAATCCATTAATCTAAAGCATCTTATACACCACAATAAAATGGTGTAGTTGAAAGAAAGAACTGAACTTTGAAGGACATGGTTAATTGCATGTTAAATAGTTCAGGTTTACCTAATAATTTGTGGGGGGAGGCGTTGCTTACAACATACTCCACAAAAGAAAAGTGATAAGTCACCTTATGAAGTGTGGAATAGAAGGTTACCCTCATATAAAATGTTGAAAGTGTGGGGGTATTTGGCAAAGGTACAAGTTCTTTTACCAAAAAGGACCAAACTTGGGTCTAAGACAGTTGATTGTGTATTTATAGGATATGCTATGCATAATGCTGCTTATAGATTCCTAGTGGTTAAATTAGAAATACTTGATATTAATGGAATCTATTGAAGCTGAAGTCTTTGAGGATATATTTCCTTTTAAAGAAGAAAGACACAAAAGTAATGGTGTCAAAAGAAATTATGAGGCTAGCTCTCCGAAAGGTCAAGACGATCAGAAAACTGAGTCTGAACCGAGGAGAAGCGAAAGAGCCAAGTCTCTACAGAAAGTTGTAGCTCTTTTGAGTCTGAAAAGCTACAGGAAGTTGTGTCAAGATGAAGAAATCTATTTGGAACATAACCTAAAGGGTTTGTTGTAAATGTGTCTATGTTAAAACCATAGATCAATTGATTGTGTCATTGTATGCTTGTATATGTTGTTAATTGACACAAATCGAATTGTCATTGATTCCATTAAGGATATGTTGAAATTCAACTCTAATGTAAAAGACAATGGTCTTGTAGATGTTATCCTTGGAATTAGAATTCAAGTGGATACACAATTTCTCAATCTCATTATAAAGAGAATGTCTTGAGAAAAATTTGATCACTTTGAGAGTTGGTTGGTGTTACTCTATTTGATCAAAATTGTATGTTGATGAAGAATAATGATGAAAGTGTATCTCTTCTAGAATACTCTAGAGTTGTTGATGACTTAATGTACATGATGAATTGTACTACCTGATGTGCCTATTTAGTAGGAAGGTCACAAAGATACACTGGCAATCCTAGGCATGACCATTGGAATGCTCAGTTAGAGTTCAAAGGTACGTGATGTACACTCTAGGCTATGGATTGCATTGTATGAGGTATCCACGTGTACTGGAAGGATTTAGTGATGCTAATTGGATTCCTGATAGCATGGAGACTAAATCAACCAATGGGTATATATTTACCTTAGTTGGGTTTGTTGTATTATGGAAATCTTCAAAAACAGACGTGTATAGCGCGTTATGCTATGGAGTCAGAGTTTATAGCTCTTGAGAAAGCTGGAGAAGAAGCTGAATGGCTTCAAAATTTCCTTGAAGATATTTCATTGTGGCTAAAGCCTGTGAGTGGGATATGTGTCTATTGTGACAGTTTAGCAACCTCAATGAGAGCTAAGAATAACGTATATAATGGAAAGTCACAACATATAAGACGCATGCTTAATTCAGTAAAGCAACTGCTCTCTAATGGAATCATTTCCATTGATTATGTTAAATCTAAAGAGAATATTATTGATCCTTTGGCGAAAGGATTGTCAAGAGAGCAAGTGACGTATACATCGAGGGAAATGGGGCTAAAACCTACGAAATGAATTATTTGGTGGTAACCTAACCTAGTTGACTGGAGATCCCAAGATCTAGGTTCAATAGGCAAACTGACTAAATGATTCATAGTTGACACACTAAGAAACTTATAGTTTCTTCCCATTTCTATGATGTTTAAAGAGTGTGTGATCTGTCGAAGCTAAGGTCATATTGATATTCTGTTTACAAGAGGAGTAGTGGCAGAATACTCTTAATCAATATCACATATGTGAGAGTAGAAGTGGGTCACTTCTGTGAGAACTTTTCAAATGGCTTATGTTCTCTAAAGCTCTCATGAAATCGGGATTTTGTCCAGGACCAAAATGGACACAAACGTATAGAACTCGAAGACACAGAATGAGTTATGTGTGTTGTCTGTTGTCTCAATTTACCATGAGAAGGATAGTTCCAGAGCTCGTCTCACTATTTTTTCGGTAAATTCGATGGACATTCACTAAGGAAGGTTCAAGTCCAGAAGACACCTCTCCTGATGCATAACTTGTTCGTTTGCTCTCAACGATTTTATTTTGTTTATCCTTACTTTCTTTCATGTGGGGGATTGTTGGATTTTGGTGTAAATGTGTGAAAGAAAGTGATGGTTAGTTGATCAAAATGTTTTAAAACGGTTGCTTAAATTATGAATTTAATGTTCGGAATTAAATTCATAACTTGTGTGAAGATGAACGGTTGGTGTCTTTTCGTGATCTACAGCTGTTGTTAGTGCTCATAATTACAGAGTAATCGTTTGACCTTCTGTATTCTGCAGTTGTGGTAAATACGCATAAATACACTGTAATTAAACGTAATTACAGAGTATTTATTGTTGCCTTTTCGTTTTTCCAAGAAGTTACTATTTGTACAACTATAAATAGTAGCTGATTCCCTCATTTCTCATCATTCCATTTTCGTGTTCCTCTTATTTTTCCTTCTTTTGAGTTTGGTTTTGTTGAGAGTGAGTATCCAAGAGTTCTGCCAGATCCGTGTAGTTGGAGGTTGCTGTTCTACCGGAGTTAGTCGTTGTATCCTGCTGAGACAATCGCTGTAGTCTGCTAGCAACCCGTGCAGAATGAATAATTGTCTTTAGGACAGCACTTTGAAAGCGTGCCTCGACTACCAATCATCACATTCTTTTGTTTTACAGGTTTTGTTCGTTTGATGTGGCTGTTGTTGTCAATCGGATCTTCTACGACCTTTGGAGCGCTATTGAGATTCTTATATGGTTTAATTATGGTTTCTGTAATTTCTGTTATATACAGTGTATGTAGATAATTATGGTTTCTGTAATTTCTGTTATATACAATGTCTGTATATATATTTACATTGTATTTGTTTGTAGCCAGTTGCATTGTAATCTGTTTGTTAGTGTGAAACAGTTTCTATATACAGCGTATTTTCCAACACTAAGGATAGCTATTGGGTAGGAAAATGATGTAGCAGCAAATTGGATAACACATATGGCTATCTCAATAACCATTTGAAAGTTATAAGTCTAGCTAGGGAGTGTGTTTATTTTCAAGGGAAAAAAAAAAGGAAAGAAAAACAAAAAACCATGTGATAAAAAATCAAGCTAAGATCGGGGAGCTTTGAGGAAAAAAATTTAATATAATCGTAGGGGAAAACAATAATGTAGTGGAATAATATACATAAACGTAGTATATATGTTGGATTATATTGATTTAATATTATTTGCTACTATATTTATGACAAAAAAAATTGATATGTATGGCTACAATGAGTAAAACAAAAAGAAAATTGTGTACATGGTATATATAAGGTATAATATGAAGTTATATATATGAATATCAATATTTTTTTTTTTTTTTTTGTAAAATGCAAAAATCTTGAGAAAAAAATCATGTCATACCAAATCAATATGTTAAAATCGTGGGATCATTAAGAAAAAAAGGGATTAAAATTTTCAAATTAAATTTAAACTATATAATTATTATGTGAATATAGGAAAGAAAATGAACAAAATCAAATAATTTATTAGGGGGAGAGTTGAAACATAGTAAGGGCATAATGGTAAGGAAAATATACATAAAATCTAGATCATTTTCTAATACTTTAAACATTTGTGAAAATATAAATAATCCACTTTGCATGATTTTTCTGTTGGGTTTTATACCCTAAACTCGTGGATAGTAAATGTAAACAAATGTTAATTTCGTACCTGGAGGACTGTTTTCCTTGGCCTCAGTTCTCTGTCGCTTTTTCTCCTTGATCATACTTCTTAAGTTCGTACCTTCAGTGTGTTGATTCCAGGCTAAAGTTTTGACCTTGCCTCAATCTTGGCCTTGGTCTTAGGTGCCCTCAACTTCGTTTTCGACCCTACTGCTATTTTTTTATTCATCATCTTTGTGCTCATTCTTCAGATTGGATGTGCAAGCAAGTTTTTCTTCCCTACCGACGATGCCAACTAAAGTCCAAATAAGGAAAAATGCACCTGACCTTCATGTGACAACAACGGTAATTAAATTGGTTTAGAGGGGGGGACGTGGCTTACAAAACAAGAAAACTACAAAAATGGTGTGGTGTTTGTCATACCGACTCTGATGCTTAAGTTGGCTAGTTAGGAGGTTTTGAGTGTAGCAAATAATTTTAGAATGAAAAAGAAGGTTACCTTCGCTAGGTTTAAGAGAGGTATTTATATGGGAATAACCTAGGGTTTTTCTTGTTTCCTTCGTAGATTAGGAATGGAAAGAACCAAACTGAACAACCAGGAGAGTTATCGAGTCGAATGTCACCTTGGCTTTTGTTGTGGCTGAGGTCAGAAATTTTTCCTTTGATTCTTCTGTGGCTCGATCTCAACTTTATTCCACGATGGTTTTACCCTATTTAAGATCTAATATTCTAACTATAAACTAAGTCCTTTGTGGCCAAAAAGAGTGAGAGGCTCTATTGCTAAAATCCTGAATTGACATTTAAGGGCCCATTTGGTAACGTTCTCGTTTCTTGTTTCCGTTTCTTCATTTTTAATAAAGAAAAATAGAATTTCATGACCCTAACACCTATACATTCAATAATAATAAACCTATATTCTTATTTATGTTTGGAAAAAATTGGAAACAAGAACAAAAAATGAGAAACTAGTTTTAGTTGTTCCCAAAATTCTATACAAATTTTGGGAGTGTTTCTAAAAAGTGAGAAACAAGAAACATAGGTAACGTTCTCGTTTCTTGTTTCCGTTTCTTCATTTTTAATAAAGAAAAATAGAATTTCATGACTCTAACACCTATACATTCAATAATAATAAACCTATATTCTTATTTATGTTTGGAAAAAATTGGAAACAAGAACAAAAAAGGAGAAACTAGTTTTAGTTGTTCCCAAAAGTTCTATACAAATTTTGGGAGTGTTTCTAAAAAATGAGAAACAAGAAACATACATAGTTATTAAATGCTTAGATTTCTTAATAAAATTGGAAACAAGAAACAAGAAACGAGAACGTTACCAAACGGGCCCATACATAGTTATTAAATACTTAGATTTCTTAATAAAATTGGAAACAAAAAACAAGAAACGAGAACGTTACCAAACGGGCCCTAAGCAACTCCGTCTACCACTTTCTCAATATGAGGAGAGAGGGAACTCCATGATCGTGTGGCATTAGTGGTGTTGATTGGTTTGATTTTATGGTTCTGTTAAATCAATAATCCAATATAATTAGTTCATAAAATTGAACAACCAAACCGATAAAAAGTAAATGATAAAATTGATTTATAATGAGAGACAGCCCAACAATTATCTATATATTTTAGGCTCATTAAGTTACTTCTTGGTCACAATTTTCTTTATGTGTCAAACCTACTCATTGTTCAAAATGATATCTAGTAATTTTGGATTCTCAAATATATTATTGAAGGAAAATTCGAAATACAAAATTAATTTACTCATGTTCAATTTTTTTTTTTAAAAAAAAAAGAAAAGAAAAAACAGAGTAGGGTGACCAAGTTGAAATATACCATTTTTTTTTTTTTAGGTACAAGTTAAAATATAGGTTATTGTTGAAAAAAGGCAAGTTGTTGAATAAGGTGATCACCCAGTTGAAATATCGGTTAGATTTCTCTTAGAAATGGATGCTAACAATTTAGGATCCAAACTTTTTCTTTTAAAAAAGGGTTGCTTGCATAGATAGCAAACTCAACTAAAATAATAGAAAAATTAGCAACATATTAAAGTATTTGCAAAAATAGAAAAAGTTAACATCCAGTCCATCTAAATTACTAAAATGTCCATCTGACATAGTTATCCAATCCATCCCGCCCGTTTTTTTCATTCTTCCCGTTTCTATCAAGTCTATCATTGTTAGATTCTATCTGTGATAGAATTCTATCATTGATAGATTCCCGTGATAGAATTCTATCATTGATAGATTCTATCAGTGATAAAATTCTATCAATTATTTCTGCATTTTGTTTGGAATTTGCTATTCTTTTCTGTCACTGATAGATTTAGTAAGGTGATTGGTTGTAGTTGTTCAGCCCATTTTTTTTTCCTTCTTCTCGTTTCTATCAAGTCTGTCATTGATAGATTCTATTAGTGATAGAATTCTATCCGTTATATCTACGTTTTGTTTGAAATTTGCTATTGTTTTTTGTCACTAATAGATTTAGTAAGGTGATTGGTTGTAGTTATTCAAATTAGGTGATAGATTTAGTAAGGTGATTGGTTGTAGTTGTTCAGCCCATTTTTCCTGTTTCTATCAAGTCTATCATTGATAGATTCTATCAGTGATAGAATTCTATCCGTTATCTCTATGTTTTGTTTGAAATTTGCTATTGTTTTTTGTCACTAATAGATTTAGTAAGGTGATAATTGGTTGTAGTTATTCAAATTAGGTGATAGAAGATTTCTATCACTTATAGATTTTTATCAGTGATATAAAACCTTCTATCATTGATAGAATTATCAGAGATATAAATCTTCTATCAATAGAAAGTTATTTCTATCACCGATGGAAAACTATCATTTTTGTTTCTATACAACCTATGTCACTGATTTTGTTTTTATAGTTGTCGAAGCAAAACAACATGGAAATTGAATCGGAATAAAAGAAAAACACAAAGCGGAAGTTGAAATTTAAAGAATGGGAGACCTCAACAAAACAAAAAAAAAAAAATGTACAAAATTATCACGTAATCAAACACACTATTGGTTTCTATCAAATACACTATTGGTTTCTATCAAATACTCTATTGGTTTCTATTAGTGATAAATTTCTATCACGGTGATTCTATCAGTGATAGAAATCAAAACAGGGGCAAAACTGGAATTAAAAAAACGATTTAAAAATTTTGCTATATTTGCAATTTTTTATAAAACTTGCTATATCGGCAATTAACGATTAGAATTTAGCTACCCATTACAATTTTCCCATGGACTGCTTGCACAGATAGCAAACCCAATTAAATAAGGGAAATGGTACTGTATGGCTAAATTAAAATAATCGTTTTGAAATTTGACTAAACCACGTAGGATTTTTAAAAATGGCTAATTTGTATTTTTGGATGATTTTACCTTTTTCATTTTTCCATCTTTACCCTTCCACCTAATTGTAATTAAGTTGTTGGGTTATAAACAGAATCAAAATTAAATCTTTCCTTATCTACAAAATTCTTTTTAAATCTTATTTTGATATATTTTCAAATCACGCTTCCTAAATTTAAACTCATTATCTTCTTCCTCACTTTGACATCAATGCTTCTCTCTGTTGAAGTTCAAGTTATCTGGTTTTCCATTAACTTATTCCGTAAGTTTTTTTTTTTTCTTTCCCATTAGTTTTCTATTACTGTCTTTATTATTTTTTAAAACTTTTCAAACATGAACTATGAGTGTTCTATTCGATTTGCATGAAGGAAAAAAAATGCATTTTTTCTTCAATTTCAACAAAAGTTTCCAAAAGCTTACGTTTTCATTGGTTTTAAAACTCAAATTATTTTCTGGAGTTTTTTTTTTTCTTTTCAAATTCTAAAATAGTATAGGTTCTTCAACAAGTTCTTTTTTTCTTTTCTTTTTTACGCATCATTCTTATTGCCAAAATATATATTTTTTATTAGGAAAAAATACACTTTTGGTCCCTGAGGTTTGGGTTAAGTTACACTTTGGTCCTTCAGTTTTCAAACTCAACAAAAATACCCCTCAGGTTTGAGATAAGGAGCAATTTGGTCCCTGCCGTCCATTTTGCCATTAAACTCTAACAGTTTGCTGACGTGGCAACATTTTTTTATTAAAAAAATTGTTTTTTTAATTTTAAAAAATAAATATATTAAAATATTATTAAAATAATAAAAATATATTTTTCTTTTTCACCTACCACAACCATTCTTTTTCTTCTCACTTTCACCCCCCATAACCTAAGCCTCGCTGCCACCGTCGACCGTCGTTCGCCGGCAGTCGGCCATCACTGGCGGCAGCCACTATTTTTTTTTCTTCTTCTTCTTTTTCTCATTTTCTCCAACTTCCCTCTCTTAAAAGGCAGCATCTCCGGCGAGCAAGACCATTTTGTACGTCGCTAGACCTACGAGTTTCAGTCAACCAGCAACCTACTGAACCGTGGAGGAGAGAGATGTAGAGAGAGAGTCCGACGAGAGAGAGTTACGAACGAAAAAAAAAGAAAAAAAAAACAAAAACCCACCTGCTATCCGAGACGCGTCGCCGCTGCACTGCCGAGGACGAACATCTCCTTCACCTCCAGCGTACCAGATATGCTACGACCAGCAACCCACTAAACCGTGGAAGAGAGAGATGTAGACAGAGAGTCCGGCGAGAGAGAGTAACGAACGAAAAAAAAGAAAAAAAACAAAAAGTCACCTGATGTCCAAGACACGCCGCTGCTACACTGTCGAGGACGACCCACGAATCGAGACCTCCGGCGAGCATCTTCTTCACCTTCGATTCTGAGCGTGACTGGGTCTCCGATCTGGGTGGCGTGGACTGGAGAGAGAGGGACGATGAGGGAGAGAAAGAAATCTAGGCGTGAGGGACGTTCAGTCCTCGATTTCCAATGAGATCTGGGCGTGTGTGGAGTGGGTGGCGAGATCTTTCTTTCCGGTGTGCGTGGGGAGCTTTCCGGCGAGAGGGACGGTGAGAGAGAAGGAGATGGTGAGGGAGAGAGAAAAAAAGAAGTAGAAAGAGGAAAAAAATTCACCAACGGCAGCCAGACACCGGCCGCTGGCCGGTGTGCTTGAAAAAGAAAAATGGAGGTGTGCTTGTTGGAGAAGAAGAAGACGAGGTGAAAAGAAAATATGAAGAAAAAGAAAAAAGAAATAATAAAATATATTAAAATAATAATATTTATTATTATTTTTATTTTAAAAAAATCAAAAATAATTTTTTAATAAAAAAATAGTGTCACGTCAACAAACTATTAGTTTTAAACGGAAAAATGGATGGAGGGACTAATAGTGTAACGAAATGCAAACCTAGTGAAAATGTTGAGTTTGAAAACTCAGGGACCAAACTGTAACCTAACCCAAACCTCAAGGACTAAAAGTGTATTTTTTTCCCTTTTTATTATTATAAACATTTAGATTTGAAAACAAGAATAGACGTTATTAATTTGAGTTTTTTTTTTCAAATTTTGTTATGTTAGATTTGTTTTTTATTCTTTTTTTTTTTTTTAATACTTCATTCACATCTTCCATTAACATTTTTTTTTTAAAGTTTGTTATCACTTTATTTGTTTGTTTTTTTTTTTTTCTTTTGCTTAATATAACTAATATCACTATTATATTATTGTTATTATTTACTCTGAACTTTTTATAATACTTAATTTTGATACTATTATATTATTTACTCCCTCTAGATGCATAGTCTAGGAACTCTTTCCAACACACTATACTTAATTTTGATATGTTGAACTGAAGAAGAAGAAAAAAAAAACTTAATTTTGATACTATTATATTATTTACTATCTAAATATTGGGAACTTAGTATATTTACTATTATATATTTTTTTTTTGCCTAATATAACTCATATCACTTTTATATTATTGTTATTATTTACTCTGAACTTTTTATAATACTTAACTTTGATATTATTATATTATTTACTCCCTCTAGATGCATAGTCTAGGAACTATTTCCAACACATTATATTTAATTTTGATACTATTATATTATTTACTATCTAAATATTAGGAACTTATAGTATATTTACTGTTATATACACTAAATTTTGATTTTTTTTTTTTTTTGACAACACTAAATTTTGATTTTTTTTGAAAGGGGAAAATACTAAATTTTGATATTATTGTATTTTTATTCTTCTAGATAATTACTATATATTAGGATCTTTTTGCCATATACACTACTTAATTTTGATACTGCAAGATAAATATACTACTATTTACGGTGTTCTTAATTTTTTTATTATATTGTATTATTTACAGTTTCTAGATTACTATTTACTATGAACTTTTTAGTGTTTCTATTTACTTTTTATTTTTAGTCCCATTAATATGCATGCATTTTTTGTTGACCTATCCTCCTTGATTTATACCTTTACTATTGTTTTTTTTTTTTTTATCATATAGAAATTATCCCTAAACTCGAATAATCATGACCCTTCTTTTGATTTTTTTGTTCAATTCATAACTTAGCTATTTTTTAATAACTTATTTTGTTTTATTTTTATTTTTATTATTTTGTAGTTTTATTTAATTAGGATAAATCTCCCTTTTTTCTAGATTTAGTTAGGATACTATTTTTTTACTTTGAAATACTATAATTTTCTTAAATTTTGTTTAGGGGTATTTTAGTCATATTAAAATAATCAAATATGTGAATGGCCATATTTGCATTAGTTAAAAAGTTTAGTCATTTATCAAAATGTTTTTATTTAATTTAGCTATTTGTGTTGTTATCCCTTAAAATAATAGCAAAATTAGCCACATATTAAAGTATTTGCAAAAATAGCAAAATTTAACACCCAACCCATCTAAATTACTAAAAAGCCCATCCCACATGATTACCCAGCCCACTCAATTACCCATTCCATTCAGCCCGAATTTTCAGCCCAATCCCGTTTCTCCCTCTTTTTTGTTTCTATCAATGATAAAAGTCTATCACCGATAGAATGTATCACTGATAGCGGTGATAGACTTCTATCAACTGATAGAATTCTATCATTTCAATGTTATATATTGGTACATCTTTTTGGGTGATTGTTAATATTTACATTTTTTTATTGCCATAGTGATAGATGATTGACCAACACAATGACAACGACTACATTTCGTGTGACTTCTATTTCTATCGACGATAGAATTCTATCACTGATAGAATCTATCGACAATAAAATTCTATCAGTAATAGAATCTATCGGTGATAGAATTCTATTTATCTTATATTCTAATTGTCTTTTATTTATAAATTTAGTTATATATTGAAGTGAGGAATATCTTTTCACCAAAATGTCTCAAATTACTATTCTATCAATGATTTATTTGTATTATTGATAAAAATCTATCCGTGATAGGTTTCTATCACTATCACGGATAAATTCTGTTATAGGTACTTTTGGGTCACTCCGAAGCGTAAGGAATTGGCAAGGACAGCAAGACACGAGCTTGAAAACAGGACCAAAAGATGGACTTTGGAGGAGAAACGGGCCAGAGGGTCGGGCCAAGGCCGGAGGGGTCAGGCCTTGGCCCAACCCCTGCTCGGCCCGTGCTTGGTCCCTGGTGTTGGGTTTTATGCCCTAAAACTCGTAGATAGTGAATGGTGACAAATTGTTTACCTGTATCAATACGTTGTTATTGAGATTTTTACAATAAAGAGTTATTGTTTCTGAAATTGCATAATTTGACCCAAATCCAATAAACTAAGATCCTAGGTTGTTTAGATGAGACTTGGACTAGTATGTGGGGACATACGGGGACCAGTGTTCAAGTAACAACCAAAATGGTCTATAGTATAGGGATAAGGTTGGGTACCTTATCTTGGTGACACTATGTGATACGACCCACTTTGTATTCGATACAGATGCAATGGTCCAAAGCATCCATGTAGGGGACATGCAAGTGGGGGTATCCTATGCAATGAGTTTGCATAAGACCGGACCGCGAAATAGTAACCACTAGATGTAACGTCGTTGACTAGTTTAGGTTTCTATTTCAATAGGATGACCTAGGTAACTCAATCTCAATCCTGGGTCTGTTATGAACTCCTTTTCTGGAGGGACTGTCCTTAGATTTGTATGGGTGAGAGTGGCCAGTTCGTCGACTCAATAATCCTACCATTTCAGGGGCTGAGAACATAACAGTACAAGAAGAATTCACTCCTTCCCCTATTGGGGCAAGTAGATGTGTGTTCCCTTAAGGGCTGATTCCGGGGCTTGAACAAAAGTGTGTTGTCCTCTCTTGGCCCGAGAGGAATTTCTGTTTAGTGGTTGGACCCTAAACAAGTTGTTCATTAGAGGGATCAGTGGTACTTAAGGATCCAGAGGTAACCCAGGGGTAAAATGGTAATTTGACCTAGTTGGTGTTATGAACACACGTGAAGGATTAACTTACTGCATTGGTCGATATCCGTGGACACAGAAATATTCTACAGTGAGAAGAGTGCAGTTGTGGGTCTTTAGTGGAGTGACCCACAGTTAACGAATGTTGATTGACTCGATTAATGAGTTTAGCTGATCAATCTCGTATCGTTGGAGCTTCTGATCTGTAGGTCCAATAGGTCCACCTGCTAGCTCATAACGGATTCTGAGATAATTTAGTCTTGATATTAAAGGGAATTAATATAATGTATGGAGATACATTATAGTATAAAGTTTAATTAAAGAATTAAACTTTATAATTAATTTTGGATATGATTCAAAATTAATTATTGAGAGAATAATGAATTTAATTAAATATGTGATATTTGATTAATTCATGAATTAATTAATTTAATTTAGTTTGGTTAAATGTGATTTAATCAAATCAATACTATAGTTTATATTAATGTACATTATGATGCACATTAAAACTATAGGTTAAATGAGAGAGATAAAATTGAATATGATTCAATTATAAAATTAATTAAATATTTTATATTTAATTAATGTGGATTCAAATAATGAGATTAATTGAATAGCCAATTTAATTCAACTGAATATGATTCAAATTGAATTAAATATCTTATGTTATAATTGGTTTAATTAATATTGATTTAATTAAATTAATTATAATTAATTAATTAATTAAATGATTATTATTATTTAATTAATAGACGCCCAAGATCGTTTGGATTTGATCCAACGATCTAGATTGAGTAGGGTTTTAACTCCCTCCCCACCTATCGTTAAGTGGAGAGGGGGTTACTCAGATCAGCTCTCATTCTCTCATTCTTCACGATTACAGAAAAGAATTTTCTCTCAATTTTCTCTCTGGCTCTCCAAAAATTACAGCAACTTATTTGCTGGAATTTTTCCCTTCCAAGACTAGTTTGGGTTCCCACAAGCCAATCTCGAGTCCCAAGAGTCATAGCGGGTGATCCGACGTGGTGGTGTTTGTTGGGAGGAAGAAGAACGTATATTGGAGCATTGTGCTGTGTTCTTCAAGTCCATGTAAGTTTTTCTAGATCTAAATAGGTTTTAGATCTAATTTACAGCATGTTTAATCTGATCTAGTTTAATTTAGAAATTGTTTCTAATGTTGATTTGCCAACGTATTGGTTTTTCTAAAATTGAAATTAAAAACGAGATCGTTCTTGATTGCTTCCGCTGCCAAAAGGAATTTTAATCATTCACCCGGTGCCCCCGGCAGCCTCGGTTCCGCCTGGTTTAGCCCAAATCGTCTTGGAATTCCTAAAAACCCTAGGAGCATGAGCAGGTATTTATACCTCTCTTCGCCACTAAAGAGGGGATCCGAACACTAATCCCTGAACTCTATTCTTTACTCTCTCTCTCTTGCTTCCCATCGTTCTGCTTGCTGACTTAAGCATCAGAGGCGGTGTGGCAAGTACCACACCAGTGTGCAGGTTTACTGTCTTGCAGGCCACGTCTTCCCCCCTCACAAACAAATTTACCGTTGGTGGCACGTGAAGGTCAGGTGAGTTTCTCTCAACCAAATTTGACCATCAACAGATTCTATCACTGATAGAGACCTATCATTGATAGATTTCTATCATCTCAATTTCTATCGATGCTTAGTGATAGTTTTATAAATTTAGTTACACATTGAAGAGAGAAATATTATTCTATCAAAATTTATCAAATTACTATTCTATCAATGATTTATTTGTATAATTGCTAGAAATCTATTAGTGATAGGTTTCTATCATTGATAGAGACCTATAACTGATAGATTTCTATCATCTCAAGTTCTATCGATGTTTAGTGATAGTTCTATCGATGCTTAATTATCACAAGATGTCTATTATTTTGTGCATTTTGTGCATATGTTGTCACTACTTCTGATGTCTATTAGTGGTAGTGTAACAGCCGAAATTTTTTAAAAAAAAAAAAAGAAAAAAAATGGGGGGAAAGGGTTGTTTGCCCCGGTCAAGAGGGGAAAGTGGGGGGAAATTTTCCTCCCACATTTTCGGTCAAAGGGACTGTTTAAAAAAAAAAAAGAATCCCTCACGCTCTCTCTCCCCGAAAACTCTCCCCCTCACCCGTCCTCACTCTCCCTCTCTCTCGTGTATCAGTTGTTGCCGCCGCCGCACGCCGATCCTTGCCGCTACACGTCAATCCTCGTCGCGCCGTCGCCGCCGTCGATAATCCTCGTTCTCTTTCTCCCTTTCTCTTAGCTCTCTCTCTCCCGTTTTGGTTTCTTTCTCCCTCTCGGCCTCACTACTGTGACTGTGTACAGCCTCCGCGTGCCGCCGTCCTTCTCCGATTGCAGATCTGCACGTCGCCGTCTTCTGCGCCACCACCGTCGCCGCGAATCACCACCGGTAACGCCCTCTCAGATTTCTCTCTCTCCCTCCCGTTTCTCTCTTGGCTTTATTCTCTCTCTTGTGTATCAGCTCCGCCACCGCCGCCACGTTCAGCCGGTCAGTCGCACGTCACCGCTGCCGCGTCCAGATCTGTTTGTTTTTTTTTTCTTTCTATTGCTCAGATCTGATCGTCGTTGCCACCACCTTAAGACAAACAGTCGCGCACCTCTTGAACGTTCGACGATTACAACTAGTGGGTAAGGAGTTTGTAAGTTCAAATTCATTGGTCTTTTGTGCCTTAAATGGGATACCAATTGATGTCATGTATTAATTTAAGGTACCCAATGTAGTTGTTGGTCGAATCTTTAAAGGCAGAGCGAAAATTTGACATTGGCAGCAAGCGTTAGTTTCGTTGGGTGAGTTTTCGATCTGCTTAAATCATGTGTCTTTAGGAAAATTAATGGAATTGGATGCCTCTAATGTGAGAACCTTTTATGTGTGTTATTAGATTACTTTTCGCATAACGTGGTCGGCGTTATATCAAACTGTTTGGTGTTCTCAATCAAGCTTTAGATACCTCAGGTGACAGGTAAGTTAACTTGTTGAATTGGAATGAAATTTTATGCATTGAAATGACAGTTGTACTTCTGGCATGAGATTGTATTATATGTTTGAGTTGAGACTGAGATGATATGAATGCGTTTGTTTTCAAGATCTTGGCTGCTGTGCACTTGTGCTATGAGAGGTGGGAGTGTTTGACTGTGATATATTATAGTTGATTGGCAATGTATGTAGACAGCGAGAGGTGGTGGTTTCTTTGTTCAGAAGTGTTGAATGTCTGGTAGGTTATCTGTAATTGGCTGAGTTGGGATGGTACTTGCTGGTCTAGTCTGTTAGTAAATTTTGGGAGATAAATTTCATTGGTTAGGTGGCAGTTAAAATTAACCTGAGTGCTAAGAGGCCTTAAAGGGAAAAAGAGTAAGAAAAGGAAAAGAATAGGCTAGTTGCTCTAGTAGGGGGTCGTGTCAATTAAACACCTAGGACTGAGATGTATTAGACTGAAATGAGGAGCTAAATGGGTTGGACTTGGCTTCGCAGACTAGGTGTCATTTACTAACTGTGGAAGTTAATTTCCGACTTAAAACCCATGGACGCCCCACCAGTGAAATGGTAGTTAGTGCGCTATGCGCACAATAGTGCCTTGATGGGTGAGACTTGGCTCCACTGATTGGGTGCCTTCTACCATCAGTAGGAGTAGAGATCTCCCAAAATACCCACCTGTGCACTTTCAGTGAGTTGGCAAATTTTTATAGGTAAGTTAATTGATCACTATACCCATACCACAAGGTGAATGAAATGAAATGAACAGGAATGAGATGACATAACCTTTAGGCCCTTAGCCCAAATAACCTTTTGAAACCTCGGTTGTTGCCTGTCTAGCAGTATTGTTACTTACTGAGTATTTTTCTTAAACACTCATTCTTTTCCCTAACATGTAATTGCAGGTAAAGGCAAAGGTGTATAGAACGTGTGACGGGGTGATGCTGAACGAGCCATGGATTTCCTTAGGATAGACTTCCGCATTTTATGTTTTCGAATTTCTTTCTTTTGTATTCGTTATGTGATGTTTTAAGATTTATTTTGGTTTAAGACTTTTGCTTGAATGGCTAAAATTTCTTCTTGTTCTGTTTTAATTGGGATCCCATGCTGAAAAGTTTCATATATTTTCTAAGCATGTTTTACTCTAAATGTTGTTCCTTCGTCATTCTTTGTAAGTGAAATGAAATGCTTGTGGTAATGACCCTAGGATCTAGGCACGAAATGTAGGGTCGTTACAGGTAGTCATCGATAGACTTCAATACAAGTAGAATTCTATATGTGATAGTCGTTGATAGACTTTAATACAGAAAATTAGTTCAATTTGAGCATTTCAATTTCTTTTCATTTGGATTCCTCCATTTGCATTTTTCACCGGTGACCATGAAAAAAAATAGATAAAATTATAATAAATAAGATTAGTCTATCAGTGACACTGATAGAATAAAAGACAAAACATAAATAATAAAATTTCATTTTACAGATTTGTCATATTTGCAATTTTTTTAAAATTTTGCTATATTTGCAAATAGGAAAACATATATTACTACCCATTACAATTATCCTTACAATAATTCTTTTAAAATCAGAGATTTATTAGATACAAAATCAAAAATTCACCAACTTATTAAAAAAAAAATTAAAACTTCACAGATTCTATTATTATTTTTATTATATCTATTAAAAACTTTTTAAAGTTTAAAAACTTATCAAACACATTATTGAAAGTTTAGGAACTTATTAAATGCTTTTTAAAGTTAAGTAACTTATTAGATACAACTACATAGTTTAAAAAATCCAAACTTGTTATTTCACTCAACCTTAACTTAAACTTTCGACCAAACTTGTTTGAACAATTGTGTGTAAAATTAAGCCTTAAAACTCATTCAATTTTAACTAATCGAAAGTATTAATTTTACCATTTATTCAAGTTTAGAGTTCAATTAAACGAGACCAGAAACATAAGGGTTTAATTAACTCACCCATCCTAATCAATTAATTATATATATAAATATATATATTTTAAATAACCTAATCAGTTAAATTAGTAACTGACCATTTTGAAAATGAATCTATAAATCTATTTTATTTTTTTTTTTTGGAAAAAAAATTATTAAAACAAAACTGAGAAGAAATTGGGTGAGGTAATAAAAAACTAAAAAACGACAACACTTAGAACCAACGTGCGTCCAATGATGAAGGCTGGGCGTGGGCTCTCACCCGAATTCATCTCAATGGGACGCTGCTGATCTTCCCGCTCTCCACTCGAAACGTCGTCGTTCGCTTGCAGTTCTCAAATTTCCCCAAGCGGGTATTTTTTTTTAGTTCTTTAATTCCTTTTCACGTTGTCCTTCTCACTGGCTCACTTCTTTTTATCAGGTTGAAGATGACGGACCTCGTTTTGCTGAAACAGATGATGGGTGGTGGATAGAATTGAGTCTAGAGAGAGAAATCATCAACCAATTTGAAAATTTTTGGTGACCCAAATGATTGAACTGAGTTGGGGTTGACTAATTTTGACTGATTGACGGATCAGACGGCCCCTAAGGTATCTTTGCCCTTCCCTCCCACTTCCCCCATTGACTTTCTTGCTCTTCTACTTCCTTCCACTCACTTTGAACTGAGTTCTTAGGTGAATTTGACTTATTTGGACTGTAATTTGTGTGGATCTGCTCAGTTTTGGTTACTTCGCTGTTTGTGCTACTTAAACTCGGGTTCTGATCCTGTTTTTGTTCGTTTCTAAAAGGGTATTGTTGGTCTTCCTACTTGCATTGCTCGAGTATTATGAAATTTCAAGTAGTGTTTTTGTTTTGGGTTTTTTTTTTTGTATCTGCTCTGTTGATGTTCGATTGTGGGTCTGGTGTTATACTCTGTATGAGGTTCAATTTAGATGCTTAAATTATGCAGGAGGTTGTAATTTGCATTTGGGGGTTTTACTGTGGGTTTGTATTGTAGAAGTTTTAGTGTTCTTAAGTCTTCTGGGAGTTTCTTTATTTGGCATGCTTCCTCGTAAATGTGATGGAGAAACAAGCCAGACCTCTATTTCAGAATTGAAGTTCACCATTGATGCATGTGAATGAAGTTCGCCTTTGGTAAATGTTTTCTTGTGTCGTGTTATGCACCTGATATCATTACTTTTCATCATGAGTCGAACATGCAAATAGGAGGATAGAATTCATGATGTGGGAATTTCTTTTTGCCATCTTAGGACTGTAAAGTTTTTTCCTTTGTTGGCAGTTAGCAGGGGGTTTTTATCTCCATCTGTAATGTGGTTGGAATGCTTTTAATGGTGAATTTCATTTTCTGTTCTCTGTAGGTTGCAAGAAATCTAGGAGGTTTGAAATTGTGGTGCAACTGAAATGAACTTAGTTGACTGCATTAAAGTGGAAAAGCTATCTGATTTAGAAGTAGAAAGGTTGGTGATCCAAAATTGTTGAGGTTAGTGCCTTTTCAGATTTAACTATAGTCTTTTTTTTTTTTTTTGGTCAATGTGCTGAAAAATTCAATTATATTGTCCAAATTTTTTAATGTCATGATTTTTGCTGGCTTGCTGCTGTTTCCATTCTCATTTGGCACAAAATCACTTCTTTGGTTCAATTCCAGAAATTTAAGGGCCCGTTTGGTAACGTTCTCGTTTCTTGTTTCTTGTTTCCAATTTTATTAAGAAATCTAAGCATTTAATAACTATGTATGTTTCTTGTTTCTCATTTTTTAGAAACACTCCCAAAATTTGTATAGAACTTTTGGGAACAACTAAAACTAGTTTCTCCTTTTTTGTTCTTGTTTCCAAATGTTTCCAAACATAAATAAAAATATATGTTTATTATTATTGAATGTATATGTGTTAGGGTCATGAAATTCTATTTTTCTTTATTAAAAATGAAGAAACGGAAACAAGAAACGAGAACGTTACCAAACGGGCCCTAAATGATCACAGTTCTCCAAATGCACCTTGGCTATATATTTTAGTCTTCTTTGTGGAATTTTATTCATTTTTAAAACATGCAACGAACACTTTTCCTTCTGCAGTATTTACTTTCTGGTTCTCTCCTGACGTGTTCTCTTTGAACCACAGGTTCTAGCAGTGAGTCTGTCCTTAGTCAACACCGTTGAATGCACCATGGGTGTTTCAGGAAAATGGTTCAAAGCGTTAGTTGGTTCCAAGAAATCAGAAAAATCTCAGTCATCAGAACATGATGAAAATGCGGTATCTATACCCTTCCCGTCAATGTTCGTTGTTAATTTTTATGGTATTATTTTTTGGTTGGCAACCTCAAGGAAGATACTTCTACTTGTAACTTAATCTATCTTGTCACACGAGTTTGAATTTCGTAATTCTGTTTGTGAAATGAAGCTAATTAGTACCTAAACTTTAGAATAACCTTTGTAGACACATGGGCAATTACTTTGAAAAAGTAATTTCTTTTTGAAAGCAAGTTCGCTAGCTGTTTGAGCAACACGTCTACTAAAATTTACCCCTTCTTTTGCAACCAACTTTACACATTAAGAAAGTTTCCTTGTGTGAAACATAATTATTGGTCTATGTATTTTCCACTTAATTCATATAAAAAGGGAATCCCTTTTTTTTCTTTGCAACCTAATAAAAAGTAATGTTGGTTAAATGAACAGTTGAAACTAAGTTGCTTTGTAATGGAAGATATCTACAAACTTTCTAGTTTCTACTTGTCCTTGTGCCACACATTCAATTCATGCAATATCTGCATTTAGAATCAAGTAGCCAACATTAGAATTGGTTCTGTGATCATTATGATCCCCCTGGTGGGAAGGTGGAAAAATTTAGGCTGTGGTTGTCAGGATTTTGAACGTCTTTCATGCTCAATGACTTGAGATTTTGGAAGAGTGGGAGTTGAAACTTTTTTAAAACTTTTACTAGTGAAGCCCTTAACTACTATTGGGAACTTCTAGGTGTAATTGGATGGTGTTAATTAAATTAAGTTTATTATATGCCTCTTTTACATTAGTTTTTTTCCCCTGAAGACAAATGGCTGAATCTTCAATTACTTTCTTGATTTTGAAATACTTTTATCTCTTTACTCCTTGTTGAGCATGGAACAGTGCTATTCATGGTACGCCAACATTTTAACGCCTTCATTATGTATTTTCTTTAATGATACAGAGGACAGCCAGTAACAAGTTTTGGCATCGGAGAAAGCATTCTGTTGATATTGATGCTGATAAACTTCAGCATGAGTTTAATTCGAATTTTACCCCATTTGTTGAAGAGTCCAATGCTCTTTCAGATCCAGAAGCTGCTTCTATTCCTTCTGATTCACTTCAAACATGTGATGCATTGCATAATCGACAGAATGATGTAGAAGAACAGGCTGCTATATGCATCCAAACAATGTTTCGAGGATTTCTGGTATTACTAGTACTTATTTCTTCGTGTGTCAAGCCTAATTTCTGCTATACTTTTGTTCAATTCATTTTATGAAAAGGTTATCAACTATATTTTTTCGCAATGAAACAATGAAAATTCCCATTCAATTCCAAAGATCAATTTCTGAGTGTCAGACAGAAGTCTAGACCTAAAGAATCTGAATTTCATGCAAAAAAGAGAACAATAAAATGTGGGAGCCGGATATCTGCTGAACTGAAATCTGCATCCTTATTCTTCTGTTCTCTTCCCCTTACTTCCATGTTGCAATGGTACTTGGAATATACACCATCTGCATTAAATAAGCTGGAGTTTCTTTTTTCTTTTTTAAGATAAGAAACAATTTCATGGATGACATTAAATTACAAAAGAAGGGCGGAAAAACAAGCACCCAGCTAAAGGAGATTACAAAATGTCCTTCCAATTGGCCAAAATTGTATTTAGACTACAGTTGTTGAAAAGAGAGGTAGATTTAAACCAAATAGAGCTACGAAAGAGAGTTTCTAAATATTGAGCCCCCGTTTGAAAGGGTGTCAAACCATCATTTTAAAAAAAAGAAACAATTTTATTGATGATATGAAATTACAAAAGAGAAAAATTCTTTTGCTTTAAGTTACCAACGTTGAGCCCCCAATCCTCTATGGTGAGGCAACATGAGGAGAAGAGAGCAAAGACAGATTCAAATATATTTATAATGGAGTCGCTGAACATAGTAGCTGCTTCTTGATTGATTTCACATTTTAAAAAATACTGTATTTTCCTTGGTATTTGTCCAAACATCGATTGTTATAGAGTTTGATTGCTCAAACGAGATCCCCTTGTTTACTCCCACAGTTGGTGGTACTATGAGGTGTGGAATATGTATTATTTATTGTGATCCTATGAAATATCTACTATCTATGCAATGCCCATGTTTTGAGCACCAGACTCCTTACCATTTTTAAAACTACATTTCTTCCAATGATCAGAAAAAAGTGCTTTGGTACTTTAGGATTGCTGCTCTGTACGCCTTTTAATTTGTAGATGCATGAATTTTCTTATACTTGATTTTCTGGTAAACATAAATCTTCTATTTTCTCTTTGGCAATTTGTAGTTCTAATTGCTGTGTGTGATACATATTTGAGAAATGCCGCTGATTAACTCTTTTATATGAATATTCTTCTCATTATCTTTCAGGCTAGAAGAGCTCTCCGAGCTCTCAAGGGATTGGTTAGACTTCAAGCTCTTGTCAGGGGTCATGCTGTCAGAAAACAAGCTGCAATAACTCTTCGCTGTATGCAAGCTTTAGTGAGAGTCCAGGCTCGTGTCCGAGCAAGGCGTGTACGTATTGCATTGGAAAGTGAAACTGCACAACAAAAATTTCAACAACAACTTGAAAATCAGGCTCGAGTTCGAGAAATTGAAGTAAGAAATAAGCAACTTATTGTATGATGACATTGTATACTTGTATGCGCATTTCTAATTGCTTTTGTTTTTCAGTTAGACTATATCCTTTGTAGATGGTCGAATCTCTTTTGTTGTAGTCATAGTTTGAGTTGAGTTGACTTCTACATGTGGCAGTATTCTCAAATATATGTCTAGAACCTGTGGAGATGAAGTTAAAAGGACTAACATCTTTAGATGCTTCGACCATGTCTCTCATTTTGATATTTGTTATTTGTATTTTGATTTTTTTTTTTTTTTGAAACAATTTGTATTTTGAATTTTTAAAGCTGATTCATTATGTCCATGTGCATGACTTGTTAGAATAAGTGTTGGGATTCAGAAACAACTAGAACAAAGTTTTAATCTTTATGTTGAAATCGGCATCAGTACATTTGTATTGAATTCACAATATCAATATACCGTTTAGTTATATTGATATATTCTTATGCATCTGAGAAAACAGAGTCTGAATTTGACCAGACCATTGAAAGACTGTTGTTAATTAGTTCATTCAGCTTGTTTGGGATATTGTGCGAGCACAAAGACATGAGGAATATGGTTGAAAGGAAGTCTGTACCTTAATAATAAAAAAGTCTCGTGTCAACAATAATTAATAAATTCATAGCAGCAAGGATATAATTCATTGTAGAGGCAAGAACACTTCATTTACCATTTTCATGGCATGACTTGTGTCACAATATTGCATTGCTTGTAGTCTTTATAATTGATTGCAGAATGCTTTCTGCGAGACTCTTAATGATTGTGGTTATTATACAGGAAGGTTGGTGTGACAGTGTTGGGTCTGTTGAAGAAATTCAAGCAAAATTATTAAAAAGGCAGGAGGCTGCTGCTAAGCGTGAGAGAGCCATGGCATATGCTCTGGCTCACCAGGTAGAATAATTCCAATTTATTGTTACAATAAAAGAAAATTTTGTCCTTTCAATCCTTAATCCTAATGAATGTATGGGTTCTTTCCAAAAAGATGATATTACATTGCATCGGAATTTAGACCTTTAACCCTTATAAAGAAAGGGATAATTGTGCATCCTTTCCTTTTTTTTCTTTCTATTGTTCGGAGTACATGGAGAAAATACTTTATTAGCTGAAGAGACTGAATTAGCAAAAAACTTAAGTGCATGTGCATGCCAATAAGCCTGTTCTACCTAGATCTATCATCCATAGTTTCTTGGCATTCCACCTCTACAAAAGGCTTAAAACAGAGAGGTTCCACAGCTTAGCCTTTTCCAGGGAATGGTGACCAAGAGCAGGATTCAAGAAATTGCTGACATCTTTGGATGCTCACCAAGATAAGCTGAAGACTTAAAGTATCCGTTCCATATGCAGAGAGAAATCGATGTAAATATGCTGATAATAGTCATTGTTCATCTTGGAAAATTTATCAATTTGAGGTGAGATGAAGATTAGGATTTCTCCCTCGCCTCATATGTGATGTGAAATTCTGAAATATATATATATATATATATATATATATATTTGGTGAGAAAAGTGGAGAGAAACTGTAAGAAAACTGTCTAGAAGTTTCCAATTCCTTATATTTTATCCCTTCTATGATCAGGAAGTAATTGCTAGTCTTCAAACTTAAGGCTGCCCATCATCTAACACTCTATCACCAAGGATTCTTTTTAAAATTGAGATTCCTAAATTATCTTTGGGTGGTTCAAGAACATATAATGAGTTTATCAACCTTAAATTTATCCTATGATTGGAGACCATATCCTAATTGCCCAAAGAAATTATGCCTCAAGGTTTTCCACGTAGATATTTTGCCCACTTAGTTCATTTTCCTGTACCCTCTGTTGTCTCCTTGGCCCTCTGTATTAGAAGGCGGAAAAGTGAATTAGGAAGCACAGAGAAGTTAAAGGAGCTCCCTTTCTGCTGAAAGATCCTCTCTACCTCTCTCACTTCTTTTATCCTAGCATCCTCTTCAATCTGGAATTGTTTCATTCTATGGACTATGGAGTGTAGCTGTTAATTGGTTTTCTTTTACCAGAAAGGTAGAAACAAATTCAAATGTTTATTTGATGCTTCCAAATGCAAATAGGTACTATCCTATAATAGGATAGTACTAGACGTATTCTAAGTTAAAAAATATATATATATTCTTGGTAAGTTTGTTGCATCTCTATGATTTGGTGCTTGATTGAGGCATTAGTTCCACCTATAGTAAAGAATGTAGTTGCACTGAAAGTATAAATTTTTAGGCTCAGTGATTCTTGGTTTAAATTTGTATGCTCGATTATAGTATGTAAATTCCAATCTCTCCAATTTTTATTTTAACCTAGTTTTTCAGAGTTTACTTCAATCTTAATATTCAATGCATAGCTCTGATTAATTTTCTCTCACCTCCAGTGGCAAGCAGGATCAAGACAGCAGGCTGCCCTCTCTCAGTTTGAACCAGATAAAAGCAGCTGGGGTTGGAACTGGTTGGAAAGATGGATGGCCGTTCGTCCGTGGGAAAACCGCTTTCTTGATATTAATCTTAGAGATGGAGTGATGATTCGTGAGAATGGATCAGCTGAGGGCAAAAGTAACTCTAAACCTCATTCAAAAAGTGCTGGCAAGAAAACAAACTTAGTGACTGATCAATCAAACCTCTCAAGCCAAAAAACTGCTGCCTCACATTCTGATGGATATGGTTCATCATCACCCACTAAGTCACCTGGCACTGTAGAGGTATCCAGTGCACAGATTCAAAAGCCCAAGTATAAACCTGAGAGGCCATTTGAAGAAGTCAAACCTAAAGTAGATACTGGTTTGAGATCCCATAGCAATCCAAAAGAGAGATCCACACCATTGGTCAAAAATGCAAAGAAGCGATTATCCATGCCTAATAATGGTGAGTTTGCCAAGTTTTTTTACTCTTAGTCTCACATTCTATATGCGTAACATATATATTTGTTGTGTGATATTTGATATTATTGTAAGGTCCTCCAAAGCGTTTTCAATTGGTTATCTTAAAATCTTCAAACAATCATACTCGACATGTTGAAGAATAGCAGTGTGCATATGCATAGTAGTTCGTGTCGGATTTTTTTTAGTGGAAGGAGGAATTATACCACTTATAGACATAGTAGTTAGTGCATATACATAGTAGTTAGTATGTTGTTTATGCTAGGTACCCTGCAACTACAAGTCCTCCCCCCCCCCCCCCCCCCCAAAAAAAAAAAAAAAAAAAAAAAAAAAGAAGAAGAAGAAGCATGAAAGAAAGGAAGAAAGACAAATCATAGATAGAAACCTCGTCCTATTTGAGATTTTAGACATAGGATGCCTATGGAGTTGCACTGTTTATTTTCACTAAGACCACTACCACCACCCTTTGTCCAAAAAAGGATGGTGAAGTGGGGTACAATATTAAAATATAGGTTCAAATCGTAGTTTAGTCCCAAAATCTTTGTACTCTTTCTTTTTGTTACTAAACTTTCAAATAGTCTGTTTTGGTCCCAAAGATTGTGCATTGAAATCTATATTATGGGTACCATTGACAAATCTCATTGAGAAGAGCTTGTGTGTGAACCAAGCCCCTTTTGGCACTGTCAAATCTCCTTTGTAAGTCAGCATATCCCCTCCCAATTTAAATTTTTGATAGGTGTCTGGCTGGTCATTGAGTTAGTTGATAATAATAGATTATTTGCTTCTAATGGGATGTCGAGTTGAACTTCAGGTGGGCTTGCGTTCACGATGTTTGCACTTGTCTGTTTGGTTGCTCGGTTTTCAAGAGTAGATTATTTGCTTCCACTTGGTGGAAATCATTGAGACTGTAGAAATGAGAGATACCCTTGGGGGCACAATCTGCAAATAAGACGTGTGATACTGCACATATACTACTTGGTTCCTCCACACCAAACCTAAGGCCTCTTTGGATTGACTTTCCCAATTACCTAAAACACTTTTTTAACACTTAAAAATCCTTTTTAACTTGGAAAATCATTTCAAACAGGCCTTTAAGAGTGCTTCACTGCTTCTCAAGGCCATGGTCCAGTAGTTTGGTGATACTTTAATGTATCCTGCCCAGTCATACATTTGTGAATTTTTTACCACGAAGTGCTTCCCGAAAATATATGGATACCAGTGCTAGCACAATGGCCTTCAATTCTCTTCAATAAATTGATAAATCCCGATGCCTCATTAAAGTAGCAATAGGACATTGATTCTGCATTTGTGCTGCATTAATCCTAACATCTAAGGTCGAAATTTGTTTAGAAACTGCATACGTAATTCACTACATGTAGCTTCAAATACTCTGTCCATACATACATCTATTGATCAAATAAATAAACAAAAAATTATGCTAGGTTTCTGTTGGATAGTTTGTTTGTTAAAAGGATTAATGGCGAGGACTAAAACTGATGGTTTTTGCTAAGTTGATAGACTAGAACAGAAGGATAAAAATAAGTTTGGGGACCAAAGTGGAGTGAGGATGAAAGTTTATAGATTAGAGTAGGATTTGTAATTTCAATATTTGTAAAAGCTTTAAACGTGTTCTTTAGATAAATATTTATCTGAATAGTGTCTATGATATACTGATGCAGACAGCATTCTTCTTACTCCCATATGAGTTATGAAAAGTAAAGCGTATCAAAAGCAGTTGAATATATGCTCTTTTACCTTTCTGAATGAACTGAACTCTATATGATTTAAGCAACCTCTTGCTCTGCATTTGGTTTGAACAGTTGCAGATCCTGGTAGTCAAAATCAAACGGTGAGAAATTCCAGCAGAACTCCTGGCAAAGCGACTGTGACCAAGTCCATCAACGACAAACCCAAGTCGATTTCAAGAGGTGACTCAAAATCTGCAAAACCCAGATTGCAGAATTGATATGTGAACTAAACACATTCCAAATGGTAAGGAAATCACTTCGAGTCGTATAGAGTATGTGGAGAGGTGCTGCAGGATCATGTGTAAATATGGCAACGCCATGTTGTGATCGGGTCGGTCACTAGCAAATTTGTATTCCTTTGAATTTCTGAGTTTATTTCACAGTGAGTTGTTGTAATGGTTGGCAAATGTCTGAGGGAATAAGGTTGGTGAGTTTCATAGGGTGAGTCTGTAATTACCATCTTTATTTATGGTCTTCAACCATGTGGCTCTTTGGCACTTGTTCATTTTTTTTTTGCTCCCTTTGTATTTTTGTTGTTCAGTGTCTGATTTCAAAGAAGAATCTATGGTATAGATTGGTCTTGTATTCCTGAGTCCCTTGTGATCTTATCTACCCTTTTTAGGAAATTTCCCAACAATGAAAAAGTTTAATGCTTTTCTCTCGAGGCCAAACACCTATGGGATGAAGCCATTCTTGATGTGGAAAACAAGAATTATAGTGACTTTTTTACTTTCTCCTATTGAAAAAAGGTTAAATTAGTCATTCACCAGCTCGAATTGATTCACTGAGAAGCAAAGGATGTGTAAGAGGAAGGTAACAAAAAGAGATTGAGAAACTTATTTAATTGTTGGTTGTATGGTGAAATTATAATTTTTAGCTTTCCTCTCCTACATCAAACGGTATAAAATCTTTGGTCATATTGTACCAGTCTTCTTGAATAATTCTTTAAAAGATCAGGTTATTTCTTGAATAATAAGACACCTTCCCAAATTCTCAAGAAAGAAGGAAAAGAAAATTCCTCTGAAGAATAGTTAAATGGGATGTGTCTTCAGTGAATGAGACCTTTTGTAGAATGGTATTAGAAAGGAATCGAAGTCAAATTATTTGGCCCTCGTTTCATAAGCATTTGGTTTTATTTATTTTTTTGTTTTTGATATTTGAAAATTAAGCTTATAAACACTACGTTCACCTATAGGTTTGTTTATGTTTGTCTCTGTGCTTGTTATCTACATTTTACATATGTTTTCAAATTCCAAGCCAAGTTTTGAAAAATAAAATAAAAACTTGTTTTTGTTTTTGGATTTTGGCTAATGAAACTATTGTAGAGGAATAGTGAAAAAAAAAAAAAGCATAATTTTCAAAAACCAAAAATCAAATGATTATCATACGAGACTCTAACTCAATAATGTAAATGCCTCTTTGCTAATTGAGGTGCAAGTGAGTTGTCAAAGGGAGCATAGTTCAGTAGTAATTGGTATGTACTTTCGATCATGAGGTCAGAAGTTCGAATTCCTCCCCTCAAATGTTGTTGAACTCAAAAAAAAAAAAAAAAGAAAAAAAGAAAAAGAAAGAAGGTGCAAGTGGGTCAATATTTGGCCAATACTAATGTTAATGGACAAATCTTTTAAGAAGGAAAAAAAAAAAAAACAAAACATCAATATCATTTTTTATTTTGATTTTTCTCTAAATTGTATTGAATTTCACTGGTAATTTGACATTAATGATGAAACAACCATAAAACCAACTAAAATTGAATCAAATAAATAGAAATCAAACAAAATTTATCCCAATCAAATCGACCAACATATATAATTCAGGTTGATCCCACATCAACTTGGTTTCATTGGATTTTTTAGGATTCTTTTTTAATATACTAGGAAAACATTAAAAAAAAAAAATGCTTGTTATTATTGATGTCATGAATATAGATTTTTTTTTAAAATATTTTTTTTGAATTTTTAAAAAGTTCATTTTTCTTATTTAATTTGAATAACATGACCAATTAGCAAATAACTAAAGATTAGAAAGGTAAAAAATCTTTGACTGTGTATATTTTGTTCAGCAAAGTCAAAATCGTCGACTTTCAACCCAATCAAATAAGTTCTTTTTTTTTTTTTTGTTGAGTTCAACATTTAGGGATGGGAGAATTCGAACCTTATCTTTTGACTGAAGATATATGCTAATTATCGATGAGCTACGTTCATTTTAGTCTAATTAAATAAGTTAAGACATTATACGTCTATTCAAAAAATTAGATGTTCCAATCTTCACACCCGAAGAAAAAGAGAAAGTCAAAACCATTTTGTTGACAAAAGAGGCTTAGGTATGAAAGATATGGTCAATCCATTTCTTCTTTCTCTATTTATTCCATTGAAATGCCGACAAAACCTGGCTGCCCTTTTTTCTTCTTTTCAATTATTATTTTTTTTTTTTCATTCCCCTACCAACTTCAAAATTCACATTTTTTAATACACACAAAATTTCATAACTTTTATAAATTTTGAATGCTATTTTGCTTTTAGACCTGCCCCCATTATTTTATTTTTAAATAAAAAAAATATAATAATAAAAAGGAAGTTAAAGAGAATTTTGGAAAAAAAGAGAGACCTTTTCTTTTAATAGAATGGGAAGCTTCTAAAGTTGATCATTATGGTTGTTATGTTATATCTTGGAAAGTTCAATGTCAATTATTTGGGGAATTCTAGGAGCTAACCTTTTTTTATGTTTAAATTAATCAAATTGTGGCCTAAATTAGTAAATTTGAGTAGTAATGAAATTAATACCTTTTATATATTTTGGGGAAAATTTTGATTTAAACTTCAAAATACTTCAAATGTCCTTTTTCCATCAATTCCATAGAATTACAAAAGTTCAAGATTTATTTACAAAAGAACTATTTCAATTTCTAAACTTTTTTTTTTATGAGAAATTATGCTGGATGACTAGAAAAAAATAAGTCATTCAGTTTTTTGGCTAAAATACTTTCTTTTTCTTGGGTGTCCATTTTTACCCTTGGGTATATCCGTGACCGACGCCGTCTATGTTGCCGTTACATGCCCAAGATTTTTTTATGGTCTGTGTGGGATTCTCGAATGGTTTGTGAGTGTTTCTCCCAAATCCCGTTTTTTTCTCTTTCTAAGAGTCAAAATCGGTTTTTGGGAAGGTGGAGGGAGTGTTTGTTGTCATTTATGGGTGTGTAATTGGGGGTACTCATTTTTCATTTTGGGCTTCATTGAAGCTTGAATTTTTTCATTCTGATATTTAAATTTTGTATCCCCTTCAAGATGGTGCCTCTGATAAGATATTTGATAACATGGGCTCCCAGCTTAAAACCAATTGGCTATGAGAGGAGTGGCCCCTATAGCTTACAAACTGTGAGGTCTCCACTAATCTTTTCAATGTGGGATCTTCAACAATGCGAAATTTTAAAATGAATTTGAATTAAAGTTAGATGTTTAATAAAAAAATTTAGGGTAAAATATTTTTATGCAAATTTTAAGAATAGAAAAAAAAAAAAAAAAACATTTGAAAGTAAAAATAAACAAATGTAAAATTATGGTCGAAAATAAGATTTAATCAATGGAAAATTAAGATCCAAAATTTTAACAAGATTTTGGCCACAAATTATTTTTCCATGTCAAAGTCAAGATAATCAACCATAAAGACTCGAAAAAACGTACTTGAATCCATCGTTGAAAATCAAAGTAAAAGTTTTTGATCTTACAAGTTTAGATCGAACCCGCTTTCGTGTTAATTTTCTGAGTTTGATTGTATTTATGAAGGTGCAATTAACACTACATGACTTTGGGGACAATTATCCCTTTGCAATTGACCCAAAAACCATTGCTGTTTTTGTAAGTTTCCTTTACTTCTAATTTCACCTTTCATCAAATTAGAAATTATAAATTGACTGATGAAACTTAATCTATAATACCCCTCCATATGTCATTGGATAATTTTCATGTGGCATCGTAAAATAAAAGCTAAATATATATTTTAGGCTCTAATATTTTTGTGTTTATTCATTTTAATCCTTATCTTTTAACATTTTAAATTACACCCTTTTTGTGGATGAATATTAAAATTGGCTTATGATAATCATAGATAACATGATACTTAGAAGAAGATTTGACAACAATTTAGAGGAGAATTAAGTCATTCAAGAGAAAAAGATTTTAAAAAATTCAAATTTTAAATTCACTAAATACCATTTAATGTAAGTATATCATCGATCAATTTCAACATTCACAAATAGATAGTTTGTTAAATTGATTTTTTTCTTAACAATTAAGACTAAATTGAAAAAAACACACTCAAGTATTAATTAGGATCTTCTACGACATTGAACAAAGGTGTAAGTGTAGCATTAGATCTCGATGGTCAACCAGTCATCTCCTTTTTTATAAAAGAAAGCATTTTTCAAATATTCTTTATAATTTTCTAGATAAAACAAGATAGTTATCTAACCCCTAGGAGAAAAATAAAGCTTATCTTTTTTTTTTTTTTTTTTTTTTTTTTTTTGCTTTATCTAATCATTCAACAAAGTTGAACTTTGAAACTTATAAAATTAACAACTTTTTCTTAGAATGAGAAATAAATAAATAATGGGCTAGATCTATGAAAAACATGCAGTTGAGGCTAAAATAAAATTCCAACATTAATTTCTTTTTATTTCTTTTTAATTTTTTTTCTCTCATTAAAGTCAGAAATTCACATGGATTGCAGCATTTAATTTAAGTGAATAAAATTATGAAGATGCAAGCGTTGTATAGACAAGCACCAAACACATTAAATAATATAAAATTATAGAAAATATTAAATATATAAATAGAAACAGTCTTTGACCGTACAACTGTTTTCTTTACAAAAACAAAAACCCCCGCGAAACCCTGCCCCTTTTCCTCCTCGGGCATCCGGGCAGCTCCCTCCCTCTGCCCGTTCCAGAGTAATCACTTTCCCGGCCCTACCCCATGCCGTTACTTTTAACGCTAGAATATACATACATATCTCTTATAATTATATTTGCGATTTTCTAGTTTAAAAAAAAAAAAAAATATATATATATATATATATATTTGCGGTTTTCTAAAACAATTTTTTTTTTCTTGACAACAATTTTCTAAAACAATTTTTTTTTTTTTTTTTGAGGAGATTTTCTAAAACAAGTTCGTCCATATAAAAAAGTTATATAATTACAAACAGACTTTAAATAATAGTAATTAGTGATTAACCCTAGATTTTCGTCAAACTTTAGCATAGTGAACCGATTAAAATATATAGGTTAAATTATAAAAAAATACCTTGAAGTATGGTGTTAGTTTCAATTATATCCTTAAACTTTCAAAAGTTTCATTTTAGTCTTTGACGTTTGAATTTTGTTTCAAAACAACGCTTGAAAGTGTTTTTTGTTAAATTTTATGGACGAAAAATGATGTGTTTGCTATGAAACATATTTGAACACATATGAAGTAGTTATTATACATCTGCTGCTGAAACCAATTTAGTTTCTCAAACAGTTTCTATAAATACACGGTAAATATTGTAACTGGATGTGAACCATAATCAGAAAGAGAGAGTGGGATTTCATTATTGAGTGTTGTGTAAAATTCTCCAAGATTTTTCCTCTAGTAAAGTTGCTCCATACAGTAGATGTAGGCCACATTGGCTGAACCACTTAAACTTTGTGTTCATTCTACTTTACCTTCTTCTACCTTAATTCTTTATCTGGAAATACGCTATCATTGTTTTTCTTTGTGCGTTTGTTTTCTTTCTTTGATTGATACTTTAAACTTCGATTCTTTTCGCTGTGTGTGTGGGTAAAGGTTGCTGTGTTTAGCAATGTGTCTAAAACCACAACAATACACGTGGAAAAAACAACAATAAAAACACGTATAAACACATCATTTTTCGTGTATAAATTCAACAGAACATGTCTTTAAGAGTTGTTTTGAAACAAACTCCAAATTTAGAAGGCTAAAATGAAACTTTTGAAAGTTAATGGTATAATTGAAACTACCTCATAGTTCAGGAGTATTTTTGATAATTTAACCAAATATATATTATTGATCAAGAGATCAAAAGTTCAACTCCTTCCATTCCATATTATTAAATTTAATATATATATATATATATCAATTTGGTAAATCAATTACCATATTTATATGACATCAGTTACTTAAAAAATAAAACAAAAACAATTGACATCAGCCACCGATTTGTGTAGTTTCATTTTTCTATATTCACAAATATCCTTTTATGTGACATTTTTGCAATATTTTTATGTAAATTATGGTAAAATTGCACCTACCTTCTCCGAGCTTGAATGTCTATTTCCTACACTCACATTTATTAATTTTAAAAAAAATTAAATTACAAGTTTAATACCTCAATTTTGAGGTTTGTGTCTATTTGATCTTGAACCTAGAAAAGTATCTAATAAATGTCTGAACTTTTATTTTTGTGTCCAGTAGGTCCTTGATTTTTAAATTTTTTATTTAGTAGGTCATTGACCTATTTGACATTTTTAAAAATTCACAAACCTACTAGATTCGAAATTAAAAGTTTAGGGTTCTATCGGACATAAAATTTCATTTTATATCTAAAAGATCAATTAATTTTTGAAAATTTTGAATATGTAAGGACCTATTAAACACATAATTAAAAGTTCAAGGATTTATTAAAAACAAAATTAAAAGTTCGGGTATCTATTAGACATTTATAAAGTTGACCTAGCAGATACAAAATTGAAAGTTCAAACACTTAAGCACATTTAAAGTTTAGGAATCTTTTAAACACAAATCTCAAAGTTTAAGGACTAAATCTGTAATTTAACAAAAAAAAAAAAATCTCCCACTTTTAGCTTAAAGAAAAAAATTAGGTTAAAATATCATTTTGGTTACTTTGGATTTTGTTCCATTATAGTTCTTCTACTTTTAAAAATGTCCACTTTTAGTCCATAGAATTTCAATAAAAACTTAAAATTGATCTCTACCGTAAATATAAAGTTATTATTTTTATTTTAATTGAAATTGGTTGAATAATTATAACAATTTTCATACCAGAAAAGATATAATATGAAAATACAGCTGAAATTTATAGAAGTAAAACTAATTTTTTTTTTAAAAAAAATTAACAATTAACTCACAGGACTAATTTTAAGTTTTATTGAAAATGCACGAGTAAAATTAAACATTTTAAATTAGAAAGACTAGTATAGAAACCAAGACGGTATTTTAACCATAAAATTATTTAATAAGAAGCTACTAAAAATAGTTGGATGAAGGTTTAAACTCTTTTGCCCTTTTTAATAATGGTTTTTTAAGTTGGATGAAGGTTTAAAATTCATTTACCCTTTTTAATAATGGTTTTTTTTTTTTTTTTTTTTTGAAAATTTTAATAATGGTTTTTTTAGTTGGATGAAGGTTTAAAATTCATTCACCCTTTTTAATAATAGTTCTGTTTTCGTTGTAAAAATAATAATAATAATAGTTTTTATTTCCAACTATTTAATGATAGTTTGATATAGATTCACAATATAATAATATTTAAGCCAAATCGAGCTTAGCTCAGCGGTAATTGGCATATACTCTCGACCATGAGGTCAGAGGTTCGAATCCCCCCACCCCCAAATGTTGATGTACTCAAAAAAAAAAAAAAAAAAAAAATATAGACATGCATCCTCGACCAAAAAGTCTAAGTTTCAAATTCTCATCCCTAAATATTGTTGAATTAAAAAAAAAATATATAAACCTTTTAAATTTTCTCATAAATATATTCCAACCTTCAAATACCTTCTCCAACAATTATTTCATCGATGCCATTGCAATATCGTTAGAAGCATGTTGAAAATCTCTCGATAATTCAAGCCTCACCCTATTATCGTTGAACTAAGAAACCAAAAAAAAAAAAAAAAAAAAACCATTCAATAGATATTCAAAACAAACAGCACAAAATAATATATATATATATATAATTTTTTTTCTAAGGCAAAATATAAAATTTCGTATACATCTAAATCACCGGTCACATTATTCGAACCCGCTCAATAATTTCTCCACACGGCGTTAACTGACAGAGCGTTCTCCGAGTCAAGCTTCCGTTCTTCTTCATCCTCTTCGTCCTCCTCCAATCTCAGTTTTCTCTCGCCATCGCAATCTCTCAGAGCTCTCTCTCTCTCTCTATTTCTCTCTCTGTTTCTCTCTCTAGAACTCACAGTGGCTGAGTTTCATGAATCTAAGCTTTCCCAGAAACCCAAATCCTCCACCACTCCATCTTCTTCTCCATCTTCTTCACTTTCAGTCACAATTCCAGACCATCATCACCATTTCTCCCATTCTGGAACTCCATCTTTCTCCAGATTTTCCTTCAATTCCTCGCACTTTCCCGCCTTGAGGCTTGTCATTCCTCTCCCACTTCCCTCCATGTTCTCTACCCCTTTCGTTCTCTCCTTCTCCCTTCTCCTTTCCCTCCCAATCCTCTTCCTTCTCGCCCCTCGCTTCATCCCTTCCAGGCCCCAATCAATCCCAATTCCTGCACCGGATGAACACGACGATCTCTTTCTCTTCAACCGCGCCACCGCTGGATCTAATGCCAACAACCCATCAACCTTCTCTCACCTCTCTTCCTCCAACCCTAAATTGAAGATTGCGTTCCTCTTTCTCACCAATTCTGACCTCCATTTTGCTCCTCTTTGGAATCGCTTCTTCCCCAACAACTCAGATCTCTACAATGTTTATGTTCATGCCGATCCCTCCATCAACATTACGCGCCCTGGGGGCCCTTTTTTGGGGCGTTTTATTGTTTCCAAGCGGACTTATCGTGGCTCACCGACGCTTATCTCTGCCACGCGCCGCCTCATCGCC
This sequence comes from Luffa aegyptiaca, assembly GCA_017139565.1. Taxonomy (NCBI): domain Eukaryota; kingdom Viridiplantae; phylum Streptophyta; class Magnoliopsida; order Cucurbitales; family Cucurbitaceae; genus Luffa; species Luffa aegyptiaca. The sequence continues at coordinate 39,440,143 of CM029397.1, forward strand.
ACCGCCATGATTGATGATCCGGCGAATGCGTATTTCGCTCTCTTGTCGCAGTATTGTATTCCTCTTCATTCGTTTTCTTATGTTTATAACTCTCTGTTTTCTTCGACGACTTTTGATTCGACCTCCTCTGAGTCCGAGCTCACTCGGCTCGGTGTGCGGATTCGATTCAAGAGTTATATTGAGATTGTCTCGAAAGAACGCCATCTTTGGAAGAGGTATAATGCGAGGGGTCGGTTCACGATGATGCCTGAGGTTCCCTTTGACAAATTTCGAGTTGGATCTCAGTTCTTTGTGTTGACCAGAAAGCACGCTTTGGTTGTTGTTAATGATCGGACGTTGTGGAGGAAATTTAAGATTCCTTGCGAAAGTACTGATGATTGTTACCCTGAAGAACACTATTTTCCAACTCTTCTTTCCATGATGGATCCGAGTGGTTGTACTAAATACACCCTTACTCGGGTTAATTGGACTGGGACTGCTAATGGCCATCCTTATGCTTATCGGAGTTCAGAGATTTCTCCTGAGCTTATTCACCAGCTCCGGACATCGAATTATTCCGAATCTTACTTGTTTGCCCGGAAATTTACACCGGGTTGTTTGAGACCGCTTATGAGTATTGCCAAGTCTGTGATTTTCCGAGATTGAGATCTGTTACTGGTAAGTTGGATGTGTTAAGAAGTTGTTTATTTACTTGATTTGCAACTCTTCTTCCTTTATCCCTTTGATTCTTGAATTCTAGTTGTGAGTTTGTATCTTTGCTGATGAGTCTGACTTAGATTTCTAGACTTGTGAGTGGGTCGAGAAGAATGGAGATGAGAGACCCGCATAGTTCTTTGGAAAATTTTGATGGTGTCTGTCCAACTATTGGGGGTGTTTCAAAATTGACCGCCATTACCATTTTAGTTTTCAATCTTAAAGTCTAGTCTTAAATTTGAAGTTTTGGATGGACTTCATTTTGTTAGACTTTGAGACTTGAAGAACATGAACAATTTGTTTTTAGCAATCTTGATTGATTTAGTTTGTTTGAAAATATTGCCTTCTTCTTTTGGAGAGGAAACAGAGAATTTTTTTTTTTGTAAAAAAATACTCTACAAGTTCAATTTACAGTAGATTTTGTACTCTTTGGGCTAACTAGTGAACAGGGTAGCTTACTCCTGGTGTCTGAATTATTACAGGTTAAAGACAAAAAAAGATGTCAGGCCAGTGCTGTAACTTTACTTCTTGATAAGGAAGAAGAAAAAGAAAAAGTTTTGTGTGGGAATATGGTTCTGAAGAGGCGCCAAAGTGCCCACAGCCTGTAAGCCCACAATCATCCAGACTGCAGAAGAGCCAGTCCAGACAAAGCATCGGACAAAACATTTTTTTTTTCAAGGGAAAAGAATAGTTCGGGAAAGAAATACTACTGAAGCAGAACTCAAGGTACTCTTGTCGAAAGTTGTATTTTATTTTTAATTTCTTCCACTTTTTGTTCCTTGTATTTTGATAATGTAACAGTAGATACTGGCGGAAGAACTGAAAAAAATAGAATCGTTCTCCTGTCATTTCTATGGTTCCTTTTTTGTACATATGTAATATCATGGAAGTAAGTTTTAAGAAATTGAGGAATGGAAAGGAATATTGGCCACTGGAAATATGAAGGTTGTCATGCTCCTATGCTCTTCCATTTTCTGCTTCTTTTCTCGCCTGAAACACGTGCTTAGTTTTTCTTTACATTTCTCAATCCTTGTGAACTTTAGCTTTTTGTCTTTTCCCTAAAATTGTTGTGAGGATGGAGCTCTAAGGGAAATATTTCACTCATGGTTTTAATAAGTTTAGAGTTGGAAAGCCTAAGTTTGTATAGTTTGAATTGTATGAAGGAATAGGTTATAGAAACTTGAGTTTGTGTAACATGTATTTGGTTTGCAATTTTATGAGTATATAAAGATTATGATATTGTAGAGTTTCGTAGACTTGAGTTTATATAACAATGGTTTGTATAGTACACAGTTCGGGGAGGAACTCCTTGTTCCTTGCTCGTTAGGTTGTGCAGTTGTTTTTTGTGATATGAAGTAATTATTGTTTCTTATAAAAAAAAAAAGCAGGATTTACAAATTTGAAACTATAGGTTACGGTTCTTAATCTCGAATTACACAGATGTAATTCATGAGACTAACTATCCTCTAATAATATTGGGGCTAACAGACAAAGGCTTCTGAATCAATTGAGAAGTCACTGGTCTATGATGGATTTGGGATAAATTTACTGTGCTGATTTGCCTAGCTAATGTCATTTCTATTGTTTCTTCTTTTTCTATGCCAATTCTAAGCTGAGTCACCCAGTTGAATAGATGGTATGGTCCGAATGCATGATTACCGTCATAAAGTTGCAAAGATTTTTCCAAGTGGTTTAATCACCACGTAGGTGGCTGTGGCAGCCACCATTGCTGTATTATCTTTTCCAACCATTTAATTTTATCTTTTTGAATCTTGATGATTTGAGGAAAAACGCCTCCTCGGTCATGGGAATAGCTTGCATTCTTAACAAGGATACAAGTCAGTAGAAAGATTCAAACTTTTGTGAAAATTTTGCTCTTGATTAGTATCGAAATCTTGAATTAAGTTCTTTTAGAACCTTTTATCTTTGTGGTTTAGTTAGATAGTAAGCTTTGCTTGATGGATGGTTTTAACTGATATGTTGTTTTTGTTCCTTCTCCTTAATTTTGTTCCCAATTACTTGGGATTTGTAGCTGCGTTTTTTTAAATTTCTAAGGATTGCCACTATTGAGATTTAACCTGTGGATTTTAATGAGAGCATCTTCTTCCTTTTTCTTTTGGATCTATTTTGTTAACAAGAAAGGTATATGTTTCTGAGATTGGATTCCACCAAACACGTTTTATTTTCTATGCTTTTAGAATTCACTGCTAAATAAATTTTCCTGATTTTTTATTTGAAGATTTAGCTTCCAAATTCTGATACTGCTACCAAATTATTTTTTTAATTCAACAAGTGCAAGAAATACTTTCTTTTTTTCCTTTTTCTTTTTTTTAATGGGTCGGTAAATTCTTGGAAATTGAACCATCATTAGGGTCTAGTGGGTAAATTAGTTGAACCATTATTAGTTAGTGATTTTTAGTTGAACCATCATTATTAGTTAGTGTATTTATAGTTGAACCATCAGTAATGCCTGAATAACTGTTTGTCCTGTTTTTTGGTGCACAAAGAAGCGATGGAAAATACTGTTGAGTGTTTTATTACCCATAGTTTGATTAATGGATACAAAAGTAAGCCTTTATAAAGGCTTAGGTTCTCAATTGGCAACCTGCTAAACCAGTCCCAACCAAGTTAAACAGAGTAAACACACCAGAGTTAATAGTAAATGCAAGCATAAAATGTAAAAACAAGAAGGGATTACACCAAGTCCTGCTGTTAACTAGTCTCCAGTTTCAAGTAGCTTGTGAGAACTTTTTAGGAGGATAATCCTTTGTTTGGTTAACATAGCAATGTGAACCTAGGGTAAATTCTAACTTTACAAATGTTATCTTCAAATTTTTGCAAAAATTCAGCATGACCTAGCCTTTTCTTCTGTTTACACTCACTGTACACATTAGAAGGATGATACTTCTTTCGAATACGAAAGATAACCAAATCATTAATGTCCAAAGATGAGTCCAAAGACTTTTCCCTATTCATTTTAGTTGCCCTTTTACTTGTATGTCACATTTGGTATTGGACCAAATCCAATTCTTGAACAGAGAGCATTTGGATCAAATCTGGGGTTATTTGAGGGAGGGACCTGAATGTAGACATCTCTGAAAGGAGACTTCTTTGTAGATTTTTTGTTTGGCATACTGTTAAAGCCAAACTCAGAGCAATCTCTGTTGACCTTTCGTTTGTGGATGGAGAGTAGTGTCAAATTTCTCCCCTAGGGTTTTCCAAAAATGACCAAGAAATTTACGAGAATCCCATGTAGACAAACAATTTCTATGAAAAATATCAGAGGTCCTTTTGAATGCCAAAAGGTTTGTCATTTTGCTTAATCGAACCACAACGAGCACAGAATCACGACCCCTTTGCATTTCTGGAGGATCGAAAATACAATTCATGGTCGAATCCAATATTAACCCAAGAGATCTTATAGGGTTTAGGTTTAGAAGTTTGATCGAGATTGTTGAGATAACGTTCTTGCAGCTTTCATTGTTGAGAATGACATGGTAGACCGCTGTTTTTTGAATATTTCTCGCAAAATGATAATATGATTCTTGCAAGGGTGTTGGTAAAATATCATCCGTAAGACCGAATGTATTCCACCATTGAATAAACCACAGAGGAAATGTGATTTTGCATGCATTTTGACAAAAGGATATGCATCTTAATTTGAAAATTATCTTGAAATTGAGAAATGTTCTCTCCTTTGGGGTTAATAATATATTTTGAATTATACTTGTCAAGTACTCTCCCTCATCTCGTTCGATACAAAGGACTTCTTCCTCTTCTAAAATCTCGGTATCGACTTCGTGTTCATGGTCTGATTCTTGTATAGTAACATCGGACACACTCAGTGGCCTCCTCTATAGACAAGCATTAGAATCAATGACCCACGTGATTACATTTATGAACTTCTTGAATAACTTTCTTTTTGATCTTTGAACGTTCAACAGTTGATGGATTAGCTTTAAACTTGTTCCAATTACATTACAAGTCTTTCTTATTGTTAGCAAACTCCCTAATTTTGTTACCAATTGTGATGTTAGTTAGAGTAGAATTGTCTGATTTGCTTCTTCTATACTTTGTGGGATACTGTAATTACATTTGTGCGAGAGCTAATCTACTGCTTGCTATTCTTGAGGCTGCAAGCTTTGATCGATCTGTCAGGGCTGGTTTCGAGGAGATTGTTGCGAGTGCTCGATTGATAGATCGCGTCTCAAACAGTTCTTGTTCCTTAACTTAAAATTTTGAATCTAAATCATGGACATTGTTGCAAATGTTTCAAGCATACGAGTACTTATGCATTGCTCGGATGACTCCCTAATAACATAGAGCGTAATATGCCCATCCACAGGATGCTTATGTTCATCGTGTCAATGCTCCTCTTGACGACATATGCTCCATTTAGAATACACATTATGTTTGACACAACACGATTGTGTTCAGTTGTATGCAATTTCTTTGACTATGCAAGGGTGTTGGTAAAATATCATCCGTAAGACCGAATGTATTCCACCATTGAATAAACCACAGAGGAAATGTGATTTTGCATGCATTTTGACAAAAGGATATGCATCTTAATTTGAAAATTATCTTGAAATTGAGAAATGTTCTCTCCTTTGGGGTTAATAATATATTTTGAATTATACTTGTCAAGTACTCTCCCTCATCTCGTTCGATACAAAGGACTTCTTCCTCTTCTAAAATCTCGGTATCGACTTCGTGTTCATGGTCTGATTCTTGTATAGTAACATCGGACACACTCAGTGGCCTCCTCTATAGACAAGCATTAGAATCAATGACCCACGTGATTACATTTATGAACTTCTTGAATAACTTTCTTTTTGATCTTTGAACGTTCAACAGTTGATGGATTAGCTTTAAACTTGTTCCAATTACATTACAAGTCTTTCTTATTGTTAGCAAACTCCCTAATTTTGTTACCAATTGTGATGTTAGTTAGAGTAGAATTGTCTGATTTGCTTCTTCTATACTTTGTGGGATACTGTAATTACATTTGTGCGAGAGCTAATCTACTGCTTGCTATTCTTGAGGCTGCAAGCTTTGATCGATCTGTCAGGGCTGGTTTCGAGGAGATTGTTGCGAGTGCTCGATTGATAGATCGCGTCTCAAACAGTTCTTGTTCCTTAACTTAAAATTTTGAATCTAAATCATGGACATTGTTGCAAATGTTTCAAGCATACGAGTACTTATGCATTGCTCGGATGACTCCCTAATAACATAGAGCGTAATATGCCCATCCACAGGATGCTTATGTTCATCGTGTCAATGCTCCTCTTGACGACATATGCTCCATTTAGAATACACATTATGTTTGACACAACACGATTGTGTTCAGTTGTATGCAATTTCTTTGACATTCTCTTAAGAATTTCCTTGACTGTGAGCACAATTAAGCGATAATTTTTCTACAACGTTTTAGTCATCTATTTATAAGTAACACATCTCCAAATTAAATCAAGTATATGCAATCTTAAGTTGAAACGGTCAACTTGTTAGTTTTATACTCACCAAAGATTTTTTTTTTCCTTTTGTAGTAAGATCCTCAACCAAATGATAAGTTTTAAATCTTAATACTAAAAACTTTGATAGTGAAACAGATATTATTATTTTCCCCTTGATTTTATTGTCAACTATGAACTTCAATTGGTGTTATTCTCCAACGTGAAGAACAATTAATATTCAAATGTGTATTTACCATTGATGTTGACTCACTCCATTTATTTGGTCACTTGATTTGATGATACAACAAACACAAGCCAAACAATCCTTACTTTTTAATATCACTTTTTTGTTTTTTGTTTTTTGTTTTTTCTATACTTATCCCAACAAATCTAAATCATTAATCCTTATTTTTATAACATATCATTGTCTTATTCTATGTTTATCTTCAATCTCCCTCCATCTTAACAAATAAAAAATCAATAATCTTTATTTCTTTAATATGTCATTGTCTTGTTCTATGTTCATCTTTAATCTCCCTCCATCCTAACAAACGCAATCAATCATTTCTATTTTCTTTGTTTTTTTTTTTTTTTTTTGAAAAGTCCATTTCTAGCTTCTAATATATCATTGTCTTATTTCATGATTATCTCCAATTTCTCTCCTTCCTAACAAACCCAATTCAATTATTCCTGTTTTCTTTGGATATATCTTCAATCTCCCTCCATCCCAACTATTTTATTCCCACTCTTAAAGAAAAAGGGTTTTACCTAAAATTCAATCCCATATTTTAGGATTAAGTTGTGTTTTGGTCTTTGAATTTTTTATGTTTATTGTCTATTTTGATCACTTAATAGGTCCCGTTTGATAACCATTTGATTTTTTTTTAAAAAAAAAAAAATTAGGCTTATAAACACTACTTTCATCTATAAATTTCTTTATTCATGTCTTTTTTTATTACCTTCTTCCATGTTTTCAAAAACCAAGCCCATTTTTTAAAACTAAAAAAATAGTTCTTGTTTTTGGAATTTGGTTAGGAATTCAAATGTGTTTTTAACAAAGATGAAAACCATGGTAAGGGGTAATAAAAAAACAAAAAGCCATGGTAAGGAAACTAGGTGTTATAGGTTATTATGGACCACTCTGGAATTTAAGGAACTGACGAGGCCAGCACATCATATACCTGAGGACACGACCAAGGAGAGACCCCGAAGAAGACAAGGGGCTGAAGGGATTGGGGAGCTCAATCCCCTTGGGGTTGACCATGGCCGAGGCTGACACTTGGCCCACTCCCATGGGTTGAGTAGCTTCCTCTTCGCTCGACTCTTAAAGTCTTTGGCCATCTCGGTTCAACCTGGTTCAACTCGAATCTGTCCTGGAATGAGGGAAAACCCTTAAAACGAGAGAAGGTATGTAAACTCTTCTTCAACCTTGAAGAATTGATCTGAAACCCTAGCTTTAACACTCTCTCTTCTACCACTTGCTTTCTATTTATCATATCCATCTTTCTCCTTGCTGACTTAAGCATCAGAGTCGGTGTTGCAAGCACCATACTAGTGTGTAGGTTTTGCTTATTTTGCAGGCCACGTCTTCCCCCTCTCAAACAAATTCACGGTTGCTGTCACATAAAAGTTAGGTGAGTTCTCCTTGCCCAGATTTGGCATCAATAGTTGGCACCGTCTGTGGGGAAGAAAGCTTGCTAACATCAAGTTCGAGACTGAGTCAAGCTCACCTGTATGAGGCTGAGGCTGAGGCTGAGCCCCATCTAGTCGAGGCCGACCCTAAACTCAAAAGGTATTTTTTCTTTACTCAACAATATTTTATGCTTCAATAAAATTTTACTTGAGTACGGGGCTACACAGAGGATATGTATTTTTATTAAACAAAAAGCAAGTAACGAGGGATATGCACTCACTATTAAACAAAAAGCAAGTAACAAGGGATATGCACTCCCTATTAAGCAAAAAAAAAAAAAAAAAAATTTATTTTAGCATGTTTTGATCAATGATTACATGTATTAGCCTCTTCCCTCACTATTCTTCCACAAGAATTAATGTGCGAATGTACGGAGTTAAAATTTCAGCTAATAAGAACTTGAGGCCATGACCAACTCTAGTCTCTTCCCTCATATTTCTATTGTAGGAACTAATGTTTTAGTACAGGAACTCAAAACATTCAATAAGATGAAAAGTAGCTGAGGCCGACTCTATGGTCTTACCAATAGGACTTTTAATAAAATGAAAGTGGTTGAAGTAGACCCTACGGTCTTATCAAGTTTGTCACATAAATGACTAAGGGAAAGGAAGCACCAATACAAGGGGCTTCAAAACAGAGAAATTACATTGAAGGTCGAGGCCGAGGCTGAGGTCAATATCATTTCTTATGAATAAGGCAAAGTGCAAGAGCCAAAAGCATTTGAATTTGGAGAAATAAAGGTCAAGGATCCAAAAGAGAATGAGGAGGATTTGGTCGAAGTCCAACCTTCAACCTCGACCCAAGGTCGATGGCAACCTGACTATTCCTTGATCCCTCAAGTTTTACATTTTTCTGGTGTTTCTTACATGTTCTCACCCCCATTCAGGGAAAAATTTTTCTTTTTGTTATTTCTCTGTCTTTCTTACAGATTTATAGATTAGAAAGTCAAATGTCATCTGATAATCAACAAAGAGTTCCCTTGCAAATTGATATAGAGGAGATTCTCACAACGAATGTCCAAGGCTAGCCTTGAAGCATTCGAACTCAAAAGGGCTTATATAATTGCCCCAATGGAGCGAAGAGGAAATCAACACATAAATCAGCATGAGACGATGATTGTAACCTTAAATCGGACTTAATGAGCTTAATTTATAGTGATAAGCCACACCTGAATCCCAATTTAAGAGGGAGGGCTTAATGTTATAGGTAATTCAAGACCGCTCTAGAATTTAAAGAACTGACAAGGCCAGTGCAGCACAAAACCCAAGGATATGACCAAGGAGAGACCCCCAAGAAGACAAGGGCAGAAGGGATTGGGCCCCTTGACCTCGGTTGAGGCCAACCCTCGGCACACTCCTGTGGGTTGAGTAGCTTCACCTTCACTCGATTCCTAGAGTCTTTGGCCAACCTGATTCGACCTGGTTCAGTTCGAATATGTCCTAGAATGAGGGAAAACCCTAAAAATGAGAGAAGGTATGTAAACTCTACTTCAACCTTGAAGAATTGATCCGAAACCCTAGCCTCAAAACTTTCTCTTCTACCACTTTCTTTATGTTTATCATATCCATCTTTCTCCTTGCTGACTTAAAAATCAGAGTCAGTGTGGCAAACACCACACTAGTGTGCACGTTTTACTTGTTTTGCAGGCCACGTCTTCTCCCTCTAAAAAAAATTCACTGTTGTTGTCATGTGAAGGTCGGATGAGTTCTCCTTACCCGAATTTTGACATCAACACTAGGAGAAAACAAACATAATTTTTAATAGCCAAATGGTTATCAAACGAGACCTTAATTTTTGTACTTTACATAAAACTATTTCAATTCATACCATTATTTATTTAGTCAATTATTTAAGAAAAACCTAAAATAGACAAAAAAAAAAAAAAGAAAAAAATTACACTTTTGGTCCCTGAGGTTTGAGTTAGGTTTCATTTTGGTCCATGAGTTTTCAAACTCGACATTTAAGCCCATGAGGTTTGGATTTCATTTCATTTTAGTCCCTCCATCCATTTTTCCGTTAGAAATTAACAAGATGCTGATCTAGCTACTTTTTTTTAGTTTAAAAATATATATTTTAAATTTTAAAATTAAAAAAATATTAAATTAATAAAAAAATATTATTTATTACTTTTTTACTTATTCATCTCTCCTCCTCGGCTTCTTCTTTCCTTTTCTTCCTCTTCTTTCTTTTTCTTCTTCCAGCCCGACAGCCAATTGCCGTCATTTTTTTTGGTATTTTCTTCTCTTCCTTTCTTCTTCTTTTCATTCTCCTGATTTTCTCTTCTTTTTTTTTTTTTTTTTTTGTCAAAACCCGAATGGCAGAGGGAAGTCCCTCCTCCTTCCCCTGTTTCGCGTTGGAAATGGAGAAAGGACCTCCCTCCTCCATTCCGTTTTTTTTTTTTAAAAAAAAAACCAAAGTAAGAAAGGGAAGGGAGGAAGAGGGAAGAAGAAGAAGAAGAAGAGGGGAGGGGAGGAGAGAGAAGAAGAAGAAAAGAGGATAAAAAAGAGAGAAAAAAAAGGAATGGTGGCGGTGATCGGCAATTGGAGATGGTGGTGGCTGCAAGTGAGTTGAGATTAGAGTTTGAGAGTTGTGGAGAAGAAGATTAAGGAAGATGGAAGAAGAAAAAAGAAAAAAATAAAAAAAATGTATTTAATATATTATTGTATTTTAAAAAATTAAAAAATATATCTTTTAAATAAAAAAAAACTAATGTCACGTCACCAATTTGTTAGTGTTTATTGAAAAAATTGGTCGAGGGACTAAGAGTGTAATGAAATCAAAACCTCAAGGACTATAATGTCAAGTTTGAAAATATTAGGACCAAAATGAAACCTAACTCAAACCCCAGGGACCAAAAATGTGTTTTTCCAAAAAACAAAATTAATTGTGCCCACCACAATATGACTACTCCCTGATAATCATTCGATGAAAGTTTGAAATATGTATACCTACTAATAACTGTTTGATAGAAGTTCGCCAAAGCGAGTTTAGCTCAGCGGTAATTGACATATACTCTCGACTGTAAATTTTTTTGTTTATTTTACTAAATCAATTGAGGTTTTTGTTCCTTCTCAAAAAGAAAAAAAAAAAAAAAAAAAAAAAGAAAAGAGGTTTTCGTTCAACTATTACTAAAAAAAATAGTTTAGAATACCAATACCATTTTGGTCTCTATACTTTGAGATTCATTTCATTTGAATCCATGTATTTTCAAATGTTCAAAATGAGCCTCTTTACTTTCAATAAATCTTAAAAGTGGTTTCATCATTAGTTTATGAAGTCAAATTTTATCGAACTTGACAAAATAATAAAAATAATTTTCATTTAAAAAGAAGCACAATATAAATATATATCTAAAATTTATAGAGGGAAGGTTGATAGAGTATAAATTTTTTTTTTAGAAAAATTAACCATAAACTCAAATCAGTGATTAATTTTCAAATTTATTGAAAGTAGAATGACTAAATTTAAACATTTGAAAGTACATGGATTAAAAAACAAGTTTCAAAGTACATAGACCAAAATGATATTTTAATTAAAAAAAAAATTAACATTAAGAACAGACTTTTTTTATTTTTTTTATTTTTAATTTAGAGACTATGCTTAAAACCTTAAAAACAAAGCTTAAGACCATGTTTAAACTTAAATTAAATTAATTTGATGATAATAATAATACATTTGTCATATCCATAAGGTGAGATTTGGAAGCTCAATTATTATGGAGTGATCTGTTCTAATAATTTAAAAAATATATATGTTGAATTTGGAAAATTTTGTAATAAAGAGATTGATTTTATAAAATATGGACACCTCATTGTCGTACACATCACATGGTTTGAAGCAGCCGAATTTATTGACCAACTACCGAAGGGCAATGTATGAATGGAACTGGTCGTTTTGATCACATAATATAAATTATAATAAAAAAAAAAAGAAAAAGAAAAGGGTAACTATGCATTTAAATTTTGTTATAAAAAAAAAAACAAGTTTTTAAATTTAAATCCATCGCATCTTCTAGAAAGAGGAATGGAAAAGATGAGATTTATTTTTTAGTTCAAGAATATTTGGAGATAATGGGTGATTCGAACTTCTGACCTCTTGATCGATGATAAATGTCAATTATTGCTATGTTATGCTCGCTTGGTGGAAGAAATGAGATTTGTAGAATGTTTTGTTTGGAAATTATTTTTTAACTTTAAATTACTAGTTTAGTTCTTCAACTTTTTGCTTTTAATAAGTCTTTGAAATTTAAAAAGAGTCTAATAGGTAGTTGAATTTTCAATCTTTTGCTTAATAAGTCTATGAAATTTTCAATCTTTTGCTTAATGTGTTTGAGAATTATATTTTAATGATAAATTACAAGTTTAGTCTATCAATTTTTTTATTTTTAATAGGTCTTTGAAATTTAAAGAGAGTCTAATAGGTAATTGAATTTTCAATCTTTTGCTTAATACGTCCATGAAATTTAAATGTGTTTAATGGTCTCTACGCTTTTCATTTGTGTCTAATAGGTCATTGTCATATTCGACCTTTTTAGAATCAAGAACTAATCAATTTTGTCTTATAAAACTACAACTTTTTAATATTATGTCTAATAGGTTTGTGAATATTATTTAAAAAATGTTGAATTTGATAGGGATGTATTAGATTCAGAATGGAAGTTAAGGGACACTTATTAGACATTTTTTTAAAACTTCAGGTACACATTTGACATCAAATTTAATATTTTATAATCTATTAGACATTTTTTAAGTTTAAAGAACTACTAAACATAATTTTTAAAATTAATGGATTAAACTTGTAATTTAACCTCTTGTTAATTCTAAGTTTGATCTTCTAGAGTTGTATCTATTTCCTAAAAATTAAAAAGTGTCAAATATGTTCTTAAACTTTATCAATATTGAACATGAAATTTTTATAAAAAAAAAGAAAAAAAAAAGAAAAAAGAAAGTCTAATAAACTTCTAAACTTTCAATTTTTTATTTAATTCTTAAACTTTCAATTGTATGTCTAATAGATTCTTGCTTTATGATAATTTTTCACAAAATTAAATATCTAAAGATCTATTAAAAAACATTTTAATGTTTAAAGACTTATTAGATACAACATTGAATTTTCAATGATGATAGTGTAATTTAAATTTATTTTTCCATCTTTAAATTTGAGTATTTCAAGTCCACCTAAGTGCACCACAAGATGGACATTTTTTTAATAAGTATATAGCATAATATTAATGAGTATTTTCAAATATATCATTTTTTTTTTAATTTACAAAAGTAACATAATCAATTTTGAAAAATGAAAATGAATTTTTAAAAGCTATATTTAAAAAAAAAAATCGAAATCTAAAAGCTGACAATAGAATAAGTTAGTAAACAACTTATTTTATTTTAGTTTTTAAATTGGCATAAATTCAAATTTATTTTAGAATTTGAAATCTAATCTACCATAGGTGACTTTTGATCACTTATTCACGTAAATTGCAAGAACTAATATAGTTTTTTACCAACCAAAATAGAATATTTAAAATATTAAAACTAAAATAAGATAAACTTAAAAGTTAGGAACTAGAAGAATATTTAAATCTTAATATTAAGTTTGTTATATTTTAAAATTTTTTGATAGAAATATGTATCATTAACCATTTTTAAAACTTATTTTTATGTATTTTTTCTCTTGCCTTTATCCTTAAATAACCTCACTTTTAAAAAAAAACTATAACAGTTCTCTGTGTGAAATAAAAGGGGAAGCCACATATTGTGTGAAAATCTATATATTGAAAACAAAAATTCAACAACCTCTTTGACTATGAAAAACCTTGAAAAATAGGAAGACGAGTCAACAGAAAAAATTTCATGAGAGGAATATATTTATGAGAGAAAAATTATAGAAGAGTAGGATCAATTGAGGGTGTACGTCTCTTAAAAGTAGGAGGACAACGAAGAGAAATAATAATGAGGGAAAATTACACTTTTGGTCCCTGAGGTTTAGATTTGATTGCATTTCGGTCCCTAAATTTTCAAACTCAACAATTTTACCCTTGAGGTTTGAATTTAGTTTCATTTTAGTCCCTTCGTCCAATTTTCCATTAATTCCTAACGAATTCTGACGTGACATTGAGTTTTTATTAAAAAAATGTTTTTTAATCTCTTTCAAACAAAAAATATTTTAAATACTTTTTTATTTTTATTTTTTCTTTTTCTTCTTTTATTTTTTTCCTTTTCTTCCTCTTCTCCTTTAACCCTAATCTAAACTCATTGTCGCCGCCCACTGCCAATTACCATCGCCACCGTCGCGAACCACGATGGTTCGCAGTGGTGGCCGACGTTAGGGTTGGGAAAAAAAAGAAGGAAGAAAAAGAAATGAAAAAGAATGAATAAGAATAAAGAAGGAAAAGAAAAAAGAAAGAGAAAAAAATGATTTAAAATACTTTTTATTTGAAAAATTAAAATAAATATATATGTTTTTTAATAAAAATTGTCGCCACGTCAACAATCTATTAATTATTAACGAAAAATTGGATGAAGGGACCAAAATGAAACTTAATCCAAATCTCATAAATAAATTTGTTGAGTTTGAAAACTCAGAGACTTGCAACCTATCCAAGACCTCAAGGACCAAATGTATATTTTTCCCAATAATTGACGAAGAAAAAAAAAATTCATCTCCAAAGTCCAAATGTAAGAAATCTATCAATAAATTAACAATTGTCTTCTAGGTCTAATTGTCGTGAATTTCTTTGTTTGTCTCTTCATCTTCTCCATTCATGCCCAACATTAATTTTCATTAATTGTGTTATAGGTAATTTTGGACCACTCTGATGTATAAGGAGCTGACGAGGACAACTAGACACGAGTCCAGAAATAGGACCGGAAAATGGACTCCGGAGGCGAAACGGGCCAAAAGGTCGAGCCAAGGTCGAAGGGACCGAGCCTTGGCTCAAGGCCGAGGCCGAGCCTTTCTGCCTCCGTTCGGTCCCTGGTGCCCCCGGCCGCCTCGGTTCCACTTGGTTCAGCCCGAATCGCCTCCAAATGCCTAAAACCCTAGAGCAGGAACATGTATTTAAACTCTTCTTCGTCACTGAAGAATTGATCCCAAACTCTATTCTCTACTCTCTCCTCTTGCTCTCTTGCTCTCCTCTTTTCGCTTTCTGACTTAAGCATTGGAGGCGGTGTGGCAAGCACCACACCGGTGTGCAGGTTTTACTGTCTTGCAGGTCATGTCTTCCCCCTCTCATATAAATTTACTGACACGTGAAGGGTCAAGTGAGTTCCTCTGGTCCAAATTTTGCCATTAACAATTATATTAAAATTGCAATTAAAAAAATTGGAAAAAACCGAGATTTTTTAAAAAAAAAATTAGGAATGATTAGAATTCGTCTCTTGTGGACAAATTGAAGTTAAACTCCCACTTAAAAAAATGATTTAAAAATTATTATTATTGTTTTTACTATTTTAATCCATTAAATGATTTTTTTTTAATAAATATCAGTCACATAATCACATCTAAAAACGTTTGCCTATTTCCAAGGCATTTTTTTAAAAAAAAAAATGTTTTTTTTTTAAAAAATGGATTTAAATAATTTTGTCATTTTACAAACGATATACCTGATTTTTTTCTTAAGCCATTAAATATTCTTTACAAATTTTGATTTAAAGAATATTATACTTTTACATATACTCTATTATACATCTTTTAAAAATGCATTAAATTTTTAAAAATACATAATTAAATATCTAAGCAAATCATTTTTTCCTTTTTTTTTTCTTAAGTCAGTAAATGCATCAAATGTTTTTTAATTATGAATTTTGAGATTTAATTTATACTTAATATTCTTACTTCATTATTTTGATTTTACATATTTTATTTTACTCCCTCAAGGAAATCCTCTCCATTGTCTTAGATTTTGACTCTAAGCCATATCCAACTTGATTGTAATTCTTTTCAAAAAAAAAAAAAAAAAAAAAAAAAAAAAAAAAAAAAAAAAAAAAAAACTTGATTGTATTTAGATGTTGGGCTTATTATTATGTTATATAAACCCAAAAAAAGCCCAAAAGTAGTGCAACATGCTTTTTCGTAATTGTGATAGATGGCCAAGAAAAAAACACATCTGCTCATTTTTTTTTTTTTTTGCTAAATCAGTTTGGAAATTTGGAAATGACTACCACAATTTTTTTTTTTTTTTTTTGAGTACATGTACATGCCAATTACCGCTGAGCTAAGCTCGCTTTGGCAATGACTACCACAATTTGTGGAATAACTCACTGGTAATTTACATGTCCATTTTATCTTTGGTGTATACTGTTATTTATAGGTATGTCCAGCCCAACTACCAATATTCATGTTTTTTAAAAAAACAACGTAAGATTTTTCTCAATCGAAAAAATCTTAAACTCACGTAGAGTTTCCTTAATATTTGTTAAAAATAAAAATAAATTAATTCTATCTTATATTTTCTCGGTCTCAACAATTTTAAACTTTTGGAAAAATACACTTTTGGTCCCTAAGTAAGGTTTGAGTTAGGTTTCATTTTGATCCTTGAGTTTTCAAACTCAACATTCTTACCCATGAGGTTTGCATTTTATTACATTGTTGGTCCCTCCATCCAATTCTCCGTTAAACCCTAACGGATTGTTGACGTGGCACCTTTTTTTATTAAAAAATATTTTTAAATTTTTTTTAAATAAAATAATAATCAATAATATATATATTATTTCTTTTCTTCTTCTTCTTCCTCCTCTTCTTCTCCATAACTCTTATCTTCTTCTTCTCCATAACCCTTCTTCTTCCATAACCTTGCTATCGTCAACCGTCGACGAGCGGCGACCACTTTTTTTTCCTCTTCTTTTCTTCTTTTTCTCTTTTCTTTCCTCTCCAAAGTTTATGTTTTTTTTTCTTAAAAAAAATGAAAAAGGAGGGAGGAAGAAAAGAAGAGGAAAAAAAAATAGTAGTAGTCAGCGAGTGGCGATCGACATTGGCAGGATCATGGATCCAAAGTTTATGTTTTTTTCTCTTAAAAAAATGAAAAAGGAGGGAGGAAGATAAGGAGAGGAAACAAATAGTGGCAATCGATGAGTGGCGATCAACAGTGGCAGGATTATGGAACAAGAAGGGTTATAGAGAAGAAGAAGAGAATAAATAATAAATAAATATATATATATATATATAGTCTAGTGTAGTGGTAGTCAGCCATAACTCAACCCTTTCTCATCTCACTAATATGTCACAAACTTTATTAATACTTGATGCTCGAAAGAAAATTTCACAAATCTCTCTCTTCAATAATGGTGACGACTGTTGGGTTTCATGCCCTAAAACTCGTGGATAGTAAATATAACAAATTATTCAATAGGGAGTTGTTGAATTTGTTATTCTTAGTCTTACAATAATTAACCTTAAATCCAATAAACTAAACATCCAAGGTTGTTTTATGAAACTTGGACTGTATGTGGAGATGTACGGGGATCAATGTTCAAGTAACAACCTAAAGGGTACCTTATCCTGGTGACACTATGTGATACAACCCACTTTGTATTCGATACAAACGCATTAATCCAAAGCGTTCATGTAGTCGACATGCGAGTGGGGGTATCCTATGCAATGAGTTTGTATAAGATCAGACCGCGAAATAGTAACCACTAGATGTAACACCGGTCACTAGTTAGGTTTCTATTTCAATAGGATGACCTAGGTAACTCAATCTTAATCTTGAGTGTGTTATGGACTCCTTTTCATGAGGGATTATCCTTAGATTTGTATGGGTGATAGTGGCCGAATTAGCCGACTCAATAAGCCTACCATTTCAGGGATATGACCGAGTGGGGGCTGGAAACATAACAACACAAGATGAAATTCACTCCTTCCCGTCTTTAGGGCAAGTAGATGAGTGTTCCCTTAAGGGCTGATTTCGGGTCTTGAACAAGGGCACCTATCCTCTCTTGGTCTGAGAGGAACTTCCGTTTACTGGTTGGACCATAAACGAGTTGTTTATTAGAGGAATCAGTGGTACTTAAGGAAGCAGAGGTAACCCAGGGGTAAAACGATAATTTGACCCAACTGGCGTTATGAAAACTCGTGAAGGATTGACTTACGGTTATTGGTCTATATCCGTGGACACAAAAATATTCTGCAGTGAGAAGAGTGCAACTGTGGGTCTTTAGTGGAGTGATCCGCAGTTAATGAACATTGGTTAAATTGATTAATGAGTTTAGTCATTTAACCTCATATCATTGGAGCTTCTGATCTGTAGGTCCATTAGATCCCCCTGCTAACTCATTAAGGGTAATTAGGAACAATTAGTTTTGAAAGAAATTTGAATAGTTCAAAATTCATTATGGGAAATCAAGTTAATTGTATGAGATACAATTAATATAATATATGTGATACATTATAATATAAAGTTTAATTTAAGATTAAACTTTATTATTTGAAAGAAATACAATTAAATACGATTTAATTGTAGTCTTAAATTAAATATGAGATTTTTAATTTAGTAATTAATTAATTGGAGAATTAATTAATTATTTAATTAAATTAAATTTGATTTAATTAAAAACTATAGGTTATGTGGGAGATGTTCATTTAAATTATATGATTTAAATGAAATTAATTAAATTTGATTTAATTAATTAATTAATTATTATTAATTAAATAAATCTCTATCTTATTTTATGACTAGGAAAGGGGTATGACATCCAATATAAAGGACATAATGCCTTCCCAATTTACATAACTCACATTCAACACTTTGCTCTCAAGCATAAAATTTCTCTCTAAGAATTCCACAAACATTCTAGTGAATTTTTTTTCCCCAAAATTCAAGAACACCAAGTCCCACAACTTGGTTCCTAGTCCCAAAGATATAGCAATGGAAAATCTCGGTGGTAATGTCCCTACTGTGATCATATTGTTATTGGTGGGAGTTCATTAAAGAAAGTCTCTTCAACAAGTAAGTATTTCAATTCTTTCAATTATTAGATTTAGATCTAATGCATGCTTAGCTTAATTTATATATAGAATCGTTCTGTATGGATTTCCAATGTACTAGTATTTTAGAAAACTTAATTAAAATACGAATCGGTCATATACGCTTCAATTTAGGAATTTCAATCCTTCAGAAGACAAGTTTCAGATTATAAGCTTTTCTAAAAATAGGGATCTTGTCTGGATGCTCGCTGGGGTACGTAACAGGATGTACCACAATTGTTGCCTCGTCATATGTGTTGAAAGTGTAGATACTAGTATTCGTAGGGATGGTGCAAGCCTGAATTCAACGAAAAACACAAACAGATGAAGGATTTCATGTAAGTGTACATATCAACATAATACAGTGACTGTGTTGTTGGTGTGGATGTTAAGCCTGTAGATACCAATGTACACAAAGGCAATGTTGGACCAAATCCACTAAGGAATGCAACACAGGGAAAGATGATGTTTGTTTCCTTTTCATAAGGAATTGATGCATTGATGGAGAACTTCGTCTGTTTCAAGGATTGCATTTTTGCTTGCAAAGCTAACTTGAAGAAGATTGTTTACATATTAACTCTAAAAGGAAGATTTCTCTAGTGAGGATCTTAATAATTCAATTGCTCACACTACTTCATGTGTTTATGTGACGTTGTGGTAAGTGATGTTGTTTTTACACCAATAAATATGGTTGAATTCAGGTTGTAGCTGAGTAATAGTCCTTACAAAGAAATTTTGGATTGTGTTAGCAGAGTCCTCAAAGACGAGGTTTTAAAGCATTTTACAAGGGAGTTTTGGAATTCATAAAAGTGTCTCCAAACAAAAAGTAAACTTCATCAATAATCATCATCAATTTTGAGTTTCCATTGAGCCAACAAAAAGAGAAAGCAAAAAATGGTGAGGAATCCATTGTCAAGTAAGATAGGAAGAACTGGGTAATGTTGAGTTATTGTGTTGACTATATGTATCTAGTCTTATCTAGATTTCAGAGATATATACCATTATCCATATGCTAGCGATTGATAGGGTCATTGAGTATGATGCTTGTTTGTATACACACATATATAGATATATGTTGTTGTCTTGCGTGTTTGTATACAATTGTTTTTGTGCTTATCCATGTATATGCTACTATATACACATAAGTATTGAATGCTTTTGTACGAAAAAATTTATATTGATAGTTCAATATAAGTTTTTTTCTGGATTAAAAATTTTAAATTTTTGTTCAAATGATGTTAATTACGCTTTTAGATTTAATTCAAGATTGTTAAATCTTCTTGTTGATCATTCAATTTCTCCCTGCTTCTTTTTTGCTTTGATTTAGTTGGTTAGTTTGTTGCTAAAATTAGATTTTCTTTAGGTTGTATTTCTCTTCCTAAAAAGTCTAAACGGTATGTTATGAAATTTTAGTCGATTTTAATTATTAATATATAATAAAAATTATGTTTAGTCATTATTTAATTTCTAAAGACAGGGTTATCCATTTTTCAAGTCTACGTATTAAATCTAGTCACATTTTTCTTGTTGCCCCCATCTTTTTCCAAGTTATTAGCCCAACACTTGGATTTTGATTTAGCGAGGGAAGGGGCATGACTTTTCATCTTCATACTAAAAGGGTAAGAAAAACTGCAGGAGAAGAAAAAAAAACAGAGGAACTATTTGTCTTGGCGAATCATTTTGAAGCAAGGAGTAGTAAAATTTGAGTTTTTTCACAAACAAATGGTATCAGAGTTGTGGCGAGTGAAACAATAGCAAAAACGGGTTTTCGGTTTCTTGAATTTGTAAGTTTTTTTTTAAATGTTGAATTTGTAAGTTTTGTTGAAGTGTTTGAGAAGTAGCCTGTGAGTATCCGCTTTTATCTTTGTTTTTCGTTGATTTGGTATCTAATCTGAAATTTTTTGTTTGGCTGATTCGTACTATTGGTTGGGTTGATTTTGAATTGTTGTTTGAGTTGATCTAAAATTTTTCTGTTAGGTTGATTGGTCAGTAATTTCTGTTTGGTTGTAAAATTTCCAATTATGTCTGCAAAATCCAAATTAGATAAGTTTGGTGGAAATGAGGATTTTAGTCTTTGGAGAAAGGAGCTGAAAGCTCTTTTAGTACAACAGAAAGTGGCTAAAATTTTAGATAAACCAAAAACATACCATACAAAGAGATAACTAAAGAAAAACAAATTGATATGGAGAAAATAACTTACAGCACAATGATTCTTCATTTCTTTGATAATATGCTTCAACAGGTTAATGATATTGAAAGACAAGGAAAATTGTGGACTAAGTTGAAATCAATTTATTTAAGTAATTATCTGCACAAGAAGATTTACTTGAAGGAAGAGTTTTTTTTGGGTTTAAA
The DNA here is from genome assembly GCA_017139565.1 of Luffa aegyptiaca. Taxonomy (NCBI): domain Eukaryota; kingdom Viridiplantae; phylum Streptophyta; class Magnoliopsida; order Cucurbitales; family Cucurbitaceae; genus Luffa; species Luffa aegyptiaca. Next base: position 39,461,302 of record CM029397.1, read on the forward strand.
ATGCAATTGTCAAAATCCTTAAAAGATAACTCAGGTGATTTCAACAACATATGTGTAGATATGGAAAATACAAGAGAGGATTTAGATGATAAAAAACCAAGTTGCTATTCTCATAAATTCATTACCTGAAAGCTACAAGGAACTTAAAGGATGCAATAAAATATGACAGAGATTCATTAACTTTAGTTATTGTGTTTAGATGCCTTGAAATCAATTTTTTTTTTTTTAAATTAAGTCCGAGAGGATGCAAAAGCCTTAATGGTTAGAGGGGCGTCAGAATCAAAAGAAAAATCACAAGTGAAGAACACTAAGCATGGAAGAGAAAATGTTATATTATTGTCATAATGAAGCGCATTTGATTAAAAATTGCTTCCAATTAAAAAACAAGAACAAGAGAGAGGAAAAAAATGATGAACAAACTCTCGCAAGTTTTCGCTGACTTGTCCCCTCCAAGATACAACGATCCAACTGAATCGTTGTGTAGCTCAAACTACTTTACCGTAAGAGGTTTAGCTCAAAGCTCCATAACAAAGAACATCCCTCTTTTGGTCAATTGCTCTTAAAAGAGGCGCAAAAGAGAAATATGAGAGTAGAAAGAAGAGAAGATTGAAATCTTGTTGTGTGTTAAGAGAGCTTGGTGAGAGAGGTATTTATAAGAAAATTGTAGATCTAGAATTTTATGACAAAAAAAAACTAAAAAAAAAAAAAGTAATATATAAAATCCCTCTAAATACGTTTTTTCTCTTTAAAAAAGAGAAAACTATCAAAATTAATTTCAAAAGAAAAAAAACCCTTATTTAAAATACACTTAAATATTAAAAAGTTACAACACAATTATATTTAACGGTGACCTCTCAGGGTGTGTTTGGTTTAACTTTTCAAGTATTTAATTTTGAAAAAAAATTATAGTGTTTGACAACCACTAAAAATGACTTATTAGAAAATGAGATTGAGAAATAAACCATTTTACTGAGCAAAAAAAAAAAAAAAAAAACCATTTTAAGAGAAACAATTTTTTTTTTTAGCATCAGAACGTATCAACATATCATAATACCAAGAGAACCGCTCAGAGAGCAACATTACAAAGGAAAATCATATAAACCCACACCCTCCACACACGGAGGGGCAGACTCAAAAAGTTAGGCCAAAATCACCAACCATTGTGCAGCACTCTTCCCCACACGAAAGCGCACGCCCCCAATCTAAAAGGACAACCATATGACTTTATCTGCAATTTAGCTAGCTTCCAACTCCTCAATCATTTCCACACCAAGCCAGCCATTTAGAGTTTTTCAGACTATCCAGCTCAAAAATGGGCACTGGTCTCAATATTTAGGCCTGCAAACAAATTACCATCAAAGAGCATCTTTGCACATAAAACCAGTAGAGAAAGTTAAGGAGGAGCTAAAAATTAACAAAATAGCTCTATCCAATCCCCCAAAAAACTTCCCTACACCTTGATCAAGTTTACCGCTCTATATTATGACTGACCGAGATTCACATGTTGACATTTATCATGCTCAAAGCCAACAGCTACATATGCTAAGCCCTTTACCTGTGAGAAGCTATTGCAAGCTAAACAAAATAAGAGATAGATCAAACTTCCCAAGGAATTCTTGCGTGTGAGTGTGTGAAGCCTCACCTTAAGCAACCCCTACTAGTCCAGAACTAATTTATAAGGCCCTCCACCCATCTTCCCCCTACACTGGAAAACAAAGGGCCCACATGAAAGCAAAACAGACAAAATAGGATGTTATCCCATTACTTAGGAGCCAGGGCAAAGAGACCTCTCTCTTTTCCATCTTGCATTTCTTTCCTTTTACAAATTCTTTCCATTCCCTTATTCTTTCAACACTCCATAACTTTTTTTTTTTTTGGGTTTTATTTATAGGGTACTAGCTTTCACACTACAATGCATGGACCCATACCCAAGGTCTACCATTGGATGACCTAACTGATCACACTGAAGGTAGCTCTTTTTACCCCTAAAACCTCATTCACTTATAAACCACTCCCAACTCTTTTGGCAGGCATATATTATTTTCTTTCCCTAAGCAAGCCTCACATACTAATTTGCAAGAATTATTTCCACACAGAAACCTTGATCCTATCGGGGTGACAACAGACTTATGGGATTCATAAAACCGCCCTAGCCTTTCAATACAACTAAGGGAGACCCTGTGCTCACACATGCAAAAAAACCTCAAAGGAAGCTTAAAATCTCAAGTTTAGCTACACAAGTCTCACTTTAACACAAGCAAAAGAAAAACATACTAGCACATAAGGATCCTTAACATGCTTAAACATCCCAACACCTCATATCAGCCATTAAAGCTTAAAGTTTTAAACATTGCCCCAGCAAAAAATAGGACCACTGCTCAGATGCATGGTCTCCAACCAATCGTAACAGGGCAACACACTAACGAAAAACATATATAAGAGTAGACTGATGCTCAGGTGCATCCAGCCTCAACCTAGGATCCACTAAGATATAAAGCATACATAGACCACAAAGTAACCTACACATGCAAAACATATGGGACTGATGCTCAGGTGCATCAAGCCTCAACCTAGGATCCACTAACCATACAAGTGCCCACCCTTTAACCTAAAACATACACAGCCCACAAAGTACACTAAGCCATACACAACATAAGGTTCAAGAGTACGGGGAACAAAAGACCTCCCCTGATATCTGCACGTTGGTAATGGGTAGTGACTGCCGCTTTTCAGTCTGATCACCCTTCCAGTTTAGATGGTTTTCTGGTTCGCTTTCCATTCTCGATCTTCACTAGCTCGACCGCCACCTACCTGACAATAGCACTTAGGAAAGAAAAGCAATTACAGGGATAAAATATCTTCCTCAACCAGAGGATAGGCACACGCAGGAACTGATTCCATCCAATACTCACAATCACTCTCTTTCAAAGCAAAGCGGGCTAACTCATGGGCGACACGGTTTCCTTCCCTTCTTGTAAAGCTGAACCCGAGCTAAATGTGCCCAGGCACCTCCTTTCGAGCCTCAGAAACCAACACATCTAACTCAGACAGATCCACCATCGCAGGCTCTTGCAGCAACGAATAAACCCGCATAGAGTCAATCTCAAGGATTACCAGAACTAAATCCATCTCCACCACAAGCCTCATCCCGTCCACCACCGTCAGACCCTCTGCCAAATCTGAATTCCCCACATGATCATGACTAACAGTAGCTGACAGCATGACTCGCCCTACCTCATCCCGAACAACAACTCCAGCACCCGCCTGAGATAGATCCTCACAATATGCAGCATCCACGTTCACCTTATACCATCCCTCCTCCAGCGGGAACCATTTTACTGCACTCCGAGGCACTCCTCTAATCCCCTCACAATAGGTCCGAGAGGCCCCTCGAAAAACAGCAAGATAATTCACCGTCCAATCCACAAGCCCTACTGAAGGAACCCACCCTCTAAACTTCTGTTGGTTTCGACAACACCACACAACCCACAACACCACAACAAGCTCTTCAAACTTAGCCCAATCGACCTTGTCCTTCACACCCCTAAGCAGATTAAGCATAGAGTTCGCCTGGACACTCTGCAGCAGAACCTCCCACTCAGATCCCATCAATACTTCACGAAAAAATTTGCACTGCCAAAACAAATGCATGCATGACTCCCCATGCCAACCACAATGCACACACACATTCAAAACATCAATGCCCCTGACACTCAAGTTGTCAACAGTAGGAAGTCGCTCCAAGCAAAGCCTCCAAAAGAAAATCTTAATTTTGTTTGGGATCCTCATTTTCCAACACCCCTTCCACCAACTGGACAACGTCTCACACGAAGACGAAAATGGGGTTTGGGCAAGCAAAGTCACCTGGCCAAGCCGGTACCCACTCTTAATCGTATAGATCCCACACTTCTCAGAATGCCATATGACTTTATCCTCAGCCGATATATGCCGCAAGGGGATAGTAAGGATAGAGCGTACCTCGCAAGGACTAAAGTGATGCTGAAGGAGTTCCTCATTCCACTAGCCCGAGACAGTAAGAAGATCAGCCACTCGAGTATCCAGATCCAAAGTAACCGAGGACCGTACCTCAAGGCAGGTATCATCTGGAATCCAGTTAGATCCATATACACTGACTTTCTCCCCATTCCCAATCCTCCAGCGAATACCCTTATCCAAAAGCTCCTTCCCCCAAATCAGGCTCCTCCAAATATACGAGGGGCGGGAGCCCGCCCCTGCATCCAGGAAGTTTCCACTAGGAAAATACCGCCCTTTCAACACACAGGAGAGAAACGAGGTAGGATACTGAACAATCCTACCTCACTTCAAGAGAAACACTTGAAACCAACTTATTTAAAAAGAGTTTTTAAGTATAAGATAACTTGTGTATAAAAATACTTATGAGGAAATGTAACCAAACATACGAGTGTTTAAATTATAAACAATTTTTATACAAAATGTGTTTTTAAAAAATGCATTCTTGAAAAACATTTAAATTAAAATACATTCCAAATGGATCCTTAGTCATATTTTATGTTGCATGACAAGCAAGTACATTGAGTATGTTAGTAATAAGCAACTTTCGAGGATGAAAGTTTTTCTGAGGTGGGATAGATGGTAGTATTTCGTATTTTAGGTAATTTTTCTAAATATTAAGTGCATGTTTGGGAGTGATTTTGAAATGACTATAATCACTTATGTCATGTTCGAAATCATCTTGAAACATACCTTTAGTTATTCAAAATCAATTTCATGTTTGATTTTTCACTTTTAAATGTGAATTTCGTACCATCAAAATTAATTTTGAATTATTAAAGACATGTTTCGGAGTGATTTTAAATATGATAAAAGTGATTTTGACAATTTTAAAATCACTCTCAAACATGTACTAAATATAGGTTAATGAATTGAGTTTTTTGTTCTTTTGAATTGGTCAAAAGAATCTTTAATGAATTAAAGTAATAATTTCAAAATTAAATAATTAGTTTTAGTCTTAGTTTAAAAGATGATGCCATTACTTTATCTATTAAATATTTTCCTTAATGAAAACAAAAATCCTATTGGAAGTTGGTAAAGTTTCTCACTAGATTTCCTATTTAACTTTTAGCTTCTCTCTCTATGGTTGATCAGACACATTCATCAGGGATTTTATGGATTTTTTGAGGGGTGGGAGATTCAAATTTCAAACCTCAACCTTCTTGGTTAAGAATATATACTAATTACCGTGGAGCTATGTTCACTTTGATGTTTAATGGGGATGTTTGTTGGAGGTTTGACCTTACTTGACTCCACCCGGAGTTGACATACCATTAAGATAAGATTCTTATTGAAATCAGTGAGTTTTGAGAAATTTTTACTGCACTTTTTGTTAAAATATGAGGTAAATTTAGTGAAAATTGAACATGGGTGATAATTACATGTTGAAGTTTAAGGTTGAATTTAATTAAATTGAAAGATTTTTTGTTTTTTTTTTCTTTGAAATAATTAATTAAATTGAAAGTTTACTGTAAAAATTGTTGCAACAAAAGTTGATTTTTCTAATGTTTTTATTTTGATAGAAAAAAAAAAACTAGGAGGGTTTAGAAAAACCAACCGAACTGCTAAACCGTCTCGGTTTAGGAAAAGGATCAGAAAAACCGGACCAATGTTCACCGCCCTCAGTACGATAACAACTCCATCATCGTCTTTCTCCGCGCCATTTATCGATACCTAAGGACACAGTTTCAAAGCCGCCGGAAGAGAGTTTGAATTTCCAGTCTCTTTTTCTCTAACAGCCGGTGAGTTCTTATTGCAGCTCCGGTAATTCTAGGGCTTCTGACGGGGACGGAGTACTGCTATTAGGCTGTATATTGAGATTCAGCGATGGGGAAGAACGACAAGACGGGGCTGGGACGGGCTCTGGTGAAGCAGCACAACCAGATGATCCAGCAGTCGAAGGAGAAAGGCCGATTCTACAAATCTCAGCAGAAGAAGGTTTTGGAGTCGGTCACGGAGGTTAGCGATATCGACGCCGTTATCCAGCAAGCCGACGAGGCGGAGCGCCTCTTCTCCATCGATAACCCTATTCCGAACCTTCTTATCAAGATGTAAGTTCCTCATAGTGTTTGATTGAAAATTGTGGATTCACGAGCTGTTAAGATTGATTGTGTTTTAAACATAGGAAGTGGAAATAGTTTGTTTGCGTTAGACGTAGGTCATGGATGGATTGGAAGGTACTGATTATGAATGAAGTTCTGCTAATGGATTTTGTTATTGGTTTCTGTTTTGTTCGCGATTAGGGATGGGAGTTCGAGCACAAGTGAAATGACGCCCGAGGAAAGGAGAGAGCAGCAGAAGATAGAGGAGGCTTTGCACGCTAGCAGTCTAAGAGTTCCACGCAGGTTTGTCTCCTTTTCCTCACCAAATTTATCCAAGTTTTGCATGGGAAACTTGGTTGGGCGGCAAGTAAATCTCTTTCTTGTTTTAGGCCCCCGTGGAATGCTAGGATGTCTGCGGAGGAGCTTGACGACAATGAACGACAGTCTTTCTTAACATGGCGTCGGAGCCTTGCAAGGTTTGCTCCAATTTAGATGTCCTTGTTTCCGTTTGATTTGTCCAATCTTAGCTCATTAAACTCGTATTTGTAAATCATTCCCAAGTATTCTTGTTCATAGTCTGCATTCTTATGTGATTATGTTTATTTTAGACTCGAGGAGAATGAGAATCTTGTTCTTACACCATTTGAGAAGAACCTAGATATATGGAGACAGCTTTGGCGGGTTGTTGAACGATGTGATTTGGTAAGGTCAAGTTTATCCTTTTGATGATAACTGTGATATAGTTGTCATTATAACACTAAGCATGGTTCTTCAACATAATTTGTTATTAGCATTATTGTCTGCAAGAGTTTGGGGGAATGTCTTTGGTGGTTGGGCTCACTAAAGGAGTGCTTTTTCTTAAATCTTCAATTATGCCATGAATTTTCTCTCTCATTTGAGAAAAGTAATTTACCCATTTCTGGAGTAGATATGTTAAATCTATGGATTTTGTTTCTTTTTTTCCTAGTATGGATTCTTTTTGATAATTTCGTATTTTCTTTTTCCTTTTGAGGATGGCTCATCCTCTTTCCTGCCTAGAGTATCATGTGTTGTAAGTTTAGAGTAACAAATCAATTCATCAGTGTATAGTTTATCATCTGAAAGTTTCTACGTTTGAACTTGCAATAGTATAAAAACTACCTTGAGTTTCACTTCAGTACAGTAATTTTCTTCCTAAATCATTATCGCATGAGTATGCTTATGGATACTTGAGTTTGAAGTTTTTGTATTACATTATTATATAAATATTGGAATGCATTTTACTTGTTTTATGTGTTATATGATGGAACTTTTTTTAATTGCTATTGTAGTTTCCTGTTTTATTATGTCTAGTGCACTTTTGTTTGCGCATGTTTGCATGGAAACTAGAAAGTGAATAGAAGTTAGCTATTGTATGTTCCTTAAGAAAAGTTCCTCAATTATTATAAAATCCAATCATTTCTATATAACCAGCCAGTTCTTAAATCTTCCATTTTAGTAATTGTTATAGTACTCTCTCTGATGTTGGCATTTAGAATCATGTTAAGTTCATCCTCCATCATGATATTTTTTTGTTTGTTGCAATGCTGATTTCTTGTTCCTTTTCAGCTTGTGATGGTTGTTGATGCTCGAGATCCTCTATTCTACCGTTGCCCGGACCTGGAGGTGAATTATTTTCTTTATTGTCTTTTCTACTATAATTTTTCTGCTTTTTCTATTCTGATTGAGGTTTATGCCTGAGAATGTTCTAACTCATTTATATGGAGGTGGGTTTATGCTAGAAAAGAAAGAAAGAATGAGTTGCCATCTTGCTAATAAATTGTTTTTTTGTTAATCCTCTTTTATAACTTTGTGATGATAATTTTGTTATCTTGCACGTACGTGTCTGATTCCTTTTCCTTTTCTTTTCTCTGACTAAATTTGAATGTCTGAAATATGAGTGCCCCATTTGATACCAACACGTGCTGTACATCAAATGCTCCAATGCAAGTTATACTCTTGGTTTGAAGATCTTATATACCTTTTTTTTGTAGTTTTGAAAAAGCACCTCTAGTCTGCTATTGCTTCAGGCTTTTCCCGGTTTTCCAGTTTGTTAAATATTCTACTGGGGATGGCTTGAGTACCTATTTTTGGGAGGACTCTTGGGTGAGAGAGACCCTTTTGTGCTTTGTTTCCACATCTTTATTATTCATTGGATAAGATGATGCATTCAGTAGCCTCTGTTTTGCCCTCTGTTGATGACTTTTCCTCGCTTGGGTTTTCGTTGCCTTTTCACTGATCGAGAGGCAGTTGAGGTTGTCAATCTCCTTTCTATTATTTTTAACCCCACGACTTGCCAGGGGTGAAGGGATTCTTGGCTTTGGGCCCCAAAGCCTTATGAGGGTTTCTCTTGCCATTCTTTTTTCCATATATTTTCTATCCCTTCTCCTTTCCTGGGAGCTTTTGCATTTGCGTTCTCTTTTTTGGAAGGTTAAAATTCCTAGGAAAGGGAGATTCTTTGCCTAGCATGTTTGGCATGAGAGGGTAAACACTATAGATCGCCTCGAGAGGCTTTTTTGTTTTTTTTTTCATGGTGTATTCTTTGCTTGAAGCCAGAGGACCTCGGTCATCTCTTTTGGGAGTGCCCTTCTGTTTGCTCCCCTTGGAGTCGGTCTTTCAGAACCTTTGAGGTTGTTTTAGTGTGTAACAGAGTGTTTGCTCTATGTTTGAGGGAGTTCTTATAAACCCTCCTTTTTGTGATAAACGAAAAGTCTTGTCGCAAGCTTGCTTCTTTGCCATTCTATGGAGCATTTGGCTTGAAAGGAAGGTTTTTTATGCCCTTGTGTATTTTTTCATTTCTCTCAATGAAACTGGGTTTCTAATCCAAAAAAGAAAGATATTCAATACTTGAATGAGAAATATTTGACTTGTTTGATATCTTTTTTTCCAGTGATATGATACTATGGTATATTTGAGTTTAAGTATTTTGTCTTTATTGGACAATTGAATCATTTAATTGGTTTTGAATTTACTTCATAACATTTTGTATCGCTTGCATCATTTATTCTGCATGTTATGTTCATAAATTCTGTTTTTTTTTTTCCTTCCGGATTCTAATAACGGTTGAATATTTGAATAAAATTGCAACTAATATGTCTAAATGCTAATTTTCTTGTCTTCTTTGTGATTCTAATACCTGCCATAATTTGCAACATGTTTCTTTTGTGTCTTCACGTTCCTTTTGTTGTTACTGCAGGCATACGCAAGAGAAGTTGATGAGCACAAAAGGACTATGCTTCTTGTGAACAAGGCAGATCTGCTACCTTACTCTGTCAGGTTAGTGATTACCACTGAAATATTGGTCTATGTTTCTGTGCAGTCTTTTAATAAACTAACATTCCATGACAATACTTATGAACAGGAAGAAATGGGCAGAATTTTTCAGTCAGCATGAGATATTATATTTGTTTTGGTCTGCTAAAGCTGCTTCTGCCGCTCTAGAAGGGAAAAAGCTTGGTAGTCGGTGGAACACAAATGAACCCCAGGATGGTTTGGATGATCCTGATACTAAAATATATGGTCGGGATGAGCTTCTGGCTCGTCTACAGTATGAGGCAGAACAGATTGCCGAGAAGAGGACAACATCGAGCACTAGCTCTACAAACCGGTCAGATTATCTTTCTCCAGGTGGAAATACAAAGGAAAGATCGTCAAGTAGTGTCATGGTGGGATTTGTTGGGTATCCAAATGTGGGAAAGAGTTCAACAATTAATGCTTTAGTAGGCCAAAAACGAGCAGGAGTCACCTCTACTCCTGGGAAGACAAAGCACTTCCAAACATTGATTATTTCTGACAAGCTTACGCTATGTGACTGCCCTGGTTTAGTGTTTCCTTCATTTTCAAGCTCAAGATACGAAATGATTGCTTATGGAGTATTGCCTATTGATCGAATGACAGAGCACAGAGAGGCCATTCAGGTTGTTGCCAATCGGGTTCCGAGACATGTGATTGAGAGTGTGTACAAGATCAATCTGCCAAAACCAAAGCCTTACGAGCCACAGACTCGGCCACCTCTAGCATCAGAACTTCTGAAAGCGTACTGTGCCTCCCGTGGTTATGTTGCCTCTAGTGGGCTGCCAGACGAAACGAGAGCTTCCCGCCAAATTTTGAAGGATTACGTTGATGGGAAGATTCCCCACTATGAATTGCCCCCTGGAATGTCAAGTGAGGATGATATTGAGGAAGAAGATGCTGCGACCACAAGGCTTTCTGATTCACACGGTTCAGACTCGGATGACGTTGAGGACTCCTCAAATGTGGATAGTGAAAATGCCTCTGGTCTTGAACATGTGACTGACTATCTTGATTCATTTGACATAGCAAATGGACTTGCCAAGCCAAGCGTCACCGAAAAGAAGCCCAAGGAATCTTATAAACACCACAAGAAGCCGCAGAGAAAAAAGGACCGCTCGTGGCGGGTGAGTAATCATGATGGCGATGGCATGCCAGCAATCAGAGTGTTCCAGAAGCCAATAAACTCAGGCCCCTTGAAAGTGGTTCCATGAGGTTAGTTGATGTATCTATATGAACTTTGAAAGCTGAGTTCTGCATCTTTAGTAAATTTAGAAGCATCCGAGGGAGGGAAAACAAATTAACGAAAATGGAAATGGTAAAACAAGGATGTGTATTTTTCCTAAATTAAGAGCAACCATATATATTATTATTATTCTTTCATGGGTTGTGAAAGTTATTAAATGGTTATGCGCAGTTCATTATTTATTTTCTTCTTGATACTCCCTTCCTTTAAGGGATTGTTTGTTTCTTTGGCTCAACATCTGATAAGCTGGAAGGGTTCATGTAGTATGTTTTAGGAAAACTGTGTTTGAGGGGTAGGCTTAAAAAGTCTAGATTTGGAGTACAGGTTTAAGTAAACCTGGGTTTGGGTGCAGATTTAGAAATCTTGAGTTTGTAAAATATTTAATTGTATTTTATCAATTATTATATTTTGGATTATTTTATATTTTTCATTTGTTTCCTCCAATTTCGAAATTGAAATTGGATTAAAATTCTGATTTCATTGTTATTTTTTTTGGCATAATTTGAGATTTTAATTTGCCTAACTAAATACAAGTAAATGAACTATTTAATTTGTTGTCCATTCTTTTTATACTAAATTAAAAATAGAGATATTAGTCTAAAGGTTTGATCCTGATGTAAATTTATTTGCGTTTGATTATTCATCTTATAGATTGCGACTCAAGAAATGAAAGAAAGACAGAGGACTGATTTTGTTATTATTTGTAACAAGTAAAAAAAGAATAAAATAAATAATTTTTGGAAAAAAATCAATTTTGACCCCTGAACTTAGCATGTTGTATCAATTTTAATCCTAAACTTTCAATTTCATCAAATTGAACCCTAAACTTAACAAATTGTATCAATTTGAACCTCAAACTTGCATAAATGTTGCAATGTAGACCTTTGGTCAACTTTTCATTTGAATTGATATTAAAACATGTAATTGACAATTTTATTTTCCTTTTTTCAATTCACATTGCACCTGAGTTAGTGTTTTGTAAGAATTTTTTTGGAAAAACCAGAAGAAATCAAATATCCCAGACTATTATTCTCATTATTATCAAAAAAAGAATCACAAAGTTATTGGCAACAAGAAAAATCCAGCAAATATGAAAAATAAAAAACTCGAAATTTCTTTATTTTCGTTTCTTACATTTGTACATTCTTCTAATTAGCAAGAAAAAGACCGTAAAAGAAGAAAAAGAAATCTCACAAAGTTCTTAGCAACAATAAAAAACCAGCAAATATTTGAAGATAAAAAACCTCCAAAATTTCTTTGCTTTTGTAATCTTAAATAGCAGTGAAAAAGCTCTCACAATTAAGGTTCTCAACAACAAGAAAAAGTCATCTAAAATAAAGTTTCTCCAATATTTTATTTATAAGAAATCAATTCAGGTGCAATGTGAATTAAGAAAAAAAAAAAGAAGAAATAATCAATTACGTACGGTGTTCAAACGGAAAGTTAACCAAAGGAGGTAAACATTGTAACACTTACGCAAGTTTGAGGTTAAAATCGATACGATCTGATAAGTTTGAGGTTCAATTTGATGAAGTTGAAAGTTCAGGGTTAAAATTGATACAAATTGTTAAGTTTAGAGTTCAATTTGATGAAATTGAAAGTTCAGGGTTAAAATTGATACAACCCCCAAAGTTTAAGGTTAAAAATGATTTTTTCCCATAATTTTTTAATGTAGCTAATTAAAAATGGAACATATTTATTTTACCAACTCTCGAAATAAAATGTCGTATATATATATATATATATATATATATTTACTTTAAATAATTTAATTTGAAAATGATTTTTTTAAACATTAATATGTTAACTTAAATTAAATACTATTTTTATTTGGGGGAAAAATACACTTTTAGTTTCTGATGTTTGGATTAGGTTTCATTTTGGTCCCTGAGTTTTCAAACTTAACAATTTAGTCCCTAAGGTTTGATTTTAGTTGCATTTAGTCCCTTCATCCATTTTTCATTTAAAAACTAACGATTCCTATTTGTTTTTATTCAAAATTTATTTTTTAAATTCTAAAAATAAAATAATAATAAAATAATTAAAAAAATATTTTTTTAAAATTTCATTTTCCCTCTTCTTTTTCCCCTCCTTTCTTCTTCTCCTCAACCCAACCATCATCATCTTCTTTCTCTCAACCACCATCCTTCTTCTTCAACTCCGACGACCGACGATCGCCGCCGGCCGGTGGCACCGGTTTTTCTTTTCTTTTCTTTTCTTTTTTCCTTTTTCTCCTCTTCCTCCTCCTCTTCTCTTCTTCTCTCTTCTCCCACTTTCTTCTTTCCCACTGAAATCAGCGCAATTATGCAGACAGAATTCATGCAAGGAAGGTTTCAGCAGAAGCTGGATCGCTGAATCAAGCTGACCACAATCTACCTTTAGGCTTCTTAGGAAAGGATTTGGTGGAAGCAGAGGCTTTAGAAATTCCACAGTTGGAGAAATTTCCTTGACGAGAAAATCAAACAAGATAAACAAATAGACCATACAATGATCCAAGATGATGCAGTTAATAGAACAACCAAATTCGAACTTCTACTTTTCTCTCAAAATTATCGATAAACGACCCAACAGAGTAATTTCTTATAAATCTCAATAAAAGAGCCAAACGAATTCCGAATTAAAGTATCAAGAACGCAAAAGCAAAGGGGTCGGACTTGGAATTTCTCTCCGTTTGATCTCAAGCAGCAGAAACCAAATTCTCATTTAAAAAGTAGAAATTAAGACTGAACAAGGGAGAAATTGAAGTAGAGGACTTACGAGGAGATGGAAATTGGGGAGAAAAGTGAGAATCTGCGAAGCACAGGACTCGAAAGTCCTGCACGTGGAGGCAATGGAGCAGATGGAGGCAAAATCGAGCTTGGTCATGATGGTAGCGAGGACAGCAGAAGGCAGGAGATCGAGGCTTTCCATGCTGCCATCCTCGTCCGCCATTTTCGGCTGTTGAATTGAATTGAAGCTTATTCAACGTTGATTCAATGGAAGATGGGTCTGTTTTTCGGGATGTACCGTCCATATTTGGACGGGGAGGGAGGAGGGACTCCTCCTCCATCCTCTGTTTTATTAAAAAAAAAAAATCAGTGCCGTCGGCGACGGTCGCCAGTTGCCGGTTGCCGGAGTTAAAGAAGAAAGATGTTGGTTGAGAGGAAGAAGATGATAGTTGGGTTGAGAAGAAGAAAGGAAGGGTAAAAGAAGAGGGAAAATGAAATTAAAAAAAATTATATATATATATTTTAATTATTTTATTTTTAAAATTTAAAAAATAAATTTTTAATAAAAAAATAGGTGTCAGGTTAGCAAACCGTTAGTTTTTAATGGAAAAATGGATGGAGGGACTAAAATGCAACTAAAATCAAACTTCAAAGACTAAATTGTTGAGTTTGAAAACTCAAGGACCAACATTAAACCTAACCCAAATCTCAAGGACTAAAAGTGTATTTTTCCCTTTATTTTATTATTAGTAAGTTCAAAATAAACTAATATTTTATTTTAAAATCAATTATTGAAAATTATATAGTGTCTGTATGGTTTAACCGGGTGTTGTTACTTTGGTTGAAAAAGAAAAAAGGTGTTACTTTGATGTATCAATGGTATGGTCAACGACTAATATAAACTGTGCACATATCATCTTGATGGATCATGTGGACATAAGACAATTATGACTTATTAAACTAGGTAAGAAATGAAATGCATATCCATAAAGAAATGGAACTGAAACTTTCCAAAATAATTAGATTAAGCAAAATTAATAATTTGTGTAATAATTAAACAATATTGTTCCTAAAAATAATCTGCAATAAGGAGATGAAATATTTGCCTTAGATGAAAATAAGTATATCAAGAAACTTTAAATTCAAAATAAAGAAAAAAATTATAGCGGATGGGTCAAATTGATCATCAATTTTCACAAATGTCCTTTAATGATCAAAATTATTATTGGTAGGTTTTTACACATTAATTGAGTTAATTTTGTTACCAAAATGTCTTTTCATTGAATGATTATATTAATTTTAATTAAATAATATATTAGATGATATAAATTATTAAATATAATAACTTTTTTATTCTATCCCCAATTCCCGTCTTCCAGCCATTTTTTCGCCCTAAATATTAGGAATTCTGTCTGCTCAATCATGGAAATAATCTCACAGTAATTTTCATTTTTTTTCATTTTGGCATCTCACTAGGGTTATGCGCCCATTTTGATTTTTTTCGCCCTTCAATTTTCACGGCTCACAATTCATTTTCCATTTTATTCATAGTTCATCCAACTTTTCAATTTTCTAACCTTGGTTGCAATTGCATCCTCGCCTGCTATTATATTTCGTCCATTTACCTCCCCCACAGATCGCACTCATACTCGCTGTTATTGTGTATTTTGCTCCTTAATTTTCGTTTCATTTTTCCGTGTTCAATTTCACAAATGGGTATGTTTATATTTTCTCTAACTTTCAGTTTGTCATCTTTATATTGCAATATTTTCCAGTTTTGACACCACATTTTTCGATTAAGTTATAGAGCGTTGTATTATATCGTATTCCATTACATTTTCAATTTGTTCAATGATATATTATATATATCTTTGCATAGGTCGTTAATTATACATTTATTCATGTATTTACCTTATATTTTCACTTTTTAGGTTCCAACGTTATTCTTGTACGAATGCTATTTGGTGGCAATTGGAATGAGAGAAACAATTATGTTGACTACAACGTTTTTGAAATTATGATGCAACCTAGAATGTCATTCTAGAATTTGATGGACACTGTAATGTTACGGTTAGGAATTTCAGGTAATTATGATTGCCCAGATCTATTTGCTAGCATAGAGGGCCACAGTCTTTCATAGAAAAAGGTATGAAATTGGCGGATGATCGAGATGTAAGCTGATTTTTTAACACAATATCCAATGGTTCATCCAATTATTGTTCATTAGTAGTAGATTATAGAAATAGCCTATCGGTGATATTGGATAATATGCTTCTCCAAGATTCTAGCACCAGTTCCTTACAAACTCAAGGGTATTTCATCAAAATATTGATGTTGCAAAAATTAAGGATGATTTTCACATAAACGTAGATGATATGTTTAGTGGGAAGATTGATTTACATAATGCATTGCATTCCATTGCATTGAGGGACAACTTTCGATACAAAACTGTAAAATCCAACCATGAGAAGTTGGTTTGTCAGATGTGTTGTCGAAAACTGCAGTTGGTTTATTCGTGCATGTCGATACGGGGATGAAAAAAGTGAAACATGGATTGTCAAGAAGTTAGTGATCATACATGCTCTCTAGACGTTCTATTGAATGATCATAAACAAGCAACAGCCTCTATGATTAAAGAATGTATCAAAAGCAAGATAACCATCACTGGTAGTGAATTGAAAACTCCAAAGGATATTGTGGCCTACATTTGTTCAGAATTTGGCATCCACATTAGTTACCAAAAAGCGTGGCATGCACATGAAGCAACTCTTAATGAAATTAGAGGATCATCTGCAGATTCTTATTCCAAGATCCCTTCATTCTCCAATATGTTGAAGCTTAAAAATTCAAGTACTTTTTATATATACCGAAGTATATGTTCTAATTCAGATATTATACAATGGTTTAAATAAACACCCCATATATATCATATATTTTAGGTACTTGTTATATATACTGTAGTATATGTTCTAATCCAGGTATTATACAATGGTTTGAATTTAAATAAACACCTCGTATATATCATATATTGCAGGTACATTTTCTACATACAAACTCGACGAGGATGGAAGATTTTTGTACCTTTTTTATGTCACTATCTGCTTCAATTTCTGGATGGAAGCAGTGTAGACCGATTATCTCGATTGATGACTCTTTCTTAAAGAACAAGTACGCTGGTACTTTATTAACTGCTGTATCTATTGATGGAAATGACCAAATATTCCCATTGGGTTGTGCAATAGTTGATTCAGAGAACGACTAATCATGGGAATGGTTTTTTGTTCAACTAAAGGCGGCCATTGGTGTTCGAGAAGATCTTATTTTCGTGTCTGATAGACATAAAAGTATATTGAAAACCATTCCCAAGGTATTTCCTACTGCTATTCCATGGCATTTGTATTGTTCACTTGTTGAGGAATAAGACAAAAGTACAAGGGTGATATTGTCGGTGCATTATATTATTCAACAACTAAGACATTCAATAAGAAGGATTTTGAACACAACATGCAACAGTTAGAAGGCAATGCACCCGAAATTCGTGATGATTTGGAATCAGTCGGTTTTTCAAAATGGTCTCGTGCCTTTTCTACCCGTCGTAGATATACATTTATGGAAAATAACTTATTGAAAAGTTTTAACAACGTTGTGAAAGAAGTTAGAGAATTGCCAATTACTTCAATGTTGGAAGTCATATGGATGTTATTACAAAGGTGGTTTTTTTAACGTAAGAATGATGTTGACTATCAAGCTACCTATCTGACAAAGTCTGCTGAATTAGACTTGCGTGAAATGATCGGCAATGGGCAATTTTTTATTATTTAATGTTACCTTCTTTTTGTCCTTTTTTTATAACTTTGCTTGAACTGGCATTGACCCTAAAAGATTCCTTAGATTTAGATTTAGATTTAGAAACTTTCCTTGAACAACTTTGTTGATGTGTTATCTGAAAAAAAGTAATACTGTTTTAATTACAAATCCTCGTTAACATAGAATTCATTTAAAGGTATATAAACGTAATAAAGATAGAAAGATAAAGTAAATAACGTATTGTCCTCTTTGTAGATTCGTCAGTTGGCAGATCCTGTTTCGTTGAAAGAGTGTAGAACACTCGTGCGGAAGCGATTTAGATCGAAAGCACTCTAATTTCATTAATTTTAGTGAATTAAAAGCATGGTTTAAGAACCGAAAAATACAGTATGTTTACCAACCTTTTTGGAGCTTGATTCTCAACACTTTGTTGGTTGAATTTGATCACGAATGCACCGTGAAAAACCACGAGTGTCTTCTGTAGGGATTTGGAATTCCATAATTCCGTAAAGCGGTAGCGTAATTGGGACCGATTCGTAATTAATTTTGTTTCTACCAAAATACCAATACATTGGCAAAAATTTAGAAACTATTCTAAATCAATTATTAAGACTAAGCATACAACCTTAGAACTAATCTAAAGGGGAGAAGCAAACATACCGTCATTGTCGTCTCTGAAATATCAAGAACGTCTTTCTTGATTTGGACCAAGCGTCAACAATTGGGACACCACCAATTGATCTTCCCCGCTATAACTCTGAGATTAAGAACGTAGTTGTGGGATTACCTAATCTTGAATGGGAAAAACTCTAGAGATAAAATTCTCCCTAGAGTTTTTGGGTTGAGAGAATATGAGAGGGTGGCAAAAATGACCTTATGGTGGCCATAAGTTGTAATACCTAAACCCTAGGTTTAGTGTTCTATTTATAGGAGAAATGCCATGAATAAAATATTCATTTAAAATCAATTATTTCCATAACTGATTTAATCTTTTCCATAATTAATCAATTCCATAACCAATCAATTCCATAATTGATTAATCTTTTCCATAAATGATTGATCACTTCCATAAGTGATTAAATCATTTCCATAAATGATTAATTACTTCCAAAAGTGATTAATCATTTCCATAATTGATTAATTTTCAATTAATTAATTCTTTAATTAATTAATCACCAATTAAATATCATATATTTAATTTCAGACCTTCTATTAGTTAATTAATTAATTACCCAATTAAATATCATATATTTAATTTTATGCATTCAATTAATTAATTCTATAATATGAATCAAATTCATATTAAAATTTGAACTCCTTCAAATTCTCTTATATCCTATAAATTTAATATGAATCAAATTCATATTAATATTTGAACTTCTTCAAATATTTATTTCTCTCATAATAATAAAGTTTAATTTCAAATTAGACTTTATATTTTAATGTATAGATACATTATATTAATTTGTATCTCATACAATTAACTTAATTCCCAATATGAATTTGAACTATTCAAATTCTCTCAAGATATAATTGTTCCTAATTACTCTTTACGAGCTAGTAGGGGGACCTAATGGACCTATAGATCAGAAGCTCCAATGATATGAGGTTAACTGACTAAACTCATTAATCTGGTTAACCAATATTCATTAACTGTGGGTCATTCCACTAAAGACCCACAGCTGAACTCTTCTCATTGTAGAACATTTCTGTGTCCACGGATATAGACCTATACCGGTAAGTCAATCCTTCACGAGTATCCGTAATCACAGCTGGGTCAAATTACCGTTTTACCCTTGTGTTACATCTGTCTCCTTAAGTACCAGTGCTCCTCTAATGAACAACCTGTTTATGGTCCAACCATTAAACAAAAAGTCCCTCTCGGGCCAGTGAGAGGGCGGGATCCCTTTGTTCAAGTCCCAGAGTCACCATTTAAGGGAACACTCATCTACTTCTCCTAGAAGTGGGAATGAGTGAATTCCTTCTTGTGTTGTCATGTCCCCAGCCTCCCACTCGGTCTTGTCCCCAAAAAGGAAGGCATATTGAGTCGGCGTATTGGCCACTCTCACCCATGCTAATCAAAGGACAATCCCTCATGAGAAGGAGTTCATGACACACTCAGGATTAAGATTGAGTTACCTAGGTCATCCTATTGAAACAGTAACCTAACTAGTTAATGGTGTTATATCTAGTGGTTTACTATTTCATGGTCCGGTCTTATGCAAACTCATTGCATAGGATACCCCCGCTTGCATGTCTACTACATGGACGCTTTGGATCAATACGTCTGTATCGAATATAAAGCATGTCGTATCTCATAGTGTTACCATGATAAGGTACACAACCTTATCCTTGTACTATAGACCTTTTAGGTTATTACTTGAACATCGATCCCCGTATGTCCCCACATACTAGTTCAAGTTACATACAAACAACCTTGGATCTTAGTTTATTGGATTTGGGTCAAATTGTGCAATATTTAACAATAACACTTTATTGTAGAAACTCAATAACACTTTATTGAAACAAGTGTACAATTTGTTTACATTCACTATCTACGAGTTTTAGGGCATAAAACCCAACATCTTTCTTGCTATTCTCCGGCCTTAGAACGACTTGTGGGAGCCAAAACCATGATGAATTTAGGGACACGGCTTAAGAGTTTTAAGCTTAAGTTGAGAAATGGAGTTATATGTTCTGAGAGAAGATTTCAGCTTGAATCTTGCATGTGATTTCTACCAAAGAGCATCCTCTTCACAAGAAAGATGCAACACATATATATACCAAGAGATCAAGTGAAATAGGGATTGTATTACTCACCTAATTAAGTGTATCATGGAAAAATTTTGCATGAAGAAGTTAATGTCCATCTCATGGATTTAACCTCTTGAAAATTTTCTAATTAAATGAATTTCACAAATTCATTTTTCCTTTAATCAATTTTTATGTTAAATTAATTTATATAGTTAATTTTAAATAAAGGTAATTAAACATTTTAATTAATTAAATTAATTGTTGCTGATCATGTGGAAACGATATAAAAATATTTATCATTTATTGCTGATCGTGTGCACTTGCACGTATGTTTGTGAGTTTTTCTTCCATATTAGAATCACTTTGCACAAGACAACAAGTTTTTGGCGCCGTTGCCGGGGATTGAGTTGATTTTTGCTATTTTTGAGCTGAAATTTGTTGAAATTGGTGCTAAAACAGATTCTAACTTGGTTATTTGATTTTATGCAGGTACTGATAGTTGTGTATGAACGAATTTCCCGATTTAGAATTCAATTTTGACCCTAAAATTGAAAGAACTTTTCATAGGAGGAGAAGAGAACAAAGGGAAAGAAACAATAGGATGGATCCACCACCTCTTTTACCATCTCTTAGGGATCAAGAAAACCAAAACAACCAACAACCTAATCCTAAGATAAACCAGTAACCTAGGGTAGAAAGTCAAGCTGAAAACCCTGTCCTTATAGCCAATGATAGGGGAAGAGCTATTAGAGCCTATGTCATTCCTACATTCAATGAGTTGTACCCTGGGATAGCTAGACCCAAGATACAGGCACAAAATTTTGAGATGAAGTCTATTATGTTCCAAACGTTACAAACAGTAGGACAATTTCATGGATTACCTTCTGAGGACCCACACCTACACCTTAAATCCTTTTTGGGGGTGAGTGACTCATTTAGAATTCAAGGAGTTTCTCAAGATGCTTTGAGGTTAACCTTGTTTCCTTATTCTTTGAGAGATGTTGCTAAAGCGTGGTTAAATAACTTTGTTCCTGACTCCATCACTACATGGAATGAGTTAGCAGAAAAATTCCTCATCAAATACTTCCCTCCCACTAGAAATGTCAAGCTTAGAGCTGAGATAGTGTCCTTTAGGCAATTTGAGGATGATTCCTTTAGTGAAGCTTGGGAGAGATTTAAAGAATTGTTGAGAAAATTCCCTCACCATGGTTTACCCCATTACATTCAAATGAAAAACTTCTACAATGGGTTGAATTTAGCCACTCAAAACATGGTAGATGCTTCAGCCAATGGTGCCCTTTTAGCTAAGACATTTGATGAGGTTTATGACATTTTGGAGAGAATTTCTACAAATAGTTGCCAATGATCTGATGTGAGAAGTGTGGTTGGGAAGAAAAATAAAGGAATGATGGAGGTTGATACTATGACATCCTTTAATGCAAGGTTTGATACAATGGAAAATATGATGAAAAAGTTGACTGTGGGGCTTGAGAATTCAAATTTGCTGAATTCTGGTGCAAATCAGACTGCTGCAGCAATCAATATAAACTAGAATTCTACAGATTCATGTGTTTATTGTGGAGAGGATCACACTTTTGAGTTTTTCCATGGAAATCCAGCCTCAGTGTGTTATGTTGGGAACCAAAATGCCCCTAGGAATAACCCTCATTCCAATACCTATAATCCGGGTTGGAGAAATCATCCTAATTTTGCTTGGGGAGGTCAAGGAAAAAGTAATTCCAACACCCAACAAGCTCAACAAAAGATGAGTGGACCTCTTGGATTTGGGCAACAAAATCAGCAAAATCAGTTCCAAAATACCATGAACCAACATGTTCCTGGAGCTTCTTTAGAGAACTTGTTTAAGGAATACATGGCTAAAAAAGATGCCGCTATTCAAATCCACCAAGCATCTCTAAAGAATCTGGAAATTCAAATATGCCAAATAGCTAGTGAGTTGAAAGCTAGGCCACATGGTTAACTCCCTTCAGATACTAAAAATTCAAAAAGGGAAAGAAAAGAGCAAGTTCAAGCTGTGGAATTGAGGAGTGGTAGGACATTGGTTGAAAAGAAAGAACCTACCCAACCAAAGAAACCTGGACCGCAAGTTCATGTGTGAAATGACAGTGAGACAAGTGTAGAAAAACCAAGTGAAAAAAGTGGCTGAAAATGAGGAAATTGAGGAGACACTTAGGACAACCCCTTTAGCACCAACCAAGACTGTTCTCATACCTCCCCCAGTGTTTAAACCACCCTCACCACCCTTTCCCCAAAGGCTTGAGCAGAAAAATCAGATGGTCAGTTTAAGAAATTCCTTGAGGTTTTAAAACAACTTCACATTAATATATCACTAGTTGAGACCTTGGAACAAATGTCCAACTATGTAAAGTTCCTCAAGGATATTTTGACCAAGAAAAGAAGATTGGGTGAGTATGAAACTGTGTCTTTGACTGGGGAGTGTAGTGCTATTTTGACCAACAAAATTCTTCTCAAAGTGAAAGACGCTGGAACTTTTACCATTCCTGTTTCTATAGGAGGTAAGGAGTTGGGGAGAGCTCTTTGTGACTTGGGAGCTAGCATAAATCTCATGGCTTTATCCATTTTCAAGAAATTATGCATAGGAGAAGCTAGGCCAACCACGGTTACATTACAACTTGTTGATAGGTCTATCACTTATCCCGAAGGAAAGATTGAAGAAATTTTGGTGCAAGTAGATAAGTTTATCTTCCCGGCCGATTTTATCATTTTGGACTATGAAGCGGACAAGGATATCCCCATAATTCTAGGTAGACCTTTCTTAGCAACCGGGAGAACTTTGATAGATGTTCCAAAGGTTGAGCTAACTGTAAGGGTGAATGACCAAGAGGTGAAGTTTAGTGTCTTTGATGCCATAAAGTCCCCCACTGATATTGAAGAGTGTTATGTCATTCAAGTGAAAGATAAGTTGGTTGATGGTCAAGTTAAAAAAGAAATGAGAGAGCAACACATACAACAGTTGAGAAAAATTGGAATTGAGGATTTGGAATTAGACAAATTGGAGCTTGAGCTTGAAAGTAGTGCAGGTGAGTTTTTTTTTTTTTTTTTTTTTTTTTTTTTTTTTTTTTTTTTTTTTAATAAGACTTTTGAATCCTTAAAGCTGATTGATAAGAAAAATCCACCTGTGCAGCCATTTAGTTCATTGAAATTGTTTCAGCGACTTAAGATTGAAAATTATTTCCTTGATGAGTAGTATTTTACAGTAGTTCACACCAAAAAAAAATGAAAACACTTTGGTATGTTGACCTTACCAATTACCTTGCTTTTGGAACATTACCCCATGGTTTATCAAAGCAACAATTGAAAAAGTTTTTTCATGAGATGAAGTTTTATTTTTGGGATGATTCATTTGTGTTTAAACATTGTGTTGATAATGATGACAAAGAGTTTAAGGTAAATGTTCCAAGGTTGAACCATCATTGGGGACAAAATTTCCAAAGATGTCATGCCTCTTGCATTTTAGTTGAAAATTGAGTTGTGAGCTGGAAAGGGGTTTAGGGTTTAGGGTTTAGGGAAAGGGGTAGTGTGTCCAAAGTTCTATTTTTGTGAATGCCCAGTAAGTTGGTTCTTATAGAGTTTGGTTTAAATTTTTGTTATTATTATTTTTTTTTCATTTTCCGTTGGTAGTTGATTTATTTTCAAATAGGTAGTTTATAGCTTTATTTTTTTATTTTATTTTGTCCAGCTTACTGCTTTAATTGTTTTTGCTTAAATTTTGGTTTTGTAGAAAATTTCAATAATTTTTGGAAGAAATCAGTGGTGCAGCGGGAAAGGTGGAATCAGATTTGACAATCTAGGAAAGATTTGATTTGATGGGAGAGATTTTTAGATTTTGCTACAATGAAGTAGTTTTAATGTGTTGCATGCCTGTAATAGTGATTCAATCTGAATGGATGAATATTTGATGAGAATGCTTCTGTTATGAATGTTGTGTTGTTATGTTTGATGAAGTGTGAATGTTTCTGTTATGCTGATGTTATATTTGAAAAAAAAGTGTTAGTGTTGTTGCTATGCTTGCTGAATGGTGTTGGAAATTATGCAAAAGTGCTTATCGTTTTAAGCTGGCTTTTATGAGTTCATAATAGTTTTTTGGAAGCATGTCTATGAAAAGTATCTGCTACAAATGTTGTATTGATGTTGTGTATGTTGTGAACTCTGATAGCAAATATTTTTGTCTAAGAAAGTTATCTTCTAGCTTGCAAAGTATGTATTTAGAGCCTGATTGTAGTTCATAGCTGTTCTTTTGTCTTAAGATAGCCTTTCTGAATGTTGCAACAGATAATTATTGTTGGGTGAAAACTGTTCTGTTTAGAAAATTAGTATTCTGATGTGTTGATTTCAAAAGCCTATCTTAGTTCCTTAGTTAGATTATTCTTTTGGCCAGCTAAGTCCTTAGATATTTAGTAAGCTTCCTAATTCTCTTCATTAGTGTTGGGTTCCTAGAGTGAGTAAAAGTAAGGTGAAAATTAGACTCTAGATGTAAGCATACACAATTCGCAGCAAGTAATAAGTATTTATCGAATCCAAGGTCTAAATTAGCTTTCACTTTATCTATTTTGTGCAACTCTTTAATGGTTTCAAAGGTGGTTAAAAATGATTGGTTTTTATAGAATACTGAAGCAAAAGAAATGACATAATAGAAAGTAAACAAATAAGGCAGACAGATTAGAAACAGGCGCTGGTAAAGATTTAGTAATTGTTTTAAAAGATGCTCTAGCAATATTATTGATCAGGCAAAACTCTTGCAGTCTTATCAGCAGGATCCTCCCGGAACTCTGGATTTTTTAGAATATGTTTCAACTCCAATGACACACTACCGATCAAGCACTAGGCAACTGGCTATTCATAACTCAGTCACTGGCGTTCACCAATACACAATGATCTAGTGTGATTAAATGCCACACACTTCCCAAATCATCCCTGAAACTAGGAAGTGGTATTCATACCGGCTGGCCAAGCGGGCATAAAATATAAATGAGCACAACAAATAATCAAGATGCACCAAATCAACATATATTGCATAAATAATTAAGCGCAACAATTACATATTTCCTAACCAACACCTAAAGTAAATTAGTTCATAACACATATGGCAACACACACCACAATCTGAGTATGTGCATCCATAATTACAAAATAATACAAGAAAATACTAATTCCTTTGATCAACTTCGTAATTGATGGTCTTCTTGAGGTCTCCAATCTTTCTCCTCTATTTGGCTCCCAATGATGGAAATGAGAAATGATCTCTTCTCCAAAAGTGGAATGTTCCTTCCCCAAGAAAGGAATTAATTTGACTTGAACGGCTCTTCCATTTTATAGAGTGAAGACACGCTTGAATTAGGTTGACCTAGACACGTGGATGGCTCTCCTTGCTCCTCAAGTCCGAGAATAGCTTAACTAACTTCAGTTCATTAAAATGGATAACGAGCTGTGACGTGGCAGTTTTGCTCTCTGCTTTGCTGCAACGCAGATTTTGCCCCCTCAAGTCGCTCAGCAATATATTCTGCACAAAATAACTTTCAAAGCATCCATTCTTCCAAATGGGTTAGAGCATATAAAATATATCTAAAAGCAACCCTATTTAGCACGAAAGACACACAAATCAATTAGCTCCCTTTTGGAGAGTTATCAATTAGCTTAGCCAAAATCTTAGGAAAGCTTACTCCCTAGTCCAATTGCCCAAACTCATTATTTCCCTAAGCAATAAGCCTTAACTTTTTTATAAAATAAGTTTGAGGGTCCTTGCCTTTCTTTCTTATTCATTGGGGACAATGAATATATTAAGTTTGGGGGTGAGGTAACCTTGTTTTTTTTATTAAAAAAAAAGTGAATAAAAGAGTGTAGCTTAGAAGGCACTCCTCTTTTTCTTAGATTTTCCTAAGGTGCACCCCCTCTCCCTTTTTGAAAGTTTTCTGTTTCTTTGAGCATGCCTAGTAACCAGGGGGATTTATGATACCCATAGTTTGCCCCTGTGTCAAAAAGTACCTCAAGGGAAGAGAAAACATTCTAAAAGGAAAATTTATCAGAAAAGAAAGATAAAATGTTAAGGAAAAAGGATGAGTGTTGGCCTGCAAGTTACAACCTTCTCCAGGGCTTAGGTGAGTTTCATCATAAAATGTTTCCATTCTAAGAAGCAAGGAAGTGGTTGCTAGAGGGCCATCTTAGGAAATCAAAAGAAGAATGAGTGTAGTTCTTGTAAGGTGATGAGCTTAGAGGCTAGGGTGAACTTCATCACAAATGTTGTCATTCCTGGATCAAGAGCTTTGACCTTTGAAATTCTCTAAGTTTAAAAAAAAAAATAAGAGAAAAGAGAGAAAAATTATGTGAAGAAGTTTAAGGTTGAGTTTGGAGAGATGTGAGGTTAAGCATAAGATTTTAGGGATTTCTTAGTGAGCTTAAGAATTAAGATTCTAGCTAAGTTAGGTGTTGAAAGTTGGTGGTTAGCTAGATATCAATAAGCTTAAAACAATCTTCAAGATAGTGGAACAAATGCTTTGACACTTTTATAATGTCTAAAGGGTTTGTGAGAAACTCATTTGATTCTTGTGTATATAAGAAAATTGTTAGTGAAGAAGTTTTGTTTTACTGCTCCTGTATGTTGATGACATTCTCATAGCTTCAAATAGTACACAAGAAATTAAAAGGCTTAAACAACAACTAAATGGAAGATTTGATATGAAAGACTTGAATTTTGCCAAGAGGATTTTGGGAATGGAATTGAGTAGAGACAATGGATAGACTTTGTTTATTTCTCAGCCTGATTATTTGAAGAAAATTATAAAACGTTTCCATATGGATAATGGTAAATCAATCAAAACACCATTGCTCAACATTTTAAATTGTCTTCAACTCAATCTCCATGTAATGAGGAAGAAATTGAATCTATGAAAACAGTTGCTTATGTTAATCTGGTTGGAAGCTTAATGTATGCTATGATATCTTGTCACCTTGACTTAGCACACTCAATGAGTATTGTTAGTAGGTTTATGAGCAATCCTGGTAAAGCTCAGTGGGAAGCTTCTAAATGGATTCTTCGGTACATTAAGAGAATTTTAGCCAAAGATCTTTTGTATACTAAAACTGATGATATTGATGATTGTATTGTGGGTTATGTTGATTCTGATTATGTAGTCGATTTAGATAGGAGACGCTCATTAACATGTCATGTATTTTTGTTGTTTGGGAATGTGATAAGTTGGAAATCATCTCAGCAGACTATTGTATCTCTCTCATCTACCAAGGCTGAATATATTGCTTTAGCAGAAGTTGTTAAATAGTCTATGTGGTTAAAGGATTTTGTATCTGAAATGTTATGATGTTCATGTGTTGTTAAAATACATTGTGACAATCAAAGTGCATTAGCTTTGGCCAAAAACCCAACTTTTCACAATGGAACCAAACACATTGATCATGTTGGGTTCCATTATGTTTGTGATGCAGTTCAAGAGAATAAGGTTTCATTGATGAAAGCGAGTACAACTCATAATCTTGCTGGTTTATTGACTAAAGTCCTCAATCTGATCATTTTGAATACTCTTAGCTTTGTTAAAGCTGGGAGTTGACTAATATTTCTATTATCATTTTCTAATCTGAATCAATTTGAGCTATTTTGATAATCTTTTGTTGATGTGCATCAAGAGGATGAATTGTTATTTAGGTGGTATTTGATTTACATCTGACTTTTACCATTTACTGTCCATTTACCTCAATAACTTCCAGGTGAAAGCTCAGTTACCACTTGTGTTGATTGCATTCTTTAGACTTGGTGAGCGTTGAGGCATGTGAAATCTGTAAAGCTAAATATATCAACTAGGGTTTTGGGCACCGCTTGCTATAAATCAATCGATCTTGTTTTCCTTCATTGTATTCTCTCTGTATTTAGATTATTAGTAAAACTCTCCCTGATTCAAAGAGTATGTAGACTAATCTTTACCACTATAAAACGTTGTGTCTCTCTGTTTGTTTTCTGCACTCTGTATTTTGTGTTTGTAGTAGATTTTGTAATCGATCACAATCGATTTTTCCAACAATTAGGATAAATTAGGGTATCTTTATTAAATTCTTGATTAATTAGGATTAGGATTAGGATTGGTATCCTTGATTAATTAGGATTTGAATTAGTTTCCTAGGTTAATTAGGATTGAGATTAGTTTCCTTGGTGATTAGGATTAGTATTAGTTTTCTTGGTTAATTAGTAATAGATTGTTTTCCAATTCTCTGTAAATTGAGAATCATCCTCTTGTATTCATAAATTTTGATTCATAATAAAGAATTGATTGATTCTCAGAGAGAATTCTCCTTTTATCCTCTTAGGCTGCACCAAATTGGTATGAAAGCAATCGTCTGTACCAACGTTGGCTACCGCCAATGGAAGATCAAGAAACTCTTGTTGACGCAAATTGCAAGAGGGAATACCTTTTAGAGTACCCTCTTTAAAAAAGAGAGATGAAACAAAAAGCGAATTTGAAAGAGTGGAGACTACAACACAAGAAAGATGACCAAAACCCTAGGCAACAAATACATTCAAGAAACTGTGCTGGAATTTTGATTCTAGAAATTCAGAAGATGAATTTCAACACAACTCCACACATGCTTGATTTTTTCAAAGATCCTATCAAAATCCACATAGAAATTTTTATTCTAGTGATTCTGAAGAAGATCTTGATGCAATATCAAGAACATTCAAGAAATTTTGATAACATAAATTTATAGCATAAGAAAAAAACTCAAAGTCAGAAAACCCACTTTTGGATTTGGATCACGACCAATGGAGGCAGAAAATTATTCAAAAACACACCTTCCCTACATCGGTCATGAAGTCCGTGAAGAATTCAAGAAAGGAATGGATGAAATCTAGTGTCTTTTGGGAAATGTATCATTGTGGTGAAACTTTTCAGAAATTATGAAAAGGTTGTTTTCATTGAATGAATGAGAATACAATTGACCCCTATTTATACACAAAGAATAACATAATACAAAATATAATAAAATACATAAAATAACAGAAGGGAGAAGATTATGGAATAATAACAAAAATCCATAACAATATAACCAATATCATAACAACAATAGCCAATATCCATAACATCCCCTGACAAACGAAAGACTATCGAGGCATGAGTTTGGAGTGAAGGAAGCATAGGCGATGGCTAGTTAGAGGCTTCATAAAGAGATCAGCTTGCTGAGTAGAGGTAGAAACAAACTGCAATGAAATATCCTTCCAAGTAGCCCGTTCGCGAATAAAATGAAAATCAACTTCGATGTGCTTAGTTTGCCCATGAAAGATCGGATTACGAGCAAGTTGAATGGCGGACTGATTGTCACATAATAGAAGAGGAAGTGAAGAACCAAAGATGTAGAGATCACAAAGAAGCTGACAAACCCAAAATAATTCAGCAGTCGTAGAGGCAAGAGCACGATACTCAGCTTATGTGGAACTTCGAGACACAGTAGATTGTTTCTTTGCTCCCCATGAAATTGGATTAGGCCCTAAAAAGATAACAAAGCCTGACGTGGAACGCTTGTCAAGAGAACTTCCAGCCCAATCCGAGTCGGAGAAAGTCGTGAGATTCAAAGAGCCGCCTTTGCGAAAGAGAATACCAGAGGCTAACGTTCCAGCAAGGTAGCGAAGGACTCGCCTAGCAGCAACTAAGTGAGCATGAGAAGAAGTCTGCACAAATTGAGAAAGCCAACTTACAGAGTAGGCAATATCAGAGCGAGAGAAGGTGAGATAATGTAATGCACCAACAAGAGCTCGAAAAGTTTGAACATCAGCAGACGAGCAGAGAGAACCAACATCATTAGCTGGCTTGAGAGGAATCGGTGTAGAGCAAAGCTTAGCATTGGCCATACCAAAATGATGAAGAATATCACGTGCATATTTAGCTTGAGAGACATGAATCCCAGTAGAAGACATCTTGACTTCAAGACCAAGAAAGTATGTAAGATAACCAATATCAGTCATGTCAAACCGAGACTGCAACTGAGATATTAAAGAGCTAATCATAAGATTGTTAGTACCAGTGATGATAATATCATCAACATAGAGAAGAAGATATATAAGATGTCCATCATGTTTTAGAACAAATAGAGATGAATCTGCTTGAGAAGCACAAAAACCCAATGTGAGTAAATAGGATATAAAACACTCAAACCACGCCCGAGGTGCTTACTTGAGACCATAAAGGGATCGAAGTAATTTGCAAATATGAGTCGGATTGGTTGAGTCAACAAATCCCTGAGGTTGCTGCATATAGACTTCTTCATGTAAATCCCCGTGTACGAAGGCATTCTTAACATTGATCTGACGAAGTTGCCAACCATAGTGAGCAGCCAAGGAAAGAATGACTCGGATGGTTGGTTTATTAACCACGGGACTGAAGGTTTCGTCATAGTCAATACCTTCTTGTTGATGGTAGCCCTTGGCAACTAGACGAGCTTTGTAGTGAGCAATGGAGCCATCTGGATTACGTTTGACTTGATACACCCATTTGCATCCAATGACACTTTTACCAGGAGGGAGAGGTGTAAGTTGCCAAATCTCTTGTTGTGTGAGAGCCTCAAACTCAGATCTCATTGTTTGCTGCCAAACAGGAAACTTAGACGCAGCAGTAAACGAAGATGGTTCAACTTCAGAATCATGAGATAAAGAAGTGGTAGCAAGAAACACCTTACGCTTAGAAATTCCTGATTTACCACGAGTTTGCATGGAATGAGCATTTTGAACATGAGGCACTAATGGAACATCACGATGAGCAGATTGAAAAGAAACAAGATCAGTAGCATTAACATCAGAAACAGTAGGAGGTACAGAAACAGAAGCATCAGTAGCATGAGTAATAGCATTAACACCAGAATCAACAAGAGAGACTTGTATAGTAGGTTCAAGCACAATATTAAGCCTATTGTTATCAGTATCAGGTAATGAGCAAGTATCAGTAGAAGAGGAAGTTAGGGTAGGGGAAGAAGTGGTAGGTAACAAAAAAGGAACCAAAGGGTTGAAACTAGAAGAGGATAAAGATGTGGATGGAACGGAAGATGTAATTGGTAAAGAGAAAGGAAATACAGTTTCATAAAAAAGAACATGTCTAGAGGTATAGAATTTCTCATTGCTCATGTTGTAACAAAGATAGTCTTTATAATCTAAAGGATAACCAAGAAAAACACACTGAGTGGATTTAATGAGTTTGTTAGAGTTATAAGGGGTAAGTAAAGGGTAGCTAGCACAACCAAAAGTCTTTAAATCAGAATATTTAGGTGGCTCTTTAAATAGGCATTCATATGGTGATTTATTATGTGAAGAAGAAGAAGGTAAACGATTTATGAGATAAGTGGCAGTAGCAAATGCATAAGACCAAAATTGGGATTTTTGTACGAATGACCCTAAAAAATAGGCGGAAATGATAAATGCCCCACCTTTTCAAAACAAGGATATATGATCTTTTGCTTGCGTCAGCATCCTAGTAAAATTACCATTTTACTCTCTACTCTAACCTCGCTCTATCTCTCGCGCTACTCTCGCTCTAGCTTCTCGCTCTCTCCCCAATTTCTCTCTCCAATCTCTTGCTCGCTCTCAAATCTTGCTCTCGCTCTCGCTTCTTGCTCTCACTTCTCGCTCTCTCTCTCCAATTTCTCCCGCCAATCTCTTACTCTCTCTCTAAATTCTCTCTTCAATCTCTTGCTCCATCTCCAATCTCGCTCTTAAATCTCGCTCTCGATCCAACCTCTCGCTCTTAAATGCCTTAAATGCGCATTTTCATATAGAGAGTAAAATGGTAATTTTGCTAGGATGATGACGTAAGCAAAAGGGCATATATCCTTATTCTGAAAAGGTAGGGCATTTTTCATTTTGGCCTCTCAAAACGGGTCATCCATGCAATTACCTCACCAAAATCTTGTAGGAAAAGATGCTTTAGACATAAGAGATAACGGCACTTGAACAATATGGTGATGTTTGCGTTCAGCAACACCATTTTTTTCAGGTGTGTAAGCACATGACTTTTGATGAATTATGCCATAAGAAGAAAGATAAGAAGAAAGATAAGATGAAAGAGATTGATTAATGTATTCACCACCACCATCTGTTCGAAAAGTTTTACTTCGAGTAGTAAATAAATTTTCAACTAGTGGCTTAAAACGTTGGAAAACAGCAGAAACATCAGATTTTCGAGCAATATGATATAACCACGTAAATTTAGAATGATCGTCAATGAAAGAAACATAATAATTAAATCCATTGACAGAAGTTTCAGGAGCAGGGCCCCAATCATCACTGTGTACAAGATTAAAAGGCAAAACAAAAGCAGCAAATGAACGAGGAAAAGGTAGTTTAGTCATTTTGCCACTAGCACAGTGCTGACAAATAGAAGAAGAAATAGAGCATGAAGATAAACCTAAGAAATGAAGAACATAATTAACAACAGAATGACCAGGGTGTCCTAATCGATTATGCCAAAGAGAATAAGAGCTATCTGTAGCAACATGAGCAACATGACATGAGGGAGCAGAGGATGTCATAATAGATGATAAAGGATAGAGGCCATTTACGCTAGGTCCTTGGAACAAAACCTTTCCCGTACATTTGTCATGAACAACAAACTTGTGTGAGTCAAATATGATAGTACAGTTGTTGTCTACACATAGTTGATGGACAGACAGAAGGTTGGTAGCAATATGAGGAACATAGAGAAGATTATGAAGCTGGAAAGAAGAGAAAGATGTATGGAGAGAACCTAAGCCATTGTGAGAAATTGGGAGGGATTGGCCACTGCCTATTGATACTTGATCCTCACCTGCATATTATGAAGCAATAGACAAATTATTGAGATCAGCGGTAAGATGAGCATTACAACCAGAATCGGTTAACCAAGTAGAAGAGGAACCAAAAACTCCATTATTCACACTGCTTGATGTTGTGTTGCAGTAAGCAACATTTTGAGAGGCCACCATGGCTGCTAGTTGCGTAGGTGGATGACGCCCTTGGAAATGGTAGTTCATTTTGTTAAAACAATCAATTGCACTGTGTCCGAGGCGTTGACAAAATTTGACATGAAACCCGACCTTGTCCGTCAGAAGACTATGTAGGCCTTGATTAAAATTTCCACGACCAGAAGGATTGAATCCACGACCACGGTCTTGATTGCGTCCACGACCATATGACATTCCTCGACTAAAATTTCCAGAGGAGTTGGAACACTGAGAGGGATTGGGCGTTGTTTGAGATGCAAACATGGCAGAAGGCTGAGTTAGGGCATCATCTTGCTTCGATTTTTTCTTAATAGCAGCCTCATCTGCTTTCAGAAGGACGTGTAGCTCATCGAATGTAATCGACTGTGACCGAGTTCTCATAGATGTGCGAAAAGTGTTAAAAACAGAAGGTAAGCCATTTAGGGCATAGATAAGAATATCCTCTTCATCCACAATGACAAAAACATTAGCTAATTTATCATTGAGTTCTTTGATTCGTTTAACATAATCATCGATTGACTCACCCAGCTTCTTGGTTATTGATTGAAGATCTGACTTCAAATTGACGAGTTGGTTCTTGAGCTCAAAGAGTAGTGCTTTTCAAGGACCTCCCAGACTTGTTTGGATGATGTGCAACCAACGACATTGGCTAAGGCTGTCAGCGACAGAGTGGCATTGATCAGTGTCATTAGAGCTTGATCTTTGGCAACCCACTTCTCATAGAGTGGATTAATCTGAGAAGATACTGGAGTAGGAGGTGCTTCCGTTGTAGTCTCCGTCGATGTAGAGGATAATGTGGTGGATGATGGAATCGTCTTTGGATGGCAATTAGTGGAGCCATCGATAAATCCAAATAACTTGTGAGCCTTTAAAATCGACTGTAGTTGAAATTTCCCGTGGACAAAATTTGTGGAATCAAGCCTCAGAGAAATTAGGTACAGATATTTGAGAGCAAAAATATTGGTGAATGAGAGTCTTTATCGTTAGATGTCATCTCAGCAAAAAGAGGGAAGCGTGAAAAAAAGAGGAAAAAAAAGAAAGACATGAGTCACTTAAAGCTCTGATACTATGAAACTTTTCAGAGATTATGAAAAGGTTGTTTCTATTGAATGAATGAGAATACAATTGACTC
This sequence comes from Luffa aegyptiaca, assembly GCA_017139565.1. Classification (NCBI taxonomy): domain Eukaryota; kingdom Viridiplantae; phylum Streptophyta; class Magnoliopsida; order Cucurbitales; family Cucurbitaceae; genus Luffa; species Luffa aegyptiaca. The sequence continues at coordinate 39,495,337 of CM029397.1, forward strand.
CTATTTATACACAAAGAATAATAGAATACAAAATATAAAAAATACATAAAATAACAGAAGGGAGAAGATTATGGAACAATAACAAAAATCCATAACAATATAACCAATATCATAACAACAATAACCAATATCATTTTATAACCGAACAACAAGAACGCGAAAAAGTTAGAATTGTAAATTCTGAAAGTAGCATTGAAAAAATCGAGAATTTTTTCCAAACCAAGAGCTCGAGGGAATAAAAGAAGATCAAACAAACAAAGAAGAAAAGAAATAGTGGAGCCCACAAGAAGACTCAAAATTGCCAACTTTATGCCAAAATGAAATATCAAATGAGGAAGAAGGCGAAGAGGCACCGAAGGACAAAACCTTGACCCCGCTTTGCTACGCACCGTCAGCGCCTTTCTACATCCTAAATAGAGTCGTCGACAACAAGGAAGAAAATGTATGGATCACCGAAGCCATAAGTGCAGAAGGAGAGGATGAAGTAGTTAAGATGCCTTGTCGACAACAATCAAGCGAAAATCGTGTTGTTGCGTGAGAAGAGGAGATCGAAGACGATGCAAATTGTTCAATCTTTTTCAACCCGATTTAGAATTAATCTCAGCAAAGTTCAACAATGCATCAATAGGAAGATTCTAGCGTTATTTGTGTTTTTGCCCCCGAACCCACATGACCTGGCTAGAAGCTTATTGGACGATTTTGGTGTTTTTTACCCTAAGATCCACATGAACCGACCTGTGTCGTCCTTCAACCCATATGTTTTAATAGAAATTATGGTGGATGAATTCTTTTAACTCATTAATTTCAAATATGTCTAAATCTTTTTAAATTATCAATGGTAAGATTTCATGCTTTAAATAGATTTTTGTTCTTTCCCAAATGTTCTTATTTAACTATGACAAAAGTAATAATTTGGTCCCTAAACTTTCATAAAAGTAACAATTTGGTCCCTGAACTTTGATTTGTAATGATTTGTAACGATTTACTTTCAATTTTGTAACAATTTAGTCCATGAATTTTAATAAGTAACAATTTAGTCCCTATACTTTCAAATTTGTATCAATTTAGTCCCTATACTTTCAAATTTGTAACAATTTAATCCTTGTCACAAAAATATCCATCAAAATTAAATGTCGATTTTTATTATTCAGTGATTAAACTCTGAAGCTTATAAACATATTGGGTCCCAAATTAGTTAATTAATCTATCTAGGTAGGAAATTTCTTTAAATCTTGACATTAATTTTTCACGATAGGGACCAAATCGTTACAAATTTGAAAGTACAGGGACTAAATTGTTACTTATTAAAGTTTAAGGATTAAATTGTTACGAAATTGAAAGTACAAGGACTAAATCGTTACAAAATTAAAAGTACAAGGACTAGATCGTTACAAATAAAAGTCTAGGGACTAAATTGTTACTTTTATGAAAGTTCAGGAACTAAAAGTGATTTATAACCTTTTTTTTTTAATTCAGCAGTCGGATTTCAATTTTGGTAAGTCTTAAATTATTAATTTATTATATTATTAATTGATTTTTTTTATAAGAAACATGCCTTTTTTGTTTCAGTTTTTATTTTGTTTATTTGTTTCATTTTAATTGTTTTTGTATTTTGGGTAACTACATAAATGGGTCAAAAGTAACTCATTTATTCAAAATGTCTATTTTTTTTCAAAATTTACATTCTTGTCAGCCCACAGCCAGATATGAAAATAGCAAGGGAAGCTCATTTACGCATTTGCCCCTATCGGATGATATGTGTAATTAAAAAAAGGGAAAAATACATTTTTAGTCCCTGAGGTTTGGGTTAGGTTTCATTTTGGTCCCTGAGTTTTCAAACTCAACAATTTAGTCCCTAAGGTTTGGTTTTAGTTTCATTGTGGTCCCTCCATCCATTTTTCCATTAGTATTTAACGGATTGCTGACGTGACATTGATTTTTGTATTAAAAAATCATTTTTTATTTTTAAAAATATAAATATATTAAAATAATAAAAAAATATATAAAATATATTATTATTTTTTAATTTTTTTTCTTCCCTTTCTTCTTCTTCAATCACCCAAGTGGTCTTCTTCGTCATTCGGACCAGCGGGCTTCTTCTTCAATCACACCGACGGCCGCCGCTCGCCAGCGACCGGTATCTTTTTTTTCCTCTTTCTTGCTCTCTCCCTCACCGTCTTCTTCTCTCTCACCGTCCCTCTCTCTCTCACCGTCTTTCTAAAACCTCTTTCCGGCGAGATCTGGCCGTGGGTTTGAACTCGACGGGCGTGGACTGAATTGCGATGAGATTTAGCTACTCGAGCTGAAAATAGAAGAGAACGAAGAAGACAGAGGAAGATCGACTTGCTGGCGAAGAGGAGACTCGAGGGAGAGAGAACGAGCGGTGCAAGGGAGAGAGAGAGATGAACGAGCGGTGACTCGCGGGTCTCTGGTTGCCGACAGTGAAGACGAGCGAGGGAGAAAAAGAGTGTTGCGTGGGTCCCGGAGTGTAGCGGCTGTGGGTTTTTTGTTTAGAGACTCGTGAGTCTCAGTTCGGGGTCTGTTAGAGTCTCCGGCGTGGGTATTGCAGCAGTCGTCAGCGTGGGTCTTGCAGCAGTCGCCGTGGGTACAGATTTGGAGCTTGAACGGAGTTAGGTTCAGCGTTCCAGATCTCGCCGTGGGTACAAACGCGCGCTGCATGGGTCCCGGAGTGTAGCGTCTTTGGGTTTTCCGTTTAGAGACTCGTGAGTCTCAGTTAGGGGTCTGTTAGAGTCACCGACGTGGGTATTGCAGCAGTCACTAGCGTGGGTCTTGCAGTTGTCGCGGGCGTGGTTCCCTCCCTCTTTCGTTTTTTTTTTAAAGAAGAAAAAAACAAAAAATTTGGAGAAAGAAGAAATGAGAAGAAAAAGAAAAGAAAAGAAGAGAAGAAAAAAAAAAGGTCGACGGCGGCTGCCGGCGATAGTGTTATGGGGAAGAAGGAAGAAGAAAGAAGAAAAGAAATAATAAAAATAAAATAATTATTTTTTATTGTTTTAATATATTCATATTTTAAAAAATTAAAAAAATGATTTTTTTAATAAAAAAATCAATGCCACGTCAGCAATCCGTTAAATACTAACGGAAAAATGGATGGAGGGACCAAAATGATAGAATCATTGATGGAGCAGTTCATCAGTTTCGAGATGACGAGAACTAGGTAATGTTGAGTTACTGTATTAACTAAATGTATATATGATTATAGATTTGATCCAAGGTTGTTAAGATGTCAAATTCGGTTTCAATCTTCCACTACTTTTTTGTTTTGATTTAGTTGGTTAGTTTGTTTTTAAAATTAGATTCTATTTCCTTATTATACTCCACTATTATAGATTGTATTCTCAATCCAAAAAGTCTAAACTATACATTAGGGGCATTTTTGTCCATTCTAATTATTAATATCATAATAAAAATTACGTTTAGCCATTACTTAATTTCTAAACATAGTTAGCCATTTTTCAAGTCTAGTATTAAATCTTAGCCATTTTTCTTGTTGCCCCTTTAAAGAATCGATTTGGCCCACATACAAGCTGAATGACTTTATTTTGACTCGACCGACATTACAATTTTTCTAGATTTCTTTAAAAAAAATTCATCATTGAGGGAGAATTTGACTTCCATTGAGAGAACTTCAATGACTCTTCCATCGTGGCTAGCTGCTAGTGGTCGATTAGTTGTTTTTTTTATTGGTTGATGGTCTCCATTTTATTTTTAGAACTCAAGGAAGCGTTTTTTTTTTTTTTTTTTTGGGAGAGATAGAATGTAGTAGGATTGGAGTAAATCAGGGTACCTTCGTTAAATCTTTGATTAATTGAGATTAAGATTAGTTTTCTTGATTAATTAGGATTGGAATTAGTTTTCTAGGTTAATTAGGATTGAGATTAGTTTCCTTAGATGATTAATATTAAAATTAGTTTTCTGAGTTAATTAGAAATAATTTGTTTTTCGAATTCATAACTTTTGATTCATAATAAAGAATTGATTCTTAGAGAGAATTCTCCCTTTTATCCGAAGACTACAACTCTAATCAGGATCTCCAAACTATATGTAATCAGATCTCTCTTCTTACACTCCCAAGCCCCCAACAATCCACAAGAAAATCGGTCCATAAAATTTAAGCTGATATTTATTAAATTTAAGTCGCATATAAGTATATAATAAGATCTTCAAACTATCCATATAATTTATATTGGTATTATCCCTTTGAAAGTAAGACTTCTTTAGTAGCAAATTTTCAATATATTTTTGAAACCCATTTTAGAGTCTGGATTGGGTTTTTGAAAACTAAGAAAAGGCAATCCAATAATACAAATATATATTTTTTTTCATGAAATATTAAAAATACTTTACAGAGTAAAAAGAACAAAATTAAGAAACTATTAACCAAGAAGCTTTTATTTTGAAATGAGAACCGAACGAACTCCACAACTCATCTGCCATTAGCTGTTAACACCCGCCCACAGCCCAGCATCGTTAGAGTTCCAAGCAACAAGGCCAAGTTGGTAGCAACCCTGAACCAAAGTTTAAAACAAAAATTCAAGGGATACGACAGAGACGCAAAGCTCAAACTAATGGAAATTAGAGCTGAGCAAAATCCATGAACAAAAAAAGAAAAAGGAAACAAAGAAACTTCATGTATGATCGATTTAGAATGAGAGAAAAAAAGGTTCTTTTTATCTTTACACGAATTATAATGTACAAAGCAAACAAGCAAAAATTACAGAAAGCAACCAACTTCTATGATACACCACAGCCACAGGACACCCACAAAGCTTCTAAGAAATTACATCTCGCCCTGAACGAAAGTTTCATTTCCCATGAAAGAAAAAATAATAATAATAATAATGGGACCATAACAAGGATTCTAAAGAATATATAGAGAAACGGAAAAGAACTGAGCGGGACGGGATACCGCTAACTTCAACCTGCTTGTGGCTCAATATACAAGGGACGGTCAAAACTCACCATCAACTTGTAGCACAAGAGAAGAGAAACTAAATCTAACTCACCGCTAGCAACTTGGTTCTTGAGGACATCTTGTAAGGCCTATCATTTGTGTTGAAAAATCAGAATTTCATCTGCTATTTTGTGTTAAAGATCCAATTGGATATTTCTGTATGAGGCATAGTGCTATATACAGAGAGCATCAGAAGGACCAGGCTGCAGACGACCCATAATTCAACAGAAAAAAATCATCAACTACATCCAAGCAAGAGAACCCCGATCATTTGAAACTTGTGGGCGACCTCTTGTCGGTGTCGGTGGCCGATTAGCATTCAGCTCCTATTCTCAAGAAAACCAATAGAATTAATACAGATAACAATTGACATTAGAGTAAGAGCCATGGAAAAGTAAAGTCACCTGCATCCATGTATCCTCCATATGGCGTTCTGGAGACGTCTCTGGTGATGATATTGCTGGTGGTATGGGATGAATGAGTTTTGGAACAACCACAAGATCTCTACCCAAAACTAAGATTGCTCCAGCATTATTTGCAGTTCCTGTACAGAAGAGCGTATCTTAAGGATATAACAAGTAGGACATGTAAGCAGCATAATTGAGGCGCACATACCACAATAATTGGTAGCTGAGAAAAGTGTAATTAAATGTCCCTGAGCAAAACGTTCAAACCCATCCATTACACATTCGTGAGCACGTACTATCAACTGAAGATCATTATTGTTGCAGAATTCCATGACACGATCAGGCTGCAGCAATAAACGAGATACCCATAAAACAATTTGAACTTCAAAGAAAAACATCCAGAATTCTATGATTGTTAAAACTCAAGGACACAGTTGTACAACCTATAGAACAGACCCTGTTCAAATAACGTCGTCATCCAGAATTCTATAATTGGGGCAAGGCAATCACCAAACTTCGATTTCCAAACTGAGCATAACCAGTTTGAGAGAGAAAACAAACCTCAATACCGGTGCATAAATATCACGCCTTTGCATTCAGTGATGTTAAGAAAAGAACAAAGCTCTCTGCAGACTCCTTCCTAATTTAGCAAATCAATTCATAAATGTTACATTACCAGATACTCATACCATAGAGTAACTGATAGTCATTTTTCCTAACTTAACCAATCATCACTTAATGTACTCTAGTACACAAGAAGACCCCTTAACTAACCAGTGAACAAGTTCCATGCCTTACTCCTAACTTAGCCCAATCTCCAACTTTCATATTTACCGAGATATCCTAAACCTACCATCTAATAAACTTACTAGCTCTCTCCAATGAAATTTTTAATCTTACAAGGATATATTTAATTTATCATCTAATTAGTTACAAAATTATGCACCCTACCCCCATTTTGTGAAGAAGTAAGAAAGATGAGATAAATTGGACAATTGACATGATCCCAGTAACCAAAAATGGGTTGGGCAATCAAATATTCATATCAGAAGGTTCAACTTCAAATAAAGTTATCACTAATATTTCACCAAGACTCTCTACTAATACACTTTTTCTTGAAACTGAGTACAAACATCACCCAGCATTCCTCCCAAACCTAAAAAAGAAGAACCGCTTAGAACTCCCTTTGTTCAAATCCCAAGCACTAAAAGTTCGGGAATTAGAAGTTGTTTAGTGGTGATTGGCTATTCTTTTAGGTAAAGATTTGCTAAGAAATATAAAACTCGGAACTTAGTGTATTGATATGCTTCATCTTTGGTCTCCATTACTACAGTTCAAGAAAGTTCCATTTCCTTTCTTAGAAACAACTAGGAAGAGCTCTTGTAGCTTCGCTCTTAGCCTTTGTGCTGTACCTTTATCATTCTTCATGAAAATCCTATATTTTTATCCTTTAATAATAAAAGTAATAAAAAAACCTCTTAAGGTATTAAATTTCCGTCGACGTTTCCATGTCCATAAGTTTGACATCAATATTTCCACCGTATCATACAAATTTGACAAAATATAGAAAAACAAAAAAATATCACTACCGAAGAAATAAATACAAAAATAAGTTTAATTTATTTAAAAATGGTAAAATATTTATCTATCAATTTAAATATTTTTTTATGAATTTTTTATTTATATAATTTTTCTATAAATTTTCATGGCTATTGACATTTTATCAATATTTTCATCAAAATTTATGTGAAATTGAGACCTGACAAGTTTTTCAAAATCAATATTTAAAACCTTGCTCCTAAGTGAGTTAGGGAGGTAAAAATCTCAGAGATAGATTGGAAACATATCGATCACTTCATTTGCACCTCAAGGCTAAAAAGCAGGTTTCTGAATACACCAAGGGGGTTCTTCCAAATGAAAACAGTTCCAGATTCTTTCAGAAATTGAGTTGCTCAAGTTCTATCCTATTGTAAGGATAATTGGGCAACAAAAGAGGTCTCTCTTCCTCAATTAAAAATTGAAGACAAAGGAGGTAGGAAGGATACTTCGCTTCCTTCCATAGAAGATTCTGTAGAGTATATAAATTATGGGTATACTTGAAAAGTTCCCTGCAGCAAAATCTATACACAAGAAAACCCAGTAATAGCAATGATAGGGGAAGGTAAATGGTTTATATCACTTGCAATCTTGAACAACCAAAACCACCACTTCTTCAGAAGAAACTGAAAGATAAGAAAACTGGACTCTCACGGGGAGACTGCAATTGTTGTTCCAAGGTAGCATTTCCGGAGAATTTGTATAGATTTTCTTTTAAAAGAAGGAAAGGATTTGTATAGAATTCTGCTAATGGTTCAAGAATGTATAGTCCTAAATGCTCCATAATCCCTTGCGACAAAGCACAAAAGTTGGGCACTTTGGAAGAAGTCAACATCCTTTTCCTCCAATATCTGAAAAATGCAGTTAGAGATATAGTAGAGAAGTGCTTCCATGGATGGATAAAATTAGAGATCGCTCTCCAAACTTGCAGAATTGAGGGTTTTTTTCCTTTTTATTTGGTACCACCGCTAATTTCTTGAGTGGAAAGAAAAATCCCAGGAATTTGATCGGGAGCATGAAGATAGACAGTTACAGTGAAGAGCATTTTGACAGGCTTCCCTCCTGCGAAGATTTGCAACCTTCGAGGAAGGAGAATAGTCATGCAAATTGTCCCATCACGATTGTCAATGGCTGCATGCCAAACTGCACACCAGTCCATTCACTTGTCTGTCAAATCCCTACAAGATCTTTATCCAGAGGTCCATGTGGTTTATTTAGAGGACAAATAACTTGAAACTTTTCCGGGAAAAAAAATTAGAATGGCCCAAAATGCGTCAGAAAGACTGAAAATGTAGTTGACATTCACACAGAAGAGAAAATGCTGAAAAGGACAGAAAAAGAATGCAAAATTGGATTATAATCATTGTCATCCTCATGCCTATGTTTTTTATCAATTCAAAACCGAATTCAACCTAAAACATGGGGACAATTGACACAAGTCAAACCAATGTTTTTTGGGAATAAGTAAAACAAACGTCTCTTTTGGGGAGGAGATGGAGAGCAAGAAGACAACACCAAGAAGAGCATACTGAAGTGAGTTACAACTCCAAACCTTCACATAAGATGTTTTCATGTCTTAGACTAGAGAAAGAACAGTTGAAACTTGTAAGCTAGTCTCAAATATATGTGATTTCTGTTTCTATCAAATCCAATTTGCAGTGGTGCACCCTAGTGTAAGGATGACAAGCACAAAGCAAGAAATGGTCCCAACTTTAAAAATAAAAGCAATTATTGTCCTTGCCTCTACATGAATTACTTTTCAGTGTTTCAGAATTAACACCCACAAAGTATACAAGTTTGGCTTTATTATGGACTTTATGAGCAATAGAGTTTTCAAATAGAGAGCACCTTGGAAAGAGTCCCCATCCCTACCATTTAGAAAAATAAATAGAAAAAAAAAAAGGGAGGAAATATACACTACTCACCCCAAAAGTAACTAAACCAGGACCTCTAGCATTTGGTCGCAACCCTTCGACACTGTCATTTTCTGTGGGGTCAGACCTAAAGAAAATAAAAAATATGAATATTAAAATACTGGTTATAAACATGCTATCAGGAAAAAGTAAAGGTTAAAATATCATTTTGGTCCCTATACTTTGGGTCGCATAACCATTTTAGTCCATGTACTTTCAAATATCCAAGTTCAATCCCTACTTTCAATAAATTTTAAAATTAGTCCTTATTGTTAGTTCGAAGTTATTTTTTTTTTTTTTTCTCTTTAAAGGTTAACAATAAACTAATAGTAAGGGACTAATTTTGAGATTTATTGAAAGTAAGGACTAAATTTGGACATTTGAAACTACAAGGACTAAAATAAAACGAGTCCTACAGTATAGGGACCAAAATGATATTTTAACCACAAGTAAAAGGAGACCATCAAGGATGTGAACCGACCACAACAAATCCATTAGCACTATTGAGCCTGCTTCCATAGTTATAGGGCGCTGAAGACTCTCAATCTGCTCCACATGGTTAATCGACCGACCAATACCACCATGCATGCAAATAATTTTTTTTTCAATCAAGGCTGCCAAAGGGAGCCAATTAAACAAACGATTTATCCGATGCCATGTCCAAATTCCATCTCTTTCCCCCTGGTCATTGAGTTGCAAGGTTAAGTTGTAATGAACTAACACAAAATACAGCCATGAGATACAACTATTTTATACCATTCGTTCAATGCACTCAATCCGAAAGCCAAAAAGGGCATTAATATCTGCTGCTTCATGGTTCCCACGAATCAAATGCACATTATTTGGATACTCAACCTGCAAAATTTATAAGAAAAGTAGACCGACCCAAAATAAAAAGCTAAGTATTGCACTAGTGACAATTGAATTATAACAAACACAAATATACTATGCCAAAAAGCACCTTTAAAGCTAGCAGAAGAGAGATAGTTTCCAGGCTGTGCTGGCCTCGATCAACGTAATCTCCCAAGAATAGATAATCGATGTACCTAATAAAGAGTGATGCAATATTAGAATAGTTGATCGAGCACAATAAGAAAAAGAATGATTAATGCACCCACTCCAAAGTATTTCCATTGGAAATGATTAACCATCCCAGGCTAACCTAACAGTTATCCAACGCCATGCCAGGAAACCTTAATACTCAAGAATGAAAAATTGTATAAATAAGCAATTAAAGCCAGATAGCCTTTCATGCATTATTCTTACCAATTTTTTTTTTAATGAAAAAACAAGCTTTCATTGAGAAAAAAATGAAAGAATACAAGGGCATCCAAAAAAAACCAAGCCCCAAAAAAGAAACCCAACTACAGGAAGGGTTTCCAGTCAATCAAAATAAGACCTAACGTATAATTACAAAAAGCCTTAGAAACCGAGGCCCATAACGAAACAGATAGTCTAATATTAGCCCAAACCTCACTAGGATGTCTCTCCGCCCCTCTAAAAGTTCTATTATTCCTCTCCCCCCATAAATCCCATAAAATAGCGCAAACGCCAGCAAGCCATAAGAACCCCCAAAATGGCGATGGAGAAGAAACTCCTCGATCACCTCCCTACAACAATGGTGGCCAGCGAACTGGAACTCGAACACCTCAAAGAAACGGCTCCAGACTGAGCGAGCAAAATCACAACCCCAAGATCTTCCTCCGCCTTCCGACAAAGAATGCAACAAAAAAGGCCAACCATATGGTTCATTACTCTCGATAGCCTGTCAAGAGTGTTAACACGACCCAGAATGACTTGCCAAGCGAAGAACCGAACTTTCTTTGGGACTTTAACCTTCCATAGACAAGAAAAAACAGACTTTCTAACCAGGGAGGGATTAATCAAAAATTGAAAGAACGAACTACAAGAAAAGCCCCCAGAGGGGTTGAGACTCCAAAAACGAACATCCCTCCTACCCGGACTACGACTAACCCCCTCTAACAAAGAAGGAAGGGTAATGATGTCCATGGTTTCTCTATCAGTAACGAACGACTAAAACCCAAGGAAAAAGAAGTGGGGCTCTCCACAGAGCCAAGGATTTCAACCACTGTGCGATTTTTCATTGAGGATAAATGATATAAGCGAGGGAACAATGAGTAGAGGGAACGATCCCCCACCCACAAATCCTCCCAAAAATAAGTGTCCTTCTCATCCCCTATGGTGCACTGGACTAAGGAAGAAAAAGAGGGGAGCTCCAAGAAAATGTCTTTCCAATAATTCCTGAAGGTGCCTATTCTTACCAAATGTTGATTACCTAGCATAGCCACCTATCACTTGTGAGCTGGCCCAATAAGCAAACCTTGTTTTATTTTTTACTCATTTTTTCTCTATATATATACTCTGATTTTCTTTGGGTATCGTAGTCTCTACCAACTTTTTTTCTGTCAAAATATTTCCTTACAAGATTTGTTACTTTATTTTAGAAGAAATAATTGAAAAGTCAAAAACTACAAATGGCTTCAAATTTTGATCCCATCACTTTCCTTTAGAGATATTTTACTGCAAGTCTTATTTCCTTTTAAGGATCAGTAGGCAACCCTATATTAGGGCAGTCAACGGTTACCAATTTTTACAATATATTTTCACACATGATATTAGAGCCAAGGTCAAACCCAAGAGAATTTATGTTTCTGGCGTGTTTTGATCAGATCGGTGTTATCTGATTGAATTTATATGATCAGGAACCAAAACGGCCAAGAACCCAAATTCTACCAACTGTAAAAGTCAGCCCTCTGGATATCTCAATTTCTTATGATGCTACTCTAACCACTACCTCACGCAAACTCAATGACAAGAATTATCTCTTTGGGCAAAATCAATCAATCAGTATGATGTTCATATGCGGAAAAGGAAGGAAAATTATTCATTGGGCACAACTCCAACTCATACAACAACTTATCAGAACTGTAAAATCTGGAACGAAAATAACAATATGGTCTAGTCATGGTTCATTAATTCAATAAACCACCAAAATAAGAGAGTTCTCTTCTACACTCAATGACTAAAGGAATAAGGGGAATTTTCTCAAAAATACTTCAGAATCACTTGAAATCAAAGGGGCACTCTATGAACTAAGACGAGTTGAGTTATATGTCACCAAATACTTGTTGTTAGCATAGCAACAATTAGTTTTTTATGAGAATCACAACTACGCTGCACTTCTAATGCCACTAAATACAAGAAAATTGCAGAAAGGAAGAGAGTTTCCAAATTCCTATTGAGCCTCAAAAAATTATTTAAAGAAAAAAAATGAGAAAGCCTCAATAAAGAGTTAGCCTTAGAAATAGGGAAGAGTTTCAGCCATTAAGCCTCTACCTGATAAGCGAAGCATTTGTTGAAGTTCATAGATTAGAGTAGAAAAAAACTAAGGATAATAACCCAGATTCCAAGTCCATCAAAGAACTCTGCCCTTGTTACCTGAAACCAAGACTATGAAAATGTTCGACTCAAATCTAGCCTTATAGATACCCCCCTGTTAATGGTCATTTCACTCAGGCTAGCTATTGAGATCCCCTCTCTCTTACTCTAATTGACAGATTCTTGTTCACTGACTGTGCCAACAAAAGTTCTCCAAAGCATCTGTCCGAAGAATTGAGAGTAATACATCCGATCATTACCCCATCATGTTCACCTTCGGAGAGGAAAAATGGGGCCCGATCCCTTCCAAACTTGCTAATATGTGGCTTCAGCACAAGGCTTTCGATTCCATGGTTGGTGAATGGTGGATCAGAAACCCTCAACAAGGTTGGCCTGGCCATGGGTTTATGCAAAAGCTAAAGGGTTTAAAATTGATTATTAAGGCATGGAACAAAGATATCTTTGGTGGCAATTGCTCCCAAGTTCAACATCTGACTAAGGAGCTTCAAAACATCGACTCTTGGGAAGAAAGTGGAACCATGTACAGTGCACACATTCAGCATAGATCCCTTGTTAAATCCCAGCTCCTTTCTTTAGCAGCAAAACAAGAAATCCTTTGGGGACAGCAATGCAAGTTGAAATGGCTTTGTGAAGGAGATGAACATACTAAGTTCTTCCACTGTTTATTGGCTGCCAAAAGAAGAATAAGCAACATTGTTGAAGTTATATCCAATGCTGAGTCACAGACAGAGATTGAGGGAGAATTCCTTAAGTTCTATCAGCACCTCTTTTCAAAAGACAAGGGCAAACATTACCTTCTTCCATCTCTTCAATGGGACCCTATTTCCCAAGATCAGAAGCTTGCCCTTGAACTCCCCTTCACGGAAGAAGAGATCCTCCATCAGGTTAATAATTTGGCCACCAACAAATCACCCGATCCCAATGGATTAACGGCTGAATTGTTCAAAAAATCATGGAACACCCTCAAAGAAGACATGAAGGGAGTGTTCAATATTTTTTAGAGAATGTCATCATTAATGCTAGCCTCAACAAGACCTTCATTTGCCTTACCCCCAAGAAGCTAGATGCTAGAACAGTGGATGATTTTAGACCAATTAACCTCACAACAAGCCTCTACAAGATTATTGCGAGAATTCTCTTGGAACGATTGAAGAAAGTTCTTCCACATGCTGTCACCTAATCACAATCTGCCTTTGTCGCTGGCCGTCAAATCCTCAATGCTTCACTTATGGCTAATGAACTCATTGATGAGTAAGAGTGAGAGAGAAACAGGGGAAAAAATAGGGGAGTGGTCATTGAAGTCAACATTGAAAAAGCTTTGACAAGGTGAATAGGGAATTTCTTGATCAAATTCTTCATACCAAGGGCTTTGGATCTTGATGGAGAATATGGATTCATGGTTGCATTTTATCTGCTAATTTCTCCACTATTATTAATGGCTGAACAAGTGGCTGATTCTAGCTGTGATGGTTCTTCGTCAAGGTTATCATTTGTCACCCTTTCTTTTTATCCTAGTTGTGGACTGCCTTAGTAGAATGTTAACACACCCGGCATCAATGGGTTAGTTAAAGTGTTTAGCTTGAGTCAAGAGTCTATACACATTGGCTACTTACAATTCACCGATTATACTATTTTTTCTCCTCAAACAAATGATGTGATTTGGACCATCCATTCCCCACCATCAAAACCTTGGAGGATTCATTGGTATAAAACATTTATCACCAATCCTTCCACAATTGCATCCTTTGCAACAATCTAAAGGTGCAAAGTTGGGAATTGGCCGAGGACCTATCCGGGCCTCCCATTGAATGTCAATCAAAAGAGCATCTCTTTTTGGGCCCGAGTTATTGAGAAAGTAGAAAAAAGGCTTCAAGGTTTGGGGTAGCAATCATCTCTCAAAGGGTGGCAGATTTACCTTGATTCAAGCTACACTCGCAAACTTAGATACCTACTACCAAAAAAGGAGATGCTATTTTGGAGGGACTTTTTCAACCTTTTTTGTGGAAAGGTGGTATGGACATATCGGGCTATGATCTCCTAAAGTGGACTATCATTAAGAAGCCTATTGAAGGACTTGGGATTATCAACGTCCAACTAAAAAACCAAGCTGTCCTTGCTAAATGGGTTTGGCGTTTCCACAACAAAAGAGATGCCCTTTGGAGGAAGGTCATCAAAACAAAATATGGCTCCACACTTATGGATCTCAAACTGGGAAAGAAATTGATTCATTCATCACACGGCCCTAGGAGGTTCATCATAAGGCAGCAAAATCTCATTTATAGTAGAATTCGCTGTGCAGTGAATAATCTCGATTATAAAGATTTTGTGGCTTGCTTTAAACAGGGTTTTCCTTTGGCTTCTTTGGGGCAAGACTTAAGAGGAATGGAAGAATTTTTCAGAACTCTTTCACTACCTTTGATAGTTTTATGGACTTGATCAGAGGTAGAGAAAGAGTCCTGAAAAATTCTTCCATTCCTCTAGCCCCAACGAAGCCAAAGGAAAACCTTTTCTCAACCTTTGATAATTTTATGGATTTGATTCTCTTTCATGCTATGTACTGGTGTCAATGTAAAAAATCTTTTTCTGATTATAGTCTTTCTTCGTTGATTTCGAGTTTGAGAGTTTTCTTGTAATTCACCTTTAGGTGTTAAGAGTTCTTACTCCGTTATTTTCATTCATCAATGAAATTTGTTTCTCTACTCTAAAAGATTATAGTCTTTCCTTTTCAGAAGATTGCTTAAAGATGAGGAGATTATTGATTTTCAGTTACCGTTGGCTAGTGTTTCTACAACTAAGATTGGGTTGTTAAGTGACTCAAGGAAGTGGGCTCTTGAATCTTCGGGCTTGTGTTCAATAAAATCGTTATCCAGGTATCTTGTCTTCTCCTATGGATAAAGATTTATTTTGTGCTTTTTTTTTTTTTTTTTAATAGAAACATAATTTCATTGATAAATGAAATAAGGATACACACCTAAAGGTGGATTACAAGAAATTATTCCAAGTAGCAATCAAAGAAGAAAGACTATAAGAAGCAAAGGGGTGTTGACATTTACACCAATACAACGCATAGAAAAGAACCTTTTCAAAAAAAGAATCAAAGGTTGAGGATACATCCCTAAAAATTCTTCCATTTATTTCGTTCCAAAGAAACCAAAAGAAGACTCTATTAAAAGCCAGCCATAAAATCCTCTTTGTTCCTTGAAAAGGATGACCAACAAAAATAGACGCCAGAAAGTCATGAATGTTATTCGACATCGGTAAATGCCAAGAGAGTTAATGTTTTAATTTGGATTATGCTTAACGGTTCCTTAAATTTTTCAGAGGTTACTTCAATGTAAACTTCCCTCATATTGCATTTCTCCATCAGTTTGTTCGTTTTGTTGGGCAGCAGAGGATTCTCTTCAACACATTTTCATATTCTCGACTGGCTTGGAAAAGTTTGTTTTCAGTTTTCAACCTTCATTGGGTGTTTTTGGAGAATGTGTTGCAGTTGCTTATCGAGCCTCCATTGTCGGCCAAATCCATAATTTGATGGTGTAATGCAGTGAAAGCCATTTTGTCTGAGTTTTGGCTTGAAAGAAATCAGAGGATCTTTCAAAACAAGCATCTCTCCCCTTTTGATCGCCTTGAATCGGCTTGTCTTAAGGCTTCTTCAAAAATACTATGCTGATTATTCTATTCAGGATCTATGTTTAAACTGGGATGCTTTTATTTTCTCCTTATAGTTTTTTTTTTTTTTCTTTATGTTGTTTTTAATTTTCTTCTATCTCATATGGAGTTTGTAATTTTGATCCTTTGCCTCTTTTTATTATATCAATGAAAAGCTTTGTTCCTTGTTAAAACAAATTATAGCCTTTCCTCTGTTTTGTCCCATTGGAATACCAGTAATTCTTTGGGCTTGGGTCTCCTGTTCCCCATCTTTTGTAATTTCATTTTAGTGATGAAAGGATGGTTTCTTCAAAAATAATAATAATAATAAATAAATAAAAATAAAATCTATTTCCTGCTCCCCCAGTTACAAAATACCTTTTATGTAACTGAGTAACCTAATTAACCGAAGCACTGCAGTAAAAACACAACCTGCACACAGAGAAAGCAACCTTCTCGTGCAGCACAAGACCATTCTGCCCTTAATCATTATCCCTAAGCTCTCACATTTCTCTTTCTTCTAACATAAACCAGGGGCATATTAATATCATGTCATAAAAAATGAATATTCTCAGCCTCGGAGAAGTGTTGGTTTTTTTGGATAAGAGAAAAGGTGTTTGTGATCTCCAGGGAATAATAATACTACGAAGTAAATATAAGCCAATAACTTACGCAATGTCTCCTGCTGTAGAAGGTGCACCATACTCATCAAAAAGGCGCATAAGATCCCCAAACTGACCATGTAGATCACCAAATATCTTTATTGGAGCCTTGAGCTCTAGAACACTTGGTTCTGATGAAAATATCTTCTCAGCACTCTCACAAAGGTCAGCTATTTCATTAGAATCTAAAAAGAATTGCCGACGAACAGGAGGCTTCCATCCACGAGGTTTTAAGAGATGGGCAATGACCTGATAAAATTTGGGGGAAAGGGGAAAAGAACTACATAAGAAAAATAAAAATTAAAAAAAAAAAAGGAAAAAACTTTATAATCAAACAAAATAATATTTTTCTCAGGGAAAAAGGTGACATGGAAACCAGCCATATTTTGAATGTTGAATGTCATCTCACTGTAGTAACTAAAAACAATCGTTGAAGAATATCCACAAGCAAATTAGATCAATTAAAAGAAAAAAGAAATAAAAGAACAGGCTTCAACATCATGTTAAAATATTAAAATGTTAAAAAATGAGAAACTCTATGAAAACAATATTGCTGCACCAGCATCATCCTCAAATACAAAGATAAAGTAAAATAAAAATATATATATCCCATAAGATTAAAGTAGTACTTTTTTTGAAACAGACACAATCCTAAAGGAAGTCAGAAATCAACTTTAAAGGAGGTAACGACTACAGAAGTCAAGTTTTTGTAGGATCGTATGTCTGCAAGTAGGAAAGCACAAATTATGAAGTTGGCGCAATGCCAAAATCAATATTGTACAGTATGAACAGTAAATGGCTGAAGCAGAAAAGGGAAATAACTGAAGAAGATCATCTAATACAAACAACACTTGCTGTTCCAACGATTAAACAATCTATGAACAGATACATCAATACAATTGGATAGCTAATCTACTTTATCAGTCATGATTCCAGCCTCTTGATGAGACTAATATTGCCATTCTTTTCTCTATATATATAGCCCAGAGAATATTCTGGATCAAATGTCAGTCAAAATATTAGGAGCTCCAATCTGGTCATATTTGCAATTCACCTAAGTTTAACTAATTACATAGTTTTAATATACTTAATAGTTAATACCTTTTTTGGAATACTGTTAATGGACATCTGTCGATCTAGGAGCTTCCTTGCAGCAGTTGCACTCTCTGGGGTTCCATAGCTCACACGACGACCTTCATTTTCAAACTGATCAATTGAAAGTTGCCTAACCATACCACCTAAAGCCCCACTAGTTTCAGCGGCTACAACCACCTGAAACATATGGGACAAAACATCAGTCATCCAGTTTGATCTAACAGAGGTTCAGTTGCGTAGTAATTGAGATCACATTCAAAATGGTAACCGAATCAAAGACTGACAGCTCTATGATGCAATCGAACTCCAGATGGAGCAATGTTATTCAATGCATCTGAGTCCGGCTTTATCAAGCTAGATATTTGTGTCCCACTAGGAGTGGCCTCTGCTCCTCGATCTCTGTCAGGTAGTTCAACTTCTCCATTGTCTTGTTCTTGTCGGGCCTTGGCTGCAGCCAATGTTGCACTTATAGCCTCAGCTTCTGCAGCTGATGCTTCAACCAAATATTCAACACCTTTGTTCAATCTCCTGAAGAGCGAGCAGATGCATTGGTCAAGCATGTAGCAAGCAACAACTAAGTATTGAAACAAAAATCAGATCAGGAAATTTTTGCTTTACCGAGGGCTCTGTAGCATAGCATTTTCAGTGCTTATATCAGTATACACGTCACCGTTTACAGGAGGAGCTACAGGGTTTCCCAGCACTACAGCACCATCAGGAGCAACAACATGAATGGCCTGTCTACTCCTTTCATCGCTAAATCCATATTTTCCTGCCAGCCGCCCAGACGGAATGCCAGATGCAGCTGCTGCAGCTGCAGCATGTGAAGCTGCACTTGTGGTTTCAGCAGCTGCTAGATCTTCAGCAACAAGAAGGTCATCAAGCAACACCCCTAGACAATAATAGAACATGTTATTATATTGCAACCTCGTGAAACAAGATGCGAGATGCCTAGAAAAATCAAGTGATCCAAAGTTTTGACATCAGAAACCAATAGAGCGTCCATAACAAACTTCGATTAGCCAAGGGGTCAAGGCAATATTAGTAATTAAAAGCATGATTCAACTCTTAATCTACATTTACAATGCGATAACAGCTTGAGCATGCAACCATAGGCAACCAATGCATTGAACAAGCATGATCATGACACACATGAAACCTAAATTCTACATACTAGCACTATCTGGAAATTGCTTCAATCTATAATCCATAACATTAACAAACTTGCACTTTCCATGATAAAATCATAAGACTTGGTTAAAACACACTTGCACTACCTATGAAGTTCTAAGTAAAATCTACACACAACGTTACAACTACAAAGAGATCAGTGTAAGCAAAAGAATGTAAATTTTCTTATAAATACACTGATATTAAGTTGAAATGAAAAATAGCATAATTGGAATTTTCTCTTATTGATTTCCCAGTATCATGTCAAAACATATTGTCCAAACTAAACAATATAAGGTAGCACAAGTTGTAGAAGAAATGAAGTTATCACTTGTCATCACAGAAAAATTAAAAATGGACATCTCAAAGCCTGAAATGCAAATGCTTGCATCACTTACCACCCCGCAAACCACCATATATAAAGATTAAGTCACCCACAGCAGCAGCTGCATGCCTACAACGCCTTGTTAACTCAACTGCAGCATCCCCACCTGCAGCATCCGCACTGTATCTTCCTGTCCTAGGACTCGTTACAACTGATTTTGTATCACACCAGATGCCTGCTGCTGTATCCAACACTGAATACAGTAGAAATACAGTGAAATTATTATTGTTTAGCTTAAGAAATCTCGGGATAAATTTTTTTAGGATAAAACCAACTTTCATTGAGAAAAATGAAAGAATACAAGGGCATCCAAAAAACAAGCCTACAAAAAAGGCCTCCTTTAATGGAAGGGACATCAATCAAGAATAATAGTGCCTAGGGAATAATTACAAAAATACTTAGAAACCGATCCCCAAAGAGAAACATAGAATCTAATAAGGGCCCAAACATCATATGGGACCCTTTCAAGACCACAAAACACTCTATTATTTCTCTCACCCCATAGGGTCCACAATAAAGCGCACACCCCCACTAGCCATAAAACCAAAAAATAAATCCATAGTGGCCATATTTCCAATGAGAGTAAAACCATTTAGTATAATTTAATATGTAGCTATCTTCAAGAATTTCACATAAACTACACCACGGATATAAATCACGTTGATGTTGAACATCTGCAGTAGAATAGTGCCAACCAATTTTAAAGAAAAAAACTGTTGCTGAAGCTTCTGATGATTTTATGGCAAAGCATATCAGAAACAACTTTTGAATTGTTCATCTGATTAATGCATAAACTGTCCGTAAAATTCCTTTTCAGCCAAGGGGATGTTTTTCCCCTTACGGTCTGTTGTACTTTCTATTCCTCTAAAGAAAGTAATGTCTTAAATTTTTTTCAAAAAAAATGAAGATAAAACTTGTAGCTGAAGTGACAATATCAACAAACTAAGCAGCAAATACAATGTAGATACCACACTAATTTGGATTTGTTCCAATTGTGAGTTAAATGCAAAGATTTCAGGCATTGTACGGAGATACAATGAGAGGATGCCTTGGCTTTTCCAATTGTTCAATATTATTATCAACAAATGCCGAAGAGCTATAGGCCCTTAGACATGGCAATCCTTTGTTAATTATTATCGAACTTGATTGCCACATTCACTGTAATGTAATACAGGATATTTTTTCGATAGACTGGAAATTTGGCACGTTGAATGAGTGTTCTGAACCTTATAGGGGATTGGTTTGATCAAGAGACATTCGGTAATAATGGATAACATGTTTTACAAATCCATTCCTTTTGGAATAGAACCAGACATATAGTGTCCCGAATTTTGTAAATTGTAATTTTCCACAAAGCACAAACCAATTCCAGTAGTTAGGTGGAATAATTCACCAACATCATTTTCAACAAAAAAGAATAACAATAACGAAATTGTAAAGGACACTGCCCAAAGAAGATTAAATTCTTCCTATGGGAACTCTCCCACAAAACCATCAATACGCAAGAAAAATTACAAAGGAGGATGCCCTACATGGACCTTTCCCCACAATGGTGTGCAATCTGCAAGCAGAATACAGAAACACAAAAACACCTTTTCCTCTTTTATGACTTTGCTGTAAGCTTTTGGAATATTATCCTTTCTACATTTGGATGGCAGACGGCCCTACGTAATGACCCAAAGGTGCTTCTCAACCACACTCCAGACACCCCTTCAAAAAGGAAAAGAAGACTGTGGGAGAATTTTATTAGAGCTTTTTGCTGGAATGTGGGGCAAGAAAGAAATAGAAGAATCTTTCAAGATGAGGAATACTCTTTTTATAGATTTTTTGATGTTGTAGTCAATGTGGTTGTGTCTTGGAGTAAATGATCTCCCCTTTCCCATCACTATAGCTTTTCTACACTCCTTTCTAATTGGAGAGGCCTTTGGTAAATCTGAATCTCAGGGTTCTCCCTTCTACTATATTTTGTAGTTTCATACTATCAATGAACTTGTTTCTTATCCAAAGAAAAAATAATGAAATTGTAACCTCCTATGCCTAAGATTTGGATCAAGATTTGGTGCTCAACAGTTTATTAGGCCCCCAATCATGAATACCTACACTAGAAGGGGTAATATGGAAATGGCCAGAAGACAAGTAACGGGGGTCTGTTAGTACAGTTGTTAGGATAGCAATAGTACATTAATTTTTTTTTTGAGAAGGGAAACAAATAGCAATAGTACATTAATACGTTGGTTTGGCATGCTTTGTATTTTGAATAGAACAGTAGCTCTAGGGGTAGAGAGATTACCAGCACTCTCGAAATTATTGGGAAGTTATCTTGTGTTCTTATATTGTAATTGTAGGTATTTGCAACACAATCGTTTCGTAAAAAGGTATTCTTACACAGTCCTGACACTTCCTTACATTCATTGCAGCTTGAATACACTACTATAACATCCCAAATTACTTTCAAGATTAAAGACTACCCACGAACTAATACCAATCTTTGCAGCAGAATTTGTTCTCACTCACACACTTTCTAAGAAAAATTTTCATGAGGTCACCCAACGTATGAAAAGGGACTCAATCAGAAGGGAACAAACACTTCTAGTCAAAAATACATTTTGATGTAATCATAGATTTATTACTACTTCACAAGGGTAAGGAGAACTAGCAATAACCTTAAAATAAACACGATCGAACAAAGTTTTAGGAGTTCAATGGATTTCAAAAGAACAAGGCGCCGGGTCATGATAGGTTTTCAATGGCTTTTTTCAAAGATAATTGGAAGGGTATCAAGGAGGACCTTTGGAGAGTCTTCAGTGAGTTCTATGAGAAAGACGTCCTGGATAGCTCTTTGAATGAAACATTTTGTTTGCCTTATTCATACGAATGAAACGCCTATGAAGGTTAAGAGGCCTATCAGTCTTGTGACTAATGTGTATAAGATCATTGCCAAGGTGTTGGTGGATAGACTTAGAAAGGTTCTCCTCACAACAATTTCAAATTCCCAAGGGGCTTTTTAAGCTAGAAGACAACTTTTGGATGAAGTCCTCATTGCCAATGAAGGCCATAGAGGATTATAGAGCCCATAAGCAGGGGGGGGGGGTTATTTTAAGATTGAATTCAAGAAGGCCTATGATCACGTGGATTGGGATTTGTTCAATAAGATCATAGCGAAAAAGGGCTTTAAGTTTAAGTGGAGATCATGGATTTGGAGTTGCATTAGGACAGTTAAATACTCCATCCTCATCAATGGTAAACTTAGGGGAAAGATTTGCACTTCAAGAGGTCTCAAGGAAAGTAAACCTCTCTCTCCCATTTTTTTCCTTTTGGTTGTGAACATTCTTAGCAGAATTACTTCAAAACGGGTGGAGGGCAACATTCTTGGAGGCTTTCAAGTTGGAAAGGATAAAGTGCCCTTGTTACCTCTCTAGTTTGCCGACGATATGATTTTTTTTTATTATTTTTTTTTTTTTGTTCAAAAAAAGAGGATTCTTTCTTAATCTAAATCATTTTTTTTCATTTTTTAGGCTATTTTGAGTCTTAGGATGAACAGAGGCAAACATCAGGTTCTACTTCTAAATTGTAACCCTCTGAATTGGGTAGATGGGCGACCTTTGTGGGATGTGAGGTTGGTGTCTTTCCTTCATCCTATTTAGGTCTTCCCCTTGGTCATAACCTTAGGAACCTTTAGTTTTGGGGACCCTATCATTGGTAAGATTTGAAAAAGGCTCACATCTTGGAGGAAGAGTTGTTTCTCCAAAGGTGGGAGACTTATCCTTATTCAGTTAGTTCTAACTTCTGAGCGACATCCTAACCTATTTTATGTCCCTGTTTGGAGTCCTTAGTATAGTTCGTAAGGTTTTGTGAGACCTCCAATTGTGCACACAGATACAAGGAAGGGCAAAAAGGGAAAGAAGTAAAAAACGGTTAGTGTGGGGACCAAAAAGGATTATGCCTCTGTGGTACGATCAATGCACGAGGGGTTTTTGCGGGGGTTTGAGGGAAAGAGTCGGGTGTGGATGCTTTTGGCCATTGAGGTCTAGAAGGAGAGATTCCAACTCTCTCAAATAGTTGATTGTTAGAGGAGATTGTAATCATGTTTTTCCTTAATCATTTAATCAAATCGATCAAATTACCCACTGTTCATTGAAAAACTCTCAATAGAACCTATAAAGCACGGACACCTCTAAAATGACGAAGTGTAAGTGTCGAACACGTGTCCGACACCCCACATGGCGTGACTTATATATTTTTTATTTTTTTATTTTCCGACACAGCGCCGACACGGCTCCAACACGTTTTAGAAAAAAAATGGGCATTTTTTAAAATTTAATCACTGTTTAAATTAGACCCACTCATAGATTGTCCAAGCCCACTCAATCACAACCCTAACCCACGATAAAAAAAACTCTTACCGTTTAAAAAAGAGCCCTTTTGTTTTTTTCTAATTTTTAATCTGCCCTGGGTCAGTTTTAACTTTTAAGTCTTCTCATCTTCTTCCCCACGCCTGTCTTCCACACGATTTCTTCTCCATCTCTCCAGCATTCTATGAGTTGAGAGTGACTCCAAGATAGAAGCAGCCAAGTCTCGACCTCCACAAGAATGAGAAAAATATGTAGAAGGCTTGTTTGATTCTATTTTGTATTTCTTTTGTGTAACACTTATTTGGAGCTTTGATATTGTTGATTTTGTATTTCTTTTATGTAAAACTTATTGGATCTTGGATATTGTTGATGATGTTGTTGTTGGTTAATCTCTTGTTTTTTAATGAATTGTATGGATGTTGTTTACTTGTTTTAATACTTAAATATAGAGGAAATTTACATTAAAAGTATTAGATATTCATAATATGTCAAAATATGCACACATATGTGTTTTTTTAAAAAAAAAAATTAACGTGTCCCCAACGTGTCGTGTCCTACTTTTTTGGAAATTGACGTGTCGTCGTGTCCATGTCGTCGTGTCCATGTTGCGTGTCAATGTCTGTGCTTCTTAGAATAGAACAATGTTGGTGTGTTTTTTGTGTGATTTACAGGTTTATCTATGTTAAATACATAACAGATTTTTGAGAAGTTGATGAGGAATTTATTATGGGAAGAGATTGACGAGGGGAAAGGTTCTCATCTTGTGAGATGGGGAGTGGTGTGGGTTCTCATCTTGTGAGACAGGAGGTGGTGTCGGGGGGGATTAAGCGTAGGTAACGTGAGGGTGAGAAACCAGGCCTTACTGGCTAAAGACGATTCCATCATGAATTTAACACCTTATGGCACAAGGTCATTCATCATTGTAAGCAAATATTGTCCTCACCCTTTTGATTGGACCATTGGTGGGGGTTAAAGGAACTCAACTGATCTTCCTTTTCTTCCCATTTTGTTCGAAGTGTGGTGGGAGATGGAAGGGATACTTACTTTTGGGAGGATAAGTGGTTGGGGGATAGACCCCTTTGCTCCTTGTTTCTGTCCCCCTCTACTCCTTGTTTCCCTGTTCATATTAATTGTTCTCTTTGAAAAATCATTCAGTGACTTTGATTCCTTCTCATCTCATTTTGAGAATGTGTTTTCTCCTTCCTTAGGGGTCCGTCGTTCGTTGACAAATGGGGAAATGATGAATGTTTTGGCTTTGTTATATTTGCTTGGCTTCTCTTGCTTTAACCCGAGTAGGGAGGATGTTCATCGTTGGAGTCCATGTCCGTCCAAAAACTTTTCCTATTGTTCTTCCTTTCGGTGTTTGGTCAATTCCTCCACATCATGTGGTTCTATTTTTTCCTCTATTGAGGAGGGTGAAAATTACCAAGAAGTTAGGTTGTTCATGTGTCAGATTATGCACGGAGGAGTTAACACCTTGGATCGATGACAAGGCCTTTTTGTTCTTATTTACTTGATTGGAACCCCTCTTTGTAGTTTGACTCTCTTTTGTGGGCTTTATTTTTGTACGTATGTGTATTCTTTTTTTTTTCCCCTCAATGAAAGTGGTTATTCATTAAAAAAAAATGATTCTACCAAACATCCTAACCTTTTACAAAAGAGGAAGACTTTAACGTCCCAAGCCCCACATTTAACCCCAGATTTGAAGATTTGAATTCAACACCTAATAGCCCTCACATTTCCTAGGTTTTTGGTGACTTGAATACACCTTTGTAACATCCCAAACTACTTCCATAGTAGGAGACTGCCTACAAACTAAAACAAGTCCTTTTAGCATGCTTTTTGCCCACTTGCACACTTTTTAGGAAACTTTTTCAGAGGTCACTCACATAAAAAAATACCCTAGGCTAAGCAACTTAGTGAAGTTTCAATCAAAATAGGGCTCTCCAAAAAGAATGAGCACCATGTTGGTATGGATAATTTCTATCAATTCTTCTAAGCTATTCTTAACCATATAATCTAATACATATGCAGTCCCAATGTCTCTCTCATGGAGTGCATTCATTCATGAGCCCCTTGTGATGGCTGTGCACTAAGAGACTTTGTTTCCAAAAGGTTGAACTCCTATCTTTTTGTCAATAAAGCCTTCGATCACAAAAAGAGAAAATCCACCCATCCATTCTACTCACTCCCAAAGAGATGATTATACCTTCCAGTTCCACCATTGCTGAAACTTCATCACAGCAAAGAAACCTCTCTCACTTGAAAATATTTCCACCTACAGATAAAACTATTTGCTCTAGCTTTTTTTATGAAACACTCTGAAGGTGAAAAGAAAAGGCTTCTCAAAGGGTAGACCAGGGGCATGATTCCAAACCAATTCCTGCAGCTGACTTGTAACATTTTGACCCACCAACCTCTTCAACAACAACAATAACTGGCCAACCTTTTTCAACTTCTAGTAAAGGTCAAGTGTCGAATTCAGAATGTCCATCACTTATCTCTGCGTCTTTCTTTGCAATTCCCTTTGTAAGCACCATCATTGCTATCCATATAGTTTTATGAAAGCATAAATGAGCATTCATGTGGGAAGAAGATGAATTAGTGGATGGAAACCTTCAACAAAAACATTTTTTATATAACCATGGGTGTTCAAGCCATCTTATGAATACTTCAACGTATTTTACAAAGCATTGGTCTGACTTCATAATAATTGGTGACAGTCAGTCAAAACTTGAAAGATATTAAATATTTAGATAGGTGGTTATCATGTTTGAACTGATGACCTCAAAAAAATCTAAACATATATCTTGTTACTTTGACCACTAGCCCACCCATGACTCAAAAGAACTTCAATAACTTGAATTTCCAATATTTAGAGGCCCTCTTTCTAGTTTTCCTCCTTATTTTGTGGGCTCCTCTGTTTTTCTGTATGTCCTAATAGTCTTTCATTTTTCTTAATGAAAGTTCAGTTCTTCATTATAAATTATAAAAAATTTTAAAAAAAAATGAATTTCCAATACGGCATTGCAGCATGAGGGGAAATTAAAACAACTAAATCACTAAGATCAAGAACCTGCAACACTTGATGAATCTTCCACCATGCGCCCCCCACCAAGTGCCCCTCCAGAGACATGGAGCCGTGCATTTACAAAGACCTGAAAGAATTACAAACGCACGTCCAGACCTTCCATAATGTACAGTTATAGAGAGACCAAAACAAAAAAGAAAACAAGACAAAACAAATCTTACAGCAGCATGTTGATATCTTGCAGATGGTGAGACACCAGGAGCAATTGCCCATTCCCAACGGCCATCTCTATGTTTAGCTAGCCCATAGGCACTTGCTAATGGCTAAAAAAATTAGAAAATGGACAAAGTAAAATACAAAATTTATATACATAAAGAAATATGGGTAGCATACTCCAATATTATAAAAATAAAACATGGAACGTTCATAATAGCATAAAACTAAAGAGAAAAGAAAAATAATAAACAATAGAATTACTTCAATCCTCCCTTACGTTTTTTCTTTTTTTCCCCTTTTTGAGTTAGCATACTTAGATAGAACAAACTGAAATAGAATAAGATTGAATAAGTAGACATTATTGTGCCAATCTGTGTACTCAAGTATAGACACTTTAGTTTGGAGAATGTGTTCATATCCAACACACGTAGAACACTCTAAGACTTGTTGAATATGCATCGAACACATGCTGCAATATACATATGTCAAACTGAATAGAAGTGCAACATTTTTTGGATACATGTTGAACACTCATTAAGCACGAAAGAAGCGTTTGAGACTCATGAACAAATAAGCATCATATTATTGGAAATAGGTATTTAGTTTCTTCAACCTCTTGACATATTACATGTTTCATAACTCATTAAGCACGAAAAAAATATTCATCGTGTTTTCTGATTTATTCATACTAAAAATAATAGTGTTCTTACGATGAATAAAGAAATATAAATTCAACTTGAAAATATTGTAAGATTCTTTGGCTTCCTTCTGGAAATCTGTAACACGGGTCTCCAAGAAGATTCTCCTAATTTAGATAGAAATTGATTGTGGCTCACTATTTCTATTATTCAAAGTGCTTTTATTGAGGTTAGGAAAATACTTGATCCTATTCTAACTGCAAATAAGATTGTGGAAGAGTATAAGTCCAAGAAGAATAGGGGTTGGGCTTTTGAAGCTTGCTATAAAGAAAGCTTGATCGAGTTGACTTAAACTTTCTTTGAAGAAGTTTTAAAGCAAAAAGGGCTTCAGCCGAAGGTGGAATAAGTGGATGATGGAGTGTGTTTGCAGTTCAAAAAAGATAGAAACTTGAAAGTTATTCTATACTATCTGGGATCTTTTGTATTCCTTTTTCTTTCCTCAAAGAAAGACTACTCCTTCCCTTTAATATTCTCCTTTCAAATCTATGAGTGTGTTAACAAGCCATACATCAACAAGGATTGTTGGCTCTCGGAAGTCCTAGATCATAATAAAAAAACCATAATGTTTAACATCAATCCGCACAAAACAATATGGAAGCAACCATCCACAAATAATAAATATTATGGAAGGATTAACGCTTTTTTAACTCACCACACTGTTTGCATCCCTTCCTCCACATAGCAGAAGAAGACCATCAGAGCGGGCACTTGCAGTCGCATACCTAATTAAAGTGTAAAGGCTAGGTTAGAGATAAATCTGATAACATCAACAGAAAACTTTACTGGGCCAATGGGTAAATAGTAAAAGGAAGTTCAGAATTTCCAGCTATAAAATTATCAAAATTAAACCCATGGTTCAAGCATCATCTCAAAATAAAAATAAAAGAAAGGAACATTTGCACAAGTCACCCTAAACTATAAGACAATTGCACCCTCCAACTGTAGATGACATTTGCACCCTCACATTCTTAATCGATCCATTAACCGCTCAAACTTAGTAATGTTAAAATTAGACCAAACCATTAATAATGACCTTAAACTCTCTTTTCTTTTACTTTGTTTCACAGAATCCCATTTGAACATGTTTTACCCAAAACCGACCTTATCCAAAACCCAATCTCAACCCTAATTTTTTTTGCTACCTACCACTCGGTGGGAATCACGTTACAAGGCGGCCCCAGCAACTCATCTGCCACAAGGGCTTAGCTAACCACACAGGCCTTTTATTCTGAGGCCTTGGTTTTGAAAATTTGCAAATCTTTTCAAAGCTTTGTCTTTTCCTTTTCTTTTCTTTATTTCGCCCCAGGTACACCTTGTGTCAAACAATTATAGGCAAACATGCAAATATGCATAAATGAGAGACAGAGAGGAGGGAAAAACTTACATGCAAGGAGGTGGACCCTCGCCTTCAGGTTCTAACTTGCGCCATTCATAAGGTTTGGCTGCTGTGTCCAGTGCCCATACATCAGTTAGTGGCCGTTTTCCTGAGTAGTGCAATCAAATAGTCATACACAATCCATCAAAATAATAACTAAATGGTTATGGAGGTTCTCAAATGAACCAAATGAATTATGGCATTATCGGCCTTTAGCCCTATAAGTTATGGGAAGAAAGATTTGTTGATTTTGTAAGCTTAGCAAGGAAGATGGAAAGTTATCATAATTCATAAGAAGAAATCTCAGTGATGGGGAAATAAGTGAACTTTCTGAGCGTTTACAATAAATTTAAGGGTTTTCCAATCACCAGATAGGAAGACTAAAAAGGTGCTGGTCTCAAAAGATGCCGTTACAATAGTTTCCATAAAGTCCCTTTTTTAAAGAGTTTGTTGATTCTCCACCATATCTAAGTATCATGTATTTGAAATGTGGAAGGCATCCGATAAAAGAGAATATTTTGAATGGCTAGTCCTCATGGAAGGTCTGAATATGACTAAAAAGAATTCAATGAAGGTGACCCTACTTGGTAATCATCCCAAAGCGGGGGAGGATCTTCCTCATTTGCTCATAAATGCATCAACACATTTTCAAAGAAAACAAGTAAACTGAAAGGAACAATTAGAGCAAATCAAACATTGTGCAGCTTCTTGGTATGTTTTTTTTTCTAAGAGTTTAGCAATTACTACCCCACAACAATGCAGAAAACACAAGCATGCCAAAGGACTCCCAACGTAATTAATTCTTGTTGACTCATTGACGTGATTTCTTATACTATTCCTAAAGAAGTTGTTGTTAGTATGCTTTCTTGCCACATTCCTAAAGGGAGTTTCTTTAAACTTATTCTGTAGGCTTTTAAATGCCCATAATAGGGTTTCTGTTGCTTGTATTTCATCTAAAACAATGCAGCCCATTTTGAACAGTTTCAAGCCATAGTTCCTTGGATACATTTTCAAAATATTAATAATAAATTATGGAACATTGGGCACTGTGATGAAATGTTTAAGAATTTAAGGTAGCAACAAAAATGAACAAGTGAATTGAGAAATTAGTGATCTTATATCTGTTAATTGAAAAGAAAAAGTCTTGGCATCCTATATAAGGGTCAAATACCATGCATTTGCTATCCCTTCTAAATTGAAAATCATGGAAATATATTTATACATGTGAATATACGTGACTCAAAAATCCTCTTAGTCAATCTCTAACACAACCGAGGTTCTTTACAAAGGTTAAACAATACAGAAATATCACACACCACAACTCTTGTTGGTACACGACTCTCACAAGGTTCTCACAAACCCATTGCCCAAGTAAAGCATGCCAAATATGCACCTCCACAAACTAAAAGCATTAAGCCACACAATAGAACAAACCAAGCCGAAAGAAACTCTATGTCCCAAACTTTACCATTCACATCATGAGTAAGGAAGTCAGATTATAACCTAGTAACACATTATACGTCATAGGGCATCTTGACTCAAAGTCTTACATGCCTTCTCAAAAAATAATAACCAAAAAAAGCAATGGGCAAGAAACAATAAATGATATACGACTACATCCATTTAAAATAAGACAAAGTGACTTGCCATCATTGCCGCCAACTACCATGAGGTATCTTTGTCCCACCAAGGCCATTACATGTCCATAACGTGGCCCTGGGCCAGGACCTTGCACAACAACCCTACAGGTTTTGGAACTATTTATTATTAAGATAAAACATAAAATCAAAAAACAAGCAAGAACATCTTCAAAATTCTAACCTATGCCATCTTGGACGTTGCTGTGTGAGGTCAAGAACATGAAGATCCTCAGAAGATAAACCTGCGGGACCAATTCCACCCTACATTGAAATAAAGGGGCCTAAATAAATTATAACATTGATCATAGAAACTAACACATTGTTCTGAATGTAACGGGAACTTAAGTGGGATAACTGATAGCAAGATACCTGAATAACTACCATTGTTCCCACAGCAGTTGCCACATGGGCGGCCCTTGGGGTGGGTGGTTCTCCAAGTGGAGTAACCCTAAAAAATAATCCATTGACTAAAGTAATTCAATGAGAAGTAAAAAGAAAACGAGTTGGTTAGAAAATAGCATTCCCCAATGCTTACCTGGACCATTTATTTGTTAAAACATCGTAACAATGCACATCAGCAGTGGCACCAGCTAAACCTGCTCAATTAGTGGCTAAATTAAAATAATATGAAAGAAAAAAATATCAAAAATTATCACTATATAACCGCATAAAGAAATCCTGAGGAGTAAATTTACAGATAAAATTAAGGTATTAATTATTAATGATCCTCTGGTTCAGAAAATTCAAAATCAAATTAAAAAACTCTTTCTACAAGTCCAATTTCATGTTGCCTGCAATCAACATAAGCAAATTATCTGCAGACTAGAATAAAAGTACAAGAGTAAGCAACTTGAAACACTGATATTTCAGAGAGGTTAGCAAGCTCGCAGAGTAAACATCATACACAGAGGGTAAAAACCTCAATATTATAATCAATAGACAAAGGGCAGAGAGCAGAGACCTAAATGTCACAATCAATTATTTAAGATAATCTGCAAAATTCACAATGGTTTTTGTCGATATCAAAAGGCATTCATAGCACAAACTGATTTAGAGCAATATATTATAATGGTTCCAAGCGCACATGTCTTTTTCTTTGCTTTCTTTTCTCTCTTTTCCTTCTCTCTTTCTTCTTTTTTTTTTTTTAGTTCAATCCTTCATCAGAAAAGAAAAGAAAAGAAATTTATCCTACACCTGGGCAAGAGAACCATTACAAATCATAATGGTTCCTAGCCATGCAATGAAATTCAGTCCGACGTTCTCATAAAATTGTGCCTCAAATGTTTCTTGGAATCTTTATATTGAAGACGTCATTTGCACAACAGCCCACTGGCAGTTGTCCAGTTGATAACACTGACTAAGCAGCACAATCTAAAAAACTGGAAAAATGCTTAACATTTAAACATAAAATAAAGTTTGCAAGTTCAGTATTGGAATAAGCTATGAGCAGAAAAATAATTCGATCAAATAGCAAGCAGAAGAACGTCATAGAATTCAAATCGAATGAAAATCCAAAAAGCTGCGTGCAAACTCCATTACAGTTTTCAGACGGTGTTACCACCGAGAAATTCCAGCAAAAAAGCATTAAGCTTCAGTTAGCAACCGAGAAAAGGGGGAGGAGCAATCAAAAAGTATATGAAAAGAGAAACATACGGATGCCAGCATTTCCGGCGGACGTAGGAGTCCCTGAAACTGCAGAATTGCCCTCGAGAGCAGTGGCACCACCAAACAAGATAAGCCTCGGCCCTGAGTATCCCGGAGTCCCCTCCTCACCAACAGCCGATATCGCAGTCAACGTGTGGCCGCAGCGCGGCCCTGGGCCATCTTCCTTCTTATCCATTAACGCATTAACCACCGAGTATGTTGGCGCATGTCTCGGCCCCAGGACTGGGATTGGCTGAACCTGCGGCGTAGACGACTGCTGCTGTTGGGACGCCGCCGGCGACTGTGAAGATCCATTTCCGCATGGAGGCTGCTCCCCATCTTGGTCTCCCTCCATTTCCGCAGGCGGCGACGCTGGGCTCTGGTCCTGCGCCAGATCGTGATCAACCTCGGACAACATAGACGAATCAACTTCCATTCCCCTCAACCCTTCGATTCAACCCCTACCGTAGAGATCCGAACTAGAATTCACAACAAACACCAATCTCCATCAACATTCCAATTCCGAACCATAACATCAACCAACTCCCATCGCCGGAACCCTAGAGCTCGAATCCTCTGTTTCAATCAATCCCAGAAATCGTGCTGCAATAAAAACACAATCCCCGCAACCTTCTCTACCTCTTCGCTCGTAATTCTCCCCACGTGATGAAGCTCAGAAAAAAAGAAGAATCAAAACTCCGATGACAATCTCAAAGGCCCCCTCTCAAAGACATACGTACAATACAAGAGCGAAAGAGAGAAAGAGAGAGAGAGAGAGAGAGAGAAAGAGAAACAAATACGAAGTTTCTCTCTCCCAATAAGCCCAAATTCAGTCAAAAAATTACCGGTGTTGCAATAATGTACGTAACAACAACAACAACAACACGTCTTCCATGGACGAATAGCTGTGATTTTAGGATAGAATGGAAATCGTAACAATGTGAGGAATTACCGTGAGGACAAGGAAGAGGCGGCGGCGACGGCCGCGGTGGTGGTGGTGGTGGCGGCGGCGGAGGAGGATAGAAGAAGGAAGGGAGAAATTGAGGACTTTGGTCACCGGAATTACCGAAGACGGGTCCAAGCCTTTTTTTTTTTAAACCGAAAATTTCACCTCCTACTTCCAAGGTGTTTTTTGCTTCAAAATCCGATGGGGTCGGGACAACTATGTTTTTATCTTTCCCACGCGCCCTTTGTGGCGCGTGTCACGTCCACCACAGTTGTGTTCCTCTTTCTTCAGTTAAAAATGGACGATAAAAATTTTTTAGGATTTTGTTTTAAATTCCCCTAAATAAGTAGTTTTTTTCTTAAGATATTAGAATGTAACCTCATAACTTTGGTAGAGTGGGAGATTCAACCATCCACGTTTGATATGGTAATAGGTGACTTATATTAAGCTATGTTCGTATTAGTAGAAAAAAATAGTTTTGAATCACATTGTAGTTGGTGAAGTTTTCTATTTTTTTTCATTTTGGTATTTTAACTATCATGTTCTATTTTAATCTCAAATATTTTAAGATAACCTATAATTTTTTGTGAAAGACTATTATTGTGGTTTGTTATAAAAAATTTCATCAATCATTTTGATTTTGAATCCTAAAATCCGATGTATGTATGAAAATTTAAACACATTTGTATAGATGTATGTTTGCCAAAGTAAATTAACAACTAAAGCGTGGATTGTAAAATAATTTAGAATAACGTATTGGAAAAAAGTTAAATAGGTTTATGTAAAGTTTGGAAATTAAAATGTAGTATTTAATTTAAAATTTTAAAAGACCAAAATAAAATAAATATGAAAATTTATAGAATTTAAATCAACAAATCCACCTTTTTTTTTTTTTAGCAAAATCAACAAATATGCTATTAGAGGCTACTTGACTGACCCTATCTTCTCATCCATAAATAATGAGATTGAGCTGTCTTGTCTTATTAAATACTCTAAATATGTACTCTTAGAAAACTCATTACAAACATTCCAATATTATATACGATATTTCTTATTCTAAAAGTGAAGGAAAAAAACTATTTCAAAAAAAAAAAATGAAGGAAAAAGAAAAGTAATCATAATAGAATAGGACTAATTTGTTGTTGTTTTATTTTAACCACATGTGGGTGGGGGATTTGAACCTCGATCAAGAGGACTAATTTGTTCTATTATATGATGAGAAGGTACATTCAAATAGATTTTAATCCATTTATGTTATATGTGCTCAATATTATTTGAATTAGATGATGTTATTTGGATTGTATTTATTTCCTATTCAAAATATGGTTTGGAATTAAATAAATCAGTATTTTAATTTTAGGAAGATTTCATTTTTTTTTACCCTAAACTCAGGGTATTGTATCAATTTTAATCCAAAACTTTTAATTTCATCCAATTGAACCTTGAACTTAGCAAGTTGTATTAATTTTAACCTCGAATATTCAATTTCATCAGATTGAACCCTAAACTTACTGGGTTATTTCAATTTTAACCATAAACTTGCATAAGTGTTGCAATGTTGACCTTTGGTTACTTTTTGTCTTAACCACGTTAAAGCACGTATTGACCATTTCTTTTTTTTTTCTTTTTTTAATTCACATTGCACATGAGTTGATTTTTTGTGAGAAATTTATTGGGAAACTTTTTATTTGAATGAACTTTCGATGCTGAGAAATTATACATGAGTTTCCTCTCATTTTTCTTCTTATTGTGTTTGTGGATTTTGTTGATTTTTTTAGCTACTTAAAAGAACATGCAACAATTGGATGATAAGAAAGCAATTTTGGAGTTTTTTGTTTCTTTTCATTTAGATGACTTTTTGTTATTGTTGAGAACTGTTCACAAGTAATTTAAAAGAAATGAGACACGTGAAATACACTTGTATTTGTAATGATGTTGTGTGTGTAGTACAATCTCTAATATGTAATCCTCTGATTCTCTCTCTTGTTTGTGTGTGTTTCACTCGAGGGTTGGAATGCTTATTCTCGAGTTTAAAGTTGTCTCAAGGGCTTCGTAGCTTGTTCTTGAGATTGAAGTTGTCTCAAGGGTTTCGAGAGCTTCAAGGAGTCTTTTGATCTTCTAAAAGTCTTCAAATGCTTTGGGTTCTGAATTATCTTTGAGTTCTTCTATGAGATTTCCAACTTATGAACCCCCAAAATGAACAAGAGCTCCCCTATTTATAAAGTTCTCCATGCACATGGGTTTGGGCTTCATTGACTTTCGACATTAGTCCAAGGACACGATGTAGGGACGGAGGTCTCGGCGCAGCGGAAGCGATTCAAGAACAATTTGCAATTAATTTAGACTCATGAAATACCAATACACTAGCAACATACATACATTCATAACTTAATGTGAATATTTAGATTAAGCATGCTGAAAATCTATAGAATCTAATTCTAATTTACATAAAGTAACAAGTTACTTCCTCTCGTTGACGACTCATATTAATTTCACCAACTTCTTGAGAAAAAATCACGAACAACTTGGAACACTACCACAGGAAAACACCGGTATTCTCTTGGGAATTTGAGGTCAAGGCAGGGGGAACCTTCTTCTTGATTTTAGGGAGAATTGAGTGAAGTGAGTGTGTTTCAACTGGGAGGCATTCTATGGTTTATATAGAATGTCATATCCCTTTTCTTATTCATAATAGGTTAGGGATATATTTAATTTAATAATAATTAATTACTTTTTCCATTTGTAATAGGATAGAGATTTATTTAATTAATTAATTAATTAAATCAACAATTAAATTAAATTAAATTATTTCATTTATTTTAAAAAAATTAATTATCTCATTTAAATCATATTTAAACGAACATCTCTCACATAACCTATAGTTTTAACATGAATCTAATTCATATTAAAATTAATATTTGAACTTCTTCAAATATTTAATTAATTTTGAATCACAACCAAAATTAAATGTATCACTATACATTATATGATTTCCCTTATTAATTTTGAACACTTCAATTTACAATCAAGACTTAATTTTCTCAATTATCCTTTACGAGCTACCAGTGGGACCTAATGGACCTACATATCAGAAACTCCAACGATATGAGATTAATTGGCTAAACTCATTAACCAAATTAATCAATATTTGTTAATTGTGGGTACACTCCACCACAGACCCACAACTGCACTCTTCTCACTGTAGAATATTTTTGTGTCCACGGATATAGACCAATAACAGCAAGTTAGTCCTTCACGAGTGTTCGTAACACCAGCTGGGTCAAATTACCGTTTTACCCTTGGGTTACCTCTATATCCTTAAGTACCAGTGCTCCTCTAATGAACAACTTGTTTATGGTCCAACCAATAAACAAAAACCCCTCTTGTGTCGTTGAGAGGGTAGGGCCCTTTATTCAAGACCTGGAGACACCACTTAATGGAACACTCATCTACTTACCTTGAAGTCGGGAAGGAGTGAATTCCATCTTGTGTGATTATGTTCCCAGCCACCATCTCAGTCTTGTCCCCAAAATGGTAGGCTTATTGAGTCGGCGATTTGGCCACTCTCACCCATACAAATCAAAGGACAATCCCTCGTGATTAGGAGTTCATAATACACTCAAAATTGAGACTAAGTTGCCTAGGTCATCCTTTTGAAATAAAAAACCTAACTAGTCAACAAAATTACATCTAACATTTACTATTTCGCAGTCTGGTCTTATGCAAACTCATTGCATAAGATACCCTCACTCGCGTGTCATCTACACGAACTCGTTGGATCTTTGCGTTTGTATCAAATAAAAAGTGGGTCATATCCATAGTGTTACCAGGATAAGGTAACCAACTTTATCCCTATACTATAGACCTTTTAGGCTGTATCTTGAACACTGATCCCCGTATGTCTCCACATATAGTTCAAGACTCAAACAACAGTCTAGGATGCTAGTTTATTGGATTTGGAGTTATTTAAGACAAAACAACTAATAATTTCATAACTCTTTATATAATAATAATCAATGACATTTTATTGAGAACAGTCAATAGTTTACATTTACTATCTACGAGTTTTAGGGCATAAAACCCAACAAACTCCCACTTGAACTAAAACTCTAGTTAGTGGGATGTACATTATGATAATAACCTAAAGCAATGAAAATGTTAAATGTATAAGTACATTACATACAAATACAATAAACTAGGGCATCCTTATACCCATTACACATCTCCCACTTGCCCTAGATTATATTATGTACAAATCTTGCAAACCTAGACTTTCTAGATGACCCTCAAACACTTTAGCCAAGAGAGCCTTCGTAAATGGATCATCCAAACTACTTCCTATGTTGCTTCATAAGCAGCTGCATACTTAGCCTCCATAGTGGAGTCTGCAAGGCATCCTAGCTTGATGCTTCGCCACACTACAACTCCTCATTAAGGGTGAACACTGACCCTGACCTGGATTTCCTAAAATCATTGTTAGATTGGAAGCCACAATTGGTGTATCCTGTAAAGATCAAATCTTTAGCCTTATACACCAGCCTGTAGTCCCTCGTTCTCCTAAGATACTTGAGGATGTTCTTAACCGTACTCCAGTGGTCTAACCATGGATTGGACTACTACCTACTGACTATTCCCACAACATAACATATATTAAGTTGCCTACAATTGAGGCCTAGGGAATAACTGTAGGGGTGAAATCCCTAGAGCAATGGAAGATAATCAGAAGACCTTGATTGTATTTTAATCTAGATATAAAATACAAATATGATGGCAAAAATACAACGTTTATGAATGATAATCTGCTGTAAATAGAAGGTAAAAACATGCTAAACAGTTAAGATAAAATCATTATTTTACCATGCAGACTATAGAGAAGGATCTACAAAGACTTGCTCTCGTTGAAGTCTTGACGGTTTCACCAAACCTTTGAATCTTCTCGTGAAAATACAGCAGCCACGAGCCTTGATCTTCACTGGAAATTCTTCTCCAAGCTTGCGAACACCACCACTATGGCTACACCGGTATATCTCTGAGACTTCTGGAGGCAGGAGACTGGTGGGAGTCTAGGAAGCCTTCAGGAGAATTCTCTGAGAGCAGGAGAATGAATGAGATGTCTTCACCCTTAGCCCATGGGTCCTATTTATAGGAAAAGACCATGAATAAAATCTAATCAAATCTAATATTTTATTCATATTTAATTTTAAAAATAATTAATTAATTACCCAATTAAATATCATATATTTAATTTAGGCATTTTATTAAATTAATTTATTAATATGAATCTAATTCATATCAATATTTGAACTCTTTCAAACATTTATTTCTCTCAAAAATAATTTTGAAATTAATTCAAAATTATATTGTAAAGTTTCACATAAACTTTATATTATAATGTATCATCATACATTATATGATTCCCCTAAATAAATTGAACACTTTCAATTTACAATTAATACTTAATTGCCTCAAGTCTCTTTACGAGCTACCAGTGGGACCTAATGAACCTGCAGATTAGAAGCTCAAACGATATGAGATTAATTGGCTAAACTCATTAACCAATTAATCAATTTTCATTAACTGTGGGTACACTCCACTAAAGACCCACAACTGCACTTTTCTCACTTCAGACATAATTCTGTGTCCACAGATATAGACCAATAACAACAAGTTAGTCCTTCATGAGTGTTCGTAATTCCAGTTGGGTCAAATTACCGTTTTACCCTTGGGTTACCTCTACCTCCTTAAGTATCAGTGCTCCTCTAATGAACAACCCCGGCCAGTGAGAGGGTAGGGCCCTTTGTTCAAGACTTGGAGACACCACTTAAGGGAACACTCATCTACTTTCCTAAAGTCGGGAAGGAGTGAATTCTTTCTTATGTGATTATGTTCCCAGCTCCCCACTCGGTCTTGTCCCCAAAATGATAGGCTTATTGAGTCGGTGTACTGACCACTTTCACCCATACAAATCAAAGGACAATCCCTTGTGAACAGGAGTCCATAACCTACTCAGGATTGAGACTAAGTTGCCTAGGTCATCCTAGTGAAATAGAAACCTAACTAGTTAACGGTGTTACAGCTAGTGGTTACTATTTTGCGGTTCGGTCTTATGCAAACTCATTGCATATGAAACCCCCACTCGCATGTCCCCTACACGAACGCGTTGGATCATTGCCTTTGTATCAAATACAAAGTGGGCTGTATCCATAGTGTCACCAGGATAAGGTACCCAACCTTATCCCTATACTATAGACCCTTCAGGTTGTCTCTTGAACAGTGATCCTCGTATGTCTCCACATACAGTTCAAAACTCATCCCACAACCTAGGATGTTTAGTTTATTGGATTAGGGTTATTTAGGCAAGAAATACAAAATATAGACAATAACTTTTTATTGAAAGGGAAAAATACACTTTTAGTCCCTGAGGTTTGGGTTAGGTTTCATTTTGGTCCCTGAGTTTTCAAACTCAACAATTTAGCCCATGAGGTTTGGTTTTAGTTTCATTTTGGTCCCTCCATCCATTTTTCCGTTAAAAACTAACGGATGGATGACGTTGCACTATTTTTTTTATTAAAAAAATTATTTTTAATTAAAAATATATTAAAATAATAAAAATATTATTCTTTTTAATTATTTTTATTTCTTTTTATTCATTCTCTCTCTTCCTTCTTCTTCTTCTTCTTCTACTACTTCTTCTTCAATCAACATCTTCAACCCATGGCTGGCGGGCGGCAACCACCGCTCGACGGTGGCGACTTTTTGTTTTCTTCTCTCCTTCTTTTCTCAATTCTCTTTTCTCTTCTTCTTCAACCCTTTTTTTTAAAAAAAAAATAATAATAACCGAGGAGGGAGGGAGGGAGCTCCCACCTCCCTCCCTCCTCTGTTATTATTTTTTTAAAAAAAAGGGTTGGATGGACTATTTTCTCTAATATAGATTTAATTTTCCTATTACTAACTTTAGCCTGACCATTTGCTTGTGGGTGGTAAGGGATAGCTATCCTATGATTAACTCCATATTTAGCTAAAAGCTTAGCTAATACATTATTCACAAAGTATGTACCCTCATCGCTCACAAGAGTCCTAGGTGTCCCAAACCGAGCAAAAATGTGCGATTGAAGAAACCTTGACACCGTCTTAGCATCGCTCTCATGGCATGCAATGGCCTCCACCCACTTGGACACATAGTCAACTATCAACAAAATAAACACATTACCGTTGAAGGGGGAAATGGCCCCATAAAATCGATACCCCATACATCGAATAATTCTAATTCTAAAACATAAGTAAGAGGCATTTCATCTCTAGGTCCTAAGTTTCCTCTCCTTTGGCAAGTATCACATTGCTTGCAGAACCAATAGGCATCCTTAAATAAAGAAGGCCAAAAAAATCCACATTGTAAAATCCTCATAGTTGTCCTCTGACCGCTGAAATGACCTCCATATGGGAAAGAGTGACATTGCTCCAGGATTTCCTTTGCTTCATCACTTGAAACACATCTCCGAATAATACCATCAGAACATTGTTTATACAAAAATGGCTCATCCCAATAAAAAAAAACTTTGCATCATGCCGAAATTTTTGCATTTGTCTCCTATCCATATCAATAGGAGTGACTCCACTTACCAAAAAATTAGCTATATCTGCGTACCAAGGAGTACTATGCACTACCTTTACCTCAACAGCAAAGAACTGCTCATCTGGAAATGAATCTGAGATGACAGATTGCTCGAGCAAAGATGATGATGGATCAAGACGAGATAAATGATCTGCAATAACATTTTTCGATCCCTTATTGTCCTTTATCTCTAAGTCAAACTCCTGCAATAATAAAACCCAACGAATTAATCTAGGTTTCACATCTTTTTTAGACATTAAGTACCTTATTGCTGCATGATCTGTAAACACCGTGACTTTAGATCCTACTATATATGGATGGAATTTCTCAAAGGCAAATACAATTGCTAACAACTCTTTTTCAGTAGTTTTATAATTGATTTGTGCCTCATTCAAAACCCTACTTGCATAATAAATTGGGTGGATAACTTTGCCCTGCTTTTGCCCCAGCATTGCACCTACTACCACATCGCTGGCATCGCACATCACCTCCAACGGAAAACTCCAGTTTGGTGCACAAACAATGGGTGCTGAAATCAGAGCAGCTTTTAAAGTCTCAAAAGCCTTCCTACAATCTGCATCAAAATAAAAAACCACTATCAACACACAACAATTTGCAAAGAGGTTTTTACTAATTTTAGAAAAATCTTTTATGAACCTTCTATAAAATCCAGCATGACCTAAAAACTACAAACCTCCTTGACTGAATTCAATGGTTCTAACCTCTCAATAACCTCTATTTTTGCTCGATTAACTTCTAGACCTCTCTTTGAAATTTTATGACCTAACACTATGTCTTCCTTCACCATGAACTGGCATTTCTCCCAATTAAGAACTAGATTGGTATCCTCACATCTTTTTAGCACCTTACCTAAATTATTCAAACATTGCTGAAAAGACCCTCCAAAAACTGAAAAATCGTCCATAAATACCTCATCAATGAATTCAATCATATCAGAAAAAATGGCTAACATACACCGTTGAAATGTTGCTAGAGCATTGCAAAGATCGAAAGGCATTCGCCTGAAAGCAAAGGTCCCATACGGGCAGGTGAAAGTTGTTTTTTCCTGGTCCTCAGGAGTAATGGTGATCTAGTTATACCCAGAATAACCATCCAAGAAAACAGTAGTAAGCCTGACCAGCTAACCTATCCAACATCTGGTCAATAAATGGTAGAGGGAAATGGTCCTTACAGGTAGCTTTATTAAGCCTCCTGTAATCCATGCAAACCCTCCAACCAATTACTGTCCTGGTGGGGATCAACTCATTATCCTTATTAGTTACTACTTTCAAACCTCTTTTCTTAGGAACACACTGGACAGGGCTTACCCAATTGCTATCTGCAATTGGATAAATAATCCCAGCATCCAACCATTTAATCACCTCCTTCTTAACAACTTTTTTCATTGCAGGGTTAAGCCTTCTCTGCTGCTCAATACTCCTAAAGGATCCCTCCTCTAGAGTGATTTTATGCATACAGAAAGATGGGCTAATTCCCTGAATGTCAGCCAATGTCCAACCTATTGCCTTGCGGTATTGCTGCAGCAACTTAATTAAGGCCTCTTCATCCTCCGACACTAAATCAGATGCAACAATAATGGGCAACGTCTCACCTTCCCCAAGATACGCATACTTCAGATGATCCGGTAAAGGTTTCAAATCTAAAGTAGTTGTCTCAATTAGGGATGGCTTAATAGGCGAAGCCTTCATTTCATCCAAATCTAAAGACTCAAAAACACTCTCTAACCTAGATACCTCTTTTTCATTTTTCCTTTCTAAAGTACAAACTGCTAAATCCTCTATACTAATCTCTCCATAATCCTCAAAATGTTGATCTATCAAATCCTCAATTGCTGTCTCAACAATTGTGTTCTCTAGAATCCGAATGAAAGAGCAATCTCCCACTTCATTTGGGTACTTCATGGCTTTAAAAACATTAAACTTTACTTCCTCATTATGAACCTTCATAGTTAACTCCCCTTTTTGAACATCTATCAATGCCCTACCAGTAGCCAAAAATGGACAACCAAGAATAATTGGGACATCTTTATCTGCCTCATCATCTAAGATAATAAAATCAGCAGGAAATATAAATTTATCTACCTTAACTAAGACATCCTCAATCTTACCCTCAGGATATGTGATAGACCTATCAGCTAGTTGGAGTGTGACTGTGGTAGGCCTAGCTTCACCAATACCTAGCTTTCGATAGACCGAAAGAGGCATAAGGTTAATGCTCGCGTCTAAATCACAAAATGCTCTACTCAACTCTTTTCCACCTATAGAGGCAGGAATAGTAAATGACCCTGGATCCTTAGCTTTGGTTGGTAGCCCATTCTTAAGAATAGCACTACATTCCTTAGTAAGGGATACAATTTCAAATTCTTCTAACCTCTTCTTTTAGTCAAGATATCCTTAAGAAATTTTGCATTATTTGGCATTTGCTCTATAGCCTCTACTAAAGGTATATTAATATGCAACTGCTTAAGAATCTCTAGAAACTTCTTAAATTGACCATCTTGGTTCTTAGGCTTCTGCCTTTGTGGAAAAGGTAGAGGTGGTACATAAGGTGGGGGCGGTACATAAGGTGGTTCTACATCTGGAACAGAACTAGATGCTCCAGCATCTTTATTGCTGCCTCCATCATTTTTACCAGACTCCAACTCTTTCTCAACAACAACATTTTTATCTCTACTCTTCTCTACTTCCTAGGGCTTACTAGGCTCTCTTGTCTCTTCTAGTGGCTTACCACTCCTTAGAGTCACTGCCTGCACCTACTCCTTACCTTCCCTTCTAGGGTGCTTAGTATCCGAAGGAAGTTTCCCTTGAGGTCATGCCTTCAGCTCATTAGCTAGCTGACCCACTTGCAATTCCAGGGCTCTCAATGAAGCCTGATTACTCTGAACTGCGGCATCATTACGAGCCATATATTCTTTCATCAATGACTCTAGAGACCTCTTTGAATTTTGTTGGGGCATTGCCTGCTGATTTTGTTGGGGCATTCCCCGCGATTTAGCAAATCCTGACTGGTTCGCCACCTTTTACTGTGCTTGGGGGGCTTGTGAATTACTTCCTTACCCTCCCCACGCAAAGTTAGGGTGGTTACGCCAACCTGGAATATAAAAATTTGAGTATGGGTTATTCCTTTGATTACCTACAAAAAACAAATAAGCTGGATTGCTGGGGCAAAACTCATAATTATGCTCTTCACCACAATAGACACATGACTCTGCTACCACTTGGTTTACAACTATAGTAGGCTCCGCCACTGGCGTCTGCTGAACATTGCTGACCACAGTTATGTCTTTAAGAGCGTTAGCTAATGCTGCTATATTAGCCATAATGGTAGACACACCATCGACTTCTATTACACTCTTCACTTTCTTACTAGAGCTTCTAACATCTGACCATTGACAACTATTGGTTGATATTCTCTCTAAAATCTCATGGGCTTCATTAAAGGTTTTTGCCAAAAGGCCCCCTCCCGCAGAAGCATCGACCATACCTTGGGTTGCTACATTTAGCCCATTGTAAAATGTTTCCATTTGGATACAATGTGGTAAACCGTGGTGGGGACACTTACGCAAAAGCTCCTTAAACCTCTCCCAAGCCTCACTAAAAGTTTCATCTTCGATTTGCCTAAATCCCACTATCTCACTTCTCAGCTTGGTATTCCTAGTTGGTGGAAAGTACTTACTAAGAATTTTTTCTGCTAACTCATTCCAAGTACTAATTGACCTTGGAGCAAAAGAATTTAACCACGTCTTTGCTCCATCTCTAAGAGAATATGGGAACAAATTCAATCTAAGGGCATCTCTTGACACTCCCTGAATAACAAACGAATCACTAATTCCTTGAAAAGGCTTAAAATGTAAATGAGGGTCCTCAGATGGTAAACCATGGAATTGACCCATGGTTTGCAACATCTGAAACATGACCGGTTTCATTTCAAAGTTTGCTGCCTCAATTTGAGGACGCACAATTCCTGGATTTAACTCATCAAACATCGGGAAAACATATGCTCGAATGGCTCTGGCCCTATCATTTGCTACAAGAATAGGGTTCTCAGCCTGATTATTTTGCTGTCCATTTTGCTCCATCAGTGGATTTTGCTGCAACACACGGTTCTGCTTGATCTTCTGGAATATTTG
Source organism: Luffa aegyptiaca (assembly GCA_017139565.1). NCBI lineage: Eukaryota > Viridiplantae > Streptophyta > Magnoliopsida > Cucurbitales > Cucurbitaceae > Luffa > Luffa aegyptiaca. The sequence goes on from CM029397.1 coordinate 39,540,269, forward strand.
GAAGACGTGGAAAGTCAGCCATCAGATTGATATTCCTTTGTTGCTCTCTCCTTCTTCTTCTGAATGTCCGCTCAATCTCTGGACCAAGTTTGAATCTTACCCTAGGAGGATCGCTCATACACCAATCTCACACCTGCAAAACAAAAAGAAACAGTCAAAAAGTTCACTCACCAAATCACTAAAACACACGCACAAAACAGATCAGATAAAAACTAATTCAAGTCCCCGGCAATGGCGCCAAAAACTTGTTGCAATTCTGGAGTGATTAAAAATATGATATGAATTAACTCCAACATATTATGCAAGTGCACATAATCTACAACAAGTGATAAGTAATTTATTGTATCCACAAAGTTTTGAATAGTCTCACTTTACCTATTTTGTTTAGTCTTTTAGTGATTTCAATATTGGTAAATTGGTTTGGTTTTGGAATAATGTTGGAACAAAAGAAATAACAGAGCAGAAATGTAAACGGATAAAGAAGACAAATTGGAAACAGACATTGGTTAAGACTTCTGTAATTGTTAAAAAGATGCTCTAGCGATTCTATTGATCAGGCAATCTCTTGCAGTGTTATCAGCAGGATCCTCCCGTAACTCTGGATTTTTTGGAATAGGTTTCAACTCCAATGAAGTTCTACAGATCAAGCATTAGGCAACTGGTTATCCGTAGCTCAATTACTGGCGTTCACCAACACAAACGGTCTAATGTGATTACAAGCTACACATCCCTTAAATCATCCCTGAAACTAAGAGAAGTTATTCATATCGGCTGGCCAGGCGGACACAAAATAATATTAAGATCAACAAGTAATCAAGATGCTCAAGAATAAATAAGAATAGCTAGATTATAAAAAAATGACAATTACATAATCTCAACCAACACCTAAAGTAAATTAGTTCATGAAATTGGAAACAACACACACTACAATCTGTTCAAGTGCATCCATAACTACAAACTCTACAAGAAGAAATGGTCCTCCTTGAGGGAATCCGTAGATGATGGTCTTCTAAGGTCTCCAATCATTTTCCTCCTTTATTCGGCTTCCAAAGATGGAAAAAATTCGACTCTTCCAGAATATCTTGACTTGAGACAGCTACTTTCTTTTATAGAGTGGAGTCAACCCTAATTAGGTCAAATATTACACGTGGAACTCTCTCCAAGCTTCTTAAATCCGAGATCACTATTGAAACACCACCTCATTAATGAATCACGTGCAACTCACGTGACCATTTTTGCTCACAGCTTTGTTGGATCATGGATTTTGCTCCCTCAAGCCGCTCAGCATTAATTTCTTTGCAAAAGAACTTCCAAAGCATCAATTCTTATAATTAGGATAAAACACATTATATTATACTAATAACACACCTATTTGGCACAAATGTCATATAAATCATCATAGAATAAGGCCTATATAACTCCCTTTTGGAGAGTTATCACCTGCCCTTATGGGACGTTTGCTTTCAGGCGAATGCCTTTTGGTCTTTGCAATGCTCTAGCAACATTTCAGCGGTGCATGTTAGCTATTTTTTTTATGATATGATTGAGTCCATAGTGGAGGTGTTTATGGACGATTTCTCAGTTTTTGGAGGGTCTTTTCAAGAATGTTTGAATAACTTACGAAAGGTGGAAAAAATGTGTGAAGATACCCATCTAGTTCTTAATTAGGAGAAATGCCACTTCATGGTAAAGGAGGACATAGTGCTAGGTCATAAGATTTCAAAGAGAGGCTTAGAAGTTGATCGAGCAAAAATAGAAGTTATTGAGAGGTCAAAACCGCCAGTTCAGTTAAAGGGATTCGTAGCTTTTTAGGTCATGTTGGGTTCTACAGGAGGTTCATAAAAGATTTTTCTCAAATTAGTAAATCTCTTTGTAAATTGTTAGAAGCTAATAGTGTTTTTGATTTTGATGCAGATTGTAAAAAGGATTTTGAGACTTTAAAGGTTGCTTTAACTTCAGCACCCATTCTTTGTGCGCCAGACTGGAGTTTGTCGTTCGAGGTGATGTGCGACACCAGTGATGTGGCTGTAGGTGCAATGCTAGGGCAAAAGCAGGGCAAAGTTATTCATCCTATTTACTATGCGAGTAGGACTTTGAATGAGGCTCAAACCAACTATACAACTATTGAGAAGGAGTTGTTGGCTATAGTTTTTGCCTTTGAGAAGTTTCGACCTTATTTAGTAGGATTTAAAGTCACGGTGTTTACAGACCATGCAGCAAGCAGATATTTAATATCTAAAAAAGATGTGAAGCCTAGACTGATTCGTTGGGTTTTATTATTGCAGGAATTTGACTTGGAGATAAAGGACAAAAAGGGATCGAAGAATGTTTGCAGATCACTTATCTCGTCTTGACCGAACATCTTCTTTGATCAAACAATCTGTCATTGCAGATTCGTTCCCAGATGAGCAGCTTTTTGCTATGGATGTCAAGGGTGTGCGAAGTACCCCTTGGTATGCAGATATTTCCAATTTTTTGGTTAATGGAGTTACTCCTATAGATATGGATAGTAGGCAAATTTAGAGGTTTCAGTATGATGCAAAGTTTTATTATTGGGATGAGTCGTTTATGTATAAGCAATGTGCGGATGGTATTATTAGAAGGTGTGTTCCGAAGGAGGAAGCAAAGCGAATCCTAGAGCAATGTCATTCTTCTCCGTATGGAGGTCATTTCAACGGACAGAGGACTGCTACCAAGGTTTTGCAATGTGGATTTTTCTGGCCTTCTTTGTTGAAGGATGCCCATTGGTTTTATAAGCAATGTGATGCTTGCCAAAGAAGAGGGAATTTAGGGCCTAGAGATGAGATGTCTCTTACTTATGTTTTAGAATTAGAGTTATTTGATGTATGGGGAGTCGATTTTATGAGGTCATTTCCCCCGTCTAATGGTAATGTGTTTATTTTGTTGGCGATTGACTACGTGTCAACGTGGGTAGAAGCCATTTCATGTCAACATAATGATGCCAAGACAGTGTCAAGGTTTCTTCAATCACACATTTTTGCGCGGTTTGGGACACCTAGAGCTCTTGTGAGTGACAGGGGTACGCATTTTGTGAATAATGTGTTAAGTAAGCTTTTAGTTAAGTATGGAGTTAAGCACAAAATTGTTACAGCCTATCACCCACAAGCGAATGGTCAAGTAGAAGTGAGTAACAGAGAAATTAAGTCTATTCTGGAGAAAGTAGTCCACCCATCTAGGAAGGATTGGTCCTTTAGGTTGGATGAGGCTCTTTGGGCATATAGGACAACATATAAGACTCCTTTAGGGATGTCTCCTTATAGACTAGTATATGGTAAAACTTGTCACTTGCCGTTAAAGCTTGAGCATAAGACATTTTGGGCTCTAAAGAAGTTAAATTTTGATTTGCGTAAGGCTGGATCAACTAGAATGATGCAGCTTAATGAGTTAGAGGAGTTTCGCCAGTTTTCGTATGAAAATGCGAAAATGTACAAGGAGAAGACGAAGCGATGGCATGATAAGAAATTAAAGCCTAAGCATTTTGAGAAAGGCAAGCATGCTCTTTTATATAATTCGAGGTTAAAATTGTTTCTAGGAAAATTGAAGCCAAGTGATCTGGACCGTTTGTAGTGATTGAAGTTTTTCCTCATGGAGCAATTACCTTGAAGGATGAAAAAGATGGTCGAGAGTTTAAGGTTAACGGGCAGCGAGTGAAGTATTATTCGGGGGAAGAATTTCGTTCGGAATATCCTTCTCTTAAATTGATGGAAGAATAAGAGAACGAAGGTTTTGAGGTAGCATTATTCTAGCAATATCTTCAAAGCTCCGAACGGTTTATTTTATTATGTTTTACTTGATTTGATTTTATTCGATTCGATTTTATTTTATTTAGATTTAGAATTTTAAAATTTTATGTTCTGATTTTATTTTATCTGATTTAATTTTAGTTAGTTCGATTTTTATTTAAATTTGTTTTGTTTTGATTTGATATTATTCAGTTATTTGAATTTTTATTTTTCCAGATTTTCGAATAAAGATATTTCTAGAAGAATCGGTTTTGAAAAAGATTTGATTTCATAAATTATTTGTTAGGAGCAAAGATTTAGTTCGGTCAGATTACAATGGGTTGTTGGGATTTATTTCTTTTTATTGTTGGGTTAAATCTTTTTTGTTGCAGGTAAATAACGCGTGGGGTTTGGATGACGCCACGTGCTACGCAGGGGATAGGTGGCGACATAGCCGTTAGCCAGCAAAGAGGCGCGGTAAATGAAGGGTTTATTGTCGTTGGGTAAATAATTACTTCCCACGATTGCATACCACTTAAAACGGTAATATTAAATTAATGAGGGAGATTTGTTCGGTTAGGATTTAATGGTTGGAGCCCTCTATTTAAACTCATCCCAAGTACGTTTTTTTCCATTCTTGTGTTCTATTTTATTTTCCGATTGAGTGTCTTTGTGAAAAATACACTTCATCAATGGTGAAAACAAGAGCGAAGAGAGAAAGAGAACCTGGGGTTGAAGAGGTTCCTGTAATCCCTAATGCCCCGAAGAAGAAGACAAAGAGAAAGCGTACTCCATAAGAAAAGAAAGCGCGAAGGTTGCGGAAGCAACATGAATAACCAGTCATTGAGGTGATTCAGAAGGTCTTAGAGGATGTTGCTGTTAGTGATCCTATGGGAACAGAACAAGAAGTTGTGAAAGAAAAGACCCCAAAAAGAGAAATCGAGAAAGAAAAGACCCCAGAACCCTTGGAAACTCAAGTTGGAGAACCTACGGTTCAAGAAGCAGTTCAAGAAGTTGCAGAAGTTGAAGAAGTTCCACCCTGTCCTAGGAAGAGAAGAAAGCAGAAAGCAAGACGAATTAAACGGGTAAGAACTCCTACGCCTTCTCCTCCATCGAGTGATTCTGAAAAAGAAAAATCTAAGGAAGTGAAAGAGAAATCTATGGAAGAGGAAGTTGTGGAAGTAAGAGAAAAAGAAAAAGAAGATAAGGGAAAGATTGTAGTGGAAGAAGAAGAAGAGTCAGATGAGCAACTGTCGTATGAGAAGTTTGTCAGTGAGCTTGCTCGAGCAAAATATAGGGAGATGCTGAAACAAGATTTTCTGATGGAGCATTGTTTTGAAGGTGGTGAGGAGCTGCCCCATTTCTTAAGGGCGGGTATCACGAATCATGGATGGAAGCAGTTCTGTGCGAAGCCAGATCCAGCCAATGCCATATGAGTGCGAGAAGTTTATTCAAATATTGACGAGCAAGAGGGCTTCCAGGTGATTGTTTGTGGTGTGGTTGTTGATTGGAGCCCAAGAGCAATTAATTCTCTGTTTAATCTTCAGGACTTTCCGCATGCTATTTTTAATGAGATGGTCATTGCTTCCTCAAATGAGCAAATGAATGTTGCGGTGCGTGAAGTAGGAGTGGAAGGGGCCCAATGGAGGTTATCCAAGACAGAGAAGAGAACATTCCAGTCCGCTTATCTGAAGAGCGAGGCTAACACTTGGCTAGGATTTGTGAAACTCAAATTGCTTCCCACCACCCACGACTCCACTGTTTCCAGAGATAGAGTGCTTCTGGTATTTTCAATTCTGCGATCCTTGAGAATAGATATTGGTAAGATCATTTCCAATGAAATCCATAATTGCTGGCGCAAAAAGGTAGGCAAATTATTTTTCCCGAATACAATTACAATGTTGTGCAAGAGACCGGGGGTTCCAGAAAGAGATGATAATATAAAGCTATTTGATAAGGGGATCATCGACACACCCAATTTGGCTCAACTTCAAAGGAGTGAAGTGCGCCAAGGGGGGCTGTTAAGTGGTGTGCACCGAGTGCAGGAACAACTTCAAATGGTGCTCAGTAGGTTGGAGTACACAGAACGGCAACTCCAAACCTACTGGAGTTATGTTAAACGGAGAGACACCACATCGAAGAAAGCTTTGCAAGAGAATTTTTCAAAGCCTTATCCAGCTTTCCCAGTGTTCCCTGATGATCTCATGAACCCCTGGATTCCACCGCCGCCTGTAGTCAGAGAAGAGGAGGATGAGCAAGAAGCTGAAAATGAAGACTGAAATAAGGGAAGGATCAATTCCAGCGAGCAAAATATTTTGTTGGATCAATGTTTTGTCTGCTCGCATTATCTTTGTTTTTATTTGTTTTTATTTCTACTGTTTTTTTAATTTTCTTTTTGCTGCTTCAAAATTATCTCTACTGATGTAAATCTTAGTTCAAAATATTTTCTTTTAATGAAATCTATCTTTGTTTGTTTTTCATGGCACATTGAGTGTATACCTAACTTATTTTTCTTCTGAATTTTTGGAGTTTGGACTAGTTAGCTTAGTTAGATCAAGGTATTTTGATCTCCAAAAACTTTTTGCTTGAGCATTCCTTCTAGCCTAGGCGTAGCTGCGGCAAAAAGTTTTGAGGTAGCATTTTCTTGTTTGATCCACCTTTAGCTTAGTCCTAGTCCCGTGCTTAGTCTAAATTCAGAGAAAAAAAATTAAGTTTGGGGGAGTTGGTTTTGCGAGATAATTCATTTGGGACAATGAATAATTTAAGTTTGGGGGACTTAGAGACACTCCTCTTGTTTGCTCCGAGCATTCCTTTCCTTCATAATTTTTCTAGGTTGTTGAGTAACTAGGGACATCTGTGACACCCACAGTTTGTCTTTGCGTCAAAAGATGGCCTAGGAAAATGCTGAAAAAAAAAACAAAGAAGAAAAAATGTGTGTTCAAAAGAAAATAATTTTGCTGAAAACATTAACAAAGCAAAACTTTTGAAGGATGAATGATGATCTAGCCGTTTTCTATCTCCCAGGGTTTAGGTGAGCTTCATCATAACATGTCGCCATTCTAAGAAGCAAGAGATAGATAAATAAAGATTTTTGGGGTCGAGCAATGAGTGTTAGCCTAGTTGGTGATAAGCTTGAAGGCAAGGGTATACTGCATCATAAAATGGGTCATCCCGTGCATAAGAGTTTGTGACTGTGGGGCTGCTCTATTAAGTTGGGCTATGTCCATTGTTCTGAATTCCTGAGAATGAGGGTTGCTACTACTCGGACGAGTAATAGTTCAATTTTGGGGGTGTGATAAATCTCCAAAAGGGAGTTATTTATAGCCTATTATCTATTGATTTGTACGTTAATTGTGCCATGTAGATGAGCTTATTGTATGGATTTATTGTGTTTTAGCCTAATTATGAGAATTGATACTTCAGAGTTCAAGTGCATCCAATATATATATATATATAAAGAGCACAAACTAAATAACACCGATTGACCACTATTTCTCAAAAAAAAAAAAAAAAAAAAAAACACTAGTTTACCACCGGAGATTGAGTTGCTATAATATTATGATAGTGATTGAGTTAGCTTCACGCACTTGATCCATCATTTCCATGTGTGCTATCTTCATGATCCTAAATAATATACACACATAGTATATGAAATTGCACTACTCACTCATAATTCAAATATTAATAATTAAATTTGATTAAGAAATAACAAAACTTTAATGCATAAATAAAATTATACCTGTCTTGGGATACTATCTGTATGAGTCATGCCTGCACTACTAGCTTGAGTAGAATCATTTCGTCTCAAAAATGAAAATATCTTAGCTATATGCGATTCAACAATCAAAAGTCTAGAGCTTTCATCTGCATTTTGCATATTAGATTCATTACGAATCTCAACCCAACAAATCGATGTGATGGATATTTGAATATTTGAATGAGAGTGGGTCCCAAACCCATGCCACGAATATGTCCTAAATGTTCTTGACCCATAACTTGTGCAAAAATTTCATTTTTAGAAGGATCGACTTCAGAGCTATTATGATTTTGGTTAACATGATCTCGCAATTTTTCCTATAATATTTAAAAGGTATTATTTAAAAATATATAAGTATAAAAGTACAAGTTTATTTATAGCTTACAATTATTGCACCAGCCTCTTCATTTATGAAAGTGCCATTTTTTGTGTATGAGATGATATAAACAATTCTACTTTTGTAGGATCTCGTCCAAGTATTTCTTGCTATCATGATATAAGAAATTTGTTAATAATATTAAACATAAATAATTTTGTAAAAAACAAAATACTTACCATCTCATCTGCTTTGTGAGCTAAACTTTTTCTATCACACGAATAAGTGAACTTTTGTTTCTTTCTTATCTCCATGTTTCTAGCACTACGTTTCTGTCATATTCACATAATATGCAAAATGTTAGTTTGATTAAAAACTACTAATGCTAACTTGAAGTAAAAACAATTACCATTCCTTCAATTGAGTACCAAAAAGATACTAAACCAGCTCACTTATCTCTTGGTATATTATTTGGCTTATGTTGTAGACACTGATCTTTCGTGTCATATTTGCTCACATATTCTCCTCTTAAATTGTATTTATAGCCACCTCACTTTCTTGACAATGATGATAAACACTATTTCTTATGTTTCTTGCCAAGTGTAAACTTCGACTGATAAAAGTAAATCAAATAAAAAATAGTAATACATAATACACAATATCATATCAAAATGATATATGATATGTACCTCCAACACACCCCAAATTTCATCTTTGTACATTTTTGTACTTTTCTCTAGTCATCACAGTTTAAAGGGCAAAGTTGATAATTTCTTGCAATTGTTCCTAAAAAGTTGCCCAATATGTTTGATCCACCTTTAATAGGTTGGTCTAAGTTGTTAAATTCAACAACTACCTTATGACCCTTAGGTAAGTTCCACACATCAGACATACGTGTCTTCCCACGTGTTCTATGCACTCCGGATGAATCTATTTTTTAACAAAAATATAAAGTATATTAAGTAATTTTTATTGTAAACATATTTATACCTTCCTTGATTAGGACTAGATTCTAAGGAGGGTTGGCTCTCTATTCCAGGTTCGGGACAAGATTCTACGACCACTGCACCACGAAGGCGTTTGGAAGAATGCATTTTACACCTGAATAAAATTACAACACAACATTAATGCCTTACAATTTTAAATAATAAAAAAATAAAAAATAACTAAAGATATTAAAGTAAAAAAATAACTTACATAATTTATATTGATAAATATAGTTTACAACTCTCAATCATTCTTACCATCGTTAGTGTTTTCCTCTGCTTCAGTATTTAGTGAATGATTAATGATTAACCAATCTATTAGATATAAAATTTAATTTTATGCCTATTGGAACTCTAAAACACTTTCAATTTTGTATATAGTAGGCATGTTAAGTTTAAAAAATGTTGAATACCCAAGGACTTATTAGACACAAAATAGAAAGTTGAAAGATTATTGACACAAAATGCATTTAAGGACATATTAGATACTTTTTAAAGTTCAATGACCTATACAAACTAAGACACAAAAAGAACTATATTATTGAACGAATCATTATTTTTACATTTAAAATATATATAAAAGCTCATTTTTTAAATTTAAGTAAGTATTTTAAATTATGCTTTAGTTTGTCTTTTAAAATTCATTTTATATCAAATATAAATGAAAATGAATAAAAATATTTTTGAATTTTTGGTAAATAATGAAAATTTTAAGTTTCATTTTCTTTATGATATATTTATTTCCAAGTTCTTAATTGCTTTCTTGTAAATTATTTGTACAAAATTTTAAGTGAAGTCCCTTAACAAAAATTTTGAATTAACTACTATCTAGAGCAACTAGATATATATTGATTTGCAATAGTTTAAAAAATGCTACCATAAAATCACTACAATCTTAATATTTGCAGCGATTTTCTTTGCATTGCTACTAAAATGTTATTGCTGCATTAGTCTATTGCGACAATGTTTTAAATGTTGCAACATAACTGTTGCAATTGACTCTATTGTAACAGTTTCTAAAAGTGTAGCAATTTAATCGTTGCAATAACATGTTCGCAACAGTTTGTCAATACATCGTAAGCAAACCTTTGCAATGTGTATCAATAACAACGATTTTGTTATGTGTTGTTCAAAACCGCTGCACGTTTACAAACCCTTGCAGCATTTTCCAAACCGCTGCAAAAAAAAAAAAAAAAAAAAAATCGCCACAATAAACCTATTTTCTTGTAGTGAGCTCAATTTTTCCTTCCTTAGCTAGCCTTAGAATTAGCTTTTGTTAGGACAAAGAATTTTTCCATTGGATGACTGAAAGCTCAATGATACTTGTAATAGTTGTGATCATCGACTTTGTCCATTTGTTTCAGTCGTTTACACTTAGGAAGTTTTATTAGTCGTGCTTCTAGTAGTTGTTCCAACTGAAGGGGATTAAATCCCCTATGCAGCGGAAGCGCATCGAAAAGAACCTTACGCCGTATATTAATTAACATTAAAATACCGTTACGAAAAGACAAAATAAACTTTAAACATGTTTTAAAGTTTCTGGAAATTGCTATAAACATGCTGGAAAATTAAATCTAAATTTATTTTCATGCTTTTCTAAAGAAATGGGAAAGAACCGTTACAAACCTTTGTTGTAGACTTGACCGTTCTTCGCCAACGATGCTCCAACGAAACGAAAACGCAGCGACTCCTTCTTGATTTCTTCGCTGGAAATTTTTCTTCAAAGACACAATAACCACAAAGGTTACACCGGTATGTCTCTAAGTCTAGGAGGCAAAAGACTTGTGGGAGTCTTTCTCTAATAGGGAGGCTAAAGAGAATTCTAGGGTCTTGTCTTGTGAGTCTAAGAGCAAGAGGGCTTCTAAACCAATTAGGTCTAGTGTTCTATTTATAGAAGAGTGGCCATGAATAAAATATTCAATTAAATCAATCTTTTCCAAAATTGATTCAATCTTATTCCTTATTTAATCAATCCAAGATCAAACAATTCCATAATTGATTAATTTTTTCCACAAATGACTAATTACTTCCATAAGTGATTAGATCATTTCCATCACTTCCTTAAGTGATTAATTATTTCCATAATTGATTAATTCTAGATTAATTAATTTTTTAATTAATTAACCACCAATTAAATATCACATATTTAATTTCCGACATTGAATTAATTAATTTTCCCAAATAGATTTTAGGCCTTAAAATTAATTAATTCATATTTGAACTCTTTCAAACTTCCATAAATTTAATGTGACTCAAATTTATATTAATATTTGAATTTCTTCAAATATTAATTTCTCTCATAATAATATATCCATATATATTATATTGTTTCCCTTAGTAAATTGAACACTTTCAATTTACATTTATTACTTAGTTGCCTCAAATTACTTTATGAGCTACCAGTGGGACCTAATGGACCTGCAGATCAGAAGCTCCAATGATGTGAGAGTAATTGGTCAAACTCATTAACCAAATTAATAAATATTCATTAACTGTGTGTACATTCCACTATAGACTCACATTTGCACTCTTCTCACTGCAGACATATTTTCTGTGTCCACGGAGATAGACCAATAACGACTAGTTAGTCCTTCACGAGTGTCCGTAACACCAGCTGGGTCAAATTACCGTTTTACCCCTGGGTTACTTCTATTTCCTTAAGTACCGTTCTCTTCTAATGAACAACCTGTTTGTGGTCCAACCATCAAACAGAAAACCCTCTCGTGCCATTGAGAGGGTAGGGCCCTTTCTTCAACACTCGGAGTCACCACTCAAGGGAACACTCATTTGCTTCCCCTTATACGATTATGTTCCTAGCTCCCCACTCGGTCTTGTCCCCAAAATGGTAGGCTTATTGAGTCGGCGTATTGGCCACTCTCACCCATACAAATCAAAGGACAATCCCTCATGAGCAGGAGTTCATAATCAACTCAGGATTAGGACCAAGTTGTGTAGGTCGTCCTAGTGAAATAGAAAACCAACTAGTTAACGGTGTTATAACCAGTGGCTACTATTTTGCGGTCTGGCCTTATGCAAACTCATTGCATAAGATACCTTCACTCGCATGTCTCCTACACGAACGCGTTGGATCATAGAGTTTGTATCAAATACAAAGTGGGCCGTATCCATAGTGCCACCAGGATAAGGCACCTAGTCTTATCCCTATATTATAGACCCTTTAGGCTGTTTCTTGAACAGTGATCCCCATATGTCGCTACATATAGTTCAAGACTCATATTACAGCCTAGGATGTCTAGTTTATTGGATTAGGGTTATTTTAGGCAAAGACAAAAATATAAAATAACTAATAACATTTAATGGAAAAATATATCAATATTATTTCATTAATATTCGGTCAACGATTACATTCACTATCTACGAGTTTTAGGGCATAAAACCCAACACCAACATGTTGAGAATGTCAAAATCTGGAAAAAAAAATAATTTTTTTCCTGTCTTTTCTTCAAAGTCAAGCAACACACTTCATTTCCTTGTTGTTTTTCGGTATTCTTGTGCTTTTCTTTTGAAGATGACTTGAGAAGGGTTGTGTTTACAACCATAGATTCTTCTGTAGTTGCTTCAATGTTCTTTCCTTCTTTCTTCAAGTCAGGGAGTAGAAGGTCTTTGTTTCCTCAACTAGCAACACTTAGCTCCAAATCATGGACGCGAGTTGTTAGTTCTTCAAAGGTGCGAGGTTTTATCCCCTGGATGATGTAGAAAAGTCTCCAGTTCATGTCTTGAATGCACATCTCAACGACAGAGAGTTTAGTGAGGTGATCCTTGCAATCAAGACTCATGGCTCTCTAGCGATTTATGTAGTCAACAACGAGTTCACCTTTTCGTTGTCTACTATTTATGAGTTCAAACATGCTGATTGTTCACCTAGTGTTGTAGAAGCGATTCAAGAATTCTCTTTCGAATTGCTATCAATTGTCAATGACTCAGGTTTTAGATCAGTGTACTAGTTGAACGCATTTCTCTTAAGCATTCGAATGAACTGCTTGACTAGTAAGTCCTCTCGAGTACCAACGTTCTCCCATATCTCGACGAAGTGGGCAATGTGTTGCTTAAGATTTTCGTTCCCATCAAATACCCAATAGACATTCTCAAGTTATCGATCCTCCTAGTATACGGTTTGGAATAGAAGAGGGAATCTTGGAGTTTTTTATCATGTCCTGGAGTTGACTGATAGTGAAGTGATTGACGCGGAGCATTATGGCTGATCATCTTGTATGATAGTTTTTCCTTTGTTGTGTTTTTTGACAACATGAGTATGACTTGATTCAGCAATATTTTGGTTCTCAATCTGGCTCTTTAGGTGTGCTCAATTTGAGAATCTTTCTCTTCAATTGCTTTCATCAAGATGTTGATAGGCTCCTGCATCTCAACCACTTTCTTCCATAGTTCTTGTCTCAGTCATCTTGACGATCACTATGTCAAAATCGAGTTCGAACAAAAGGTTGTACTTACAAGCAACTTTTCATCTATACATGCCCCGTATAGTGTTGTTTCTTTGCTCATGATAATAAGAGCTTTATCATCTTGCAACTTGAGTTCATTAGAGCAACTATCGGTAGTAGAACTCATGTAAAAATTGTTCATGACATCAGTCATTAAAGAAGTCTTGGATCAACATCTTTTCACTTATGTTTTGAGATGAGACAAAGAGATGGTCCCATTGGACGTGCCAATTTGTTCACACATAATTTCGAAGAAATGAGACGTGGAAGAAATTTATATTTGTATTGATGTTGTAGGTGCAGTACAATCTCTAATATATAATCCTTTGGTTCTCTCTCTTGTTTGTGTGTGTTTCACTCGAGGACTGGAATGATTTTTCTCGAGTTTAAAGTTGTCTCAAAGGCTTCGCAGCTTGTTCTTGAGATTGAAGCTGTCTCAAGGGCTTCGGAAGCTTGAAGGAGTCTTTTGATCTTCTAGAAGTCTTCGAATGCTCTGGGTTCTGAATTATTTTTTAGTTCTTCTTTGAGATTTCCAACTTCTGAGCCCCAAAATGATGGATAGTTTTTCTATTTATAGAGTTATCCATGTACATGGGCTTCATTGACTTTGGACCTGACCCATTGGACTTGGACTTATTGATCTTGGGCCAAGTCGTTTGGACTTGGGCTTTACTGACTTTGGGCCTAGTCATTTGAATTTGAGTTTGATTTAAACTCGACTCAAATATTGTATAACCCAAATACCATATGACCCAACTTTGATCAAATTAAACTTTTATTATTTGATCAAATGACTATATTAAAGACACGTGACATTTCAATTTAAGATTTGTCAACTCTATCTTCAAATTAAATTTGAGACACATGTCAACTTATAATTGGTCTCAAATTTAATTATTTGTAATTTTTTCATTAATTTTGAACAACATGACAATTTGTGATTGGTCGAAATTTCTCCTTCAATAAGAACTTTGTGTGTGTGTGTGTGTGTTTGGCTGATATCAAGTATTGCGAAAGCAAAGCAATTTTAAAGTTCTTTTTTCTTCAAATGTTTGCTGGTTTTTTCTTGTTACTAAGAACTTGGTGTGGGGTTTTTTCTTCTTTTCTTGCAATTTTTTCCTGCTAATTAGAACATGCAAGTGTAGGAAACGAAAGCAAAGCAATTTCAGCTTTTTTCCTCATATATGCTGAACTTTTCTTGTTGTTAATAACTTTGTGAGTTTTTCTAGGAGGTTAATAACAATGAGAGTATTTGATTCTTCAAATAAAAAATTTCTCAAACAAATTTCTTACAAGAAACCAACATAAATCAAGTGCAATGTGATTTTTTTTTTTAAAAAAAGGGGGAAATTGTCAATTACATGTGTTTTATGATGATTCAAATGAAAAGTTAATTAAAGGTCTACATAGCAACAATTATGCAAGTTCTAGATTAAATTTGATACAATCTGCTAAGTTTGGGGTTCAATATTTTTTAAGGAAAAATTTATTAAAGCCACCAGAAGTTAGATACAACAACCAGTCTCATCACAACATTCATTCAGATCTAAAAAATACAAGTGCTTCAAAAGAGCCTTTTGAAACACGACTTCTCGCGTGAGCATATTAGCCGTTCCATTGCACGATCTTGAGCACCTGGTGAAAAGGACATCTCCCAATTGAGATGCCAACACTTTAATGTCTTCCACAATGTTACTAATTTTAGAGAGATCCTCTACCCGATTTGTAATTAGGTTAATCACTTTTGTCGCGTTCGATTCTACAATCATTGAAGGACATGTATCATCAAACTTATCTTGTAATTGATCTCCCTTCTCTGATTGCATGGGTTTCTAACACTTCAATTGACGAGTTATTGTGGATCACCTGGTAACCAGCACTGATTGGAGAACCATTTGAGCCACATATCACTCACCCTATGCCTTTTCTACTTTTCTCTTCACACCAAGACGCATCAATGTTGAATTTTAAAAAATTATCTAGTAGAGGGGACCATGAAGGATGACTCGAAGAGTTCTTTGACTTTTTCGCCTACCAGGTTTGACCCTTTAATGACACCTTCAAACTTAGTAGTATTTTCATAATTTTTCTGCGAATGTGATCACGATCATCTTTGAAACCTATTGTGGTAGATTTGATTTCTTTAGATTCATATGATCCACATAATCTCAATTGATCTCTTATTATCATTTTTCTGAGTGTGCTTCAAGATCCAATCTTAATAGTTGAAGGGAACCCAACCTTTCATCCATAAAACATATATACCAGTTAGCTTGGGAATAAAATTTAGCCAGATCGTTTTAGAAAATTTGCACTCCCAAATTGTGTGAATTGTTGTCTCTTCCTTAACCCTGCAAAAAAAACATAAGGGTGTTAGTATCAATTCCTTTATTCCTAATATTAGTGCAGGTTGGGGTGATATATTGGAGGATTCTCCATCCACAATTTTTTGTTTTAAGAATTTACTTTAAACTCCAAAACCTCCACCATCTTCTTTTTTTCAAGACAAATCTGAGGAATCGGGGACACCTTTCGCATCCAATTGAGTGGCAACGTAGTATGCACATTTAACTGAGAAAATCTCTTCGTTGTCAAGGCTCCAAACGACTATGTTCAAGGCCTTTCCCCGACCTAACAACATGTTTAGAACGATTTTGACGTCTAATGGGGAGAAAGCCTTTTAATTGATCACGCACTCATTCCAAGTCTCGCTTTCACAAATGATACTTTGCATGACCTTGCCCTGAAGATCATTTTTAACCATGCACAACTTATTATTTCCTTATTTATCAATCCACGGGTTCTAATCAATAATGATCCAATTTTTGTTCCCAACCTTCCATCTATAACCTTTAATTTAGAGAAGATATCTCTTCCCCAAATAATACTTCTTCACATCATAGATAGGTTGGTCCCTACCGATGCTTTTAGAAAGTCCCTATCTTTGCAATGTCTTCTCTTCAGAGTTCTCATCAAAAGACTATATGGGTTACTTAATAAAGGAGTGTACAACACTCGTGTAGAAGAAATTTCAATCTTAGGCACTTGATTTACATTAATTTCTCATTCAAAGCATGCTGTCTTTTATAGCCGAAAACAGGGGAAACAAAATACTAACCTTTGTAGCTTAAATCTGACGACTTCTTTGGTTGTTTCTGATCACGAACAAGTCATGGATCACCGCTAGAGTCTTCCTCGCTATTTTCCGGCCTTAGAATAGACTTGTGGGAACCAAAACGTGATGGATTTGAAGAGAGAAAAATGGGTTTTGAGAGAGTTCATCATCTTTTTCTTTTTGGAGAATTCCAACCGCTTAACCAACTTCAAGGTCAAATTCTTCTTTGATAACAAGAAGAAATGCATGCTTCCATGCCTTGAGATTATGACAACAATATGGTGAAAAAGATTGGTCATATGAGGATGTGGCAAAGTGAGGTAATTTACCTCCTAATTTTATGAATTTCAAAAAATTCATATTTGAGAAATTAATTTCAATTTTAGAATTAATCTAATTAATTTAAATGAAATTAATATAAATAAATAAATAATTAAATAAATTTAATTAATTATATTTAATTTTAATATCTCATATTAAAATGAAGAATGTACCAATCTCGACCTCTTTAATACCCGATTGATTGAATATGAATCCTAATTCAAATTCAAACCAAAATATGTATCCTATATGTATTTGCAACATTTAAATCATATTTAAGCATTTCCAACTCTCTCTATTAATTTATAGGAAAAAATACACTTTTGGTCCTTGAGGTTTGAGTTAGGTTTCATTTTGGTCCTGAGTTTTCAAACTTGACAATTTAGCCCCTGAGGTTTGGATTTCGTTACACTCTTGGTCCCTCCGTCCAAATTTCCGTTAATTACTAACGGATGGCTGACGTGGCACTACTTTTGTTAATTAAAAAATTGTTTTTTAGTTTTTAAAAATAAAATAATATTAAAATAATAAAAATATTTTATTTTTTTTCTTTTTTCATTTATCTCTCCTCTTTCTTCTTCTTCTTCTTCCCCTCCTCTTCTTCTTCAGACCACCACTGAAGCCATAACTCGTCGTCGCCGAAGCCGCCGCACGCCATCACCGGAGCCACCGCTTATGGAACCGCCGCACACCCGTCTTCTCCTTCCCTTTTCTTCTCTTATTTTCTTTTCTTCTCATTTCCTTTTTCCCTTTTTCTTCTCCTAAATCTCGTATTTAAAAAAGAAAGGAAAACATTTTAGATCTAAGTTGTGTCGCCGTGGGTTTTCCAGATTCGAGTTCGTGAGCCGCCGTAGGTTTGCGTTTCCAACGTTGTTCGTGGGTTTTCCAGATCCGAGATTCGTGTGTGGTGGTGTGGTAGAGGCTGAATGATGGATGTGGGATAAAATGGTAAATAATAATAAAGATAAATTCAGCCAACCTTAGTGCAAGTATACACTATCGCACGTAGTAATAAAAACCTTAGAAGTATTCCAAGGGTATATCGATCCCACGAGGACTAAATTGGAAATTTAGATTTGAAGAAGAAACTGCTCAACTAATTGCTTAAAAATAGGTAACCAAAGAAATGATTGATGATTGATTTTTAGAAAGATAAATAACACAAGCAAATAAATAAAGAATAACAATAATAATTAAAACGAGGTATTCAACATGGATTCATCCCAAAGGAAATAACCGTAATCATGGATTATTCAACTTAAGCCTATTCAATGCATTGGGTCAGATTTAACTTCTATTTGACCTTGCTCCCAAGAACCGTTAGAAGACTAAGCGAGTACCGTTATGCACATTTATGTGACTCGACTCCGACATAGATAATTCACGAATGCAACCTATAACCCTATAGTTGATATAGGGTGCCTCAGGTAGCTTGCCCTATACCACCGAACAATCTCTTTTGAGCTTTTTCTCCTATATCACCTTTATGAGAACCGATATCGTCTGTCCCTTTCGAGATCAAACTCACATAGCATGCAAAGTCTAAGTGATCAAGTTAAACTCAACAAGATCGGAATGATATTCAATAAAGAAAATGACATGCATTGAACAAAACTTAAGCAAATAAAACACTTTCAAGCTATTGAACCATAAGGGAATTCACCATATTGAACCCCGCAACGGAATTTAGCTACTCATGGTGAGATAAAGTGCAAATGAATACATTTTCATTGAAAATAAGATGTAAAGAATACAAATAAATGAAACGTATCAAAAGCTGGAAATAAAGACAGTAGCTAAATACTATGAGTTTTCTATTTATCCAATCAGTTTGCTTAGACATTCCACTCTCTCGCTTTTACAAGTGGGAATGGGTCATCTAAGAAGGACCTCGGGCATCCCTACTCATAGGCGTCAACTAGGGTTCTGTCACCACCCTCTTCTTCCAAATGAGTTCTACTTGAATTTGACTTTGAATCTCGAGCTTAGATAGTGCTAGGAGTGGTTGAGGAGCTGCGAAATAGGTGCTGGTAGGTAGCCCAGTCGGTTTTGGGGTCAAAACAGTCGGTTAGGTGCGAAGAAGTCTTGTTCAAAACGACCCGCGGACGACTTAAAACTGCCTCTGTTTTTCAAGAAATGCGGTCGCATTTCTGGGTAAATTCCAGCATTTCCTCTGTTTTCCTGCACAACAACAAACTTAGTCAAATTTCTTTAAAATTGAGTCTTTTTAAGCACAAATGAGCATAATTTGACAAAAGTGAATCTCAACACCCTAAGTTAACAACTTTAACATATTTTGAGCTCGGGAACAGTAAAATCGATCTAAAACATATAGTTTTGACAAGATAATGAGCTAAATATAAGGGTAAAATAAGTATATTTTTTACCCTTATCACGCGACTCTGGCGAAGAGGTTTTGTGTTGTTCGTGTCGCCATGGGTTTCATGTTATTCGTGTCGTCGTGGGTTTCGTGTTGTTTGTTTCAGATCTGGCTCGTGTTGTTTGCTCTGAACCTTCGACAGCAGCCGCGTAGGCTTTCAGATCGTGTTGTTCTGAAAATCTAGAACCGCCGGAGAAGGAGGAGACCGAGAGTGTTGTGTTTGTGACTGCTTCACGAAAGAAGGAGGATCAGAAAAGATAGAAAGGAGGATCAGAAAAGATAGAAAGGAGGAAGAAGAATAGAAAGAGGAAGGGAAAGAAAGAAAAAAATAGATCGACTTCGGCGAACGACGGCTCTGGCGACGATGGTTGCCGGTGGCCTGAAGAAGAAGAAGGGTCTAAGATGAAGGAGGGAGGATAGAGAAATGAAACTTGATGGGACTCGAGTATTACCTTTTATTATCTTAATATTATTTTATTTAAAAAAAACTAAAAAATATTTTTTTAAACTAAAAAAATAGTGTCACGTCAGCCATCCATTAATAATTAATGAAAAATTGAACGGAGGGACCAAAATGAAACGAAATCCAAACCTAAGGGACTAAATTGTCGAGTTTGAAAACTCAGGGACCAAAATGAAACCTAACCCAAACCTCGAGACTAAAAGTGTATTTTTTCCTAATTTGTAATACGTTAAATATATCACATAATTAACGTCAACTCCCTAAACCAAATTTGAATGATTCAAAATCTCTCATCACTTTGTTCTATGGTTTAGTCCATATGAGCTAGCAGGGAGACCTAATGGACCTACAGATCATGGGCTCCAACGATCCGAGGTTAACCGACTAAACTCATTAACCTAGTTAACCAACATTCGTTAACTACCGGGACACTCCACTATAGCTCAGTAGTTGCACTCCCCTCACTGTAGATATATTTCTGTCCACTCGATATAACCATGATTAGTAAGTCGATCCTTCATAGGTCGTTCATAACTACAGGGGGTCAAATGTCTGTTTTACCCTTGAAGTTACCTCTTGCTCCTTAAGTCCCATTGATCCTCTAATGAACAACGTGTTCATGATCCAACCATTAAACAGAAGTTCTTCTCAGACCAGGAGAGGATGGGCACCTTTTTCAAGACCTGAAGTCAGCACTTAAGGGAACAACCTCTCTAGTATCCCTAAAAACGGTTAGGAGTGAATTTCTTCTTGCAGAACTATGTCCCCAGCTATCTACCCGGTCTTATCCCCAAAATGGTAGGTGATAAGTGTAAAAAATATACCTATTTTGCCCCTTATTCTTAGTTTATTTCTTGTGAAACTTGTATGTTTTTTTTTTATCAAATTTACTATTCCCGAGCTTAAAAAGTGTGAAAGTTGGTAAGTTGAGTCTTAGAGGGTCATGTGTGTCAAATTATGCATATTTGTGCTTAAATGAACTCATTTTGGTATGAATTTAACTTCTTTTTACGTGTTGTAGGAAAAAAGAGGAAAACATGGCAAACAGCAGAAATGCGACTGCATTTCTGTCAAGGCAAAATGAAATGCAACCGCATTTCTAGGCAGAAACAGAAAAGTCCGAGTTCGTCGCGGGTCGTTTTGAACGAGCTTTTCACGCACCTAACCTGCTGTTTTGACTCTTAAACTGATTGGGCTACCTGCAAGCACCATTTTCTTGACTTCTCAACGACTCCCCACTCTATAAAAGGCCACAAATCGAAGGCAAAATGAAGAACACTCACTGGGACGTCGTGGGTGGCGACAGAACCTTGGTGTCTGACCCATGAGTTATGATGCCCGAGGTCCTTGCTAGAAGACTAAGTTCTAACCTTAGTTAGACATCAAACCTTCATGTTTGTAGAGATTTCACCCTATTTCCACCTTGTAAGGGAGAGTAGAGTGTCGTGAGAACTCTAGAGAGATTGGATAAAGAGAAAAAAACCCCAGTTTTAGCTACTGCACATTGTTTTCTAACACCTTATTCTTTTCATTATTTCTTGTACTTAACATTTATTTATTCAATGGAAAGTTATTTGTTTGCACTTTTATCCATCATGCGTAGCTAAATTCCATTGAGGGGTTCAGTTAGTGAATTCCCTTGTAGATGGAATAGCTTGAAAGTTGTTTCTTTGCCTAAGCTTTATTTATGCATGTCATCCTTTATTGACTGTCATTCCAATCTTGTTAAGTTTAACTTGATCACTTAGACTTAGCATGCCATGTGAGTTTGGAACCGAAAGGGTCAAACAATATCGGTTTTCATAAAGGTGATATAGGAGAAAGGACTCAAAATAGTGTATTTGCTATTATAGGGGATATCACTTATAACAACTATAGGGTTATAGGTTGCATGCGTGAATCATCTATATCGGAGTCGAGTCACAAAAATGTGCATAATGGTACTCGCTTAGTATTCTAACGGTTCTTGGGAGCAAAGCCAAATAGGAGTTAAATCTGACCCAATGCATATCTAGACTTAGGTTAAATAAGCTATTATTAGAGTTATTCGCCCTTGGGTTGAAGCTTTACTGAATTCCTCACTTTTATTATTAATATTGTTTGTTTATTCTTTTCATTGCTTGCTTTATTATTTTCCAAAAATCCCAACACCAATTATTTTATCTTGGTTGCCTACTTTGCAATTTAAGAGCAGTTCTTCAAATCTGTGTTTAATTAGTCCATATGGGATCAATACTTTTGGAATACTTCAAGATTTTTTATTACTACATGCGATAGTGTATACTTGCACTTAGCTAGACTGAATTCATCTTTAATTATTATTTCTTCATCTTATTCCTACCTCCACTTTCAGTCTACAGCCCGCATCAGTAGGCTTATTGAGTCGGCGATGCTGGACCCCTCTCACCCATGCAAATCAAAGGATAATCCCGAATAAACCGGAGTTCATTCGAGTTACCTAGGTCATCATATGAAATTAGTCAGTCTTAACTGTAAACGACGTTATAAAGTGAAAGTGACTTGTTTCGTGGTTCGGTCCTATGCAAACTCATTGTATAGGACGCCCCCACTCACATGTCTCCACATGAACGATTCAGGATCACATTGTTTGTACTAAATACAAAGTGGGTCGCGTCTCATAGTGTCACCAAGATAAGGTACACAGCCCTATCCCTATACTATAGACAGTTTTGGCTATTACTCGAACTTGATCCACTTTTATGTCTCTACATAAAGTTCAAGTATTCATACTATAGCCAGGGGTTCTAGTTTATTGTATTTGGGTTTAATTAATGCAAAACTAAACAACTATTCAATAACATCTTATTGAATAACTTTAATAACTCTTTATTAAATATAATAAACTTGTTAATTTACTATCCACGTGTTTTAGGACATAAAACCCAACACTTAAGATCCTCCAACTTTGTTTAGCTAGCATCACTTGGTTAAATAGTTTTTTCAACTTCAGCAGAATATGCACCCACCTTTGCACCAACAATTAATAAGTGGAGTTCAATTGACAAATGCTGCCTATATGCGCCAGTATTTCATTCTTTCGAATTATGTACGGTTCAGATAGATTGCAACCAATTGTGCTTGCAACTTATCCTATAAGCACTTAGTTGCGAGTTAAGTTCTACTCCTATTCAGCTCCGCTTTTGGTGCCTTTAGGAGAATAAGCTAATTGGTGTACCTATTTCTAGGGCTAATTAACTCTTAGATAAATTGCGCACACAACTTTATAACTATAGTGGTTCTAGCCCGTTCTCTAGGATGCAAGAAACAAAGCTCTATTTCTAGGCTTTTTTCCAGTATTGTTTTTGTGAACTTGCGCACTCAACTCAACCTTTTCAGTATTGCGATCAACACAAACTATGTTAACCTAAATGATCAGTTTAAGTTAACAATGAAACTTAATCTTCAACCAAAAACAAACAATGCTAAGTGTGAGCAAAGTTGCTTTCACAATAGGGGGGACTTTTCTTCTACTTAAGGTATTCACATGCTTGAATCTCCAAGTAGAAGTTTAGCTCATATTGGGATTGAAATTACAAGACATGAAAGTAAAAATGGGAAAATTGAAATAAATTGAATTCATATTAAATCAATAAATGAATACAACTTGTTGGAAAAACACAATAGAAGGTAAAAGACTGAATATAAAGAAAACGATAACAAGGAAATATAAATGAAATGAACCAATCCATCTCTTTCTCCTCTCTGTTTAACTTGCTCTTACCTTTTTCAAGGAGAGACAAGTCTTTTTCTCTACTTCTTTCGAATGGAGAAACCTACAGAGGCTAGAAGGAGTTGGAACTCGGAGTGACTGCTACAAGAAAAAAACTACAAAATAAAAAGCTTGCACGATGATAAAATGTAAGATGTTGTCTTTGTGGATCTTGAGCCGTCTTTTATAGACGTTTGGAGGTAGGGTTTGCTGCCAAGATTAGTGTGAGAAGTCCCTTTTGAGTGTAATCTCTTGATTCGAGGAGATTTGCTGCAGAATATTTGATCTTTTGGACAATTCTGTAAATCTTGAGATTCTTGGGATTCTGTCGGATTTGCCCAAATGCGGTGCATTTCTTTGGATTTCCCTGCTTTGATGCAGTCTATAAGATTCTTCCTTTTCCTTGTCCTTCAGATGCGGATGCAAATGCTGACGCAACTGGACTCCTGCACAAAACCATTAAAATTAAACACTTTCTAGACAAAATAGCTTCTTTTTATATCTTTTTAGCCCAATTTTACATATTTTAGGATTTCATATATGACATGCTAGCTTTTGCACCAATTTACTTCAAATGATAAGATTTTTGACACTAAATACTTGCTTTCTAAGCAATAAGCTTGGTTTTTAAAGCTAAATAATGCACATAAATAAGCGTTATCACCTATTGTATAATCTCGTCGACCTCCTCCACAGACCCGACTGATCAACCAACTGACAAGGCTCAAATTCGGTGGTCACCGCCGCCTGACAATGTGTATAAATTGAATTCCAATGTCGTTTTAAGGTTAGGAAGTGGTTAGGCGAGTGGTGATTTTGCTCTTCGAAATTTAAATAGTCAGGTCCTGATGACTGCTTCTAAATTGCTGCCTATCTGTTGATTTAGCTGAGGGAATGACTCTGTATGAGGGCGTTAAGCTTGCTCTGCAAGTGGGATTTTTTGGCCTTCATATTGAATTTGATTAGGATCCTTCGAGGTGAGTTGAGGACATTTATGAGGTTGGTACTTTGATGAAATCTATCCTTCATCTGATGCAAGGCGATACATTATTTCTACCATCTTTTATTCTCCAAGAACGTAATCGGGTAGCACATACCTAATTGGCATAAATGACTATTTCTTGTTAATAATTACAAGGGTGGAGATCCAACCATCAACTTTTGGAATGATAATTGATGCCTTATCTACTAAATTATGTTCGGATCGACTAAACACGTTTTTAAATGTGAATCAAATTGCACTTTTTGGACTTTAGTTGCTCATTGCATTAACCTTTTTTTTTTTTTTTTCTTTTTAATAAATATTTTAGATTCTATTTTAGTTTATTTTCAGTTCTTTGCTTTTAAAAAATATATATATTTTGGTCCTTCTGTTTTTAGTTTTTGTCTATTTTATTCCATATATTTTCAAGACATTCATTTGGGTGATTATACTTTATAAAATATGACCATTTTAAAATTTTAACATAAATTCTGTACGCAATAAAAACATTTTAATACAAAGTTATAACAATATTTCAAGAACTTTATTTAGTATAATGTTGTACTAAAATTTTGATCGAGTAAATGAGATAAAAATGGAAACAAATGGACTAAAATGATTCCTTTCAAAAAGTAGGTAAAAATACCATTTTAGCCCATGTACTTTAGATTTTAGTCTATGTACTTTCATATGTTTAATTTTAATCCTTATACTTTCAATGAAGTTTGAAATTGGTCCATGCCTTGAGTTTAAAGTTATTTTCTTTTTAAATTGAAATTGGTTTAAATAATAATAAAAAATTTCATACAAGAAAAGACAATGTGAACATGTTTCTAAAATTTATAGAAGGAAGGCTAATAGAGACTAATTTTTTTAAAGAAAAATGAACAATAAATCACTCTAGGGACCAATTTTAAGTTTTATTAAAAGTACGACTAAAATTGGACATTTTGAAAGTATAGATACTAAAATAGAACAAAACTCAAAGTACATGGACTAAAATGGTAACTTAATCTAAAAAGTACAAAAACCAAAACAAACACATTAAAAGTATAGGGAGAAAAATGGACAAAAGCCAAAGGCACCATAGCTAAAATAGAACAATTTAAAAGGATATGGACCAAAATGATCCAAAGTCGAGAATAAATGAACCAAAATAGGATTTAAAGCCGAGAAGAAAATAGAGCATGTCACCGAGCATGTTACTAGTAATACAAGCCTGAATATCACGTCAAACCTTTAAATTCACGAAATTGACGAAATGTTGATAAAAACTTACTCATACTAACGATAATGCTGTTGCTATTCCAACGGGATTGAAGGACCGTTTGCAACCAAACTGATACTAGTTCCAATCCTAAACTCTCTTCCAACACCACAGCAAGGTCATGCTTGATGAACTTGACGACGAAGATAGCTTGAATGGCCGAAGTAGACTCAACCGCATCACGGTTACGATTCCATAACCTCAAGGAAGGTGGCGTTCATAAAGAAGGTTCAGCATAGAACCCAATCATCAAAATAAAGGAATAGTTCACTCTTCACTATTTCGAGATCCAAACGTCTTAATGAAAGAAAAGAATATACATGTTACCCTCAAACCGACCCCTCATGATGGTGCATTTTCTAACATCTCAGAACTTGCAATTAGTTCTCCAAGCTTACAGTAAATCTATCAAATGCTCGAATTATATAACCACAAAAGCAAACTTAAAAGGATTTTTTTCTGCTTTGATATTATATAAATAAGATTTGCATTCTAACTATGTAGTTTACAGGCGAGTAATAAGATTTGATACTAGTGTCAGCCTACATCCACAATGTCCCAGTATTTGCCGGAGCTTGGCTGCAGTGCAAATTTTAAATGAAAGAGATCCATTTAACCTCGCTTTACTGGCCGTTGGACGTATGATTTGTTGGGGTCCTCAGTCTTCAGCTTTGGCGGTCGAGTTTCTCCTTTCTTAGCCTGTAACACAAACAAATTTTCAAATTTTGGCAATTCTAATCACATACATTCATCATTACAACTCAACCCGAGTATACTATCTTACCTTCTTTCCACCCTTCATAAAATCTCTCCAGCTTGAAACCTGAAGATGACAGAGAAAAAGGGAAGAGCATAAGTGCAAATCAAACTATTAGTTCCATTCAGAATTTGGTAAAGAAAAAGAGGCTCAGAACTCCATGTTCTAACTCGAAGTTGAACATTTAGCATGAAGCTACCAATTCTTCCACGTGTTTGTCGCATTAAGCATTCATGTTAATTACTCATTTGTCAACCAGAAAACTTCGAGAACAAATTTATAAACTTTTCCCTTCTAACCTTGTAATCCCCCACTATCAAATAAAAAAATTCAATATATATCAACCAGGTTTCTGCCCAATTTCATCAAAATGACATTCCCTATGTGAAAATTCTGAATGGTCGTCTTTCCTTTCCTCCAATAGCATGCCAACACGCAAAAATTACATATTCTACAGTCTTACAGAATCAAAAGAGCAGCATGCCTAAGAGACCCTGTGTTATGACAACTAGATCTGCTGTGTTTATCATCATAGAAAAGTTAAATACTAACCCTCTGTTCTCTTGTTCCTTCCCATTGCTCCTCATGCTCACGCTTTTTCTTCCACATTTCTTTTGTTTCTTCTTCATCTTTTTTCAATCTGCCTTCTTCCTCAGAAATCTATATGCGATAAAAGCAATATAAATAATGAATAATGAATAGTCCTGCCCAAATATAAGAAATTAAAGAATCCAGAGGAATATCAAATTATCTGGGCGTCCTGCATACCCTCATCTGCATCTTTCTCCTCCTCCATTCTTGTTCTGTTAATATTTCTCGAACCTTCAATTTTAGCTCTTGCTTGAATTCTTCTGTACTCTCATACTGTTGCTCATATTTTCCCTGTGCCAAATCAACATGGCATAAAAGGTCCATGCATCAAAATACAAAACTATGACATATACTATACATAAATAGCACCATGACCATCAAGTTAACCTTTATATAGATTCAATTCAGTATTTCATCAGTAGCGCATTGTAAATAAAGAACAAAGAGCAATTGGAAGATTTCTCACAAAGACATTATATTGACGATGATTAGGGCCATTAGGCTATCTTTGTAACAAATTAGGCCAGTTTGAGGAAGATTATTACAATATGTTTTTTTTTTTTATAGGAAACAAAACCATTTCATTGATGAATGAAATTAGATACAAAAGCCTATGTTTTTTTTTTTGTAATTCGATTATTACAATATGTTAGATGTATGTTACTCTATATAGACGTAAAGTCTTTGTTATAGAAGCCTATTAATTACTTGTCCCTTATCGTAACTTAGCTTTATATTAATTTAGAACTCCCACATATGTCTACTGCATACGTGACTTTAGTGAACACAATAACATTCATCAACTTCTCCACAATCCTTTTCATTCACAACATGACCTCTGTTAATTCACATAAGTTAAAATAAGATAGCAGTCTCACGATTCAACTCTAGATTTGAACCATAAATGGATTCCATCGATATTCCAAGTAGAACACAAAGGTAATAACAGCATATGAAATGTGAAAAAAGAAAAAAGAAGGGAATTCAGCTCACCTCTTCAACCAGTGACTTTATTTTAGAAGCTGTATCTTTCTTCAACTGCTTCTTTCTCTTTGCTAGAAGTTCTTCTGAAGTTCAAAATAAGCAAAAGTGAGAAATTTTCCCAACTCCATAGAGCTCCAGAAAAGAAAAGGGGAAAAATCAAGTAACACCACTGAAGAAAGAATATCCATAGGCCATGGAACTCAGCCTATCCAGAAATTGAGGACCTAGGCCACGTAAATGAACATTAGGGGAACCTAGACTCTACATGCATTTCAGGCCAACTTCTTATCCCACACTTATTTGATTTGAAGTTTTAACATGTAAGCACAAACGGATGTGGACCTTACTACACCAAATATGAGTAAGGTTGCCAAGCCAGACACTGGGCAAGATACTGAGGTTAGAGAAAACCAAGGTCTTTTAAATTAATGGACTTTACACTTTGACAGGCACTAGGCAAGATACTGAGGTCAGACCAAAACCAAGGTATTTTAAATTAGTGGACTTACACTTTGATATAGACTAAGTTCAGTGTTTCAGAAAAATATTCACTGTAGATCAGATTTAAACTCTTCAACTGTAATTTTGTTAGTCTCTAAAATTGTAGACATAAATGATTAGTTTCCATTATATAAGAGAGAGAAAAGACTAAACAGAGCAGCAATTTATGATGTTTATGTAACTACTTGGCTTTGTTAGGCTTTTCCCTTTTCTGTATTTCAGTTATCTACCAAATTCTCTCACAGAAAAAGCCTGCATTTTGTGACGGTTAAATTTTTCTTTGTGGAATATTTCAAGGCTTTATTTGTTCTCCCAGACGAGAGTTTAGGATTATGATACTTTAATCAGGATCAGATCTGTCTACTACAGGCACAATGCATGGTGTAATCCAAATATGCATAAATATCAATTCCCCTAACTCATATGGGGGCTTGAGTTTGTACTTTGTACCTAAGTACTTTGTGTTCTTGATCAGGTGTATCTACTATGAGCAATGCAATCAAGAAACTGTCAACTGAAATGCAATACAATGGTAAGATATAGTTATGGCCTGAGGCAGAAATTTTATTTTCCCTCTCGTCTCCAGTGTGTGTAGCCCCATTCTTTTTACCATCTTACTAAAAGCGTTAGTTCACTTGCCTTTTGCTGCGTTGACTTGGCTAAGAATATAATCCCTTTCCTGCTCATCAAGTAATAGCTGCTGGGCTTTTGCCAATGCTGCTCAGTATCAACAAACTGATTTTAGTTGGATATTACATGCACGGATAGTTGAAGTAAAATCTAAATCACCTTGAAAATAAACATTAAACCGGACAAAATTGATATCATAAACAATATACCTCCAAATGCTTCTTTTGCTTGTGGATGCTTACATTTATCAGGGTGAACCAGCAATGATAACTACAAATAATTAGACATTTTAAAGTGAATAAGATGATCACTAAACTATAGAAGCAGCATAGCTTAGGAGGAAACTAGACCAGATTTCATGCAGAGCAATTACCTTACGATATTGTTTTTTCACCTCTTCTGGAGATGCATCAAATGGTAACTTCAGATACTCGAATGGATTCAATTTGAAGCAGGACAAGATCCTACCGAGATAAGTCCCAACAGTTACAAAAATACCAACACCATATTTGTGAACAGTACATGAAATAAGATCAATTAATTTACAAGCAAGAAAGATTTTTTTTTTTCTTTTGGATAGATAAGCTTGCTTTCATTGAGAAAAAAAATGAAAGAATACAAGGACATACAAAAAAGAAGTCCACAAAAGAGAGCCCAATTAAAGGAAGAGGCTCCAATCCAATAAGATAAGACCTAAAGGATAATTACAAACCGAAGCCCAAGGGGATGCATGGAACCTCGATAAGGACCATACATCACCCGAACTTCTAACTATCCCCTGAAAACCCTATTATTTCTCTCCCCCCATAAATTCCATAAGAGCACACACATGTCGGCTTGCCATAAGAATCTTCAATTGTCATGGAATGTCGGATTGAGGAGGAACTCTTCGATCAACACCCTCAACTCCGGATAGCTAGTCCTCTGCCGCCCAAACGACTCAAAGAAAAGGTCCCAACTAGAGCAGACAAAATCATAGTTCTAAAGAATATGATCCAAATCTTCCTCCGCTTTCCAACAAAGGATGCAACTTGAACTAGAACTTCTAATTCAGATAACATTCAACATTGTATCAACAGAATCAAGTACAAAAGGAGGAATGAGGTTCTAGAAAGAGAATTTTGATACATATGAAACTTGAACTAGAACTTCTAATTAAGATAACATTCAACATTGTAACAACAGAATCAAGTACAAAAGGAGGAATGAGGTTCTAGTAATCTTCTTTTGCCCCTATGTCCAAGGGTACCTCGTTCCTTTCATTTTTCCTTTCAAAGAAAGTGGGCAGAGTGGTGGGCGAGTAGGTGGTTGGAGATCAGGTCTATAAAAAGCCTCCAGCCCTTTCGATTCTCTCCTATAGGGATGGTGATTTTTGTGTAACCTTCATTTCCTTCTTGATACAAAATCAAAGGCACAGAGAAAACTTTGATACCAAATGGTACAAAATCGAAGACACCGAGGAAGTTCTGATACTGAATGGTACAAAATCGAAGGCACCGAGAAAGCTCGATACTGAATGATACGAAGTCAAAACATCAAGAAAGCTCCGATACCAAATGATGTACTTAACCCTACCACAAGTGGTTTGGGGAACCCTTGTATGAACAAGCATCTCTTAAACACACACGATTACACCTAGTACACACAAGGAACCATTTAAGGGAAAGAAAAAGGACTAACCTTGATAGTCAAAGCTTTAGAAAGGAAAAGTCATTATTGATCCAAAGTCGAAACACTTCACAAGTTTGATGACCAATCAAACTGGAATGTTTATGAGGAAAATGCAAACCTAAACTAGGATGCAACATGCTCTCAGTTTGGAGCAAACTGAGAGGAAACTCTCCCCATTTTCACTTCACCAATATGTCTAACCCCTCAAATTTACTAGTAACTAAAGCAAACCCCTAAATTAACCTAACTAAAATAGTGTTTAGTTATAAGTTGGGAGTTTCTCAAACGGACCAATTAAATACATTTGGCTCCACTATTGAGCTTAATAACTATTAAATAAATTACACATTAAGTACAATAGAAGGATGCATAAGAAATACACGAAAAACACGACTTTAGGTTTTAAACACTAATAATCCCTTAGATGAAACTCTTGGGTCGGTGCCTTCATGTTACCTTAAAGTTCTTTTTCTCCACTTGTTCTCCTTCCTCATAAAGCTTGATAGTTCAAATGCTGAAGTGGGGATCTCCTTCTTTTGGTTGACCCATGTGGCATGATGTGCCTTGTTAGCATATCACTTCTAATTTTGCTAGTTCGGCACTCGGCAGTCGCCACCATGGCCCTTCTATTCCAGATCTTTTCAACCCAAATGACATAACTATTTATTCTTTTCTCCTTATAGAATTTATGGTTAGGGGCACCTCCATGAGAGAATGAAGAGCTTGTACAAACCAGGAGAGGGAGCTCCACATTAGGAAAAAAGCAAAGGATCGAACATGCTGAAATTCAGTGAGACAAACATGGCTTCCCTTGTTATAACAATCTATTTCAATCGAAAATGACTTTCTGTTGACTGAGAAGGATTTTGGATTGGTGTTTGCAGGGCCATTGGAAGTTCTCAAACGAGGGTTTAACAATTGCTTTGGGTGGGTTCATGGTGGCGAAGGATGGGGAGGGGGAGAGAGCATGTGGTGGCTTATCAAAAAGCTTTTTTCTGGTTTTAAACAAAAGAAAAAATGAAAAAAAAAGCAAATGGGAAAAATGCTTTTTAATTGGATGAGATTTTAAAACAAGAGAAATTAAATAGACAAAGACGGTTATAAGAAAATTTAATGTCTATAAAGCAGAGACATTGGAACATCAGTCCTATACCTTCTCCTACCTTCAAACTTATATTTTTCTCTCCAATCTCCCGATGTACAAGCTTTTAATAATTAATTGTTATGATATTGGATTCCACAACATTTTCCCTCCCATTTACATGTTGGATGCTGATTGATTTCTATGTTTCCCTTATCAGAGTCCAATACATGATAAGACTTTAACCTTTCTCAAAATTTTAAATTCTATCTTATTCTCCACGTTTCCTTGTTCCACTTTGAAAAGTAGCAGAGAGATGTTAAGGAGGCAGGTCATCCCACATAAAATATACCTCAGTTTCGCAAAACCAAGTAGACTTTCACAAATGAGCAAAACATTCTAATTATGTACTTCTTTTCTCTTTTTCGTGCTCCCATATCGGTTTGTAATGCTCTGGAAAAGCTTATGAGGGATTTCTTATGGGAGGGGGTTGATGAAGGGAAAGGTTCTCCCCTAGTGAGTTTGGAAGACAATTGGTAAACCTGTGAGCTTGGGGGTCTTGAGTTGCGCAATTTGAGAACTCGTAACAAAGCCTAGCTTGCTAAGTGACTTTGGCAATTCCGCCTCGAACCCGATTCTCTTTGGGTTAGGATTATCGTGAGTAAATATGGACAGCATCCCTTCAAGTGGTTGTCAGATGGGGTCGAAGGCACCTTTAGGAACCCTTGGAAAGACATCTCTTTGGAGCTTCCCTCTTCCTTAGTCCAGTGGACTGTGGGTTATGGGGGGGACATTTATTTCTAGGAGGACTTTTGGGTGGGGGATCGTTCCCTCTACTCCTTATTCCCACGTTTATATCATTTATCTTCGATGAAAAATCGCACTGTGGCTAACATCCTTGGCTCTGTGGGGAGCTCCACTTCTTTTTCTTTTGGTTTTCATCATCCGTTATTTGATAGAGAAACCACGGACATCATGGCCCTCCTCTCTCTATTGGAGGGGGTTAGCCTTAGACTGGATAGGAGGGATGTTCGCTTTTGGAGTCTCAACCCCTCTAGGGGCTTCTCTTGCAAGTCGTTCTTTCACTTTTTGGTTAATCCCTCCTTGGTTAGAGAGTGTTTTTTCGTGTTTGTGGAAGGTTAAAGCTCCAAAGAAAGTTCTGCTCTTCGTTTGGCAAGTCATCTTGGGTCGTGTTAATACTTTTGATAGGTTTTTGAGAATGAAGGCCCCTATGGTTGGCCCTTTTTGTTGCATTCTTTGTCAGAAGGCAGAGGAAGATCTTGATCATTTGTTGTGGGGTTGTGATTTTGCTCGCTAAGTCTGGAGCCTTTTCTTTGAGGTCTTCGAGTTTCAGATTGTTGGCCAACGTCGTTGCAGGGAGATGATCGAGGAGTTCCTCCTCCATCCGTTGTTTCAGGAGAAGGGAAGATTTCTTTGGTATGCTGGCATTTGTGCTATTTTGTGGGGTTTATAGGGGGAAAGAAATAATAGAATTTTGGGCAAATTGCAAAAACCACCCATGAAGTATCATGTTTGTAACAATTACACCCTTAAAGTTTCAAATGTGAAAATTAAACCCTCAAACTTTCAAAAATGTAAAAATTAGAACCCTAAACTTTGAATGTTAAAATTAAACCCCTAATCTATCAAAAATGTCAAAATTGGGTCCATCTCATATTTCCTCTTTCTCTCTCCTCATTTCACTCTCTCTCTTCTTTCTCCCTCTACCGCTCCATGCCTTCGTGGTTCTTTACGTTCTTCTCAGGATACAACGACGCCAAAGCCAATCTATGGTCATACAGTGTCATCCTTTACGTTCTTCTCGTCGGATTTCTCCCATTTCAGAACGACAACATTGTGGCCATGTACAGGAAGATTTACAGAGGAGATTTCAAGTGCCCGTCGTGGTTCGTCTGATCACCAGAAGCCCGTCGACTAGTCACCAAACTCGACCCAAAATTCGAGCACAATGTTCAGGCAATTATGGGTTATTTGCAACATCGAAGATCATGGAATCCTCCTGGTTCAGGAAATCCATACCGAGGACTGTGATTACAAAAGAGGAGCAGGAATTCGATGAGAGCAACGAGAAATTGAAGCAGCCGGAGACGCTAAATACCTTTTGAAATACCAAAATGAAAAACTAGAGGAACATGTGCTGTTGAATTTATTGCCACGTTTTAGTCACTGTGAAAGGATCCACATGCAATAATTCAATTGTAATCTCTCTTGCTTTCATCTCTCTCTATTTCCCAAATTCTCTTCTCAGAAACATATAGAAACAAACACATAACCTAAATACAAACAAATGATGAAGGAGCAGAAGAAGTAGACAGATGATTTGTCGCCGTTGTTCGAGGAGAAGAGGAGGGAAGAGAAAGAGGAGCTGAGGTTTGCGACGGAGACCAACGAGCAATATGATATCGGGAAAGAGAGGTAGAGGGAGAAAGAAGAGATAGAGTGAAATGAGGAGAGAGAAAGAGGAAATATGAGATGGACCCAATTTTGACATTTTTGATAGATTAGGGGTTTAATTTTAACATTCAAAGTTTAGGGTTCTAATTTTTACATTTCTGAAAGTTTGAGGGTTTAATTTTCACATTTGAAACTTTAAGGGTGTAATTGTTACAAACATGATACTTCAGGGGTGGTTTTTGCAATTTGTCCTAGACTTTTTAGAGGCTCTGAGAGACATCCTTGTGAGGTTTGGGCTAATATTAGATTTTATGTTTCTTTATGGGCCTCGGTTGACAAGGCTTTCAGTAATTACCCGCTTGGTCTTATTTTGATTGATTGGAATCTCTTCCTTTAGTTGGGTTCCTTCAATGGAGCTTGGTTTTTTGGATGCCCTTGTATTCTTTCATTTTTTTCTCAATGAATCTCGGTTATTTATTTATTAAAAAAAAAAAAAAAAAAAAAAGAGCAAAACATTGCCAAAATGGTGTTTTCCACCCCCCCCCCCCCCAAATTAAGAAAACGAAAGTACAAAGAAATATTTCAACATTAAGTCAGTGGTACATCGTGTTACTTTTTTTAAGTAGGATGAAATGTTGTCAATGACATTGAAGAAAAATAAACTTTCCCTCATTACCATGTTAAATGGCTAAAAACTCAACGTATCATATTATTGACGTTTGAACTCCAAGTTTGCAAAAATATAAGCAAGCCCATCCATCTAAAGGGGAAAGATCAACTTCATGCCCATAGGTCCTAGCTTAGATTCTCACTTACCACCTCTCTTTTGTTCAAAATTCCAAGCAAGACTACTAAAGAGTCAGGAAAAAAGCTCTCAGTTGGAAGATTTAAAGGAGTCATTACACAGATACACCTGGGTTATGTTTGAGTTACAAGAATGAGAATGGGAATCAAAACCAGAATCCTCATTCTCTCGTTTGATTTGTCTGCTTGTGATAAATTTTTTTTTCCTCTATTCCGGGTCCTCAAGTTTCCATTCTTGATTGGCAATGATAGCACCTCCTAATGATGATGATATTCTGTTTGCTCATCTCCCAAAAAGTACCCCAAATGGATCTGACTCCAAATACACTTATATACATTTCAGGAGGATTACATTTTCCAAAAGACAACCAATACACAAATTACATAATCTCAAACTCAAAGTCTTTCACATTCTTCAAGGAAACTTTTCAAATAGCACAGTTTTGTGGTTAAAGAAATCAAGGCAACAGATGAATCATGATCGAAACAAAATCTATAACTTAATAGAAACTGCAAAATAAGAGAAGACCTCCACCAAATATCATCTAAAATAAACTAAAGAGTGACTAACAGGAGAGAATTCGAGCAAGGACAAAATTGGAAAATGTTATGGTATGAAGTTCCAAGGATTCTGAAAGGAAAATCTACATGTCACTCAGGAATACCACCTGCTTTGTTGTGTAAGTATGAACTAAAAAAATACCACCTGCTTTGTATAGAAGCTCACAACTATATTTGTTAACATCAAAGATTCTTATTCTAAGGTTCAAGAAGGATTCTTCACCTATATTTTATGGTTAGGAAAGAAATAGAGGCGGATGAGAAATCATCTTATGTAGAGATAATAGAAATTACACAAAGTATGCATGTCTAGAGCACATTAATAGTGTAGATTGACACAAACTTAACATTGGAATGCAAGAATCTAGATACTTTAAGTCATGGATTCAGTTTTCATTTTTATCTCTCCTCAGTTAACAAATGGACGAGTATTTTGTCACCCAGAAATCTGTATGGTATCAGCAACTTTCCATGAATCAGCCACTGGAGTTTAGATTGTATATCCTTACAAGTTACACCAAATATGTGCCACAAAGACTCTCTTATCATTTTTCACAAATGGAATTTCTATTGATAACATTGTCTGGCATATGTTTCACCCTTTTTCACTAAGTTCCATCATAAATCCATCTGGGCAAAGTACTATGATGCTATGTCTCTAATTAATTTCTTAACCTCCTCTTCAATGAACAGTTATGCCAGATTCTATTTTATTTTTTTCACAATATGAGATTGGATCCCAAGAAAGGCCCCATGAGCTTCTTAAGGAAATCCACACTTTCCTCCCCTCAACTTCATTATCAAGAGATAAAAAGGCTTCTTCCATCCCACTGACCAAACTTCTGCAACAGAGTTCCTTCTTCTACATGACACCACTCAATGGAACAAATTCGAGTTCTTATCACCCACTATTAACTAAGTTTACATTTCTGTCTCCAAACGGATTCTATACATCAAAATCTACTGGTGGAAAATACAAGAGAACATCAATCTAATCTAAGAGTTCACAGAGCATCCCAGAGGCATACCATCAGAGATTCTCATTAAGGCAATAGAACACCAAAAATACGATCAAGAGACTATAATTCCGTCGTCATTTTAATCAAGTGTATTCATTCTAATCATCAAGCTAAGCATAGCCAAACCAGCTCGCTTAAAAGATCAGACACAACAAATTACAGAAAAATTACACAACACCGACTCGTACACTTCTAGGTAAAGAACTAAAAACATTAGCAAATAGATGATAGACCATGTGAAAACCCCAACAAACCCTAATGGCTCTTAACTGAAATCTATGTCATACACCCCCCAATACACGACAGGAAAACAATGCTTGGGGATAAAAGAAAAAAATCAGAAAAAGAGAGAGAAAGAGACCTGATAACTTCGTTATCTCTTTCGACTTCGCTGACTTCTGCGAAGAAGCTCTTGAGAAGCAAATCCTCCTCGGCGGTGGAGGTGGATTTATTGGCCTCACCCATAAAAAGTTGTGTCCTGTTTCAGTTTCCACTTGAATCGGAGAGTCAAAAATTGATCCTCTGTCTGCAGAATTCTGAAGCTATCCGATCAAACTCCCAGTTGGAGTACCCGAGAGAAGAAGCTGTATGGTTGAAGCAGGAAGGGATGGATTGTGAAAAACTTGAAAATCCGATACCCGAAAACACAATCAATCCAATTCGGGCGATTTAGGTTGGGTTAAGGTTGGAAGGTTTTAGGATCGACCCTTGTTGCCTTTTTTTATCTTTTTTAATCAATCTTCTTTTTCATTCAACATTACAAGAAATTGCAAAATTGCCCTTGGCTATTGATGTTTTTTTTTTTACAACACGTGGGGTAAGGGATTCGAACCATAGATCTCTTATTCATTAGTACAAGCTTTATGAAAGTTGAGCTATGCTCAGCTTGGTTATTGAAGTTGTTAGGTCAAAATGTTGATGTCGACGGAGGTTTCAATATTATGAAAATGTCAATGGAAATATTGTTAAAATGTCAATATTGACGAATATTTTTGGAAAAAAAATATTTAAAACAAGAAAATCCAAAAAACTAAATAAATAAAGGTTAAATTACAAGTTTATTCCCTGACTTTCAGAATTGTGTCAATTTGGTTCCTAAATTTTAAAAAGTTCCAAATAGGTCCTTGAACTTTCAATTTTGTGTCCAATAGATCTCTAAACTTTAAAAAAATATTCATTAGGTCCTTAAACTTTCACTTTTGTGTCTAATAGGTCCTTTAACTTTCAATTTGCGTCTAATAAGTCATTGACCTATTCAACATTTTTTCAAAAAATTCACAAGCCTACTAGATACAAAATTGGAAGTTAGGATCCCAAGTGGCATAAAAATTCTATTATATATCTAGTAGATTGGTTAATTTTTAAAAATCTCGAATATGTCGGGCACGGGTAGATCCATGGACCCATTTCTTTCTCTATAGTCACTACTGCAACTGCAAAATCTCCTGGACGAATTATACCAACACTTTTTAACGAGTAGTAGAGACTAGGAATGACTTCTCTCCATGTTCTGGTTCGCGACTTTCAAATCTGGCCAACTGCCTCTCTTTTTCTCGCTTATGTACCGTGATCATGTCTATTTTATCCGACTTATACCCAAACCCAAATCTTTTTGTATTTTTTGATAGGCTTAAAACATCATCTAAACGACTGTTGCTTTCTTTGAATGACATGATTGAAGATCGGGATTTAGATTTCTTGCCTTCCCCATATAGCATCGTGGCACTTGCTACCTCAAATGTTTGAAATGATGACTCAAACGTTTCCTCTGTTTGCATCAATATATGGATTGATGCTGGTCTAGAAACCAAGATATCCTCTTGACCAAATACAATTACTAGGCTTCTTCCAATTGAAATTTTGAGTTTCTGGTGCAGCGATGATGGAACAGCTCCTACAGAATGTATCCAAGATCGCCCTAACAAGAATCTGTAAGCAGAGGGGATGTCCATAACTTGGAAGGTTGTGTTGAATGTGCATGGGCAATTTGTATTGGGATCTCAATGTCACCAAACACTTGACTGCATGCCCCATCGAAGGCCCTTACTACCATGGTACTAGGTCTCATATGGAATATATCAATTGGCAATCTTTCCAATGTTGATTTTGGCATTATGTTAAAAGAAGACTCGTTATCCACCAGGACTTTTCCTACTAAAAAGTTCTTGCACTTCACTGAAATATGAAGTGTCTTCATGTGTCCTATGCCCTTAGGTGGTATCTCATCATCAATGAAAGTTATGGTGTTGTAAGCAGTTATATTCCCCGCAATATTATCTAGACCATCTAAAGTGATGTCCTTAGAAACATATGCTTGATTCAAAGCTTCCAATATCGTGTCTCGATGCGAATTCGAGGATATCAATAAAGATAATATGGAGATCTTAGCAAGCGTCTAAGCTAGCTGTTTCATTACCTGGTATTCGTTTTGTTTAACCAACTTTAAGAATTTTTTAGTTTCTTCTTCAGACACATTCTGTTTGCCCCTTGATTTCTTCATCATTGTTGTTTCTTTGCGCCTGGTATTACTATTTGTATTCTTCGGACACACTCTCAACCTTCTCATTCTTCTCTTCCATTGTATTCTTTGAGTACTTCAATAATTGATCTGGAGTGTAACATTTTCCACTCCATGTTATGCCTCCCGTTCCAGAAATATTGTCAACCAGAAATGGTGACATTTATCAATTAACAGTTACTTTGTACTCATAATTCCATGGTACTGCCTTGGAACTCTTGTACTTAAAAGAAGTCGGCGCCTGAATGGTGATCGACTTTGGATCATGAGTAGTAGTCTTCTCACGGTAATAGATCGTGAGTGGCGTCAGTTTGAAAGGTGGAATAAAATTTTCTTTAGGGAACAATTCTTCCACAACGCCTATTTCATTATCCTGGTGATGGGCTTGGGTAACCACAAGAAATTTTGAGTCCATCAGTTCTTGGACCCTCGCATGAAAATGATGACATTGCTCCAAAGAATGACCATTTTCCTATTTTAGTGCTTTCCTTATTTGTTTGTTTATAAAAGGATCGTCAAAAGTTTAGTAGCTTTCTTAGTTCTGTATGTAGATGATATCTTACTCAATGGGAATGATGTAGGTTGTCTTACTGACATTAAACAATGGCTAGACTCAATTCCAATTGAAAGATTTGGGTGAGGAGCAATATGTTCTGGGGATCCAAATTGTTCGGAACCGAATGAACAAAACGTTAGCCCTGTCTCAAGCATCATATATAGACAAGTTGTTGGTTAGATATAAGATGCAAAATTCCAAGAAATGTTTATTACCTTTCAGGCACGAAATTACTTTGTCTAAGGAACAATGTTCTAAGACACCTCAAGAGGTTGAGGACATGAGACGGATTCCCTATGCCTCTGCAGTAGGCATTCTAATGTATGCCATGATGTGTACAAGGCCTGACAGTTGTTATATAGTAGGGATTGTCAATAAGTATCAATCCAATACAGGATTCGATCACTAGACTGCCGTGAAGAATATCCTCAAGTATCTTTGGACAACGAGGGACTATATGCTCGTGTATGGCAATAGGGATTTGATACTTATAGGATACACTGATTCTGACTTCAAAACCGACAAGGATTTGAGGAAATCCACATCGGGGTCAGTATTCATTCTGAATGGAGAAGCAATAGTATGGCGTAGCATCAAACAGGGATGCATAACAGACTCGACCGTGAAGGCCGAATATGTAGCTGCTTGCGAAGCATCAAAGGAAGCAGTATGACTCAGAAAATTCTTGACTGATTTGGAAGTGGTTCCAAATATGCATCTGCACATCACCCTCTATTGTGATAATAGTGGTGCAGTTGCAAACTCGAAGAAACCTAGAAGCCATAAACGAGGCAAGCACATCGAAAGAAAATATCATCTCATCAGGGAGATCGTGCACCGAGGAGACGTGATCGTCACAAAGATAGCATCGGAGCACAATATTGTTGATCCATTCACGAAGGCTTGTTGGAATTGTATTCACTTCTAATTATATTGAATTAACTAAAGAATATGTCATTGTTGTGCATTAATCCAAGTATAAATTATGCACTACCAAGTAATACCTGGAGTATTCCAAGGTCAGAACATAGGGAAGGG
This sequence comes from Luffa aegyptiaca, assembly GCA_017139565.1. Taxonomy (NCBI): domain Eukaryota; kingdom Viridiplantae; phylum Streptophyta; class Magnoliopsida; order Cucurbitales; family Cucurbitaceae; genus Luffa; species Luffa aegyptiaca. Next base: position 39,580,915 of record CM029397.1, read on the forward strand.
GTGAGTAGTGAAAATGTCTTCTTTAAATCTTATCCTAATGCGGTTGTGCTGAGAGTTTTTAAAGAAGTTGAGATGCGGTATGAACATGCGATGATATAAAACATAAACTAATGCGTAGGGGAAAAACAATGGGCGATGAGCTATCAAGACTTTCACCACAGCAACCACATGCGGCAGATAAGATATTAATGTAGCGCATAACAATGAATCGATAGAATACTGATGCCTAAGCGAGAAATAGACATGTGATTCCCTCCCGGTATTACACATGCAATGAACTAAGAATATTCCTATTGCTTAATTCATGCGTTTAATCAGCTCTCTATATGCTTGCAAACAATTGAATTATCCCTAAAGCAACCCAAACACATCCATGAAATATCCTAAGCGGTCGAGTTATTCCTAACACAACTAGACTACATGTAGTGCATTATCTTGCTCTACTTAGATATTTCCACATGCGTTACCCTTTCGGGATTTATCATGCTGCTACCTCTATCGGTTGATCAGACGAATATTAGTAATGAAAGAATTATCGCATCTAAGTAGAAAATATCAATATCATTGATTCATTGCATTGCATACAAAAATAATCTTAATGCCTCATGGGCGCCTAGGCTAAGCCTTGATAGAAAGAAATTAATTCATGCTACAAAATAAAGCATACAATAAAACATAAAAATGTAAGAATGCCTAGGATCCTTGGATTCCTTGGATTTTTCTCCCTTCACCTTCCCTCTATTTATAATTTCCTCTTACTTGGAGCCAAAGGGGAATACTTGAAGCCAAAGGATAATACTTGGAGCCAAAGGATCATCATTTGGATGGAAACTTGCTCCCTACTCAAACTTGCTCCATACTCAACACAAACTTGCTCCCCACTCAATATCAATGCTAGCTCTAGCTCATCATGCTCCAAGCTTCTAACTCATCATGCTCTAGCTCATCATGCTTTAGCTCATAAGCTTCCATGCACCATACTTCTAGCTCATAAGCTTCCATGCGTCATACTTCTAGCTCATAATTGGCCAAGTTTTTCCTGGTGCAACAATAAATTAGAATTAGTGCAGTTTTGTATGAATTTCAAAGATAATAATCAATATGAGCACATTAATACAATAAATCAATATTACTGCATCTAGCATATAAATTAGTTAAAACTTGGGTATTTTCACTCTTTTAAGGCTCACAATAAGCTTAAATTAGACACCTAATAACTTGATATTTTCAAGTTATCAAAGGCTCTCACGGCTAAAGTGTTCGATATGTACGGTAAATAATCTAGAGCAAGTGGGAGAATTATAACCGGTATTCAATGCCGTAATATATTGGGTATTGTGATGCCCTAGTTTATTGTATTTGTAAATTGTTACAAGTATTTATTCACTCACTGCTGTTATGGATTGTTGTACACCCCACTAAACTCGAGTTTTAGTGCAAGTGGGAGATTGTTGGGATTGGTGCCCTAAAACTTGTAGATAGTGAATGAAACAAATAGTAGTATACTTGTTCGATAAAGTCGTTATCGAGTTTTTGTTCACTTAAGTTATTCAATAAGTGAATTGCACTTTAAATAACCCAAATCCAATAAACTAACATCCATGGTTATATGATATGAATACTTGAACTTTATGTAGTGACATAAAAGTGGATCAAGTTCAAGTAATAGCCTAAATAGTCTACAGTATAGAGATAAGGCTGGGTACCTTATCCTGGGAACACTATGTGACGCGACCCATTTTGTATAAAGTGCAAACGATGTGATCCTGAATCGTTCATGTAGGGACATACGAGTGGGGGCGTCCTATGCAATGAGGTTGCATAAGACTAGGACCAAGAAATAAGTCAATTTCCTTTATACGTCGTTTACTGTTGAAACTGACTTATTTTAGTGCGATGACCTAGGTAACTCGATCTTAATCCTGAGCTAACTATGAACTCCTGTTTATTCGGGATTATCCTTTGATTTGCATGGGGGAGAGTGGCTCATCATCGCCGACTCAATAAGCCTACTATTTTGGGGATAAGACTGGGTAGATAGCTGGGGACATAGTCCTACAAGACGGAATTCACTCCTATCCGATTTAGGGATAGTAGAGAGGTTGTTCCCTTAAGTGCTGACTATGGGACTTGAACAAAGGGATCTCGCCCTCTCATTGGCTCGAGAGGTATTAGGTTTAGTGGTCGGACCACAAACCAATTGTTCATTAGGGACTCAATGGGGACTTAAGGAACTAGATGTAACTTCAGGGGTAAAATGGACATTTGACCCTGTTGTAGTTACGAACAACCTGTGAAGGGTCGAATTACTAATCATGGTTATATCGGGTGGACAGAAATATATCTACAGTGAGGGGAGTGCAACTACAGGGCTATAGTGGACTGTCCCAGTAGTTAACGAATGTTGGTTAACTAGGTTAAAAGAGTTTAGCTGGTTAATCTCACATTGTTGGAGCCCATGATCTGTAGGTCCATTAGGTCCCCCTACTAGCTCATACGGAATATACGTTAGAACAAAGTGATAGGAAAGTTTGAATCGTTCAAATTCGGTTTAGGGAAATTAGTGTCGACTATATACGATATTATCGACAAAATAGTTTAATTGTGAATTAAACTATTAATTGAGAGAGTAAAGTATTTAAATATGATTTAAATACGATTCACGTGAATAGAGATTCATGTTTGATGCAAAGTATTAAATTAATATTTGATATTAAATTAATGGGAAAAATACACTTTTGGTCCCTGAGGTTTGGGTTTAGTTGCATTTAAGTCCCTGAGTTTTCAAATTCAACAATTTTACCCCTGAGGTTTGTATTTAGTAGCATTTTAGTCCCTCTGTCAAAATTCCCATTAAATATATAACAGAAAGCTGACTATACATTTTTTAATCATTTTTTAAGGTTGACATGACATTTCTTTATTAAAAAATAATTTTTAATAATAATAATAAATCTTTTTAATTTATATTTTCTATTTTCTTTTCCCTTTTCTCTCTTCTCTCTCTCCCCTCCCCTCATCCACTTCCACCATTGCTCGCTGTCGCCGAAGCCAACACCGCCAACATCGATGCCGACATTGTGACCCATTGTCATCGTCATCTTCTTCTTCCCCTCTCTTCTTTCTTCTACCTCCTTTCCTTTCTTCTTCTTCTTCTTCTTTTTTTTTTTATGTTTCCATTGCCAGTGAGCTTCAGTCTCTTCTTTCCTATCATTTTTTGTTTCTTTCGTTTTCTTCATCGTTGAGCTTCAGATTCCTTTTGGAGGAGGAGAAAATTGTTATAAAGGAGACCAATGTGCTCTATAATCCAAATAGACAACCACAAAAATTCGATTCAATCCATAAACCAAAGAAATCAGGGCAAAAACTTTGAAAAAAAATGCAGATACCTTTACAGAGGATCTCAAACCCTTAAATCCCACGATCAAACCAAAAAAACAAACCCAAAATTCCCCCTCAATGTGAAAACAAAGCAAATCGAAACAAAATCACAAGAAATCCAAAGCAAATATAAAAAAACAAACCCAAAATTTCTCCTAAGTGTGAAAACAAAGCAAATCGAAACAGAATCACAACAAATCCAAAGCAAATTGAAAAAAACTAACCAAAAATCCTTTCTCAGCATGAAAAAAAAATCTAAACAAAATCACAAGAAATCAACAGAACCAAACACAAACATGAAAAATCAAAACAAAACCCAACAGAAATTAGATAATGCACTTGATTTCTTGATGGAGGTCCCCTTTGTTTTGGATCTCATCGGTGATGGAAACACGCAAAAAAAAAGGTAAGAAGAAGGGGGGGGGACAGAAGGAGAATAAAGGGAAAGAAAAATATCGTAGAGATGGCATGGCGGTGGGTCTCAACGGCGACAGAGTGAGGAAAGAAAAGAGATGGATGGGGAGGGGAGAGAAAGAAGAGAGAGAAGGGAAAAGAAAATAGAAAATATAAATTAAAAGATTTATTATTATTAACATAATTAAAAATTGTTTTTTTAATAAATAAGTGTCATGTCAACCTTAAAAAAAGATTAAAAAAATGTATAGTCAGCTTTCTGTTATATATTTAATGGAAATTTTGATAGAGGGACTAAAATGCTACTAAATACAAACCTCAGGGGTAAAATTGTTGAGTTTGAAAACTCAGGGACCTAAATGCAACTAAATCCAAACCTCAGGGACTAAAAGTGTATTTTTCCCTAAATTAATATTACATAATTGATTAAATTGTTTAATTAATTATTGTTTTTAATTTAAAAATAATTATGAATTGTTTTTAATTAAAATTGAGATAGAGATTTCAATCTTGGATTTTAGAAATTCAAGTTTAGTGGATTAAGTTAGGTGAAGTAAATTAATTTGATTAATTTTATACAAGTAATTGAATTGGTTCAATTAATAGATAATTTAAAAGCAATTGGGAGTTGCCTTTTAAATTAAATCCAAGAATGGAATTTTTCACTCTTGCATGGATGGAGATAGTTGAATAACACATATAAATCCACTCTTGCATGGATGAAGAAAGTGGAATAACACTTCACACATGCAATTTTGCATGAAGTCTCCATAGAACACCTAGAATCCACTAAAGTCATTCTCATCTCCATGTGTCTTACATTGGTGAATCTAAGATGCATGGATAATCCTCTATATAATCCTCTATAAGTAGGGGATTATAAGATGGAGAAGGTATGAGTTTTTTAGTAATGTTATGCTGCCAAAATTTCTACTCAAACTCACACTCTCAATACTCTCTAGAGCTTGAACCTTCAAGCATATCCCTTCCAATCCCTATCACCATAGACTCCCACAAGTCGTTCTAAGGCCGGAGGATAGCGGAGAAGACAGTAGAGGTGGTCCACACATCGTTCGTGATCAAAGGAAACAAAAGGAGTTGCTCAATTGGTCTCCAAAAGGTTGGTAACAATTCTGCTCTTCATTTACGGTTTTTGGACAGCTTGCTTTCATTTTCTAAAATTGATGTAGTTAAGTGCCTCCGATCCTAAAATTGCTTCCGCATGCGCGATATGAACACCTTCATTTAGGTCATTCTTCAACTGATTTCATTCGTTCTTCTTCGTTTTCTCTATAATTTCTCAGTAGTTCTTAGTTTAGGTTAGTTTTAGGTCGGTTAATCAAGCCTTGGGGCTTAGATTCGGCTCGTCTATGGCCGTCTAAGCGTGGATTGCTGTAATCGAAACCTCGGTTTGTAAGTTTATTCAATTTTCATGAGATTTCTGTTATGTATTGAATTTTATGAATGTTTTATGATGCATCCTAGTATTCTCATTTAAACAATTGTGGTTCTATGAATTTCCTTTGTATTGACGACTCTTAGGTTTCATTGAATTTCAATTAATCTGTTATGTTTAGACAACCACTAGGTTGAGGCAAATCCATCGTTAGTTCCATGGTAGGCTAGCGTAGACTTTCGATAGGCCTAAGAATCTAGGAGAAATTAGATTAATTTAATTGTAGAATTTCAATTCCTAGTTAACTTGATTAAATTCGAGCCTTGCACGATAATGCGGTTAGTTAACTAATAATTTTGAGGAGTCATCTTATTATTAGTTTAGCTAGTTAGATTTAGTCGGAGGAGTCATCGGGCTAAGCATAAGATGCGGTGGGCACAATTAAAATAACTAATCAATTAAAGAATTCATGGAGTATCGTGTAATTTAATTGGTTAGACACAGGTTTAGTATGTGGACTATTCGAACAACCAAGAAGCATTTTGGACTCATAATAATTCATTAAAATTAATCTTTAGATAATCAATGAATGAAATTGAATTTACTTAACACCGAGCACTTCTGATTGCAGTAATCACCAAGGTACGATTAGCCTACCTGCCTCTTAATTCCTGTTTTTATTTTCCCATCTTTACATTCTTGCCATTTAATTTTCAGCACTTTATCTTTCCTCACTTTTAATCTATCCAAATCCAAACCCCCCATTAGTTCGGTCTTCGCAATAAACCTGATTTAGACAAATTAACAATCACGCTCCCTATGTTCGACCCCGACCACTACTGCTACAAGTTAGCTTTAGGGGTTGGTGATTATAAATTTATTTGACACGAGTGTTGGAGAATTCGACACCCTCCGAATCGTCCTGACAAATTGGCACCGTTTCTGGGGAGCCAAGCGTAATTTGTCTTTTTTGGGTTTGTTGTGATATTTACTTTTATTTTTGTTTTTGATTTTTATTTGAGTCGACCTTATGACTTATTATTTTCAAATTCAGTATCGTGACATCTCAAAAATGTCTCTTGAAGAGTTAGTTGGCTCAATTACTAATTTTCAACTACACGAGACACTAGAGGAGCCGCCATGCTATTATTATAAGTCTACAAGTCGAGGTAAATCTCTTGAAGATTGAATTATTGAAATTACTAATAGTTCCTTCCAGTTTCAGCAGGAGTTTAGAGCCTCAATGTAGAGTCTGAATGACCAGGCTGCGCAGTTGGCATTCAGAATAGTTGAGTTGGGAAAGAGCTATGAGCAACAAGAGCATAAATGCCAAGAGATGACCGGGCTAGAAGAAGCATCCTTCGCAGACAATGGTGTTGAACTTGATTTTTATTTGCCATTCGAAGATCATATCTGTGAGTTTGAGGAAGATTTTGTACCTGAATGTGAGGAGCTCCAGGTGATAGAGTTTCAGGCTGACGAGTCTAAGTTTGTTCTATCTTTTAGTTTTTATTTATTTGATTCGTCTTCCTATTTATTCATGAGTCTGTGTCTTTATCTTTTGAGTCTTTTTGTTTTGATTTTTCTTCTTTATTTTCTTATATTGAAAAAATAAAAAAATATTAATGCATCTTCTGGGTCCATTGATAAATGGACGAGTCTGCTTCTGTTGGTAGATTTTGTAGATTCTAGAAAGAAGAGTCGGAAGAAGTATGAGAATTTTTATGTGCCCTGTCAGGAAGATGCAGAATCCCGTCGAGCATGGCGATGTTAAAAACTTGCACCCACCCAATAATTTCTATCCCTTCTCCTTTCCTTTAGTTGTTTGATTTTTAGTTTTTCCTTATGTTTGTTTGTTTTCTTTTTGTTTTGTAGGAGTTTATGACCTAAACCTGTGGAAGAGCATTCTTTTTTAGGCGTTGTGGATTTATCCCTTCCAACCACTATGTAAAAATTAAGGTGAGGTTTTCTGTTCCCGTTAATTTGTTTCTCTTGTTTTGCATGTTTTGATACATTGAGGACAATGTAAGAATTAGGTTGGGGGTGGGGTACACTTTGCTTTTTTTTGTCTATTGGGCCCTAAGCACCTGAGCGTCAAGCCATTTACATGCTTTCATTGCTTAACGACTCAAATGTTGGATGTTTTTAGAATATTTTTATCATGATAATGATTTCCTAGGATTAATTTTTGTATCAATATGTTTGCTTTCGATGAGTTGTAATCGTGAGTGCCCCAAAATGGAGTCTTTTTAAAAAAATTCTTTGAAATATCTTGCATTGGTCGAGTTTCTTTCTTACTTTAGAATAGGAGTCAAATGCTTAAGAGAGCTTTATTAGGCTTATATCTTTGTTTTCACCCCGAGTGGTGTAGGGATGAGTTGAAGAGTAGATTTTTTTTTTTTTTTTTTTTTTTTTTGCAAATTAGCATGTGAACCTTGCCTAAGAAAAAGAAAAGTATATGTGCTTGTTGAAAGAAAATGAGTGGTAAAATGAGTGAGCGAGCGTGAGCTTAAAGAAAAATTATATATACTCATCTTTCTTGTTTTATTTTCATAAGAAAAAAACATGCTTGCAATAATCATGAGTGATAAGGGGTAAAAAGAGCTACCTGCGGTGTGCTCAGTTAGGCCAACCAAGGGTTAAACTCGGGTTATGGGTCCCTGCATCGTAGTGTGAAAGTTGGTGCCTCGCCTTAAAAGAATGCAAAAGTGAGGAGCTCCCAAATTTCAGGCGCCTAAGTAGAAAGTAGCAGTCTAATTTGTTTCATTTTCTTTCTTTAGCAAGTCCTTAGTGCCAGTGTAGGGGGAAGATAGAATGAGAGCTTGATAAGCCAATCCCGGGTTAGTAGAGTTCGTTCTAAGTGAGTTAGAAGTCTCTAGTGCAAGATGATCTATGAAGAATTTTGATTTGTCTCTCATTTGGGTCTCTCGTGCATGTCTCTTGATTGCATTCTTATTGATACTTTAACTATGAGGATTAAGTCATGAAATTATATCTCTTTTGCATTCGTATTCTTGTTTGTTAGCTTTGCTCGAGGACTAGATTCAAGTTGGGGGTATTTGATAACACCTAAAATGTGCTATTTAATTACCTTTAATTTAATCTTGTTAGTTTGTATTTTATGGTTTGATTTTTTGTTTTATAGGAATTCAAGCACAAGAGGATCATTAGGCTAATTTGTCAATTCGACGTTCATTCGGGAGTTTAAGGACATTTTCGAGCTATCTTGGAGTCCTCGAGATGACGAGGAATCTAAAGGGCGTGAGCGGAGCATTCGAGCCTCGAGATTGGAGTCAATCCCTAACTTTATCTTGCAAAGAAAAGGGAAACAATCGTAATGTATGGCATCTTCAGTAACACCATTTAATTTCACAGTTCCACAAATATCATAAGGAAAGATTTCAAGTGAGAGTTAGGATCCTCAGAGGGGAATCCTCTAAATGCACTATCTCTAGCCATCTGAATGAGGCCAATTTTCAACTCGAAATTGTTGGAATTGATTGGCGCGTAGACTATTCTAGATTGTTGTTTAGGAAAAGTAGGTTGAAAGTAATCCCGTATAGGTTTCTGCTCCTGTGGGTTTTGATTGGCCATTGATGCAGTTATTTCCCTTTTTTTCCTTTCTGTTCTTTTTGCAATTTTTCTCTATTTCAAAATCAAAAGGGACTAACAGAGCGTCCTTATCTTTTTGCATACAAAATCACAACCTAAAAGAAACAAAAACATGGTCTCAACAATACAAGCAAAGCATTAATCTAATCCTATCAGGACAGTATAAGAATGAAGAGTAGAAGAGAATCAATCAGTTTATGTCGTGGAGAACACCCGTTCCCGTCATGAAATCCACAATCCTTGCTCCAAAAATTAGCTCCACAATCTCTCCTCAACTTCTTTGCTCGAGTTATCTCAATTTTAGGCGTCTTTTCTCTCCAGAAACTCTCCCCCAATCTCAGTTGAATCGTTTTCTATTTATAGCTAAAAATATCCAGTTGTAGCGTTGAGATGCTGAGGATAGTGTCTCGACGCTGCCTTGCGTTCGCCCTAATCTGATAAGGAAAATTGGTGTAGCATCGAGATGCTGAGGGAGTAACGTCTCGACGCTACCTCATATGTGCGTCTGCTGCTTCATGGCAGTGTTGAGACGCCCAAAGGTCTCAACGTTGCCCTCTCGAGTTGGTTGGCTTGGATTTGTCCTATTTTCTTCATTTTTCCACTTAAATTATTTTAATTGCCTCCAAATCATTGATTTTCTTCCAAAACTTCAATTTCCATCAAAATATCTGATTCCTACAAAAACATAACCAAATGTGCGTAAAATTGGCCAAATAATTAATCATCGAGACTAATGCTAAAATAATAGAAAATATAGCTCATAAATTTAGCTATCAAATACCCTCAAACTTAAGCATTTGCTATTCCCAAACAAAGTAAGAATCAAAACAATCTGTCAATGTTAAACAATCAAGGGATGATGCTAATGACTCATGCCTCAGGAATTTCAAATCACAGATAATTCACACTAAAGCAATAATGATCAAACACCTTCATCAACATAAAGCTTATTTATTTCTTTCCTCTCTTACGTGTGTGTGTGACTAGTCCTCCCTATCCTAATCTTTTAAGCCCAAAATAGTTTTATGCAACCCTTTGCTCATTTTCCCTCTACTCTGGTCCGAAGTTCCAATTATCAAGTCTCTCCACACTCAAAATGGTAATATGCCACTAGGGTGCCTAAATGGGGTAAACCACCCTCTGACTTTGAACTTTTTCCAATTTATTCATTTTTCTTTAATGATGGCCACTAGCTTCCACACATCCACTACAGGAGCCCCTACCTATGCCATTTTTACTCATAGACGACCCTAACTGATTAGAACTCTTTTTTACCTTAATTTAATTTCATTCACTGTGCTCATTTTTTCATCATTTTTTTTCATTAACATTATTTTTCTTTGATCACAACATGCAGATTAGGCAATGAAAGACATAATTTTCTCCTAAGTGTAACATTACTAACTATCATGCAAATTAACAATCAAACTAGTCCCTAAAACCTTTCAAGGTGATAACAAGACCTAGATCACATAACCCTATTCTAAGCTTTCAAAACTAAAGATAGGAGACTACGTGCTCAAAGTGTGCAAGAGATTTAAGAAATAAATTCAGAATACCTCAAGTCTTGTCTTTAATTACTATTGAACAGAAACAACTCACCTGTTTTCTAAAATTGGGTATCCTCATAGGCTATCATAATCATAACAACAACCCTCAACACGAGATATGCTAACAAAAAAACATTTAGCTCCAGATCACATTTAAATCAAAGATAAACCAAAAAAAAAAAATATAACTCAAAATATGGTCAAAATGTAGAATTTAAGGTTAATTGCACACCAAAATAGTAATCAAAGGCAAAAACTACAACAAGCATTTCTTTCTCAGTGGTAGTGTAGTTTTGTTGTGCATTATCAAGTGTCCTACTTGCATGATAAATGACCCTGAAAAATTTATCCCGCTCTGACCTAACACTGCTCCTACGACATAATCACTAGCATCACACATGATTTCAAAAGGCTAACTCCAATCTTGCACAACAATAATGAGAGCAGTAGTCAACCTATCTTTCAGTAAATTAAATGCTAGTAAACATTCATCAGAAAAATCAAAAGTAGAGTCTTTTTCAAGTAGATTACACAAAGGTTTAACAATTTTTTAAAAATCCTTAATAAAGCGTCTGTAAAACCCTTCATGTCCTAAAGAAACTCCTGACTCCCTTTACATTTGTAGGAGGAAGTAGTTGTTCAATAGCTGCTATCTTAGCTCTATCCACCTCTAAGTCTTTCTCAGATACCTTATGCCTTAGCACTATACCTTCAGTTACCATAAAATGGATTTTTTTCTAGTTTAAAACAAGGTTAGTTTCTTGACAACGCTGCAAAACAAGAGAAAGATTATGTAAACAAGTATCAAATGAAGAACCAAATACCGTAAAATCATCCATAAAAACCTCCATAATCTCCTCCACCATGTCAGCAAAGAAGGCCATCATACAATGTTGAAAAGTGGCAGGGGCATTAGACAACCCAAATGGCATCCGCCTGAAGGCAAAAGTACCATAAGGGCATGTGAATGTCGTTTTCTCTTGGTCTTCAAGAGCAATGACAATCTGATTGTAACCTAATAACCATCAAGAAAACAATAGTATGGATAACCTGCAAGTTATCAAGCATCTGATCAATAAAAGGAAGAGGAAAGTGATATTTTCTAGTAGCATTGTTCAACTTCTTGTAGTTAATACAAACTCTCCACCCAGTCACAGTCCTAGTGGAGATGAACTCATTATTTTCATTCTTAACTACAATCATCCCTCCCTTTTTTGGTACAACTTGCATAGGACTCACCCAAGAACTATCAGATATGGCATAAATAATCCCTGCATTTAAAAGTTTCAGTACCTCAGCTTTCACCACATCTTTCATGGCTGGGTTCAAATGCCTCTGAGGTTGGATTGATGGGGTAAAGGTATCCTCCATTAAGATTTTATGCATGACTATAGATGGATTAATACCTTTTATATCAGTTATGGACCAACCTAAAGTAGATTTATGATCACACAACACCCTTAACAATTTTTCTTCCTCTACTTTATTCAGAGAAGCAAAAATAATAACAGGAAATGTAGATGACTCACCTAAAAAAGAATACCTAAGATGTGCAGGTAATTGTTTCAATTCAGGTGCAAGAACTTTGATGGGTTCATCATCTTTAGCAGTTAATTGCATGGCTTTGCATTTCATATTGCACTCAACAGGTAAATGATTTAAAGCATCACAATAAAAAACAATATCCTGGTCTAACTCACCTAAGTGTTCAACAACATCATGCTTATATTCAGAGGATCATTAGGTAACATAACATCCCTAATCTCAGCAATAGTAGCATCAACAATATCTATCCTATGGCAAGTACGCACCTCATCTGGATATTTCATGGATCGATAAATGTTGAAAACTACCTCGTCATCGTTGACTCTCAAAGTCAAGTTACCTTGCTGCACATTAATCAAGGAACGTCCAGTGGCAAGGAACGGTCTACCCATGATAATGGGAATCTCAACATCCTCCTCCATGTCCAGTACCACAAAATCTGTAGGAAAGATAAACTTGTCACCCTTAATCAAAACATCTTCAATCACACCTCTAGCATATGTCATCGATCTATCAGCCAACTGCAAAGAGATAGTAGTAGAATGCACCTCCCCAAGACCTAACTTTCTAAAGACAAACAGAGGCACCAAATTAATACTAGCACCAAGATCACATAATATTTTATTAAATGAAGAACTACCAATAGTGCAATTGACGGAGCGAGTTTGTCGAGTCCTCGTTGTCAAATAAAATTTATAACTCCGGCTCTATGCTACTTTACAGTAGGTAGTGGTCGGGTCGTCCACAGGGAAATGGTGATCTTTGCTAATTCTTGGGTTCTCGCTAAACAGGGGGGTTTGCAACGAAAAGGGGGGTTTTTGGTCTCTCACTGACTGGATTAATTTAAAGATGCAAAGAAAGAGGGAAAATTGTCGGAAATAAGTAAATAACATGCAAATAAATTGAACTGAAGTAAAAATTAGATGGAATCAGATAAAAGACGGGACCGTCGGATTGGTTACTCTTCAGAACACTTTGTGCAATTAAGTTTCATCGTTTGCTCTAAAAATATTATGTGAATTAATTAAATTGCTCGGAATGCTTCTTGGCTTTTCAGATAACCCACCTACTCAGCATGTGCTTAATTAATTAGATTCCCCGATAGCCCACGAACAACCTAATTAATTAATTGTTTTAATTGCGCCCGCTGCCTCTTATACTTAAACCGATAAATCCTCAGCCTAAATCTAATTACCCAAATTAACAACTCGATAACTCCTCAAAATTGCTAATCGGTTAATTGCATGAACGTGCTAGGCTCGAAATTAATTAACTAAATTAGGACTTTATTTTTTCTAATTTAATTAACCTAACTTGTAACGCCCCAGGCTCAGGATTCGGAATTCGGCTTCGGCACCTCAGGCCCCGACATTCCCCTACGACCTGGCCACGCCACCATACTCGTCTTAAACTGCTTCCAAGAGTGAAGACTGTCCCCACAAACCAACACGAGGTCCTTTTAGCATGCTTTGTCCTCACTCACATGCTTCCTAGGAAAATTCCCAAGAGGTCACCCAACATAGAACTTCTCCAAGCCAAGCACGCTTAACTTCAAAGTTCCTATGATTGAGCCACCGAAAAGGAAGGTGCACCTTGTTGATATAGGTAGTATCTATCAATTCTTTTAAGCTTTTCTCGAACATACTTTCATGTCCTCAGGATCCCTCTCATTAGGATGTGATCTCTGTTCATTCATATACCCCTCCTAACCTCGGGCGTCACATGCCCACCAGCTTCCGCCTTGGTTCGTCCCCGAACCACATCCTACTGGGAGAGGTTACGCTCTGATACCATCTGTAACGCCCCAGGCCCAGGATTCGGAATTCGACTTCGGCACCTCAGGCCCCGACATTCCCCTGCGACCTGGCCACGCCACCATACTCGTCTTAAACTGCTTCCAAGAGTGAAGACTGTCCCCACAAACCAACACGGGGTCCTTTTAGCATGCTTTGTCCTCACTCACATGCTTCCTAGGAAAATTCCCAAGAGGTCACCCAACATAGAACTTCTCCAAGCCAAGCACGCTTAACTTCAAAGTTCCTATGATTGAGCCACCGAAAAGGAAGGTGCACCTTGTTGATATAGGTAGTATCTATCAATTCTTTTAAGCTTATCTTGACCATACTTTCATGTCCTCAGGATCCCTCTCATTCGGATGTGATCTCGGTTCATTCATGTACCCCTCCTAACCTCGGCGTCACATAACTTCTCTTAGTTTCTTAGGCCTATCGAAAGTCTACGCTAGGCTACCGTCAAACTAGCGATGGATCTGCCTCAACCTAGTGGCTATCTATCAATAACAAATAGATCACGCTCATATTCAATTCAAGGGACGTCACGACTCAAATTGATATACAAACATGATAGTTTAATCGAGAAACTAAGATGCAATTCATATTAGATTCACAAAACAGAGAGTAGGTATCAACAAACTCAACTTAACATTACAAAATATCTAAGATAACACCAATCCAACAATCCAAGGGGTTTAGCCCCTCATGGTACAAGAGAAATCAGTAGAAAAACGAAAATACATGATAAAATAAAGATAAAATCTGAATGGAGAACAAATATGGGCTAAAAGGGACGAAAAACTACTAAAAGAATCGAGAGAAAACGACTGAAATCAAGTGCTTCCGGTTAAAAAGACCTAACTATCGTATTTATATATAACGCAAGCGTCTCTCCGTCTGCGGGTTGAATCACGGAGCAGTGTCGAGACGTTGTCATTATGGTGTCGAGACACTTGCTCTCTGGTTTGCCCAATTTGTGTAAAATCTTGATCGATCCTTTTGGCTCCAAAGATGGTGTCGTCGATGCCTTTGGCTTCACGTCATCTCGGGGGCTCCAAAATAGCTCGAAAACACCTAAAAAATCCCGAGTTAGTGTTGAATTGAAATATAGGCCTAATTGTCCTCTTGTGCTCGAATTCCTATAAAACAAACACTTAAACCATCAATTGCACACTAACAAGCTCGAATTAGAAGTAATAAGATAACACGTTTTGGGTGATATCAGTAATGAATAGTAAAACTCCCTAGATCTTTCAATTTCTGAGGTAGCTTCCTTTGTAATATGGCGCTACACTCCTCAGTGAAATTCACAGTTTTATAGGCCTCTAACTTCCTCTTTTTGGTCATAATTTCCTTCATGAATTTAACATAATTAGGCATCTGTTCTAAAGCATCTGCAAAAGGAATGATAATATGGAGTTTCTTAAAACTATCCAGAAATTTAGCAAACTGAGCATCAATCTTTTTCTTTTTAAAACGTTGAGGATAAAGAATAGAAGTAGGAAAAGTAGGAAGAGTACAACTAGTAGACTTCTCAATCTTAGAAGTCGAAGTTGCTCCTTTTTCAATTGATTCTTTAATCTTCTTCTCCTCACTGATGATAGGATCCTCAACATGCTGCTTTTCTGGAACCTCGAGCTACTTTCCACTCCTCAAGGTAATGGCTTGATGCACGATTTGCTTACCGCAAGTGTACAGGTCAAGTAATAATATAGTGTTTTCGTATAAAACGAGTGTCGTCCTCTGGATTGATTTTCTAGTTAATTAATTACCGTGAATAATCTTATCCAATTTCATTTAGAGAGCAAAACTTAATGCGAAAGATAAATCTAAAGACAAAAGCATAAAAATAAAGGTGGAGATTCAAATGGAAAGACTCTTAGGGAATTGATTTCATTATTTGAGATTGAAGATTAATTAATGGGATGAATTTAGCGTGCAATTATTTTTCAAGTCTAGGAACCGTGAATCACAACTATCTCTCCCGAGCATAATTGATTCTCATGCATACAACAAACTTGATATCCCTATCTAAGTTCATTAACATGCAATGCTTTGGGCTTAGTTCTTTTAACAACTTCTAAAGTGATTCTAAATCTCCTGATCTTAGAATTCTACTTAAGTCATGCAATTGGTAACGTCTAAGCTAAATCCTCTCTCCCGAGCAAGATTCAACACTAAATCATTCAACTAGTGATCAAGTAATTGAACGCATTTAACCATAATTGCATGAATAAAATAAAAGCACATTCATACCAAAAATAAATCCAACAAACTAAACAAATACATCAATCCCAAAGACAAACAATTAGCAACTCATAGTCTTGAAACTACAAAGACTAATTGAAAGAAAAGCCATAAAAACAACAAGAGGTAAGAGAAAGAAAGAGATAAAACTCGAATCTGTCAACACCGTACGTCCCCGTCATGATCTCCACATCTTCTCGCTTGAATCCCGCTCTTTGGCCTTGCTTCAGCTCCCACCAAAGGTCTCTAGATGAAATTAGGGCTAAAATCTAACCAAATGAATCCTCCTTGGCCGTAGCACAACATATTGTATTTATAGGAATTCTGCCGACAGCGTCTCGACACTGTCCTTTAAATCGCCAATCTGATTAAGGAAAATATGGCAGCGTCTCGATGCTCTAGGGACGCTGCCTCTTTTGCCGCCTGAATTATAAAAGGAACTTTGTAGCGTCGAGACACCAAGGAGGGAGCGTCTCAACGCTACCTCTTGGGTTTGCCTCATATGTATGCCTCCAACTTTGATCCTTTTTGCTTCTTTGACCTTTTTTTAGCGTCCCAAACACCCGATCATCTTCAATTTCTCCAATTTAGCTTCAAAACTCAATTTCCTACAAAATAAACATTAAAGTGCATAATTCACCCAAATAATATTCAAAGACTAACTATAATTAACAGGGAAAAATAGCTCGCTATGAGCGCTATCAAACACCCCCAAACTTAAGCTTTTGCTAGTCCTCGAGCAAACTAAAAATTAAGCATAGGTTGTAAAATAGATGCAACAAACATAACTCATTCTTCAAGGCTCACAAGTCAATAATTAAGCAATTAAGAGACATGCACATAAGACCCAATGAAGGAGACAAATCGAAATTTTTCCAAAGTTAACTTGCATAAGAGAGATCTAACTTACTTAGATTGGACTCTACTAGCTCGGGATTGAATTATTAAACTCTCAACTCATCTTCCCTCTACACTGGCACTAAGGATTTACTAATGAGCCAATAAAACAAATTAGTTTGTTTTTATCCATACCTAGGTGCTTTAAATTACAATTGAATCAAGCATTTTTAAGTGGCACTAGCTTTCACACACCTATTGTAGGGACCCATAACCCGAGTTTAACCCTTGGTTGGCCTAACTGTTCACAACAAGGGTAGCTCTTTTTGCCTAAAACATTATTAAACATTGCATATTGTGTACACAAGCCGACATTATTTTCTTTCAAATGTAAAAAACAAGAATGATTTTTCTTTATGAGCATGATAAACATATATTCTTTTCTTTCCTCCTAGGCAGGATTAAACATGCTAATTTGCAAAAAAAAAAAAAAAAATGAACTCTTTTGCTCTTTCCTACACCTGTTGAGGTGACAACAAGCATATGAACCTAATAATTCGCTCCTAAGCATTCAAGTTCAATTCTAAACCAAGGAAAATACTCCACTAATGCAAGACATCTCCTAGAAAAATTTTAAAAAATCTCCCTTTTGAGGCACTCATGCTTACAACTCATCAAAAGCTTAAAAATTGACAATAAAGCCTATCTTAGGAAATCATAATCATGCAAAAATAGCATTCAAAACAACCACATGCCAAATTCAACAATATGCTAAAAAATATAGCCCGAACTCAGATGTTTAAGGGCTCAACAAGCAAAGCATTCCACCCCCAAACTTAAAACATGCATTGTCCTCAATGTATAGAAAACTAAAGCCTAATCAAGCATGAGAACAAGAAAATAATGGAAGGGGTGAATAATACTGCCTTGGAATGATGACCTTCTCAAGAATGCTTGGCAAAGACAAGAGCCACGGGAACACCTACAAAACAAAAACAACAAACAAATCAAAAGCATAAAAGCAAAAACAAACTAACTTGGGTTGCCTCCTGATAAGTGTAAAAAATGTACCTATTTTCCCCTTATATTTAGCTCATTTTCTTGTGAAACTTGTATGTTTTAGATCAAAAACACTATTCCCGAGCTTAAAAAGTGTTAAAGTTGATAAGTTAGGATGTTGAGAGTCATGTGTGTCAAATTATGCATATTTGTGCTTAAAAGGACTCATTTTGGTGTGAATTTGACTTAGTTTTGGTGTTTTGCAGAAAATAGAGAAATCAGGCAAAATTCCCAGAAATACGACCGCATTTCACTTTAGCCTTGCTAGAAATGTGGTCGCATTTCTGGGCAGATGCAGACAGTTCCGAGTCTGTCACGGGTCGTTTTGAATAAGCGTTTTACGCACCTAACCAGCTGTTTTGACTCCGAAACTGACTGGGCCACCTGCAAGCACCATTTTCGTGACTCCTCAACCACTCCCCACGCTATAAAAGGTCACGATTTGAAGGCAAATGCAAGCAGAACTCACTGGGAAGAAGAGGGTGGTGATAGAATCCTAGTAGACGCCTATGAGTAGGGATGTCCGAGGTCCTTGCTAGAAGACGAAATTCTAACCCTAGTTAGACATCAAACCTTTGTGTTTGTAGAGATTTCACCCTATTTCCACCTTATAAAAGGAGAGTAGAGTGTCGTGAGAACTCTAGAAGGATTGGATAAAGAGAAAAACCCTAGTTTTAGCTATTATACAATACTTTTCCAGCACCTATTTTGTTATGTTATTTCTTGTATTTACCATTCATTTATTCAATGGAAATTTATTTGGTTGCATTATTGTCCATCATGCGTAGCTAAATTCCAATAAAGGGTTCGGTATAGTGAATTCCCTTATGGTTTAAATGGCTTGAAAGTTGCTTATTTGCCTAAGTTCTATTTATTGCATGTCATCCTTTATTGATTATCACTCTAATCTTGCTGAGTTTAAATTGATCACTTAGGCTTTGCATGCTATGTGAGTTGGTACTGAAAGGGTCAAACAATATCGGTTCTCATAAAGGTGATATAGGAGAAAAGGCTCGAGAGAGTGTATTTGGTGTTATAGGGGATGGTTGCTTATAACAACTATAGGGTTATAGGTTGCATGCATGAATAATCTATGTCGGAGTCGAGTCACAGAAATGTGCATAACGGTACTCGCTTATTCTTCTAACGGTTCTTGGGAGCAAGGCCAAATAGGAGTTAAACCTGACCCAATGCATAATTAGACTTAGGTTGATTACTAGAGTTATTTGCCTTAGGGTTGAAGCTTTACTGGACACCTCACTTTTATTATTGTTGTTATTTCTTGTACTTGTTTGCTTATTTACTTTCCAAAACTCAACATCAATTATTTTCTTTGGTTACCTTTTTAAGCAATTTAAGAGCAGTTTCTTCTTCAAATCCGTGTTTTAAACTTAGTCTCTATGAGATCAATACCTTTGGAATATTTCCAGAGTTTTTATTACTACATGCGATAGTGTATACTTGCACTTAGTTGACTGAATCCATCTTTAATTCCTATTTTCAATATTTCCCAATATCCATCTTCAGTCCACATCTCATCACCTCCCATAAGAGCTTGTTTAATGTCTTTAGCTCAACGTTCTCGTGCGGACTTTCAAGGCACATAAAAATTCTCATATTTCTTTGGGCCCTTCTTCCTTGAATCGATAAAACTCACTATTGCTAACAACTCACTAACTTCTCATGGGTCATTGAAACGAAAATATTTTTGGTATTTTTGAATAAAATAAGCATAAAAGGAGAAAGATCAAAATAAAGAGACTCAGACTCTAAAACTGACTCATGAGAACAGAAAAAAGAACAATCATAATCTTCAGAGGATGGAGAAGATAAAGCAGAGAAGGCTTTTCAACCTCAAACTCTACCTCCTGAACTTCCTCTGACACTACAAGCTCATTTTCTTTTTCTTCCTCACAAACATGTTCTTGGTAGGTACTAGAACTTTCCAATTCTTCCCTATTCTCTATGCAACTTACCCCTAAATGCTCATCCATAGCAAAATCGAAAGAATTAAGCTCCTGAATGGGTGCCGATGAATCAGTTGTCACATGACTCACTAGACAACCTATGGAAGTTGATCCCACTTCACTATCTTCCCTTTGGGTCAAAAGTCCTTTCATAGATTCTTCAAAGTTTAGTCTCCTTGCTCTAGACTCCTCAATATAATTTTGAAGTAAGCTTTCTAAGGAAGAATTTTCTTTTAAAGGGATATAACTTGAAAATGAAAATTTGGAAGACGGTGTTGGTTCTTCAGGCTCAGATTCCCTAACGGACCATCCAAGATTATAAAAAGCCATTCAAATCAATTAGAGCATCAACGATAATTAGGCTTTCAATTAGATGTAAACACCAAATAACATCACAACAAGAACAAAGGACCAAGACTCATACCAAAAATAACATAAAAGGAAAGAAAACAAAACAAAAAAAAAACAAACAAAATAGAAGAGGAAACAACTACAACAAAAAAGGAAAATATATTCTAGAAAAAGAAAATACTAACAAATTAGGAAAGCAAAAGCAAAAAAGGCAACAAAAAAAAATAAATAAGGAGAAAAAAGCAAACAAATAAGGAAAGCACTAAAATAGGAAAATAACAAATATGGAAACAAAACAAAAAAGGAAAAAAATGCAACTACCTAAAAAAATAAAAATATACCCTAAATTAAGATCGAAATTTTTTTCCACAATATCAATTTAACTAAATATGCCAATCCCCGACAACAGCGCCAAAAACTTGATGCACGATTTGCTTACCGCAAGTGTACAGGTCAAGTAATAATATAGTGTTTTCGTGTAAAACGAGTGTCGTCATCGGGATTGGTTTTCTAGTTAATTAACTACCGTGAATAATCTTGTCCAATTTTATTTAGAGAGCAAAACTTTATGCGAAAGATAAATCTAAGACAAAACCATAAAAATAAAGGTGGAGATTCAAATGGAAAGACTCTTAGGGAATTGATTTCATTATTTGAGAATGAGGATTAATTAATGGGATGAATTTAGCGTGCAATTATTTTACAAGTCTAGGAACCGTGAATCACAACTATCTCTCCCGAGCATAATTGATTCTCATGCATACAACAAACTTGATATCCCTATCTAAGTTCATTAACATGCAAGACTTTGGGCTTAGTTCTTTTAACAACTTCTAAAGTGATTCTACATCTCCCAATCTTAGAATTCTACTTAAGTCATGCAATTGGTAACGTCTAAGCTAAATCCTCTCTCCCGAGCAAGATTCAACACTAAATCATTCAACTAGTGATCAAGTAATTGAACGCATTTAACCATAATTGCATGAATAAAATAAAAGTCACATTCATACCAAAAATCAATCCAACAAACTAAATAAATACATCAATCCCTAAGACAAACAATTAGCAACTCATAGTCTTGAAACTACAAAAACTAATTGAAAGAAAAGTCATAAAAACAACAAGAGGTAAGAGAAAGAAAGAGATAAAACTCGAATCCGTCAATATCGTACGTCCTCGTCACGATCTTCACATCTTCTCGCTTGAATCTCACTCCTTGGCCTTGCTTCAGCTCCCACCAAAGGTCTCTAGTCGAAATTAGGAGGGCTAAAATCTAACCAAATGAATCCTCCTTGGTCGAAGCACAACATATTGTATTTATAGGAATTCTGCCGACAGCGTTGAGACGCTGTCCTTTAAACTGCCAATCTGATTAAGGAAAACATGGCAGCATCTCAATGCTCTAGGGATACTGCCTCTTTTGTCACATGAATTATAAAAGGAACTTTGTAGCGACGTAATGCCAAGGAGGGAGCGTCTCGACGCTACCTTTCGAGTTTGCCTCATATGTAAGCCTCCAAC
Source organism: Luffa aegyptiaca (assembly GCA_017139565.1). NCBI lineage: Eukaryota > Viridiplantae > Streptophyta > Magnoliopsida > Cucurbitales > Cucurbitaceae > Luffa > Luffa aegyptiaca. The sequence continues at coordinate 39,602,588 of CM029397.1, forward strand.
TTTGATCCTTTTTGCTTCTTTGGCCTTTTTTTAGCGTCCTGAACACCCGATCATCTCCAATTTCTTGAATTTAGCTTCAACACTCAATTTCCTACAAAATAAACATTAAAGTGCATAATTCGACCAAATAATACTCAAAGACTAACTATAATTAACCGGGAAAAATAGCTCGCTATGCGCGCTATCATGGCTTTACAATGCTCTCGTGGATTTACCTCAGTGTCACTAAGGAACTTACCTTTTTGCATGACATTTAGGGAGGATGCTATTTGACTAATTTGAACCTCCATGTTTTAAATGACAGTCCCATGACTATTAACAATACTACTAAGAGTGTCTAACATGCTCTCAAGTTTATTAGTCATATTCCTAGACTCAATAATAAAGGCTCCAATTTTATCTTCTAGGGAAGGTTTCTTTTCCTAAGGGGCAGGTATAAATCTAGGTGGTGGTTGCAACACATTCTTATTATTAACATAGGAAAAATGCTCATGATTTCTAAGCCCAGGGTGATAATGAGTAGGTAAAGAATTTTGGTTACCTCTAAAGCCAAAATTTCTATTATTGACATATTGTGCCTGCTCCACGTTTGAATCCTAAAAAAACTGAGATGTTTCAGCAGTTGGGACTGTGAATTCTCTATTGCAAAAAATTTAAGAAAAGCATTAGCCAAAGAGTGCATTTGAGCTTGTAAGGAAAATACATTATCATCTATCTCATGAATCCCAGCTACAATTTTAGAAGATGAACGTTCAGATGGCCACTTATAGCTATTCGTGGCTAAGTCCTCCAACAAGGTACGAGCATTCTCCACAGTTTTGGAATGTAAAGTGCCTCCAGCTGCTGCATCCAAAATAGTTTTATTAGTACCATTCAAACCATTATACAATATTTGAATTTGTAACCAGTCAGGATAGCCATGCTGTGGCCATTTTCTCAACAACTCCTTGTAGTGCTCCCAAGCTTCAAACAACTGTTCATCGTCATGTTGCTTAAAAGTCCCAATCCCAATTCTCAATTTAGCTGTCTTTGCAGGTGGGAAATATTTGGCTAGGAAAGATTGAACCAACGCATCCCAAGTAGTGATACTCCCAGATGGAATTGATTGGAGCCAATCCCTAGCTTTATCTTTGATGCGATGTAGACTGAAGATGAAGGTGGAAATAAGATGGAAAATAAGAATTAAAGATGGATTTCAATCAAGCTAAGTGCAAGTATACATTATCACATGTAGTAATAAAAACTCTTGAAGTATTCCAAAAGTATCGATATCACAGGGACTAATTAAACACAAATTTGAAGAAGAAACTGCTCTTAAATTGCAAGATCGGTAACCAAGATAAAATAATTGATGTTGGGGTTTTGGAAAATAATAAAGCAAACAACAAAAAGAATAAATAACAAGAATAAAAGCAAGGAATTCAGTAAAGCTTCAACCCAAGTGTGAATAACTCTAGTAATAGCTTGTTTAACCTAAGTCTATTTATGCATTGGGTCAGGTTTAACTCCTATTTGTCCTTGCTCCCAAGAATCGTTAGAAGACTAAGCGAGTACCATTATGCACATTTATGTGACTCAACTCCGACATAGATGATTCATGCATGCAACCTATAACCCTATAGTTGTTATAAGCGACCATCCCCTATAACAGCGAATACACTCTTTCGAGCCTTTTCTCCTATATCACCTTTATGAAAATCGATATTATTTGACCCTTTCGGTACCAAACTCACATTGCATGCTAAGTCTAAGTGATCAAGTTATACTTAACAAGATAGAATGACAATCAATAAAGGATGACATGCATAAACAAAGCATAAGTAAACAAGCATACTTTCAAGCTACTCCATCCACAAGGGAATTCACTAAACCGAGCCCCTCAATGGAATTTAGCTACGCATGATGGATAAAAGTGTAAACAAATAACTTTTCATTGAATAAATAAATGGTAAATACAAGAAATAATGAAAAGAACAAGCTGCTGGAGAATAATGTGCAGTAGCTAAAATTAGGGTGGAAATAGGGTGAAATCTCTACAAACACAAAGGTTTGCGGGCATCATAACTCATGGGCATCTACTAGGGTTCTATCACCACCCTCTTATTCCCAGTGAGTTCTGGTTGTGTTTTCTCTCGATTTTCGACCTTTTATAGAGTGAGAAATGGTTGAGGAGTCACGAAATTCATGCTAGTAGGTAGCCCAGTCAGTTCCGGAGTCAAAACAACCGATTTGATGAATGAATAAAGCTCGTTCAAAACGACCCGCAACAAACTTAGACTTTTTTGTTTATGCCTAGAAATGTGGTCACATTTCTGTTGTTTCCCTGTTTTCCTCTGTTTTTCCTACAACATGCAAAAATAGGTTAAATTCATACCAAATTAGTTCATTTAAGCACAAAAATGCATAATTTAACAAACATGACTCTCTAAGACTCAACTTACCAACTTTGATATTTTTTAGGCTCGGGAATAGTAAATTTGATCCAAAAACATACAAGTTTCACAAGAAATAAGCTAAGAATAAAGGGGAAAATAGGTATATTTTTGGCACTTATCAATCTTGAAAAGAAAAGGGAAACAATCGTAAGCGTATGACATCTTCAGTAACACCATTTAACTTCACAGTTCCACAAATATCATGGAAAGATTTCAAGTGAGAGTTAGGATCCTCAGAGGGGAATCCTCTAAATGCACTATCTCTAGCCATCTGAATGAGGCCAATTTTCAACTCCAAATTGTTGGCATTGATTGGTGCGTTGACTATTCCAGATTGTTGTTCACGAAAAGTAGGCTAGAAGTAGTCTCATATAGGTTTCTACTCCTCCTGTGGATTTTGATTGGCCATTGATGCAGTTCTTTCCCTTTTTTCCTTCCTGTTCTTTTTGCAAGTCTTTTCTATTTCAAAACCAACAGGGGCTAACAAAGCGCCCTTATCTTTTCACATACAAAATCACAACCTAAAAGAAACAAAAACAAAACAAAACAAAAACAAAAATATAAAGAGAAGAAGAACAAATGAAAAAAAAAAAAAAACACAATAAAATACACTCTAAAGTAGGACCAAGCAAATCCCCCACAATATTAAGTGAAACTAAATAATTGTCAATCCCCGGCAACGACGCCAAAAACTTGTTGCGCAAATTACTCACCCAAGTGTACAGGTCGAGTTCTAATATAGTGATTAAAAATCGAATGTCGTCCTCTAGATTCGTTTTCTAGCTCACTTAATCACCAAAGGTATATTTGCCCAATTTTATTTAGAGAAAAGATTCGAATACGATGCGAATAAATCCAAAACTACTCAAAACAATTAAAAGGTGTGAAAACTTAGTGGAGAAAAGCCTTAGGGAATTGATTTTCACTGATTAGATGAATGAATTAATTTAGTGATTAATTATGATTGAACATGCAACGATTCCATAAACCAAGAATCATCAATTATTAACTGTCTCTCCCGAGCACAATTAAACCTTTATGCTATTGAAAAATTGATATCCCTATCTAATTTCTATAACTAGCGTAAGCATTAGAGTTCAATTCTTTTAACGATTTCTCAAGCAATCCTAAATCTCCCGATTATAGAACCACCTAAGTCATGCAATTGATAAATCTAATCTAAACTACCCTCTCCCAAGCAATTAGTTCAGATAATATAACAAATAGTATGTGATCAAGGGACTACAAGCTTTAATCATTCAATTGCATAAATGAAATACGTCACAAATAGTCACAATAATCCATAAATCAATTCATACAAACTAATGGCTACATCAAGTTCCTAAGATATGAAATTAGCTACTCATGGTCTCAACAATACAAGCAAAGCATAAATCTAACCCTATCAGGACAGTCCAAGAATGAAAAGTAGAAGAGAATTAAACAGTTTATGCCGTGAAGATCCCATTCCCGTCACGAAATCCACGATCCTTACTCCGAAAATTAGCTGCACAATCTATCCTCAGCTTCTCTGCTCGAGTTCTCTCAATTTTAGGCGTCTTTTCTCTCCAAAAAACTCTCCCACAATCGCAACCGAATCGTTTTCTATTTATAGCTGAAATCATGAAGACTTATCTAGTTAATTGGGTAAAATCAGTAATCCATATGAAAACAATAATTTGCATATCACTTGCTGCAAGATTGTGAGTGCTTGCACAGCCTAAAAGGCAAAATTTAAGCTATCTTGAAAGGCAACAAGAAGCTATCAAATGATCGAGTATGCTTCAACAATCTCAGTACCACAATAGTAGCAAAAGATATTATACCACCTCCTTCAGCATACTATAATCGCATCACTCAACATGAAGCTTCAATCGAACCCCTTAGTTGCCCTAATTAGAAAATGCAATCACATGCATTCTCTCTCTCTTGCTCGTGCTTAACTATCATGTTGTGCAATTTCATGACTCAGAGTGAGTGCATGTTTGGGAATGATGTTGAAATAGCTAAAATCACTTTTGTCAGGTTCGAAATCACTCCAAAACATACCTTTAATTATTCAAAATCAATTTCATATTTGATTTTACACTTTTAAACGAGATATTCATATCATCAAAATTGATTTTGAATTATTTAAGACATGTTTTGGAGTGATTTTGAATATGAAAAAAATGATTTTAAGTATTTCAAAATCACTCCCAAACATGGGATGAATAACAATCATTCTCTCTCAACAGTAGTGACTGGCTACCTACAGATGTCGGTTGCCCCAAAATAATTTCTCCTTCTTTGTGTAACCAGATAGTCATCATCAAACAACCAATTGCACAACTGAATTAACCGTCAGCCTACTAGCGTATTACAAATATTTCAACAATTAGATTTTGGGCCTATTCATAATAACTATAAGCCGCTAACAAGAGCATGATTCAATTGACATAAAACTTGTATGATAACCAAGAGATTGAAGGTTCAATCCCCCACCCCTACATGTTGTCAAAAAAAAAAAAAAAAAGACCATAACCCCAATATATCTCCTTCTACAAGCACGCGAACATTTGAATCATCGTCTTTCTTTAAATTGTGTTAGCATATTAAAAAAAAATTGTCAAACCCTAACCCTAGCAGTTAAGTTAGTTTGTACTACAAGACTAACAAAATGACGATGTTAACCCTAATATTAGCATATGCAATTGTTGTAGGTTATTCAAATTTAATTAATACCATATGGTAGCTGGGCCTAAAAACCTAATTCTTAAAAGCACAATTGGGAACAATTGAAAGTCAAAAGTGGACCCACCAACACCAAGTGTGATGTATTTTCTCTTTTGACCATAGAAAAATGGTTGTCTCAATTATTAATTCAAAGGATTATTAAAGAGGGGCCTCAATTTTATTTATTTGAAGAACTTTGTCCTTTCATCTGCCAGTCCAAGTTGCTTACATCACCTCCAAGTTCATCTACCAAAATTATTAATGGTAGTTGCCTTCTTCCTCCACTTGATCTGGGATTTTAATTCTAAGGATTGGGACTTTACTAAAATATTTATGAAAATAATAACTAAACTAAATATTATCCATCAAAAGTTTTCTCCTTGGAGTTTCAAAAAAAAAAAAAAAAAGGGTTTTCTCCTTGGAAGTAATGAAAAACAAAACTTCATAGTGTTTTTCTAAGAAAGCATTTGTATGTAGAGTTAAGCTAATTGACTATATTAGATAACATAGGGTTCCATCTCAAAACCAATTAGTAATGAGTAGAGTAATCTATCTATCTTATAAATTGTGAGGTCTCCACTTATCTTTTCAATGTGGGATCCTCAACATGGTGCCTCTTTTGGGTTCACCATTCTTGGATCGGATCCCAATTTTTTTTTCTTGGATCGAATACCCGTTTGGGTTTAATGGGCTCTGATACCATATTAGATAACATGGGTTCCATCTCAAAACCAATTGGCAATGAGTTGAGTAATCCATCTATCTTATAAATTGTGAGATCTTCACTTATCTTTTCAATGTGTGAGATCCTCAACAAGCTCGATAACACTAAAAAAAATGCACTAGTGAAGGATCAAAAACTAAAGTGATTAGTGTTTTTTACTAAAAGCACCACCTCTAAACACCTTTGGGTGGATGTTTCAAACTTTTAACCTCTTGATCGAGGATATGTATCTTAACTAGTCGAGTCATGTTTAGCCTCTAAACGCATCTTAAATGTCACTTCTAAAAGTACTTTTATTTTTAGGGTGTTTGATTATGTAATTGAATGCTATAAAAAATGATATTTTTTTAATTGGCTAAAAGAAATTTCCTCCATTAAGTCATACCAAACTCATCATATAATAGATTAATTAAATGATTATGCACATTTAGTCCTTGAGCTTTGATGGTTGTATATTTAGTCTCTAAACTTAAAAAGAAATTCAATTACATCTTTGCCATAACTAGTTGTAAAAAAAATTATATTATGGCCTTAACCAGTTGTCAAAAAACAAAATTATAATGCCTTAACCAATTGAGATATATTCAAGTTGGCATATACTAATTACTAAAAAGTGATGATTTGAACCTTAACAAATAGATAATTAAATAAAATAAAGGTAGAAAAACCCAAAAAAAAAAAATCATTTTAAATTATATATTGTTCAGCTGTGCCCCATCAATATTTTTGCCAGACCCTCCTCCATTTTATCCCACCCTTTGTACCACATATTTTCAACTCATGACAAATTATTACTCATTAATTCAATTATTATATCAAATCAATATTTAAACAATATTCAACAACACTAACAATAACAAAACGTATACAACATGAGTATATAGCTCAATTGATATAAAACAAGTTTTCTCATAAGAAGATTAGAGGTTCAAATCTCCTACCCCACATATTATCCAATAAAAAAAAAACAATAACAATGAGACTTTATATTAACCTCTTAAAAAAAACTATACTCATTCAAATCATACAAAATGAAAACTTAGAAATGTAAAGGAAACTTAAGATTTGTTTCCGAGTTCAACAACATTTGGGATGGATATTTAAATCTCTAACCTTTTGATCAAGGATATATGTCGTTCAAGTATGTTCACTTTGACAAATGAAACTTAAGATTAAGCGGGGAGAAACCATAAAAATCACCAAATATATATATAATTTTACTTTCACAAATGAACCTACCCTAAGTACGAGAGTAAAATAATATATAACTTTCCCAATCTCTCTCTCGCTCTTTTTAAATAAAATTCCAAACTTTGACCCGTTCTCCAATAATGCCCATTCAAGAACGTTTATATTATAAAGTACTTTAATTTATAACCAGCCTGAAACTTCCAAGTCTTTTGAGTTGAAGTAAACAACAAAGTTCCAAAAATTACATTACATGTGTTTGTTGACTGCTTTAGAATTCCTGTCTTTGCTGCAATTCCATTTGAACCAATTACATAAATCACAAGCTCTTGTTTCAATAATTTAATATCCAAATAATTAATTAGTTTGGTCCAAATAATCTACTCCACTAATTTTGGTAATCTTTTTTCCTATCTACTATATATATATTGCATTTGATAATTATTTGCTAATGTTGTTTCTTTATTTCAACCAACTGAACTTGCAGGTCTCAAGTTTTCATATTTGTTCTACTTTAATTTTGTAACTTTTTAAATGTTTTTTATAATCTCTAAATTTTGTAGAATTTCTTTTAAGATCTTGATCTTAAATTTCTATAGAGCATTCAATAGATAAATATCTTATAAGATAGTGTCGTATCACGTTACTTGTATATTTTAAACTATACGTATTTATTATCTAAAATTTATCTTAGACTATATACAAAATTTTAACAATAAAGATCAATATGATAAACACATCTTTTTTAATGAAGGAAAGATTTTCTCAAAAAAAAAAAAAAAAAAAAAAAAAAGATATAATTGTTTTGTCATTCTCAATCAATAAATAAATATATATATATATATATATATATATAGTTTTTGTAAGTTGGATGTTTTTCTTTCTTGGTAATTGAGATAGATAAACTCTATCTAGTGTAGGGTGTATAGGATTTAGAATTTAGGTTGTTAGCATGTTTAATGTAAAGTCTTGTCTATATATATATATAATTGCCACTGTTGATGATTAAATTTTGTTAGGTAAATTACTTTCGCTCCACGTGATAATCGACAGTGAATTTGTTTGAGAGCGGGGAAGACGTGGCCTGCAAAAGAGTAAACCTGCATACCGGTGTGGTGCTAGCCACACCGCCTTCGTTGCTAAAGTCAGAAAACGGAAGAGGAGAGCAAGAGAGTAAGAGAAGAGAGTCGAGAGTTTGGGTCCCTTTCTTCAGTGGCGAAGAGGGGTATAAATACCTACTCATGCTCGTAGGGTTTTTAGGAATTCGGAGGCGTTTCGGGACAAACCAGGCGGAACCGGGACGGCCAGAAGCAGGAGGGACCGAGTGGAGGCAAACGGACTCGACCCGCGCAAGCGAGGGCCGACCGTACGGGTCGGGCCACGTTGGCCCGACCCGTTGGTCCGGTCTTCCTCTGGGTCGTCTCCTGGTCCTATCTCCGCCCAGTTGTCCTCGTCAGCTCCTTGTACACCATGGTGGTCCAAAATTACCTATAACAGCCACGAAAAAGAATCTCTGTCGTAATAGGACAATCTTGATTATTCAACTTTGTATACAAGTGTTATTGGTGCTCTTTAATACTTAACTAATACGAAAATAAATATTTGTTTTTGAGTATACGACATGTTAGCAACGGTTACAATTTCTCGAAAGATTATCTAGATTTGTTCTTCTAATTCAAACATATGACCATTTATAAATTGAGTTGACTATTGCAAGCTATAGACTCACATCTTCTCATGACAAATCGAATAGAACTATATTGCATTGACTATATTTTTCAAATTAATTAAAAAAATTATCATATATACTGCAAAGGAAACATAAAATTGTCAAAGAGAGAATAACTCAGCGGTAATTGACATATACTCTTGATCAAAAGGTCAGAAGTTCAAATCTTCCACTCCAAACGTCGGTGAGCTCAAAAAAAAAAGTTGAAGTAGTGCGGGTTAATATATTTATTTTATATGTAAAACATAAATACATTATATTAATATTTTGTTAACCACTAGAAATAAATGACATTGGAAAGTCAAAAATAACGGAAATCTCAAAAAGGGGCAAGTACTGTTGTATAATTATTGAAACGACATAAAGTTGACTCCAAAAAAAGTTAAAGATCTGGTTTGACCTTTGGCCAGTACAAAATTACTGAAATGTCCTCGAATTAAAAGTTCGATTATTACAAAGAGAGTTGTAGTTTGTCTACTACTATAGATGAAAATCCTAGGAGCCAATAATGATTCATTACTTTGTTCCACAAATTTTGTTTATATCTTAACAAAAAAAATTAAATTATTACAGATAATAAAAATTGAGGATAATATCTTTATTACTTTCGTAAATTAAAGTCCCAAAACATGTAAAGAAAAGTTTTTTGTTTTTTTTAAAAAAATTATGTGTAAATTTACTTGGTAAAACTTGGAAATTTTAGGCTAGAAGCTTCATTATATATATATATATTTACGAATACGTTTTTTTTTAAATTAAAACATAGCATTTAAAAAAAAATGTCAATAATCGTTGATTAGCATTGATAAGGTAACCAATAAATAAGTAATAATTGCTAATTTACATAATCAACAAACTTAGATGTTCCTTCTAAAAAAGCTTAGACATTGGTTGGCTAAAACAATAGTAATTACTTATTAATTTAGATATATCAATCAATAACTAATACTTTTAGTACTCAATTTATTATATTTAAAATTATTATCTTGAGCCACTATTTTTATAATATTTTTAGTATATTTCGATAATATTTTTACTTTGAGATTAGTTGTTTAAAAAATTTGAAGAACCAGAAATGCAACAAGTCCAATCATTCCTCAACCTTTCTTGTAGATTTAGGTCATAAGGAGCTTCTTTGGTTGGATTAATTATAAGTCTAAACAAATTGAAAATTATAGATTAGGTTAGTTTCCATGGATTCTCATAAAGTTTCTTTCATTTCAAACCAAACAAACTCAATCTATTAATTATTAAAAAAAATTATTTTGCATCTTTCACTAATTTATATACACATATATATACATTCCTATTTCATTCCATAACTCCTTTTGAATTTTTTAATGGTTAAATTATAAGTTTAGTCTATGAACTTTCAAAGTTGGTGTCTATTTGATCCCTAAACTTTAAAGAATCAAATAACGATTCTTAAACTTTCAATTTCAATGTCATAACTAATAGATTTCTGAATTATTTTTAATTTTGTGTCTAAAAAGTTTTGAATCTATTTGACATTTTAAAATATCTACAGACCTATTAAATATGAAAATGAAAGATTACGGTCTTTCTATAGACACAAAATTCAATTTTATGCTAAATAGAACGGTTTTAAAAATTTTGAATAGGTTACTTACTAGACATAAAATTAAAAGTTTAAGATCTTAGACATTTTTAAGGAATTAAGAATTTATTAGATATATAATTGAAAGTTTTTTTTGACTTATTTTACATTTTTTTTTAAGTTCAAGGATCTAGATACAAACTTGAAATTTCATGACTACGTTTAAAATTTAACTTATTATTATTATTTTATTTTTACTATCCAACAACTTTTAGGAATCAAATTAAATTCTCAAGCCATTATAGTACAATTTTTCATAACATCAAAATTGACAATTGAGTACCCTAATTTAATTCAATGTTTGAGAACTAGTCTATAATCTATCTATAATATATATAAAAGTACGAATGTGGAAGAAAGTTATTTTGGATAATATTAACCTTAATTTTTTATATAATGCATACTTTACCCTTTATTTGATTTTTACCCATGATTTCTCATCTTCATCTTCCCATTATCTCTCTATATTCCACGTCTCCCTCTCATTCTCTCTCTCAATTATTTATCTCCCCTATTAATTCTCAATTCTCTCTCTCCATTCATCCAAATTCCTCCATCTCACCTCTCTCTCCCTTCGATCCTTTATATTTTTCTTTTTTATATATAATGTTGATGGTCAAATTTGGTTAGATGAAACTCACCTGACCTTCACGTGCCATCAACGGTAAATTTGTAGATGAGGGGGAAGACGTGGCCTGCAAAAGAGTAAACCTGCACACCGGTGTGGTGCTAGCCACACCGCCTCCGATGCTTAAGTCAGAAAACAAAATAGGAGAGCAAGAGAGTAAGAGGAGAGAGTCGAGAGTTCGGGTCCCCTTCTTCAGTGGCGAAGAGGGGTATAAATATCTGCTCATGCTCCTAGGGTTTTTAGGAATTCGGAGGCGTTTCGGGACAAACCAGACGGAACCGGAGCGGCCAGAGGCGGTAGGGACCAAACGGACCATGGCCGAGGCCGAGCAGGGGGTCGGGCTAGCCCGACCCCTTTGGTCTTGGCCCGTCTCACTTGCCGGTTTCGCCTCTTGGGTCCATCTCCCAGCCTGATTTTTCCCCGGTTGTCCTCGTCAGCTCCTTGTGCATCGGGTGGTCCAAAATTACCTATAACATATAACATTTTTTTTCTTTTTGAAATATATAACCTATATTGCTTCAATCTTTCATCTTCCTCTCTTTAATTATATGATCACATTAATTTTGTTAAATCTCATTTAAAATATTGAAATATTTAAAAAAAAAAATTCTTTACCATTTTATTATCTTTAATTATTGAATATCAAAAGTCTTAGAATCTCAAAGGTTTTTGAACCTCTTCATATTCTACCCCTATAAAAAGACTATCTTCTTCTCATTCTCAACAATAATTTGAGGTTTACAATCAACTTCTTCTTCTTTTTATTTATATTTTTCTCTCTCACTTTTTTATTTCCTAAAACTATAAAAACTATCTTCTACTCATTTTCAATAAAGTTCTTATATTCTTCTTCTTTTTTATATTTTTGTCTCTAAGAGAAATGACATCATCTCCCCTAAAATCTCTCTCTCTCACCCTCCTATGGTTCTCCACTGTTGCCATATACGTATTACCACTCCTTCCATTTTTTTTTTTTTCATATTTCTATATATATGGAACGTAAGCATAGCACAAAAATCATTATTTATAAATGCATTTCTTAATTCATTCTCTATGTTTTTTTTTACTCTCTATTATTGTGCCTAATTTTCTTTTTTTGGATATACATGTAAGTACTTTTTTTCTAATTATTTTTTCCTTTCTTTTTTCAGACAAATGCAAGATTCGTACAATCTTAATAGAATAATGTGATACTTTCCTTTCAACCACAATGACAAGAAGTCTACAACTAGAACGCATACCAAGCACTCCGTAATCGTCCGTGCTTGGATGACCACCAATCATGATAACATTGTTTATATCAAACGTTGTTATATAAAAAAGAATGAGGAAATGTTCATTGTATTTATTTTTTCATGTTTATGATTATTTTATAAAGTTCGATTTTTTCAAATTTTTGAATTTATTTTATTTTGTTTCATTTTATTTTATAACGTTTGATTTTTCTGTTTATGAAAAGTTTGAATTTTAATTTTTTTTTGTTAACTTCTTTTTAAAGATTAATAATACAATTTCAAAAAAAATTAAATTACAAAAGTTAAATACTCTTTTAGAATGAAAGTATTAAAATACATTGAAACTAATAATTTAAATGCATTTATATAATTGACAAACGAAAAGAATGTGAGAAGTTAAAATATGAAAAAAAAGAAAATATATTTTGTATAGATTTCGAAATATATTCAAATTACCTATATGTAATATAATTAATAAAAACAACAATATCAACAAATAATTTTTTATACAAAATTTAGAGAAATATATCTAATATTTTAAATCCAAAATAAGATATAAATAAATACCATTATAAAATTCACAAATAAGAAGTTATAATATGAAAAACTTTAAAAGATTGATCAATTTATTTTTAAAAATATACTCCAATTAAAAGTTATGTCTTTACCTTTAATTATAATTAATCATGGAATCCTAAAAGTTCTAGAAATGAAATGAATTAAGAATTCACGTTAGAATATGAAAAGTTTGAATATAAAAAAAAAACAATAATTTCTTTATGAAATTTAATAATGAATTTTATGATTATATATTTAATTATGATCAATTATGAAATTTTAAAAAGTTTTGAAATCTTAATAATTTTGAAACTTTCCTCAATTACATAACTCAACTAAGAAGTCAGATATTTGAATCAAAAAAATCTATAACTGTGAAAGAGCACTCTCTCTCTATTTTTTTTCTCCTAAATGAAAACTAACGTTTCTTTCTTTTAGTTAGTTTTTTTCCATCAAATTCTCTTTCTCCCTATAGCATAATGACCTAATATTCTAAATATGTTATATGAATTATAATATATTATTACCTAAAAATGCCTATTGCTTTATAAATAACTTATCAATTATTTTATTCAATTTAGTTTTTAAAAAGGGAAAACCACATGCATCCGCACGTTCAAAAAATCTAGTATATATAAATACTAGAGGGACTCACATTTCCATTTTTTTTAGAAAAATATATATACAAAATTAACTTAAATAACACAACAAAAATGAGTCTAGCTCTAATTGACATGTACCTTCAATCAAAAGATTTGAGGTTCGAATCCTTCATCCTCGTCAAAAAAATAAACCAATAATAACACTCAAATTTATTAGTTAGAGTTGATCAATATATTTTCTAGAATAAGTCATCGTTGATTATGCAACCAAAGTTTTTCATGCCTTGGCTAGATGAAGGAAAAATCATTGTGGTAATTATATATAAGTGAATGACAACACATCTCCATCGGTGTGAGACTATTTGAGTGTGCAATTACTAAAAGCAAAGTCACGGGGGCTTATGTCAAAAGTGGACAATATCATATCATTGTAGAGATATGAAGGACAGTTTCACTATCACTAACAAGTGGTATTAGAGTCCTTGTCTCAAACTTAGTCGTATCAATATAATCCTTTGGGTGTTGAAGAAAGGATATGGTGAGCCTCGATGACTTAGTCAGTCCCATCGGACTAACAATGTACTATTTATGGAGAGAATGACTTAACTTAGATAAGAGCTAGATTGATAGAAGATGACTATTTGAAGGGAGGTTTGTGGCACTTTAATTTGTTCGAGAGGAGGATTGTTGGTAACATGACTAAAGTCTCACATTGTCTAAATAAGGAGAACAAATCATGAGCATATAAGTGAGAGAGACAACATCTCCACCGGTAGTATTGAGGTCTCTTTGATGAAACCAAAAGCGCAAATCCACAACAACTAATTATGTTCGAACAATTGAACCAAATCGATAAAGTCCCTTAACCAACTCGACGAATGAACGCATTTGATTGGTTAGAAATCCCAAAAAAAAAAAAAAAAAAAAAGAAGTTTGGAGAACTATTACCAAAAGTCCACCCAACTCAACATATGTATTAATAAAGAGACGATGACCAAACTTGATAAACAATTTTATTGACAAAAAAAGAGAGTAATTCCAACGCCGACGTACCCTACAAAGACTTCACTTTTCCACCTCTTAGCTTTCATCACAATAATCTTTCTCCAAACATAAAGTCAGATTTTTGAACTTCCATTAAATTCCTCTGTCTCTCTCTCTTTCTCCATCCTTTTCAAACCCTTTGAAAAAGTCTCCCCTCCTCCCTCCCTCTAAATAATTTTGACCTAATTTTTTTTTAATAACTTCTCTCCCTCTCTCTATAATTTTGACCTAATATGGCTCGCAATTTTATACTATTGGATGTATATAAAATAATTTCTAAAAATTCGATGTCCACATCGACTAATATATAATATTTCCTAATTTAAGAGGGTAAAATACCCCATCTTTTTCCTCCTTTTCCCTCACCCCTTCCATATAAAAGCCAGTCTCCAAAAAAAAGAAACCATAAGGCATATATTCTCTCATTTATCTCATGGCAGCTTCATGCTCTCAAAACAGCAACCTTCTTTGAGGTTCATCCATGGCGGAGATCGAGGCTCCTTTCGACTTTCTATGCCCCATTTCTCTACAGATCATGAGAGACCCGGTGACGATCTCGACCGGGATCACATACGACCGAGAGAGCATAGAGAAATGGCTGTCGTCCTGCGTCGTCCCAAGCTGCCCCGTGACGAAGCAGCGGTTGAGCGATTCGGATTTGACGCCGAACCACACGCTCCGGCGGCTGATTCAAGGGTGGTGCACACTGAACGCTGGGCATGGGGTCGAGAGGATCCCAACCCCTAAGGCTGAGGTTGATAGATTGCATGTTGTTAAGATCGTTAAGGAGGCTGTGAGGTCTCCTAGCTCAAGGCTTGAGTGCTTGCAGAGATTGAAAGCTGTTTTGGTTGAGAATGAGAGCAACAAAATCTACTTGCAGGCAAGCATATCAACACTATGAGAACTCTCATTTCTTCTTCTTCTTCTTCTTTTATTGATTTTTTTGAAGAATTTTTTGGGGAAGTATTATTTAATTTTAGTGCTTCTTGTAAAAGCTGTTTAATTAAGTTTTCTTTTTTCCTTTTTTGAGATCTTCTCATAATCATTTTTGGCCCGTTATAGATTGTCTTAGAAGCACTTTTCTCACTTTTAACACTGAAACACGTTTTTCTTTTTATTAGTTCTGAAAATGGCACTAATTAGGTGCTTTTTTAAAGTGTTTTTTGAGATTTTCATGATTATTTTTGACTGGGTTATTAGACTGCAGAATGAAGATTTTGAAAATTGCTGCGAAAGGAGCTTTCCCCTTCTCGGAAAGCTATCTCAACATCTTTTCTTTTTCTTTTTTTTTTCGATTAAAATCCCAACCTAATCTTGAGGGATACAATTCTTCCGGGGTTAATTTTCTTATTTCATCTTCTCCATTCATTCACCTAATAATTTAGGTCCCATTCGAAAATCATTTGGTTTTGTTTTTTTTTAAAAAAACTATGCTTGTTTTCACTCAATTTCCTTACCATGGTTTTCATCTTTGTTAATGACATATTTGAATTCCTAATCAAATTCCAAAAACAAAAACAAGTTTTCAAAAACTACTTGTTTTACTTTTCAAACTTGACATGGTTTTTAAAAACATGGAAAGATGATAGACAAGAAATCAAAGAAACTTGTAGGTGGAATTAGTGTTTATAAGCTTAATTACAAACCAAAAGTCAAATGGTTATCAAACGGGATCTTAATTTTTTTAATATTACTATGTAATGATTTGGCCCGTATACTTTTAGATTTTTAATGATTTAGACTTCGTAGTTTAAAATTTGTAATGATTTAGTTTTTATTGTGAAAAATATAGAAAAGGAGTAGCCTACATTTTATAAACACATTTGGTCCCTAGGTATTTATTGATTTGATTTGACATGGTAGACATTAAATTGCTACAACTATTATATTAAACTATAGAGAATAAAATGTTACGAAACTAAAAGTTCAAAAGACTGAAGCCCTATTTGATAACCATCTGATTCTTGGTTTTTGGGTTTTGAAAATTAAGCTTATAAACACTACTTCTACCAATACATTTTTTGGGTTTATTATCTACTTCTTCTCATGTTTTAAAAAACCAAGCCAATTTTTGAAAACTAGAAAAAACTAGTTTTCAAAAACTAGTTTTTGTTTTTGGAATTTGACTAAGAATTGATCAAACGTGTCCCTGACAAAAGATAAAAATCATGGTAAGAAAATTAAGAGAAAACAAATAACATAATTTTCAAAAAACAAAAACCAAAGACGAAACGGTTATCAAAAAATGTTTTAAGAAATGGTTATAAAAAAAGACCTTAAATTGTTACAAACTAAAGTTTCAAAATTAAATTGTTATATATTTGAAAGTACAAGAAATAAATTGTTACACATACCAAAGTTTAAGAACTAAAAATGTTAATTCAAACCAAAAGTATTTTTTAACCATTCTTCTATAAACACTTATGGAAGATACACATCAATTTAAGTACTCTTAAGGTATGTTTTAAGATTTTCATAATCACTTGATTTGACTACACATTACCCTAAAAATTTTGAAACGACTTACTGCTAGTCGCATACCCCGATCCACGTTCACTCAAATCATATTTCTTTCGAGAGCTAGTCACAAAATGGTGTCTAATGTACTTTCGAAACCACTTTTAATACTCCAAAAAGTAGTCATCTCAACCTCGAGAAATTATTAGGTGCTCTCGGTACAATGAGATTGAGTAATTTTACACCGTTATATATATGATAGAGAAATTGTAAACGTACCTCAATTTTATATCCAACAGTTATTAGAACAGACAAATTTAAATATGTACATCCGACGGTTTTAAAGAGGAAGCCTCATTGTACCAGGAATACCTAATGATTTGCCACAACACTCTAACTTGTTATTTCTTATAGTCTTTAACAAAAAAATTTTCCCCTCCCATGATAATATAGGATGCTGAATCCATGGAGTTCTTAACATCCATGTTGAAGAACAACATCAACAACGACGAAGCCATCACAGAAGAAGCCATAGAAATCCTTTCAAACACCAACTCCTCCACCACTCTCCTCAAACACCTCCTAACCCAAAACCCTCAGCTCATCGAAACCCTAATCTCCATCCTCACCAAAACCGAAGCCCCCAAACCCCGAGCCGCCGCCATTTCCTTTCTCAGCTCCCTCTACTCCATCTCCGACCAAACCCACAAAACCTTCACAACCGACACCCTCTTCGTCCACCTCGCCCGAGCCTTAAACGACCGAATCGCCACAAAACCCACTCTCCAAATCCTCCTCCACCTCGCCCCATCCGGCCGGAACCGCTTCAAAGCCGTCAGACACGGCGCCGTCTTCCACCTCGTCGAGCTGCTCTTCCACTCCTCCGCTCCGCGCGAGTGCGAGCTGGCCGTCGCCGCCCTCGACCGCCTCTGCGAGTGTGCAGAGGGCCGGGCGGAGCTGCTCCGGCACCGCGGCGGGATGGCCGTGGTGGCGAGGAAGATTCTGAGAGTGTCGAGTTTGACGAACGAGAAGGCGGTGAGGATTGTGTACAACGTTTGTAAGAACAACGTTGGGAACTTTGGAGTTGTTGAGGAGATGGTGGAGGTCGGGGTTGTCGGGAAGCTTTGTTTGGTGCTTCAAGTCGGTGGGAGTTCGAAGACTAAAGAAAGGGTTAAGGAAATTCTTCATTTGATTCAATGTGTTTTTAAGGGTTCTAGTAAGTGTGCTGTTGTTCCATCTGGGTTTGATCGGTTTTAGTTCATAAAATCACTTTAATTTGTTTGATCCATCGGATTTAATTTGTTGATTGTTTGTATATTTTTGGATTGTCATCGATACACGAATGATTTGTGTTTTGGATGATATGTTGTTGATTGTTGGTTTTTGTTAATTAATTAGTATATATATGATGAAGTGTAAATTTGGATCTTGGTTTGGTTCCGTTTGACTATTAGTGTGTTTAATTTAACTTTTCGAATGTTTAATTTAAAAAAAAAAATCATTTTGAAAAAATTTATAGTGTTTGACAACCATTAAAAATGATTTATTAGAAAATGAGATGGATTAAAATCATTTTGTTTGAAACACTTAAACCAACTTTTTTAAAAAGAGTCATTAGTATACAATAATTTGGGTATAAAAACACATGGAAAATGCAACCAAACATGTGAGTGTTTAAATTCTAAACAATTTTTATACAAAATATTTTTTAAAAAATGCATTCTTGAAAAACATTTAAATTAAAATGTAATCCAAACAGACCGAAGACCGATCACCATAACATTGGAACCTTCCATAACACCAATAGAACCGCTCAGAGAGCAACATTACAAAAAGGAAATCAGATACAGCTACCACCCTCCACACACAGAGGTAAGGTCTCAAAAAAGTTAGGCCAAATCACCAGCCATTGTGCAGCCCTCTTCCCCCCACGAACGTGCGTGCCCCAATCTAGAAGGACAGCCATATGATTTTATCTGCAGAAAAAAAACAGCTAGCTACCAACACCTCGATCATTCCACACCAAGCCAGCCATCTAAAGTATTTGGACTATCCAACTCAAAACACGTACGCTGATCTCAGTATTCAGACCTGCAAATAATATTACCATCAAGAAGCATCTTTGCACATAAAACCAAGAAGAAAAGTTTACGGAGGCGCTAAACATTAACAACCAAACTCAATCCAACCCCCACAAAAACCTAAGCTTCGTCCCTACACCTAGATCAAGCCTACCGTTCTATATTATGCCTTGTCTGAAATTAACATGCTGACATTTATCATGCTCCAGGCCAGGAGCTACATATGCTAAGTCCTTTACCTGTGAGAAGCTTTTGCAAGCTAACAAAAAGAGAAACCGATCGAAACATTCCCAAGGAATTCTCGCGAGTGTGTGTAACTTGCCTCACCTAAAGCAGCCCCTACTAGCCCAGAACTGATTTATAAAGCCCTCCACCCATCTTCCCCCTACACTGGACACAGAGGCCCCACAAGAAACTAAAACAGCCAAATTAGGATGCTATCCCATTACTTAGGAGCCTAGGCCATGAGATCCCCCCTCCTATGCATTTTCTTTATCGCTGCATTTTATTTCATCAAACCTTTTTCTTTTAACACGCCATTCCCCTTTTCCTTCACCTTTTTTTTTTTGGGTTTTATTTACAGGGTACTAGCTTTCACACTACAATGCAGGGACCCATACCCAAGATCTACCCTTGGATGACCTAACTGCTCACACTGTAGGTAGCTCTTTTTACCCCTAAAACCTCACTCTTATAGACCACACCCATCTCATATGGCAGGCATATATTCTTTCCTTTTCCTACGTAAGTCTCACATACTAATTTGCCAAGAATTATATTCCACACAGAAACCTGATCCTATTGGGGTGACAATAGACTTATGGGACCCATAAAGCAACCCTAGCCTTTCGAGACCAACTAAGGGAGACCCAGTGCTCACATATGCAAAAAAACCTCAAAGGAAGCTTTAACCTCTCAAATTTAGCTACACCAGCCTCACTTTAACACAAACCGAGCATGTATTTATTGACTAGTATATTTGATGTCAAATTATTGGATTTATTCGTACGTATCTCAGTAGGATTAAATTTCAATCGACTGCTTTTGGTAATCTTGTGTTTGGTTATGCTATTTGGTTTGATTTAAAATTAATCTATTTCTAAATTATTTTTCATTTATTGTTCGAAGGTATATTATATTTTATAATATTATGTTTTAATTTTAGCTTCAATTTAGTTTTTGTACTTTTTTTTTTTTAGAAGAAATTTCATTTCATTAATTCAAATAAGAAGGAACATTACATGTGCAATGAGTAAAGCCACTCATTGAAATAATATGTTGAGGAACATTTCCTATCCAAAGCATAGAATTTTGATGTTCTAGAGCATGTTTTGCCAAAAGATCCGCCCGCTCATTGTGCCCTTTGGACACATGAAAGAAAGATAATTTCTGAAAAGTTGAACTCATTGTCCGAATTTGATGGATCCAATGATAAACCTCAGATGATATCTGAATCTCTCCACGAATCATTTTAATTGCATTAGATGAGTCCGAATGCACAATTGCAGTAGCAACCTGCATCCTTTGGAGCAAACGCAGACCCTCAATAATCGCCTTCACCTCTGCTGCCAACACCGAGAGGCTTGCCAAGTCCAATACTTCCATGGTAGCTGCTAAGGTCCCACCACTATCGAGCACAATTGCTCCATACCCAGCACCTTTAAATGAAAATCGTACAGCAGCATCGGTATATAAAGAAACCACACAATCGGGACTGTCGAATGACTGTCCCCCACCCCCAGTGGCCGTTGACTCCACATCCCCCACCCCTACAGCAGTATCTTCAATCTTGGGCTTGGTTTCCAAATAATAGTCATATATCCACTCACATCTTTTAGACCAATCCATGATGGGCGCATTGTGAATAACATTGTTCCTATCATTCCACAAGGTCCAAAAAGTAATACATGCCCGCTCAAACTCTTCCACCGGAAGCTATTTAGCAAGGCAAATTATGCGATCTGCAAAATTATTGCCTACTGGAATGTGGATGTCCATGCGCTGGAACATGTTGTCACATATTTGTTTGGACCTCCTACAACCACATAAAGCATGGTCAATCATTTCCCATTTGATCTTACAAATTTGACACACAGGTGAGAGATCAATTCCTCGCTTCCAAAGGCCGTACATCGTGGGAAGACACCCATGGAAAGCTTTCCATATAAAAACTTTGATTTTTTGTGGAATTTTTACCTTCCATAGCGACCTCCACCATAATCTCTGGGTTTCAGAGCTAGTTGATTCCTGAGCAGCGGACAAGCTTCTAGCTAGTTTATATCCACTCTTAACAGTGTATATGTCATTCGAACAGAAGTGCCAGATCCACTTATCAGCAGCATTCGTTGTACTAATTGGAATTGCCTCAATTATATTTACATCTTCCTGAATCACCACAGATCTCAATTTACACAAGTCCCATCCCATCGTAGGTGTAAAGAAATCAGAGACTAAAGTAGTCTCTTGTCTTAATGCGCTTGGGAGAAATATTGGTTGGTACTTTCCTTGGGAATCCATGGATCTGTGAAAAAATGGGTAGAAAGTCCATTTCCAATGTGTTTCCTTAGACCTTTTTTTAAAAGATCTCGCGCCCATACAAAGCTCCTCCAAAATAGTGAACAATTGCATTTGATTGGGGCATGTAAGAGAGACACCTGATTAGCATATTTCCCCTGAATGACCCTGGCAGCCAATAAAGTTGGGCTCGAAAAAAGCCGCCACACTTGCTTGGCCAGAAGGGCTTTGTTGAAGAGCTCTAAATCTCGAAAATTTAACCCTCCCAGCTCTTTGGGAAGGCAAACTTGAGACCACTTCTTCCAAATGGATTTTCCTTTTAGAATCCGTTGATCCCCACCAAAAACGAGCCATCATAGAATGTAATTCATCACACAGTGTTTTTGGAAGTCGGAAGCAACTCATAATATATGATGGAATAAATTGGGCAACACTCTTAATAAGAACTTCCTTACCGCCAATTGAAAAGAATTGACCTTTCCATCCCTGAAGCGTCTGCCAAACTCGTTGTCGAATCTCTCTAAAATCATCTCTCCTGTTCCTGCTGAAAGCTGATGGTACACCCAAATATCTACCAAGGTTGTCCACCATAGGCATGCCCAATAAATTAGCAAGCACTACACAAAATTCTTGATTTACATTTGGGGTGAAAAATAACGCAGATTTATTTATGTTAACCATCTGCCCATAAGCTTTCTCATATTGAGATAGAATATTTCGAAAAGCCCACACCTGTTATATCGAAACTTTACAAAAAATGAGGCTATCATCAGCGAAGAAAAGATGGGTAATGGCTGGACAAAATTTCCCTGGTTTAAACCCAATAATATTTTGCCTGGACATTGCTACTGTAATGAGAGAAGATAAAACCTCCGATACAATGAGAAATAAATATGGAGACAACGGATCCCCCTGACGCAAGCCCCGCGTCGGAATAATCTTACCTGTAGGTGCACCATTCAGCATAATGGAGAAGTTTGGAGTACGAACACAATCCATGATTAGGTGAACCCAGTTACCATCAAAACCAAGCTTTAGCAATAAGCGTTCCAAAAAAGGCCATTCAACACGGTCGTAGGCTTTGCTCATATCTAATTTCATAGCTAGCCAACCACTACGACCTTTTTTTTTTCTTCTTCATCGCAAGCAGACATTCATGCCCCATTATAACATTATCAAAAATGGACCGACCAGGAACAAAAGCAGATTGATTCTCAGAAAAAACATCTTGCAGAATCCATTTCATATGATTCACTCAGACTTTAGAAATAATCTTATAGGACACATTACACAAACTGATTGGTCGAAAATCAGAAATCAGGTTTGGATGTTTAACTTTGGGAATCAAAGCAATATGAGTATCATTCCAAACCTTAACAGACCTATTTCGATTCAATATATTCAGACAATTAGAAATGGTAGTATCGCCTACCTCATTCCAAAACTTCTAATAGAAAAGAGCAGGAAAACCATCTGGCCCAGGTGCTTTGGTCGGATGCATTTGAGTAATAGCTCGCATAATCTCCTCCTTTGAGAAAGGGACCATTAATTTTGCATTCATCTCCGGTGTAACCCTTGTCGTTATGTCCTGTAACGCCATATCTATACACTCCACAGAAGGGTTAGAGGTTGAAAATAAATTAGAGAAATAAGAAATGAAAGCCTTCTCCATTGGTTGTTTTTCAGTGACCAATGCTCCATTAGAATCATATATTGAACGAATCTCATTTCTCTTTCTTCTTTGAGTTGCCTGCTTATGGAACCAACGAGTATTCCTATCACCCCATTGAAGCCAATTTTCTCACGAACGTTGTTTCCAGTAAATTTCTTCATCTTCCAAAGCCTTATCAAGAATAAACTCCACCCTCTTAATCTCATCAAAATCCCATGGGGGCGGTTTATTATATAAATCCTGAAGGATGCGTTGTTGTATCATGATATTCTGCTGAATAGAGCCATAAGTACCTTTACCCCACGTTTGGAGGCGACTCCGACATTTCTGTAAAAACACTTCCAACTGTGGGAGGCCCTGAACGTGATTGATCCCATGCATTGTAACCGAAATAACACGTTGACACTCCGCATTTTGAGTCCATACCTCCTCAAAACAAAACTTTCTCACCTTCCTTGACAGTCCAACATTTTGAGTCTCATAACACCCATCAAGCATAATTGGGCGATGATCAGATCGAATCCAATTCAGATGTAAAACCGAGGCTTGTTGAAATAGATGAATGAATGCTTCATTTGCTACAAAACGATCAAGTCGCTCATTGATTTACCTTTCTCTATCCTGTCGGTTCGTCCAGGTAAAAATATCACTAGTGAAGTCCATGTCTTGAAGACCACATTCATCCATAACATTTCGAAACAAACGAAGTTGAACTTCACGGACTAGATTTCCCCCCTCCTCCTCTTCAAGTAAAGTTGCATTAAAATCACCACCCACAAGCCATGCAGAATCGTCATTGTTACATAAGCGCCTGAATAGATTCCATGTGTGATTTCTTTGACTTGTATTAGGATTGCTGTAAATACCAGAGAATCGCCACACTTTGGAATCCCACAAAATTGAAGCATCAATATGAAATTGGGAGAAAGATCGGATGGTGACATCAACTTCATCTTTCCAAAGCAAACATAATCCTCCACTGCGCCCCACACAATCCACAGAAAAACAACCGGAATAATTCAAAGCCATTTTAATTTTATTAATGTTGCGAGAATTCGAACTACATTTTGTCTCCATAAGAAAAAGCAATTGAGGATCATAGTGACGTAAGCCGTCACTCACAGCTCTGAATGTTCGTGGATTCCCCAGACCACGAACATTCCAACACAGCGTTTTCATGGCTCCCGGCGGGGCTGTTCCACAGCCTCCACCGATGGTTCATTAGCATTGGATGAATCTTCCTCTTCAATCCGAGCCCGCTTCTGTGAGCCATCCGCCACCCCCTCTCCTAGCCGCTTCTTGAACTCTTCGCCACCTTTGCTAGTGCCAGCCTCCAATCCATGCTTTCGGGCCCTACGCTTCCAAGACTTGTATTTTGGTCCAATCTTGGATGCATAGGCCTTAGTAACAGGGGCTGCACCCATTTCGAAGATGGGTTTTTCTAGAAGCTTGGCCCAATCCTCCAACTCAGCTCCAGCCTCTGAATTTGGGACATTAATGTGTGGCATCTTCAGCTCAGGCCCACTTTGAGATAAAGAGTAAACGCCCACAGAGGAGGCAAATGGATTTGGATCAGAATTCTGTTCCTTCACAGTGTTGAAAGAAAAAACTGGCGGCCCATTAAGTGGAGGAGGCAACTGAATCTGATTGGAGTAATCGGCTTGGCCATTAATAGTGGAATGATCCTGTTGACTATTATTCGCACGATTTCTGGAACCCTCACCAAAATCCAATCGCTTTTTAACCGAAGGAAATTCAATGGTATTAATGCCCATTGAAGGAGCAATTAATCCAGGATCTCCCTTCAATGCTTTCGTAACTGTTGGCTCCACCGGCGGTGAGATGTCCATTGGACGGCTGCCTGATCCGGTCAACGGTGGCGACCTCTGCTGCTGTTGGGACCCCACAATTTGCCCAGCCATCTCTGCTTGACTTCGGACCATCGTTCCAGCACGAACCAGCGACGCCTCCGCCAAGTTTCTATTCGAACCCACAGGACTATTGGATGGAGACCGGAAAACGTTGGAAGATCTCCCGGAAAAAGCCATCCACATCCCATACTCTCGACGTTGCGCAATAGATCCCTCATCGGTTAGCAAAAGAGAGCAGTCCCGGTTTCCATGGTTGATTCTTCCACAGAAAGCGCAAATTTCCGGCAGCTTCTCATATTTGATAGGGGACCAAGCGCTACCCAGAGAATCGTCCAGTCGTACCTTAATACCTCGTCCGAAAGGGAGAGTAATATCCAGAATAACTCGAACACGCAGACTCGCCTTCCATGCATATCCTCGTCCCCCGTTATCATATTCTTGAAACCGGCCTATAGCATTACCTAAACGCTCCGCCATTGAGCGATTGTGAAGGTCCATTGGTAAATCGCAGAAATGTACCCAAAAGGCAGTGAACTGGAACACCATAGCGGTGGGCTTGACCATCGGAACTGGCTTCGACAAGGCGAGCAAAAATTTATCAAAAAGCCACGGTTCCTGTCGGAGCACTCGGATTTGGTCGTTTTCCGTCCTAAAGGAGAACAAAAAAAAGATTTTGCCCCAACTTTTCCACCATCAGATCATTAGGAATGTTCCATGCTGACTTGAAAGTGCGCGACATTACGTCTCCCGAAATGATCCGGGGAGCAAGCAATTTGCCTATGAGGCCAAACCCCAAAGATTGCCTGGTGATTAAAGCCGCCTGACGATCAACGTCAACTTCAGTAGATTCCTCGTCATTGGTAAGATTGAATCTTTCCCAACTCTCATGCAAATTGTCAAAAGCCATGGATGAAGTGGTTAGAAAAGATGCAAAATACCTAGAAATTATGTCGCTGTGATTTCTAGACACCCATTCACCGTACATATAAATAGAGCCCATGAAATCGATGAGTGACAATTTGGGAGAAATTAAACCTGGACAAATTTCCGAGAATCCGCCAGAAGTAAATGAAAACTTCAAGCTTGATCGCTGCTTATCCCTTGATGCAAGCCCTAAAACGCCAGAAGAACAACGTATCCAAACGTTTGGATTCGATTACGCCTATGATTCAGCCCCGCCAGATGAGAGCACACCACCTGGAACCTAGAAATAATCCGCCAAAATTAATGAAAATCTTCAAGCTTGATCACCGCTGATCACTTGATACAACACTAAAACGCTAGACCCAAAAGGAAACCGTATCCAAACGATTGGATTCGAGTACGCCGATGATTCAGCACCACCGGACGAAAAACACGCTGACTGGAATCTTGAGAGAAGTCCCAGTTTTCAATTTAGTTTTTGTACTTTAATCAATTCTATCATAGTTTTTATGATATGAGTCATATGACTAAGTTTTTTTTTTTTTTTTTTTTTTTTTTTTTTTTTTTTTTTAATTTTTAATATAGATTTATGTTGGAAGTGAGAAATAATAAAAATTCAATGTGTGCTAAATTATTTATATATGTGGTAAATGAACTTTATACTATGATTTTTCTTTACTTATATATGTGACAATATAATGAACTCTTTTTTTTTTTTTTTTTCGAGAATGACAGTATAATGAAGTTTATATATTTAGGGGTAGGGGATTTTTATCCTCCAACTCCAAAAAGGAAGAAGAATAAACGTCTTAATTACTCAAATATGTTCATGTTGACTATAATATGACATTTATTTGAATGACGTATAAATCGGACAATTTATATGGTTAGAAATCCTGACTGAAAAATGAATTAAGCTTTAAAGGCATTATTTTGATTGAAAAGTGGAAGTGTGCTAGGACTAAACTCTTTTTTTTTATACTGCAGTCAATAATACCTATTGGAATTTTATTCAAAAAATATATATATTCTTGTATTGAATTTTTTTTTGACTTATTTGAGGTTGAACAACAAATTAACTTCTGCCAAAGCGAGCTTAGCTCAGCGGTAATTGGCATGTACCCTCGACCATGAGGTCAGAGGTTCGAATCCCCCCATCCCCAAATGTTGATGTACTCAAAAAAAAAAAAAAAAAAAAAAAAAAAAAAAAAAAACAACAAATTAACTTCTTGTTTTGTGTTTTTGTTACTCAAGGATGTCTAGTGATTAATCATTTTAAATTGACCATTGGAATAGTAATTTTTTTTTTTTTTTTTTTAGAATAACCATTGGAATAGTAATCAAACTTTTATTTTTATATTATTATTATTATTATTTTGGAATTCAATGACAAATTTGAATCTCTAAATTTTTGTCATATGATGTAATGCATAAAACAATTGAGTTGTGTTCAAGTTGACAATATTAAAATTAGTTAGTCCTAATAATTAGTAAAATTATCTTAAACAAAATCTAGGTAAATTTTCAATAATCGATTGCTATTATCTCATTTTAATTAAACAATGATTAATATAAATGTCTTGCTTAAAAATGTTTTCATAAATCATTATTATGATTGTATGCCATTATTACCTAGGTAAATGATCCATTAATGATCATTAGAGGTGTTCAATAACCTGATAATCAGAACAAACCGAACCGTAAGGGTTGAAGTTGGGTTAGAATTTTTTCGGTTTGGGTTGAGTTGGTTTTTTCAGAACCGAAATATTGGTTCGGTTCACAAGTTCAAATTTTTTGGTTCGGTTTAATTTGAACCAAACCGAGCATGTATATATATATATATTATGACTATTAAGATCACTTGGACTTTGAATTTTGTGGATATTAGATATTTGATGGTTTTGATATTTGAATTTTATGTGATTTTAGTTGTTAGTTATGTGACATGTGTTGTAGATATAAGTATGAATATTTTTAAAAAATAGGAATTTTAAATAATTAAGGAATTAAAAAAAAAAAAAAAAGAAAACCTGAGAACCCAACCTAAAAATGAAATCCTAACCCAAAAATAGGAATTTTAAAGGTTGGGTTGGGTTGTCATCTGGATTTGGTTTTTTCAGGTAGCCAATCCGACCAATTCGAATTTTTGGATTGGTCCAAAAAATC
Source organism: Luffa aegyptiaca (assembly GCA_017139565.1). Classification (NCBI taxonomy): domain Eukaryota; kingdom Viridiplantae; phylum Streptophyta; class Magnoliopsida; order Cucurbitales; family Cucurbitaceae; genus Luffa; species Luffa aegyptiaca. Next base: position 39,630,749 of record CM029397.1, read on the forward strand.
TCTCTAATCCAACCAAATTACCCAATCGGTGTATACCCGTTGTACTATGTATTATCTGTCACTATTATTAATACGAGTATAACTCAACCAATGCAAGTATTGCTAACTTTTTTCAAAGATTAGATCTTTCTTCTTTGTTTGAACCAAAATAAATAAATAAATGAAAGCATATTTATGAATATTTTAATAAAAGAACCTATCTATTCAGATTTCTAAAAATTTTATTCCACAATTTTAAATGAGAAGCATTGACTTGTCTAGTAGATTGAAGATGACCTCTTGAAATTCTAAAAGGTTAAACAAATTTCATGAATGAATATGTTAAATTCCAAAGAATTTTCCACCAGCAATTTCGTATAAGAAACTTAAAATAAATTACAGGCAACGACTCTAATAAATACTCAAATTCAACTCCAAACTTTTTTTTTTTTTTTTTAATACTAAATTCAAAACCTGCAGTTTGCGATTCCTTTCCTTAAACTTTTTCTATTAAAAGAAAAAACAATGGCAAACTTTCAAACTGTTGGTTCCTACTTCCAATCATTTGGTGCCACTTGTCATCTAATTTTGTCAAAATATTTCCCCCAAATTTAAAATATACTCTTTGAAACATAATAAGGAAATATTCAAACCAAATTATGATCCTATAAAATTGTGGGGCAAAAGGGGAAAAAAAAAAGCAATAATTTGACATTTTGTATATTTGACTAATTAGCTTTAACCACCTAAATTGTTGGAAAAGAAATAGAAAAAAATGTAGTAAAACATTTGATTTCACCCATTAATGAATATTAAGAGGGTGTTTGATTCATGGGTTCAATTTTGTACGAAATTTATTTTTTTAAAAAGAAAGAAGCTTTTCTTTTCTTTTCTTTTTTTAATTCAACCAGGAATACTAGAGAAGTGGTGATTTAAACATTCAACATTCGAAAAAAGATTGTTTATTTTTTAGCCAATTGACTTATGCATAGGTTGGTAGCTTATGTTTTTATTTGGTATATGCTTTGACATCTTGGTCGATGAGACATGCTAATTACCGTTGAGCTATGCTCACTTTGGCTTGAAAACTCATTTTTCAATTTATATAGTACATATCATATTTATTAATTGTAGACAGATAATGTATGTTTGGTTTAACATTTCAATTGTTTAATTTTGAAAAAAAAAATCATTTTGAAAAAAATGATAGTGTTTGGCAACCGCTAAAAATGACTTATTACAAAATGAATTGAGAAATAGACTATTTTGAGAGAAACACTTGAAAACAAAATTTTTAAAAAGAGTTTTTAAGTATATAATAACTTGTGTATAAAAACATTTATAAGGAAATGTAACCAAACATATGAGTGTTTAAATTCTAAACCATTTTTATACAAAATATTTTTTAAAAAATGCATTCTTGAAAAACACTAAAACTAAAAAATATTTCAAACCGTCCTTAAACTCTATAATTTCTGTGTTGCACTCAGGCAAGACATCTCAATTTTTGGATCATGAACAACATAACCTAACTAGCAAACAAAGACATCAAAACTCTTCTTTAAAGTTTGTCAGTTTGAGTCCTCTAACTTATTTCAATTGTCAATGGAATCTTTTATTGAACTAAGTGTTGGATTTATGAATAAAATTATTCTAATAAAATGAAGAATCACAACTTTTTGTAAAAGGGCATCTTTTGTAAAGGACACAACCCTATGTGAAAGGATATGTCTTTTATAAAAGACACAACCTGGAAAAATTTCTAGTACTACGGTAGTACCTACTCCCTCCATTCAGCATTTGACACGTCATTTAATGAGCATTTAATGATATAATATTATATTCCATGGGTCCCACACAATTCTTAAATACTTCTTTCATGGCAAATAATAAATGGAGGTTTTCCATACTACCGTAGTACTAGAAATTTTCCCACACAACCCTATGTGAATGGATGTGTCCATTTATCAAAAAACACAACTCTTACACGAAAAGATGTGACTATTTGAATGACCACAAATAATCTATAAATATGTGATTCATTTTGAGTTTTGAGACAGAAAACTCTTCCCTCAAAATATCTTCTCTCCTATTTCTCTCTTATTTCTTTGTACGATTACTTAAATACCAGTGTTCGAGAGTCCCGTGATTGGAGTGCTACATTCATAGGTGGGTAATCTGTCCTATCCCAGGAGACAATTGTTCATGATGCCTTGAGCATCATAGAGGGAACAAAATTGTCTTAAGGAAACAACGTTATCATTGGGTTCGGATTGATTTTGTCTTTCGTGTTTCCTTAAGTGTTTGTGCAAAGGGTGCCTACACTAAGTTCAAATCTATTTTCTATTTTCTTTAGAACGAAAATAATGTAATAATGCATTTAGAAGACTATCATTGATAGGTTTTTCTTTTCCTTGGTTCTCTTTAGCGTGTCATTGCAAATGACTTATGTTGATGGTCGATTTTGGTCAGAGGGAACTCACCTGACCTTCACGTGCCACCAACGGTAAATTTGTAGATGAGGGGGGAGACGTGGCCTGCAAAAGAGAAAACCTGCACACCGGTGTGGTGATATCCACACCGCCTCCGATGCTTAAGTCAGAAAACGGAAGGGAGAGCTAGAGAGTCGAGAATTGAGTTCGGGTCCCCTTCTTTAGTGACGAAGAGGGGTATAAATACCTGCTCGTGCTCCTAGGGTTTTTAGGAATTCGGAGGCGTTTCGGGACAAACCAGGCGAAACCGGGGCGGCTAGCGACATTGGGGACCAAGAGGAGGTGACCGAGCTCGGCCCGCGCAAGCGGGCCGAATGGTCGGCCTCGGCCTTGGGCCGAGGCCGACCATAATGCTCGGCCTTGGCCTAAGGCCGAGGCCGACCATTTGGGTCGGGCCAAGTTGGCCCGGCCCTTTGGTCGGTTCCTCCTCTGGGTCGGTTTCCCAGCCCTATTTTCGCCCGGACGTCCTCGTCAGCTCCTTGTGCGTCGGGTGGTCCAAAATTGCCCATAACAACTTATATTTTTAAGAAATTAATATTAGTATCAATTTCAAAGTCATAAAATTTTGAAGGGTGGGTTCAATGTATACCATAAGTATAACAACATTAACTTTTTAGATCGGTCACATTAAAATATAATTCAACTTTTCAACGAGTTTCTTTTTAATTTAATTAGTTGTTTTAAAATATACCTAAAGAAATCATACACATAAAAACATACCAAAAGACTATATACTTCTAGAGAGAATAGCTATTATTAGGATAAACAGAAACTTGTAATTAGTTTCTAGTTAAAGTCAGTTAGTTACCTCAGTTTTCTCATGCTTGTTATTCAAACTAACTGCTAGTTGTAATCTTGGTGTCTATTTATATGGCTTGCATTATTAATGAAGATCTTGAGCAAGTTTTATTTACCTTCTTGATCCTTAATAGCTATCTGTCGCAACGTCAAAGCGACGCGGAGCGGCCGACGTCCTTTCCTAAGGATCTCTTTCGAGGTTAAAGGTTTGGAGTCGCCACCAATCATCTTGGGGTGTGATTGATCACCCATTTTAAAAAAAAAAATGAACTGGTCTTAAAAACCAAAAAAAGGTTCGGGGGTCAGTTGTGTGTAGGAAAGGTATTAGCACCCTACAACACCTGTTTGAAAACATTTTATTTTATTACTCGAATTCATTAAACAAAGGTCCATGTCTTAACAAGAAATAAACAAAAAAAATTTGAGAAAAAAGGAAAAAAATGAAAATTAAAAATTAAATGTCTCACTAATTTTACCTTATCTTTAAATAAAGTAAGGATATTTAATTTTGTGAGTGGGGTTAACCCATAACTTTATTATCACGTAGAAATTTCCTAATTAAGAAAAAAAAGAAAAATTTTACCTCAAGAATTTGAAAATTATTTCAACTCCGTCACAGGCTCTACATGAATTATTTTATCTCATACTTGTTAATTCACATTTCAACGAAAAAATGTAAATTAACGATGATGAGTGGTAAAAAACCATTTAAGAAGAAGGAAAAAAAATGATTTAATATTTTGAAGGCTTTTGAAAATTTAATTTAAAACCAAATTAAAACAAAATTGACCTCCAATTCAAATTTTCAAATCAAACTCAATTTGACTTTACTAGATGAAATCCAATTTTGGAAAAAAAATTGAATAAGAAATTAATTTTAAAGTAAATTGAAGTTAATTTCAAAACAAAATCTTAGGCTAATTTCAAAACTTTAGGCTAAAAATTTCCATAATCAATGCTCTTTCTTTTCTCTCTTTCCATCTTGTTTAATCTAAAATCAATTTGAAACTTGTTTGGAAAATAAAGGGGAATTGAAATCCAATTTGAAAACATCAAATTAAATCATTAAAGAAAAATTGAAGTTTTATTTAGAAATTTCAAATTAGAACCAAACTATATCCAATTAGATGCTTTAATTTAGAAAAGAGAGAAAAAAGAATAAATAAATGAAATAAAATAAATTGCAATTGATTTGGAAACTTAAATTCATAGCCAAAATGAAAAATGGAAAAGTTTGGATCCATAAAAAAGAAATAACCATTTTTTTTTCTTGTTTTAATTAGAGGAATAATAATGATGGTAATAATAATAATAATGAGATAAATAAGAGAGAAGTGAGAAGAATAAAGAATTTAAAATGTGGGACCCACTACCTTTCCTCTCTCCCCTAACCTCTTCTTCCTCACTTTTTCCAACGCCCTCTTCTTCTTTTTTTTATTTTTTTTTGTTGCTTCTCACGGCTAGGACGGGCAGCGGCGGCGGCGGAAGGTTGTTTTTTTTTTAAATCTTTCTCAAAAACTCTACTTTTCCCTTTCAAATTCACACACTCTCTCTACAATTTCCTCACTTTCTATCTCTAAACTCTTTCACTCTTCTTCTCTTCTTTTTTTTCCCCTTTCTCACTCTACAATTTCTTCCCTTTCTCCCTCTAAGCTCTTTCACTCTTCTTCTTTTGTGTTTTGTGTGTCCTTCTCTCTCTAAACTCTTTCACACCTCTTCTCCTTCTTTTTTTTGTGTCCCTCTCATCCTCCATAAGCTCTCATTATATAGTAGAGCTTGGAGGATGGGGTTGAGAAAGAGGGGGAAAGAATGGGAGGTTGGGAGAAGGAGGGGGGAATGGAGAAGAAGGGGGAAATAATGGGAGAAAGAATAAGGAAGAGAGTGGGGAGTTGGAGAAAAAATATGGGAGAGGGAAACGTGGGGGAAAAAACAAGAAGAAAAAACAATAATAATAAAAATAAAAAAAAAATAATAAATAAAAAATAAATAAAATAATAATAATAATAAAATAAAATAAAATATAATAAAATAAAATATAAAGTAAATAAAAATAAAACAAAACAAAAATAAAATAAAACATAATAAAATAAATAAATAAATATAATAATAATAATAAAATGACATAAAGAAATAAAATAAAATAAAATTAATAAAATAAAATGAAATAAAATAAAATAAAAAGATAAAGAAATAAATTAAATAAAAAAAAAAGTAAAATGAAAATGAAATTAAACAATGAAAACCAAAAAACAAATTTTTTGATAATATGTGGGAAGGGGATTCAAACCACAAATTTTGTGGTTATCAATACATTTTTATACCAGTTGAGCTATGCTCTTATTGGCATACAAAAAACAAATTGCCACCAAATATTGAAAAACTTCAAACATTATTACTAAAAATCAAGCCGGACCAAATACGGTGTCTACACTGGATATTTTGAATTTAACTTTTAAAAGAGACTATCAATACCTAAACTAGTTAAGTCATAGAGCATATACAATACTAATTTGTAATTTTTTAAAAAAGTTTTATTCGTGTAGGGGAAGGTAGAGAATGGATATTATTTAATTTTATGAGCAAGTTCCTACAAAGTGCAATTGGAAAGAATTGTTGTTCAAGTGAATATTGTTGGGCAACAGCTGCTACTAATGTTTGAGTTTGACTGGCGCCAACACAACAGACTAAATCAAATATAATATGTCAATCCAAAGCCTTAGGCCCTAAAATTAGCATTAAATGCCCATATGAAAATTATGCCTTGGGATGTCTTCTTGGAACATTCATATAGTTTTTCTTTTCTATCTCTATTAATTTGTTGATTTTTCTCTTGAATTCTTAGGAAATTTTAAAAAATAGTTGAAAACTACACCACCATGGAAAGTAGTATTTTTTTGGTTAAAATGATAAGAAAATAAATTTACAACCGCATCATTTGAGTTCTTTTAATATCTTAAAAGTTGCATAATTCTCTATATTTAGTATATAAGGCGAGATATTAAGATTATAGTGTAGGTATATGAAAAATATACTCTTCAGTTCTACCTAATTAGAATATAGAAAAGAGATATGAAAGGGTATTTAACCTGTACTCAATAAGGTTGTCAGCTAAGGGCAACTTCGAAAGTCAAATAAAAAAGTCAAGAGGAGACTAAAAAGAATTTGTCAAACTCGAAGTTTTTGAACCAACGTTGGAGATATGTGATAATTAAGACTCCTTTTCGTATGTAAGTATTCCATATTGGCAAGCAAAGAGTATGCTAAGGGTTCATTTGGAATACATTTTAATTTAAATGTTTTTTAAGAATGTATTTTTTAAAAAACATTTTGTACACAAACTTTTTAGAATTTTAACACCCGGTGTTTGGTTGCATTTCCTTATAGGTGTTTTTATACATAAGTTATTGTATACTAAAGACTCTTTTCAAAAAAGTTGGTTTCAAGTGTTTCTCTTAAAATGGTTTATTTATCAATCTCATTTTCTAATAAGTCATTTTTAGTGGTTGCCAAACACTAGAAATTTTTTCAAAATAATTTTTTTTCAAAATTAAACACTACACTACCTTTTGATTTAGGCCTTAAAAGACCAACCCTTGTGTGATTCAATTGGATGAAGAAAAAACCTATAAAAAATTAATTTACAAATAATAATTAGTATAACAAAGAAACTTTAAATCTATTTAATGTCTCGAGGGAGAAAGGTTAGTCTAAAATATATTACATCAAACACTTCAACAAAAGCGAAGTTTGAGGCAGTCAACTGATCAATGTAATGTTGCCACCTTCAAGTGCGACATCGTTTTCTAAGAACGAATCTATTTTGCTTTTTCTTACCAAGTCACACTCCTACCACACTTTTTCAAAAGCTTGGACAAGAAACATAGAAAATGTAAGGGAGAATGAATGGAAATAACCAAGCTTTTTTTAAAAAAAAGAAGGATTCTACTCCCTTCAAAGTTTCATATGTTACTCTATTTACTTATCAAGTGCCCAAAATAGCCAAACAAGGCCCTATTACAAATTACACAAGATGCACGAACATAGCTTAGATGGCTATACATCAAGAAATCAGAAGTAAAACATCTCATTCTATCTTACCACAATAAAGACGATGTGATACTTACCCATGAAGAAATCAAAAGAAAAGTTTAGCCTATAAAAGTTGGAAAAGTTTGTAAAAGTCACCATGCTAATCTATGACATGGGCAAGGATTTCATCTAAGAGTGTATGTGGACTGAGCTCTAATGCTTGTAATTGAGATGAGCGAATAAAGTTCTACCATATTTTTCAGTCAACTCAATTGAATTCTCATAAAACAACCTTGACTTTAGTAGGAGAAAACTTGAAACAAAAGTAAAAGGAAGAGTGAAAATACAAATCCCTAGGGGTGAACCTTTGAATTATAGAGTTGAATCCTTCAAGACTTTTCCTTTTTATCCCCCCACATGTTTTTTAGAATTTTGGCAGGATGGAAAAATATGAAGGTCGGTTATGAAAGATATCCAAAAATTAAAAAACACTGAAAAAGGGCACATGTTATTTCTGCATGACCAATGTTATGGATAAAAAAAGGATTCATCATTGCAGCAGGACAAGTGGGCCAGAATTGGCGGGCCCAAACAAGCAGGAAGCAGCCCAAAACAAGCGAAATAAGGGTTGGCACCTACCCGACCCATCTCCACCCTCCTCGGCCTCGAACAAGGAAAGAGGCCGAGGGGAAGGGTCGGCCTCGGCCCAACGCCGAGGCCGACCAAAGCTTTGGGCCCGATATCCGCCTTCAGAGCCCTACTCCACACGGAACCCTACGGGGAAAACCTATATATATCAAGCCGAAGTTGCCTAGGGGGGATATACAAAAAATCACAAAGAAAAACACAGGTAACCCCGAGGGCTCTACATTCTTAGTCGTCTCCTAATTCGGTACTGACTTAAGCATCGGAGCGTGTGTGGTCTACACCACACCGGTGTGCAGCGTTTGCTTGTCTTGCAGGTCACATCTTCCCCGCTCTCAAACAAATTCACTGTTGATTGTCAGGTGGAGAAAAGGTAATTTCCCTAGCGAAATTTAATCATCAACAGTTGGCACCGTCTGTGGGGAAGAGTGCTGACTGGCAAACGTTGTCCGTTACCGAACGAAACATTAACAGCGGGATGGAGCGTGATAACGAAACTGCTGCAGGAGAGGTAAGCCCCCAGGTTTTACTCCAAGCCCAGGAGGTCGAGATTGCTGCACTCAAAGGAAGGATGAATGAGATGGGGCAGAATGTGACAGAGATTTTGAGTTTGTTGAAGAAACCCGAGCACCCAGGGAGCAAGAAAGACCAGCTGCACAGGGACCCTAGGAAAGGAAAAGAAACAACAGATGAGGAGGTCGGAGATTTAGAAAGTGTTACGAGCAGAATGCCGAACCTAAAAGATGACTGGGCTCACAGAGAATCCGGACCTAGTCACAAAAAGGTTCTCAGAAGCTCACCGTCAAGGCCAAAACAAGGTACGCATGTTAAAAACGATGGCAGGGAAAAGTTGGAGGTTCGAGCAAAGTCGAAGGCCGAGAGCAAGAGTTGTCCAAATGGTTGAAGGAGGAGGACAACCCCTATAACTCGTACAGGAGGACGGGTAATAAGGATATAGAAGAACTGCTAGGGGAGATGGATCCGCCCTTCACAGACGACATTATGGGGGCTAAAGTGCCACAAAAGTTCAAAATACCCACTTTCCAGTATGACGGAAAGAAAGATCCGGTCCAACACTTAAAGGCGTACCTCACCTGGATGGATTTCCATGGGGCCGACGAAGCAACCAGATGTCGAGCCTTTGCACTTACCTTGACAGGCATGGCAAGACAATGGTTTGGCAAGATACCCCGAAAATCCATAGGGTCTTTCAAAGAGCTGGCACGGGCCTTCGCCATGTAGTTTTTAGGGGCCAGGAATCGACGTAAGCCACAGATCAATCTATGAACAGTTAAACAAGGTCCAAGGGAAAGCTTGAAGGATTACATCACGAGATTCAGTAATGAAGTCCTGCAAGTAGAAGGTTATGATGATGGAGTTGCTTTAACTGCTGTGATTTCAGGTTTGCAAGACGAAAAACTACTCAACTCCATAGGAGAAAGCCAACCGCAAACATACGTGGAGTTTATGACTTGAACTTAGCGATACATAAGTGCTGAGGAGTTATTGAGGTCCAAACATGAAGAGAGAGAAAGTCGGGGGATATCAGTCTCCGATAGACGAAGAGAGGATAAAAGTGGAAGGCGCCAAGTAGACGAGGTTAGCCGGGGCAGACAAGAGCACACCTCAGGCCGAGGCCGAGCAGAGGCAAAGGAGACCCAGATCCGACCAGAACTGAAAGGCAAGTTTGATAAATATGCCCCACTGTCTGTTCCTCTTGAACATGTTCTCACAGCAGTACAAAACACTGATTCACTCAAACGACCGGGAAAGTTAAGGTCAGATCCGGACAAGAGAGACAAGAGCAGATATTGCATGTACCATGGAGATCACGACCACACAACCCAAGAATGCATACAGTTCCGAGATGAGATAGAAACCCTAATCAGAGAGGGTTATTTGAAGGAATTGTCGAGAATGACAGAGGCAAGAGACAGTCACGACCAGAGCAAGGGAGAGGGGGCGATGACCCACCTCTCAAAATCCGAACCATACTAGGAGGTCTTGTCGGAGGAGATTCAGGAAGGAATTGAAAGGCTGCAGCTCGTGAGGCACAGTCACAGCCAATATACCAAGGTATGTATTTGCTCCAGTTTGAAAAAAACTTATTGAGCTTGGAGTTCACAGAAAAAGAGGCTGCAGGAATCCATCATCCGCACAACAATGCACTGGTGGTAACTCTGACCATTGCCAATGCAAGAGTCCATCGAATCTTAATCGACGGAGGAAGCTCCACCGACGTCCTCTCCACAACAGCATTTAAGGCCATGAAGTTGGGGAACGATCGCTTGAAACCGAGCCTTACACCACTAGTAGGGTTTGGGGGAGAAAGAGTCAGGCTAGAAGGCAGTATCGAGCTACCAGTAACTTTCGAAGAAGGGCAACTGACAGTCACGAAGATGATCAATTTCCTAGTAGTAGACTGCATCCCAGCTTACAATGCTATATTGGGAAGGCCGACCCTACACGAACTCCGAGCAGTTGCATCAACCTATCATCAAATCCTGAAGTTACCAACTAGGAACGGTGTAGGAATGGTGCATGGCGAACAGAAAACATCCAGAGAATGTTATTTCACAGCACTCAGGAGCACTGAAAAAAGGGCCCGAGCAACTTCCACCTCGGGCAATGACCGAGGCCGACCACTCACTGAAATGGGGGACTCGGAGGCTCCTCACTCCATGGAACATTAATTCACGTCCAGAAGTTTCCCATTTTATTTTGATTGTGTAGATTTTCTCTGTTAAGCATTTGAATTTAACATTGTCTTACGAGACCTGTACTACTTAGGAAAATAAAATATTCCATTTTGCATTGCAAGAAATTCATGTATGAGTATGCTCCCTGATTTAGGTCTATTTTGAAGGGGATGAAAGCCCCGGCGCAGCGAAAGCGCATCGATAGGACCTTGCGCCGTATATTAATTAATATCAAAATACCAATACGAATAGGCAAAACGAAACTTTAAACATGCTTTAAAGCCGCTGTAAAACGCTATAAACATGCTGAAAAACTATAAAAATAAAACTACTTTTATTTTCATGTTTTTCTAAAGAAAAGGGTAAGAACCGTTAAAAACCTTCGTTGTAGACTTGACCGATTTTCGCTAACGATGCTCTTAACGGTTGAAAATGCAGCAACCTCTTGGAAATCCTTCGCTGGAATTTTTCTTCTTTAAAGACACAATAACCACAGAGTCTATTAGGCAATAGACTTGTGGGAGTCTTTCTCTAAGAGGGAGGCTAGAGAGAATTCTAGGGTCTTGTCTTGTGAGTCTAAGAGCAAGAGGTCTACTAAACCATTAGATCTAGTGTTCTATTTATAGGAGAAAGGCCATGAATAAAATATTCACATTAAATCAATTATTTCCATAAAAGATTTAATCTATTCCTTATTTAATCAATCCATGATCAATCAATTCCATAATTGATTAATCTTTTCCACAAATGATTAATCACTTCCATAAGTGATTAATCACTTCCATAAGTGATTAATTATTTCCATAATTGATTAATTTTCAATTAATTAACTCTCTAATTAATTAGTCACCAATTAAATATCACATATTCAATTTTCGGCTTTGAATTAATTAATTGCCCAAATTAATTTTAGGCCTTAAATTAATTAATTCATATTTGAACTTTTTCAAATTCCTATAAATTTAATATGAATCAAATTCACATTTATATTTGAAATTTCTTCAAATATTTATTTCTCTCATAATAATATTTCAATATATATTATATTGTTTCCCTTAGTAAATTGCCTCAAATTACTTAGTTGCCTCAAATTACTTTATGAGCTACCAGTGAGACCTAATGGACCTGCAGATCAGAAGCTCCAATGATGTGAGATTAATTGGTCAAACTCATTAACCAAATTAATCAATATTCGTTAACTGTGTGTACATTCCACTATAGACTCACAGTTGCACTCTTCTCACTACAGACATTTTCTGTGTCCACGGATATAGACCAATAACGACTAGAACAATACCTCATTCCAATACCTCAGCCTAGGTAGGGCTTTCCTTAGACAAAGTTCCCTCTTGATCAAAAATCTTTTATTCTAAACTTACAAATTCACATTTTCCTATATATATTTTCTTCTCCCCTTTTTTTTTTTCTCTTTAGAATAGACAGGACACAAAATAATATGGACTTTTCAAACTCCCAGGAAAAGGTGTTCCCTTCGGTCAACTTAAGTACCTTTTCCTAGACAGGATTTTCCTAGACAGAGTTTTTACTCTTGTCCAGATATTTTGAAGTCCCTATCTGCATTATTATTTTATTTGACTATAGATCCAAATAATATACAAAAATTAACTTTTAAAAGTATAGAAGTCATACCAGATCAATCACGGAAACATGGGCTTCTTCATCTTCGAAACCCTTCCCCCAATACGGTTTGATCCTTTGTCTCTTTATGGGGTGATTGATTTCTTCAACTTCAATCTTTTTCCCACCTTTTTCTTCTGGTTCTTCTTCTCCAAGTATATCCTCAAATGTTTCTGCTTTCATTATTTCCTAAAAAGTAGACCGGGAGAGTTCATCAATTTCATCAATCATAGAACATTCCTCGAAATCTCCAAGGTACTTCATTGCGTTCATCACATTAAACGTGACTTGCTGATCGTTGACCCTCATGGTCAATTCTCCTTTCTGTACATCTATTAAGGTTCTGCCAGTGGCTAGGAATGGTCTTCCTAAGATGATTGGCACGTCCTTATCAGCTTCACAATCTAAAATGATGAAATCTGCAGGGAAAACAAACTTATCAACCTTAACCAATGCGTCTTCAATCCTTCCAATAGGATGTGTAAGTGATCTGTCCGCTAACTGTAAGGTTAGCGTTGTTGGTCGTGCTTCACCAATCCCTAACTATTGAAAAACAGAGTATGACATTAAGTTGATGCTCGCTCCTAAGTTGCACAAAGCTCTGCCTACAACCTTGCCTCCAATGGAGCATGGAATGGTGAAACTTCCTGGGTCTTTAAGCTTGGGAGGGATCTCATTCTTGACCAGTGCACTGGAACATTCAGTGAGTGCAACAATTTCGTATTCTCCCAACCTTCTTTTCTTTAATAGATTATCCTTCAGGAACTTCACATAGGTAGACATTTGTTCAAGTGCTTCTACCAACGGGATATTGATGTGTAACTGTTTTAATACATCTAAAAACTTCTTGAACTGGTACATCTTGCGAAGCATGTTTGAATCTCTGAGGGTATGGAGGAGGTGGTCTGTATTCTGGATCTATTACAAATTTTTGGGGTTTTGCGGTCGCATTCCCTTGTTTTTTTCTCTAACTTTGATTTTTCTTCTTTTTCTACCAAGGCTTCATGCTCATTGGTCTTTTCTTCTTTATTCTGTATAGTATCTGAGGTAATGTCTGACTTCTTTTCTAAAATCTTTTCTCGAGCTTCTTCTGGGATTTCTGCTTCTTGATTTACTAGGTACTTTGGGCCATCGTATTCTAGTCCACTTCTTAAGGTTACTGCCTTGCATTGCTCTTTTCCTTCTCTGTGAGGAGTTTCAGTCTTGCTAGGCAACGTCCCTTGTGGTCTGTTTTTAATCTCTTGAGCAATTTGTCCAAGCTGAACTTCCAAATTCCTTACTGCAGCATCGTTTCTTGCCATGTACTCTTTCATAAGAGTCTTTAGATTTGACTCTTGACTCTGCACTGGAATCTGTTGAAAGTTTTTCTGCGGCTGTTGTTGTGTAGGAGGTTTCCTAAATTGATTGGAATTACAAGACCCGACTTGTCCTCCCCAAGAGATGTTTGGATGTTGTCTCCAACCTAGGTTGTACGTGGCCGAATATGGATTCCATCTACTCTAGTTCTGGTTCCCTTGTGGACCTACATAAAAGACAGTTGCAGGGTTTAGTGAGCAATTATCAGAGATGTGTTCCTCACCACAAATTTCACAATAGGGAGAAGAAATAGCATTGGCAGGGGCTATGTTGGCTTGATTGTTCATGGTCATGCCCATCATCATGCTATGAATAGCCTTGATTTGGGCTTGCATCGTAGAATTAGCCTCTGTTTCCACTGCCCTGACTGGATTCTTCAAGATTGTGGTTGGTTCAGTCTCTCCCCAATGGCGATTGTTGGTGGCTATGGTGTCTAAGATAACATGCGCCTCATTTGCAAACTTCTTCAAGAAAGATCCGTTTGCAGATGCGTTTACTAGTGCCTTTGAAGCTTGATCTAATCCACTATAAAAATGCTCCAAGATGATGCAAGCAGGCAATCCGTGGTGTTGACACTTCCGAACTAGCCTTTGAAATCTTTCCCAAGCTGCATCCAGAGGTTCATTGTAAGATTGTTTGAAAGCAATAATTTCAGCTCTATACTTTGCATTTTTGTTTGAAGGAAAAAACTTCTCTAAGAATTTCTCAACCAAATCATTTCAAGAAGTGATGGAGTTTGGAGGGAATGAATCCAACCAAGCTTCAGCATCTCCTTGCAAAGAAAATGGCAAAAGCTTTAGCTTCAAAGTATCTTCAGGCACTCCTGTAACTTTAAAAGAATTGCAAACTCTCAAAATAGCTTAATGTGTTTGTGTGGATCTTTATTTGGTAGTCCAGAGAATTGGCCCATGGTATTCAACATCTGGAACATCACTGGTTTAAGTTCAAATTGTGGAGCATCTATCGGTGGCTCCAAAATTCCTGGATTTAATGTCTGGAAAACTGGTAAAGCGTAGTCCCTTATTGCTCTATTGCGGTCTTCAGCAATGTAAATTGGATTTTCTTATTGTGGCACCGGTGGAACTGGAGGAACAAGAGGAATTCTCCCACCATTTTGCTCCCTTCCACGATTCTGTGGATCAACTTGAGGCTCGACTCCAGGAGGTTCCATTGGAAACTCTTGTATGTAAGAAGCTTTTTCTAGAGGTTCCTGTGCGCTCAACTCTTGTTGTTCCTTTCTCTTTCGTCTCTGTTCCTTCCTTCGACGACGAAAGGTTCTTTCTATCTCCGGATCGATGTCAAGGAGTGGACACCCCTTGTTCATGCACTAACTCCAACCTACAAAAGAAAAACAAATGCAAACCGAAGTCAGATTCCCTTAGAGACAGAAATACGGTCGCAATCTGATCGCAATTTCAAAAAACAAAACTGGTTTCACTTTTGGTCCCCGACAGCGGTGCCAAAAACTTGGTGCATCATCAGTTGAATAGATGGATGTGAGACAAGATGATAAATAAGAATAAAGATAAATTCAGTCAACTCTAGTGCAAGTATACACTGTCGCACGTAGTAATAAAAAAAACCTTAGAAGTATTCCAAGGGTATTGATCCCACGAGGACTAAACTGGAAATTTAGATTTAAAGAAGAAACTGCTCAACTTGATTGCTTAAAAATAGGTAACCAAAGAAATAAGTTTGATTGATTGGTTTTTAGAAAAGATAAATAAAACAAGCAATGGAATAAAAGAATAACAATAAAATAAAACGAGGTATTCAACATGGATTCATCCCAAAGGCAATAACCTTAATCATGAAGTATTTAACTTAAGCCTATGCAATGCATTGGGTCAGATTTAACTTCTATTTGGCCTTGCTCCCAAGAACCGCTAGAAGGCTAAGCGAGTACCGTTATGCACATTTTTGTGACTCGACTCCGACATAGATAATTCACGAATGCAACCTATAACCCTATAGTCGATATAGGGTGCTTAGGCAACTTGCCCTATACCGCCGAACAATCTCTTTTGAGCTTTTTCTCCTATATCACCTTTATGAGAACCGATATCGTCTGTCCCTTTCGAGATCAAACTCACATAGCATGCAAAGTCTAAGTGATCAAGTTAAACTCAGCAAGATCAGAATGATATTCAATAAAGAATGACATGCATTGAACAAAACTTAAGCAAATAAAACACTTTCAAACTATTGAACCATAAGAGAATTCACCATATATAACCCCTCAACGGAATTTAGCTACTCATGGTGAGATAAAGTGCAAATGAATACATTTTCATTGAAATAAGAATGTAAAGAATACAGAATAATGAAAAGTAATCAAGAGCTGGAAAATAATGGAGATAGCTAAATATTATGGGTTTTCTATTTACTCAATCCTTCTAGAGTTCGCTAAGACACTCCACTCTCTCGCTTTTACAAGTGGGAATGGGTGAAAATCCCTACAAACCCTAAGGTTTGATGTCTAACTAAGGTTAGAATTCAGTCATTTAAGAAGGACCTCGGGCATCCCTACTCATAGGAGTCAACTAGGGTTCTGTCACCACCCTCTTCTTCCAAATGAGTTATGCTTGAATTTGACTTCGAATCTCGAGCTTATATAGTGTGGGAAATGG
Source organism: Luffa aegyptiaca (assembly GCA_017139565.1). Taxonomy (NCBI): domain Eukaryota; kingdom Viridiplantae; phylum Streptophyta; class Magnoliopsida; order Cucurbitales; family Cucurbitaceae; genus Luffa; species Luffa aegyptiaca. Next base: position 39,647,015 of record CM029397.1, read on the forward strand.
TTGAGGAGCTACGAAATAGGTGCTAGAAGGTAGTCCAGTCAGTTTCGGGGTCAAAACAGTCGGTTAGGTGAGAAGAAGACTCGTCAACAACGACCCGCGGATGACTCGGAACGGTCTCGGTTTTTCCAGAAATGCAGTCGCATTTCATTTTGCCTTCCCAGAAATACAGTCGCATTTCTGGGAAAATTCTAGCTTTTCCTCTATTTTCCTGCACAACAATAAACTTAGTCAAATTCTCTTAAAATTAAGTATTTTTAAGCACAAATGAGCATAATTTGACAAAAGTGAATCGCAACACCCTAACTTATCAATTTTAACATATTTTGAGCTCGGGAATAGTAAAAGTGACCTAAACATGCAATATTTGACAAAGAAATGAGCTAAATATAAGGGTAAAATAGGTATATTTTTTACCCTTATCAGTTAGTCCTTCACGAGTGTCTGTAACACCAACTGGGTCAAATTACCGTTTTACCCCTGGGTTACTTCTATTTCCTTAAGTACCAGTTCTCCTCTAATGAAAAACCTGTTTGTGGTCCAACCATCAAACAGAAAAACCTTCTCGTGCCATTGAGAGGGTAGGGCCCTTTGTTCAAGACTCGGAGTCACCACTTAGGGAACACTCATCTGCTTCCCTAATGTCGGGAAGAAGTGAATTCCATCTTGTATGATTATGTTCCCAGCTCCCCACTCGGTCTTGTACCCAAAATGGTAGGCTTATTGAGTCGGCGTGTTGGCCACTCTCACCCATACAAATCAAAGGACAATCCCTCATGAGCAGGAGTCCATAATCAACTCAGGATTAAGACTAAGTTGTCTAGGTCGTCCTAGTGAAATAGAAAACCAACTAGTTAACGGTGTTATAACCAGTGGTTACTATTTCGCGGTCCGGTCTTATGCAAACTCATTGCATAGGATACCCCCACTCACATGTCTCCTACACGAACGCATTGGATCATGGCGTTTGTATCAAATATAAAGTGGGCCGTATCCATAGTGTCACCACGATAAGGCACCCAGTCTTATCCCTATACTATAGACCCTTTAGGCTGTTTCTTTGAACAGTGATCCCCATATGTCGCTACATATAGTTCAAGACTCATATTACAACCTGGGATGTCTAGTTTATTGGATTATGGTTATTTTAGGCAAAGACAAATATAAAATAACTAATGACACTTAATGGAAAAATACATCAATATTATTTCATTAATATTCGGTCAACAGTTACATTCACTATCTACGAGTTTTAGGGCATAAAACCCAACATATTCCACATCCTTGAACTCGTGTACGCACGATCAGGTCCATTCTACATCCCCGAACCCGTGTACGCATGATCGGGTCGATTCCACAGCCCTGAACCCGTGTACGCACAATCAGATCCATCCTACATCCTCGAACATGTGTACACACGATCGGGTCGATTCCACAGCCCTGAATCCGTGTACGCACAATCAGGTCCATCCTACATCCCTGAACCCGTGTACGCACGACGGGTCGATTCCGCATCCCTGAACCCGTGTACGCACGATCAGGTCCATCCTACATCCCCGAACCCGTGTACGCACGATCGGGTCAATTCCGCGTCCCTGAACCCTTGTACGCACAATCAGGCTGATACCTTGCATGCTCGAATATGGTTGATCAATTACCTCAACCCAACCGCGTCCTTGAATAAACAAATGTTTGGTCAAATATGAGGACTGTCCGTGCAAAGTGCCAACCCAGAAACAGGAGTTGTCTATGTATGTAGACATACCAGCATGGGTAGCAGGAAAACAAGTGGGCTCGGCCTCTTGCCATGGCCGAGGCCGACCATGTGAGGTAACGTACATTTAATCTCGCAATTACTCAAATATGCATATTTTCCTTATGATAAATGCGAAATTTGAGTAGGAGGCAATATGGGCCGTAGAGATGATTTTGCTAAGGCATAATCTTCCTTATGTCTGATCTTGTTAAGGTATAACCTTCCTTATGTCTTTATTGCATTAAAAGGGCATAATCTCAGTTGTGTCATTACTGCATGAAAAAGTTAGCATAGCGGCACTATTGCTTCTCGTGACAATCATTGCAATCTTTACATATGAATGATTTGTTACTAGCATTGTCATGTTTGAGCTTAGGGTCGAAATCATTATCTCTTTTCTTAAAGTTAAGAATAATGGTTCATTTACCACTTTAACTTACTTAGTAAGCAATTGTAAAATATAAGAATATAAAATGAAGGGTCAATCTATTCATTCATTCAAAGTAGTTAGTACATCAAGAGAACAATGTAAACAATACTAAATTTCTTGGAAAGCAGAAAAAGCTAGAAAAAGAAGAAGCAAAAGAAGTCCAATGAAAGGCAGTCTAGTTGTTGTCATCTCCTGAAAATTCCATGCCCTCGCACCCACTTGATGAACCCTTTGAGGCTGGATAAGAGCCGGGATCGGCTATCATGGTCGAAATCTCACCCCGGACGACGGAAGGGTCGAAGTTGGAGTCATGTTTCTGGACGCGTCTGAGAGCCCACTTCGCCCCATCGCACCACATTTTATTGTGTGAGTGAATGAATTCGTCGGTCTTCTTATAAGCTTCTACGAGGTGCTTGACATCAGCTAAGTGAACTCGGGCCTCAGCCAATTGAACTTTGGTCTTGCTCAACTCCGTTTGTTGAACTCAAGGTCAACTTTCACCTCCTTAAGCAGACGGTTGGCACGATCAAGGCTATTTTTGGCCTGAACCAGCTCATGCCGAGGTACACTGTTCGACTGCAGCTCATTTATCTTATTTGTTAAGCTAATGGCCGAAACAGTGACCCTGGTAAAAATCTGCAAAAGAAAAACTTTTTCAGAAACTTTCCTAACAAAATAATACAGGAAGAAGGAGCATAGCTAACCAACCTTGCGAAGCTGTCTGTGGGCAGCTTGGAAACTCTCAGTCGGGTCATCATACCCCAGTTCTCCTTCGGGTTTGTGAGACTGCAGCCCCTGCCCGCAAAGGAGGTCATGGGTGAGCATATCCACTTGAATCCCAGTGCCCGAGTAGCCTTCCGAAAGGGCACAAACGGGAAGTGCAATTTCCCTCTCACCCGAGGGAGTTGGGAAACAGGAGGCCGGTTTCGTGATGATCTCCTCAAGCCGGTAGTAGAGGATCGGGCAACAACGAACGGTGCATCAGACTCATCCTCGGTGAGGTCTGTCATGTTCGCTTGTGAGGTCCCTGCCCCACTTTGGGTTTTCCTGGCCTTACGACGTTTGACATAGATCAAACGTGGAGGCATCGCTAAAAAAAAAAAAGAGAAAGAGAAAAAAAAAATGTCAGCACATACTAACCTCAAACTGTGTAAAGTGTTAAAAAACAAAGAAAAACTCACTTGAGCGAGGTTTAAGCACACGAGGTTCTCTTGCTTAACCAGGTACGGGCCGAAGCGGTGACAGAGTGGAATTTTCTGAATAACGTCAGCGAATTCACGGGCCTCCGCTGAGCGACGAACCCTTCTAGGGACTGCATGTAAAATAAATACAAAGGTGAGTTAGAGAAATCTATGAAAGCAACAAATACACAAATATACTCACCATACTCTCCAAAATTCGTAGTAACACCAAAATGGCTACCATCCGGATTATGTTCTAACCAGTTTCCACTAACAAAAAACCACCCTTTCCTCCAATTTTTCACAAAGGTGGGATTATGAACAATAACCCCCCTTTTAGCACTTATATAATAAAACAGATGCCCCAAGTTGGGACTTCGACTAATGGAATGCAAAGAAAAGAAAAGATTTGGATAGCCACGTCCGGGTTGCCCCATGCCCATAACAGAATGCAACCAATCAGGTGGCTCCACCCGTTGGGTACAAACTGAGTAGGAGCTAAACCAGTGAGCACTAGAAAATGTTGAAGAAGCAGGGGAAGAGGAAGACGAACACCAAGTTTAAACATTGCCATATAAAAAGCAACTTCACCTTGGGAGGATGAGAGAAGCTTTCATCAGGGCCCGGGACCCTCGTATGCACATCCTCAGGAATGTCATACTCGTACCGGAGACGCTCAAGTTGAGCTTCGGTCACCGAGGATGACATAACTGTTGAATATGCGAAAGGCTCGGCGTCCCCATCCTCCGAAAAGGAAGAGCCATCGTAAAAACTAGAACTACCCTCCGAATAAAACTCAGAACTCACCGACTCTTCACTAGCCATAATAAAAAGACAGCTGAAAGTAAAAATAAAAACTCACACAAAGTTAAAACTACGTAAGAGAGGATTTAGAGAGAAGAGGAGAAATGTGGTGAATGGAAAAGAGGAGGAAGAAGGCTATTTATAGGAGAATTCGGGAGGGAAATTTCGAATTTGAAATTTGAAAAAAAAAAAAAAAAAAAAAAAGAGAAAGGATGGGACGGATCAAGCTAGGCCTGCAAAAGCAGGCTGAGCGAGCTACGCTGCCATGCCAGGCCTAGCGCCTGGCATGGCAGACCGAGGCTAATGCCTCTGTCAACCCCACTTTTTTGTCTTCTTCCCCTCGTCCGTTTGTGCCAACCATATCCTACCAAACCCATCCAAATCAAATCATATGCTTGTCCCTTTCAAACTATACCAATAAAAAAATGATTGTCCACACTTTTACAAATCATTTGATGGTTGGTGAAATTTAAATAAGAAATTTGTTCTTTATGGAAGCTGGGGCTGACTAAGAAAGAATGAAAACAAAACCATACAGCATAAGAAAATTAAGGCGCAAAAATCTATAAAACAGAAATTGAAAAGTCAATTTTCCGGTGAAGATCAAGGCCAGGCCACTGTCTCCACCAGAGAGTGGGGGCTTAATGTTATGGATAAAAAAAGGATTCATCTTTGCAGCAGGACAAGTGGGCCAGAATTGGCGGGCCCAAACAAGTGGGAAACAGCCCAAAACAAGCGAAAGAAGGGTCGGGACCTACCCGGCGGCCAAAGAAAGAGGCCAAGGGGAAGGGTCGACCTCGACCCAATGCCGAGGCCGACCAAAGCTTTGGGCCCGATATTCGCCTTTGGAGCCCTACTCCAAACGGAACATTATGGGGAAAACCTATATATATATATCAACCCGAAGTTGCCCAGGGGGGGATATACAAAAAATCACAAAGAAAAACATAGGTAACTCCGAGCGCTCTACATTCTCAGTCGTCTCCTAATTCGGTACTGACTTAAGCATCGGAGCGTGTGTGGTCTACACCACACCGGTGTGCAGCGTTTGCTTGTCTTGCAGGTCATGCCTTCCCCGCTCTCAAACAAATTCACTGTTGATTGTCACATGGAGCAAAGGTTATTTTCCTAGCGAAATTTGATCATCAACAACCAAAAATTTCTAGTATTTCCTTTTTACCCTTGTCGCAGCTTGTAAACTAGCTCCTAAAATTACGTACAATGTATGTGGACCCCAACAAACTGAATCTTTACAAAAATCCTAAACTTACACTCTTACAAAATGAGGTGCATTCCCAACAAACTAAATCTTTTCAATTTTTAGATTATAAAAATATTTTATATTTTATATTTATATGATAAGATTCAAATTTCTCCAACTTCCTCTCTCCTATTTCTATCGTTTTCTTCCTCTAATAACTCGCCTTCTCTTCCAAGCACGAACTAAGTTCCCACTATTCGTAGGTGACGCTTGAGACTATACTCTGGTTTCCAAGTCCGACGTAGGGCTGCAAATTTGATGTAAGGTTGCAAATTCTCACTATCACAGAACTTTCGATCCCGAAAGCTCTCAATATAGGTACAAATCTTATCCAAGTGGCATAGAAGATGTCAGGGGATCAACATGTAGTCAATATATTTTTTTTTTTTTACTTTTTTTGTGTTGCAATGTTGATTTGTAGTTCTCAAGCTGCAAAGACATTGTATTTGACGCTCACCTATTTTTTTGTTCTCAAATTGCAAAGACACTGTATTTGAAGTTCACTCATTTTGTTATTCTCAAACTACAAAGATACTAATTCCAACATTCTCAACGACCTTAATTGAGAAAAATCCAAGTCTAATGTCTTACACATTACACACATAACTTACTCACCCATGTATACATTGTATTTGTTATTTTATATGATCTATTTTAATACTTGAATTACAAAGTAATTTTACGATTTGTTTTTCTTCTTTTTTTTTTTTTTTTGTTGTTTAAAAAATGTTTTTGTTGTATTCTTTGTGGATAGATTTTGCTTTGCAAATGGATGGTTTTTACTTTACGTTCATGACTCTATATCTTAGGTATTTTAGTTAATTTTATAATAATATATTTTTAGATTTTTTTTTAATTTAACATTACTAGCCAAGATTTTAGTTTGGTTGGATTTTAGTTAATTTTAGAACAATACGTTTTTAGATTTTTTTTTTAATTTAACAGTATTATCCAAGATTTTAGTTTGTTTAGATTTTGAAAATACACTAGGATATTATTTGAGAATCTTCCGAGATTAAAAAAAACATTTTCTCCTTAAAATTATGAAAATACTATTTTTTTTTCATTTATGGGTATTTTGGTCTGTTTGAAGCAATTAGTAAATTTTCAATTCTATCCCTTTTCCATTTTTGTAATAAAAAATATTTTTGATCTTTTTTCAAAACCAACCTTTTATTATAGTTATTCCTAGGGGCAACTAGATAAATGACCATTTTTAATGGGCCGTTTTGAAAAATGGCCAAATGCTATTTTAAGTAAGTTTTCTTTACCATGAATTAGACAAGAATGCCCTTAATCGAAATCTAAATAAGACTAATTAAATTAAAATACACTATAAAATAGGAGAGAATTTGTTGCCCATAACCGAAATCTAAATCTAAGGACTAATTAAATTCAAATACACTATAAAATAGGGAGAGAATCTATGATTTAGAGATTAATTTAAGCCAAATTAAATCAATGAATTTCAAAATAAAAAAGATAAGACTCATACTAATCTATCTCAACCGAATAATTTGAAAACAAAAATTTAAATTAAAAAAAATCTTATACTGAATTAAAATAACGATTTATGGGTACATCAAAGAAATACAGTATAAATACAGGGACTTCTCATAATTTACTTGCATACACACTGTATTTGAAGTATTTACAGTCTCGGAATATAGGGATCTAATTTTGCAAAAAAAAAAAAATACAAATATGAGGCAACGTTGGAAAGAAATGAAGATCAAGAAATCGATCGTGGAAGATGATTTGTTGATTAAAAAATCTACTTGAAAATTAAAATGAAAACCTAAATTTTGAGTAATCTAACAGATTCCAACCGAAGATAAAATAGATAAGAGAGAAGATATATGTTGTAACTACCGATTGCTTGATTATTCATGGGATAACTAACTTCTTTTTTTAATTAAATCAGATAGGGGCTTCCTCAAATATTGGATGGGTCTTCGAAATTGACTTGAAGAGTCAATTTAAACAGAATAATTTGAAAATGAAACTTTAAATTAAGAAATCTTATACTAAATTAAAATAACGATTTATGGAGGAAAAAATAGGGGTACATAAAAGAAATACTTAGAAAAAAAAATCATACCGATTGAGGATACAATTTCATCATGAATTGACGATCTAAAAAATCACTTAAAGCACATCAAATCAATTTAACCTTTTCAACTAAAGAAATTGAAATACATAATAAAAAGGAGAATTTGAAAACCTTACATAATCTTTCACATGCTCCTTTTCATCACGCACATACAGAGACTTTACACACTGTATTTGAAGCATTTACAGTCTCATAATACAAATATCTAATTTTACAAAGGGTAGGTAAAATTACTTCCAGGGACAAAAGGATGAATAGGGATAACAGAAATAATTCGAATATGAGGCAACATACCTATAATCAATAGCTTTCTCAGTGTTGGAAAGAAGTAAAGACAAGTTGATAACGGGGATGATGAAGATGATGATTTGTTGATTAAAAATATAAAAATTTAAATAGATAAGAGAGAAGATATAAGTTGTAACTATCGATCCCATGATTCATGGGATTAACAGTTTTGTTATGATTATCTTTTTTTTTTTAATTAAATCAAACATGTTTCCTCAAATATAGGATGAGACGTGAAAATTTCCTTGAGGGTATAATTGGAAGAATAATTAAAGTGAAAATAGGTTAAAAAATCGGTTTGACCATTTTTCATTGAAAAAAACCGTTTGGCCATTTTTCAAAACTACCCTGTAATTTTTGACCATTTCTGAGGATTTCCCTTATTCCTATGGTTAACTCTCATTACCCTTTGTATGTTGGGTTTTAGTTGTTTTCCTATTGGGCCATGGGCCTAAGTTGAATGACAAACTTCTTTTTCCCTTTGGGTCAGTTATTGTTTTCTTTTTGAAGCCCAATTTTTATTCCATTATAGGGTGTTAATGTAAAGAATGGGGTACCTTTAGTTGGTTATTTTCTAGAGAAATTTTGGTGGATGGACTAATTTAGAATCATATTTTCAAATTTGTCAAAAGATTTGAAATTTTACAAGATTAGATTTTCGTGTGAATTTCCTTACCATTATACCCTTGCTTTGATTCTTTCCACACAATTAATTCAAGCATGGAAATATTTTATCAATTATCTTTCCTAATTAAAATTCAATCAACAAATTATCAATTTTCTTAATCTTCTCTCCAAATTCCACAATTTTAGGAATTTGATTTTATTTCCTGATTTTTTCCATTTCATTCTCATCACTTCCCCTAATAAATTATTTATTCTCTTTCTTATATTATACCTAATAATTAAATGTCAATTTTGGCATTACTTTCTTATAAAACGATTTTTTTCAAGATTTTTGCATTGTAAAAAAAAAAAAAACATTGATATTCATCGTTTATATTCATATATAATTTCATATATACCAGTTTATATATCATATGTACATAAGTTTTTATTTTTTAATGATTATTGTAGCCGCATATATCAGGTTTTTTTTTTTGGGTCAAAATATAGTATTTAATATATACTTATATATTGTAGTCACATATACCAGATTTTTCATTTTATTTGGTATATGTGTGTGCATATATATATTGTACAAAAAGGTTTATACCAAATATTATTAAATATACCCCTATATTTACAAAAATATATTTTAGCTACAGTTCTTTATTAGAAATATAATAAATATATACCCTGAAAATTAGGGGTGTAAATTTTTCGGGTCGGGTCGGGTCGGTTTCTTCTTCTTTTTTCTGCAGTTCGAAATAACAATGACCTAAATCAGTAAATCTTTTGATTTCGACTTCAACTTTGATTGCAAAGAAGAGGACGACGAAGATGAAGACGGCACAGCTAGGTTCGACTTCGACTTCGACTTCGACTGCAAAGAAGACGAAGATGAAGAAGGCACAGCTCGGTTCGACTTCGACTTCGGCGAAAACCCACGAGAGGACGAGGCAATGGCGGCGGCGACTTAAACCAGACGCTTCGAACCGAACCCCATTGATTCGGTTCGGTTCCTTACACCCCTACTAAAAAGATATACCACATATTATGAAATATAACCCTATATTTACGAAAGATATTCTCGCTACAGTTTTATTTGAAATAAATATATACCATGAAAATATATACCACATATTATTAAATGTACTCCTATATATATATATATCTACAATCGTTTATTTGAAATAATCCCATAAATATTCGGGTCTCATGATTTCGAAAAAAGACTCCACCACAAATGTCGTTTCTTTCTCCAAAGATTTTACATGATTTCACGTCTTGCTCCAAAAGGAAAGAGCTATATACAACTAAAAAAAACCTTGTATTCCTCCCTACAACGTAGCCAACACGGTAAAAAAAATGTTGCATGCTTTCTGAACCACACACGGTGTCGTCGGAGGGTCTGCTCGCAAACGTCTGCTCTGCTACTGAAACATGTCCAAACCGCCAAAAAATCGCCATTGCGAGCTGCTGTACAGTCGACAACATTTGGAGACGAGTGCAAATGAGTAGGGAAATCAAACAAGAGGGTTGTTGCTGTCGCGTGAAGCATCAGAACCCACTGCATGATTAGAAGAACAGCGGTGGCTTGCTGGTTCTTTGCGAAGAAGAAGAATTGAAGATGGTGGATGGAAGAAAGAATAAGAACAGTGGCTTGTTGGTTCATGCCAACAGAGAATGAGAGAGATAGAGAGGAAGGGAAAGAGGAAAAGATTTGTGAGAAAGTGGAGGTGGCTTGCTTGTTCACGCCAAGAGAGAGGGAGAGAGATAGGGAGGAAGGGAGAGAGGAAGAAATTGTGAGAAAGTGGAGAGTAATTTTAGGGATTTTGTTGAAAGATATGGGAAATGATTTTAGGATCTTTCCAAAATTAGGAAGTGAATTAATGGATTGAGAATGTTTGAATAGGAAAGAATAAATTATGATTTTTCCTTTTATGATTTTTGTTGTACTTTAAATAAATAAAAAATTATGGAAGAGGGTATAAAAGTAATTGAATAACAACTTAGATGTAAAAAATCTAGACTCTTAGGCTATTTGTGTAAAAAATGATGGATTTAAACAAAAATGAAATATATGGTCCATTTGTAGGTTAACCATGTACTTATCCCTATTTTCTAATTTGTGTGCTTTTCTTTGCAAGTCTCTATAATCTACATCATTTGGGATTAGACCTGACTCATTTCTAAGGATGGAGATTAATAAAACGACAAAATGATTATTTGCAACTAAAGAGCAAGATCTCTTAGGTTACGTTTGGTTGATAATCTGAAAACAGAAATGTGAAAACAAGGGATTCAATGAAAATAAAGTTGTATTCATGTTTTCAAATATGTGTTTGGTAGCAGATTCAGAAATTGGATCCCAACTTAAACAATTATTTAGAATGTGTTTGATAATATATTTATAAACCATAAACTATTTGTAGTTATCAACTAAATACTAAGTTGAATGTAAAATATTATTAATTAATTTATAAACATGTTATAGGTTATAAATCTTTTATAATTATTATTTTATAATATCATATAATTTATAATACATTATATTATATAAATTTTAATTTCACACAAATGAATTAAGTTTATAACATGAAATACTATATTTATTAGGGGGTGTTTGGGGCAAGGGTTTGGGTTTAGGAAGTGGGGAGTTGTGAAATAGAGTGAGTTGTGAAATCTGTGTGTTTAGGAAGTCTGTGTTTGGGGTGCTGATTTCTGAAGTCTGAGTTAGGAAGTCTGTGTTTGGGGTGCTGAGTTCTGAAGTCTGAGTTAGGAAGTCTGTGTTTGGGGTGCTGTGTTCTGAAGTCTGTGTTAGGAAGTCTGTGTTTGGGGTGCTGAGTTCTGAAGTCTGAGTTTCTGATTTTTTTTAAAATTTTTTTATCAATGTTCTTACAATTGTTCTAAAATTAATAGTTTAAATTTTTCTTTCCAGTAATTGTAGATTTGTGATTTTAACTCACAATTTTGAATATAAATCCAAATTCTAAAAAAGAAAAAAAATCATTTTCTCTTCTTCTATTTTTTTCCACAATTGTTACATTTCGTATATTTGTTCTAAACACAATTTTGAATTCTGAGTTTCTGATTTAGTTTTTTTATTTTTGTTCTCAATGTTAGACAATTCTTCTAAAATTAAGAAATCAAATTGTTGTTTCCATTAATTGTAAAATTGGGATTGTAAGTCACGGTTTTGATCATCAATCAAAATTTTAATTAACAAACAAAAACCTTTTCTATTCTTCAATTTTTTTTCCACACTTGTTACCTTCGTGCAAATTTGTTCGAAACATAGCTTTGAAGTTTGAGTTCATGATTTAGTTCTTTATTTTTTTTTCAATGTTAGACAATTCTTCTAAAATGAAGAAATCAAATTGTTGCTTCCATTAATTATAAAATGAGGATTTTAACTCACGTTCGAAAAATAGACCAAATTATTAAGAATCACTATTACAAATTTAAACTAATAACATTATTTTTATTAATTTGCAACTAATCTTGAAAATTTTAAGAGTAAACCGACCAAAGCAATCAAATATAATGGAACCTAACAGAAAACTTACTTTGATTTTTCAAAATCATATTCATACTAATATAAGTTTTTTATTATTATTATAATTTTTATTTTTATTTTTGAAATTGGCTCATCCAAATTTCTATGCATTATTTTGTTAATAATTTGAAAGCATACCGAGAGGGCATTGAAGAAGCTGCATGTGATGGGAAGAAGAAGATGTGAAAATACAGAGAGGAACGGAGAACCCACCGAGAGAAACGAAGAGCCAGAGAGATGAAGACGATCCTTAGGGAAACGAGGAGTCAGAGAGAAATGAAGAAAAGACGAGAAACGAGGGGACCGATCTGGGAACACGGAGAGAGAGTAACGTCAACAGTGCAACGTCACGAGGCAACATCAACAGTGCACAACTGTTGAACTCAGGGTTTAGGAAGTCGGGCTTCACATGTTGGCGGCCCAAACGCCAACTTCGGTTGCTTTAAAAACACGGGCTTCGGAAGTTGGCAGCCCAAACACGCCCTTAAAGTTTTTATTTTTTAATTTAATTATGCATTTAAAATTTCAAATTCAAAATCTGGACATACTAAAAACATAAAAAAGTTGTTTTCAGAATTTCCACTATTTGGATCACATAATCTGAAACAGTTTTATTCACTAAATTCAGTGAATCTGAAAACATAAAACAAAATCCGAATTGCCTACCAAATAGGCTCTTAATTTCATGGTCAACAATAGTCAAAGGCAAGGATGGATATATCTAAAGCGTTTGAAAAAAAAAAAAATCAGTAGTGATCCAACTGAACTACTATTTTGAAGAAATGATTATGATAATTGCTGAAGGATATGCAATGTTGGGAGTGCGACCAAAGTTCCACATTGACTAGACAAAAGGATGATCATGGGTATATAAGGGAGGACAAGTATCTCTATTGGTATGAGGCCTTTTGGGGTAAACCAAAAGCAAAGCCATGAGGGCTTATGCCGAACGTGGACAATATCATACCATTGTGGAGATTTGTGGTTGTCCAGTAATCCCTTAACAAGTGGTATCAGAGCCATGCCCTGGACGTAGCCATGTTGGTTGGAATCCTTAAGTGTCGAACAAAGAAGTTGTGAGCCTTGAAGTAGTAGTGGGCAGGCAAGTATACTCCGGTGAAAGGAGCTAGGTTGTCCTGGATAAGAGCAAGAACTCTCGGTAAAGCGGTGAAGCCTAGAGAGTTGGACAGACTCTTGGTAAAGGAGAGTTCGACGGATAGATGACTATTTGAGGGAGGCTCGATGGTACTTTGTTCGAGGGGAGGATTGTTGGGAGTACAACCAAAGTCCCACATTGGCTAGACAAAGGGATAATCATGGGTATGTAAGGGAGGACAAGTATCTCCATTGGTATGAGGTCCTTTTGGAGTAAACCAAAAGCAAAGTCATGAGGACTTATGCCCAAAGTGGACAATATCATACCATTGTGGATATTTGTGGTTGTCCGTTAATCCCTTAACATGCAAGTCATAACTACAAAGTTATGTGCATACTCTAAGGTTGTCTAAGGAGAGCTTACATGTCATATTTTCAATTTTATCGAGAATATTTTAGAAATTATAAATGTACTCATTTTCTTACATTCAAATAAAAACATGAATAATTTAGTCACATCTATATCATTTAAATACATAATATTCTCAACAACCATCATCACCACCCCGTTTTTTCCTCTTATACTTCCTCCTTTCTTCTTTCTCTCCATTTTGTTTTTTAAAGAAAAGAGGGAGGGAGGAGGAGTTCCTCATCCCTATTTTTGGCGCCGGGAACGGAGAGGAGGAACTCCTCCCTCCCTCTTTTCTTTAAAAAAAAAAAAACAAAATAGAGAAAAAGAAGAAGAAAGGAAGAAGAAGAAAAAAAAGAAAGGAGGAAGAAGAAGAGAGAAAAACAAAATGGTTGGCAACTATGGGGTGGTGGTGATGGTGGTTGAGAAGAAGAAGAAGGGAGGGGGAGAAATAAATGAAAACAATATAAAATAATAATATTTTTATTATTTTAATATATTTATATTTTAAAAAATTAAAAAATAAATTTTTTAATAAAAAATCAATGTCACGTCAGCAATCCGTTAAATATTAACGAAAAATTGGATGGAGAGACTAAAATGAAACGAAATCCAAACGTCAGAGGCGCAATTGTCGAGTTTGAAAATTCAGGAACCAAAATAAAACCTAACCCAAACCTCAAGGACAAAAAATGTATTTTCCCCCTTTTTTTATGAAAATTAAGTATAAAAGCTTAAATAAAGATATTTTGCACATTATGTACAACATTCTTTTGTTTTTTAGACAACATTATATATAGATTCAAATATGATAATATTAAAAATAACGTATGAATTAAAAATAAAATGATATGTTTAGCCTTCTTTTTTTTTAGAGAATTTTGAATTGATAGCATTGTTCGAGGATATTTGTGAATACATAGGTTTCAATGTCACGTCAACAATCTGAGAATAATATGCTTGAGAGAATAAGATAGTTGGGAATCAATGAATAACTGTATTTGGTTGTGTATGAAAATGTATGTATTTATTTGATGAAATTAATTCTGAAAACTTTATTTAATATTCATAGGTTAATCAATAAAATAATCAAAACTAATTCAAAGTATTAATAAAAATTAATGAATTAATACTCAATTGTTTTTTTTTTAATTTAACTAAATAAAATTATTTATTTAATATTTTTAATAAATATCCTTCATTACGTTAATTTAGTATATTTGTATCTATACAAATTAATTAAATAAATATTTTCATAAATATATAGGTCTTATTTATTATAATGGAATTACATATTTAATTTTAATTAATTATAGTTCAAAATTATTAATTATAATTTAATTTTAATTAAATAGTATAAAAATTATTTTTAATAAACAATATATAAGGAAAGGAGAGATAAAAGATGATGGATTAATAAGTAAGGTTAATAAAAAATATTCCAAAAATATTTTGTAATTATGTATATTAATCCTAAGAAATAATTAATTGATTATAAATAATCAATAACTAATTAATTATAATATTGAAAAATGAGTTTTTACACCAAGTTAATTTAAATAATTCTAATTCACTAATTAAATATATTTTAGATATTGTTAACTAATTAATTATAATTTTAGTAGATACGTAATTGATTATATAATAATGTTTAGGCTTGTTTTATGAAATTAATCCTAAAAGTATTATTTTGATACATTATTTAATAAATTAATGAAAATTAAATTCAGCAAGTAGAAATAAATTAATTGATTATAAATAAAATTAATTAGAAAATTAATTACAAACCTTATTCCAAACAAGGAGATCTATTACCCTTATCCATTCCTACCCTCATTTCGCTCCATCCAAAAGTTATGCAAAACAGGTTTATAAATCATTGATTAAGAATAATACTCAAAAACCTTTTTATTTTACATTAGAGTTGTTGATTAGCTAAATAATTATCCACCTAAATATAATTCAACTAGTTAAGATATTAGTTCACATCCTTCATAGGTTAAAGTTCAAATATTCACCTTCCTATTTACAGTGCTACATTTTTTAAAAAAAAAAACATAAATCAATGATTAACCGAAACATTGACTATCCATAATCCTAACATAAATTAATGATATTACTATAATCCTAGCAACCATCGACTAACATACTAGTCAATGATTTATCTTTATCAAGCATATTTGCAATCATCTTTTGACTTCCTATTTTCGTAACAACATTTTTTTTAATATTTCAATTACGTTTTGGTGAGAGATATTCAAACTTCCGATCTCTTGGTCAAGAGTACAAGCTAATTACTTCTAAGTTCATGTTCAGTTTAGCCATAACTCCTTATCTAAATTATACTAGATTTGTAACCGTCACGATGAAGGTTTACTTGCGAGTTAAGAGTCGAAATACTATTTGAGTTAGAGAGAGAATATCTAAGTGCAAGTGGGAATAAAAAGGGAAAGAACCAAATGGTTCTCTTCCCCTTTCCCTTTCTTTACAAATCGTTGGTCTCCTTTTTCATGACATTTGTTTATTGTGGGGATGAAAAAGCAACGATTGGTAGAGGACTTGAAATCAAATTTGAAAATTAAAAAATAAATAAAAGGATTTTGTACAATATTACGTGTCTACTATCGATACGTTGCGTTTTATTTGCAAAGTGTTTAATTGCCATTTTTGTAAAGACAGCACCTTTCCTCAATCTCATGCAATTCTTCCAAATTTTGGATAATGAAGATCCACTCAAACACTACCCAAGCAATTATTTTTGCTTTTTAAATTCCTTTTTTAAAAAATCTTCTTAGTCAAAATAGTGCTTTTTTTCCCCTCTAAATTTTAATTCTACTTTATGATTTTTTTTTTCTTAATTGCAATCCCACCCAAGGAAAAAGGTAGCTTTGATTATTTATTACGGTAAAAAAAAATGTTTAAATCTCATTTTAGTTGTTTGAATCATTAGTATTTTTTTTTTAATTTTGGTTCTGGAACTTTTTAGGTTTATTCCTTTATCAAACTACTTATTTGAATTCATGACTTTTTTTTATAAAAAAAATAATCATTTTTACTTCATTATTATTTTGTCATTAAATATTTAATAAATGCATAACGTGATTTTGAATTGAGTTAAATGATGTATGTGGACATATATTAGAATCACATATGGTTAGTTGAGGCAAATATGAAGTGGATAGGTTATAGTTTTTAAAATTATAGTAGGGATTAAAAGGGTTATTTTTTTTAAAAAAAAGTTTATAGACTAAAATAAATATTTAAAAAATTTAGAGACCAAAATGATTATTTTCAAAAATTTTAAAACTAAAATTAATATTTTGAAAATTTAATGATCAAAATAGAACAAATCTCCTTTTAAAAGTAAAACAAATTTGAAAGTTTGAGGTCCGAAATGAGATTTAAACCTTAAAAGGTAATAACAAACTCATTTGGTTTTTTAATATATATATATATTTTAGAGAAAGATTGAATTTTAAATTCAAGGTTAAAATACTAATTTGATCTCTTATTTTCAGATTTGTCCTATTTTTTTTTTTTTTTTTTTTTTGAAACACAGATTTGTCCTATTTTAGTCTATGTAATTTGAAATGTTCAAATATAGTTCATATACTTTCAATAAATCTTAAAAATAGTATCTGTGAGTTTATTGTTATCTTTTTTTTTTTTTTTTTTTTAATAAAAGGTAGTCATTCTCCCTATCAATTTTAGAAACATATTTATATTGTATATTTTCTTGCATGGAAATAATAATGATTATTTAACCAATTTCGATATAAAAAATACCTTCAAAGAACTAATTTTAAGATTTATTGAAAATACGATGATCAAATATGAAATTTGAGAGTACATGGACTAAAATGGTATGAAATCCAAAATATAGAGACTAAAAAGTTTTTTTAACCTTAATATTTAATTTTTCCAATCCTTTTTATTTTTATTCTAGAGAACAATATATATATATATATATATATATATATTTTTGATAACCTAGAGAACAATATATTATTGCGTTACAGAGGTGATCATGTGACATAAAGTCTTACGAAATAAGGAAAAAAAAAGTTGAAAATTTTCATGTGTAGTTATAAAAGTTATCACAAATAATACAACATTTTCTAGAAAGGTTAAATACAATATAGGCATCTGTTTTAAAAGTTTTCCTTTTAGCATTATAGAGTTTAATAATAGTAATTAATAGGTTATATTATTTTCCATGATGATAACAAATTTATATTTTGTACTTAAAAAAAAATCTAATATATATATTAATGGTGATATTGACAAAAAAAAATCACAATAAATATCAATTAATTAAAATATTGACTATCCCACAATAAACACTAAAAGTTGTAGTTTATCCCAATCTGAACATAGTTCAACTGATTAAGACATTATATACTCGATCAAAAAGGTCTAAGATTCAAATTCTTACTCTTTCATGTTGTGTTTTACTTGAAAAAAAAATGTATTTTACTTTTCGCTGTATTGTTTAGATCGATTATTATAATATAATTTCATCTTCTCAATATTGTTAATTAAATAAATGTAGGAGAGAATTTGAACTTAAGATTTATAAAATGTATATATTTGATTACTTGAACTATATTCATATTGGATGAAATTTTTTTGGTTGATTCATGAATCTCGTTAAGATTCTATTACAAAATTGTTCGAGGAAATAACAATAAAATATTTAATGCTTTATAAATAAAGTAAAGTTATTAATTAAATTATTTTGGAAAGTTTTGAAGTTATGAATAAGATGCTCCCCATGGCATAAAGGAAGAATTACAGATGTCATCAAGCAATGAATCTTAAAGACCACTACAAGTGAATTTTTCAAAAAAAAAAAAAAAAAAAGACCACTACAAGTGAACTGCCTTTTTTCCAAAAAGAAAAATTAATAATTAAAAATTTTTCAATTTTTTATTTATTTATTTATTATGTGTTTTCCTACTTTGGTATGATATCAACCTTTTTTAGCTAAATTACACAGAAAGTGATTCTCAAATAATTAGTGGGTATGGTTGTCTTATCTCTTAAATTTTCATATGTTTTATTTTAGTCTTTTTAGAATAAGAAAGTATTATTGTTGTTAATATTTTATAAAGCATTCAATTAAAAAATTGACCTGACATGACATAGATTTCTATTTATTTATTTTCAAGTTTAAAAATATCTATTTGAATCAAAGAATTTCAAAAAATAACTACTTTAGTTTTTCAATTTTCAAAATATTTATTTTAGTGGTTAGAAAATAATATTTTGATGGTTTAGAGGTTTTTTTTTTTTTTTTTTTTTTAAATTATAGTTTAGAGGTTAAAATGGAATAAACTTGAAAACATAATAATTAAAATAAACATTTTAAAAGTTTAAGAACTAATATATGTTTTAATCTAAAAAGAAATTGAAGCATGTAGCTATATTCTTTAATTATTTGTAAATATAATTTTTTATTAAAAAAAAGTTGTAAATATAATATGTTTCAAAATAATTGCAAATGTAGCATTTTCTAAAATTAATTATTATTTAATAACTTGAAGTTGAACTAGTTAACTTGTTATCTTTTTTAAAAAAAGAAAACTAGTTAATTTGTTATGTACTTATTTTCAAGTATAAATATTTTGAATCTCCAAATTAACTTTATTAAACTTAATTTGTGTTTGAACCTTATGATTTGAGAGATTTCAAATCATAATAGATTTGATATGAACTATGTTGTTTGTTATTCCAATTCTAAAAAAAAAATGTTGTTTGTTATTCCAAGAAAGAAAATTATTTGTGTTTGTACTTAAAAGATTTTTCCAACTAAAACTATCGGATTTGTTGGTCCTTCTCTTTTATTGATTGGAATGTATCAAAAAAAAAAAAAAAACTATCGGATTGTGTAGGATTTCATAGAATAATAGAGAGTTAAATTACTTCCTTGACCTTATGATATTTTAAACTTCTATTAATAACTCAATTTTTTTTTTGAGACATATTAATAACTCAAAATTAAAATAAATTTTTTCTTTTATTTTCTTTTCTTTCCTAGTTAACATCTAAACACAAAATTTTAAATACATTCATTTGAAGAAAAAAAATTGTTCCAAACAAGACAGATAATTTAAAATCATTTCTCGAGTTTCAAATCACATGATTTAAAATCATATTTGAAATTTTCTTGGTTCCAAATTAAACCAAGGGTAAAAGAAAGAGAGAAAAAAAAGGACAAAAAAAGAGAAAAAAAAAACTTGGATAATAATAATTGGTATAGTTTTATTTTATTGAGAATAAAACATTTGAATTCTAACTTCATCTTTTATATCAGTCTTACTATAGAACTTATTTTTAAAATTAAAAATCTAACATAACGACAAAAAAGACAAAGTATCAAAGAACATAATTCTCAATAATTCCAAACTTTTTGAAAAATGGAACAAAAAGGAAAAGAAAAGAAAAAATAGAATTCTACAAAATAAACACGTGAAATGACATTTACACCTGTATACATGTCCAAAATGCATCCATATATTTTAATGATTATCCTAAAAAAGAGTTAAAGTAAACAATAATCTTAATATTTTAGGCTAAATATATATTTTATTTTTCAATTTAATTTCTAATCTATAATCTATAATATATTAAAAAGCAAGGATCCGTGAAAAACATTTTTAGACTAAAATACCCCTTTGAATTTAAGATAATTACTTTATTTAAAATCTAATTATTTGAATTAAAAAAATAAAAGATACAAAAATTAAAAAGTGGTAATCTATAAAAAAAAAATAAAAAATGAATATGAAATTTTGAAAAAAAAATCTTTTCCTCTAAAAAAAAAAAAAGAAAAAAACAAACGTAGTGATTTTAATAATTATCTATAATAAATGATTAAGAAAATAAAAAAAAAATCTGTAATCCCTACAAAATTTAAAAAAACCAATATGAAATTTTGGAAAAAAAAAACAACGTATTTATGATTAAAACGAATTCTGTTTGTTTTTTTTAATTTATAATATATTAAAATTAATTAGTTTTTATTTTTTCGAAATCAAATTTCGTAATTGTTTTAATTAAAAAAAACAAAAAAGAAAAAAATTGTTTTAATTAAAAAAGATTAAAAAATAATTGTTTTAATTAAAAAAGATTAAAAAATAATTCTTTTAATTAAAAAATATTAAAAAAATTAAATTTTGTAATTGTTTTAATTAAAAAATATAAAAAAATTAATTGTTTTAATTAAAAAAATCAAATATAAAAAAAATCGTCGTAATTGTTTTAATTAAAAAAATTTAAAAAATAATTGTTTTAATTAAAAAAAGAAAAGATAAAAAATAATTATTTTAATTTCAAGAAAT
The DNA here is from genome assembly GCA_017139565.1 of Luffa aegyptiaca. Lineage (NCBI taxonomy): Eukaryota > Viridiplantae > Streptophyta > Magnoliopsida > Cucurbitales > Cucurbitaceae > Luffa > Luffa aegyptiaca. The sequence goes on from CM029397.1 coordinate 39,667,854, forward strand.
TAAATTTGGTAATTATTTTAATTAATTAGACAAAGAAAAAATTAAAAAAAAATAGATTTTGTAATTTTTTAATTATTAATTAAAAAAGATTAAAAAAAGAAATTCTGTAACACGTTTTAATTAAAAAAAGGAAAGAAATAAAGAAAATTTTTTTAATTGTCAAAATCTAATATTATTTTTTCAAATATGAAATTTAATAACATAGAATAATATCTTATGGTCTCTAGATTAAATTTTGCTTATTATTATTATTATTATTATTACTTAATATTCTTTTTATCTTATCAAATTTAATAAAATAGATTAATATTATGGTCTATATATTTTATTTTATGGTTTGTAGATTTGATCCAAAATCTAATCAAATTAGAATTTGAATCTAAATTTCCTCTATAAAATACCTCTTTAAATTTAAAATAATTTCATTAGTCAAAATCTAATTAGTTTTCAATTTTCGAAATCAAATTTCGTAATTTTTTTAATTAAAAAAAAAGATAAAAAATAATTTTTTTAATTAAAAAATAAAAGATAAAAAAATAATTGTTTTAGTTAAAAAAAGATTAAAAAAAATCAAAATTCGTAATTGTTTTAATTAAAAAAAAGATGAAAAAATTAATTGTTTTGATTAAAAAAAGAAAAGATAAAAATAAAAAACGAAAAAAAATTAATTAAAAAAATATAAAAATAAAAAATGAAAATTTTTAATTGTTTTAATAAAAAATGTTTAAAAAATAATTGTTTTAATTAAAGAAAGAAAAGATAAAAAAAAATTATTTTAATTAAAAAAATTAAATTTCGTAACTAGATTTTTTTTTACAATAATTTCGTGATTATTTTAATTAATTAATTAGAAAAATAAAAATAAAAAAATGAGATTTTGTAATTTTTTAATTAATTAATTAAAAAAATTCTTAACCGTTTTAATTTAAAAAATTAAAAAAGGAAAGAAATAAAGGAATTTTTTTTAATTGTCAAAATCTAATATATATTTTTTTTCAAGTATGAAATTTAATAACCTAGAATAATATCGATTAAATTTTGCTTAATATTCTTTTTTTGTTTTTTTTTGTTTTTTTTTTTTTGAAACATATTCTTTTTTTGTTTTTTTGCTTAATATTCTTTTTATCTTATGAAATTTAATAACATAGATTAATATTATGGTCTATATATTTTATTTTATGGTTTGTAGATTTCATCCAAAATCTAATCAAATTAGAATTTGAATCTAAATTCCCTCCATAAAATACCTCTTTAAATTTAAGATAATTACATTAGTCAAAATCTAATTAGTTTTCAATTTTCAAATTCAAATTTCGTAATTGTTTTAATTAAAAAAAAAAAGTAAAGATAAAAAATAATTTTTTTAATTAAAAAATAAAAGATAAAAAAATAATGTTTTTAATTAAAAAAAATTAAAAAAATCAAAATTCGTAATTTTTTTAATTCTAAAAAAGATGAAAAAATTAATAGTTATGATTAGAAAAAGAAACGATAAAAAAATATATTTTTTTAATTAAAAAATAAATAAAAAATAAAAAATGAAATTTTGTAATTGTTTTAATTAAAAAATGTTAAAAACTAATTGTTTTAATGAAAGAAAGAAAAGATAAAAAAATAATTATTTTAATTAAAAAAAATAAATTTCGTAATTAGTTTTTTTTTGGACAATAATTTTGTGATCATTTTAATTAATTAATTAGAAAAAGAAAAAAAAGAGATTTTGTAATTTTTTAATTAATTAATTAAAAAAATTCATAACCGTTTTAATTAAAAAAATTAAAAAAGGAAAGAAATAAAGGAATTTTTTTTAATGGTGAAAATCTAATATATTTTTTTTTCAAGAATGAAATTTAATAACCTAGAATAATATCAATTAAATTTTGCTTAATATTCTTTTTGTTTTTTTTTTGCTTAATATTCTTTTTATCTTAGGAAATTTAATAACATAGATTAATATTATGGTCTATATATTTTATTTTATGGTTTGTAGATTTGATCCAAAATCTAATCAAATTAGAATTTGAATCAAAATTCCCTCTATAAATATTTCACATTCTTCCATTGGTTTTCACATAAAAAAAAACTTGACAAACATGGTGAAACCCTTGCAACTTCTTCGTCTAGAGCTTCTGGTATTTACCTCCCACACTCAAATACCTATTTTGTTTTAGATTTGCCATTTTTTGCAGTACCGTTAATGTCTAATCACCTTTATTGTTTCTTGATTGAATTAGTTACATCATTATTGAATATCGATCTTCATCACCTCCTTGCTCAATCCACTAACAAGTTTTAGATACTGGACATCTAGGTAATATAGGACTCTCCACTTTTTGAAGCTAAGACAATCTACTGTCAAATTTAAGTACGCTATACTTTTTATATTACATTTGCATGGTTAAATCAAATTTTGTAATTAAAATTGGTGGACAATGAGTGATCAAGGTTAGGGGCGAGGTGTTGCAGGGAAGGATGAGAAAGAATATTGTGAGATTTCAATGGAGAATATAAAATATAGAAAGAGTTAATTATGAGTTTGATGTAGATATGTAGCAAAAATAGTTGCAATTTCTTAGGATTAAATTATAAGCATTTCCTCTATAATCTTTACCAAGCCCCCTATTATTGATCTCACTTTTGCTTGACTCAAATTTATTGATTTTGAAAAATATTCAAATTTAAGGTTTTCTTTTTCCCTCTAGATTCTAGACATACTTCTCTTTTCAATGAGTTTAATTATCTCATAATTTTTATAATTGAGTTGTGTTGATTTGATTTATTGATTGGATTTTAAATTTTTAAGATTTTTATATGTTTTTAAATACACCTAACTTTTAGGAGTTAGTTCGGATGATATTTTAACCGATTAGATTATCTCAATTAATTTTTCAATATACTTCAATTTTGAATGAGTTTAATCCTGATTTGGTTGTTTTAGTTTGATTTTTTGATATGTTTTTTAAATATGTCATGGTTTTAGGATTTTTTCTTTTTTGATATGTTTTAAATACATCATAATTTTAGGATTTGGTTATCTGATTTGGTGGGAGGGTACTTTATTCAATTATATTATCTCAATTAATCTATTTATTTATCAGTTATCCAAAAAGTCGTTTGACTATATATATTTATTTATTTTACCATATTTGAGTAAAATAGTATCAAGAATAAATAGAAATAATTCAACAAAATTAAATAAATTTTAAAAGTCACTAAAACATTTAAAATCAATGTTCTTTTTAGAAAAACGATTTTCATTAAAACTTTATTGAAATTATCTACACCGTGATTCCCAAATATTTTTATATTGTTGTGTTTTAAATTAATTTTTTTTAAATAATTTTGAGATTCTAAAACCAATTTTTATATTCATGTTAATATTATATCTTAATAGCTAAATTATTTTCAAGTTAATATTATATCTTAATAGCTAAATTAATATTAATTCGAAAAAAATATAATATAAAACATTTAAAATAATATGATAATTTATATTTATTTGACTAAAATGTGTAACCACCATCGTTTACATGTCATGAGAACTATGTAAATGTAAATTATTAAAAAAATGCATCAATTAAGATTAGATCACTTTCTCCCATTGCCACTTTATTCTGGAAACGGAATAAAGTACTAACCCTAATTTACATACTTCTGGAAACAGAATTGAAACACTGCAAAATTTGTGGTTTGGATGGACTATAAAACGAACATCGATCAACAAATAAATAAATAAATAATATAATGTAAATAAACCCAAATTGAGGTGCAACATACAAATACAACAAATTAAAAGAGATAGTGTTGAACTAAACAAGATAGATAATTACTCTTTTCAAAGTTGGAGTTAAGTAGAGTAAAATTGGAGAGGAGCAAGAGAGAGAAAGTGAACGAGGAGAGAGAAAAAGTAGAGAAAGAGTGGGTGATTGAAAAGAGAGAGAAATGTAGGAAGTAGTCCGATTGGACAAAGGATAGAGAGAGAATGAGAGAGAAAGAGAAATTGACTAAAATATATCAAATTTTTATATTTTGATAGTTTGAGTGTTTAATTTTAAATTTATCATATAGTTTGAGGGTTTAATTTTTATAAAGAAGTTTTTTTTTTTTTTTTTTTTTGAGAAAAATTTTATAGAGAAGTTTTGACTTTATAAACCAATTCTTTAACATGTACTTTTTTATTATTATTATTTAGAATAATTATTGTTAATCCATTTGCTATGATAAGTTACATATATATTATATTATATTAAAATTAGTCATATTAGAAAACAAAAAAAAATCATCATAGAATTAGAAAAAACAAAACTAATATAAGAACATACATACAATCTTAATTAATTTTAAATTAACTTTACTTCATAATAACTTAGTCAAATTATTACACGTGCATCGCACGTGGTAAAAACCTAGTCATTTAAAAGTTTAAATTTCATATCCACTTATATAGATTTTTTTTATCAAATCCTTTTTGTGTCGGGAAATGTTATGAACATACAAAAAATGATATAATATCATAATCAACTTCATTATAATTGGGTTGAAATTAAATACCATATTTTAATTTATTGATAGATACAATACTCACCTATAAACTAAAAAAAAAAAAAAAAAAAAAAAACTCATGTTATATATGATCACATTTAGTACATAGTAATTTTTTTTATCTGAAACCCTCATTGTTATAGAAAATTTTTTCGAGCATAGTTCAACGATAATTGACATGTATCCTTGACAAGAGATCAGAGATTCGAATCCCCCAGCCAAAATGTTGTTGAACTCAAAAAAAAAAAGACGTAACAATTGACAACTTCGTAAAATATCATTTTATCTATTGTTATTCCGTTAAATTTTAGTAATTGTAATGATTTAATTAACAAAAGAAAAAATCAGTGAAGGGATGAAATTGAAGCTTTTGAAGGATGGAGTCAAATTAAAAAAAATGAATTATTTAGCCTAATATTTAATAAGTCAATCTCAACGTAGCTCAACTGGTTAATGTCCTCCATCAAAAAGTTAAAAAGTTTGAATTCATGACTCACTTATTGTTAAACCAAAAAAAAAAAAAAAAAAACCCTAATATTTAATGGAACAGCTTGATAGTCAATTTGACATGAATTTTAAGAGTAATAAACCACTTTTAAGAATAACACAAATCAAAGCCTTTTCAAAATTTACAAAAACACTTTTAACCAGTAGGTGTTTTATCCAATATTCACTACTACAAAAAAAAAACACTTTTAATGACGGGCATTGCCCGTCATTAAAGACATTTGATGACGGGCGGTGTACGTCGTCTATATGAGTGTCGTTGTACCTTTTAATAACTGACATCTTTTAAAGACAAGCATTGCCCTCCATTAAAAGCTGTCTGACATTAAAAGGTACACCGACGAACATATTTAATGACGGGCAATGCCCGTCATTAAAAGGCGTCTGTCATCGAAAGGGTATTTTCCAACCAAATGTTCGTCATTAAAGGTGTCCGTCATTAAAAGTCCGTCATTAAATGTCAGTCATTAAATGTCTTTTTTAAATGCCCGTCATTATTTTGTTCATAATTTAATAAAAAAAATTGTTGGTTGCCCGGTGGCAAACCAACAATATTTTCTTCATTTGTCAACCTATAAAGAAAATAATCTTAATTGTGTTATATGAAAAGCTTTCAAATGACCCAAGTATGCTTTAAATCACAATTTGAACACACATTGACTTGGAATCACAATATAAGAACATGTAATAGGCTTAAAAACACATTTTCACATAACAAGCTTCAAGTCAACGTTTAACTACATAAAAAACCTTCGAATCATATAAATATGCTTGGAATCACACTTTGAACACACATGTAATAGAATTGGAATCACACTTTGAAAATTTCGGCATGACCTCTACTAAACGATCCAAAACTAACCTGAAATAATGCAACATACAATCACTTCTATATCATATACATCATGCATATGGGACCACCCGTCCCTCCATAAACAATATCCAACAGAAGTTTACACAACATACAATGGGACCACCCGTCCCTCCGCAAACTAGATTATAAATCTTCGAATATCAGTAATCTTCATATAATTCTACACAACAGACAGAAAATAGTACTTACCCATCAAATCGAGTTTTTTTGTTTGACATACATGTCATCCAAAAATAATCCTACACAAATCTACAACAGATAGAGAATCTAGTACTTACACATCAAATTTACATCATTCACATCATCCAGAAAGAACCCTACACAAATGTTCCCACGAACCCTGCCCATTCTATTCGAACCTCGTCAATTTCTTCTTGCGTATATGTTTTTTTTCGTGTAAAACTAAACATAAGAAAAACCATAAACAGAATATAAGAATCCTTAAGAAAATTGAATTATAAATAATTAAAAGATACTTATAGAAGTAGTGGAGTTGAATACGATTACGTACAAGATTACTTATAGACGTAGAGGAGTTGTGTACTATTTCTCGAATATACTTTTGTACATAATATCCACACTCTACAGAACCCAATTGACGGGGGCACTACATGTAAAACAAGTTGAAAAACAATATACTTGAGTTGTACATATAGTTTGTCAAAAAAAAAAAAGTTGTACATATAGTCAATGCAAATTTGATAACGTTGAGAATATAGTCAATGTAAATTTACTTTTATAAGTTTTCAAATTATGTTCGAGCGATATTGTGAGACTGAGTTCTTTGCTTGCCACATTCTCAATGATCTAAATAATTTGAACATTAGAGTGATATAGATATGAGAATCAACCACAATAAAAGTTTATAGATACTTACGTATTGATAATTCCTTGAAAACTTTCTTCAAGCTTATTACGTAATGAGTTCAATACATAAACGGTATTCTCTCCAGAATTGATCACAATCAACATCCAATGACACCTATTAAAAATGAACATTTTTTTTAATAGTTTATCGCAAATTACACATATAATTAAGTAAAACTAATTTGAATTGACATTACTTACCACACTAAACTCAAGTAAAATAACGAACTATAACAAATAATTTCAAGAGATAACTTTAAGTATCCATCAACTTCCCACAAAAACAAACTCAAACAAACCATTTCAAAACAAGACTTAAGTATTTATCAATTTCTTCCCAATAAATCTAACCAAAAACATAAACTCACAAGTACATTTCCCAACTCCCCCCCCTCCAAACTCAACTAAACTTATGAAGCAACAATAACAAACAATTTCAAAACATAACTAAGTATTTCTCAACCCACAACTCAACTATACTTATAAACTAACACCAACCATTGCAAAACTTAATTCAAGTATTTCTCAACTTCCACCTAAACTCAACAAAAGACATAAACTAAAACAAACAAATTTAAAATCATACTTAAAGCATTCCACAACACCTCCCCCACTAAACTCAAGTAAAATAACGAACTATAACAAATAATTTCAAGAGATAACTTTAAGTATCCATCAACTTTCCACAAAAACAAACTCAAACAAACCATTTCAAAACAAGACTTAAGTATTTATCAACTTCTTCCCAATAAATCCAACCAAAAACATAAACCTAATTCTTTTTCATTTATTTTTCATTTTTTGTGTTGGGTATAGTTTGAAAAAATAAGATGACAAACTTGCCAAATAGAGCACATTCTACAAATTTCTTTTTCATTTCCATCGATATCTCTAAAACAATGTTAGAAATTAACTTGATATCAAATTATTAAAAGTAATTATCATTAAAGTTTAGTCAAAAGAATCTAAAGTTTTTCAAATTAAAAAGACATTTTAAGTTGGCTTGATGTCAAAAGAATCTAAATTAGACCATTTCTTATTGTAATATATACTTATTATTTACACTTTGTGGTTTTTCTTGAAACAAAGAGTTATAGCTTTTTTTTATACCAAATGAATGAAACGTGAATATTAGTCAATAAACACCAACACTAAGAAATGAATATAAACATCCCTAAAACCAACACCAACACCAACAAAGTAGCATAATCTCTAAAAACCCACAGAAATCAACATAAGAGAACAACCTAGGAAAATTATTCTAAAAACAAATCCACTAAAAAATAGAAAACAACACAAGGGAAAAACCTACAAAAACTTCTCAACCAACGAATTGAATGAAGCAGGTGAAAAGTGAAGAAAACAAGCTTCAATGGACAAACCTTGTCAATGGAGCAGGAAGAAGAATGAACAACAAAAACCCATAGTGCTTTGGAGAAAAATCCACGGCTTTGGAGCTGAGAACACCGACGACAACACTCATGAGAAGGTCGGTGGCGAGAACACCACGAGAACGCCGGCGGCGAGAACACCCACGACAAGACTTCGAACGACGGGGAGGAAAAACAACGGCGAGAACGATGGAGAGACGACAGAGTGAGCTGGGCGGAGAATCTGAGAAGAGGGAAAGTGAAATGAAATCGGGGAGAGAGAAAATGACCTAGGGGAAAGAGTAAAGTTTCCGACTTTTAAGGACGGGCATTGCCCGCCCTTAAAAGTGGAATTACAATGACGGGCAACGCATTGTAAGTTAATTTCTTTTTTTAAAAAAAAAACAAAATCTTCGCGTGTTTTGTCCGTCCGTCATTAAAGACCCGCGCTTTTATTTTTTGACCGTCATTATAGCTCTAATTTGTAGTAGTGATTAAATATAAAAGAGATAAAATTTCTTATCTCTCCTTCTCCTTTTAGATTATTATTATTATTTTTTGTTTTTTTCGGTATGTAGTTCAACAATTGTAGTGACATGGATCAAACAGTTGACATTTAGGATGATTATTGTTGATGCCAAAATTTGGACAGGGAGAACTCACCTAACCTTCACGTGCCACCAACGGTAAATTTGTTTGAGAGGGGGAAGACGTGACCTGCAAGACAAGGTAAACTTGCACACCAGTGTGGTGCTTGCCACACCGCCTCCGATGCTTAAGTCAGAAATCAGAAGGAAGATGAGCAAGACCAGAGAGTTAGAGGAAGAAGAGAGAGTTCAGAGAGTAGAGTTCGGGATCCTTTCTCCAAAGTTGAAGAAGGATTTATATACCTTTTCCTTTTTAGGGTTTTTAGGCGTTGGAAGACGATTTGGGCTGAACTAGGTTGAACCGGGGCAGCCAAATGACTCTAGGGACCGAGCAGACGGGAGGAGACTCGACCCGCACAAGCAGGTCGAGGTCGACCACGAGCCTTGGCCTCGGCCATGGGTCGAGGTCGAGCATGAGGTTGGGCCAATGCCCAATCCCTTCGGCCTTGGCCTAACCCTATAGCCTATTTCCCCTCCGGGGTCCATTTCCTGGTCGTGTCTTTGGTTTCGTGTCGTGTTGTCTTCGTCTGCTCCTTAAATTCTTGAATGGTCCAAAATTACCTATAACATTAAGCTCCCACTCTTGAATTGGGATTCAGGTGTGACTTATTGCTATAGGTTGAACTCCTTAAGCTCGATTTAAGAGTAATGATCTTGCTCTTATGCTGATTCATATGTTGGTTTCTCGTCATCCTGCAAGAGAGGACAAAAAGTAGACAAAACAAAGGCTCCCTGAATAAGGGTTAGATGAGATAAAAAATGAGAAAAACGAGGGGTTGAAGGAATATCTGGACGGGCCTTGACCTCGACCGAGGCCTCGAGATGAGGCCGAGGCTGAGGTTTGGGGCGAGCCCAAACCTTTGTGCCTTTTCTTTTGGACATTCCCTTCTCATTTCTTCATTCCATTTCTTTGTTTTGAAGCCCTCTGTGTAAGTGCTTCTTTCGCTTAGTTATTTATGTGGCACACGTGGTAAGACCATAGGGTCGGCCACGACCACTTTTCACTTTATTGAAAATTTTGAGTTCTTGCATCAGAACATTAGTTTCTGCCAAAGAAGAATAAGGGAAGAGGCTAGGGTCGGCCTCGACCTTGGGTCCCTGTTAGCCCAAAATTCAGCTCCCTGCATTCATACATTAATTCTCATGGAAGAATAGTGAGAGAAGAGGTTAGAACATGTTATTTTTTTTTATCAAAACATGCTAACCTAGTTTGCTGTTTGCTTTTTGTTTAATAGGGAGCGCATATCCCTTATTACTTGCTTTTTGTTTAATAGAGAGTGCTCGGTCTCGGCCATGGTCACATGGTCGGCTCGGTCTCGACCACCATCGTCTGTTCGTTGTCTTTTCTCTTTTTTCTGTCCTGATCGAATGAGGAATACCTCTTTTGCTCTCGTTCTGACCTCTTTGATTTTAGCAACTCATCTGTACTAATGTACTTCTGTGCCCTGGAAACAAACTTAGCATAGGTTCGAGGTTGGTTCTTACCTATCGAATTAAGCAGTCTCTCGTCTTCCTGTCCGACGGTTATGGCTACCAAGACTGCTCCATCACTGTATCCTTCTACCTGAAGTGCTTCCTCATTAAAACGAGTTATATAGTCACCCAGACTCTCACCTGGTTGTTGCTTGACAATTAGGAGATTAATGTGCGACTTGCGTTATTCCCTAGGTCCCATGAATTGTGAGATGAATGCTCGGGCTAGTTCCTTGGAAGAACTAATGGACTTCCTTTGCAATCTTTGAAACCACTGTTTTTTTGACCCTGTTAAAGTAAAAGAGAAGACGTGACACCTGATTGCATTTGAAATGCCATGGAAGTCCATCCATGTCCTGTAGGCGTCTAGGTGTTGTACGGGGTCCTTCTTGCCATCATACGGTTTGAATGTGGGTACCTTGAACTTCTGGGGCACCTCGACTTTCATGACTTCATCAGTGAAGGGTGGATCAACCTGGTCAATCAGAGTTTCCAAGTCTTGTTCTCCAGAATCTTTTGATTTTTGCAGGTCCCCTTAGAAATTCCCAAACTCCTTCAGGGTGTTCAGAAGTTCAGTCTTCCAAGGGGGTTATCATTCTTAGCCTCGGCTTCGGCTTCCTTGGCCTCGATCTCAATAGCTTTGGCCTTGGCCTCGACAGCCTTGGCTATTCTGCGTTTTTCTTCAATCAGGTTCCTCAGGTCTGCGTCTGTGCTACGGTTGACACTCGGCGTCGAAACGGTGTGGTCGTGTCCCTTATACGTGCTTGGTTCTAGGCTTCTCAATACTGTGTGATTCGTAGACTTCAGCCCCCTGACCCTACTGGTCACACTATCAGTCTTCTTTTCCTTCGATCTTGTTTCTGACTCTACAGTGTACTCTATTGGTTCCTTCCCCTTCCTCGGATCTTAAATCAACCCTACTTCTTGGAGTTTGGAGCTAGAACCAGGTTTCTCTAAGATACGAAGTATCCTAGACAAACTCCGATCCATTCCACTCACCTTATGTAACGACCCGACTTCTTAAATAGTCTTTTCGAGACCGTTACGACAATGCATGCTTTGGAGGCCTTTTTAAATAAAAAAAATTAAAACATAAACACTAATTTAAGTAAAAACCTCAAGACAAAACTTTTATTCGGGATCCCTAATTTCAAAAGTTTTAAATATTCTTACATAATTTCTAAAAATATAAAATGTACATGGCCTCTAGAAAATTTCTCAAACAAATATGCAAATCAAATAAAGAAAAACAGAGTTCTTAAAGCGGAAGAAAATAACATATGAAATTCATGGTTCCCTCATGGCTGCCTAACGGATTCTCATCAGTCGCCTTGCACCTGCCCTTGCCTTTACCTGAAAAAAAAATATTTTTGAAAAGAATGAGTATTTAAAATACTTAGTAAGTGACCCTACTGTTGAGGTTGGGTCACGCTTAAACACGTTTTAAAAATCAACAACAGATATCTTTTTGGTGGCTCTAAACTTTATTTAACTTATTAATTAGAGAGAATATACATCAATTTCATGCATATCCTAGACACATCAATTTCATGTGTCTCCTACGGAGGTCGTCAATTTCATGAACCTCGAGGCCGTCAATTTCACGAACCTCGACTTAGGTACATCAATTTCATGTCCCTAAGTCCTGTGTAGGCATCTCTGAATGTATATCAATTTCATGTACACTTTCGAATATTTAAGTAAAACTCATAAATAATTTAAACTCATACATATAATAAAATTTTGAGAGACCACCAACTCAAATATTTCAAAATATCAACAATTGCAAGCATTAATAATGAATTTCATGCTTCCAATATATATCTATATTTTTAAAACATAAACATAATCAAACAATTCATAAAATAACACCTCAACTTTGGAAAATCAAGCATACGCACCGAAATAAAAAGTTCAACAGTAAGTTCAATTACCTTTGCAATATTCTCGATCTAGAATTCCTATTAATTCTAGCAAAGCCAACCTCGACCTTAATCAACCGATTACTTTCTATAAAGGAACAATACACAAACTTAGCCCAAACTATCCTACTAATTTTCTAATTAGTCTAACCAACCACGAAGGCCAAAACAAGATCGAGGCTTACCCAAAACGAAATAATGCTTGCTGGACGGACTACAAATTTCTCCAAGATTCACGATTTTTGGTTCCAATCGCTTAAAATACCCAAAGAATTAAAGTCATAAATCAATGGGCATTCGCCAAAAACTAAAAATCAACCTGAAAGTGCTCAAAATCGTCGGAATAAGTTGTTGGCCGCCGACCCACTGTGCACCCACGCCGAGAACGCTGTTGGTCGCGTGAATTGGCTGCTACAGTCGCCAGAAATCCCTGTTACACGCTGCACGACCGGAAGAGACAAGCGCCGCCACTGCTAGACCACCTACAAGATGCTACTGAGATGCTACCGCCGCCAGAACCGCTGAGGACTGCTGCGCCGGAGAGTGTCGCGTGCCGTCGAGGAGCAGCTGGAAAATCGCCGGAGGGGATGCGTGAAGGTGTCATCGGAGTTGCTGAAAAAAAAACGCCGGAGGCGAGGATTTTGAGGCTCCACAATCGGGAAGGAGAAGGGAAAGAGAAGATGGAAGCTAGATGCCTCATTCCCTAGGGCTGCGTGCGGCTTAAATAAAAAGAATGGCTTAGGGCTTGGCTTGACTCCAACATCTACCAAATTACAAAAATGCCATTTCAACCCAAATTTTAAAATTCCACCAATTTTCAAACCTTTTAATTTCCCCCTAACTCCAAATTTGCCCAAATTAACTCCAAAACTAATGAAATTTGTGATTTAACTTAAATTACGGAGATTACACCTTATCCTCAAGGGCGATAATTTTGACATCGGTCTGCCTCTCTCAAGATGAAGGTCGAGGAGATTGGGTCCGAGGCCGACCTCAGCTTTCTTCTCATCATGACCTCCGCAGGTGGCGGCCACCGTCTGAATGTTCTACGTCCAGATCCTAGTTTCTCTTCTCCATCCCCTTACTCATTGAATGGCCGATGCGCAGATTTAACCAGCAAACTTTCTTCCCCACAGACAGTGCCAACTGTTGATGCCAAAATCTGGACAGGGAGAACTCACCTAACCTTCACGTGCCACCAACGATAAATTTGATTGAGAGGGGGAAGATGTGGCCTGCAAGACAAGGTAAACCTGCATACCGGTGTGGTGCTTGTCACACCGCCTCCAATGCTTAAGTCAGAAAGCAGAAGGAAGATGAGCAAGACCAGAGAATTAGAGGAAGAAGAGAGAGTTTAGAGAGTAGAGTTCGGGATCCCTTCTCCAAGGTTGAAGAAGGGTTTATATACCTTTCCCTTTTTAGGGTTTCTGGGCGTTGGAAGACGATTCGGGTTGAACCAGGTTGAATCGGGGCAACTAAAGGACTCCAGGGACCAAGCGGAGGGTAGGAGACTCGGCCCGCATAAGCGGGCCAAGGCCAAGCATGGGGTTGGGCCAAGGCCCAATCCCTACGGCCTTGGCCCAACCCTATGGCCTATTTCCCCTCCGGGGTCCAATTTCTTAGTCGTGTCTTCGGTTTTGTATCATGTTGTCCTCGTCTGCTCCTTAAATTCCGAAATGGTCCAGAATTACCTATAACAATCATTTATATCATATCCAATGAACTATGTTCGAATTAGTTCCTATCGTTAGGATGTTGTTTGTTTGATTTTCGAATAAAATCAAATTAAGGTAGTAGTGGAATGTGTGTGCATAATTATTTACTTAGGGAAATAATAATTATGTTCTACTATTGTTCTCTCTCATAACTATTAATTTTAATTTATTTTGAAAAAGAATTAAAGAGGATGAATCTTAAGATTTTAATTGATACACTATTCATTTAAGGTGTTTAATTAATAATTTAATACAACATATAAAGTAGGCAGTATACATTGATTTTTTTTTTCCTGGAAACTGTTCTCCAGTTTATATGTGATTTTGATTGAATAAATAAATTGTAAATATAAAAGTAAGCTGTAAATTAATAAATACAAACCATGTAATTTTTTAAATATTTAAAAGTTAATTAGGTTAATGATTTTTTTTTTTTTTTTTTTTTACAATTCCTAGACTCTTGATGTAGACAAATATCATCATAATTATGAAATCTATTTTTAATTACAATAACAAATTTCATTGTTCTCAAAAGAAAAAAAAGGGAAAAATATACTTTTGGTCCCTGAGGTTTGGGTTAAGTTACACTTTGGTCCCTAAGTTTTAGAACTCAACAAAAATACTCCTGAGATTTGAGATAAGGAGCAATTTGGTCCCTACCGTCCAGTTTGCCGTTAAATACTAACGAAATGCTGACGTGACACTATTATTTTAATTAAAAAATTAATTTTTAATCTTTTTAAATAAAAATATTGTTATTTTATTAATTTTTTTAATTCTTTTTCACCCTCTTTCTTCTCCTTCATCTTTCTCTTCCCTTCTTTCTTCTCCAACTTCTTCTTTTTCAATTCCGGTGGTCAGCGGCCACTGCCGTTCGCCGGCAAGATTTTTTTTTTTTTTTCAACTTCTTTCTCTCTTTTCTTCTCTCTTCTCCTCCATTTCTCCACCTTTTCTTTTTTTTATAAAGAAGAGGGAAACCGGTGCCGGCGACAGGAGGAGGGAGGCCCTCGCCACGCCAGAAAGGGAGGAGGAGCCTCCTCGTCCCTTTCCTTATTCTTTATAAAAAGAAAAAAGAAAAAAAGAAAAGGTGGAGAAATGGAGGAGAAGAGAGAAGAAATGAGAGAAAGAAGTTTAAAAAAAAAAATCTTGCTGGCGGCTGGAGGGGGCCGACCGGCGAACGGCTGTGGCCGCCGGCCACCGGAGTTGAAGAAGAAGAAGTTGGAGAAGAAAGGAGGGAAGAGAAAGAAGAAGGAGAAGAAAGAGGGGGAAAAAGAATAAAAAATTAATAAAACAATAATATTTTTATTTAAAAAGATTAAAAATTAATTTTTTAATTAAAATAATAGTGTCACGTCAGCATTCCGTTAGTATTTAACGGAAAACTGGATGGTAGGACCAAATTGCTCCTTATCTCAAACCTGGGGTATTTTTGTTGAGTTTGAAAACTCAGGAACCAAAATGTAACTTAATCCAAACCTCAGGGACCAAAAGTGTATTTTTCTTAAAAAAAAAAAATCATTTCACTGTTGTAAAAGTCGTGTGAAATTTATTTGGAAACAATAGTATAAAACTATATATATATATTTTAATTATATCATAATCTTTTGTGGGGTTTTATTATTTTTTTTTTCATAAAGTTAAAAAAGGATCGTGAATACTCCACAAACAGGCAATTTGCAAAAATAAAGTGCTTCAATTATTCTAGAGGAAAAAAAGCAATGCATTATGAAGCATAGCTAAGCCAATCCATTATTTCTCATAAAAAGTTTTGCAAAAGTCTATGACCTAATCGAGATGCCCCACCACCCCCAAAAAAACACAAAAGGAAACAATTATTATAAATAAATAAAACATTTTCTCGTATATAATTTACGATAAAATGATATGATATCAGTTTGATTTTGACATAGTTCAAGTGATCAGATACTAGCGTTTATAAGAAGAGAGTGGTTAGATTTAATGACTTTTTTTTTAATGTGTAATATTATATTGTACCAAACAATACCATTGCAAATTGTAACTTACTCTTTTATCGCCGGATGAATGTAGCCTAAATTATACAAAACTCTTTTAAGATACATCGTTTCAACTTTCAATTTTATCCTTTATCATTTTAAAATTTTCAATATATTCTCCAATCTTTTAATTTGTTTTAAAAAAAATAATTAGCATTTTCTTTTTTTAAAAAAGGCCTCACAAAATTAAAATAGTGGATTATAAATTGAAATTTTAAAACAAAATTAAAACTACTCATGTTAAAGAGGTTTAATAGAATTTAGTTTTAGTTTGATTTCTCTACCATTTTAAAAGTTTCTATTACAATGTAACGGACTTTTAATAGAGTTTTTTTTTTTTTTTTTTCAAAAAAGTAAATTAAAATAATGGAGTAAAATTTAAAATGTTAAGAGCAAAGTTGAAATCAATTACATAGATCAACATTCTCATGCATCCTTTGCAATCTGGTTAGTTCATTTACTTGTTGAATCGAAATGATTTTGAGACTGTATATAGATGAACACGAGGTTTATGAACGATTCAGAGAATTAGCTTCTTGTAAACGAGGTTTTTTATGGTGAGGGGCTTCAAAGGAGGGGAAAAAAATCTTTTGATTTAAACCAAAAAAAATAACAATAATATCTCTCATTTAAAATAGTGAGACCCACCTTTAAAATCTCATGTTTTGATACACACGTGGCAATCATTTACATAGGAGAGGTTGGGAAAATCTCCTACTACAGTAGTACTAGAAATTTGTCCCATGCCAGACGATGTGTTTGAATGACATGGAATCGATGATGAACTATATGATGGCACGTGGCAAATTGACGCAGCAAAACACCTGCCTGCACTAACGTAAAGAAACCTACCAATGAGATTTCGACACGTAACTCACATTTTTTTAATCAATAAAAAGGAATTCAAATTTAAAAATTTGAAGAATACCCAATGTGTTCCTAAACATGTTGACACACACTGCTTGGGTTTTTTTTTTTTTTTTCTCTCTCTCTCTAAACCTGTTCCTTTACCATATGGGTTCTTATATGTTTTCTTCTATTTTCCTTTACCATATGTAATAAAATGTACTAAACAATTTAGGAATTTCCTACATTATATTTTAATACTACTTCTCATTTTAGATACCTCCTTTGTTATTTAATCTCATTATTAATGGTAAACTTTTCTATCTTCTCAATGGATTAGGTTCATCAACATAACTCAACAGTGCGAGAGTGGATGTGGAATTCATTCCTTCATTAGGTGACTTTTGAGATTAAGAACCACGGGTGCAAAACTAAAAATATCTCTAAACTGTACAGTTCGTATCAGTTACACTTTCAAATTTTGAAAAGTTTCATTTTAACCATTGAATTTTGAAGTTTGTTTCAAAATGACTCTTAGGGACTGTTTGTTTTTTGGTAATGTAGATAGTCAGAATCTTCATATGCCTAGAATTATATATGTTCAAAAATATAGATGTTTGACATGTTTAGATAACCATGTTTGTTTTGCAGGAAAATTTGTAAGGATGTTTAGGAATATTTAGATAAACATGTTTCTTTTGCAGGAAAATTTGAAAGGATGTTTAGGAATATTTAGACAACCATGTTTGTTTTGCAGGAAAATTTGTAAGGATGTTTAGGAATATTTAGATAACCATGTTTGTTTTGCATGATTTTTTGTACAGAAATGTTTTGAAATGATGCATTAAATGATGCATTACTCCAACAATACCTTTTTATATGTTCAAATCATTTATATATTAATTTAATATATTTTAAATTTATATAACGTTTTTTTACTTTAATAATTAAACATTTTATTGTTATCAATTCAGTTCATATTAATTTTATATCTTACATCGTAAAAAAATTAATTTATATTGTTTTAAAATTTTTATAAAAAAAAATAAAATTGAATATTAATTTTGATTTTAACTTGAAATACTTGAACTCATTTTAAAAGAAGACAATTATATAGTTGATAGTCATTTTTAGTGAATTATACTTATACATTATCAAAATAGTGAAAGTTTAGAGATAAATAGTATCGATTTCTAATAGTTTTTCTTTTCATAAAAAATATTGGATGATCGTAGTTGGAAAAGTAAAATAAAAAAAAAATATTGAAAATAGATTCAACTATATATCATACAAATTAAATGGAGCTTATTTTACATATAAATGAAACATATAAATATTAGTTAATTTCATAGAATTGTTTATTAGTTGAATGAAAACATCAATTTATCTTAATTATAAAATTTAAAAAAATGAGAAATAAATAAAATTGATGAAAGAAAATATACGTAAAAGAAAATGATGGGCAAAAATGTCAATGGATGATTCCCTCAACCTGGGAATCTTAGAAACCCATGTTCCAGGAAGGCATTGAAGTCTTCTCTGATGCCTCCCATGTGGGCATCCTAGGATGCCCGGAGATCTCAATATGCCTAAACAACTTATATTATCGCAAAACAAACGGGGTAATCCATATGCCTATTTTATGAGAATCTTGGATTACTAGGAAACAAACGACCCCTTAAAATTCATGGATAGAAAATAACGTGTCTGCTTATGTATTGTTTATTATGTGAACAAATTTGGACACATACATGAAAAAACAAATAATAAAGACACATGGTAATATGCCAATTACCTCGCTTTGGCTATAATTTATTTGATTAGAGTGCATGTGTTGCTAATTTATTATAAATCTCTTGTTAAAATTGGAGTGTTTATTTTGATTGATTCAAGTGGAGTTAATTTTCTATTATCTCTTGAAAAAAAAAATTTTTATTAAGCAACACTATTCATCCCTTCAAGTGTTATTTACGATTTTACAATAATTAATGTAGTTTTAAAAAAAATCTTTTTAAAAAATATAGTAAGTTTGTATAAATTTTGAAAAAAATCCTTTTTTTTTTCTTTTGCAAAATAATATCGAGATTAGAAGTTATTTATTCAAAAAAGAATTTCTCAAAAATAAATTCCGCAAGAAAAGATTTTAGAGCAAATTTTTCTTTGGCTAAGTTCGAGATTGTTGTAACTTCTAAAATAATTGTTGCCAATTGTGCTTTTATAAAAAGCAACTAAAAATTAAATTAGTGTTTGGTAAATTTCAACTTTAAAGATAGCTTTAAAAATGAAAAAACAAGTTAAAAGCGTTTGATAAATAAATATTAGATTGTTAATCAAAATAGACATAATATTTCAATAATGCAAGATAGTTATCTTGATGTCTAATTTCAAAGTTTTTATGATATAATTTCAAAGTTTTTAAATTTCATATAATTTAAATTTCAATATTATGTTTAATATAGATATTTTTATATTTTGATAAAGAAAATAGTTGCTATAAAAAAATCATATTAAAAAGAATATTATTTCAATTAAAAAAATCAAGAAAAAATAAATTCAATTGAATTAAAATAACACAATAGAAGCAATAACTTAAAATTAAAATAAAATCTGATTTGGTGGTGAATCACATCTCAACAACACGAAGCAATGAGAGGATAAACAATTAGTTAGCAAATCCACTATGTTATTTCTAGAAAGCTGCTATTATTGGATTTTGTAAAACAACGTAATTGAAAAAGGTGTTTTCATTCAAATTATTTTATAATCAATTGTACCAAACACTAAAAACGGTTAAAATTCTTCTATAATCACTTTTGTGATCTCTAAAATTATTTTATAATCAATTGTACCAAACACTAGCGTCAATGAAGAAAGGTGGAAAGAACGAAGAAGAAGAAAAACCATCCAATGATTTTAAAAAACCGGAATATCTGTGTAGATGACCCATTTGAGGAGGCCAAAATGAAAAATGTCCTACCTTTCCAATTTAAGGTTTTATATGTCTTTTTGCTTACGTTATCATCCTAGTAAAATTAGATTGGAGAGAGAAATGAGAGAGAGACAGAAGAGCTAGAGATTGAAGAGAGAACAAGAGATTGGAGAGAGAAAATGGGGAGAGAGCAAGGGCAGAGAGAGAGAGAGCGAGATTAGAGTAGAGAGTAATTTTACTAGGATGCTGATGTAAGCAAAAAGACATATATCCTCAAATTGAAAAGGTAAGACATTTATCATTTCCGCCTATTGTTATATCATTCGTACAAAAAAACCCTTTAAAACGATGGGAATCGTAGTACTAAGGTAATACCTACTACCTCCATTCAGCATTTGACACATCATTTAATGAGCATTTAATAATATAATATTTTATTCCATGGGTCCCACACAATTCTTAAATAGTTTTTTCATGGCAAACAATGAATGGAGTTAGTATGGAAATTTTTTCATATTACCATAGTACTAGAAATTTTTCCGAAATTGTGGCCTCAATTCATGATTTGTCTATACAAAGTCAAACTTCGTGACAACTAGTTACTTCACCCAAAACTATCATATTTCTTAAATTATTTTTAAAACTACTTTACAATTTAAATTATTAATCAAATATATTTTTAAAAAATACTAATTTTAAAGATCCATTTTTTATGATGAAAAAATCCCTTAATTTATATAAAGTTTGATTACCCAATAACTTCCAAGTCAAATAGTCTCCAAATTGTTTAATCTCCACAAGAATAAGAACCACCGACTTTCCTATATTAAGCTTTATGATTTCCAACTTTAGTGCACTGAATGAATGAAATGAATGAATTTTTAATTCCAATCCAAATCATACTTTATGTTAATTAATATAAAGTTTCATAGCATAACCAATGATGATAAGGCGTGTTCTTAACAATAACAGAAATGTTTTATAATTGGTTAAATTAAGGCAATTTTTTACAAAATTTCTTTGATTATTTTATAGGCAAGTCAATTTCGAATTGATTCACTCGCCCATAAATTATGTGATACTTAAAATTGTTTTGGTCGTATTATATTTATGAGTATCAATAGTTAATAATATAAATTAGTAGTTTTGTTGTCAATTTGAACATAATTCAATTAGTTAAGGTATATACATCTGACTATAACATGTCAAAGGTGCCAAAGCAAACATGACTCAACAGTAATTAACATATATTCTTAACCAAAAGGTCAAAGGTTCGAATCTCCTATTCCTCAATATGTTGTTGAACTAAAAAAAAAAAAATTGAGACAATATGTGGGGGAGGGGGATTCAAAACACAGACCTTGTGGTTATCAATACAAGGTTATGCTAGTTGAGCTAAGCTCTTGTTGGCAGAAAGTTTTGAGAATGATTACTACATATATTTGTGGCTAACAATAGAGATTAAATAAATGAAAAATTAAAAGATGTAATTGAAACTTTTTAAAATTTAAAGGCTAAAAAGACATAACTTGGTGACTAAATTAATTTAACTCAAATTTATTCCAAAAAGTTAGGCTTTCATTTTTTTAATTGGAGTACATAGCATTTGAATTGAACAATAGCTTTGTGGGGGCCATTTCTGATTAATTTTAATTATTAGTTTAGTCATTGGTCAAAGAACTAAAATTTTTGAATTCTCTTTTGACCTTACTTTCATTATTTTGAGCGATATAGCTAATAAAATATACTTGTTATTTTATCTTTGTTCTTTGCATCAAAATAATAAACTTTTTTTTGTTGTCGTTTTACTTTTTAATAATGATGTAAAACAATAATATCCCTACAAACTTTTAAAGCGCTCCAAATTAAATGAGGAATGAATAATGCTTGAAATACTTTGATTATATTGTATTAAACTAGTTTTCGGTTTTGAGAATGATCACACATCATTGATAATACAATATTAACAATGATGGGATAGGAAAAAAAAAAGAAAAAAAGAAAAAAGGACTTGAGAAAGTACATGTCAATTTTGTTGATGGCAAAATCTGGACAGATAAAACTCACATGACCTTCACGTGCCACCAACGGTAAATTTGTTTGAGATGGGAGAAGACGTGGTCTGCAAAACAAAAAAACCTGCACACCGTTGTGGTGTTTGCCACACCGCCTTTGATGCTTAAGTCAGAAAGCGGAAGGAGGAGAGAGAAGAGAGTAGAGAATAGAGTTTGGGATCCCTTCTTCATCAATGAAGAAGGGTTTAAATATCTTCTCATGCTCTAGGGTTTTCAAGCATTCGGAGGAGATCTAGGACTGAATCACTCGAAATCGGGGTTCCTAGGACTAAACGGAGACGGAAGACCTCTGCCCAAGGCTGAGGCCGAGCAGTCGTCCATTTTTCGGTCCTGTTTCTGGACTCGTGTCGGGTTGTCCTCGTCAGCTCCTTGTATATCGGAGTGATCCAAAATTACATATAACAAATTTCATATTTAATAAATTTTATTTAGCTAATTTTATCGAAGGTCAACCACCCATTATTTATTTTCAAATGTTGGTTAAAAATTAATGCAATATAAATAAAGATTTATGTGGCTAAAAGTTAATTATAATTTACTGGCTCGACTAGAATATGAAGTGAAGCATGAAATGCTCCTTCCTTATTATAATTTATAATTATACCAAAGAGCTACTAGTAAAATTTGGAAGTTTAAATGAAGTGAATATGATATAAGCCAAACAAATTAGAACATGAATACAAAAGGAACTTTGAAGCAAATGCTTATTAAATAAGAGGTATACCACCCTAATTGTTGGTCCATTGAAGAATCTTGAGACTATTTAGGAACTATTTTTAAAATAGTTTCTATATTTTATAAGAAAACTTAGTAAAAATATGTCTAAATAACTATTTTTTTTTTTTTATAATTGTTTTCTTTGTTCATGTTTAGTTCATTTATGTCAAATCTCTCTCCTAAAAAAAAAAGAAAGAATGGAAAACACTAAAAATGGATGACTAATAATGAGTCTGAGAGAGGTAAACTGCAGATCACTAAAATAAAAACAGTTTTTTTTTTTTCATGCGAGTATAATAAAATAATATTATATGTGTCACAGTCATGAAGCAATGAGAGAAGACGTGTATTTCAAACACGATATGTTTGGATTTGAAAGTGTTCCTTTCATCTCTGTCATATTCTCATTCCAACACACTAAATACTTTATCAAAGTTGTCAATATTTCTATTCACCCTCCTCGTAGGCAAACTAAATAGAAGAACACACTTTTGTAGGCTTCACAATGCTAAGTAGCATTTGTCTCATAATGTCGGCAATAAAGAAGAACAAAGTGATAGACACTACAAAATAGAACTAGAGTTAGAGTTTTTCTTCAATACCCAATACGACTATTAACATACCATCAAATTTTGTGCTGGTAAATCAAAAGGAATAAAGTTAGTATTATTTTCCACATATAAATCATACTACGACGACCATCCGTCTTTAATACCACATTTTTTTTTATCATAGTAATTTTTTTTCTTCAATATTATCAACATATTCTTTTCTAGAATGAAGCATATACACATATACCTCTCCATTAATATGTTATTGAATTGATGCATAAAGGAGATGATGAATATATATAGGTGGGCAAATAGTAAGTGGACAAAGAAGTAGGCTAAATGAGGAAATAAGAGAACCATCTTAAAAAGAACAAAACAAAGAGAAGTGGGAGAGTTGTAGACTAGAGAGACATTAGGTAAGGCAAAGGCTAAGGCTAAGGCTAAGGAGGTATTGATAAGAATTTTTATAGCTTGGAAAATGTCATTGCCTTATTGGTAGACAAACAGCATCTCCAATCCTTTTTCTTAATGTGTGTGTTTTTTTTTTTTTTTTTTTTATTATTTTGTACAATATTGGTTACACGTGTCAAGTTAATAATCAACATCATTACCTTTTTGTCCCACACGTGTGTGCTACAAGAATCTACTTTCTTGTTTTTCTCTTAAAGTTAAAATATATGTGTTTTTGGGTAATGCTATTAGATTGATGTTTTAAAACTTATCCTTAGTTTTAAATGAATGGTATGATTTGTTATATTTTTTAAAAAGCTATGTTGAGGTTGCTAGCATGAATATAGTTAAGTGGTAAAAGCATATATGTTCCTTATTTTTGAGGTTGAAGTTTCAAATCCATACATACTCTATACCTTGTTGTGTTCTAAAAATAATAATAATAAAGAAAAACATTGATATTCGATAACGATGGATAGTGAAATTTTTATTTTTATGTTGAAATTAATTATGAAATTCTAAGACTTGTGCGCTACGCAGTTTTTTTATTTTCTAGATTTACTAAGTCAAATGAATTTAACGAATATCAATTTTTAGTAGATTTGTTTTTTAAAATTATTTTTGGATTTTTTTTTTATCTAAATAGTGCAAAATTTTGAAAACAATATTTTTATGTTTTTAGCGTGTTTAGATATTCAATGTAAAATTTTAAAATGAAAAATTAATTAAAAAAAATAAATAATCAATATACTATATAAATTCATTTCATTTTTTTTAGATTAAAATAATAGGTATAACATAATATATTATAAATTATATAATATTGTAAAATAATAATTATAAAAAAATTACATAAAACATGTTCATAAAATTAATTAATAATAGTTAAGATTCAACCAAATATTTAGTTGATAAACTAACTACAACTATTTTTGTTATTTATAATTATATTACCAAACACATTTTGAACGATCGTTTAAATTGAACACAGTTTCTAAATCTGCTACCAAACACATATAAAACATATAAAAAATATGAAATACAACTTTGTCTTTTATTGAAATTCTTGTTTTCAAATTTCTACTTTCAGATCACTGTTCAATTGTCTACTTTTTTTTTTCTTTTTTTAAGCGAAAACAAAGGTTATGGTACAAAATTAATGTCAATTAGTATCTAAATGTCCTTGCTTAAATGTATGTCTAGTATTAGACACCATATCATGTCACTTATAAATGCTAAAAGATATACTCAATTGCTATGAGTATTTAATTTGTAACAATGTGATGTTTAGTATGATTTTAATTGGCTTGTCAATGCAAGTGAGGGAAGAATTTAGTAGAAAATTAAAACATACGTAGGATGTTCTATATAGTTGTGGATGTTGAATTTAAAACAACTTTAATAAGGGATGAACATAAATCTCTCCCAAAAAGGTTGACACTTGGGTCTTAGAGTTGAAGAGAAACACCTAGAGTTGTTGTGTTGATGTTGGTTTGTGACTTTCAAATAACGGAATGCGTGTTTGGAGGAAATATTTAGGGTAAGTGAAAGCGTGTCTAAAATTGGGTTTATGTGACTTTACATGAAGTCCCACAAAGTGGGTGATTGCTCATCACTTTCCACATTCATGCTTAATAGAGGGAAAAAGTATTTTGAGGGGGCAAGGTGTTGGCTTTCCAGCTCCCTAGGTTCCATGGGACCTAATGAGCCACCCCATGGCACGTGTGTGTCATGGCTCAACATCGCTAGATGAATTGGTCTCGTGCATCTTCCTCTAAAGATATTTGTTATTGGTACAACTTAGAGTTCAAAAGGACCTTGACCTGATAAATAGGTAAGATTTAGTGGTGGAACTTGGTCTAAGTAGAGACAAACCAACTAAGTCATTGCAAAGATAGAATGTGCATAACTGTTAGTGAAAATGCAAGTGTAGTCATGAACACTATCTCGAGAATGAGTTGATGATAAGTGTGAGAGAGGATGCTCTCATGCGTGTCAGAAGCTTGGATGAATATTTAAGATATCATCATGATGCAAACCAAAAAAGGACTCGTTTAGAGGATGAAAAACTTCTTAAGTTTGAAAAATCTTGATAGACTAAAGTAGTGTTTTGGGTTAGAGTAGCTTTACATGGCTATGGTTTGCAATACTATCATAATGTCACACAATCTAAAAAAATCAAGTAGTGATATGTAGAAGCGAGTTGAAAACTACTCATATTATTAAATCACCAAGGTTGTATGAGAATAGAGTTTTGATAGAGAAAACACAAAGTATCATATCATGATATCTTCCAAATATATAGGAGTTATATATAGGCACTGAGGTGTACATGATGGTATTAAGCACACGAAGATATATTTTGGTAAGTGAAGATCTTGTTGTTGTATTGCAATCCCTTAGGTGATATTCGTCGTGACATGAAATTAAGTATATGTTGGAACCGTTTGAGGTTCAAATGTCAATTATCAAGCAAAAGTTTGGACATATCCAGCCAGCATGTCATAATCGGGTAAGAAGCATGGTAGGAATATGACGTAAGCAAAGGTTTGTGCATGGTACGCGTTGAGCACTACTTGTCTTAAAGGAAGTCTTTAAACCCTTGACCTTGATTTAATTGAATAGTTTTGGTTTGCAGCTTGTATCGGTCCATACAACATCTATTAATTACTATTTAACGAAATTGAGACTTCTAAAAAAAAAAGAGATGAAAATAAAAACATTACCGAACAAACTCTCTTATTTGTTTATATCTATTTCATCCTTTTGTCATTTTCAAATAAATACAAAATAGAAAACAAATGCAAGACAAAAAGAAAAGAAGAAAAGAAAAGGCAATTTAAAAAAAAATGTGGACATGAGACCTTAATTAATTGTTTCCACATGAATTAGAATATTCTTGTTGATTTATTTATTCATTTATATTTTTGTGGAATAATCCTCTCTCTCTTTCTCTCTCTCACAATCAAATTGGTGTATTTAGAAATGAAATGATGGGTTTGCTTCCTTCTTAAGCCATTGTCTTTCAGTCTTTGTCACTTCCTGTCTCTCTTTATAGAAATAATATTAGTAATGTTTAAATTTCTTAAATTTTTTCTTCCTTTTTTTGCCCTTCAGATAGACTCAGGAGGCTCTCTATTCATTGGAAACATCTACTTTTACCTTTCCTTTAACCAAAAAAAAAAAAAAAAAAAAAAAAAAAAAAAAAAAACCTAAAACAAAACAAAACAAAAAAAAGTCACCTTTTCTTCTATCTTATTTTTAAATTTCAATTTTTATGTCACTTTAATTTATAATTTTTTTTTCCAAATTATATTATTTTCTCCCATAGGAGTTTTATCTAGGGAAGTTGTGACGAACAAGAAAAATGGAGAAAGAGAAAAAGAAGAAGAAGAAAAAAAAACCTAAAGGAAAAATTAGATGAGAGGAGAAAAAATGGCATATAGGAAAAAAAAAATCATATAAATTAATATATTTTGCTACTTTATTAACATGAAGTCAACTAACATCGATTAGATTTACAAACTATTTAAAATTATGTTTCAAATCTCATGAATTTGAAACATAATTTAGTAGTTAAAAGTGTAATTTGATTTAAGACTTTAATGAACTAACTTAAAAGAGTTATATTTTTAAAATTGAAGCTTAAACAGAAAATTTAAAATTTAAAATTCATCTTTTATTTTTTTAAATTGGACTCAGATTTCAAAAAATAAATTACTTCTAGATAATTTGAAAATAGGTCATATAAAGCAAAATGAAATAAATTATCGAAGAAATCCTTGAAGTTAAATTGGAAATAAATTAAATAAGATGAATTTTGGAAATGGTAAACATATCTACTATGAAAAAGAAAATTTTAAAGTTAGGCTCTTGATCCCTAAATTTTTTTGTCTTTTTTAAATATTATATCACAAATCTATAGTGGAGATTTTAACATGTCATCCTTCAGTTAAATAATTAAAAAGAATATCTTGTCCACTTAATTATACTCAACTTTGACTTTTCAACTTTCATGCTTATTATGGTCGCATCTCTAAACTTTCAAACATTAATTTTAGTTTTTAAATTTTACTTAAAAATTAAACCATTTAAGTTAATGACACATATATATTTACACATGCATAGACAAATTACTTTATTATAATATGTGAGCTCTCGTTTTAAAGTAGGTCCGAAATTTGGAAATTTAACGATACTTGGTAAAATATATATATATATATTTTGAAAGAGTAAAATATATCGTTTTTAATCTATAATTTAGAAATTAAAATAGAATATTTGAAAGTTTGAGTATAAAAAGAAAATAAATAAAAAAATTATTTATGAATCAAATTCATATTTTAATTAAAAAGTAAAATGCACTAGATAAAGTGCCTAAAGGAGAAACTTTAATTTCACATTTTATTTCTCAAAAAGAAAAGAAAAACGTTGGTACATTTTGACGTCACACCTTTTCTTCTCTTTTTAATATAGAATTAAAAAGTTTGGACCCAAAAATATATCGAAAATATTTTGACTCTCTCAAAAAAGCAATTTTTATATTGTAGTGAAACATGTTAACATGAGCATAGCCTAACTAGCATAAGACTTGTACTAATGATCGAAAAAGGTTTGTCGTTCATATCCCCACCTCCCACATGTTGTCAAAAAATATATATATATTGTAGGTGAAACATGGACATGGACTATTTATTTATTTATTTTAATACTAGAAATCAAATATAGAGTAACAACTCAAATTTATAACATATAACACTTATAAATAAAGTTATTAATGTCTGATCTGATTTTTTTTTTCATAAATGTTCGTTCTAGTTGAACTATATTCAACTTGACTATAAATATTTAAATTAAAAAGTGTTTTCAACCATTTAAAATCATTTTTGTCGATATTAAGAGCACTCGTCATCATACTTTTATTATTATTTTCTTAATTATAAAAATGTTGTTGACGTCAAAATCTAAAATGAATTATCATGAGGCATCGAAGTTATAAAAAGGGAAAAGTGAGGGTGACGCAAATCTTTATGTCCACACCCTAAAAAAAACATGAAAAAGCAACATGTTTGTGTATTGGCATCCACGTAAGACGATGTATAAATAATAAATTAAGAGGTGAAAATTGTTAGTATAAGATAATGATTTAGATCAAAGTAGCATGTACATAATACTTTATACATAGAACATGGTCTCTCAATAGTTTCTTTAAGGCCTTTTCATTTCTCTCCATTGGCTCTTCCCTTCTTTTTCCTTTTTATTCTTACTTTTAAACCTCCTCCTCATTCTCCTCTCACTTTTAATCAATCAAGGCAAAAAGGAAGATTTTTTTTTTTTTTTTGGTTGGTGGGCCCTATTTTCTTTTATCTAGAAAATAATTACAATATTAGATTTAATTTTTTTTCTAATAAAAATATAGTGAATTTACTTATCTAGTTGGTAGTAACAATAGATATTTACTCTATATATCTTTGTTTAGTATTGTTGGTTTGTCTTAGTAATTATTGAATAATGTGTTGATTTCTGTAATCTAATAGTCGTTTAGGGTCCGTTTGGAATACATTTTAGTTTAAATGTTTTTCAAGAATGCATTTTTTAAAAAACATTTTGTATAAAAATTGTTTAGAATTTAAACACTCATATGTTTGGTTGCAATTCCTCATAGGTGTTTTTATCCACAAGTTATTGTATACTTAAAACTTTTTTTAAAAAAGTTGGTTTCAAGTGTTTCTCTCAAAATTGTTTATTTATCAATCTCATTTTCTAATAAGTCATTTTTAGTGGTTGCCAAACACTAGAAATTTTTTCAAAATGATTTTTTTTTTCAAAATTGAACACCTGAAAAGTTAAACCAAAGAGTCACTTAAATGTTATGTTGTTTTAGGTAAATCATAATAATTGGTTAGAGAGTGTATGAGAGTATTTTTAAAATAAGTGATTTTAACAAAATATACTTTAATAATAATAATTACAAGTCCTTTTAGTATAAAAAGTGTTTTATGTAAGTCACTTTTGATGTTTGGCCTACCCTCTGAAAGTGTTTTTAAGTGCTTTCTTGACCATCGTCACTCCAGCCAAAATCATTGTATTAGTGATTCCTCTCAAAGTAATATAAAGTGTTTTTCATATTTTCTACGAATACTTAATTACTTATCAATCACTTAAAACATGAGGAATTTGAGTAAATAGTGTTTTTGGTCAGGCCAAAAGCAGTTCTAAATATAACTTTCAGAGTACTTTATTAATATGTGTTCGTATCTTTTTTTTAGTTCAACATTATTAATCGCTCTAAAATATGAGGAATTGGAATACATAGTGTTTTTTGTCATGTCAACACTCCTACCTTATTTGATGTGTTTTTTTGAATTTTTTTTTTTAAAAAAAGTTAGTTCAACACCTTATTGATGCATGTGCCTTTCTCACCACATTCATAATGACTTTTTTTTTTTATTAGGGAAAAATACACTTTTGGTCCCTGAGGTTTGAGTTAGGTTTCATTTTAGTTCCTGAGTTTTCAAACTCAACAATTTAGTCCCTGAGGTTTAGTTTTAGTTTCATTTTGGTCCCTCCATCCATTTTTCCGTTAATACTTAACGGATTGCTGACTTGGCGTAATTTTTTTTATTAAAAAAATATTTTTTTGAATTTTTTAAATAAAAATAATATAATAAATATTTTTTTTATCTTTTTCTTTTTCTTTTTACTTTTCTTTTCTCCATCTTCTCTTTTCCCTTTTCTACTCCCCCGTTCTTCTTCTTCCAACCAGTGCCACCACCCACCGTCGCCGCCCACCATCGCCGGCCGCCGCTTGTCGGAATTTTTTTCTTTTTCTTTTTTTTTTTCTTCTTCCGTTCTTCCTTCTCCTTTCCCTTCTTTCTTTTCTTTCTTCTTCTTCTCCTACTGATTTTCTTTTTTTTAAAAAAAAGAAGAAACAAACCGAAGGGGGAGAGGAAACCCCCCTTCGATTCCGGCATCGGAGAGGGAGGAGGGACCTCCCTCCTCCGTTTCCGGCGCCAGAAAAAATAGAAGCTCAGTGGACTGTTTTAAAAAAAATCGAAGGGGAAGAAAACGCCCCAGATCTGGAACGAAAAACCCGAAGAAAACGGTCGAAATGCGAAGAAAACGCCCCAGATAGCTCAGTGGACTGTTTTCGCTGGAAACGCATCGGAATGGAGCTCTGTTGTTGTCGCGCGCTCACTGTTGCCGAAAACGAATCGAACTGCTTGTCGACGCGCGTTACTGTACTACTGCTGTGCCCGAAGAAAATCGTCGGAGACGAAGCAGTGTGCGAAAAATCGCCGGAGACGAAGCAGCTCACTGTGCGCGAAGAAACCGCCAGAAGGAGGGATGAGATGAAGAGAGGGAGAGATGAGAGAGGGAGAGAGAAAGAAAGAAGGAAAAAAAAAAAAAAAAACACTCTGGCGACCGACGGCGTCAACGACGGCGGTCGGTGCCGGCAGCTATGGTGATGGTTTAGGGTTTGAAGAAGAAGGACAAAGAGGAAGAAGAAAGAATGAAGAAAGAAGAAGAAAGAAATTTAAAATAATAATAATAATAATATTTTTATTATTTTTATTTAAAAAAATTACAAAAAGATTTTTTTAATAAAAAAAATCATGCCACATCAGCAATCCGTTAAGTATTAACGGAAAAATGGATGGAAGGACCAAAATGAAACTAAAACTAAACCTCAGGGACTAAATTGTTGAGTTTGAAAACTCAGGGACTAAAATGAAACCTAACTCAAACCTCAGAGACCAAAAATGTATTTTTCCCTTTTTATTATTATTATTATCTATGTCCATAGTTTGAATCCTTGTGTGTTATATCTTAATCATGAGTTATAGTCAAGTTGGTATATGCATTTGTGCACTTCTTACCACATTCACAATGATTTTTTTATCATTATTTTTGCCAATAGTTTGACTCTTCATTGTGTTTTATTTGTAGCTAGTTCAATTCTAAATCTTTCTTCTTTAATTTTGAAATTTGAACATGAATAAAATTTGGCTGCTCAATTAAGAATTGTTATTATCAATCATCTTTAGTTGTATATATGCATCAAAATTTGACTCTTGACTTATTTTTATTTTTATTCAGACATGGACACTTGAATAAAAAGGCACGTGATAGAATGATAGTGCAATAAGGTTGAGAGATATTATGACCACGCAAGGTAGTTACGCTAGAAAAAGTTTGAAAGAATTTATAATTGTTATTCTTATACCAACGGGATATATCTTCTTTTTCGATGATTGGTTTACTAAGAATTTTATATGGTGAAGCATGTCTTGATCAATTGTTGGGTTTATTTAAAACTCTAATAATCTGAAGAAAAAAAAAAGTACCGAATTTACTTTTGAATATTTAGAAATGAAATGATTGACAAGTCATGAACTAGGATGAGTGGTTCATATGATCCATCATTTTTCTTTTTGTGTTA
The DNA here is from genome assembly GCA_017139565.1 of Luffa aegyptiaca. Classification (NCBI taxonomy): domain Eukaryota; kingdom Viridiplantae; phylum Streptophyta; class Magnoliopsida; order Cucurbitales; family Cucurbitaceae; genus Luffa; species Luffa aegyptiaca. Next base: position 39,699,797 of record CM029397.1, read on the forward strand.
ATCCATTGTGACTTAAATTTGTCTAATAACCATGTATTTCTTCCTAAGAATATTTCCAAAAAGAAAAAGAGAAGGGAATTAATACATAACTGAATTTCCTTTAATATCATAAAAAGAATAAAAATGGATTTAAGAAAAGTAAAAGGAAAGAAAATTAAAGAGATTCCCTTGTTCAAATGGCAAAACATGAAAAGAATTGCTCTTGGACATGAGTATAAGAATATTATAGTTTAGTTTCTAACTTTCTACAACTAATTAGTTTTATTGTTGTTGTGGTTATTATTTTGAATAATGTTCTTTACTAGCCATCTCTTTTGGGATTTTTAAAACCTTAATTATAGTTAAAACAACTAGAAAAGTAGACATCAAAAATCTTGAAATGGCCCTTTAAATTTCAAAAGATAAACAAAACAATCAATAGTATAAAATATAACATATTTTATTTTGTTATGAACTTTATATTATTTTGATCTTAAACATTTAATTTTCCATTGATCATTAAACAAAAAATTCAAAAAAATAAAAAATAGTTGAGTAAAAATTAGGCACCTAAGGAAACACATGGCTAAACATTTGACTGTATGTTTATGCTCACAACTTTTTATGTTGTATCTCCAAATTCTTCCTCCAAAAGCTTTCATTTGGAAATCATTGAAGACTTTGAAAAAAAAAATAAAAAAAAAAATACTTTGTGTTGAAAAATAAGATACAAGGAGGAAAATAATGATAGATAAATACAAAATACAATATTTAACATACCTATGATGTAGATCAATAACCCTTTCAATGGTGATATGAACGACAGAGCAAACCATCGATGGATGACAAAAGTTGGGAAAAACGATGGAGATGCTGATTAAATCTAAGAATCTAATCGAAAATTAAAAATAAAAACCTAATTTCATCTTTCCCTTTTAATAAAAATAAAATCTGATTTTGAATTTTGAGAAATAGGAGAGAGAAGATAGATACTATTTAAGGATATTTTTTTTAATTAAATCAGATAGTGGCTTCCTAAAAAGGGTGTGAACGTGAAACTTGACTCGAGGGTATAATTGGAAAGACAATCCTCACGAAAATAGGTTAAAAAAACGATTTAGCCATTTTTCATTGAAAAATCTGTTTGACCATTTTTTAAAAATACAGTATAAATTTGACCATTTTTTAAAAATACAGTGTAAACCTGATCATTTTTCTATGGTCGCCCAACGGTGTTCGATCAACATTGTTTGGATAGATGATGAAGGGACAGAATTGATGCTGTAAAAATCTTCTGGAAAACCAAAAAACATATATTTTTCGAAGAAAAGATTAGGAGGGAGAAATTGCGCAGTGAAAATCTTCTCGAAAACAGATTGCAGATGGAAGGGGGAGAGAATTGATCATGTAACTATTAGTTCCTTAATTCATGGAATTAGAAGTTACAAATTTATTTTTTTAAAAAAAATAATCAGATATGGCTGCACAAATATAGGAGCGACGTGGATGATGACTGAAGGGTAAAAATGGTATTTGGTATTGCACGAAAATAGGTTAGAAAATCCGGTTTGGCCGTTTTTCATTAAAAAATCCGGTTTGGCCATTTTTCAAAAGTGTCTTGTAATTTTTGGCCATTTCTAAGGATTTCCCTTTTTTTAAGCTTTACAAAACATAAAAAATTTAAAATGAATTTTGTTGTTTCTTATCTAAAGGGAACGATTTGAAATCTAATGTTTTTACATAAAAACAAAATCTAACTAAAACTATCGGATTTTGCAAGATTTCATAGAAATGAGAGTTAAATTACTTATTTAACCTTATCATATTTTAATTCTCAATTAATAACTCAAAATTAAAAGTCTATATTAATAATTTTTTTTCTTTTTTTTTTTTTTTTCTTTTTCAGTTATCATCAAACCTAGAATTTTAAATACATTTATTTTTAATCCAAACGAGACAAAAAATTTAAAATCATTCTCGAATTTCAATTCACAAGATTTAAAATAATTTCTTGAACTTTTATGATATACCAAAGTGTGGATTAGTAGATAATATGAACATACCTCAACTGACATAAAGTTTGTACTAATGACTAAGAGACCTATGATTCGAATCTGTCTATCTCCACATGTTGTAAAAAAAAAAAGCGAATTAGAATCAAATTTCCCTAGCTACCTTGCCGCCAATTCCTTATCCTTTTTCTTCTCGTAATTTTCTAAATTAAAGGAAAAAAGAAAGGAGAAATGAGGATTAAAAATTCCTACATGAACAAGAATATTGAATAAATCTTTAGATTCCGACCTAATTATGGTGTCATCCCTAGAAATTAACGAACTAAAAAAAATGATTTACACAAAACTCCAAAAACCAAGAGAAGAGAACGTAAAAGGTTTAAAAAACATAAGAAAAGTGAAAATAAATAGAATAAAAGTATAAAACATAAAATGATTTAAACCTAAAAGAATCCTTGAAATTTGAAAAGAAAATAATCATGAAAACCGACCTTGAAAAATGATGTACGAAGGTTTGGAACAGTAGAGAAAGTAGAGAGTACTAAAAATCTCAAGCTTTCCAACATGAAAATATTCCAAACATCTCATCACCCAAATTGGACTCATGGGTTATTATCCACCCAGAGTGAATTTGCTGAGTATAGCGTTTAACGGTAATTGACATGTACCTTCGACCAAAATGTCAGATGTTCAAATTCTCCACCTCAAATACGGTTGAACTTAAAAAAAAAAAACACACACACATAGAGGTGAGTTTTTTGTGGTTTTGGATAGGGGTGCAGTTCGAAATTTTTGTACTTGAATAAAATTTTACCTTCCAACTATTTTTTTTTTAAGTTAAATTCCATTGTATAATTTAGCTTTAAATTCTCATATATAATTTTTCACCTCCCAACAAAATTTATGAAGAGTACATTCTTAAATGAGAGAAGTGTGAAGAGGAAGAAAGAGGAGAGACTTTTTCTTTTTTAAAAATATAAACACTCATAAAAAGATTAATGGTGAAAATTAGAAAGTTCTTATCACCCAATTAGCAAGGAAGCTCCTTATAATAGATATGAAAAATTTTCCACAATGTCATCGTATGGAGAATTCTTCTCGTAGTTTTCATTTATTACAAGTTATATTAACATTGTCAAAACGAGCATAGCTCAATAGTAATTGACATAGTTATATCAGTATTAATTAAGAACCTATGCAAACTTCTATAATTATTCATCGGTATACTTGAAGCTTTCTTAATACTTTGAAATCTGAACTTTTTTATTATAATTAATTTAATTTAAAATAAACGAACAACTTCCCCTCCCTAGCTCTAAAAAAAACTATTCAATTCAATTGCTTTCTAGTATTCGTTTAACAATTGTCGATGTAGTCAACCTAAACATATATAGTTAATATAAAACATATACACACTCGATCAAGAGGTCAAAAGTTCAAATTTCACGTCATAGATGTCGTGGAGCTAAAAACTGAGCACTAGACAAACTTTAAATTCTCTCTCATATATCGAACAATATAAAATGATCCGCCATGCCACCGCCACATTGTTTCAAACGGAATAATTTCTCCTAGTTGCAAGTGTCCTCTCCAAATCCCCATCTAAATATTTGCTTCCTTCCTTTGTCCCTCAACTTTTCAGATATTAAAAATAAAAATTTAAAAAAAAAAAAAAAAAAAAATCCATCATCTCTGTAAAAGAGAGCAAAAGTAAAAGGTCGAGACAGAGTCGTTTTCATGGTGGCGTTCATGGGGGCCCTCTTCTGGATTCCCATAGCTTCACTATAAATACCCACTTTCTCCTTCACCTTCCTTAGCAACCTCATCTCTTCTTCTTCTCTTCTTCTTCTCTGCAACTCTGCAACTCTGCACCTTCAGTGGTCTCTTTCTTCAGACCGCTGCTGGTTGCTGCAAACCCCATATCAAAACAACCATGTCGCCATTGAAGATCTTTCAAGCTTCTTGCGACGACGACAAACAGGGCATCGTCGCCGTTCTTTCCTCCGATTCTGACCGCTCCAAATCCCACCCTTCTTCTCTCCGAAGAACTCTCTCCGCCGACATGTCGTCCCAGAAATGGATCTCTCAGATGAAGAAGGTCGCTTCTTCTCAAGATTTTGGCAGCGACAAAACAGAGGATGGAACAGAGGGCGTTGATTTGTGGAGCTCTATCGTCAACTCTCGAAAGGGATTTTTTGATTCTGATGCTAAAGGAGAAGCTGTTGCTGATCCTTATGTCCATCCTCTTGTTAAGCGATCTGGGAGCTGTTTGAGTGAGAAGAGCCTTGAGATTTGTACTGAGAGTCTCGGGTCGGAGACCGGCTCCGATGGGTTCTCGTCGTGTCCGTCATCGGAGAACGGAGATACCGACGATGAGGAGGAAAATATACTTGGAGGGACTCGAATGTTTGAGGTGGAGAATCAATGGAGACCTGTCAAGTATAGCTATAAGAAATCGCCGCCCCGTCGTCGGTCGTTTCCTCCGCCGCTGCCTACGCTTTCTGGCCCGGATGGAGAGTCGTTGAGGATGCAGCCCCGCCGTGACAATGGGCGGTTGGTCCTCGAGGCCATGTCCGTGCCTTCACAGAACAACTTCCGTGCCCAACGTCGCGACGGTCGCCTGGTTCTCACTCTCGTCAATCGCCACCCGGTCGTACAGGTAACCACCACTAAATTTAAAAGCTAAAGTTGACGATACGTCAGAGCAAATTTAATCTTTTTATTCATATTCTTTGATACTTTCCTCACTCCTCAATAAAAAATTATTATAAAAAAACGATATTTCGAAGATAAGCCTTCATGTCTTTGTAAAATTATTATTAAAAACTCAAAAGTTTAAATAAATTTAACCGTTTCATTCATATTCTCAATCCAGGTCGAGAAAGATGATAACATGAAATACGAGCAAGAGGAAGAGGAGGAAGATTTAAAAATGGCAAAATCATCACAATTGCCAAGTGGGTTACTAAACGCCCACAGATTAGCATCAATGATGAACAGCAAATCAATAGTTTTAGCCAACAGGCACCACCCATCACTCCCACCACGCCTCAAGGCAGCTCAGCCAATAATCGTCTGCGCCACTCCGCCCGCCGCTGCATCGATGAATGCCTACGAGTACTACTGGAGGTCGAAGGCAGCGATGAACCCGCTCGGGCAGCAGGCGGCGTCGTTCAAGAACAGCAGCAGCAGAAAGGTTGTGGTATGCAAGAACAGAAGAGCAAATGAAGAAGAGAAATTGGTAGTAATGTCTTCAAATGGGAGCTGTAAGGAAGTCCGGCGGACGGTGGTGTTTTGGGAGCCACGGTGCATTGCCACATCCTAAGAGATAATTTCCCATATTCATTTGGAAGGCTCTAACTGTTTTACCTAAAAATTTGAAGTGCTTTTACTTTAGTTTAACTTACTTTCCACTCTTTGGGGAATTGTGTCAACAAATAAAAGGTCATGAGAGAGAAAGAGAGAGAGAGGAAGAGAGAGAGGTTGTTACTTTTTATTTGAGAGAAATATATATTACCCATCCACATCCATATGAAGTTTAATGATATATATATAGTTAAATTATTACCGACTTAGTTCTTGAATTTTGATTTTGGTACGTGTGGATTTAAAATTTAAGAAGTTTTAATTGTCACTTAATTTGTATGGGAACAATTATATATGAAAATATAAGTTTCTTTTAAGGTTCATTACTTGTCAAGACACACGATGTAATAAGAAGAACATCATAATCTGAGCTACATCGTAACTTAGAACAGGGAAGGGAGCTGATTTATATCAAGGAGGGAGCAAAGAAGAAAGTAAGAGGATAATTATCGCGCCTTTAGTTAAAAGAAGTTAAAACTTTAAATTTCTCTCTCTAATTTACCTCAAAACTCTCATGATGGAAATGTTATATATAGGTTAGCATGTAAAATTGTGCCCTTCCATATGAGCATTTCTAACTCTATTGTAATTCGCATCATCTATCCCTACGTAATAATGTCCCTTCAATTGGAGTTCCTTAAGCTTTTGAATATGTAATCATGCCTCTACTTTTCCCGTCTTCCTTACCTTTTGGCCTTTTTTCATAACCGTTGGATACATCTCTTGTTCTACATAACTATCTCTTCACACATCCAATAAAAAGAAAAACACATTCACGTTATCGATCACAAAAAGTACTTGAATAAGTGCCCAAGGTATAAAAATATCTCTATCAACTCAGATGGAAGATAGAGAGAATAAACGCGCGTGAACGAACAACTCACTCCACTAATGTCTTCCATCTCATACATATATCCTTTTTCAGTAACAGAAGTCTCATTTAATTTAGTACATGTTTTATCATGAAGTAATCTACTTACATCTTTTCCAACTCACAAAAGGCAAAACGTATATATCTCACATGCACCTCAAACTACTTTCAAACATAACCCGAATCAGGCCAACACAAACCCTCCCAACTTAATTGAAGGCGGTGACAGTACCCTTGGCAATTTCTTTACCTGTCCTTGCAATTTCCTTGTATCAAGCGACGTTCCAAATCAATCAATAATTGTCTAATAAACACGTCACGTGATCGTGAAGTCGGAAATATGCAGAAAATATAAAAATTGAAAATGGAGTAAATTTGCAATTGGTTGATTAATGAGAGGTTTAGAGTAGATACAAAACCTAAGCACACCATGATCTTTGACTGAGTGGAAGTGTCATGTCTGTCCACAGAATTGAATGGTAATGGTTCTTCTTTTGCCTAAAAATTTAGAAAGCCAATAAAGATTTGAAGTTGGGTCACTTCCAATATGACTGCTCTCTATTATGGGAGCATCATGATCCGCCATGGATACGCCTTTCTTCTTTCACTTTTAAATTTCATTTTCAATTTTTTTTCAATTTAGTCTTTTTTGTTTAAAAAGTTTTAATTAAGGCCTTTATGTTTTAATATTTTTCAATTTAATTAGTCTCTCACCATTAGTAAATGCTAGAATTGATTGATGATAAATTTGAATAATATCAGTAATTAAAATGGCATAAATTTAGAAGAGGAAAAGAAATCATTTAAAGAAAGGATTTTTTTTATTTTTTTTTTTAATTTCTCCTCCAAATTTCTTAGAAATTAGTATAAATTTCAAGTTTTCTTAATGTATAGATGACATTTTTTATCATCTCTAAATTTCTCTCAATTCAATAAGTATTAGATCATGTAAATGTGTATTGAGGCTTTTTTTAATGGTAGAAACTAAATTGAAAAAAAAATACTCAAATATTAGATATTAAAACATATATTTAACCATGTTCTTGTGAAAACACTTATTTCAAAAGTATTTACAAGAGGTATATATGCTTTCACTTGAAAGTACTCTTTTGAAAAGCTTTTTGAAATTGACTAGAACACTTTTTACCCTTTCAAAGGTCATCCTAAACTTATCCGTCCTAAACTCATCGTTAGGCGGTGTAATCTAACATTTGTGTATGATGTCTGAATCCTTATACATTCTATTTTAATAGGTTAATTTCCCATATGATTCAATATAGGTTTGATATCTGCAAAGGATTAACCCTTGCTGGAAAATTCAAGAACTAAGCTAGAAAAAATTTGGAAACTCTAGTGAATTTATGGCTTGACTTGAATGAGCATAAAATTATAAAACATGAATAAAATAATGAAACTCTTTGTAGACTAAATGTCCCTTCAAATATACTCTTCATAAATAATGTTAAATATAAGTATCAAACAAATACTTGAAAAAATATACAATAGGATAGAAAAGGATGAAAATAGAAACCCATGAATTTTTACCTGAGAAAATTTTACCCAAAATGTGATTAAGAACAGTAAAAAAAAAAAAAAGCAAAGCATTTTTAGAAAAGATTAAAGGATCAAATTCTTTCCTTACATAGAAAGAACTTTTTATTATATTCTGGCCGCAATTTAATTAAGTTCATCTTTCCCTTATTCGAATGGTTCGAATTGAGACGAAATGTGTGAAAATCAAACCTTACTCTTATATTTGATAAAGATTCTTCATTATTGATTCTATTTTTTGATGGCTATAATGTTCACAAATAAACTAGGATATGCATTTTCATTTTCTAAATGAATGAAGCCTTCACCAAGTAGTTTTTGTACTTGATCAATAATTTTGTTTCACTCAACAATGAAAATTCAAGTCAACATTGAGGTTGTGCATCAACCTTTTGAAATTATCTCTAAGCATGTTTCTAGGATCCTAAATATGAATTTACTAATTGGAATTTACAAAACTAATAAGATATTTATTTTCTCATAGTTAATCAAATCCTTATTATTTTATTTGAATTTTGGGAATGTACTTGCATCTCAAATTTGTCTCAAGGAAGCCCAACCATGTCCCTTCTTTGGGGGAGTTTAATTGTTGAGTGCTCCTATATTGTGATTTTAGGTTACCTTTTTCTTGTAACTTTTAACAAGCATTTTTTTTTTAATATGGGTGTATTGTCTGTTGATCACTTTTATCTCTTCAATTCCATTATTTTTCAAACATTAAAGCCCTGTTTAATAACTATTTGGTTTTTGAAAATTAAGTTTGTTTTCTCCCAATTTCTTTACAATGATTTTCATCTTTGTTAAGGACACATTTGAATTTCTAGCCAAATTCCAAAAACAAAAACAAGATTTTGAAAACTATTCTTTTTAGTTTTCAAAACTTGGCTTGTTTTTTTGAAAACATAGAAAAAGATAGATAACAAAACCAAGAAACTTATAGGTGGAAGTAGTGTTTTCAAGCTTAATTTTCAAAACTAAAAAACCAAATAGTTATCATACGGGGCCTAAAGTTTATATTGTAATGTTGAGACCTCTTGATTTGATTTAGCTAAGGGTGATCAAAGATGAATATGGCCTAGGTTTTTACTTTTTTTAGTCTATCCTAGGAGTCCTGAGCTACATTACTCATTTAACCAAGTGTTCGTGAGCAACCTCTCAATCACATAATAGGAAACAATTGCTCAAATGAACTATTGGTCGATTACTCGTGTTTAAGTACCTGTTCGGAATGCTTTTTTAAACACTTAAAAAATCATTCCAAATGAGTCTTAAGTTTATTGAGACAAGTATTGAACTAAATTCATATGTAATGAACTCATTATTAGAAAAAGAAAATTTAATTTGAAGAGTTTATATTAATTATTAAATATATACTAAATAGGTTATGTCCATAGTCCAAATGCTCCATTATTGGAACATAATGATGAAGTCAAAAGGGCTTATAAGGCCTGTGAACCCTTGTAGCTTTTGAGGATAATTGGGCCTTAAACCCAATGTTGGGTCCTAAGTGTTCTAAGACCCAAACCACTTGGGAACTACAAGCAAGAGAATTGGGTCAGGTTGAGTTCCAAAAGGGAGCCCACCTAGAGAGTACTTACAAGGAAAGGGTAACTACACAAATGGGCCAATAGTAGCCAATTTATTCCAAAAGTGTCTATTTTGTTATAATTTTACATTTCTGTTAGTTCACAATCGGATATTAGAGGAGTTTAAGAAACTCATTTACGTATTTGCTCTTACCGTTGACAGAAAAAAAATATAATACTAAAATAAATTAATAAAATAAGAGTTGCCAAATTAAATAAGGACATTTAGGGAAGAATAAAAATTGAATTAATGCATGAAATCTGACCATTGATAAATTTAAAAGATTTAGACAAATTTGAAATTAATGAGTTAAAAGGAGCCCATCCACCATAATTTCTGTAAAAGGAATAGAAAATTGGGTTAGGTAGCCAAAAAATAAAGGAGCAACTCGATGATAAATGACTATTTTTAATTAGCTAATTTGAAAAATGGTCATCCAAAATTTTCATTTGAAAAAATGTCCAATTGCTATTTTTAGTAATTTTTTAACAATGAATTGGACGAAAATGTCCCTAATCGAAATATAAATCAAATATTGTGTATAAATTAGAGAGAAGATCTAGGAAATAGTTTATCTTAACAACAATTTTAATCAATATATTTAATCACAACGATAGCTAACTAAAATATTCCTGAATGAAAACTTAAATTCAAATACAACTTAAATCAAAGAGAAGATCTAGGAAATACAGTTTATCTTAACGACAAAATTTAATTAAAAAAACCTATGAATTGACAAAGATACTATGGAAAAAATCAATATAATCGTAACAACAAAGTTTAATAAAGAAATTTTAAATTTATTAATATTGAAATAATGATTAGGGTGGATTAAATATACAAACAATCAATACAATGAACTTAATTTTTTTTTTTCTGAAATTTGAAGAGCAGTATTATCTTGGCATACAACACCATATTTGAATCATTTACAATATTAGAGTGATCATAATCTACTACAATGCATGGAGACGGAAAATAATAACCATGAAACATGCATATCATCGCAAAGCCTAAATATTGCAAGTTTTCCAGGATTATTGCTATACATGGAGAGGCAGTTTCATTATTCTCAACCCTAAGCTTACTACTTATGCAACAAAATGAGATGTTAGAACGAAGAACCTAGTTCGATAATAGACCTCTTAGTTTTGAAAAAAAAAAAAAAAAATAGGGCAAAATACACTTTTGGTCCCTGATGTTTGAGGTTGATGTCTATTTGGTCCCCAAAGTTTCCAAAGCTACACTTTAGTCCCGGAGGTTTGGAAAATAGTTTTAAATGGTCTCTGAGTTAATTTGACCGTTAGTTGACTAACGGAAAAATGGCGTGGCATGTTTGTGGTGGATGAATTTTATTATTTTACATTAAACTTTTTAAACTACATGACATTTCTTTTTTTTTTTTTTTTCCTTCACCACCCTTCTTCCCCCATTTTTTTCTCTCTCTAAAACATCCCCTCTTCAAATCTCTCTCCCTCCTCCCCAAATCCACTCTTTCACTTTGTCTTCATCTTCCTCAACCTTCTGTGCTCCTTTATTTTCATTTTTATAAGTCCACCACCTCCATAATTCTGAAACATCAAAATCAGATTTGTGAATAAAGGAAAACAAACTCGTTAAACCCTCCTTTGAAAACCATTTCCAGGAGACCAAACACAAATCTTTTGAAAAACAATGTTACTAAATTTCATTTTCAGCTGTTCTTTTTTTACTAAAATGTCGAAAAGACAATTAAGTCCTTACCATAAAATCCAAAGGCCAATTAGGCCCTTACATGCATCCACTCTAATAAAAGAGGTTGACTAAGTCAAGTCATAGTGATTAATTGGCAAGAAGACAATTAGGTCCTTACATGGACCCACTCTAATGGAGAGATCTCGAGGAGGGAGAGATTTGGGGAGTAGATGTTTTAGAGAGAGAAAAAAATGGGGGAAGAATGATGGGGAGGAGCGAGAGAGATTTGAAGAGTGAAAGTTTTAGAGAGAGAAAAAATGAGGAAGAATGATGGTGAAGGAAAGAAAAAAAAAAAAAAGAAATGTCATCTAATCTAAAAAGTTTAATATAAAATAACGAAAGTTATTCACCTCAACATGCCAATCATTTTTCCGTTAGTCAAGGTCAAATTAATTTAGGGACCATTTAAAACTATGTTTCAAACCTCAGAGACTAAAGTGTAGCTTTTGAAACTTCGAGGGTCAAATAGACATCAACCTCAAACCTCAGGGACTAAAAATGTATTTTGCCCAAAAAATTACTTTACATGAATAAAAGAATGAATCGAATTCAAAGTAAATGAAAATTAAACCGAGGCAAGATACCTATGATCAATAGTCCATTTGATCTTGGAAAGGAGTGAAGACCAACAAATCGATTGATCTTGATAATGATTGAAACAACGATGAAGATGATACGATCGATATTGATAATGATTGAAAAAACGATGAAGATGATATTTAGATAATTAAAAACTAAAAATTTAATCGAAAATTGAAAACAAAAATATTAAATTCTATTTAATCTTCCAAATTTAATTTTGATAGATATGAGAGAAGATAGACATTGTAAATCTAACAGATTCATTGATTCATAGGTGAAACAGATTGATTTTTTAAATTAAATTAGATGGTGACTCCCTACAAAATAGGTGTGGACGAGAAACTGGCTGAGGGGTATAATTAGAAGAATGTTCAGTGCGTAAATGTGATTAGAAACGGTTTAGTCATTTTTCATTGAAAAAATCGGTTTGGCTATTTTTCAAAAATACACGGTGTATTTGGCAATTTATAGGAATTTCCCAAAAAGAAAAACCATTTTGAAAAATGTCCACAATTAAAAAAAAAAAAATGGTCACACGTGTTTTTCACATGCCATAATCACTCTGCTATCATTCATGCCCATGCATTTTGACTATGGTGTATCTAAACTGTTTAAAAATTTGAAATCTATTAGGGTCCGTTTGGTTGGTGATCTGAAAACAGAAATTTGAAAACAAGGGATTCAATGAAAACAGAGTTGTATTTCATGTTTTCAGATATGTGTTTGGTAGCAGATTCAGAAATTGAATCTGAATTTAAATAATGGTTTAAAATGTGTTTGATAATATATTTATAAACGATAAATTATTTGTAGTTATCAACTAAATACTAAGTTGAATATAAAACATTATTAATTAATTTATAAACATGTTATTGGTTATAATTTTTTTATTATTATTTTGCAATATCATATAATTTATAATACATTATATTACACAAATTTTAATTTCGCAAAAATAAATTGAGTTTATAATACAAAATACTATATTTATTAAAGTTTTTATCTTTTTTAATTTAATTCTGCATTTAAAATTTTGAAATTCAAAATCTGGATACAATGAAAACATAAAAAAGTTGTTTTCAGAATTTCCACTATTTGGATCACAGAATCCGAAAACAGTTTTAAAAAACACATCTGCCAAACGCATATTCACTGAATTCAGTGAATCTGAAAACATAAAACAGAATCTGAATTGCCTACCAAACAGGCCCTTAATTATCTTTTCTCAAATTCAAATTCAAATAAAAATGAAAGTCTAAGATTGAGGTGTAAATTTAAAAATCTTGGATTTGTGAAATATTTAGGGCCCGTTTGATAATCATTTGGTTTTTGGTTTTTGGTTTTTGGTTTTTGAAAATTAAGTTTATACACACAATACTTCAACCTATAATTTCTTGGTTTTAGTATCAATCTTCTACCTTGTTTTCAAAAACCAAGTCTAATTTTGGAAACAAAAAAAAGTAGTTTTCAAAAACTTGTTTTTGTTTTTAAAATTTGGCTAGGAATTCAAATGCAACCTTAACTAAAATGAAAACCATGGTAGGGAATTTATGAGAAAACGAGTCTAATTTTCAAAAACCAAATGGTTATCAAACGGGGTCTTAATTTATCTGATCCATGGTTAGATTTTAGATTAGTTTAATTTTTTTTAAGAATAATCATGATTATTAGCTGTGTAATGATTAAAGGTCAGGAAAATGTTTAAAAAAAAAAGATTGATGGGTAAAGAAAAAAAAAAGCATATTTAAGCCTCCCACATTGAAAAGATAAGTAGAAACATCACAATTTATAAGATGATGGATTACTTCACTCATTATCAATTGGTTTTGAGATGGAACCACATGTTATCTAATATGGTATTAGAGCACCATTGACAAATGTATGGCATCAAATACTAGGTCATCTTTCCAATTGAGTCTTGAATATTGTTTTGAAATCTTGTAACACAAAAATAAAAATTCCTATTAATAATAGTAGAAGTGTTTTTGTGATGCGTGTCAATATGACAAGTTTCATTCTCTTCCGTTTAACAAATCATATTCTCATACTAAGGAACTCATTCATTGTGACCTTTGAGGACCTTCACCCATACCCTCAATCTCATCACCCATACACTCATTCATTCATTGTTACAAATTTTATGCTAGTTTTGTAGATGACTTAGGTACCCGTTTAACCTATATTTATCCCTTGAAACAAAAGTCAGAAACTCTCTCGACCTTCATACAATTTAAAAGTCTCATTGGAAACAAGTTTGAGAAGAAAATTAAAAAGCGTTGGGGGAGGGGGTGAGTTCGATCCTTTATACCTTATCTAAAAAAGAAAGGAATTGAGTTTCGACACCCATGCCCACACACTAGTAAACAAAATGGAATTGTGGAAGGAAACACACAGACACATAGTAGAGATGAGTTTAACTCTCTTGGCTCAAGCTTCTATGTCTTTACGTTATTGATGAGATGAGCCACCTACCTTATAAATAGATTTCCAACACCAGCGCTAAATGATATCTCATCTTGGGAAAAAGCCTTACAAGATTAAACCAAACTATCAATTCCTCAAAGTTTTTGTTTGTGTTTGTTTTCCTTGCCTAAGCCTTAATAAACTCACAAGTTCCAATTTCATTCAATCAAATGTGTTTTTCTTGAATATAGTGACTCTCATAAGTTAGTCCTTTTTTTCTTCTTCCTTTTTTTCCTATTATTCTACAGACTACCATCACCGCCATCGGAGCTGCCGTCTACCGTCGTTCGTCGTTGTCGGAGTCATTTTTCCTTTTTTTTCCCCCTCTTTTCCTCTTCTTCCCTTTCCTTCCTTTCTTTTTCTCTTTCCCCTACTCTTTTCTCACAATTTTTAGATCTGAAAATTTAACACCCACGAACTGGAACCGCCGTCTTCGCACCTATGACAAACGCTGCTGATGTCTTCACCCACGAGTTGGAATCGTGCCATCTTCGCAACTACGAGAACGTTGTTGTCGTCTTCACCCACGAGCTGGAATCGCGCCTCTTCGCACCCACGATAACACTGTTGTTCTCTTCGCACCCATGAGTACGCCACGCCGCCGTCAAGCTAGAACCGCGCATCAGATCTAACAACGACAAGCTTCAAATCTGTTCCTTCTTGCTTGGTTCCGGATCTCTGTGAGCGACGACGGGGCAGTGAGTTCAGGGTTCCAGATCTGGGCTATGAGCGACGACAGGTTGGCCAGTTGGGATTCCCTTTTCTTCTGAGTTTCCGACGGTGCGAGAAGGCTGAGTTTCTCTTTTCTTCTTCGTTTTTTTCCTCTTAGTTTCCAACGGCAAAGAAAAAAACAAAGAAGAAAAGTCACCCCTTTTTTTCTTTCCAGATCTAAACTTTCGCGTCGGCGGATAAACCCAGCCCCCTCGCGCCATCTCCCTCTCTTTCTCTCGGGTCCTAGCGTCGCCATCCCAGATTTGAGCCCTCACTGCCATTTCCACCATCCTAGGTAAACAGCTATTGTCGGCGTCGGAAACCCAGGGAGCTCCACTCCCTCTCTCTTTTCTTTTTTTTTTTTTTTTTTGTTTTTTTAAAGAAGATGAATAGAAAGAAGAAGAAAAGAAAAGAAAAAAATTTGTTGTCGCAGCCGTCAGCCGGTCACTGGTGAGCGACGGCTGCCGGCTGCGGGTGGTTATGGTGTTGTTGAAGATTTTAGGGTTAGATTTTAGAAAGAAGAAGAAAGAGGATGAGGAAGAAGAAAGAGAAAAAAATAAAAGAAAAAGAAAATAAAAAATATTTTTTATTTAAAAATTTGAAATAATAAATATATATATTTTTCAATAAAAAAACAAAAGCCACGTCAGCTTTCTGTTAGGAGTTAACGGAAAAATGGATGGAGGGACTAAAATGAAACGAAATTCAAACCCCAGGGACTAAATTGTCGAGTTTGAAAACTCAGGGACTGAAATGAAACCTAACCCAAACCTCAGTGACCAAAAGTATATTTTTTTCTTTAATAATTATTGATTGCTTTAATTTTTTTTTTTTTTCAAAAAAACATTTTTGAGTGTTCTTTGGGTTTTCTAAAAAGTATTACTAAATTATATAACCAAAGACAAAATATTTGTTTAAATCAAAAGTATCTTTTAACTATTAAAATCATTTTTACCATGTGAGAAGAAGAGGAAGAGGGTCTTAGCAAGCTTAACATTAAAAAAATGAAAGTATCAATAAAGAAAGAAAATCAACACATAGAACTTGGACTTGGGCAACTTAAATGATTAAACCAAACCCAATTAGATGTATCAATACTTTTATTGAACAATCATTCAATATGGAATTAAATATTCCAAAATTCCTCAAAAGTTTTTCAATGTCAATATTTTATATATCTTATCATGATCGACAAACTCATCTAATTATAAATGAATATCCAACTTGTTCCGACCAAAATGGATAACCACGATCATCCTACAAAGATTTAATAAATTAAAATTATTTTATATAATGAATTAAAACTTTGGAAATTCTTTTTATAGTCAATTGCCTGAAGTACTCAGTTGCTTATTATAAAGGGGAAAAAATCGAAAGCTGAGCATACTTTGTAGGATTGTACTTAGCCTTTCTAATTTAATTTTATATGTGGATTTATTGAAATTTAAACTCTAAATAAGTGGTAAAATTAATACTCTCTATTGATGCCAAAATCCAAACAGATAGAACTCACCTGACCTTCACGTGCCACCAACGGTAAATTTGTTTGAGAGGAGGGAAGACGTGGCCTGCAAGACCAGAGGAAACCTATACACCGATGTGGTGCTTGCTATACCGTCCCTGATGCTTAAGTCAGCAAGGAGATAGATGAGAAGCAATTAGAGAGCAAGAGTAAGAAGAGAGAGTTTAGAGTGTAGAGTTCGGGATCCCTTATTCAATGACGAAGAAGGGTTTATATACATGTTCCTGCCTTAGGGTTTCTAGGCGCTTGGAGACCGATCTAGGCTAAACCAGGTTGAACGGGGGAGGCCAAGGACACTAGAGACCAAGCAGAGGGGGAGAGACTCGGCCCACACGAGTGAGCCAAATGGTCGGCTTCAGCCTTAGGCCGAGGCTGACCATGTCCCACAGGGGGTTGGGCCGAGCTTGGCCCAACCCCTTTGCTTTGCCTCGCGATCCGCCTCTGTATCATGTCCTCTCTATCATGTCTTAGGTGTTGTGTTGTCCTGCTTAGTCCTTGAATTTTGGAAGGGTCATAATTACCCATAACACTCTCCGTTTGTTGTTATTATGATTGCTATTATTTTTAAGAATTTTGTTAACTAATATGTAATAGGTCTTCTTCTCGATTGAATGAACTATTTTTATGAGTATTAATTCTTCTAGTCAGGTTGGATTTTTTTAGGCTAAATTAGGCAATTTGTTACTAAATTTGAGTACTGCATTTATATATATATATATTCATATTTTTTTATATCATTTGATTTTGTAACTAGTTTTGGGTATATTTTCATGGTTGGAATTGGCCATCTTTTGAGTACTTTGTTGATTGGTTTTTATTATGATTTATTGATAACCTTTTTATTTAATTTTAATTTGGATTCAATTCGATAAAAATGAAAAATTAGCATTAAAATTGACTCACCAAAACTAGACATAGCGATTAAAACGACCAAGTAACAAAGTTACCTTAGAAATATCCAACTAAAATTCCAACCCAACAAAATCCATAATCACAATCATATCATAGGAAGAAATTGTAACAAAATTGCATATAATTGGATTAAAACTTTGGAAACTTTTTATACCCAACTGCCAAAATTTCACAGTTGTCCATAAAAAATTGTAAAGCTTTCAAGAATATTACAAGATTATACTTAGAATAATAATCATACTTTTCAAGCTACCTAGGGTCTCTAGTCATCACATAAACCCCAATACATGGAGAATTACTCCATACATTTGAATGCATCCTCAAAATCTCTCTAGCCTTCTCTTTCAAGTATCCCTCACAATCAGATTGCATCAACATGCAAAGCTTTGACACTGCCCCAACCCTCAACATCTCCAAAAGAACATCCTTTCTCGCCGAGTATTTCGATATCAACGATAGAATTTGGATAGTCCGGTCAGTCGTTGCAGTCGAAACCCTAAGTATTCGCTTCGAAACCACTGCAATCCCCCCGGCATGGCGGAGGAGCTCCGCCCGCCCGTCTGCCACCGAGCATAGTTGGGCCAAGAGGTTGAAGATGAGCTCACTTATGTTCTTCTCCGGCTTCTCAAGCTCGAGTGTTATCAGCTCGAAAACCGCCCCGGCTTCGATGATCTTGATCCGGTTTCGTCCCCACGGGCATAGGTTTGTTAGGATTGTGAGGGTTGTCTTGAGAGCTGAATTTGAGATCTTTTCTCTCATGAGACTTGTGATGTTTTTGAAGAACTCAAGCTTCGTTTGGCTTAGAATGTTGGAAGGAGCCACATCGGTTGCTTGCTTCAACACTTCAAGGGCGTAGCTTTTGATAATTATGTGATTTTCCATCTCCAATCCCAAAACCCACGTCAAAGAATCAAAAACATCAAGAACCCTAGTTTCAGAAACTGAATAATTCGAAAGAAGACTAAGAATCTTCAAAGCTTCCTCAACCCCACCAACCTTCCCTTCCCTAAAACATCTCACAACAAACAAAACCATCGCCTTCGCCACGCCGACTTCCTCCATACGCCCTCGATTTGCAGTATCACCCTCGATCGCAAGAGCCTGAAGCTTCTTAAGGACGTCGAGGCGACCCCACTCATCAGAGGCGGTGGCGAGATCCCGCAAGAGTTTCCGGAGACGGGTTTTGTCCAAAAGTGGTCTAGGAGTCAGAATTTGATCGGCTGCACCACCCGGGACGGCGTTTTCGACCAGCCAAGAAGTGATCAGACGGCGGAGCGTGTGGTTCGGCGTCAAGTCGGAAGCTTTAGTCAATGGCTGCTTGGTGAGAGGGCAAAAGATTGCATCTTTGGAGGTCAAAAACCAATTCTCAATACTTTCACGATCATAAGTAATTCCAGTGGTGGCTGTAACTGGATCTTTCATGATTTGTAGTGAAATTGGACAGATAAAATAAGGAGGAACTGCAACTTCTTCCATTGAAAGAGCTCTAGAAAGAAAAAAAGAAATGATTTTGTGTGTTGCAGAGAGAAAAAAAGGACCATATATATGTATGATGATGATTGATGATGAAGAGAGAGAATTTTAATGGAGTTTTCACGTTTCAAAAGAATGGTTTTACCAGTCAATACTCCATGGAGTAATAATAATAATAATAATAATAATAATAATAATAATAATAATATTCCACGGTCAACCCATAGGAAAGAAAGGCTGATTGGGAAAGGTTCCATTTTTTTGATCCAACTTGCTTTTTTGACTGCCACGTGGAAAGTTTTGAGTGGTTTGAGAATAGTAAAATCATAGAAAAATGTGATTTTGATGTTATGGGTTTGTGTTTTTTTTACATTACTTTTCAGAATTTGGAAGTAATATGGCCTGACACTTATGATGATTTGAATAATGTTCTTGTTTTGTTTGGGAAATTCCCAATAATGTTTTTTGAGGTTATGTAAAATGTATGAAGACAAACTTTTTTTTTTTTTTGGTTACCTTATTTTGTTGTGATGTATTATATGAATGCAAATTAGTTTCTAGCCAAGAGATGTGTGTGGTCCAGCTTGTTGCCAAATCCTTGGTGTATGAAACTTTGAGGTTTGAAAGACTGAATTTGGGTAATTTGTGTTTGGACGGTGCAAAGAATTACGTTATTGAATTTTTCGTACTACCGTAGTACTAGAAATTTTTCCAGTTTTGTGTAGACGTTGGATTTAAATATAAACCAATCGTGTCTAAGAGTAGATTTTCTTTTATATGAAATATAGGCCTAACTTCTAAATTAATTTTAGGTTGTGCGAGTTTGACTTGGAATCAATTGCCTCTTAAAAGGTTTCACTATATTTATTGAAATAATTTTAACAATCATTAATTAGATAGCGTAATGAGGACTTGGGATGGGAGGATTCATTGTCGATTTTATTCTTAAGTTTAATTTCGTTTAATTTGATCCTAAACTTGATTAAGCTTTGTGATTAACTATGTTTGATTTTGAAAAAAATTATAGTATTTGACAACCATTAAAAATGACTTATTAAAAAACGAAACTGAGAAATAAATCATTTTAAAATTTTCGAAAAGAGTTATATGATTAACTTGTGTATAAAAACACTTGTAAGGAAATGTAACAAAATACATGAGTGATTAAATTTTAAACAATTTTGATACAATTTTTTTTTATAAAAAAAATACATTCTTGAAAAATATTTAAACTAAAAAGCATTCCAAACCCACCTAATTTAGGTCTCGTTTGATAACCATTTCAGTTTTTGGTTTTTGGTTTTTCTGTTTTTGGTTTTTGGTTTTTGGTTTTCTGTTTTTTAAAAACAAAAACCATATATGTTTGATAACTGTTTTTTGTTTTATGTTTTTAAGAAACAGAAAACCAAACTTGTTTGGTAACTGTTTTTGGTTTTCAGTTTTTAAAAAATTAGAGAGATGAAAAGATGTTTGAGAGAGAGAAAGATGTGTAGAGACATTGAAACAAAAATTTAGAGACACATATAAATATTTTCGAGAGAAAAGTTAAACATAGAAAAGTTAGAGACGTGAAAGAAAATGTTTAGAGAGAGAATATTAGTTAGACTCCATAAAAGATATTAGTTATAGAAAAAAGAAAAAAAGTTAGGGTAGAAGAGATAAATTTTAGATAGAAAAATTAAATAAAAAGAGAAATTTTAGAGAGAATTTTAGAGAGATAGCAAGGTTAAGAGTAAAAGATATGCTAGAAAAAATAACGATAAATTAGAAAAATAAAGAAAAGGTGTAGCGAGAAAAAATTTTGGGAGATTTTTTTTCCAAAAGAAAATGTAGAATATGTTTATTAGGAATAGAAAAGTTATATATGGATATATTTTTAGAAATAGATGAGTCATAGAGGAAAAAAAGTTTTGAGAGAGAAAATTTTAGAGAGAGAACAAAAAATTTTGTAGAGAGAAAAATGTTATAGAGAGAGAAAAAATATAAAAAAGAATTTGTCGGAAAGAAAGAGATAAAAGAGGGAAAAAAATAAGCATTAGAAGAAAAATGAGTTTTTGAAAAACAGAAATCTGTTTTTAAAAACTACTTTTTTTGGTTTTTGAAATTTGCTTATAATTTCAAAAACATTTTTAAAAAACAGAAAACCAAAAACAGAAATGGTTATCAAACAACTCTGTTTTTTTAAAATGAAAAACAAAAACAGAAAACAGAAAACGAAATGGTTATCAAACGGGTCTTAGTTATACAATTTCTTTCGGTTTTGGTGGATTTTTTTTTTTTTTGGTTGTTGTTGTTGTATTTAGACATTTTATTGTCGATCGAGTTTGAATTGTTTTTTTACCGATTTCATTTTGTGGCTAGATTCATGCATTTTCATGATTTAGATTTGACATTTTTTTGGGTCTGATTTTGAGTGTTTTACAGATAATTTTGTAATAAATTTTTTTATTAAACAAGAGAATTAACCAAAGCTACCTTGTCAAATAGGCAACGAGTTCAAGCTAGTGTGAATTAATTTATTTGAATAGAATTTTCTTTTTTAAACATGAGCATTCATCTAATGGAAAAAAAAAAAAAAAAAAAAAAAAAAGGCCCTTACAAAAGAAGAGTTTTAAGAGCACTTTGGCTCTTTGGGTCAAGAGTGACTCAATTTTCTGCATGTACATATTCAAGTTTCCAAGTCTCCCTTTCCCATTACCATCCTTATTTAAAAAAGCAGATAGCCATAAATGATTAAAAAAAAAAAAAAAAAAAAAAAAAAAAAAAAAAATACAATAAAGATGTCAATATTTTTAACCATCATTTCATTTTCTCATTGTCAAAAAATAACTCAAGTATATTTAATTATGGTAAATTTGACTTAGAGACTAGTAGGTTCAGATTTTTACATTCTTCTTTTGAATTGTAATAATCTAGAAGAGAAAATTTATTTTGTATATATATAAGTGCTTTTCAAAACTTGTACCAATTTGAACATTGGACTTCTTTTTTAGTTAGTTTTTGAAACTCGTACTAATAAAAAAAAACCTCATGTTCTTTCATGTATGTATAGGTCATGTTTGATAACCATTTGGTTTTTGGTTTTTGAATTTTGAAAATTAAGCTTATACACGTCTACTTCCACCTATAAGTTTCTTTGTTTTAGTATCAATCTTCTTCCTTGTTTTCAAAAACCAAGTCCAATTTTCTTTTTTTTAGAATTTGGCTAGGAATTCAAATGGATCCTTAACAATGATGGAAGTTATGGTATGGAATTTAGGAAAAAACAAGCATATTTTTCAAAAACCAAAAACAAAAAACCAAGTGGTTATCAAACAGGGCCTTAACTTTTAAAATCTAGGTAATTTGAAAATGGGGAGGATTGTAAACAATATTCCTCGCCAACAATTATTTAGCACATCAAGAAAAAATAATTAATAAGGAGATAAAGGGTTCCCTATCGAAGACCACGTCGTGGATAAAAGTTTGTTGTTGCGTTTTGTTTATGAGTATTGAAAAATAGACCAACTCAACCCAGTCCATAACCAACTAACTCGTTCCATCTAGATGAGAACCCCAATTGATCCATCGTCCTCCTTGAATAAATCTACTACACCCTGTCATAAGTCTTGCTCATATACAATTTTATTGCCTCATTATCTATCTTTTCCTTGTTCTCCTAGATTGAATTGCATGAATGCATTCAAATCCAATGATTCACATTATTTGAAATCGATCGTTCAAGGATAACAATATTCTGACTTTCCTCAACTCTCCTTGCTACCTATTAATTTTGTATGATTTATTCTAAACTTATTTTTAAGTAAAGTTGTACTAATGAACAAGAGTTCAGTGGTTCGAATCTCCCCCACCCCACATACTGTCAAAATAAATAAATAAATAAAATAATAAGTAAATAAATTAGTTATTATAAATGCCTTTCTTAATATACATACATACAATTTTATAAGTAATTAATACTTTTGGTAAACTGTATGAATTATTGAAAAAAGAAGAAGAAGAAGAAGAAAGTCTTTGGTAAACTATACAGATTCTCTCTCTTTTGAACAGAATAAATATTTTATGAATTCTTTCTCTCTAATTTGATGAGATCATGATTTTACATGTTATCTTACTATAAAAATAATCATTGACTACTCCAAGTTTTTTGTTTTTGTTTTTTTTTTTTTTCCTCTAATTAGCCCTATCACAATTCTAGAACAGTCAGAGCATCATAATATTATTATTGTAATTATTATTATAATTATATATAGACCAAATTAAATTAAAAATAATCTCTTTTTGGACAAAATCCCATGTGTATCTTGCTCAATGATAATTAATTTGCTCTACGTCAAACAAATAAGTAACAATTAGATAAATTTGAATTTATGCAACTTAACATGACTTACCATGTAAACACGTATGATATAACAGTCTATCATACGTGTAACATGACTTACCATGTGTAACATGACTTACCAAATAATTTTTAAAAATAGAAAAATGTCGGTAAAATATATATATATATATATATAGTGTTAAAAAAAACAGTATTCACTTCTAAAAAAAAAAAAGTATTCAAAATATGGTTGTTCCAAAATTCAAAACTAATGACAAAATTATGATATATTTGACTCAAGATCGTGGGTCAAATTCACGATTATGCTATTTCAATTTGAATAGTTTTTTCCAAAAACAAAAACAAAAAAAAAAAACAAATGCAAATTTGGTAAACGTTAAAGTAAAAGTTAAAAATCATTTTGGTTACTTTCAAATTTGTAATAATTTAGTTTTGGAACTTTAGTAAGTAACAATTTAATTTATGTACTTTCAACTTTCTAGCAATTTAGTCCTATCGTGAAAAATTAATGTAAAGATTTGATGAAATTTCTTACCTAGGTAGATTAGTAAACTAATTTGGGACCCAATATATTTATAAGCTACAAAGTTTAATCATTAAATAATAAAAATCGACATTTAAGTTTGACGAATGTCTTTTGTAACAATGATTAAATTGTTACAAATTTGAAAGTATAAAAACTAAATTGTTACAAAATTGAAAGTATAGGGACTAAATCGTTACAAATCAAAGTTTAGGGATCAAATTGTTACTTTCATGAAAGTTTAAGAATCAAAAGTGATTTTTAACCTAAAGTAAATTAGGATACTAATGGTAATAATAATTAATGGGCAAAATTGACTGCATTTTATTAAATTGATATTTTAACACAAAAAGAGATGGGAGGTGTAGATTAGGTTAGGTTGTTGATCATTTAATAAAAAATTATTCAATAATTAGACAAATTAAACTTATCACACAAAAATTAACTAAATTCATCCAAAATAATATCTTATGGCCCAATTCAAACTCTAACTCACTACCAAGTCTTGGTCAAGTCAACCATTAAACCTAAAAAGTGTAATATTTACTTCAAAAGTTTGGAGTTTTCTATTTGGAAAGGTTGCATACTTTCTAAGGTTTTGAATGGAATAATTAATATTTAGGAATGTCACATTACTTTGTTTGCTTTAACCATTAAACTAACATATCGCTATGAATTGAATATAATTTGTTTTCAATACACATTTTTTAGACCAGCTATAAATCATTTATTAGTTTTAATTTCAATAATTTTTTTATTTTTTGTATGTCTAAAAATGAAAATACGCATGAAGAAAAACAATGTTGAAAGAATTTCGTACGAGAGAGGGCTTGTGTAGATGAAGAAATTAATTGATAAGAAACTAGTGAGAGATAACGTGTAATAAAGAAGTTAGTGAGGGAAATTAAAATACTCGAAGAGGAAAAAAAAAAGTGGGTGTGTAGGAAGAAAAAAAAATATTTCTATAATATTACGTTACAAATTGAAGAACTTCTCTTAAAGTTGTAACCCATTAAGAAAAACATATTAATATCCAACTACTTGAATCTTCTTAGATATGCTTAGGTTAGAAAAATCATGGATAAATGGGTATGAAAAGAAATATATGTAAGTAAGATTTAATATCCATGATGACCACCTGTCTAGAATTTAATAATATCCTACGAGTTTCTTTGGTAACCAAATGTAGTAGGGTTAGACAGTTGTCCCATGAGATTAGTCGAGGTGGCTGTAAACTGACCTGGACACTCACAGGATATCAAAAAAAAAGAAATATATATATATATATATATGCGCTCATATTCTTTATTTATTATTATTATTATTTTTTTCATTTGAGATGGGAAGATTTGAACATTTAACCTCTTAGTTAGGAGTATATGTCGATTACTCTTGGCACATATGTTCATATTCAATTTAGTCACATAAATAGATAAATATTGTTTTAAAAAAATCTATTTTTATTCATATCTTTAATGTTATTCTATTTTGGTATCTAGACCTTCATAAATGTATTATTTTAGTTCTCGTTGAATTAAAAATGATTTAAACTAGTTTTTTTTTTTTTTTTTTTTTTTTTGGAAAGGTAAGTTGTTGTTAACTTCTTATCATTAATTTTTAATAAATTATTTAATAGAAACTCAATTTTTTTTTTGAATAATAATAAAAACCCAACACTGCTCATTTACTTGATCAATAAATCCACATGGTCAAATGTTTGAAATCACAAGTAATAGACTATTTGTGAATTTTAGATGAATCCTAGATTCTTGTTAAATGATGTACGAAAAATAAATAAAGACCACCCAAATAGTTTTTACGCAAAATTTTAGAAAAAAAAATTGAAAAGGTTTATTTGGAAAAATTAATTGAAAGTTGAAGGATGACTAAAATACTTTTATTTTATTTTTACTATTTTTTTCAATTCTGTAGTACTTCCAACGAGTTAAAATGCATGATGTTAACGAAAATATGGAATTTAAAAATGTAATTGGTCTTTTATCTTACAATTTTGTATTCAATAGATCCTTACACGACATTTTAAAGAAATTAATGGATCAACTAGAAACAAAGCCGTCCTTTAGCATGTGTATGGATTGTGATCTATCACAGGGTCCCAAAATTTAGAGACCCCAAATTAAAAAAAAAAAAAAATTACTTAACCCCAAAAAGAAAAAAAAAAAATCTTCAATGGCTGACGTGTGTTCCGTAGAAACAAATGGAATAGAAGTTGGCCAAACTTTTCTCTCTTATCAATCACTTACCTTTTCATTTTTCTGTCATCTTCAACCAAGAAAAATTCTTCCAATGTCTCATTTTGTCAATTCTCATGGCTAAATTAAACATCAAATCTTTTAATTTTCTACCTTATTATCTAAGAAATTCAAATGTAATCAATTATCCCTAAAAAAAACCACAAAATTTATGGGGTTTAACAAAAAAAAAACTTATTTATCCTCATTCTAGTAGGTGATAAAATCATCTAAAAGCCAACAAAGAAGATTCCTACCCACTACTAACTATTCCTATGATAGTTGCATCAAGCTTTTCCAAATTGAAGTTGTTGAACACCTATATGCGCTCTACAATGTCACAGAAAATGCTTAATGGGTTAGTATTGATAGCAATTGAGAATGATATTTTGGAGAGAATTGACTATAAATAGTTGATTGATGATTTTGCTTCAAATAAAATTTCAAGGATAGCACTTTTTAAACAAAATATCACTGTTATATAGTTGTTTGGTGACATTTTCATAGTTGTATATATATATTTTTTTTTTTGTAAGAATAATCGTATAATGCGATGAATTTTGATATTTTACAATTGTGTATGTTATAAAATATTCGAGGGTCTTATTTTGAAAAATATCACGGGACCCCATCTTATTTGGGACGGATCTGACTAGAAAATTGAATGTGTCCTAATAAAACCCCATACTTTCAACTTTCTGTGTAATAAGTTCGTGAATGTTAAAAGGCGTTTATAAAGAGTCAATAACATATTATATATAAAATTGAAAATTTAGATGTATATATATTTTTTAATTCACAAATTTAGAAATCTATT
Organism: Luffa aegyptiaca; assembly: GCA_017139565.1. Classification (NCBI taxonomy): domain Eukaryota; kingdom Viridiplantae; phylum Streptophyta; class Magnoliopsida; order Cucurbitales; family Cucurbitaceae; genus Luffa; species Luffa aegyptiaca. Next base: position 39,726,494 of record CM029397.1, read on the forward strand.
AGATATAAAAAATGATTAGGGATCTATTACATACAAAACCAAAAGTTGAAGGACCTATTAGATATTTTAAACATTTTAATGATCTATCCGACACAAAATTGAAAGTCAAAAGCTATTAAGTACAAGTAAGTATTCAGAGACTAGACTTATAATTTAACCTTTTATTTGAAATTTAATATAATTTGTAAAAGTGAAAAATCAAATGTTTGCCTTTAAAAGAGAGTAAATATTTTATCATGTTCGGATTTTGACGGTAAGTACAAAATTTGCATCCACGTGTATTATATATATAATTTGAAAAGTCTAAAATTGAGTGTTTTATTTGTACCAAACAAATGAAGAGCGGATAAAAGCTGGCGGGTGGCGGCCGCTATTTTATTTTGAAAAAAAATGAGCAAAATGCTGACTTCGTTTCTGCCGATTAAATGAAATACCAAATATTTTTTTTTTTTTTTTTTTTTTGACAATGAAATACCAAATATTAAAAACAAAAGAATTGTCGTACACATTTTTCAATATCACAACACAATCTCCCACATTTTTCATTCCACATTTTCCCTTTTTTTTTCGTGAAAATTCTAATTTATAAGTCATAAAATTAGGTAGGGAGGAAAATTTTTAAAAGCTCTTACTTCCTCTTTTTACTTTGCAATTTTTATAAGTTAGTTCTTTTTTCTTTTTCGGTTCTTAATTGTTGTTAAGATGACTTATTTGATAAATAGGAGTGATATAAATTTGTTATTATACTACGAAATTCTCTATAATCTATCTATTTACATTAGAAATCTTTTTTGGTGATAAAAAACGAAAAATCTTAAATGAGTCAAAGTGAACATAGTTCAACAATAATTGACATGTATTTTCGGCCAAAAGATTAGAGGTTCGTATCCTTTCACCTTCTAAATGTTGTTTGACAAAAATAAATAGCCCATTGAAGTATTAATTAATATAAAATTTCAAGGCATATATGTCTAATTACATAAACTATATATATTCAACTTGGCTTTTCATTCCATTCATTTATTTATTATTGTTATTGTTATTATTATTTGTTATTTATACCTTTGACTTTTATTAGTGATTTATTCTTTTTAAGAATGTATTACCATTCAAACTAAAAATGAGAATTCATCCATTTGAACCATAAAAAATAAATATCACCGACTAAGAAGTAATTTTTGAGTTGCTTTATTAGATCATTTTAATTATTTAGGTCCCGTTTGATAACTATTTGGTTTTTGGTTTTTCAAAATTATGTTTGTTTTCTCTCAATTTTCCTACCATGGTTTTCATCTTTGTCAAGGGCACATTTGAATTCCTAGCTGTTAGTAGTACACGTTGCAGGTGATGAGAATTACACGAAGGCCAACTGACTCTACCCACTCAAAACTCATGCAACTCCCAGGTGAAACACACACATTCAGTCGAAGAACAACAAAGCAAGAAAATAGTCACTTCTTCCTCACGCTCGCGTAGAACTGGAATTAAAGCACCAGAAAAACAAAGAAGAAAAATAAGAAGACAAGTTTAAAGTGGTTCGGCAACGATGGCCTATGTCCACTGTGAAGGGAGCTGAATTTTATTCAAATACTCAGAAGAATACAAAAGGTACGCATACAATACTCTCTTGATCTTAATCTCAATCTCACTCACTCTGCTTTTCTAATTCCCTTTCTTCTCCTTTTATGCTTCGAGGGAATGAAAACTGATAAAACAGTTTGGGCAGTTGAGCTTGATGGTTACAACCTTTTTACTTGAGGTAATTGATATTTTCTTTACATTTTCCACCTTTGGGATCATCAAGGTCAGAATGATTTTGCTCCCTCCTTTTAATCTTCTTTCTATCCTTTCTCTGGTAGGTAAAACCCTACCAATCATAGGCAGTGCTGGAATTTAAGCTGAGTTAATGGCTTCGTCAAAATGTCAGAGGCATTGTCTGTGGTATGGATTTTCAATACTTGAACTTCCCCTTTTTCGATTTTTTCTCGTACAAAATGGAATTTTATATCTATATGTTTTGTACGGTTATGAAATTGGGGATTCTTTGTTAAGAAGATTGTACTCTGATTGTCATAGTAGATAGTTACTGTAGGTTGTACAATTCCGAAGTCTTTGAGTAAGCCTTTTAGCCATATCCCTTCTTTGATTGCTTCCGATAGGGCAATAAACTCAGCTTCTGTTGTAGACAGTGCTACTACTGATTGAAGAGCAGCCTTCCAGCTTAATAGGTTCTTTCCAATTAGGAAAAAGTAACCAGATAGAGATCGCCTTTTATCTATGTCCCCAGCGAAATCTGAGTCAACATAACCAAACAGTTCATGATCAACTAATTCATTTTTAGTGTACTGTAGAGAGGCAGTATTGGTTCCCTTAAGGTATTTGAGGACCCACTTAACAGCCTCCCAATGCCTTTTTCCAGGATTTGCCATATACTTGCTCACAAGGCTTGTAGCATATGAGAGGTCTGGTCTTGTAGAGACCATCAAGTACATTAAGCTTCCCACGGCTTGAGAATAAGGGACCTTTGCCATGAAAGCTTGATGTTCTTCATCACTTTCACTTGGGGAATTAGAGGCTGATAGTTTAAAGTGATGAGCCAAAGTGGTGGAAACTGCCTTTGCATCATTCACTTTAAATTTCTTCAGCACTTTGTTACAGTAGTTTGATTGACTGATGTGTAGAGTAGACTTAGACCTCTCCCTGTTTATTTTCACACCAAGTATTCTTTTAGACTCTCCCAGATCTTTCATATCAAACTCCTTTTTCAACATAGACTTTACTTCATTCAAGACTTCTTTGCTCTTTCCTGCAAGGAGCATATCATCCACATATAATAGGAGAAACACATTCTGAGTGAATGATCTTGTGTTATAAACACAATTGTCAAAAGAACTCTTTGTGAAGCCAATCCCTGTAACAAACTCATCGAATCTTTGGTACCAGCACCTGGGGGACTGTTTAAGTCCATAAATTGACTTATTTAGGAGGCAATACAGATCTTCTTGTCCACTTTTTACATACCCTGGGGGCTGGTTCATGTATATTGTTTCTGTGAGAAAACCATGGAGAAACGTTGTTTTGACATCTAGTTGGTCTAGTTCCATGTCCTCTTGAACCACTAGAGATAACAACAACCTTATAGAAGTCATCTTCACCACTGGAGAGAAGATTTCAGTGTAATCTATTCCCTCTTTCTGAGTATACCCCTTGGCGACTAGGCGTGCCTTATACCTTGGTTTTAGTACACCGTCTATGCCTTCTTTTACTTTGTAAATCCATTTGCAAGCAATTGGTCTGTACCCTTTTGGTAAAGCTTTGAGAGTCCATGTATCATTTTCCTCCAAGGACTTCATCTCCTCATTCATGGCATTAATCCATTTTCTCCCATTTGGACCACTTACTGCTTCTTCAAAACAATTCGGCTCATCAAGGTTTGGAGACTCTGCAACACTCAAGGCAAGTGAAATGCAATCTGCTTCAGAGAACCTTGTTGGAGGAACAATGGTTCTTCTTTGTCTGTCTCTTGCCAAGGAGTAGTTTCTGAGATCCTGATGTTCTTCTTCTGATTCAGTGGTGTCATGTTCTGCCTCTTGAGGTTCAACTTCTTCTTGAATGTCTGTATGTTCAGTTTCTTGTGATTGAGGTAGCTCAATGTGCTCCACCTCAATGTTTGTACCCTGCTCTTTAGGATTTTCTTCAAGCAACTTATCCTTGAGCATGTACATCTCATTTTCTCTAAAGACAACATCTCGGCTATTTATACACCTTTTTTCTATAGGATGTCATAGCCAATAACCTTTCACACCTTCAGTGAACCCTAAGAACATGCACTTTATTGCTCTTGCCTTGAGTTTCCCTTGATTTTGGTGTACAAAACCCACGCAGCCAAACACTTTAAGATGCTGTAACTTCGGAGGTTTCCCTGACCACTTCTCTTCTGGAGTTAGGAAATTAATTGAAGTGTGGGGGCACCTATTCAAGGTATGCACAGTGTAGGATGCGACTTCAACCCAGTATTTTTCACTCAACATGGCTTCAGCGAGCTGACATCTAACTCTCTCCATGATTGTGCGGTTCAATCTCTCTGCCACCCCATTTTGCTGTGGAGTGTGTCTAACCGTTCGGTGTCTTAGAATATCATTTGTTTTACAAAAATTATCAAATGGTTCATTACAGAATTCTAAGCCATTGTCGGTTCTAAGGCACTTGACTACTCTATTAGTTTGCTTTTCCACCATAATTTTCCATGCCTTAAATCTTTCAAAAGCTTGATCCTTAGATTTTAGAAAATAGATCCAGCTTTTCCTTGAAAAATCATCGATTAGAGTCAAGAAGTACCTTGAACCGCTTAGAGAGTTAGATGATGCTGGCCCCCACAAATCCGAATGTATGTATTCGAGAATTTCCTTTGAAGTCTGTTGTGATCTCCCAAAACTTTGCCTTTTTGCTTTACTTACAACACAATATTCATAGAAATTCAAATTATCTCCCATACCTGTAGGTAAAAGCCCTTGTTTGGCTAGAACTTGAAGGCCTTTTGAGCTTATGTGGGATAGCCTTCTATGCCAGAGATCTTCTTCAGACAAATTGCCCTCTGAGACTACCAAGGCACTTTGAACCATTTCCACATCTTTTAATACATAGAGACCATTCATCTTTGTTCCGGTAAGAACTGTTTTCGAGTCCTTTTTTATTTCTATGGTCCCTCCACTCCCACCATATGTGTAGCCAATTGCATCCAGCATACCCAAAGAGATTAAATTTCTCTTAAGGTTAGGAACGTGTCTAACATTCCTCAAAAGTTTCACTGATCCATCACTCAGTTTTAGGGATACTGAACCAATCCCCACCACTCTACATGTATTATTATTTCCCATGTAGACTATGCCTCCATCCCATTCTCCGTAGGTGCTGAACCATCCTCTCAAAGGAGTCATATGAAAAGAACAACTAGAGTCGATTACCCAATCATACTTCTCAATCAAGGACTATTCTGTACTGCATTGGTCAGAGGTTGCTAGTGCATCTGAATAGGTAATCGAGTTTTCTCCAACTGCTGCTTCTGGTGGTTTATTTTTCTTGTTTTTGTGATACTGATTCTTTCTTTTAAGGGAGTAGCACTCTCTTTTGATATGCCCCTCCTTGTGGCAATAGTTACATCTCACTTTAGGTTTACCTTTCTCTTCGGGTTGTTGTTTATTTTCTTTAGTCTTTGTCTTTCCTTTCACAAACAGCCCATCAGAAGTTTCTTTTTTCTGTGACATTAACTCCAGCTCTTTAGTCTTTATGGCAGAGATTAGAATTTCAGTTGTGATTGAATCTCTGCCATACTTTAAGGCTGTCTTTACTTCTCGATAGGCATCTGGTAATGAATTCAACAACACGAATGCTTCATTTTCATCTCCTATCTTTTCCTCCAAATTTTTGAACTCAGAGGTCATTCTTTTAAAGTCATCCAAGTTCTCAGTCAGTGACTTCGCCGGGTCCATCTTGTAGGTAAAGAATTTTTCTCTTAAGTACATCTTATTATGTACATCTTTCTTCTCATAAAGAGAGTTCAATTTGTTCCAGATTGCCAAAGGAGTTTCTTCATCAATCACCTGTCTTAATACACTGTTACTCAAATTTAGTATCAGTGTACTGTATGCTGTGGTGTTCATCGTCTCCTTTTGCTCGTCTGTGACTGATGGAGGTAATTTCGTAGGATCCATCAGTGCTTGGAGTGACTTTTGCTGATCGAGGATGGCTTTGATCTTGGCTTTCCAAAGATCAAAGTCTCCCTTTCCATCGAACTTATCGATCTCAAATCTTGTCATGGCCATTCTTGCTTCAAGAAACAGATTCTTGACTGACTTTCTGGGCTCTGATACCACTGTTAGTAGTACACGTTGCAGGTGATGAGAAATACACGAAGGCCAACTGACTCTACCCACTCAAAACTCATGCAACTCCCAGGTGAAACACACACATTCAGTCGAAGAACAACAAAGCAAGAAAATAGTCACTTCTTCCTCACGCTCGCGTAGAACTGGAATTAAAGCACCAGAAAAACGAAGAAGAAAAATAAGAAGACAAGTTTAAAGTGGTTCGGCAACGATGGCCTACGTCCACTGTGAAGGGAGCTGAATTTTATTCAAATACTCAGAAGAATACAAAAGGTACGCATACAATACTCTCATGATCTTAATCTCAATCTCACTCACTCTGCTTTTCTAATTCCCCTTCTTCTCCTTTTATGCTTCGAGGGAATGAAAACTGATAAAACAGTTTGGGTAGTTGAGCTTGATGGTTACAACCTTTTTACTTGAGGTAATTGATATTTTCTTTACACTAGCAAATTCCAAAAACAAAAACAAGTACTTTTTGAAAACTACTTTTTTTTAGTTTTCAAAATTTGGCTTGGTTTTTGAAATAATGAAAAGAATGTATTAGGAAAACAAAGAAATTTGTAGGTGGAAGTAGTGTTTATTGGCTTAACTTTCAAAAACCAAATAGTTATCAAACGGGACCTTAATTTTTAGTTTTGTTCATCGATTCTACCACTAATTTGAAAATTTCAGATCCCTAACCTTTTTTAGAGAGATTTGAGTAGTTGTTTGGAATCAAAATTGTTGTTTTTAAATTTATTATCAATGAAAAAAAATTAGGAAAAAGATGTTATGACAACTCATTTATATTTTCAACATTTTGCTTGTTAATCAAAGTTGCTACTTTTTTCAAATGTATTAAAAGAGTTTCAAAATTAGTTCCACAAAACAGCATTAATTCAATATAGAATGGTTCCTCAATGTTCCCATACTTTTCAACCTTTTCAACTCCTTCATTTATTTGTTTTGAATTTCAATATAGAATCTTTTAGGTTTCTGGGTTCATGCTTTTATTTTGCTTGCATGGAAAGATATTCAATTTTTTTTTTTTTTTCGGAAAAAGATAACTATCGGGTGCTTTTCCAACAATATGGTTGTCCATCTCTTGCCCTTCTCCGTCCGAAAACAAAGTCAAAGAAAGAAATTAAAAATCAAATCGAAAGATGAAAGGGGGCTCGTTTTTTTAAAGCTTGGGACGATTTGGAAATTTCGTCGCAAACTGTGACGAAATTTACCATTCGTCGTAGATTCTTGCGACGAAATTTGTAAATTGTCGTGAACTTTAAAATTTTAATGATTGTGACGCACCATCCGAAGCTTGCAACGACTTTCGTCACAATATCTCGTCACAAGGATCTTGTGGCGAAACTTTACTTTTCGTCACAAAAGCATTTGCGACGAATGAACTGATTTCGTCACTACGTTTGTTATTCTTGGGCACGTTACTGAATTTGTGACGTTTTACAAATTTTTGTCGCAATATTATGCGACAAATAGATATTTCGTCACAAACGTCCAACGATACCAAGCTTTTGTTGCTGACCGTGTGAGGATTCTGTTTTCATCGTTGAGAATTCGTCGCTAAAAGGCCTATTTCTTGGAGTGAGATTTTTAACTTTTTAACCATTGTAATAAATCCTTGAAAGTTTTGATAAAAAAAAATAGTGGAATCAAATTTGCCTAATCCAAACTAAGTCAAGCATACATGTAAAAGAAATTGATAGTCATAAAATAACATCGCTCAACAACAAGAGTTCTATATATAAATCTTTAAGGCCCCGTTTGATAATCATTTGGTTTTTGGTTTTTGGTTTTTTGAAAATTAGGCTTGTTTCCTCCCAAATTTCTTACCATGGTTTTCATCTTTGTCAATGACACATATGAGTTCCTAGCCAAATTCCAAAAACAAAAACAAGTTTTTGAAAACTACTTTTTTTAGTTTTCAAAAATTGGTTTGGTTTTTAAAAACATGGGAAGAATGTATTAAAAAAACAAAGAAACTTGGGGGCGGAGGTAGTGTTTATAAGTTTAATTTTCAAAAACCAAAAACCAAAAACCAAATGGTTAACAAACGGGGCCTAAAAATTTACATCCCGTTTGTTGGTTTTTTATTTTTGAAAATTAGGATTGTTTTCTCCCAATTTTCTAACCATGGTTTTAATAACAAATTTGAATTCTTAGCCAAATTAAAAAAAAAAAAAATTGAAAACTATTTTTTTTTTAATTTTCAAAACTTGACTTCGTTTTTTAAAACTTGGGAAGACGGTAAACAAAGAAACGTATATAGGTGTGGAAGTAATATTTATAAGCTTAATTTTCAAAAACAAAAAATAAAATGGTTATCAAACGAGACCTTACAAATTTAAGAAGGTGATGTTATCAATTTTAAAACTTAGTAGAATTTAGGATAATACAGTGTGATTGAAACTATTTAATTTTAGATTTCACTCCCTTAATCAAATTCATGGTTAAAAGATGAGTTTTCTTCAAAGTCCTTTTAAGGAGTTCTCTATCCTAATCCACTTTTTCTTGTTTACATTATGCTACCAATCTTCTTTTAAGTTAAATCTTTGTTTCTTTTTGCTTTTTAAATATTGTTAGTTCCAAACTTAATTAAAAGTGATATTTGAAAGAAGGATTAAAAAGAAACTAGCTCTGATCATAAATGAATTATTATTATTTGTTATTTATACTTTTGACCATTATCAATGATTTATTATTTTTCTAAAAAATATTAGAATTCAAACTAGGAATGAGAATTCATCCATTTGAACCATAAAAAAGAAATATAACCAACCATAACCAAGATGTAATTTTTTTAGTATATACACTCAAGTTGCCTTACTAGTTCATTTTAATTATTTAATTTCTACTTTTATTCATCCTACAAGTAGTTTGATTTTTTCCAATCTCTTAACCTTTATTTTTAGAGAGATTTGAGTATTTGTTTGGGAATCAATTATTTATTTATAATCAATGAAAAAAATAGGTAAAAGAGGTTATGACGATTAAGAGCTCATTTGGAATACCTTTTAGTTTAAGGGTCCATTTGCAATACATTTTAATTTAAATGTTTTTCAAGAATGCATATTTTAAAAAACATTTTGTATAAAAATTGTTTAGAATTTAAACACTCATATGTTTGGTTGCATTTCCTCACAAATGTTTTTATACACAAGTTATTGTTTACTTAAGAAGTCTTTTTTAAAAAGTTGGTTTCAAGTGTTTCTCTCAAAATGGTTTATTTATCAATCTCATTTTCTAATAAGTCATTTTTATTGGTTGCCAAACACTAGAAATTTTTTCAAAATGATTTATTTTCAAAATTAAACACTTAAAAAGTTAAACCAAACACACCCTAAGTGCTTTTAAAGAAAGCATCTTCTTGTATAAAAATTATTTAGAATTAAAACTGTTTAATTACATGTGTTTTTATTCCAGAGTGATTAATGTTTTTTCGAAAATGCTTACTTCGTTTCTGCTTATTAAATGAAATACCAAATATTCAAAACAAAAGAATTTTCGTACCGTCTTCTACACAATCTCCCACATTTTTCATTCCACATTTCCCTTTTTTTTTTCCTTAATTTTTTCCTTAATATTATATTAAGGTGAAAATTCAAATTTACAATTCATAAAACCAGGTAGGAAGGAAATTTTTTAAGGCTCTCGTAGTACCTACTCCCTCTTTTTTACTTTGCATTTTTTATAAGATAATTCTTAAATGTTGTTAAGATGACTTATTTGATAAATAGGAGTAATATAAATTTGTCATTATACTAGAAATTTTCTATCTATTTACACTAGAAATCTTTTTCACTGATAAAAAGAAATCTTAAATGTATCAAAGTGAAATAGTTCAGTGGCACGATAATTGACATGTATTTTCGACCAAAAAATTATAGCTCAGCGGTAATTAACATGTATTCTCTATATATTGTTTAATAAAAAAAAAGAAAAAAATTAAATACTATTGGACTGCACATTATTCTCAAATGTTATTAAGAATATGACTCGTGACAAATAGACACATAAGAGAAATATGGAGAATTGTTCATACTATTGGAGGTTTTTTTTTTTTTTTTTTTTTTTGAGAAACCATACTATTGGGATATTAATTAATATAAAATTTCGAGGCATATATATCTAATTACTTAAACTATATATTCAAATTGGTTTTTTATTCCATTTATTTTCATTTATTTATTATTATTATTATTTATATTTTTTACTAATTTTATCAATGATGTATTCTTTTTTAAAAAAGTATTGCCATTCAAACTAGAAATGAGAATTCATCTATTTAAACCATAAAAAAGAAATATAACCGACTAAGAAAGAATTTTGAGATGTACTGAAGTTGCTTTATTACTGTCAAAAAAAAAAAAGTTGCTTTATTAGATCATTTTAATTATTTAATTTCTAGTTTTATTCATACCCCACAAGTAATTTGAAATTTTCAAATCTCTAACCTTCTTTTAGAGACATATGAGTATTGTAAAAAAAAAAAAGAGACATATGTGTAAAAAAAATATAGATTAAATTATCCAAAAAAAAAACCCTAAACTATTGGGTTGGTTTCAGTTTTTTTTTTTTTTTTTTTTTTTTTTTTTTTTTTTTTTGAAAGGATATGGCATTCCAATAGAGAATTACAACGAAATAGAGTCTAAAAGCAAAAGACTCTTAGCACAAACAGGAATTTCCTCAAGCCAAACATAATCCCTACGATCACACATCGCTAACTCGGCCATATGGTGGGCCAAGCGATTCCCTTCACGATAAGTAAAAACACATTTTAACGCCCATGACAAAGGCCAATCATCAATTGCATCAGAGATCAGAACATAGAGATCAGAAATGTCTTCCTTCTCCCTCTGCATAGCTTCAAAAGCCCTCTTGGAATCAGTCTCAATCAAAACCGGGTAGAGACCCAACTCAGCGGCGAGCTTAATACCGTCGACCACCGCCCACGCTTCTGCCATATCAAAGTTTCCCACAAAGCCATGGATTCTTGTTGCTGCTGCCATAACCTCACCTCTGTGATTGCGAGCAACCAGCCCAACTCCAGCCAACATCCTCCCACCGTTGAAAGCTGCATCAACGTTTAACTTATACCAGCTAACCGGCGGAGATACCCACCTCGCCCCTTCCCGGCCAAGGCCAACTGAAACCCTAGGCTCCCAATTCGAAACCGCTCGTCGAAATGAGTCCAGAAAACTAGCAGACCACGTCGGAATCTCCAACGACAGCCCCTCCCCCTTCATTTTCACTCGATTTCTGCAATCCCACAAGGCCCAAAGCAACACTACAAAGGACTCAAAACGAGCCCAATCCAAGTTGTCCCTAATATCTCTCAGAATCAGAAAAATACAATCCGACCGTACTTTACTCAACAGAGGACCAAACCCAACATTGCTTATGACATTCTTAGAAAACTTACACAGCCAGAAAACGTGCAATGCAGTTTCCCCTTGACAACCACAAAGGGAGCAAACATTCAAGACATCAACCCCACGCTTGAGTAAATTGTCTATAGTTGGGAGTCTATTCAAGCATAAACGCCAAAAGAAAATTTTTACCTTGCTTGGGATTGCCATTTTCCAGCACCCCTTCCACCAACTTTGTAAAGAAACCGACGATGATGATGACGGGCTTTGCGCCAATATGTGCATCCGGCCTACACGGTAACCACTTTTAACAGAATATATGCCAGATTTCTCAAAATGCCAGATAACAGAATCTTCCACATCTAACCGTCTAATGGGAATAGATAATATAAGACTCACCTCATGGGGGCTGAAGTGCTGCTTCAACAGATCTACATTACACTGCCTCGTATCTGTGCATAAATCAGCTACACGAGCATCAGGACCCAAAGAGGGGGGAGATGCTATCCTCATAGATACATCACATGGTAACCAGTTAGACCCATAGATCCTAACTCGATCCCCCTTACCGATTTGCCACCTAACTCCCTTATATAACAGCTCCCGACCCCACATCAGACTCCTCCAAATGAAAGATGGCCTGGACCCAACAGAGGCATCCATAAATCCTGACGCACACTACTACAAATTGGACTTATGATGTCGGACAAAAAAAAACGCAGCAGGCCAATAATGTCGGACATGGAAAAAGGCGTGTTGATTAACTCAAAAATTTTCGTAGAGCCTTCAATGTCGGGCATGCCCGAAATTGTAGGTGCGGTTATGCATTTTAATTTAACCCAGTAGCCCCTACTCTTTTTCTGCTTTATTTCTTCCCGATAAAACCCTTTCTTTCCTCTTCTTTGCTCTCTCACGAACAGCAACTGAGGTTTCTTGCTCTCACGATCTCACCGACGACGACTTGATTTTTGGTTTTCTCCGAAGCCGACGGTGAAGCATGGCAGCAGCGGGAGACGTGGTCGACTTAGTCTGCGATACTCGGTGAACTCGCTTCGGAGCGAGTTAAGTTCCAGATTTCCTAAAAAAGTGAGGACTCCTCTTCAGGAATGTCGATCTCCATATGAAATTGATCTTTCGCAGACACAGCGCTCTTGGATTGAGGGTCTTGGATTGATGACAGACACAGCGCTCTGGCTTCTCCCCAGCTTCGAGAGTGAGACCGGCGAAACTCAGATCTGAATCCATCTCCAAGATCTGAAACTTCACTCCATCTTCCCCTTCCGAAGGAGCTTTCAACTAACTATAAGCCTCTAATCTCTCTAAATCCTTGCTCCATTCTCTTTCTCATTCACTTTCTATGTTCCAATTTGCATTAGTTTGATTTTGATTGTGTGAAATTTGCCGTGTTTTGGAAATCTTGTTTCTATTTTGTATGCTAATAGTGTATTTGTGTTTTGGTTTTCGGGGAAAAAAATTTGAGTCGGTTGTCTTAGCTTTGAAGCTACTTGCGGCAGGAATTATCTGGTTTTCGGTAGTAATTCTTGTTCGGATTTCAATAATTGATTGTTGGCGTGAACTTTGGAGCTTTTAGTAGTATACACTTTCTTTTTGGGTTTTCTTGATTTACTCTTCATTTGCTCAATTATTAAGTTATATGATTGGTTCGCAATAATTTTCTGGTCCAGATTAGGGCTTCACTTCGTCGTCATAATGAGCAGGCGTTGAAGAAGGTATGATATAGTTTATTGATGACTACAAAATGGTTTCAGTTGCGTTTTACTCTTTTCTTCCTCCTTTTTTCTTGTTTAATATTATGTTTATACATATATTTTTTATTTTATCTTCCATGCTTGTGACAGGATCACATTTTGTTCAAATTAGTTTTTGAACTGTAATTTTTTATTGCCTTAAATATTGAATGCTTTTAGGAAATTCAAGATCTCCTTGCTGCTTGGAAGTCCTATTTTAATGCTTCATCTTGTGTTTATATTTATGCTTCTTCAAACAACCGGCAATTGCTTTTTAATATGGACAAGCCATATTTTAGTGATCAGCACTCTCCTGTTCGGAATATTCCTTTGACCGTTTGAAGGCCTACATTGAAAGAAGCCTAGCGTGTTTATGAACAATTGGTTCAAATAGTGTATGAAGTAGATGAGAAGGAAGTATTGTCCACAAGTGAGCACGATTCACTGCTAAGTGCAGTTACAACAGACAATAGCACCCAAGACATAAGTGAAAAGAAAGCCATTGGAGACCTGGAAAAGGGTGCTTCTACACATGTTGAAGAATCTGTTGAACACCCCATAGGTAGTGAGAGTGAAAGTGAAGTTATTTGTAGAACTACACCTTTGCATGAAGCATCACAATCTGGAAATGCATATAAGGTTTTGGAACGCCTCGAACAAGGTCTTGATCCTTGCATGAAAGATGAAAGAGGACGTACTCCTTACATGCTAGCAACTGAGAAGGAAGTCCGGAATAACTTTAGAAGGTTCACGGCTTCCAACCTTGATAAGTGGGATTGGAATGCAGCTAAGTTGCCCAGCGCATTGACTAAGGAAATGGAGGAATCTCAAGCTGCTAAGCAGGTTACTTACTGTTTTTCCTGCTGTTTGGTCGTGATTCCATACAGTATAGATGCACTTATCTTGTGTTTTTGCTTCTCCTATTTGGTTTATCTAAAGAAGTCCTCCTGTGTTGTTGAAATAGATTGGATCAAGAAGCAATATAGAGGCTGTGAGTAAAGTTGAAGGTGAATATATGTTACTTTTTATTTATTCTTGAGTAAAAGTTTAGTGTCATCAATTTCAAGCCTCGAAATGCAATTGATTTATTGAAGGGGAGGCACAATAATTTGTTATTATTTTTTCTCCTTTCTTTTCCATCAGGCATTAAACTAGTCAACATGATTTGCTCACTGGATTTTCAGACTATATTTATTAGTGTACATTATCTATCTTAGAATGCATCTGCATACATTCTAGATTGAAATATATCTTTTGTCTTAGAATGTCTTATTTCTTTTGTGGTAAAGGTGAATGATGCACACCCTGCATTTTACCACAAAATTTTGGCTCATTACTAGTTGGCATACATAATGATCAAACTGTGAGGTACGTTATTTTCCTCCTTTTTGTACCTTTCTTATTATTTTGCTGACTTTCATGCAATATCCTTTAATGATTGTTTAGATTTAGATTGTGCTTGATGCGAGACCTAACTTGCTTAGTTTTAGAATATTTGGAGTCTTGTTGTGAACCTGAAGTGTTGTGGGGTTGTAATTGAGCGGTTTTTCATATAAAAGTGTGTTTCTCTTGTTTAACAGGTTTAAAAATTTTTGGGTTAGCCATATGTATGCCGTTATGCTGTCGAAATTTTCGGAGCATCCGGTTAGAATTAGGATAGAATTAGGTTAGCCATATTTGGAGTCTTTTTTCTTTTTTATTCTACATGGTATTTTTCTTTTTTATTCTACATGGTATTTTTATTCTACATGGTATTCTTCATGTATTATACAGTATTAATACAAACTACTATTCCTACTTCAATGATTATTCATTCAATTTTGATTGTTGATGTACATTGCCCACTAGAGTTTTAGTTCAAGTGGGAGTTGTTGGGTTTTATGCCCTAAAACTCGTAGATAGTAAATGAAACAAATTAATCGATCTCAATAAAGTGTTATTTGAGTAATTCAGTAATTTGGTTATTGAATAATCGAGTTTGCATTAATAAACCCTAAATCTAATAAACTAAGATCCAAGGTTGTTTAAATGAAACTTGGACTAGTATGTGGGGACATACGGGGATCAGTGTCCAAGTAACAACCTAAATGGTCTATAGTATAGGGATAAGGCTGGGTACCTTATCCTGGTGACACTATGTGATACGGCCCACCTTGTATTCGATACAGATGCAATGATCCAAAGCATCCATGTAGGAGACATGCGGGTGGGGTATCCTATGCAATGAGTTTGCATAAGACCGGACCGCGAAATAGTAACCACTAGATGTAACGCCGTTAACTAGTTTAGGTTTCTATTTCAATAGGATGACCTAGGTAACTCAATCTCAATCCTGAGTCTGTTATGAACCCCTTTCAGGAGGGACTGTCCTTAGATTTGTATGGGTGAGAGTGGCCAGTTCGCCGACTCAATAAGCCTACCATTTCAGGGGCAAGACCGAATGGGGGCTGGGAACATAACAGTACAAGATGGAATTCACTCCTTCCCCTATTGGGGTAAGTAGATGTGTGTTCCCTTAAGGGCTGATTCTAGGGCTTGAACAAAGGCGCGCCGTCCTCTCCTAGCCTGAGAGGAACTCCTGTTTAGTGGTTGGACCCTAAACAACTTGTTCATTAGAGGAATCAGTGGTACTTAAGGAACCAGAGGTAACCCAGGGGTAAAACGGTAATTTGACCCAGCTGGTGTTACGAACACACGTGAAGGATTGACTTACTGCTTGGTCGATATCCGTGGACACAGAAATATTCTATAGTGAGAAGAGTGCAGCTGTGGGTCTTTAGTGGAGTGACCCACAGTTAACGAATGTTGACTAAACTTGGTCAATGAGTTTGGCCAATTAGTCTCGTATCGTTGGAGCTTCTGATCTGTAGGTCCATTAGGTCCCACTGGTAGCTCGTAAAGAGACTTGAGGCAATTAAGTATAAATTGTAAATTGAAAGTGTTCAATTTATTTGGGGAATCGTATAATGTATATTGATGCATTATAATATAAAGTTTATGAAACTTTATAATATAATTTTTGAATTAATTTAAAAAAAATTAATTCTTGAGAGAAAGTATTTGAAAGAGTTCAAATAAATTTAATATGAATTGGATTCATATTAATTTTAATTTTAATAAAATCTCTAAGATTAAATATATGATATTTAATTGGGAAATTAATTAATTATTTATTAAAATTAGAGACTTTTTCCTATTAGGAAAAGGTCTCCCTTTTCCTATTAGGAAAAAGGTCTTGGCCTTTACTATATATAGGACCCCTGGGGTGGGGTGAAAGGTATCCCATTCATTCTCCTACTCTCAGAGAATTCTCCCAAAGGCTCCCACAAGTCTCCTGCCTCTAGAAGTCTCAGAGTCATACCGGTGTAGCCATAGTGGTGGTGTTCACACTAGTTCGTGATTAATTCACAAGCAGTTGGTGAATTTAATCTGAGTCGTCAACGAGAGTAAGTAATTTGTTACTTTATAAATTAGATTTAGATCTAATATTTTTGTATGCTTAGCCTTAATATATATTTAGAATAGTTCTAATATTATTGCCAATGTATTGGTATTTTAGATTAAACAAAATTAATTACGAATCGGTCCCAATCACGCTTCCGCTTTACGGAATTATGGAATTCCAATCCTTCAATAAGTCCTTCCACCCTACCCAGTGGATTCTCCTATCCTCCTCAACCCCATTCCACCAAAACCGAGACATCATCCGGTTAATGTCACACACCACCTTCTTCGGGATTCTAAAGCAGTTCATTGTGTAGCACGGATTAGCCTGAACTACCGACTTAATAAGCACTTATCTTCCACCCACCGAAAAAAGCTTCCCCTTCCACCCTTGTATTCTCCTCCACACTCTATCTTTAGTGAACTTCAACGAGCTCACTCTACTACGAGGCATGAAAGCTGGGAGCCCCAGATAATGCTGATGGCAGAGAGTGACATTCACATGGAGAACCTCACTCACATTTTCCTGTGTCTGAGCACCAGTATTTGGGCTGAAAGCAATAGTTGATTTATCAAAATTCACCACCTGACCGGAAGCCTTCTCATAGCACTGGAGGATATTCTGGATAACTTGCGCCTCCCCCACTCTAGCCCTAAAGAATAGAAGGCTGTCGTCAGCGAAGAATAGATGAGATAACGATGGACCCCGCCTTGAGATCCTTAGGCCTGAAATGGACCTGGAAGCCTCTGCCTGATGCAACATGGCAGACAATCCCTCACTACAAAATAGGAAGAGGTATGGCGACAGAGGGTCTCCTTGTCGAAGGCCCCTACTCGGTTTCACTTCACCATAACGGGACCCATTAATACTGAACGAGAACCTGACAGTCGAAATGCATTTGCCAATCAGGTCCACCCAATTGGGAGCGAACCCCATTTTCAACATGATCTGTTCCAGAAACACCCACTCCACCAGATCATATGCCTTGCTCATATCTAGCTTTAGCGAGGCCCAACCTACTCTTCCCTTTCCTTTTGTCCTCAGAGCATGAATGCACTCATATCCCACAATGGCATTATCTACCACACACCTTCCTGGTATAAAAGCACTCTGCTTCTGGGCTATCAGCTTGTTCAACAACCCCTTCATTCTGCTCACTAATACTTTAGAAATCAGCTTGTAGGCCACATTACACAAGGATATAGGGCGGAACTCAGACACCCGCCTAGGATTCCTCACCTTAGGTATCAACACAATCATCGTCTCGTTTAAAACCTCTGGAGATTCCTTGTTATTCAGGACCCCCAGACAAAACCTCATCATGTCCTCTCCAACTATCTCCCAAGACTGTCGGTAGAAAGCACCTGACATTCCATCCGGACCTGGGGCCTTATTCGGGTGAATCTGCGCCAGAGCCCCAACAATATCCTCTCGTGTGAAAGGTTTGAGCAAGAGCCTATTCATATCCTCTGTCACTGACGGCTGAACGTTACCAATGACCTTATTTACTTCCTCCACCGAAGGCCTACAAGAGGAGTACATGTGTGTAAAGTAGTCTGAGATCACTCTAAGAACATCTCTCGGATCCTGATGCCACATACCTGACTCATCCTCAAGACCACAGATGGTATTCCTTTTCCGTCTCTGCGATGCATGATTATGGAACCACCGAGTGTTCCTGTCACCCCAACTCAACCAGTTTTCCCTGGATCTCTGCTTCCAGTAAACTTCCTCCTCCACCAGAATAGACTCAAGCCTCGATTCTGCCTCCTGTAAATCGACCCTCGAAACCGATCTACTCAAATTACATAAAGCAGACTGCACCTCGGCTGAAGCTTCCTTGATACGGTCACTATACCGTCCCACCTTATCCCTACCCCACTTAACCAAAGAGGCTAAGCAACGTTCAATAGCCACCTTCAAACCCACTGATGAAGCATCAGCTCCACCTGACTGCCATGAATCCGACACCACATTCTTAAACTCAGCATACATCAGCCAGACATCCTCAAAACGACGAATTCTACGCCTCTGAGCATACCTTACCTGGCGCGGAGGGAGGAGTGAAAGCAGAATCGGCCTATGGTCAGATCTGCTGAAATCTAGATGGGATACTTCCTGTTGAGGGAACAGGTCCTGCCAGGCCATATTGCCCAAACATCTGTCAATCCGCTCCCACACCGTTTCGCTCCCCGGGCGCCCGTTACACCAGGAGAACTTATCCCCCTTGAAGCCCAAATCAACCATACAACAAGTATCCACTGCCTCACGGAAGCCATTCAGCTCAGACTCCGGTTTATCCCTCCCCCCTTCCTTCTCATGATGGAACAAAATAGCGTTAAAATCCCCTCCCATAAGCCATGGAGTAGACGGATGCCCACGGAGATGCTTTAGGAGGGACCATGTTCTCTTCTTCAACTCCGCCTGAGGGTGCCCATAAATACCTGTCAAACGCCACTGAAACTGGTTCCAATCCACCCAGCCATCTATATGGTTCGGGGAGAAAGAAATAAGGCTGAAACTGATCGTAGAATCCCATAACAAAGCCAAACCACCACTTCTTCCTGAACTGTCAACACTGAAGCACCCATCAAAGCCCAGCTTGGCTCTAATAAAATCAAATCGTGAAGAATGAACCTTTGTTTCTGAAAGGAACACCATAAGAGGTCGATGTTGTTGCACTAACTTGTGCAACCTGCGGAATGCACGATCCGACCCCAAACCTCGTGCATTCCAAAAAAGCATATTCATGATGAAAGGCGGGGCTGGTCCCCAGCCACCGCCACATTGTCAGCAACCATCATCTCGGACCCGCCAACTAACCCTTCTCCCACACCACCCTCAAAGTGTCGCCTCTAGCCCTCTTAGATCCCTGCAGCTCAGATGCACTAGTAGAGGTCTTACGTTTGGGACCTAACCTCTCGGAGCCACTACCTGTGTTTGTGATTTCAGTCAACACACTCGGGGCTCTCCTCTTCCAACCCTTCCCTTTTTGAGACTTCGACACTTCAGCCGACCCCTCAACCTGTCCTTCCTCTACCCCATCCACCTCCATCCCCCCAATGTCTCCATCCCCATCCGCCACCTCCCCTACCCCTAGAATCCCTTTCCCCTTATCACCATCCTTCCCCGAATCTAAGCCAATCCCAGACTGTCCCCCTTCTACCGACTCCTCCCCCCGAGGAACCTCCACCCCCACATCACTCTCCCTTGCCCCCTGCCCAGATGGATTCTGTCCATCCCTTTTCTCCTCACCCCATCTCCTACCCACTTCCCCCAGCATCATCCCCGCTTTCATCCATTCCCCATACTGCTCCCTGCGCCCATCACCCCCCTCTGAAACCTCATGCCCACACTCCCTCTTCAAATGTCCTAACCGTCCACAGTTGTAGTAGAAATCGGGGAGCCTCTCATATACAACTGGGCACCAAACCTCCTCCTCATTGCTAACTTGGAGTATGAAGCCCCGTCGTAATGGTCGACCCAAGTTCAAACATACTCTGAGTCTCATGATCGGCCCGGTCCACTCATTTTCTTCCATACCACTCACCTCCTCCACCCTACCTATTCTATTCCCTAGAAACCCAGCCATCTTTCTAGTCTGCCAATGCATAGGAATGTTGTGAATCTGCACCCAGAACGAACACTCATTAAACTCAACAGAGATTGCTGAACCTGTTGAGGCTGGTGCCCTCATGACTAGCAGAGACCTATCAAAAGCCCACGGCCCACTGCCCACAACTCTAAGCTTCTCACTTTTGGAATGAAACTGAATTGCAAAAATATTATCACCGGCTGATTCGACTCGCGTCGACCCATGAACCCTCCATGCAGCCTTCATGACCGATCGAAAAGCATCCGGGTTGATCTTCTTTGACGTCAACACTTTTCCCACTACACAAAGATCAATAGCTTCAACAGACAAAGCCGCCGGAACCGCTTCAGCCCTTATAACCTCTGCTTCCTCTTCCGTTAGGGTCAACGCCTTCCACAATCGAACCAATTCATCCATCGTACCCCTTAACCTCACCCCTCGCAAGCTCACCAAAACCAGTACACGCAGGCGCTTATCCCCGAGCCAAGCTTCACACGCAAGATGCTTCTCCCTGGGACAAGCCCTTCACCCGCAGACGGTCAGGACCCTGCCGACTCCACAAACACTCTCGCTATTACTCGATGGAGAAAATTGCAACCCAATCGCACCCACACGCTTCGGTATGACAACAGCGGAACAGACCACAGATCCTGCACACACTCGCAACACCCTAAGAAAACCCACAACCTTACGCGACCCCAGCGAAAAAACCCTAAAGAAACCCTAACAAAACCCTAATCCCCATGACGAGGAAAACTCTCATGGCGAGAGAAAACTCTCATGACGAGAGAAACGTGGATATTTTTTGGTTGGTTTCAGTTATACCATTGAACTTTCAAAAAGTTTCATTTTAGCCCTTGAAGTTTGTTGTAAAAATGTCTTTGAAGGCTTTTTTTCATTAAATTCATCGACGGAAAATGACGTGTTTGCATATGTTTTCATTGTTTTTTCCACGTATGCATTCAAATCTATTCACATAAGCAACAACACATTTGCTAACACACCATTTTTCGTCCATGAATTTAATGGAAAAAAAAAAAAGAATTCAGAGGTCATTTTGAAGCAGACTTCAAGGGCTAAAATGAAACTTTTAAAAGTTCGGGATATAATTGAAACCATCCTCATATTTCAAGAGTATTTTTGATAATTTAACTAAAAAATTAGGAAAAAGATGTTATGACGACTCATTTATATTTTGAACATTTTGCTTGTAATCGAAGTTGCTACTTTTTCCAAATGTATTAAAAGAAATCCAACCAATTTCGAAATTAGTTCTACAGAAGAGTTTTCAATATAGAATGGTTCCTCAATGTTCCCATACTTTTCAACCTTTTCAACTCCTTCATTTATAATTTGTTTTGAATTTCAATATAGAATCTTTTATTTTGCTTGCATGGAAAGACATTCAATTGATTTTTATTATTTTTTTTTTTTGGAAAAAGATAACTATCATTTTCCTTCATTAATTAATAGATAAATAATTCCTTGAAAGTTCTGATGAAAAAAATAGTTGAATCAAATTTGAATAATCCAAACCAAGTCAAGCATACATGTAAAAGAAATTGATAGTCATAAAATAACATCGCTCAACAACAAGAGTTCGATATAGAAATCTCTAAAAATTAGGATTGATTACCAAGAGTTCTAATTTTTAAAATCAAAAACCAAATAGAACTCTTGGTAAACAATCCTAATGGTTATAAATAGAGTTCTCGCTATTTGGTTTTTGATTTTTGGTTTTAGAGTTCGAACTCTTGTTGTTGACTATCAATTTCTTGTAAAATCAAAAACCAAATAGCGAGAACTCTATTTATAACCATTAGGATTGGTTACCAAGAGTTCTATTTGGTTTTTGATTTTTGGTTTTTGGTTTTTGGTTTTTTAAAATTAGGATTGTTTTCTCCCAAATTTATAACCATGATTTTCATCGTTTTTCTGGAACAAATTTGAATTCTTAGCCAAATTCCAAAAGTAAAAACAAGTTTTTGAAAATGATTTTTTTAGGTCCCGTTTGATAACCATTGGGTTTTTGGTTTTTGAAAATTATGCTTGTTTTCTCCCACTTTTCTTACCATGGTTTTCATCTTTGTTAAGAACGTTAAAAAATTAACGACAAGGGTATTTTTGAACACTTTTTAAAGTTTAGGGGTATTTTTAAGACTTTTTAAAGTTCAGGGGCTTTTTTGAAACAAACCCCATACTTTAGGTGTATTTTTTTTTTATATATAATTTAGCATTTTAAAAATTATACTCCAAAAAGTTTTTGGCAAGATTTTGGAAATTGTAAAAGAGAAAAATTGGACTTAGCTTTAATTAAAAATCTAACAAATGATTAAATTCTTGAATTTTTTATTTTGAAATTTAATTCTAAAAAAAAAACTCTTATCCAAAATTCAAAAACTTAATTATCTTATTAAATTTCTCAATTACCTTAACATCATTTAGAAAAAAAAAATTAAAATCTACAACCTAAATAGTATATAATATGATGGTTAAATAAAATTATTTTCTTCACGATTTTTAGCCATCAACTATAAGCACACTTTATTGACAGTTAAAATATGTCAATACAGCAATCTTTTATTGACATTTAATGTTTTTCAATAATAACATCTTTTTTTACGCGTTTTTAGCCATCAATAAAAACTATGTAATGTTGAAGGCTAAAAGGCGTCAACAATGTGAAATGTGAAGTTTGACCAAAACGAACGGAAAATTATGAAAATTGCGTGAACAAAACTATCAAAGTTGATAGTTTATCGCTTCAACTTAAATATAAACATTTATGGAGGTTTTATAATCGTCAATAATATATGTAT
Source organism: Luffa aegyptiaca (assembly GCA_017139565.1). Taxonomy (NCBI): domain Eukaryota; kingdom Viridiplantae; phylum Streptophyta; class Magnoliopsida; order Cucurbitales; family Cucurbitaceae; genus Luffa; species Luffa aegyptiaca. Next base: position 39,749,355 of record CM029397.1, read on the forward strand.
TTTTAATTAACAATTTGTTTTAAGTTGAAAAATTAAAGATTTATTGACAGTTTTTTGCCACAAGTGTCAACAAACAAAAAGGTCACGTGTCAATAAAGGTCAAATTTGTAGTAGTGGATACATATAAATTCCTAACCAAATTCCAAAAACAAGTTTTTGAAAAATACTTTTTTTAGTTTTAAAAAATTGGCTTGGTTTTTGAAAACATGAGCAAAAGGTAGATACTAAAAAAAACAAACAAAGAAACTTAAGATAGAAATAGTGTTGGTAAACCATTAGAATTTAGAAGTTTTCAAAACTTGACTTAGTTTTTGAAAATTTAGGAGTTTCTGAAAACATAGATAACAAAACAAAGAAACTTATACGTAAATGAAATGTTTATAAGCTAAATTTTCAAAAATAGAAAATCAATTGGTTATCAAAGGGGGACATTTTAAAGATTTTAGGAATCGATATATTATAAATTTTAAAACTTATTAGAATTTAGGAATAATAGTATAAAATTGAAACTAATAATTTTAGATTTCACTCACTAAATCAAATTCATGGTTAAAAGACACGAGTTTTTCTTACAATCTTTTCGAGGAGTTCTCTCTCTTAATTCACCTTTTCTCGTTTAAATTATGCTACCAACCTTCTCTTAAGTTAGATCTTTGTTTCTTTTTGCTTTTTAAACATTGTTAGTTTCAAACTTAAAAGTGATAATCCTAATTCGTTTTTCCTTTTCTCTGTTCACCTTATGCTACTAACCTTCTTTTTAGTATATCTTAAAAAGAAAAACAAAAAATCTTTATTAAGTTAGATTTTATTTTTTGAAAAATTAGTTTCTAATAAAACAATGATGGGACCCTTCTTAAATAGTAAACATTTGTACACTGTCAAATTTTTTTTTAATAGAGAAAGGTAATAATATTATTAATATTTGCAAGAAGGATTAAAAAGAGACTCTGATCCTAAAAGAAGGGTATGTTTTGGTTTAAGAAGTGTTTAATTTTGAAAAAAAAAATCATTTTAAAAAAATGTTATATGTTTGGCAACCACTAAAAATGACTTATTAAAAAATGAGATTGAGAAATAAGTCATTTTGAGAGAGACACTTGAAAACAATTTTTTTAAAAACGAGTTTGTAAGTATATAAATACCTTGTGTATAAAAACGCTTGCAAGGATATGTAACCAAACATATGAGTTTAAATTCTAAACAACTTTTATACAAAATGTTTAAAAAAAATGTATTCTTGAAAAGCACTTAAACAAAAAGGTATTCTTTTATTTAAAAAAAAAAAAAAAAAAATCAAACCGGTTCGAAATATAGAGGATCAATAAACCTAAACCCTTTAGTAATGACCCATTTCCTTTTCTCCAATACAATGAGACATATAAATTTTAAAAAACTTTTAATGAAAGAAAAAACAACATTAACAAAAGATTAAAAAAAAAAAAAAGTAAGGAGCTAGGTGTTGAGGATCCCACATTGAAAAGATTAGTGGAGACCTCCCAATTTATAAGATAGATGGGCTACTCCACTCATTGCCACCCTCATTAAGCCTACATATAAGTCTTCTTCTTTCCTTTCCATGAAAGGTATTGGGCAATCAAACATATAGATTCATCAACAATCAACAATATTCTTCAATACCATATTAGATGCTAGCATATATAAACATTTCTTCAATAGATAGATAGGATTCTTGCCATCAATGCTAGGAATCCTTTAATTAGTTTTAACTAGCTCAATCATAATAGTTGAACTAACACGTTCCTATTCAATAAATGATATATCAAGGTCAATTTAACACGTTCCACAGTGCCTTAATAGATAAGAATTGTATTGTTTGTTCTCCACTTTAACATTTTCATTTAAGACACCTCTCTACCATGTAATATTAAAACATATATGAATAAGAGCACATTTCCTCCCGGACTAAAGTTCATAAATGACTTGTTGAAAAGAAGTTAGTGATTTAAGATACATTAAGCTTATGTTAAAAGATAGTTTAAGTCCTTAATACCCATCCCATCTTTTTTTTTTTTTTTTAATTCACAAACTCAAAAAGTTTTTTTTTTCCTTTTTTTTAAAAAAATAATATTTTCCAATGTAGGTTTCAACCTTCCTTTTTCTTATTTTTTATACTAGATATTAGAAATAACTATTGGCATGTCATCACAATACTTGTTTGAAAACTTAAACAACTTATAATAATATTGTAAGAAATAGCTCAGGATACCACTTTTTTTTTTTTTTTTTTTTTTAAGAATATCCCTCCCTCTTAAAAATAATTAATTCTTTCAAACTTAAGCTGCCACCTTATCAGTGAATACATATTGCTTTCTGTCTCTTAATTTCATAGGGGAATGCCATGTGTTTGGTTTTGGTAAAGTTGTGTGTTTTTGACCAAGAATGTATAGGATGTGATTTTTTTTTTTTTTTTTTTTTTTTTTTAGCATCAACAATTGAGGGTGGAGGGATTCAAACCTATAACTTCTTGATCAATAATACATGTCAATTACCGCTGAGCTATGCTCACTTTGGATATGTATAGGATGTGAATGATGACTGTATCGAGCAAAATAAAGGTGAAAATAGAAAGATCAAGCACACACTATGTCGACTACGTTAAAAACTACAAAAATTATGGTGGATGGGCTCCTTTAACCCATTAATTTCAAATTTGTCTAAATCTTCTAAATTTATCAATGGTAAGATTTCATGCATTAATTCAATTTTTATTCTTCGTATTATATTTTTTTTTGTCTGTTAATCGGTAAGGGCAAATACGTAAATGAGCTTCTTAAACTCCTTTAATATTCGGTTGTGAGCTGACAAAAATGTAAAATTATAACAAAATAGGCACTGTTGGAATAAATGGACTACTATTGACTCATTTGTGTAGTTATCCCTAAAAACTAATGATCAATGAATAGTATTTTAGAATCAATCCACAGCGAAAGTTAGTTAAACACTCAATTGCAATGGTGTTTGTTCTGCAACCTCATCAATGGGCCCGTGGCCCAAAGTCAAATGGCCCAAAGCTTGACCCAAAATAAAAATTTGACCTGGGGTTTTTCAAAAAAAGAAAAAAATTAGACAAAAAAAGGTTATTTTAGCACCCCCAGTTGTTGTCGCGCCTGACCCAAAATGCTGATTTTTTTTTAAAATTATTTAATTTATTATTATTATTAAATTAAATTAAATATATTTGTTTAATGATTTTTTTTTGGCTAAATTATAAAAAATGCCCCTGAACTATGGGGTTTGTTTCAAAAATGCCCCTGAACTTTAAAAAGTTTCAAAAATGCCCCTGAACTTTGAAAAATGTTTCAAAAATACCCCTGCAGTTAATTTTGGATGGAAACCGTTAAAATTTGAGTTTCAAAAATACCCTTGAACTTTAAAAAAAAATTTCAAAAATACCCTTGTTGAAAAATGCTTCTTTTTTTTTTTCCTTCTCCCACCGTAAATTAACTCTTTTCCAAAAATTAATGAGAAACTTTACTTATTTGTCATGTATTTATAATCTAGGAGCTTTCTTTCTCTTTCAACACATCCAAAGCACTTGGCTAGATTTCGTTTCAAATCTTCAAGATGACTTTTGTTTCGTTTTTGAAATTCTACATGTGATTGACTTCATTTGCTGGTAGTCTTTTCAATATTATTTCCTCACCAACTATTACCCCATTAGTTTTCTCTATATTCCTTTTACGAAAAATAAATGAAACTATTGTTGTATACGGATTCTAACAATTCTTAAATATCAATAAGAACAAAATCATATATAAAACTTTTGATTGATTAATCTTATAAATTGGACCAAACTCATAGTCTTATAAACATTTCTTCTTCTTATCTTCAAGATACACAAACAGAGAGAGCAAAAAATGAAATAATATATATACATATATATGTTGTTTTCTCACACTTATCTTCTTTAAGCTTTTTAAAAGAGAAAACTCGATTTCAAAGTCTGTTTTTATCGAGTATTGATTTGCACACAACCTTTATAAGCAAAGTTTTGCATTAATTTTCATGGAGAAAGAATTTATGGTGAGAGAGGAGGAAAAAAGAAGAATCATTTTTCAAAAAGGGTATTTTTGAAATTTTTTTGAAAGTTCAAGGGTATTTTTGAAACTCAAACTTTAACGGTTTCCATCCAAAATTTACAGCAAGGGTATGTTTTAAACATTCTTCAAAGTTCAGGGGTATTTTTGAAACTTTTTAAAGTTCAGGGGCATTTTTGAAACAAACCCCATAGTTCAGGGGCATTTTTTATAATTTAGCCATTTTTTATATATAAATATTAGTTTTCATTTCTTTTTCCAAATAATGGATTATATATTTTTTTTAATTTAAAATTTTGTCTTTCTTCTATAATTTACCTGTTTTGAAATTTGATTTTTTTTTGTTTATATCATTTTTTTAATACAAAACAAAAAACACCACATATTAAATTCAAACAATGCTACAAATAGATTTTTTGAAAATTATTGTACATTAGTTTCAAGAATTTTTCGATCAAACTTTATATAGTTAAAACATCATTAAATTTATGTATACATAGAAAACACAATTACATTTTAAAAACTAACGATCCTTAAACATCTTCAATTCAATTTCAAGTATTATTAATTTAAAAATCGATGCGATTCATTTTTTTTTTCTGTTAATAAGAACCATTATTGACTAGAAATTTTAGTAAACTATATAATTAATTTAGATTAGCGATTCATTGCATTGTAATATAAATCCATATATATTTATTTTAAATGCAAGTAAAAATAAGTATTATTTTAAATGCAATAATGCAAGTAAAAATCCATATACTTATTTTTAAATTAATTGTATTTGAAATTGAATCAGAGATGTTTGGTTAGTTTTTAAAATGTAATTGTGTTTTCTATGTATACATAAATTTAATTGTGTTTTAACTCTATAAAGTTTTATCGAAAAATTACGAACACCATGCAAGAAATGGTTCATTAGTAGCGAGAAAGTTACAAAAATAAAAATCCAACACATTAAAAATTAGTTGTAATATTTCTTGCAGCGAGGTGCGAGAAAAATTCCAACTCCAAAATTAATGCTTCTTAATTTTTCTCATACCTTCTTGCAGCGAGAAAATGCGAGTAAAATTCTAACTCTTTGAAAATTAAGTTGTTGTAACATTTCTCGCACTTTCTTGTTGCAAGAAGGTGCAGGAAAAATTTTAACACCTCCAAAATTAGTGATTCGTAATTATTTCTCGCACCTTCTTGCAGCAAGAGGGTGCGAGAAAAGTTCAAACCCTTTGAAAATTAAGGTGTTGTAATTTTTCTCGCACTTTCTTGCAGCAAGAAGATACGAGAAAAATTCTAACACCTCCAAAATTAATGCTTCATATTTTTTTCTCGCACCTTATATAGCGAGAAGGTGAGATGCTTGTGCATGGGGAGGTTGAGAAAATCTAGAGAGAGAGTGAGAGAAACTAGAGAGATGAGAGAGAGTGAAATAAAAAGAAATGGGTATTGAATATAGATGAGGGTTTTTACTCCAAAGGATAAAATAGTCTTTTCACACACCCAAAAGTCCTATTTGTCTATGAAATTTAAGTGTGTCCTAAATGTCTTTTGGACCCAAAATTTTGTCCGATTTTAGTAAATAACCCCTTCAGATCTTTAACAACTTGATAGATCGAAAAGTGATGTGATAGTTGTTGGGTACCTCTAAAGCAACATTTTCATTGAAAATATATATATATGATCAAATAGAAGGCCAAAATGTCAAGACGTACAACTTTCTAGCACTAGTAAGAAAAAACGTGAGATGCAAGTGAAAATTTATAGTTCTAATTTAAAGTACAAAAATACAAATGAAAAGAAAAAGGAAAAAAAATACTTTTAGTCATTGAAGTTTGGGTTAGATTTCATTTTGGTTGATGAGTTTTCAAACTCGACAATTTAGGACCCGTTTGATAACCATTTGATTTTTGGTTTTTGGTTTTTGAAAATTATGCTTGTTTCCTCCCAATTTCCTTACATGGTTTTCATCTTTGTTAAGGAAACATTTGAATTCCTAGCCAAATTCTAAAAACAAAAACAAGATTTTGGAAACTATTTTTTTTAGTTTTCAAAATTTGACTTGGTTTTTGAAAACAAGGGAAAGATGTAGACAACAAAGCAAAGAAACTTGTGAGCAAAAGTAATGTTTGTAGGCTTAATTTTCAAAAACCAAAAACCAAAAACGAAATGGTTATCAAACGGGACCTTAGAGGTTTGGATTTCGTTTATTTTGGTCCCTCTATCCAATTTTTTTTGTTAATAACTAACAAATACCTAACATTAATTTTTTATTTAAAAAATTATTTTATTTGGAATTTATATTGGAGAAACTTTTTATTTGGCACATGAGTTTTCTCTCATTTTCTTATTATTGTCTTGGTAGGTTTTGTTTTTTTTAGCTACTTAGAAGAACATGAAATTATAGAATGATAGGAAAACAATTTTTGGAGGTATTTTCTTTTTATTTAGATGACTTTTTCTTGTGGTTAAGATTAAGAACTTCATTTTTTTTTTTTTTTTGTTAAGGATTATGAAAGCAAAGCAATTTTGGATTTTTTTCTTCGAATGTTTGTTGATTTTTTTCTTGTTGCTAAGAACTTGGTGAGATTTTTTTTTGTTTTCTTTTTTCTTCTTGCTAATTAGAAGAACATAGAGGGTAGGAAACAAAAGGAAAACTGGTTTTCCCCCCATATTTTCTAGATTTTTCTTGTTGCTAATAACTTTGTGATTTTGTTTGATTTCTTCAAATAAACAGTTTCTCCAACAAAATTCTTACAAAAAATAATGATTTTTTTTTATTAGAAATGGAGAAAATTGCCTATCACATGTGTTTGATGATGATTCAAATGAAAAGTTAACCAAATGTCTACATTGCAAAACTTTTGCAAGTTTGAAATTAAAATTGATACAATCTGCTAAGTTTGAGTTCAATTTGATGAAATTGAAAGTTGGAGGTTAAAATTGATACAACTTTTTAAGTTTAGGGTTGAAAAAAGAATTTTCCCAAAAAGAAAACTATCCAACCTCCAATAAATCTCGAGAAATTGCAATGGGTAGTAAAAAAAAAAACATTAGGATATTTGCAAATTCAACTATACTTTTTTAGATTTGCAAATATAGCAATTTTTAAAAAATCTGATTTCCGATTTTTTTATTATTTCAGTCTTACCCTTGTTGGTATATCAAATGATATATTTAGTAGTATATCTGATATACTTTTATTGATATACGAAATATAAAGTATATCAATTAACTGATATACCTAATATATTGAATTTATATTGGATTTGATAAGCATAACATTTGATATACCTAATTATGAGTATTGATATATGAATGATATACTTTATATATGAATGCTGATATTCCAATGATACATTTGATATATTACTTTTCTTGACTTATATTTGTTATGTTTCATTTTTTCCTTATTGAATTGTGTTGTGTTATTTACCTATTTTAAATGAAATGTTTGTCTTTTGTTATATTACTCAAATAATTAATAACACATCGATATACCTGATTATGAATAGTAAAATACATCAGTGATAGTCTTGTTATTTTTTGAAAAAAAAAACATTGATATATCTTTTTAATAGTTGTTGTATTATGAAGGTCGTGGAATGCAAGATTTGTTATAAGTATATCAATAAGATGCAATTTTAAATATATTATTGGTGCAATAGTAGTATATCAATACTCACTAAAAATGTAATTTCAAGTATATCATTAATGTATTAATGTATCAGTAGTATAATAATTAAAATGATATATAGTATATTAATGATATATTTGTCAATATGAATACAATTCAACTAGCAGAAGACATATACATCCAATCAAGGTGTTAGAAGTTAAATCTCTTACCATACATATTGTCCCAAAATAAAGCTAATATATCTAAATTCTTTATTAATGAAGTATATCAAACACATCTAAACTAATGAAGACTCTGAGGATCCCACATTGAAAAGATTAGTGGAGACCTCACAATATATACCCTACAAGGGTCACTCCACTCATTGCCAATTGGTTTTGAGATGGAAGCCCATATTATCTAATATGGTATCAGAGCCCATTAAACCCAAACGGGTATTCGGTCCAATAAAAGAAATTGGGATCCGATCCAAGAATGGTGAACCCAAAGAGGCACCATCTTGAGGCATGTGGAGACCTCACAATATCCCTACAAGGGTCCATATATTTAATATATCAGTGGATTGATATACCAAATATCTAGTATATCAATCACACTAAATAGCTTAATGATGTAATTGATATACGGTATATCAATATACTTTTTAAACTTCTCACTTCCGACGTGTTTTGCAGGAACATTTTTTACTTTTCAACTTTAATGTTTAGATTGGATTCACTTTTTTTTTTCCCTATATTTTCAACAATGAAATGATTGCAAATTACATTTTTATTTTTCCTTTTTTTTTTTAAAATACATTTTTATTTTTTCTATTCTTGCAACTGTCCCATAAATTTCACGTCTGTTTTTGTTTCGTTTTTTGAAAAAAAACTCCCTTTTTTTAGCCAAAATAAAAACAAATGAATAAAAGAAGGAAACCTAGCTCACGCCACTTCTTCATCTTCTTCACGCTGTTTCCTCCTCCGTTTCAGCAGTCGCCGGCGCCTCTCTGCCGTTCACTGCTGCGCCCGTCGTCATCTTCCTCCGCTCGTGCCGTCGCCACCGTCATCTTTCTTCCATTCGTGCCGCCACAGCCTTCTTCGATTTTCTACTCCCTTGCTGTTACTGGTATTCTCCCAATCTCCATCTACGTCTTTCTGCTTTCTTGAAAAACACAAATTAGAACTTGTCTAATGAAAGAATAGAGGAGTTGTTTGATTTTCTTTTGTATAATAACAATAGCCGAATAGTAACAAAAAAACGTGAACAAAACGGGATAGACTGAAAAAATCCACTTTCCCTTATCATATATGCGGTTTTGCTTTAGGGTTTAGCCTAAAACCTCTGTGAACTGTTCGCAAAAGAAGAAGGGAAGAAGAAAAATGCTGAAGACAAAGTACAAGCGGCTACAGGGAAGCCAAATCCTAAGGCAAAGACTGTTACTGGCAACGCTGAGCCGCACTCCAGTTCTAATCGAGGACATTCGGACCGACGAGACCTGGCCAGGCCTTCGACCTCACGAGGTCTCCTTTCTTCGATTGTTGGAGAAGGTCTGCGACGACTGCTTCATCGAAATCAATGAGACTGGTACTCATAATCATGATTTCAATTTTCATTGTTCCTACAATTTTTTGATTCTGTATCTGTTGGTTTTCTGTTGTTTTTCTTTTATCAATTTTGTTTTTCTTACTTCGAAGGCACAAAATTGAAGTACAAGCCTGGGATTGTAATGGGTGGGAGACATTTGGTGCACGATTGTGGTGAAAGTCGTGCTATCGGTTATTTTCTTGAGCCATTGATTGTTCTTGCTTTGTTTGGTAGGAAACCCCTCTCCATTAAGCTGAAAGGTAAGTCAAGTTTTTTCTGCTTACTGTGTTGAGTTAGTTTTGGTTTCTTCAAGTTTAGGCAATGATTTGGGATTTGGAATTACAATTGTATAGATAATTTGAGTGCTGTGGAATGAGAGACTAGTTTTAGCTGTGTAGCTCTTTGAATATTAGAACTCATTTTCTCTCTTAAAAACTAAACTCTTCCTTTTTTTTTTTTTTTGTATAACCGTATAGTTCCAATCTAATTGATTAATATTCCTTTTTCTTTTAGGTATTACAAATGATTCAAAGGACCCATCGGTGGATACTTTCAAATCAACAACCTTGCCCATGTTAAAGCACTTCGGAGTTGATGTAAAAGAAGTGGATTTCAAAATAGAAAGTCGTGGAGTACCACCTCATGGTGGTGGAGAAGTGACTTTGACCATCCCATCGGTCAAAAGTTTATCTGTGAGTAACATCATTTTATATATATCATCATGGAATTAGATAAACTTGTAAGAAAGTGAACAATTCAACTTTGGAGTGGGTTAACATATCTTGTGTGTCGAACAAGCCACACTCACTTGTCTGTGTGTGATTATCCCAAAATTGATTTGGGTTGATTTGAACGGGCTTGATTTATCATTTTAAAAAACTGTATATATCCAACTTGAGATAAAAATTCTTAAATTTGTGTATCCTTTGGTTTTATTAAATCTGTGGCTCTTCCAAATGTTTTCTCTTTGCCAATTTATGCAATTAATGTGTTTGTATATTTGAAATTGTAATTTTCATAAAATAATACAGGTCCTTGTTCACTGTTCTTGTTTTTGTGTAGCAATATAGGTAAAATTCTTTATGAATTTTTCAAAAACTGAATATGCAAACAACTACAATTAATATAGACTTGAGCATCATATACAGTTGGGCCGGGTTGGTTATGGTTAAGTCCATTTAACTAGGTTAATTTAGATTAGATAAAGTTGTAGATTGAAGTTCAAATGAACTCCACAACATCCCATATGACATTTAGAACTTATTGGAGGAAAGTTTAGTTGCAGTTGGTCGAGTTTATTGATGTTATACCTCGAACTGAATTGCTGTACTCAAATCATTTTGTGATACTCCACTTTCAAACTGGTGGCCATTTGTATAATCGCCTCCTTTATGGGCTCAGGGATCTCTCATCCATGAGGTCTTTAAGCTTTTCCCTTTTGATGTTTTAATGTATTTTTTCTTCTGTTTCTCATAAAAAAGTGGTTGATATTTTTGAACAGGCAGTATCTTGGACTGATGAAGGAATGGTCAAGAGAATTAGAGGGGTTTCATTTTCAACTCGAGTTTCTTCTCAGTTTGAGCATGCTATGATAACTGCAGCTCGTGGAGTGTTTAATCGTCTGCTATCAGATGTGCACATATTCACTGATCATAGAACGGGGCCTCACGCTGGAAAGTATGCTTTCTTTCTGCTTTCTTTCTTCAAAGTTCTATCCTTGATTTATTCTTTTTTAAGTTTTAAAAGAGGATTTTAAATGGCAGTTCACCTGGGTTTGGCATTTCACTGGTAGCGGAAACTACAGAGGGCTGTTTAATATCTGCTGATACTACTGTTTCATATGGGTATGCCGAAGAAGCAACTGAGTTTGAAGAAGAGAAGAAAGAGCTTCCACCTCCAGAAGATATTGGTGAACAGATGGCTTCTGCATTGCTTGGTGAGATCAATCAAGGTGGTGTAGTTGACTCAACACACCAGGTTAGCATTCTCCAACAATTAAGTTGTTCTAATTCTGATTCGCCTTGATGTCTCTCCTTGTTATCAAGCAGTTTTCTATTGGCTTTGTTTAACTGTATGATTATCATAGAAACTCTTCGCCGTTTAGTTTCAAAGTACCACAGGTTTATATCTTTTTGGCCTGTAATATGCGAGAGCACCCATAGCAGATAGTTGAAAGAAACTGAAACTAGTACTTACTGTCTCACTGTAATGTCAGTGACGCTCAAATTGATAATGTATTGCGCATACATGTAAAATGTGGGCCTTAAAATAACTTTCTGATTTCTTTTGGCTTCTTTCTGATTCCTGATTAAGCATTGGTTTTAGTTAATCTTTAGTTGGTCTTGGTTCTGAAAACTGTACAACTTAAGGCTTGGTCTCTCTAGTCTGGCCCCTAGGGTGCGCAAAATTTCTCTGCAATGAGCGTGCCCCCAACTCTCCATATATATACAACTTATAGATGGTTCTTTTGTTCAATTGAATATGTTGCATTACTTGGAAAACGACGAAAGTCTTTCACAAAAATTGAACGAGTAAAACTCTGAAAGCATATTTTTGGTCTTCAAGCACTTTGCTTATAGTGTTAGACAATTTGGCTTTGGGCTTACAACAGTTTGATTCTGCAGTTTGATCTGCCTTGCCAATCTTTAATCAAAATCTGCTCTCCTAATATAGTCTCCACATTTATGTTTGGTTTGTGCAGGCGTTATTGGTCCTTCTTTGTGCATTGTGCCCTGCAGATGTTTCGAAAATTCGGGTTGGAAAGCTAACTCCATATGGGATAGAAACTCTCAGAAATATAGAAGACTTCTTGAAGGTAATGTTTAATATTGAACCAGATCCTTCCAATGGAACGGTCCTACTGAAATGTGTCGGTTGTGGGATGATTAACCTATCCAAGAAGCACTCCTGATCGTCGAAAAAGAGTAACAACTCAAAGCTTGGAGGAAATGGCTTTATGGGTGTTAGTTTGTACATTCAGGAGGCGATCTCTCAATTTTGTAATGGAAAATCAAATATGACCAACTTAAGAGTATAGAAAGGTTCCATTTTTTTATGGGTGTTAGGACAATTTTGGGGCTGAGACAAGGGGGATCTAGCTAGGGAGTGAAATATTTTAGGATATGGTTACTCTATTTTTATTTTACATTTTAATCAAAGTACATAGCTGAGTAACATTCTCCCCTTAAGTGGATGCTGTTACTTATCTAATTAGTGTACCTTAGTACTTTGAGAATCTGTTTGGTCAAATATTGAAATATTTAAATAGCAAGAAATTAAAGGTTTGTCTAGAATGACTAAGTGTTTAAAAAAGTGTTTTTAGTAAAAAAGAATGTTAAGAAACTTTGGGGCAATTAGCTAAATGACTATTTTTAATTGGACATTTTAAAAAATGGTCATGATTTTTTCATTTGAAAAATGGCCAATTGTTACTTTTAGTAGGTAATGCTCCTAAATGAAATCTAAATCCAAATACAAATAAAGTCTGGGTTTACCCTTAATTTAAGGCTCATTGAAAATCAAATCCAATTCAAATTTAACAAACATAACAAATAAGATGACAAAAATGAGTTGTAGATTTTTTTTAAAAAAAAGTATGTTAACTTTTACCTTGAAAATAGAGTGCATGAAAATGATTGAATCAGTTAACTTTGTGTGTATTTAAATTACTAAATTCATTTATACAAAACCCTATTTTCTTTTCCAAACCATTACTCGATATTGTCTCATTGGGTATTCAGTAACCTAACTTCAGAGTGTATTCAGTAAACTTGCAAATAATTTCAATCATCTTGAAAAACGGGAAGGAATCATTACTCACAAATGTTATTGAAACAATAAAAAACAATAAGTTTATAAAAAGAAAAATTATGCAAATAGAGTGTATTCAGTAAACAAATTATAATGCGTGTATATAGTAACCTATCATCTAAAAAACAAGAAGAAATCATTACTTACTATTTCCTTTTTTTTAAAAAATTCTGAAACCCTTGAGATTCTTCCCATTTTCTTTAGTTTATGCGGTATTTTCCATTCTCATCTTCTTCCAACCATTACAATCGAAATTCTTGAGAAACCTCCGATTTTCTTTTGGACACCTTTCTCCATTCTAATCTTCCTCCAAAAGCTTTCATTTGGAAACCATTGAAGACTTTGAAAAAAAAAATGAAAAATAGTTGAAACATAGGATATGAGGAGGAAAATAATGATAGATAAATGCAAAATACAGTATTTAACATACCCATTATATTAGATCAATAACCCTTTCAATAGTGATAAGAATGACAGAGCAAAAAATCGATGGATGACAAAAAGTTGGAAAAAACAATGAAGATGCTGATTAGATAATTAAAATCTAAGAATATCGAAAATTATAAATGAAAACCTAATTTCTAGGTAACCTTTCACTTTTAATAAAGATATAATCTGAATTTGAATTTTGAGAGATAGGAGAGAGAAGATAGATACTATAATTACTTGGTTTGATTTATGAGATAAACTGTTTTGTTTTTTTTTTAAAATTAAATCAGTGGCTTCCTAAAAACAGGGTGTGAACGTGAAACTTGACTCAAGGGTATAATTGGAAAGACGATCCTCACGAAAATAGGTTAAAAAAACAGTTTAGTCATTTTTCATTGAAAAATCTGTTTGACCATTTTTCAAAAAATACAATGTATGTCTGACATTTATAAGGATTTCTCAAAAAACTTTTAGGCTTATTTTTCTCACTAGGAGACCATTTTCGTTATCACGATATAAGTTGAGTATCTTGGACTACTTTCACTAATTTACAATCCATTAATAGTAAAACTCAACATCCACAATTTGGCATTGTTAATGAAATATCAAATTTAATTTCCACCTTCAATCCATTTTTAGATTGCATTATCTTATCTTAGTTGCTAAGAATTTGGAATCTAAGTTCGAAGTTGTATCCTCTGTCCTCACACGTTGAACTAATACAGAAAGAAAGGAATGTTGACAATAATGAATTAACAGATGAAAACAAGAATGGAAAGAAGGTTAAATTATAAAAAAAATATCTTTGTGTTGGATATTTTTACAAATAAATGTGAAAGAAAGTTTAAATTCAATTTTTCAAGAGTTTCAAGATGGATTGAAACATCAATTTCAATTTGATATTTCAATTACAAATTTAACATATGAAAGTTAAATTTGGTGTTATAACTCAATTGAGTTATATTTTTCATATGTTTCAATTTTATTTAAGTTTGTTCTTTGGAGTTACTAAGTTGCTAGCCTATAAATAGCAACTTGTTTCTTCATTTGAACCATCCCATTCCATTTTGGAGCATTCTTCCTTCTTTCTTTGTTTCTTTTGATCTTGAGTCGAGTTGAGAGCAAGTATCCAAGAGTTCTGCCAGATCCGAGTAGTTCGAGGTTGCTGTTCTACCGGAATTAGTCGTTGTATCCTGCTGAGACGATCGCTGTAGCCTGCTAGCAACCTGTGCAGAGCGAATAATTGTCTTCAGGACAACGCTTTGTAAGCGTGCCTCGACTATTTATTTTGCAGCATTTGTCATATATACAGTGTTTGTATTGTTATTTCCACTGTAATTGTTAGTATCCAGTTAAGGTGTAATCAGTTTGCTAGTGTAACTCAGTTCTTATTTGAGCATATCTCCAACACTTTGAACTATGGGGTTGGTTTCAATTATGCCCCTAAACTTTCAAAAATTTCATTTTAGCCTTTGAAGTTTGAAATTCGTTTCAAAATTACCCTGGAAGGTTTTTTTTTTTCATTAAGTTCACGGACATAAAATGATGTGTTTGCAAATATATTGTTGCTTATGTGTATAGATTTGAACACATATGTAGAAAAAACAATAAAAACACATGCAAACACATCATTTTTTTGTCAATAAATTAACAGAAAATTCCTTCAAGGGTAGTTTTGAAACAAATTTGAAACTTCAAGGGCTAAAATAAAACTTTTGAAAGTTCAGAGGTATAATTGAAACCAACACCATAGTTCAAGGTATTGGTTTCAGGCCTTTTGGGATGAACCAAAAGCAAAGTCGTGAGGGCTTATGTCCAAAGTGGACAATATCTTATCATTGTAGTGATTTGTATCGTGTCCCGTTGTCCCTTACAGATATACTAGGGTAAAAATGGAAGAAAAAAAATATTCACTCCCTCTTAAAAATCGGTAGCTATGAATCAAATCCATTTTTGGCAATTTTTCATCACCACTATTTTTTTTAGGGCAACTAGATAAATGGCTATTTTTAATTGGGCATTTTGAAAAATGGTCATATGATTTTTCCATTTGAAAAATGACCAATTGCTATTTTTAGTAGGTTTTTTTTACAACGAATCAGACGAAAATGCCCCTAAACAAAATCTAAATCCAATGAACCGATAAATTCAAATATAGCGTAAATGCACGGAACTATAAATACATATACAACCTAAATTTAGGAGAGAATCTAGGGTTTACTCTTAATTTAAGGGCCCGTTGAAAATCAATCAAATTCATAGTAACAAATATAACAAATAAGATAACAAACATCAACCAATTAGCACAAATCAAGCGAGAGAGTTGTAGAATTTTTTTTTTTAAAAAAATTGTTAACTCTTACCTTAAAAATAGGTAGTGCACGAAAATGATTGAATCGGCTAACTTGTGTGTATTTAAATTACTAAATTCATTTAGACACAAAACCCTATTTTCTTTTCAAAACCCTCACAAGATATTGTCAAGTTGGGTATTCAATAACCTAACTTCAAAGTGTATTTAGTAAACTTGCAAATAATTTCAATATTGAAAAATAGGAAGAAATCATTACTCACAAATGGTTACTGGAACAATAAAAAACATTCAAGTTTATAAAAAAAAATTATGCAAATACAGTGTATTCAGTAAACAAATTATGCAAATACAGTGTATATAGTAAACTAATAATTTACTATGGTAAACATCAAATCATCTAAAAAACGAGAAAAAAAAATCATTACTCACTATTTCCCCCCAACTTAATTCAAAAATTGGGATTTAGTATGCACCTTGTTTTTTTTTTTAAAAAAATCTGAAACCCTTGAGATTCTTCCCATTTTCTTGGTTTGTGCGACCTTTCCCATTCTCATCTTCTTCCAACCATTACAAACGAAATTCTTGAGAAACCTCCAATTTTCTTTTGGGCACCTTTATCCATTCTATTCTTCCTTCAAATGCTTCTTTCTCCAAAAGCTTTCATTTGGAAACCATTAAAGACTTGAAAAAAAATAAAAAATACTTTGTGTTGGAAAATAGGATACAAAGAGGAAAATAATGATAGATAAATACAAAATACGGTATTTAACATACCTATGATGTAGATCAATAACCCTTTCAATGGTGATATGAACGACAGAGCAAAAAATCGATGGATGGCAAAAAGTTGGGAAAAACGATGAAGATGCTGATTAGATAATTAAAATATAAGAATCTAATCGAAAATTAAAAATGAAAACCTAATTTTCATGTAATCTTTCACTTTTAATAAAGATAAAATCTGAATTTGAATTTTGAGAGATAGGAGAGAGAAGATAGATACTGTAATTCCTTGATTTATGGGATAAATTGTTTTGTTTTGTTTGTTTTGTTTTTTTTTTGTTTTTTTTTTGTTTTTTGGTTTTTTAAAATTAAATCAGATAGTGGCTTCCTAAAAATAGGGAGTGAACGTGAAACTTGACTCAAGGGTATAATTGGAAAGACGATCCTCACGAAAATAGGTTAAAAAACGGTTTAGCCATTTTTCATTAAAAAAATCCGGTTTGGCCATTTTTCAAAACTACCCTGTAATTTTTTGTCATTTTTAAGGATGTCCCTTTTTTTATGGTCCAAATTGACCAAACTGTCAATTTTGTGGACTTAGATCAGTTAAGCTTTTGGTCCAACACCTACTCATCTATTTGTTTGGATTATTTATTTATTATTATTTTAAAGGATTTATTTTTTGGTGGGTTAATGGTAAGAATAGCTAAAATAAAAGGCTGGTTTTGAAAAAAGTGCAAAAAAAATTTTTATTGCAAAAATGGAAAAAGGATAGAATTGGAAAATTACTAATTACTTCAAACTGACCAAAATGCCCTTGGATGGAAAAATACAATATTTTCCTTATTGTAAGGAGAAAATGATTTTTTTTTTTATTTATAATTTTTGAAGATTCTCAAATAATATTATAGTGCATCTTCTATTTTTTTGGTTTATTTATTTATTATTTTTTTTAAAGGATTTATTTGGTGGGTTAACCACAAGAATAACTAAAATAAAACATTGGTTTTGAAAAAAAGTCCAAAAATCTTTTTTATTGCGAAAATGGAAAAATGATAGAATTGAAAAATTACTAATTGCTTTAAATTGACCAACATGCCCTTGGATGGAAAAAAACAATATTTTCCTAATTTTAAGGAGAAAATGATTTTTTTTAATCTCTCAAGATTCTCAAATAATATATGTGTACCTTCAAAATCCAAACAAATTATAATCTTGGATAATACTGTTAAATTCAAAAAGTCTAAAAATTCTAAAATTGACTAAAATCCAAACAAACTAAAATCTTGGCTACTACGGATAGATTAAAAAAAAAAATCTAAAAATGTATTATTCTAAAATACCTAAGATATAGAGTAATGAAAGTAAAGCAAAAATAATCCATTTTCCAAGCAAAATCTATACACAAAAAATACAACAAAAACATTTTTCAAAAAAAAAAAAAAAAAACGTAAAATTACTTTGTAATTCAAGTATTAAAACAAATCATATAAAACCTTGGCATCTCCTGTATCACTTGGATAAGATTTGTAACTATATTGAGAGCTTTCAGAATCGGAAGTTCTGTGGTAGTGAGAATTTGCAGCCTTACGTTGGAGTTGGAAACCAGAGTATAGCCTCAAGCGTTGCCGACAAATAGTGGAAACTCGGTTCGTGCTTGGAGGAGAAGGTGAGTTATCGAAAGAAGAAAACGATAGAAATAGGGGAGAGGAAGTTGGAGAAATTTGAATCTTATCGGATAAATATAAAATATAAAATATCTTTATAATCTAAAATTTGAAAAGATTTAGTTTGTTGGGATACACCTAGTTTTTGGTCATGCAGAAATCATGTGTGGCCTTTTTTCAGTGTTTTTTTAGACATCTTTCAAAACCGCCCTCCGCATTTTGCCACTGTTGTCAAAATTCTCTTTATTTGATTGTTATTATTTATTTTTTTTCCTTTTTCACGTAGGTAAAAAAAAACCAAATCAAACCAACCTGGAATATTGAGCCAAACCAATTTGGTTTGGTTTGATAGTTCAATTCTTCAATTTGGTTCAGTTGAAAAATACATCAACATAACATAAAATGTTAAACTAAATCAAACCGAAGAAATATATACATATTAATTGCTTTAAGATTTCACCAATATAACTTAATTGACATAAAATTTGTATCTTCAAAGTCAGAGGTTCAAATCCCCCTCCTATATTGTCAAAAAAAAAAAAAAAAAAAAAACTTTGACATTTCAAATTATATATATATATATATATATATATATATATATATATATATATATATATATATATGGTAATCTTTGCCAACAAGAGCATAGCTCAATTGGCACAACGTTGTACTGGTAACCATGAGATTTGTGGTTTGAACCCCACCCTCACATATTGTCAAAAAAAAATAATAATAAATAAAGGTATTCTTTTATTAAAGCGTGACAATTTCATGAAAAAAACTAACTTTTTTTTTTAAATCCTAAAGTAGTTAGGTTAAATTTTAGTCTTTGAATTTTTAGATTGTAACTAATATGTAGTTGAACTAAAAAAAATAAAATTTTAAACTATCAAAGTGGGTGAATTTTAATTTTATGTCCAGAAAATCTATGAACTTAAAAAATGTTGAATTAGTCTAGGGAAGTAGGGGTGTAAATTTTTCGGGTCGGACCGGTTATACGGACAAACCGACCCGACCTGGTTAAGTGTTGACTCGAATCGGGTCAGGTCAGGTCAGTTTTTTTTTTTTTTTTTTTTTTTTTTTTTTTTTTTTAAATTATTATTATTATTATTTTTTTATAATTATATATATATATAACAAATACAATCAATAAATTGCTTTGGCAAGAACATTTTGGGCAAGAAACAATGGTGTCATTGTAAAATGATGACAGTGAAACACAGTAGGTTGGAGTTTTTTGGGCCAAAAATTGTGAATATGTGCATGTAACATTTCATGTCACTGCAAATAAGAAGAATTTCAAGCAAAATATGAGCGGACTAGTACAAGGATTTCTTGAAAGGAAAAGTATTGAATAACAAAGCAACTTTGGATTTAGATCTGAGCCTTAAAGATCAGAATCCCTCCACAGTGGGAGCATTTGAAGCAAGACTTGTGGTAGGTAATTCCATCGGCAGAGAGCTGATCCACCAATCCCCAACTCTTAGAGCTAACTTCCATCTTCTATTTTGTTATATCAAAATCATAACTACATTAATCGGACAAAAAATAGATGCTCCTCAAATCACTTCGGTTTTGTGTAGAAGAAAATGCAAAGATATATCGACAGACAAAAATTAATTTCAAACTTCCAATCTCATTCAAGACTAGAATATAAAATTGCAACGAACAAACTTCAATCTCAAGCCAACAAATGCAAAAAAACGACCGCTCAACAACCAAAAGAGGCAGCAAAGATCTCAAAAACAAAAATCGATCATGATCACAGCTGGGAAACACGAGCACGAAGACGAAGACGACGGGGAAGATTGAACAGCATGGCGGCGGCAAGCACGAGCAGGGAGAGGAGAGATTGAACAGCATCGGCGGTGGCGACAAGCACGACTCGTTTGAAATAGGCGATAGGCGAACAAAAACGAAGACGACAAGCGACATGCGAACAAAAACGAAGACGAAGACGAAGAGGCGACAGACAAACATGAGCACGAGAGGAGAGGTGACCGACGACAGGCGAAAGATGAGGCGAGGAAGACGAAGATAAAGAGGCGAACAAAAACGAAGAGGCGAGGAAAGAAGTTTGAAACACTAAGTCAAATAGGCGAACAAAAACTTGCGTATATGGATTCGGACAAAGAAGAGGCGAGGACCGAATCGAACCGGTTCGATTCGATTCGGTTAGAATTAAAGTTGACAACCGAATCGAACCGAACCGGTTTCGGTTCGATTCGACTCCTTTCACCCTTAAATTAGTCACATAATTGAAAACCGATTATATACAAAATCGAACAATTTATGACCTCTTAACACAATTGAAAATACTATTAAAAAAAAAAAACACAATTGAAAATACACGTACTTCTAGATTCTATTAATATGTTGCCATAATTGAAGCATTTAGAAATAGTGAAAAGTCCTATAAAATAAAATAAGATATCACCTAAAATGAAAGAAATGACAGAGTACTAAAAAATTTTCTATTTAAAATCTTTTAGAAACGCCACTTTTTTTTTTTTGGAAAAAATACATTTTTAGTCCCTGAAGCTTAGGTTAGGTTTCATTTTAATCCTTAAGTTTGAAAACTCAACATTTTGATCCTTAAGGCTTGAATTTTGTTTCATTTTAGTCCTTCAATCTATTTTTACATTAGATATTAACGAAATGCTGACATGACTTTTGTTTTTAATATTATCACAATATTAGTTGAATATCTTAGACCACTTTCACTATTTACAACTCATTAACAGTAAAACTCAACATTTACAATTTGGTATTGTTAATGAAATATCAAATTCATTCTTGACTTTTAATCCACTTTCACTATTTACAACTCATCAACCGTAAGCCAACATGAGCATAACTCAATTGTCATAAAACTTGTACTAATGACTGCGAGGTCTGGTTCGAATCCTCACTCCTACATGTTATTTAAAAATTTTAAAAAAAAAATAAAATTAAAATTAAAATTAAAAAAAAAAAAAAAAAAAAAAACTCATCAACAGTAAAACAGAAACTCAACATGTACAGTTGCAAAGGATTTGGAATCTTTCTCCAAGTTGGAAGTTCTTTCCTCCATTCTCACACTTGTTGAACTAAAACAAAAAGAAAATGAATATTGACAATAATGAATGACCCAAAGAAAAGAATAACAGATGAAAATAAGAAAAAAAAGAATATAAACTACACTTGCATCCACAGCTGGTTTGTAACTCCTTCCATGGGAGTCTCAACTCTTCATTGTAACTTCAACGAGTTCGAATAACAACCATTCTCCAAAGTCCAAACAAGAGAGAATCGCCTTCAATTCTCCATACATACCAGTTTTTTTTTTTTTTTTTTTTTTTTTTTGACAGACAAACTGTACAAAGAACAACTCAGATTCTGAAGTGAGGCAATCAAGTTTTGCAGACCACTGAATCCAAAAACAGAATAGTGCAGCCACAAGAATGAGGTTTGACATTTCTTTCCATCTAACTCACACAATGGAGCAAGGCATTCGGACCAAAAAAAATGAAAGAAATGAAGGTTGATATAACAGTGTGGCTGTGGTTGGTTTGTGTTGATGGGTTATTCTTAAGATAAATAAGGGGAATTGTATCCATCTATTGTGGAAAAAGTACAAAAAAGAAAAAACTAACTTGGATCATCATCTCCCCAAGCTTCATCTCTCAATTTTTGCCTTGAAACAATGCGATTCCGCCTGTCTTCTTCCTGTTTTCTTAGTTCTTTGGACCCGAAGGCAGTGGTCGAAAGCGGCAACTTCAATCCCATTCCTTGAGCGATCAGCCGCTGGGCAGTTCTAGTGGATGTCTTTGGCCTCTGCTTTGGAGGCTCCAGATCTGACATTACCACAATAAACCAACAGCAAAAAGGAAGATTATTAAGTCTTCACCAAATAAATGTTATTGGAGATTTCTTGAAAAGAAATACAACTTTTTCAAGTCGTAGGGATGGATGATAAGTTTTTTGGGATTTAATAAGATTTTGGCATCTTTCTTTAACAGTGCTTTTTAACTGTTAGTCTGCTCTTCATTTAGACAACTTCTCTTCCCCAATTTTAATAAAAAGATAGCTTCCTATCCAAAGCAATCTCTTCATTTGATAAACAAAATAAGTGAAAGATGATGTAAACGAGATGATGTCAATATAGGGACAAAAAGAATGCTCTTATTCAATACTAGCAAACTCAAGAAGCAACTCTTACCTCTCGGTGGAATTGAGCTCAAAAGAGTATCATTCTCATCAAGTATACGTACAGTGAAAGGACATCTAACATGATTGAGAGCCTCAAGTGCTGCAATAAAATATCAAGGTATTAAAATAACTTGAATTTTACTGCATGAAACTATTTCATCAACATTAAGATATCAGTGATTGAGAATTGGTATGATGTAAGATAATGATTTTGAGATAAATGTGTATATTAGGGCAATTGATGGAGACGTTACATGAGGAAGTTTAGTGATCCCCACACAAGAGCCCAACAAAATACTGAGGTGTAAGATGACTTTTGTGAGAGTAAAAAGTGTTTTTGGGGTAACTAAAGCACTTTCCAAAATTTTTGTAGTGTTTGGTTAGTCAATAAAAAATAATTTTAAAATTTTAAAATCAATTAAAGTACTTCTTAGAACCCAAAAACACAGTTGTACAACCTATAGAACGGATCCTGTTCAAGTAAGGTCGTAGCAATTCAAGTGCTTCTAGTGAGTGCTTTCAAAAGTGCTCAAAGTGCTTCCAAACTCTTTCTTTTTTCTCGAAAGTTATCCCAAACTTACTATGAGCCAAATAAGAAAATATTCAGGACGGTAGTAACCAACAGACTAAAAAAAGTATATGATCAAATATCTATTGACTTGGCCACTTCATGAACCATCAATGGCAGGACATAAAACAAGATAGAAGGTAAAACTTTTCTAATAACATGAGGTTTAACAAAATGAGATAGAAGTCCAATACCTAATGATAAAAACTCTGCCGAAAACCCTAAAGGATTTCCCAAAAATGAAAATCTAGTTAATTTTACGAGAATTACCAGCCGATGGTGTCTGAAATACTGCAAGTGCGACTGTATCATTGACCCAGCGAATGACAACTCCAGAATTCATGAAGTTCCCAAGTAGCCTTTCAAGATCTGTTGTTTTGGTACTTGGTGGAAAGTCAGCTAGGACAAGAACATGTTGAGTACCATATTGTGCTGGATTAACACAATAAAATAAAAAAAGGCTTAGCTCTTGCGTGATCATTATGACTTCATGTGCAAAAACATCAACAAAAAATTATAACTGCTTTGAAGCCAAAACAATGGCAGTATTCTTATGTCAACTGTCAAACTTGAACAAATATTCCAAAAAACCAGTGGTGGGACCAATTTGAATCGTTCCAAAAAACTTAGGATTTTAATTGCAAGGTCTTGAAACTTGAAAGACCAAAGGAAAATTTAGGTGAAACTTCAGGGACTAAGAAAGTATTTATCCTTTTTTTGGTTAGTATCTTGTTCTTCTACTCTTCCATAAACTGAAGACCTAACAAGAGCTCTTATGCAATGACTAAATAACTTTGAATTTCACAAGCGATCTAACAATCAACAAAGAATTTCCTCCCATCATATTTGGAAATTATGTGAGAGACTTACCACTTGTAAGCTTCCTATGCCCCTCCAACACATGAGAAGCATCTTCGTCATTTGTATCATTGATAGTTGAAGAATCAGATAGTTTATCACTGTACAATTCATGTTTCTTATATGAAAATGTTCCCCTTCCACGTCGTCTAGTGGTTTGGTCTTTTGTCTCTCTAACTGGAAGCTCTGGCTCATCAGGTTCTCGTTGCAAGGAGAGCAATTCATTTGGTGGGCGATCTGCAATAGCTTCCCAATCTGTAAATTGTAACAACCACTTGTGTTAAATAACATTCTTATTGTAATAATTAAATTGCAACTATTTTCTATCACAAGTCACAAGCATCATAAAAAGTGGCAAGTCTGTCACATAATTTCGTTTCCTAAATAGAATGTAGCTGGATTTAAGGATGATACATTTCCCTTATTTCTCCAGGTTTCATTGAATTTAAACTTTACTGCCCAAACTTTTGCTTATTCCTTCATTATTGTTCGATCCACAGCATACTATCAACATTCAGTATACAAGAAGCATCCATGTAGTAATGTATTCGACAAGGCTGTATACTGAAAAGTAGTTTTAAAATTTTACAGAAAGGTTCTGTAATTTCTTTCCATCTGAATTTATTCATAAGATATTTTTGGGAGAATCCACCAAACCCCCTAAAATTAGGGAACTTATAGGGACTGTACCAAGATAACTCAAATTTTACACAAAGAAATCCCCAGCAGGGTTAGCAAAACAGTTGAAAGGAGGTGGTCGACACTTTCCCCACCTGACTTATAATTTACACAAGGGGAGATATTCCTTTCTTTCTATTCCCAGTCAGCATCTTTCTAGATTTTTAGGGGCTGATTAGTCAAAATCCAACTCTAGCCAACATTTGGAAGAAAAAGGAAAGTGAATTGGGCTTGAATATTGAATTTTTTTAATATTTTCATCCTTATTTTACAACTTTTGATACGTAAAGACAAATACAAGAAAGAAAGACTAACAGAAGAGGTGAAACTAATCTAATCTAGTCAAATCCCCTAAATTTTAGGTCTCAAATATTACAAATTAAAACAGGAGATAATTTCCTAATTTGATATTTACAAGAAACTATTACATTTACAACGATAGAGATGGAAAATGGGAAGAAGTTTATAAAGTTGGCAAAATTTCTCTATTCTTGGTACACCCTTTCTAAACCCTAATTTAACCATTCTCCCTATGTAATTAGCTCTTAACTCTTTTTGTAACTTTAATGTGGTAGTGGTGGTTGGTGGGCGGGTGGGCATAGGCTTTCTGCATTTAAACTTTCTCTAATGATCAGCCTCTGCTAACCACTAATGAGGGCCCTTGAATATGTATTGGGTTTTACATCATATCTTGCAACTTCTAACCCTCTCTAGAACCTCTATCCCATAATTACTAGTAGAGCTAAGGCTGTCCAGTGGAGTTTTAGAATTTGCTTATGCATCCACTCTGTCACTCTGTCACTCTGATGAAGGTGGGCCTTGCCTGTAACTTTCTGAAGCAAGTAGTTGGAGTTCAAGCACAATTGCTTGAAACCTGCTGTGGAAGGAGAAGTCATCTTCTACCTTAGTTGTGTTCTTACTCAACACAATGGGACTGTTAAAGGCTTGAAACTTCATTAGTATCAAATATGAAAGGAGTCTTATTTATATATAGGCTTATAAATATGACAACTATCCCACAGTAATCCACAGAAATGCCCTATCTACCACAGTAATTATATAAATTAACATACCAATAGTAACTTACATTATTGAAACAATGAATGAGTTATCTAATCCATCAAAAAACAAACCAAGATCCAAGTCAAGAACAAAGTACACTAAATATAATTATAATCAGAAGGACAATAAAAATCTACGAGTCCAAAACTTAAACAGAGTACAATGTTGATGAAACAAGAATCTACATATACTACTAATATAGCTTTCATGGCAAGGAATAATTCTAATTATGTTGAAAGAGTCTTAACTATACTCTCAAGATTGTCAAATCATATCTGGATTCTTGATTCAGCTTGCTCCAATTATAAAGTAGCCAGTAGACATTGATTGAATTATTTAACTCTTGATGCACTGTTGATGAGAAAATGATATATCTTGTGTGGTGGTTGACATTTGAAATATTCAAATTAAAATGCATTAGGATGTTGTTTAATGTTCAACAATGTATTATAATTGAGGAAAAAATACCTATAGATACATTTAAAATCCCAAGGTTATTGATCAAGATAAAATTTATCAATAAAAAAAGTGAAGATAAAATTTAGGAGTTGCATTATGAAGAAGAAGGCTAGAGTTATTGCCGGCTGTGCTTTCCGGGCGACTATGTGGCTTTTGTGGAAGGAAAGGAACTTGAGAACTTTTGAAAATAAGTTGTCTTTTTTTGTGATATATATATATATATCCCTTGATGTTTCTTATAAAAAAAAACAATCTTTATGCTATTTCAAGATAGTGTGATCTTTAGATGTTACAATCAGATATAATCAATAGATCCAATTATAGATGCTACTTCTTCCAAGTTCTTTTAGGTGGTTAGTGTTTACAATCAGAAACCTAAAACACTTGACATAAAATTGTCATGTACATCAGTATATGGGAAGAGGTTCAGAGCTACAACCTATTCTATCCATAGGATCAACATAGGAATACTCAAGATGGTGCAATTCATTTTCAAAAACAAGACTCCCTAAAGCCTCAGAAGGAAAAGAAAGAGGGCGTGTAAGGATAAAACATGCCACAAGTTAACCCACCCTAGTAGACACGAAACTACATGAGATAGAGTTTTACTTATATTAGTTTATGGTTTTTTCTTTAAATTGGGGAAAACGGGCCAGGGGAGGCACTAATTACAATGAAATATAGAGCAATTTCCATTAAATGAAAATTTCAATCTCCTTCCAATTAAGGTAAGTAAAAGTTGAAGGCAATGTAAATGTACCATCATCATCCAGAGACCCATCACAGGGTAGAGCATTATCAGGATTTTCTCTCGTACGATCCAAATTACCTTCACAAGAAAATCATATCCGATTACTACTATGTACACTCATCAACACAAATGAAGGAAAATTCAAGGCAAAAAAAATGCACAATCATTCAACGATCCAATCACAAAGTAAGCATTGTCCGCAGTTCCTCTCCATGACCCAAAATCTATTCACAACGAAACTAATCTCATTAATATTTTCAACTTGTACGACCAAACTAGTTGTTAAGAGATATCAACGCACATTCCTAATTTAGCAGCCAAGTTTATCCAGTGAACTAAAACAACATCTCCATTGATTTTAAATGGAAAAAAGACAAGAAAGATTCACCAGTTCGAACGGATACTTCATCGACTGAATCACGGGAAGACAAAGAAACATTTGTGGTCGAAGTTCGAGCCTCTTTCACAGTGTCTGGGTACCTGAAAGATAAAAGAGAAATAAATCAGCTAAAATCTAAGTCAAACCAACCAATAAATCAATAACCGCGAATTCATACGAGGATATCCACTCTAATCAAGAAATTCAGAAGTAGAGGAGGAAAGTGGACAACCATCGGAACAACCAAATGATAGGAAACATGATAAAACTAATAACAAACAGTCCAATTAACTTGAAGAAATGCAAAAATTTCGAACAAGAAGTTTACCCGGCGGGAGAAGAGACTCGAGCTCGTTGCTTAAGAACCAAAGCTTTAGCGGCAATGTCGTCGGCTTTGAGAGAGAGGCCTTTAGAAGAGTAGAGAGCGGACAAGTCGGAGAGAGCGGCAGGCAATTGAGTATCTGGATTAGGGGTTTCAGAGGTTTGGAGGTCGGAAATCACGGATTCGAGAAGAGAAATTGCAGCATCAGTGTCGCCGGCAGTGACGAGGTCCTCGACTGTCTCGGTCCAGTTAGATCGCGGGCGTTGGTGTTCTTCTTGTTTGTCCATTGCTCCGGTTGATTCTCAGACAATGGAAGAAGAAGATGAGATTTCAGATTATTGTCAGTGAAAATAGTGGAGAAAGTTGATAAATATCTCTCACTCGTACGCCATGAATGGATGAACGAGCTCTGTTTCGTCTTCTCCCTTTGTTTATATAGCTTTTCTAAATAGAATACAGCGAAGGTCAATTCAAGTTAGCTGAATGATGAATGTAAAATCCACTCATGATAATCTCTTCTTCTTCCAAATGAATTTCATTATTTTCAACAAAAAAAAAAAAATAAATAAAAAATAAATAAATAAAAAAAATTTCACAATTCCATTGGTGACATAAGTGAAAAATACACCATGTTAGAGTTGAATTAGGTTTTCTAGGACCCGTTTGGTAACGTTCTCGTTTCTTGTTTCTGTTTCTTCATTTTTAATAAAGAAAAATAGAATTTCTAACAACCGAAATCTTGAATATTTAAATTCAAATGCACCATTAATCATGGAATTAAAACGAATCTCAAATTCAAATATAACTTAAATCTTGAATAATTAAATTCAAATACAGCCATGAATATACTGTAATCGAAAACAATGGAAATAAAAACAAAAATACATCTCATAGCGTAAATACTCTACCTAATCTCATAAAAATGGTTGATGCACAAGAAAAGCCCCAATATTAACCCTCTAAACATATTATTTTTTTTTATTTTTATTTTTATTTTTTTTTTTTGAGACAAAAGGATTGAATTCATTAATCACAAGAACAATTGAGAGTACATTTGCAATGAGCAACATCACTAATTGAAACTAACCATTGTGGAAAGTCAATAACCCACAATATGGACTTTTGAGAGAACAAAGCATCTTTTGCAAGACGATCGACTCTCGAATTCCTAGATCTAGAAACAAAGGAAGAAGTCAAGGAAGTAAAACTTTTTCTAATATCCCTTATGTCTAGAATCCAGTGATAAACTTCAAAGGCAATATCTATGTCGTCATTGATTATTCGAATCACATTAAGCGAGTCTGATAGAACTTGAGCTTCAGTAATTTGAAGTTGTTGCAATAACCTCAACCCCTAAAAAATGGTGTGACACTTCGTTGCTAAAGGAGAAAAAGAATTTGGATCATAAACTTCAAGCGCACCCACGAGAACACCAGTCTCATCAAGAATCAAAGCACCGCAACCTGAACCCTTAGTCGTGGGATTTACTGTGGCATCTGTTGCCAAAGTGGCTCCCTGAAACCGAGAAGTTCGGTTGAGATCTTCTACAACCATAGCGTGATAATTGCTCCGTCCAACCTGACCATATTCTTCCCAATATCTACTAATCCATTCACAACGTTGAGTCCAACATGGGATATTAGAGTTGTGAAGGATACTATTCCGATCATTCCATATAGACCAAAAGGCAATACAAGCTTTTTCAAAAATATCTTCTTGTAAATGAAAAGCTAGGAATGAAATGCGATCGACAAAATTATTTGCTACTGTGATCCCGCCATCAACCCGAGGGAAGATAGAATTGCATATTTGTGAAGTCCGAACACAACCACATAAAGCATGATCAACAATTTCACATTTAAGCTTACAAACCTCACATATGGGAGAAAGATCAATACCTTTCTTACGAAGGCTAAAATTTGTTGGCAAGCAATCATGAAAGGCTCTCCAAATGAACAATTTTACTTTTGGGGGAATTTTAGCCCTCCATAAAATTCGCCACCACGATGCCTGATGGTTAACACTAGAAGATCCATTGCTCTGATCATAAATGACGGTTATTTTATAACCACTTTTTACAGAATAAACTCCATTAGAAGTGTAATGCCAGATCCACTTATCACCACGATCTGCTCTACTAATAGGAATAGATCTTATGACATTAGTATCCTCTGCTGTGACAAATTGGCGAAGTTTCACTACATCCCAAGTATATGATGGTGTTATAAATTCAGCAACAGTCATGGGTCTCTATAAAACAACTTCAATTTCCTTAAGCGGTTTAAAAGTGGATTCCTTGGGAATCCAAGGGTCATTAAAGAAATCAATTGAAAGACCATTGCCAACTCGTTTTCGCATGCCCAATTTCAGAAGATCACGAGCCCAAACAACACCTCTCCAAAAAACTGAGCAGTTTGCTTTAATAGGAGCCATTAATAGGGAAGAGTTCTGCACATATTTGTCATGAATAACTTTAGCTACCAGAAGATGAGGATTAGTAAATAATCTCCAAACTTGTTTGGCTAATAAAGCTTGATTGAAAAGTCAAAGATTTCTATAGTTTAAACCACCCAACTCTTTTGGAAGACAAAGAGTGTCCCATTTTTTCCAATGAATCTTTCTATGTGAAGTGGTGGAACCCCACCAGAATCTTGCCATCATCTTGTGAATATTGTCACATAGAGTAATAGGAAGGCGAAAACAACTCATAATAAAGGTTGGAATCGCTTGGGCGACACTCTTGAGAAGAACCTCCTTACCTCCAACCGAAAACAAACTGCCTTTCCAACCTTGAAGAGTCTTCCAAATCCTCTGTTTAATGTCTTTGAAATCATCCCTTCGACACCTAGTAATAGCAGACGAAACTCCCAAATATTTTCCAAGCTGATTAACAACTGGCATATTAAGGATATTTGAAAGGGTACGTCGAAAATCATCATGAACATTAGGAGAAAAGTAAAGCGCAGATTTCGCCACATTAACCTTCTGACCAGACGCTAGCTCATAAATTTTCAGAATAGATTTCAGCACCCAAACATGCTCAATTGAAGCTTTACAAAACAGGGAGGCTATCATCAGCAAAGAAAAGATGGGAAATAACAGGGCAATGCTTACCAATCTTAATACCGGAAATATTATTGCGAGAGATGGTGGCACCAGATAGCAATGAAGAAAAGGCCTTTGGACATAATAAAAATAAATAAGAGGAAAGTGGATCACCTTGCCGAAGGCCACGTTGTGGAGAGAAACTACCAGTCGGGACGCTGTTTAGCATGACCGAAAACTTAGTGGTAGAAATACAATCCATAATCAGATTTACCCAACGAGGATGAAAGCCAATCTTTAACATTAATTGCTGTAAAAGCTCCATTCTACCCTGTCATATGCTTTACTCATATCAAGCTTGAGAGCTAACCATCCTGTTTTCCCCTTTTTCCTAGACTTGATAGTATGGAGGCATTCGTGACCTATGATAATATTATAAAAAATAGAGCGACCAGGAACAAAAGCAGACTGGTTCTCAGAAATAATATCCTGTAGAACCCATTTCATTCTGTTCACCAGAACCTTAACAATGATCTTGTATGAAACATTACATAAACTGATGGGCCTGAAATCAGATACCTGTTTCGGTTGATGCACCTTGGGAATGAAAGCAATGAAGGTCTCATTCCAATCACGAACATATCTCTTTTGATTAAGAATATCCAAATAGTTATCAATTGTTGTCTCACCAATCTCAGTCCAATACTTATGATAAAATAAAGCAGGAAAGCCATCTGGGCCAGGAGTCTTGGAAGGATGCATTTGCTTAAGAGCACGAACAATTTCATCCATAAAAAATGGAGCTAAGAGCTGTGTATTCATCCTGTCAGTAACTTTTTTTGAAATGTCCCGCAATGCATTACTTATAACATCTGACGAAGGATTGGCCGAAGAAAAAATCGTGGTGAAATAATTAACAAAAGTTTGCTCCATCTGAGAACGATCAGTAGTCCAAACGTTGTTAATATTCATAATCCCCATGATCTCATTCCGTTTTTTCCTCATAGATGCTCGTTTATGAAACCATTTTGTATTTTTATCGCCCCACTTTAACCAACTCTCCCTTGATCTCTACTTCCAATAAATTTCTTCAGTCTCCATCGCTTGATCCAATTTGTCCTCAACGTTTTTGATTAAATTGAAGTCCCAAGGCGGCGATTGCTTATACAAATCCTGTAATTGAGATTGAAATTTAAGAATAGTACGGCGAAGAGTTGCATAAGTACCTTTACCCCAACATTGAAGACCGATTTTGCACTTATGTAAGCAAGTTTCCAATTTAGGATACTCCGATTGGTTGATACCCCACGAACCATGCTCAATGATGACCTTCTTGCAATCTGTTTGGTGTGACCAAATTTCCTCAAAGCGAAAAACACGAAATCTTCTTGCTTCAGGATTATCTGAATGGGACTCAGTCGACTCATAAAGCATAATGGGACGATGGTCTGATCTTGCCCAATTTAGATGTTGAACCATAACATTAGAAAAAAGATGCAAGAAAGCTTCATTGACTAGGAACCTATCCAGACGTTCATTGATCTGTGTATTTGCTTCTTGTCTATTGGACCAAGTAAAAGGGTCACCCAAATAGTCCAGATCTTGTAGACCACAATCGTCGAGTACATCTCGAAATTTATCCAGAAAAGATTCTCGCCGCGGTCGGCCACCTATTTTTTCCTTGTGTAACAAAGTGGCATTAAAATCACCACCTATAATCCAAGGTGAATTATCATGGTTGTGTAAACATCGAATTAATTCCCAAGTATGATGACGGCGACTCGTGTTCGGATCGCCATAGATACCAGAAAATCGCCATAACTTAGAGTTCCATTTGACTGAAGCATCAATATGGAAAGATGAGTAAGATTGAATTGAAACAGTCATATCATCCTTCCATAAGAGACATAGCCCACCACTCCGACCCGAACTATCCACTATGAAGCAACCAGAATAATGCAAAGACACTTTTATTTTATTGAGATAATGAGAACGCGCATTACATTTTGTTTCAAGCAGAAAAACTAGATGAGGATTAGCGTGACGAATACCATCACTTACAGCACGGAATGTCCGAGGATTCCCCAGACCACGGACATTCCAACAGAGTGTTTTCATGGCTCCCGGCGGGGCTGCTCAGCAGCAGCCGCCGATGCATCAGTCTGATCAAGGACGGGGTCCTCATCTGTTCGAATTCTCTTCTTTGAACCATACAGAAGGCCAATCCCCATACGCTTCCTAAAATTATCCATGCCTGCACTGCCTCCATGGTTTGAGGAAGCCAGACGTGCACGATGCTTCCAACTGCGAGGTTGTCGGATGATAGCAGGCAAATCGGGCTTAGGCAAGACACTCGGCGGCATCTGGATCGGAGGCTGAGGTTGGCTCGGTTCAGTCTGTTTAGAGCCGTGTTTGAATTCTGAGATAACTGGCGGTTTAAACGAACCCATTTGACTTGGCAAATCAGGGAAATTCGATGGAACAGGAGCGTTATGATTTTTGTCTTTGCCAGTTGGTTCCGAAAAAATAGGGATTAGATTGAATGAAAATTTGGATGACAGAGATGATGGACCCGTGATTTGCTCCTCCACTTTGGCGCTATTATTCTGCAAATTAATAGATTGAGAGCCCATAACTGAATCGTAACTTAATTTCTTCTTGACCGTGGACATTTCTCCAACATTAAAGACTGGGGGAGTTTTAGAAACTCTGATAAGGGTAAAAAATATATCTATTTTACCCTTATATTTAGCTCATTTCTTGGCCAAATGTTGTATGTTGTGATAAATTTACTATTCCTGAGCTCAAAATATGCTTAAATTGATAAATTAGGGTGTTGAGATTTACTATTGTCAAATTGTACTCATTTGTGCTTAAAAAGACTTGATTTTAAGAGAATTTGACTTAGTTTGTTGTTGTACAGGAAAACAGAGGAAAAGTCGCATTTCTGGGAAGGCAAAAATGAAATGCGACCGCATTTCTGGAAAAGTTGAAGCCGTTCCGAGTCGTTCGCGGGTCGTTGTTGACGAGTCTTCTTCGCACCTAACTGGCTGTTTTGACCCCGAAACTGACTGGGCAACCTTCCAACACCTATTTCGCAACTCCTCAACCACTTTCTACACTATATAAGCTCAAGATTCGAAGTCAAATTCAAGTAGAACTCATTGGAAGAAAAGGGTGGTGACAGAACCCTAGCTCGACGCCTTTGAGTAGGGATGCTCGAGGTCCTTCTTAGATGATTGAATTCTAACCTGAGTTAGACATCAAACCTTAGGGTTTGGAGGGATTTTCACCCATTCCCACTTGTAAAAAGCGAGAGAGTGGAGTGTCTTAGCGAACTCTAGAAGGATTGAGTAAATAGAAAAACCCATAATATTTAGCTATCTCCTTTATTTCCAGCTTTTGAATCTTTTCATTATTCTGTATTCTTTACATTCTTATTCAATGAAAATGTATTCATTTGCTCTTTATCTCACCATGAGTAGCTAAATTCCGTTGAGGGGTTCAATATGGTGAATTCCCTTATGGTTTAATGGCTTGAAAGTGTTTTATTTGCTTAAGTTGTGTTCGATGCATGTCATTCTTTATTGATTATCACTTTAATCTTGCTGAGTTTAACTTGATCACTTAGACTTTGCATGCTATGTGAGTTTGATCTCGAAAGGGACAAACGATATCGGTTCTCATAAAGGTGATATAGGAGAAAAAGCTCGAAAGAGATTGTTCGGCAGTATAGGGAAAGCTGCCTAAGGCACCTTATATCGACTATAGGGTTATAGGTTGCATTCGTGAATTATCTATGTCGGAGTCGAGTCACAGAAATGTGCATAACGGTACTCGCTTAGCCTTCTAACGATTCTTGGGAGCAAGGGCCAAATAGAAGTTAAATCTGACCCAATGCATTGAATAGGCTTAAGTCAAATATTGCATGACTATGGTTATTGCCTTTGGGATGAATCCATGTTGAATACCTCGTTTATTTCTTATTGTTATTTTTTTAGTTATTTGCATGTTTTATTTATCTTTTCAAAAACCCAATCAATCAATCTTATTTTCTTTGGTTACCTTTTCAAAAGCAATCATTTGAGCAGTTTCTTCATCAAATATGAAATTCCAATTTAGTCCTCGTGGGATCGATACCCTTGGAATACTTCTAAGGATTTTTTTTATTACTACGTGCGACAGTGTATACTTGCACTAAGTGTTAGCTGAATTATTCTTTATTCTTATTTATCATCTTATCTCACATCCATCTATTCTTTTTGGCACCGTTGTCGGGGACCAAAAGTGAAACCAGATTTGTTTTTGAAATTGCGATCATATTGCGACCGCATTTCTGTCTCAAAGGGAATTTGACTTCGATTTGCATTTGTTTTTCTTTTGCAGGTTGAAGTTAGTGCCTGAACAAGGGGTATCCACTCCTTGACATTGATCCAGAGATAGAACGAACCTTTCGTCGTCGAAGGAAGGAACAGAGACGAAAGAAAAAGGAACAACAAGAGTTGAGCGCACGGGAATCTCTAGAGGAAGCATCTTACATTCAAGAGTTTCCAATGGAACCTCCTGGAGTCGATCCTCAAGTTGATCCACAAGATCGTGGAAGGGAGCAGAATAGCGGGAGAATTCCTCCTGTTCCTCCAGTTCCACCGGTGCCACAACAAGAAAACTCGATCTACATTGTTGAAGATCGCAATAGAGCAATAAGGGACTACGCTTTACCAGTTTTCCAGACATTAAATCCAGGAATTTTGGAGCCACCGATTGATGCTCCACAGTTTGAACTTAAACCAGTGATGTTCCAGATGTTGAATGCAATGGGCCAATTCTCTGGACTTCCAAATGAAGATCCACACAAACATATTAAGCTATTTTTGAGAGTTTACAATTCTTTTAAAGTAACAGGAGTGCCAGAAGATACCTAAGTTAAAACTTTTTCCATTTTCTTTGCAGGGAGATGCTGAAGCTTGGTTGGATTCATTTCCTCCAAACTCCATCACCTCTTGGAATGATTTAGTGGAGAAATTCTTGGAGAAGTTTTTTCCCTCCAATAAAAATGCCAAGTACAGAGTAGAAATCATTGCTTTCAGACAGTCTTACATAGTGTTACCAGGATAAGGTACCCAACCTTATCCTTGTACTATAGACCTTTTAGGTTGTTATTTAAACATCGATCCCTGTATGTCCCCACATACTAGTACAAGTTACATACAAACAACCTTGGATCTTAGTTTATTGGATTTGGGTCAAATTGTGCAATATTTAACAATAACACTTTATTGAAACAAGTATACAATTTGTTTACGTTCACTATCTACGAGTTTTAGGGCATAAATTCCAAACAGGTCTGTTGCCTAATTGCATGCATGGTTAATCTGGCTAGATCCCAATGCAGATTGGATTAGTTAATAGGCAAATTAGCTAATTTAAGCTAGAATCAAACTAAGTGTGTTTACTAGTTTGTGATAGAGGATCACGACTCTCTAGCTGTTCCAAGGGTATGTTAGGCTTAAATGTGTAATTAAGTCTATTTAGCAAAATTGATGATTTAATATAATTAAACTGAATCTCGAAATCCCCGATTCATGATTTCCAGGTTAGATTTGTCCTCTCACTTCATGCTATTTTTATTTTCTTGCACTTTATTTTTCCATTTGTATTCATTATTCTCTCAAAACCCCTCTGTTACCAAACGAAAAAGAAATTAAGAATTCACATGTAAAGATTCCCTGTGTTTGACCCCGACTACTACTACTACTAAATAGGTCAGTGCTGTGGATTACAAATTTAATTATTTGATTTTGGACCTTCGACAAGTCCAATTTTCATTAAGTCAATACTGAACATGAAGTAGTTTTGAGTTGAACACAAGTTAGATTGCGTATCTTGAATGGAGAATAAACTCCTTGTTGGGTTTTATGCCCTACAACTCGTAGATAGTAAACTTCTTTTCTTCTTCTTCTCAACCACCATCACCACCACCAAGGTCACTGTTGCCGCCGACGAATTTTTTTTTCTTTCTTCCTTTCTTCTTCTTTCCCTCCATTTTGTTTTTTTAAATAAAAGAGAGAGGGAGGAGTCTCATTTCAGCGCCGAAAAGGGAAAGAGAAGCTTCCTCCTCCCTTTTCCAGCGTCGGAAACGAGAGGAGTTTTTCTATTTTTTTTAAAAAAAGAAAAATATGGAGAAAGGAGAAGAAGAGAAAAGAGAAAAGAGAAGAAACTAGAGAAAAAAAAAAGAATTTGTCGCTGGTGACGACCGGTCGCCAACGACTGGTTTGGTGGTGGGTGGTTGAAGAAGTTGAAGTTGAGGAAGAAGGAAGAGGAAGAAGAAGAAGAAGAAGAAAGAAGAAGAAATATATAAAAATAATAATATTTTCATTATTTTAATATATTTTTATTTAAAAAATAAAAAATATTTTTTTAATAAAAAATCAGCGCCACATAACATTCCGTTAGTTATTAACATAAAATTTAACGGAGAGACCAAAATTAAACAAAATTCAAACCTCAAGGACTAAATTGTCGAGTTTGAAAACTCAAGGACCAAAATGAAACCTAACGCAAACCTCAGTGGCTAAACGTGTATTTTTCCCTTATTTAATTATAACTTTATAATTCAATTTACTAAAATTAAAAGTGAATCAAAAGAAATCATAATATATACTTAAATTAAAAAGAGCAAAAATAAAAAATTTTAAATTAGGAAGCGGCAAAAGAAGAAATCAAAAGTCTTTTCCCTTAAGCCGAAGTATAAAATACATATATTTAGATATAGATATAGATAGATTGGTAGAGATTTTAAAACTTTTATTCAAATATTGTTTAATATCATATTTATTCAAATATTTTATAGATTTTATGATGATTGAATATATGGGTAGAGATTTTAGAACATTATTCAAATATTGTTTAAAATAATAAATAAATATTTAAATTAAAAAAGACAAATGAGAAATCTTTCAATTAGAAGGGGTAAAAAAGGAAATCAAAAGCTTCTTCTCTTAAGCTCCATTTAGATAGAATATACATATAAACATATAGATATAGATTTGAGCGGATGTGTAAATTTGTAATTGGTCATAAATTTATCGACATATATTTTTCTCATTCATTTAAATTAATAACATGGCAGTTTGTGATTGGTTAAGATTTATTATTCAACCAATAATTCTAAAATCACTTTTGAAAATAAAACATTATCCTTTCAAAAATGATGTTAGAGCATATGTTGGGAGTCATTTTAGTCTTTTTCAACCCAAGTAATTTAATTATAATAATTTTGTACATTTTTTTAACATTATAATGTTTAGTTTCATCTTGGGTTCTATACTTTAAAATATTTTGAAGTTCTTGAATGATTAGTATTTATTCTTAAAGTATTTGTTTTCAAAATAATTTTAAAATCATCCAACAACTACAAAGAGGATTACATTTAAAAGAAAGAAAAAAAAAAGTTAAAAGAGAGTGATATACAATTATAGGAAGAAAAAAAATTAGGAGGAATAAAAGTTTGAGAAATAAATAAAAACTCTAGATTTTTTTATTTATTTATTTTTTTTTTATTTTTATTTTTTTAAACAAACTCGAGAAAAATTAGAGAATTAAGAAAGAAGTTTTAGAAAGGAAAAAGAATGAGAGAAAGGGACAAACATTTTAGGAAAAAAAATACATTTTTGGTCCCTAAGGTTTGGGTTAGGTTTCATTTTGTTTCTTGAGCTTTCAAACTCGACAATTTAGCCCTGGAGGTTTGGATTTCATTTCATTTTGGCCCCTATATCCGTTAAAATGTGACACTATTTTTTATTAAAAAAATATTCGTTAATTTTTTAAAAATATAAATATATTAAAATAATAAAAATATTTTTATTTATTTTCCCAATAATTTTAAAATCATCCCACAACTAAAAAGAGGATTACATTTAAAAGAAAGAAAAAAAAAAGTTAAGAGAGTGATATACAGTTATAGAAAGAAAAAAAATAGGAGGAATAAAAGTTTGAGAAATAAATAAAAACTTGAGATTTTTTTTTTTTACAACAAACTCGAGAAAAATTAGAGAATTAAGAAAAAGATTTTAGAAAGGATAAAGAATGAGAGGGAGGGACAAACATTTTAGGGGAAAAAAAATCCACTTTTGGTTTCTAAGATTTGGGTTAGGTTTCATTTTGGTTACTGAGTTTTCAAACTCGACAATTTAGACCTTGAGGTTTTGATTTCGTTTCATTTTGGTTCATCCATCCATTTTTCTAACAGATTGCTGATGTGACACTATTTTTTATTAAAAAAAATATTCTTTTATTTTTTAAAATATAAATATATTAAAATTATAAAAAAAAATATTTTTATTTTATAATATTTTTATTTCTTTCCTCATCTCTCTCTTTTTTCTTCTTCACCATCATCACCACCCCACCCAATATGTTGTTGACGCGTCGGTGAGCAGCGGTCGAGATGTTTCAAATACAGTGTGTATGTAAAATAATACTGACAACTCTCCCCAACTTTCAAAAAGAAAAAAAAATTAAGTTTGTTGATTCTATTGATCTCGATTCTCTCTAGTAACCATGCTTGAAAACTATGTTTTACAATCAGAGATTAACCTGAAAAAGGTTGTATATCTATTTTGTTGGGTTTTATGTCCTAAAACTCATAGTTTGTAATCCTTTTGTAATAAAGATGTTATTCAATGAATTGTTTGTTTATATATTCTAAATCCAATAGATAAACATCCTTGGTTATAATATGAAATACTTGAATTATATTGTAAATATGGATAGGGATCAAGTTCTAGTATATAACCTAAATTGTCTATAGTATAGGTGAAGGGTTGAAATCCCTTTTGGCAGCGGAAGCAAACAAGACCGATCTCGAATTAGATTTCAATTTTAGAAAAATCGGTACGTTGGCAACAAAATTTAGAAACTAATTTCTAAATAAAACAGATTAAACATGCTTATAATTAAAATCTAAAACTATATATTTTAGATAAGAGATCTTACATGGATTTGAAGAATGAACTGCACTATGCTCCAATTCACGTTCTTCTTCCTCCCAATGAACACCACCACATTGGATCACCCGCTATGACTCTTGGGACTTGAGATCCGGCTTGTGGGAACCCAAAAAACGTCTTTGAAAGGAATTTTCCAGCAACTCCTTTGCTGTTCTTGAGAGAAATCTAGAGAGAAAATCTGAGATATTTTCCTCTGTCTTTTGCGTGAGTCTGGAGAGA
Source organism: Luffa aegyptiaca (assembly GCA_017139565.1). NCBI lineage: Eukaryota > Viridiplantae > Streptophyta > Magnoliopsida > Cucurbitales > Cucurbitaceae > Luffa > Luffa aegyptiaca. The sequence continues at coordinate 39,789,096 of CM029397.1, forward strand.
ATGGGGAGGCCAGTTGGGTAATCCCTCTCCACTTCACGATAAGTGGGGAGTGAGTTAAAACCCTACATGATCTCAACCATTGGATCTAATCCAAATGATCTGGATCGTTTAATTATTATCAAATAATAATTAATAATTATTTAAATAATAATAATTAATTATCTAATTAATTATAATTAATTTAATTAAACCAATTTTAATTAAATCAATTATAACATATAGTTTTAATTCAATTAAATCATATTCAATTGAATTAAATAGGCCATTCAATTAATTTAAATTAATTGATCCCACATTAATTAAATATCAAATATTTAATTAATTTTATAATTGAATCATATTCAATTTTATCTCTCTCATTTAACCTATAGTTTTAATGTGCATCAAAATGTACATTAATCTTAACTATAGTATTAATTTAATTAAATCATATTTAACCAAATTAAATTAATTAATTCCCAATTAATTAATTCATGAATTAATCAAATATCATATATTTAATTAAATTCATAACTCTCTCATTAATTAATTTTGAATCATATCCAAAATTAATTTTATTATAAAGTTTAATTCATTAATTAAACTTATACTATAATGTATCTCCATACATTATATTAATTGCATCAAAATACAATTAACTTAAATTTCCTTTAATAATCAAGACTATATTATCTCAGAACCCGTTATGAGCTAGCAGGTGGACCTAATGGACCTACAGATCAGAAGCTCCAACGATACGAGATTGATCAGCTAAACTCATTAACTGAGTCAATCAACATTTGTTAATTGTGGGTCACTCCACTAAAGACCCACAACTACACTCTTCTCACTGTAGAATATTTCTTTGTCCATGGATATCGACCAATGCAGTAAGTCAATCCTTCACGTGTGTTCGTAACACCAGTTGGGTCAAATTACCGTTTTACCCCTAGGTTACCTCTGGATCCTTAAGTACCATTGATCCCTCTAATGAACAAGTTGTTTAGGGTCCAACCACTAAACATGAGTTCCTCTCGGGCCAGGAGAGGACGACGCGCCTTTGTTCAAGACCCGGAATCAGCCCTTAAGGGAACACACATCTACTTGCCCCAATAGGGAAAGGAGTGAATTCCATCTTGTATTGTCATGTCCCCAGCCCCCCACTCGGTCTTGTCTCCAAGAAGGTAGGCTTATTGAGTCGGTGTGCAGGCCACTCTCACCCGTACTAATCAAAGGACAATCCCTCGTGAGAAGAAGTTCATGACACACTCAGGATTAAGACTGAGTTACCTAGGTCATCCTATTGAAATAGTAATCTAACTAGTTAACGGTGTTACATCTAGCGATTTACTATTTCGTGGTTCGGTCATATGCAAACTCATTGCATAGGATACCTCCGCTCGCATGTCTCCTACATGGACACCTTAGATCAATACGTCTGTATCGAATACAAAGCGGGTCATATCACATAGTGTTACCAGGATAAGGTACCCTGCCTTATCCATGTACTATAGACCTTTTAGGTTGTTACTTGAACACCAATCCCCGTATGTCCCCACATACTAGTTCAAGTTACATGTAAACAACCTTGGATCTTAGTTTATTGGATTTGGGTCATATTGTGCAATTCTAGACTTAATATGACAACAATACTTTATTGCATAAACCTCAATAATACTTTATTGATACAAGTGTATAATTCGTTAATCATTCACTATCTACGAGTTTTAGGACATAAAACCCAACAATAGGGATAAGAGCTGGGTACTTTATCCTAGTAACACTATGGAAGCGGCCTACTTTGCAAATAAGGCAAACGACGTAATCCTGGTGTTGGGTTTTATGCCCTAAAACTTGTAGATAGTAAATGTACATTTGACCGAACATTAATAAAAGTGATGTATTATTTAATGTTTGTATTATATCTTGTCTTATTAACCCTAATCCAATAAACTAAACATCCAAGGCTAATAGAATGAGGCTTGAACTAGTATGTAGGGACATACGGGGATCAATGTTCAAGTTTTAGCCTAAAGGGTCTGTAGTATAGGGATAAAGCTGGGTACCTTATCCTGGTGACACTATGGATACGACCCACTTTGTATTTTGATACAAACGCACTGATCCAACGCGTTCATGTAGTTGACATGCGAGTGGGGGTATCCTGTGCAATGAGTTTGCACAAAGACCGGACCGCGAAATAGTTAACCACTAACTGTAACACCGTTAGTTAGCTCGGTTTCTATTTCACTTAGATGACCTAGGCAACTAATCCTGAGTGGATTATGGACTCCTGTCCATGAGGGATTGTCCTTGGATTTGTACGGGTGAGAGTGGCCTGTTCGCCGACTCAATAAGCCTACCATTTTGGGGACAAGACCGAGTGGGGAGCTGGGAACATAGTCTTACAAGATGGAATTCACTCCTTCCCGATATTAGGGTAAGTAGAGGTGTGTTCCCTTAAGTGGTGTCTCCGGGTCTTGAACAATGGGCCCTACCCTCTTTATGGCACGAGAGGGACTTCTGTTTGTTGGTTGGACCACAAACAGGTTGTTCATTAGAGAAGCACTAGTACTTAAGGACAAAGAGGTAGCCCAGGGGTAAAACGGTAATTTGACCTAGCTGGGGTACGAACACACGTGAAGGGCCAACTTGCTGTTGATGGTCGATATCCATGGACACAGAAATATATCTGCAGTGAGAAGAGTGCAGTTGTGGTTCTATATGAAGGGAATAAAAGTCCCCACGCAGCGGAAGCGCATCGAAAGAACCTTACGCCGTATATTAATTAACATTAAAATACCGTTACGAAAAAAACTCAAATACACTTTAAACACACTTTAAAGTTGCTGGAAAATTGGTTTAAACATGCTGAAAAATAAATCTAAATTTATTTTCATGCTTTTCTAAAGAAAAGGGCACGAACTGTTACAAACCTTTGTTGTGGACTTGACCGTTCTTCGCCAACGACGCTCCAACGATCGAAAACGCAGCAGCCTCCTTGTCTTATAATCGCTGGAAATTTCTTCTTGATTGACACAATAACCACAGAGGTTACACCGGTATGTCTCTAAGTCCAGGAGGCAAAAAACTTGTGGGAGTCTTTCTCTAAGAGGGAGGCTAGAGAGAATTCTAGGTCTTGTCTTGTGATTCTAAGAGCAAGAGGAGAGTATCCTTGACCAATTAGGTTTAGTGTTCTATTTATAGAAGAGAGACCATGAATAAAATATTCAATTAAATCAATCTTTTCCAAAATTGATTCAATCTTATTTCTTATTTAATCAATCCATGATCAATCAATTCCACAATTGATTAATCTTTTCCACAAATGACTAATTACTTCCATAAGTGATTAGATCACTTCCATAAATGATTAATCACTTCCTTAAGTGATTAATTATTTCCATAATTGATTAATTCCCGGTTAATGAATTCTTTAATTAATTAACCACCAATTAAATATCACATATTTAATTTCCGGCCTTGAATTAATTAATTTGCCCAAATAGATTTTAGGCCTTAAATTAATTAATTCATTATTTGAACTCTTTCAAACTTCCATAAATTTATATTAATATTTGAATTTCTTCAAATATTAATTTCTCTCATAATAATATATCAATATATATTATATTTGTTTCCCTTGGTAAATTGAACATTTTCAATTTACATTTATTACTTAGTTGCCTCAAATTACTTTATGAGCTACCAGTGTGACCTAATGGACCTGCAGATCAGAAGTTCCAACGATATGAGATTAATTGGTCAAACTCATTAACCAAATTAATCAATATTCGTTAATTGTGTGTACATTCCACTATAGACTCACAGTTGTACTCTTCTCACTGCAGACATATTTTCTGTGTCCACGGACATAGACCAATATCGACTAGTTAGTCCTTCACGAGTGTCCGTAACACTAGTTGGGTCAAATTACCGTTTTACCCCTGGGTTACTTCTATTTCCTTAAGTACCAGTTCTCCTCTAATGAATAACCTGTTTGTGGTCCAACCATCAAACAGAAAACCCTCTCGTGCCATTGAGAGGGTAGGGCCCTTTGTTCAAGACTCGGAGTAACCACTTAAGGGAACACTCATCTGCTTCCCTAAAGTCGGGAAGGAGTGAATTCCATCTTGTACGATTATGTTCCCAGCTCCCCATTCGGTCTTGTCCCCAAAATGGTAGGCTTATTGAGTCGGCGTATTGGCCACTCTCACCCATGCAAATCAAAGGACAATCTCTCATGAGCAGGAGTCCATAATCAACTCAGGATTAAGACTAAGTTGTCTAGGTCGTCCTAGTGAAATAGAAAACCAACTAGTTAACGGTGTTATAACTAGTGGTTACTATTTCGCGGTCCGGTCTTATGCAAACTCATTGCATAGGATACCCCCACTCGCATGTCTCCTACACGAACGCGTTGGATCGTAGCGTTTGTATCAAATACAAAGTGGGTCGTATCCATAGTGTCACCAGGATAAGGCACCCAGTTTTATCCCTATACTATAGACCCTTTAGGCTGTTTCTTGAACAATGATCCCATATGTCGCTACATATAGTTCAAGACTCATATTACAGCCTGGGATGCCTAGTTTATTGGATTAGGGTTATTTTTAGGCAAAAACAAATATAAAATAACTAATAACATTTAATGGAAAAATATATCAATATTATTTCATTAATATCCGGTCAACGGTTACATTCACTATCTACGAGTTTTAGGGCATAAAACCCAACACTATAGTGGAGTGAACCACAGTTAACGAATATTGATTAACTTGGTTAATGAGTTTAACCGATTAATCTCATATCGTTGGAGCTTCTGATCTGTAGGTCCATTAGGTCCCATCGGTAGCTCACTAAGGGCTTTGAGGAAAATTTCTAAGGGTGGATTGAATATTCGAAGGGGTTCGATTATTCGGTTAAAGTATGAATTGGATTCATATTAAAACTATAGGTTAAAATTAATGCACATTTGATGTACATTAATTCTATAGTTAATATGAGAGAGAAATAATTAAATATATGATATTTAATTATAATGTTAATTAATTGATGAATTAATTAATATGTTGTTTTAATTTGAATTTGATTAAATTTGATTTAATCGAATTATATTAAAACTTTAGGTTATGTGGTATAATTATGTAAAATTGTTTTATATAATTATTATTAAACTAAATATTGATTTAATTTAATGTATTTAATTATTTATTAATTAAATAATAAATCAACCATCAGTTATTTTAACTGATGGAGATTTATTCTCCACGACCTGGCTTCACGATAGGAGGAGAGAAATAATAGGAAGTGGTTCCATTACTTTGGTGGTGCAGTTGAAGGCTTTCTCTATCGATCATGAATTGCTCTCTCTCAAGATTGATTCTCTCTTAATTCTCCATTCCAATTCTGCAGAGAACGAAACAACTCTCCAAGAAATTCCCTTAGAAATCCCTAGTTCCCACAAACTACCACTTGCATAATCCTTGTGAGAATACCGGTGTTTCTCTATTGGTGGTGTTCAAGTTCTTGGGATTTTTTTCCAGCGAAGGGTTGCTGTTTTTGGGTGCTTTTGTCAAGAGAATTAGGCGAAACCGGTCGTGATCGTCCTACAAAGTAAGTGTTACTCAATCTCTTGATCACTAGGATCTATTAGCTTAATTTATTATTATTTCTAATAGATCAAGCATGATTTATAATCAACTTACAGCATGATAAATTCTCTGTATTGTTGCTGTAAAATTTGTGTATGTGATCCGTATTGGTATTCCAATCATGATTGAAAATCAGTGTGGTTCTTTGATCGTTTCCGCTGCGCTAGGGCTTTAATCCCTGCACCTGGATCGTTCATGTAGAGACATGAGAGTAGGGGCATCCTGTGTAAAAGAAGTTTACACAAGACCAAACCAAGAAACAAGTCACTCTTACTTTATAACGTTGTTTACTGTTAAAACTAATTATTTCATGTGATGACCTAGGTAACTCGATCTTAATCCTGAGCTTACTATGAACTCCTATTTGTTTAGGATTATTCTTTGATCTGCACGGGTGAGAGTGGCCAAACAACGCTGCTCAATAAGCCTACCATTTTGGGGATAAGACTGGATGAATAGTTGGGGACATAGTACTGCAAGATGGAATTCACTCCTACTCGAATCAGGGATAGTAAAAAGGTTGTTCCATTAAGTGCTGACTTCGATGCTTGATCAAGGGGCCCCACCCTCTCATTGGCCCGTGAGGGACTCTGTTTAGTGGTAGGACCATAAACAAATTGTTCATTAGAGGACCAGTAGACTTAAGGAATTAAGAAGTGGTATAGGGGTAAAACGAACTTTTTGACCTAGCTATAGTTACGAAAGACCTGTAAAGGATTGACTTACTAATCATGGTTATATCGAGTGAACGAAAATATATCTACAGCGAGGGGAGTTCAACTACTAGGCTATAGTGGAGTGACTCAGTAGTTAACGAATGTTGGTTAACTAGGTTAAAAGAGTTTAACCGGTTAAACCTCGAATCGTTGGAGCTCATGATCTGTAGATCCATTAGGTCCCCTTGCTAGCTTAATGAATAAACTTTGGAACAATATTGTGACACCCGAGTTAGGAGGGGTACATGAATGAACCGATATCACATCCGAATGAGGGGGATCTTGAGGACATGAAAGCATGGTCAAGATAAGCTTAAAAGAATTGATAGATACTACCTATACCAACAAGGTGCACCTTCCTTTTCGGTGGCTCAATCATAGGAACTTTGAAGTTAAGCGTGCTTGGCTTGGACAAGTTCTATGTTGGGTGACCTCCTAGGAATTTTCCTAGGAAGCATGTGAGTGAGGACAAAACATGCTAAAAGGACCACGTGTTGGTTTGTGGGGATAGTCTTCACTTTTGGAAGCAGTTTAAGACAAGTATGGTAACGTGGCCAGGTCGCAGGGGAATGCCGGGGCCGTCAGGTGCCGAAGCCGGATTCCGAATCCTGGGCCTAGGGCGTTACAGATGGTAGCAGAGCGGAACCTCTCCCAATAGGATGTGGTTCGGGGACGAACCAAAGCGGAAGCTGGTGGGCATGTGACGTCCGAGGTTAGGAAGGGTACGTGAATGAACCGAGATCACATCCGAATGAGAGGGATCCTGAGGACATGAAAGTATAGTCAAGATAAGCTTAAAATAATTGATAGATACTACCTATACCAACAAGGTGCACCTTCCTTTTCGGTGGCTCAATCATAGGAACTTTGAAGTTAAGCGTGCTTAGCTTGGAGAAGTTCTATGTTGAGTGACCTCCTAGGAATTTTCCTAGGAAGCATGTGAGTGAGGACAAAACATGCTAAAATGACTCCGTGTTGGTTTGTGGGGATAGTCTTCATTCTTAAAAGCAGTTTCAGAGAAGTATGGTGACGTCGCCAGGCCGTAGGGGATGTAGGGGAATGTCCCCACAAACCAACACGGGGTCCTTTTAGCATGCTTTGTCCTCACTCACATGCTTCCTAGGAAAATTCCCAGGAGGTATCTATCAATTCTTTTAAGCTTATCTTGACCATGCTTTCATGTCCTCAAGATCCCTCTCATTCGAATGTGATATGGTTCATTCATGTACCCCTCCTAACTCGGGTGTCACATGCCCACCAGCTTCCGCCTTGGTTCGTCCCCGAACCACATCCTAGTGGGAGAGGTTCTGCTCTGATACCATCTATAACGCCCCAAGCCCAGGATTCGGAATTCGGATTCGACCCTTAACGGCCCCAGCATTCCCCTACGACCTGGCCACGCCACCATACTTGTCTGATACTACTTCTAAGATTGAAGACTGTCCCCACAAACCAACACGGGGTCCTTTTAGCATGTTTTGTCCTCACTCACATGCTTCCTAGGAAAATTCCCAAGAGGTCACCCAACATAGAACTTCTCCAAGCCAAGCACGCTTAACTTCAAAGTTCCTATGATTGAGCCACCGAAAAGGAAGGTGCACCTTGTTGGTATAGGTAGTATCTATCAATTCTTTTAAGCTTTTCTTGAACATACTTTCATGTCCTCAGGATCCCTCTCATTCGGATGTGATCTCGGTTCATTCATGTACCTCTCCTAACTCGGGCGTTACATGCCAATTGTAACATCCGTAATTTAAGGTAAGTTTCAAATTTCCTTAGTTGGAGTTAATTTGGAGTTAAAAGGAAAATCTTCAATCTTCAAAACTAAGAGGGAAATTGGTGAAATTTTAATTTTCAATGGTGGGAATGGCATTTTTGTTATTATTGTGACTTTTGAGCCAAGCCCAAGCCCAAAAGTTATTCAGTAAAAGATGCACAAAGCCCTAGGTTTAAGCCACATCTTCTTCCTTCTCCTATCTCATTCACGATAGTAGCCTCTTTGTTCCTCCTTCCCCACGAAAACAGCCGCAACAAGGTCCTCCAGCACGCATCTTCGGCCAGCAGCGACTCCCTTCGCGCATCTTCTCCGGCAAAGTCTCGGCAGTGCAGCGGCGGCGCACCGACGGGGTTGCAGCAGCGTGTTTGGCCTCCTCGCGTGCTTTTCGGCAGCACCTCCCTCGAGTTGTCGTTTCCGGCGAGTAGATCAAGTTCGCGGCGGTGCAGTGAACATCCTGCGGCGGCGCGCATCCTCCGGCGTTTGTAGCGGCTCACGGCGGCGCGACGTGCAGCGGTCTATGGCAAAACAGTGACGGACGGTGACAAGCAGTCCGACGACACAGCGTTTCTGTGTGGGTCTTCTTCCTTGAGCATTTTCGACGACAATCACGGTGTTCCACGTGTTCAGCTACAACAGAGGATCATTTCGTTGATTTTCGGTGGAGTAGCAGCTTTGTTTTTGGGCGATTTCAACTTTGGGTCGTTAGTGTGTTGGTGATTTAATTGGTGGATTTGAGACCTCGACCAGCAAGCATCCTTCTGTTTTTGTGTGGTTAAAAGCCTTGGAGTTAAAAGGATTAATTTAGTTCTGCTCAGAATGTTTAAGCTGAGGTAAGTGAGCTTACTATTGAACCTTTTAATTGGGTGCGCGTGTTTGATTTTCTAAAATTCTCGTGCTTATGTGTTATCCTTGAAATTTATTTTATTTAATAAAAGCATGAGAATTGTATGAAAGTTTATTATCTTTTATTTGAGTATGCGTTTATGAAAATTATTGAAAGCATGAAATTCATTATCATCGCTTGCATTTGTTAACGTGTAAAATAGTTGAGCTGGTGGTCTCTTTTAAATTCCATTAAAGGAATAAGTTTAAATTAGTGTACATGAAATTGATGTACATTTTGAGATGCCTACCCAGGGCTTAGGGACATGAAATTTATGTACCTAAGTCGAGGTTTGTGAAATTGACGACCTCGAGGTTTCGTGAAATTGACGGCCTCCGTAGGAGACACATGGAATTGATGTGTCTAGGATATGCATGAAATTGATGTATATTCTCTCTCATTAGAAAGACACATGAAATTGATGTGTATAGGATATGCATGAAATTGATGTATATCATCTTTCATTAGAAAGTTTAAAATAAAGTTTAGAGCCACCAAATTTGTATTTGTTGTTGATTTTTAAAATGTTTTTAAAACGTGACCCAACCTCAATAGTAGGGTTACTTACTGAGTATTTTAAAATACTCATTCTTTTCAAAAATATTTGTTTCAGGTAAAGGCAAGGGCAGATGAAGGGCGATTGATGAGAATCCGATAGACAGCCATGAGAAGACTTTAGTTCATATTGTTTTTTTCTTCCGCGTTAAGAACACTGTTTTACTTTATTTGAATTGTAATTTTGTTTTAAGAAAATTTCTAGAGGCCTTGTACATTTATGTTTTAGAGATTATATAAGCGTATTTAAAACCTTTGAAATTAGGGATCCCGAATAAAAGTTTTGTTGTTTTAAAGTTTTCACTTAAATTAGGTGTTTATGTTTTAAAATAATTTTTATAAAAAAAAAAAAGCCTCCAAAGCATGCATTGTCGTAATGGTCCCTTTAAGGCTTATTAAGAAGTCGGGTCGTTACAGATGGTATCAGAGCAGAACCTCTCCCAGTAGGATGTGGTTCGGGGACGAACCAAGGCGGAAGCTGGTGGGCATGTAACACCCGAGTTAGGAGGGGTACATGAATGAACCGAGGCCACATCCAAATGAGAGGGATACTGAGGACATGAAAGTATGATCAAGATAAGCTTAAAAGAATTGATAGATACTACCTATACCAACAAGGTGCACCTTCTTTTTCGGTGGCTCAATCATAGGAACTTTGAAGTTAAACGTGCTTGGCTTGGAAAAGTTCTATGTTGGGTGACCTCCTGGGAATTTTCCTAGGAAGCATGTGAGTGAGGACAAAGCATGCTAAAAGGACACCGTGTTGGTTTGTGGGGACAGTCTTCAATCTTAGAAGTAGTATCAGACAAGTATGGTGGCGTGGCCAGGTCGCAGGGGAATGCCAGGGCCGTTAAGGGCCGAATCCGGATTCCGAATCCTGGGCCTGGGGCGTTACAGATGGTACAGATGGTATCAGAGCGGAACCTCTCCCAGTAGGATGTGGTTCGGAGACGAACCAAGGCGGAAGCTGGTGGGCATGTGACACCCGAGTTAGGAGGGGTACATGAATGAACCGATATCACATCCGAATGAGAGGGATCTTGAGGACATGAAAGCATGGTCAAGATAAGCTTAAAAGAATTGATAGATACTACCTATACCAACAAGGTGCACCTTCCTTTTCGGTGGCTCAATCATAGGAACTTTGAAGTTAAACGTGCTTGGCTTGGAAAAGTTCTATGTTGGGTGACCTCTTGGGAATTTTCCTAGGAAGCATGTGAGTGAGGACAAAACATGCTAAAAGGACCACGTGTTGGTTTGTGAGGATAGTCTTCACTCTTGGAAGTAGTTTAAGACAAGTATGGTAACGTGGCCAGGTCACCTAATTTTGAGAGTTTAATATATTTAAATATGATTTAAATATCGAGCACGTGAATAGGGATTCATGGTTGAAAAATTACATTTCAGAAATGATCGGGATTGGTAGCAAAATATTAATTTAATATTAGATATTAAATTAATTATATAATTGATTATTTAATTAATAATTATTTTAAATTAATTATGAATTAATTTAAAATTGAAAACTCAAATTTTAGAATTGATTTTTTAGATTATTAATTAATGAAATTGAATTAACTAAAATTCAATTTCAAATGAATTAATTTAATTCAAAATGAAATTGAATTTTAGGAGGTCACCATGCATTCCATCTCATTAGGCCAACAAATCTCACTCAATTAAGAGGGGATTTGTTGTCAATCCATGGTGTTTCTTCTCAACTAAGTTTCCTCTTTAAATAGAGGTTAGATTGTTGAAGAAAGTATGCTGAAAAACCATATGTCATACTGTCAAAATTATCTCTCAAACTCATGAACTCAAAACTCTCTTAAACTTATATTCCAAGCTCTTTCCCTCTCAAATTCCATCACTAGAGGATCCCACAATCCGTTCCAAAGGCCTGAGAATAGCAAGGAAGATCCAGTGGTGGTTCATGACAAGTTGGTGAGGAAAAACAACCAACCAATTCGTTCAATTTCGAGCTACAAGAGGTTGGTACCCATTGTCTCTGTTTTTTCCCTTTTGAACAACATGCTTTGTATGATCAAATTGATGTAATTATGTGCCTATTATCCAAAATTGCTTTCGCATGTTAGATATTAACACCTTCATATTTGTCCTTGAAGTTAGTTTTCAATATACTGTATTTGTGTGATTCATTCCTATTTTTCCCCATTGAGATTATTTTAGTATTATATTTCTAAATTTAATTTTTTATTATTAAACCATGCTATTTAGATAATTTATATTAACTATGCAGTTTTATCTTTGTAAATTATTAAACCATGCTATTTAGATAATTTATATTAACTATGCCGTTTTATCTTTGTAAATTTATATTTGTTTGATTAAAGTTTGTCATTAATTTAAATTGTAATTCCTAGATTCTCTCATTCATTTATTTGAATTTAAGCTTTCATTTCATATAGACTTCATTCAGGAGTATTTTAGTCAGTTTCATTGTTATAAAATCTTGTTTCTTTGTAAACTTAAATTGTTTTTTATAAAATTTTATCATTAAGATAAACTATATTTCTTAGATTTTCTTCCTATAATTGAATTTAAATTTTCATTAAACTATAAATCCTAGATTATCTTCTTCATTTATGTTGTATTTGAATTTAATTGTTTACTAGATTTATATTTCAATTAGGGGCATTTTTGTCCGATTAATTGTTTAAAAAAACTACTAAAAATAACAAGTGGTCATTTTTTAAAGGCTAAATTATAAAAAAAATACCCCTGAACTATGAGGTTTGTTTCAAAAATGCCCCTGAACTTTCAAAAATTTCAAAAATACCACTGAACTTTGAAAAATGTTTCAAAAATACCCTTGCCGTTAATTTTGGATGGAATCCGTTAAAGTTTGAGTTTCAAAAATACCCTTGAACTTTAAAAAAAAAAAAATTCAAAAATACCCTTATTGAAAAATGCTTCTTTTTTTTTTTTTTTTTTTTCCTTCTCCCACCTTAAATTAACTCTTCTTCCAAAAATTAATGAAAAACTTTACTTATTTGTCATGTATTCATAATCTAAGAGCTTTCTTTCTCTTTCAACACATCCAAAGCACTTGGCTAGATTTTCGCATCGAATCTTCAAGATGACTTTTGTTTTGTTCTTGAAATTCTACATGTGTTGGTAGTCTTTTCAATATTATTTCGTAGCTTTCTCTATATTCCTATTACGAAAAATAAATGAAACTATTGTTGTATGAGGAATCTAACAATTCTTAAATATCAATAAGAACAAAATCATATATAAAACGTTTGATTGATTAATCTTATAAATTGGACCAAACTCACCGTCTTATAAACATTTCTTCGTCTTATCATTAAGATACACAAACAAATAGAGAGCAAAAAATGAAATAATATATATACATATATATGTTGTTTTCTCACACTTATCTTCTTTACGCTTTTTAAAAGAGAAAACTTGATTTCAAAGTCTTTTTTTATTTGGTATTGAGTTGCAAACAACCTTTATAAACAAAGTTTTGCATTAATTTTCATGGAGAAATAATTTACGGTGAGAGAGGAGGAAAAAAGAAGAATCATTTTTCAATAATGGTATTTTTGAAATTTTTTTGAAAGTTCAAGGGTATTTTTGAAACTCAAACTTTAACGGTTTCCATCCGGGTATTTTTGAAACATTCTTCAAAGTTCAAGGGTATTTTTGAAACTTTTGAAAGTTCAGGGGCATTTTTGAAACAAACCCCATAGTTCAGGGGCATTTTTGAAACAAACCCCATAGTTCAGGGGCATTTTTTATAATTTAGCCTTTTTTAAATGAAAAATGTAGATGGTCATTTTTCAAAACACCCCGGTTAAAAATAGCTATTTATGTAGTTGCCCCAAACCTTTTCGTATATTGACAAATGTCAATTGGACCTTCATATTGACGCTGAAAGCCTGCAAGTGCAAAATGGTAGCAGGCCCACTTATTCACTTGGGTTGGGCTTAAGTTAGGGCTCAATAACCTAAGCAATCAGCCTATTTGGAAAATCAATCTTCTAGGGTTATTCTCATACATAAATTTAAAGAAAAATGATTGGATGGTATTATTTTCTAAAAGGTTATTAAGTGTTTGTTTTTGTTAAAAATAATTATAAATGTAATTATATTTAAAAGAAATTGTTAATAATTGACTCGTTCGATGACAATAATAAGTATCCACTAATTTACTTAGGCTTAGTTTGAGATTGCAGTAGCTTTTAAAATAATTGCTGTTAACTTTGCTTTTAGAAAAATCAGCTTTGAAATTGAGTAAAATAGTGTTTGGTAAATTTCAATTTTAAATTAGAAAAAAAACTATTCCAGTGTTTGGTAAATTAATACTAAATTGTTGGGATTTAATTATAAGGATCATAGAATTATTTAAAAGTTTGTATAATTTAAATTGTATTTGATTATGTTTAATTAATCTAAAATATTTGATAAAAATGTAAGAAAAATAATTATTATAAAAATTGAATTAATCAAATTTTCATTCATATGAAAGAGAGCATATGTAAAAATATATTTAAAGGATAAATTTGAAATTTAAAAACAGTTAGAAAATGTGATAGATTTTTAGAAAAGCTAAATCTAAAAGCTAGTATCTAAGAGCTTTTGCACAGTAGAGTAAACTAAAAAGTGATTCTTGATAGATTAATTAATAATCTGTTTTACCAAACAATTTAGGCAGTTAAGATTCTCCCATAATAGCTTTTTACGCTAGCAAATGCAACCCCAAACGAGGCCTTAATCCCAAAATCTTTGATTCAAACTAGTCGTTACTCAACTCAAAATCTCCTTCAACCACACACCATCAAAACTAATCCTTGCTTCTTCATGGGCCATTCAATTCCTTGAACACATCTTGTGGATAAAAAAACATCATCTATAAACCATCTTCTATCCTTTTCTTAAGTAAACCGACTATCCATTGTGAATCATTATCAATTTCTAACCGAAGAAAAATCAATTGTTTCCACAAAAAATCATAGTACTAACATAATGATCTCTATCAGGCACAAAACTAAAAGTTCAAAAACTAAATAAACACGATCTTTAAAGTGTATTGGATTAAACTTACAATTTAATCTCATCATTGTTAAAATGATGTTTTACTTTTTACTTGGCTAGTTACTTACATTTATAATTATTTGTACGAATTATTATTTTTATAATATTGTATCATTATACTAATTTAAGGGTAGACATAAAATTAGGTTTGAAAATTAATGTAATGATTTGTGTTGAATAAAAAAAAAATTGCCTTTTGCTTGCATAATTGTGAAGGGGGCATGAATGGGAATAGATAAAGATTGATGATTGTGAATGATAGAAAATGTAGGTGAAAAAGTGGGCAAGTAATAATCAACTGTCATCATCAATGTTCTTTCCTCTTTACCTTCTTATCCATTATTTTCTTCCCTTAGGACCATCACTTGAAAATTATTCACTTTTATTCTCAAAATATATATATATATATATATATATATATATATATATATATATATATATATATATATTCACTTTTATTTTATTTTTACATTTAATTGTAAGTATTTAATTTTTATACCTTTAACTTTGATTTCAATTAATTTTTTTTTTCAATACATCATCAACATTTGGGGGTGGGGGGATTCGAACCTCTGACTTCATGGTCGAGGGTACACACCAATTACCACTGAGCTATGCTCGCTTTGGCTTGATTTCAATTAAATTTCTATATCTTTTCAAAGTCTTATCATCATTCATATCTTCTGATTATAACTTATCCAACGTTTCTATAGATAGTAAGTAGAAATCCAATGCTTAATAATTAGAAATAAATGATAAAAACCCAACATTTTCTCAAAAAAAAAAAAAAAAAAAAAAAGCAAAAATCCAACAAGGCGTTATTATTGGTTGGCTCTAAATTATAACCAACTTCATCAACCCATTTCTATTTTCAATCAAAATATTACTTTAATTAAAAATTGATTCCAAATTTACATTTTCCAATCGGTGTGACTTTCCAAACTCTCACATCATCAAAATACAATATCATATCATGAAGCTCATTGTTGGATCTATAAATAAGCTTTTACATTACATTTTCATTACTCCTCACTCGAGTTAGGAATGTTAGGCATGCAAACAAGTTTTAATCAAATCATAAGGATGATAAAGAAATTTTAAAAAGATAAAGTTTATTTCGAAACAACTCAAAGCTAGATAAATAAAGTTATGAGAAACAAGCTTGTATTATGTTCCTGATCTAACTTGGAAGTTGTAGTTTTATAACTTTATATACACTTTTCAAAGGAAAAATGGTTATAAAAAAAGGAAAAAGGAGGAAAGGAGGATGATGAAGAAAAAGAGAGAAAGAAAGAAGAAAAGAAAAATGAAAACCTCTTTCATCAATTACGGAATGAGGTAAATGAGCATTTAGTTGCAAATGAAAATCTTTCCTACCTTAGTGGGTTTTGAAATGAAAAAGTGAAAAATTCATTTTTCTCAGCATTCGTAAACATAACTTAACAATTAAAACATTTTGATCTTTACTAGAATGAGTATAGTAAAACGACAACTGACATGTATTCAATTCCTTGAAACCAAGGCTCAAATACTCATGTTCCCACATTTATCCAAAAAAGAAAAAAATGGTTCAATTACAAGTTTAGTCCCTAAACTTTAAAGGTTGTGTCATTTTGGTCTCTGACCTTCAAAAAGTGTCAAATAGGCCCTCGAACTTTCAATTCATGTCTAAGTCCTTGAACTTTGAAAAGTATCAAGTAGGTCCTTAAACTTTCACTTTTGTGTACAATAGATCCCTCAACTTTCAAAATTTTGTCTAATAAGTCTTTGATCTATATTCGACATTTTTTAAAATTCACAAGCCTACTAGAATTGGAAGTTTAGGGTCAGACATAAAATTCAATTTTAGGACTAATAGATTGGTTAATTTTTAAAAATCTCAAATATGTCAGTGACCTATTGATACAAAATTGAAAGTCTAGGTACCTATTTCACATTTTTAAAGTTTAGGGATCTATTAGATACAAAATTGAAAGTTCAAGGATCTATTATACACTTTTTAAAGTTCAGGGACCAAATTGACACAATCCTAAAAGTTCAAGGACGAAACTTGTAATTTAACAAAAAAAAAAAAAAAAATCCATTTGTGTAATTAGATTTTGAATTATATTTTAGTACTAAGCCATTGACATTAATCAATCAAATGTAAATGAACATTTTACTTCTTGAAATTTGGATGAAGTGACATAACCGAATAGACAATTGAGGGATAGTAATCAAGTCGAATTATATTTGATGGGTTAACAATAGAGACTAAAAAAAAGAAAAACATAATTCAAAATTTATGAACATAATTAAAGATTTTCAAAATTCAAAATTTGATGGAATAGACATAAAATTCAAAGTACATAAATGAATAATATAATTTAATATATAGAATATGAAGTGGGGGAGGGGGGGTTGATTTAATGTTTTAGTATACTTGATACTGATAGGGTGAGAGGTGGGATTATAATGAAGAGTTGACTATTGAAAGTGAATGCAAAAATTTAGAGCCATAAAAGGGATATATGCAAAAGAAAGAAAAAAAAAAAAAAGACTTTGAATCATTGTCTGCCAATGCCACTTTGTAATGTCCAATAGCAAATAATTACCATATTCCTATGGTAAAGTCAATGTGGAAAAGTTTAAGACTATTTGCCCCAAACACAATCATTGATTTCCCATAAAAAACCCTTCCCCTCCAAAGGCCTTCCTTTTTTCCAACCTTTCATTATGAGTTGTGAAGGGCCTCTGCCAAATTCCCCTAGGGCCTAGTCCTTGCCCAAGGGCATCTAAGATGGGCCTATATGCCTTATGGCAAACTTTTTCTTTTGGGTTGAGTTTTTGTTATGTCTATAAGTTTATAAAATGGTATTGAAAAAGTTGTAGCCTTTGTTGACAATTTTTTTTTTCTTTCTTTCTTCAATTTTATTATTATTATTATTATTTTTTTGGGTATGTTTTAACAATGTTGGGAGTATTGGTTATGACACGGAAAGATCACAAGCATACAAGTGAAAGACAACATCTCAATTGGTATACGGCGTTTTGGTTGAAATCAAAAGAAAAGTCATGAGGAATATGTCCAAAGTGGAAAATATCGTATCATTGTAGATATTTGGGAGGGTTTGTTTATTTTAACAATTAGTATAGAGCGATTTAGTTTAGCCATGTTCATGTGTAGTTTTGAGTGACAAACAAAGATGATAAACATCGATGACACATAGTCATAATGATTGGTAGTTGAGCTCTATCAAATAGGTAGTGTAATTCAAAGAAGAAAAGATCACCCGGATGAGATCGACTCTTTTAGAAGCTAGAGAGGTGGACAAATAGATGAGCATTCAGAGAGAGGTTATGTGATCATTTGTTCTAGAGGAGTATGGTTGGAAGTGCATGCAAAGTCCCATATTGATTAGGAAAGGGGGAAGATCATGGGTATATAAATGACTAGTGAGAGACGACATTTCCATTAATATGAGACCTGTTAGGTGAAAGTCATGAGAGTTTATGTCCAAATCAGAAAATATCATTATACTATTTTAGAAATGTGGGAACAAAGATGGGGAAAAATACTTATGGTTGAGACTTATTATATTTTTCTTAAAGTTAGAATCACCTACTTGGTCTCCATAGTTTTGGTTAAGTATTAATTTGGTTCCTATGATTTTAAAATTTTCAACTTGGTCATCACGAGTCACTCTTGTCGTTGTAAGTTGTTGTCATATTGAATACATAACATGTTTTCTATATGTATGACAAAGAAATGATGCGTCTAATTGTACTAGTTGACTATATTAAGATATCTAGAATTGAGTTAAAAAGAAAAAAGAAAAATCATGGATTTCAATTTCCCTAACCCCACATAGAACCAAGAAGAAATACTTCTTGCTTAGCCATCTATTTTGCTTCAATATACAACAAAAGATAATTTCTACAATCATCTTTATGCATTCTAGAGTAAGTCGTAGGCACATGCAGTATCCATTTTTAGAATATTGCATATCATGACTAGTCACATGTCGATGTGGTTAACCAATGTTCAATCTGATAAATCCTAATTCATTTTCAAGATCAAGTCAGCAATCCATACACTTTTCAGTGTATACATATATTGCAAGAATATACACTAGCAATTTTATATTCTTTCAACTCCAACTTGAACATTGAAGTTTCCTTGACCAACCCCACATCAACAATGTCACATAATCTTTTCATCTTTCTCTACTTTATTGAAGTTTTCATTGTTAAAATTATATTGATATTAAAAAATAGAATAAATCTACAATAAATTGTAACCTTCTTTTGATTTGGATATATTATATTGCAATTTATGTAAATCCTTTTTTTTTTCCCAAATCATAATTTCTTTAGACAAAATATATACTAATGGAAAAACAAAAGTAGTTTATTATTGAATAAGATGGAAGTGACATCAAATCCAAAATCTAATTTCACTTTACAGATCTCAATCTGTAGGTTATGATTGTAGTGGTGACTTTAATATGTTTTTGTAGTCACTTCGTTCCATTTTCATTTTTTTTTGTGATTTTTTTTTACTAA
Organism: Luffa aegyptiaca; assembly: GCA_017139565.1. Lineage (NCBI taxonomy): Eukaryota > Viridiplantae > Streptophyta > Magnoliopsida > Cucurbitales > Cucurbitaceae > Luffa > Luffa aegyptiaca. Next base: position 39,808,271 of record CM029397.1, read on the forward strand.
ATTATAAAAAATATCCTTGAACTATGGGGTTTGTGTAACGGCAAGCTTTAAAAAAAAAAAAAAAAGTGGGCATTAAAGGCCTGGTCAAAAAGGGGAGAAAGAGAAATGGGGGGAAACTTCCCCCCAAATTCGGTCAAATGACCATTTTAAAAAAAAATAAAAAATATGAGCTTTCTCTCTCTCCCTCTCACGATTCTTTCTCTCTCTCCCCCTCTCTCCCTCTCGGTCATCTCTCTCCCTCGGTCTCCCTCATGCCGCCGCCTTCAGCCTCACGCGGTCGCCTTCCTCCGCCGCACGCAAGCGGCCGCCGCCGGTAATGTCTCTCTCTCTCTCTCTTGTTTTCGTCTCTCTCTAACCCGTCTCCCTCTCACTCTCTCAGCTCTCTCTCTCTCTTCCTCGCAGCCCTCTCTCTCTCCGTCTGCAACCTGTCGACCGCGCGCCGCCGTCACCCACGCCGCTGCCGCTCGCCGACGATCCGTGCGCCGCCGCCTCCCCGATTTCAGATCTGCACGCTGCCGCCATCTCGCCGCCGTGAACCGCCGCTATTCGTCGTCTCCTGAAGCGTCGTCGCAGCCACGAGGCCACTGCCACCCCCGGTTTCGTCTGTCGTTTCAGATCTATTCGACGCCTTCAGCTAGTGGGTAAGGAGTTTGTAAGTGTGATTTAAGGGGGTGTTGGTCGATTTAATGTTTAATTAAGGATACCCACTGATTTTAGCTTTCGATTTCAAGGTGCCCGTAGCGTTTGGAGGTCGAGTTGTCGAAGTTGATCGACTTTGAACGGTTGGACAGCAAGCGATGTTTCTGTTTTGGGTGGATTTGAGAGCCCGGACAGCAAGCTAAGTTTATGCTTTGGTTGCTTGAAGTCTTGGAATTTAAAGGAAAATTGGTTAGAAGCCGATCAAGGATTTGTTGGGCTAGGTAAGTAGTTTTCTTTGGTTTATGTCGTATGCTTTGGAATCATGTGTTCATTATGTCACCATGCTAGCATGAGATAAGTATGAATGGTTAGCCTTAAAGTTGGGGAACATGATTGTTATGCTTTTGACCCGCTGCGCGATTGATAGTTGATATGTAGCCTTTGTTTGGGTTTTCATGCTCTAGTTTATTTTTCTTTGGAATTTATCATGCTTGCGTGGACAAGATTTAAGCATCAATCTTTACTTGTGGAATGTAAATGGGCATGATGAGCTTCTTTTCAAGGCATGTCAATATGTGGTAATCTCGATATTCGCTATGACATATTTACTTTTGTATGGTTGGTTGGATAATCTATGGCTTGCCTTAGTGTAAGATAATGGAGGATGGGATTAAATGGTTGTTGGAGTTGTGAATGGTTTGTGTATGCGAGGTCTGGCTCGTTATGGTTATAGGAGTGTATATTCTTATTTTCAGGTGCAAGGAAAAATTTTGGGTTCCCTCTGCGTATGCCGTTATGCTGCCGAATTTTCGGTAGCCTCATGACGGCTTAGGAATCATATTTACCTTGAGGGAAATGATTAGGAAAGAGAAAGGAATAGGCTAGTGCCTTAGACGAGGGTCGTGTCAATTAAACACCTAGGACTGAGATGTAATAGACTGAAATGAGGGGCTTAATGGGCGGGACTTGGCTTCGCAGTCTAGGTGCCATTTACTAACTGTGGAAGTAAATTCCTGACTTAAACCCATGAACGCCCCACCAGTGAAATGGTAGCTTAGAGCGCTACGCGCCCATTAGTGCCTTGAGGGATGAGACTTAGCTCCTCTGACTGGGTGCCATCTACCATCAGTAGGAGTAGAGACCTCCCAAAACTCCCACATGTGCACTATCAGTGAGTTGGCAAACTTATGTATATATATAGGTGTACCAATTGAACACGAGACCCGAACTGCAGATAAATGAAATGAAATGAAATGAAATGAAATGAAATGAATGAGATTGAGATGACCTAACCCTTAGGCCCTTAACTCGAATAAAATGTTAAAACCTTGATTGCTACTTACTGAGTATTTTCTTAAATACTCATTCTTTTCCCTTACATTTAACTGCAGGAAGAGGTAAAGGTGTACAGAACGCGTGACGGAGTGCTGCTGAGCCATGGGTTTCTTTAGATTAGTCTTCCGCATTTTTTTTTTTTATGTTTCGAAATGCTTCTTTTGAACTTGTACAGCGTTGTTTTAAGGTCATTTCCGCGTTAGGTTTCGTTTGAATAACTAAAGGTTTCGTTTCTTCCGTTTTAACTGGGATCCCAGGTTGAAAGTTTTCGCAAAATTTCTAAGTATGTTTTCCTTTAAATGTTATTTCCTCGCTGTTCTTAGAAGTAGAACGAAATGCATGTAGTAGCGGCCTTAGGGTCTAGGCATGAAAAGTAGGGTCGTTACAGTTTGTTTCAAAAATACCCCTAAACTTTAAAAAGTTTCACAAATATCCCTGAACTTTGAAAAATGTTTCAAAAATACTCTTACCGTTAATTTTGAATGGAAACCGTTAAAGTTTCAGTTTCAAAAATATCAACTTTTAAAAAAAAAATTCAAAAATACCCTTATTGAAAAATGCTTCTTTTTTTTTTTTTCCTTCTCCTACCTTAAATTAATTATTCCTCCATGAAAAATATTAATGAGAAACTTTACTTATTTGTCATGTATTCATAATCTAAGAGATTTTCTTCTCTTTCAACACATCCCAAGAACTTGACTAGACTTTCGTGTTGAAACTTTAAGATGACTTTTGTTTTGTTATTGAAATTCTACATGTGCTTGACTTCATTTGTTGGTAGCCTTTTCAATATTATTTCTTGATGTGGAAATTTTCCTACCGCAAGCGCACGGGTCAAGTAATAATAAAGTGATTGTGAAATCGAGTGTCGTCCTTTGGATTGGCTTTTTAATCAATTTTAATTACTGAAAATAGTCTTGTCCAATTTTATTTAGGGAACCAAACGAAGTAAGAATGGATGCAAAATCTAACACAATAAACAACAAAAAGTATGACAATCTAATGGAGATGACGGTCTTAGGGATTTGATTTCACCAATTGGGATTATGGATTAATTCATGGATTAATGACATGCTATGATTCATAAATCTTGGGAAACTAAAATCACACATATCTCTCCCGAGCATACATGATTCTCCCACATGCAATGAACCCGATATCCCTATCTAAATTCATTAAACTTGCAAGGCATTAAGGCTAACCTTTTTAACGATTTGTAGAGTTAACTATTATCTCCCGATTTCTAGCTAAATCCTAGTTATGCATAATGAGTTCTAAGCTAAATCCTCTCTCCCGAGTTAGATTTAATCACAATCAACATTCAATTCATGGCCGGTAAATTGAAAGCATTAAACATACATTATGCATAAATGAAATCAATAGCATAAAACCATAAAATCAATCCATAAAGTGCCCAATGGCAACATCAATCCCTAAGAATTAAACTTAGCTACACATAATCCACGGTACAATATAACTAAGTCTAAATAAGCCATAAAAACTACTAAAGAAAAGGGAAAAGAGAAGTAAACACTAAGTAGGCCGAGACCGCACGTCCCCATCACGATCTCTACGAACAAAGCCTTCAAATCCCTTTTTCTCCACTTGCTTCAGCCTTCACAGCCACCAATTTCCTCTGTTTTACGGCTCCAAATCGTCCAAAAGAAGTCCCCACGGCTGACCTAATCGCAAAATACTTATAGGCTGAAAATTGGTCGTAGCGTCGCGACACTATAGGGGTAGCGTCGCGACGCTACCACGAAATCACAGATTCTGGGATTGCGAATCTCACAGCGACGAGACGCTGTGACCTTTTGCCGCCTATTCCAGATAAGGCAAGGCAGCGTCGAGACGCTCAAGAAGCAGCGTCCCGACGCTAGTCTGCGGATGGCCCCATTCTTTTAGCTTCTAACTTCAATTCTCTTCGTTTCTTTAGCCTCTTTTTGCATCCCGAGCATCCAATTAGCTCCAAAACATATTCCTACAAATACAACACATAAACGCATAATTTTGACCAATAAATTATAAAAGACTAGCTAAATTAATTAGGGAAAACTAGCTAGCTATGCTCGCTATCATTTCCTCGCCAACCATTACCCATTAGCTTTCTCTATATTCATTCTATGAAAAATAAATGAAACTATTGTTGTATACGAGTTCTAAAAATTCTTAAATATTAATAAGAACAAACTTATATATAAAACTTTTGATTAATTAATCTTATAAATTGGACCAAACTCACAGTCTTATAAACACTTCTTCTTCTTGTCGCTAACATACACAAACTGAGAGAGCAAAAAGGAAAATAATATATATATATGTTGTTTCCTCACACATATCTTCTTTACACTTTTTAAAAGCGAAAACCCGATTTCAAAGTATGTTTTTATCTGGTATTGTGTTGAACACAACCTTTATAAGCAAATTTTTGCATTAATTTTTATGGAGAAAGAATTTACGGTGAAAGGAGGAAAAAAGAAGAAACATTTTTCAATAAAGGGTATTTTTGAAATTTTTTTGAAAGTTCAAGGGTATTTTTGAAACTAAAACTTCAACGGTTTCCATCCAAAATTAACGGCAATGGTATTTTTTTAACATTTTATAAAGTTTGGGGGCATTTTTTAAACAAACCCCATTGTTTAGGGGTATTTTTTCTTTTATATAATTTAGCTTTTTTTCTTTTTCCTTTCTTTCTTTGGTATGAATTTAGGACCCATTTAGAATAGCTTTTAGTTTGAGTATTTTTCAAAAATGTTTTCTTTTAAACATTTTGTATAAAAGTTCTTTTTCCTAAGTCTCTTCTCGAAAATATCCTTGAAGAAAGAATCTGTTCTCTTTTCTACTCGATGAAATTTATAAAATAAAAAAGCCTCAAATTGTATGATCCATTTTTTTTCTTATGGAAACAAAATTCAAAAATTAGGGTATATTTCGTTTAACTTTTTCAGTGTTTAATTTTGGAAAATAAAATCATTTTGAAAAAAAAAATTAGTGTTCGACAACCACTGAAAATGACTTATTCAAAAAATGAGATTGAGAAATAAACCATAACACTTAAAACCAAATCTATATCTATATCTTTTTTTTTTTTTTTTTTTTGAGGAGAATCTATATCTATATCTATATCTATACTATATTAAAAAGTGAGAATGTTGGAAAAACATTTTTGGACACTTTTGTCCTTTCTTTGATTTACTAAATTACAAGATATGCCATTAACGATTAATTATAAATACTATATTAATCAATTAATAACTAATTATCAATAACTTATTTATAGAATCTTAAAGGTTGGAATACTAAAGGTTTTTCCTTCCACTCAAATAAATAATATATTTTTTAATTAATAACTAATTATCAACAATAAATTTATAGAATCTTAAAGGTTGGAATACTAAAGGTTTTTCCTACCACTTAAATGATTTTTTTTAATTTAATTCAAAATGTAAATTTAAAAGTTTTATAACTCTCACATTCTACTACTATAAAAATGGGTTTTCTTCACCATTTTTTCACCACACACACCTACAACTTTGTTCTTTCTTTATTCTCTATTTTTGTTCTCCCATTGTCTTGCTCCCAAAAGCTCTCCAATCTTCAAAACTTCTTAAGATGATATACTTTTCAAATCCAAGACAGGAGAAAGGACATCTAGAACCTCTACAGATGGTTCTTGAAAGATCAAGAAAATCTCAGTTTAAGATGAACCCCCTACGTAATGGTATCGTGCGCCTTCGAAGTAACATTAGGGAAATTTCTTGGTTGTTGGTGTTACATTCAAGATGCAAAGGATGCATGTGTTGTTATCTATATCCCAGACCTTAAGAGTTGTGACATTACAGCTCAAGTTTGATGAACTTGAATAACAGTATATTTGTCTATCAATTGTGATCAAGTTAGCAAAACTATTTGAAGAAACAAGTGTATAGCTAATGTCTTTTTTTTTATTTGTTATTTTTCTTTTATAATTCGTGTATTTTTTTAACTTAAAATGTTTATTGAAAAAATAAGAACTTATTGATCAATTACAAAGTATGTTTCTTTTGTTGAGAAAATAATCATGTACCTAATGTCACACAAATTTAAAAAAACAATACATAACAAAAAGTTAGCATTGAAAGATTTAGAATTTTTAATAAAAAAAAAACAAGGTAATTAAAAAAAATAATTAGTCCAAATGAGGTAAAATAACTTTTTCAAAATAAAAAAAAAATGAAAATAACTATATATTTTTAAATTGATATATTAAAAACAATAAAATGTAACCTAAAGTTTACTCAACTGGCATAAAGTTGTATTGATAACCACGAGGTCTGTGGTTCAAATCATCCCCCACCCCCATATTGTCAAAAAAAAAAAAAAAAAAAAAAAAAAAAAAAAAAAAAAAAACTAAAGTTTACTCAGATTTTGGTGTATGAGATAATGCAATTTAAATGCATACATAGAAATTAAATGCATATATGGAATGTGAAAAAGTAGAATGTAAAAAGTTTCCTCCATGTAAATAAAATTAAATTCTAAAATTAATATTTTTATCTAATTATATTTAATTATAGAATATAAAATTTTTGGAAGGTCAAAGGTTTTATAATCTCATTTCATTTCCTTCAATCTTAAATTTGTCTCTTCTACTCATTTTTCACAACAATTTGAAAGTTTAAATTTAAGAAAATTAAGAATACAAGTAAGAACATTAAAAAATATGTATTGATAATAATTAAGAATAATGGTAAAAAAAAAGTTTCAAAAAAAAATAATTGTAAGAAAAAAATATTGACGAATAATAAATGCATAAGTTAATTTTGATATCATTTTATAAATGTAAACAAACAATATAATAACTATTTATATAAAAACCACAATTAACTTGATTTTTTTATTATTAATAACAATTTCTTTTAATTTTGTCATTTTTACAATTACACTAACATTCAATAATGAAATAAATTTATCTATTTATAATATATAGAAAGAACTTATGAAATTTTTTTAAAATTTAAAATTAAAACACATGCTAATTTTGTTAGATAATTTTTTTACTTCATATAATTGATTATATATATATATAAAATGAAGTGTGTTAAAAAGACATTTTTGGATTACTCTGTTCCTACCTTTATTTCTAAATTTACAATCATGTCATCGACATTAATTAATAATAATAAATTGATTTTTATGATTGCAATTTTTTTTTAACAATTGAATTTAGTACAAATATATTTTTTTTACAATATTATCTTTGCCCTTGTATGCAATACTTAAACTATAAACTATCCTTAAAGTAAAAATCTAAAATTAAAAAGAAAAATTGACTCCCTTAAGTTGGAGGAGTACTAGAGTTCACAAATTTGTGGATTGAAATATTATTATCTAACTTTAATTTTCTTCTACTATCTTCGCTATAAAATGACTTCCATAAATTTTTTTTCCTTGGAAAAAATAGAAAATAAAGAAAATAAAGAGTGGTAACCACAAAAATATTAAAATCATTCTAATAAATTTTCAACTCTCATCCTCACCACCTCCCTAAAATCTCTCCCCCTTGATTATTTTATTTTATTTTTTGACAATATCTCTTCCCCTTATTAAATATAAATTGTTAATTTTTTAAAAATAATTATCAATAATAAGTAAATCATTATCAACCATAATAAATACATAAGACTAAAAAACCCATAATAAATAAAGGAATCTAAAAGGTTAGAATATGAAAAGGTGGCATTATTTATTTCTCAAAAATTAAATGATTTTCACTAGAAATAATGAGTAATAGAATTTCAAAAGTTTACAAATCCAAAAAAATTGTAACATTTAAAAAAAAAAAAAAAACCGCAATTTTTTCTCTTTATTTTTAGTTATTTCTAATTCTCTTACTCTCAAAGCGTCTCTAATGTTGAAAGCAATTCTAGACATACCTTGTACATTTTTTTTAGGATGACATACCTTATGCATTCAAGTCTTTTTTTTTTTTTTTTTTTTTTTTTTTTTTTTTTTTTTTTTTTTTTTAGAAAATATGCATTCAAGTCTATATGATGCATATATCAAATCAACATCGCGATTTGTAAGTTTGGAAGGTTATAATTTTAATTTGATGAAATTGAATAATTGGTTTTTTTTAGTAGAAACTAACATGTAATTTTAAGGATGTATATAGAGAGCTTTGATTTTTCTTAACTATTGTTTTTTAATGTTATTTTATGCATACTACATGTTTTTTTTTTTAATTATTTTTTTATATATTTTTTATTATTGTATTTTTTATTTAAAATGTTTGAACATGCTTTATTATTATTATTTTTTAATGCAAAGGTGGGAGTTTGAACCTCACCTTTTATCCAACCATATATACCTTACAAAACGACTTAACACATTTTGTTTTAATGAATTTTTTTTTAAAAAAATTGTTTTTAATTTTAAATATGATAGATATGTTGATATAAAAGATTAACAAGTTTATGAAATAAAAGTTACATAAATTAATTAAATCTTTTATAAAATTATAAATTATATTACATTATATTAGTAATTAATCTATAATTTGTATTTTCCATAAAATTATTTGATTGTTATAAGAAAAAATATGAATAATTTGATCGACACGTGCATCGCACGTGCTAAAAAACTAGTTTTTTAAAAAGAGTTTTTAAGTATGTAATAACTTTTGTATAAAAACACTTATGAGGAAATGTAACCAAACATATGAGTGTTTAAATTCTAAATAATTTTTATACAAAATGTTTTTTAAAAAAGGGATTTTTGAAAAACACTTAATTTTTTTTTTGAAAACCGAAAAACATTTAAATTAAAATGTATTCCAAACCAACTCTTAGGGTTCGTTTGGAATACATTTTAATTTAAATGTTTTTCAATAATGTATTTTTTAAAAAATATTTTGTATAAAAATTGTTTAGAATTTAAACACTCATATGTTTGGTTGCATTTCTTCATAGCTGTTTTTATACACAAATTATTGTATACTAAACACTATTTTTAAAAAAGTTGGTTTTAAGTGTTTCTCTCAAAATGATTTATTTATCAATCTCATTTTTTAATAAGTCATTTTTAGTGGTTGCCAAACAATATAAAATTTTTCAAAATGATTTTTTTTTTCCAAAATTAAACACTCCAAAAGTTAAACCAAACACACCCTTAATATGGTGGTGAGAAACATTTTCCTACTTCCCTACAACAAACCTTCAATCTCAATAGGCTTTACACTTTAAAATCATCCATATTCTTACCCAACTTGATTATTCTTTAAAATATATATATCTCAATTCGAGAAAAATAAGGTTAAAGAACACTTTTGTCCCTAAATTTGCATGAACGAAACAATTTTATTCTTAAACTTTAGTTTGTAACTATCAAAATCAAATGTCAATTGTTATTGTGACACCCGAGGTTAGGAAGGGTACATGAATGAACCGAGATCACATCCGAATGAGAGAGATCCTGAGGTATTAAGTATGGTGACGTGGCCAGGTCGTAGGGGAATGCCGAGGTCGTTAAGTGCCGAATCCGGATTCCGAATCCTGGACCTGGGGCGTTACAGTTATTATATGATGCCTTAATCATTATAGTCTATAAAGACATCTAATCCCTAATTAGTTCATCAATCTACATACATAAGAAATCGTAATCGATCTTAACATCATTTTTCACAATAAATCATTACAAAATTTAAAATATAAAGATTAGACTGTTACAAACTAGGATTTATGAACTAAATTGTTACAAAATTGAAAATATAAAAACTAAGGCCCCGTTTGAGAACCATTTGGTTTTTTGTTTTTGGTTTTTGGTTTTTAAGCTTATAAACACCACTTCCAACTCTAAGTTTCTTTGGCTTTTCACTTACGCCTTCTTCCCATGTTTTCAAAAACCAAGCCAATTTTTGAAAACTAAAAAAAGTAGTTTTCAAAAAGTAGTTTTTGTTTTTAGACTTTGGTTAGGAATTCAAGTGTGTCTTTAACAAAAATGAAAACCATGGTGGGGAAATTTAAAGAAAACAAACCTAATTTTCAAAAACCAAAAACCAAAAACTAAGGCCTCGTTTGATAACCATTTGGTTTTTTGTTTTTGGTTTTTGAAAATTATGCTTGTTTTCTCCTAAATTTCCTACCATGGCTTTCATCCTAGTTAAGGTTGCATTTGAATTCCTAGCCAAAATTTAAAAACAAAAACAAGTTTTTGAAAACTACTTTTTTTTGTTTCCAAAATTGGACTTGGTTTTTGAAAACAAGGTAGAAGATTGATACTAAAACCAAGAAATTTATAGGTGAAAGTATGTATGTATAAGTTTAATTTTCAAAAACAAAAAACCAAAAACCAAATGGTTATCAAACGGGGCCTAAATAGTTATCCAACGGGACCTAAATCATTACAAATTAAAGTTCAAAGACTAAAAATCATATCGTTACTTTCATGAAAGTTGAGGGAACAAAAATGTTTTTTAACCTAAAAATAAACTAAACAAAATAATAAGATAGACCAACTTTTTATTAATAAACAAATTGTAATTCTAATAGGTTTTCACTAAATTAAATTTTTGTTTTTAAAAAGAGAAAGAAAATGTTGTTTTCCATTCATTGGCTGGAATAAATGATACTTGAACTATTGACCCGGACCATTATTGTTTTACTCATTAAGGAGATCCTAGGTTATTGTTTCAAAAAAAAAAAAAAAAAAAAAAAAAAAAAAAAAAAAAAAAAAAAGATCCTAGGTTATGTTATCTCATCCTCCTGTATTTCCAAATTAAAATGTGTTGGATGGGAAACCTATGACCTCTTGGTCGAGGGTACATGTCAATTACGGTTGAACTATGTTCACTTTGGCAAAACTATATCACTATTTCAATTCTCACCAATCAAATCTTTTTAATGTGTCTTTCCCAAAGTTACCAAATACACTTACAAAATTCTTTATCTATAGGTTTTGACGTTATTTCGTTATTAAATATATATTTATGTTTATTAGGTCTGCGACTAACTAGTTTGGCATACAAAGTGTTAGACACGTTGTTAGTCCCTTAAGGGTTACAAATTGGCGCCTAATCTAGTTTGAGAAGTACTACTTTGGCACACAAGGGGTAGTTTTGAATGGGTTTAGAAGTGGGTTGCACATTAAACGAGTTTGGTGCATGAAGTGTTTGAGTATTTAATGGTCTAGACACGTTGATTCTTATTGTATGACTATCCTATAATTATGGTAGCCAATGAATTGTTTAGGTGCAATGACCGGTCAGTGCTCGAGATTATTTTTTTTTTAGTACTGGGATAAGTATAGGAGGGTGGGTGGGTGAGTTCCAAGAGATAGATGTACAAAAGTATGGAAGCTAATTTACTTGTTTATGTTGGTTTTATTAAGGCTTCGTTTGAAATATCTTTTAGTTTAAGTAGAACTCATCTGGTCTTCACATGACACCAACGGTAAATTTGTTTTAGGGAAAAAACGTGGCTTGCAAAACCAGGTAAATTTGCATATCGGTGTGGTACTTTCCACACCATCTCTGATGCTTAAGTCAGCAAGGAGAATGAAAATGAGCAAGTAAGAGAGCAAGAGGAAGAAAAGAGAGAATTCAGAAGTAGAGTTTTTGGATCTCTTCTTCAAGGTTGAAGAATGGTTTATATATTTCTTCTGTTTTTAGGGTTTTCCTTTGCCTCAAGACTGATTCGGGCTGAATCAGGTTGAACCAAACTATCCAAAGACTCAAGAAACCGAGCAAAGGGGGAGAGACTCAACCCACACAAAGTGGGTCAAGGCCAAGGCCATGGGATTGGACCAACCCAATCCCTTCGGTCTGTCTCTCCTCCGGAGTCCGCTTCTTGGTCGTATCCTCGGATTGGTGTTATGTTGTCCTGCTTAGTTCCTTGATTTCCAGAGCAGTTCAGAATTACCTATAACAAGAATTATTTAAAATTTAAATACTCATATGTTTGGTTACATTTCCTCATAAGTGTTTTTATACCCAAGTTATTATATATTTAAAAACTCTTTTTTAAAAAATTTGCTTTCAAATGTTTCTCTCAAAATTGTTTATTTCTCAATATCATTTTTTAATAAGTCATTTTTAGTGGTTGTCAAACACTAAAATTTTCTTCAAAATAATTTTCTTTTTCAAAATTAAACACTTGAAAAGTTAAACCAAACACACCTTTAACGTCCTATATACCTTTCATTTTGACTTTTTCTATGTTATACACTCAGATTCAAACAAAAAGATTTTAAGAGAAAAGAGCTTTTCGCTTTGAAAAAAAAGTTAGCCAAAAAGCAGTCTCAAACATAAAATTGTTCCTATAAGTTATAACCACCGACCAATTCAAAAGGGTTGAGTATTTCAAATTGCATTCCAAAATGGCATCATTTATAATTCAAATGTGAAACCTTTTCAAAAAAAATATAATTCAAATGTGAAACTTATTTTTTTTATTATTTTTATTTAAATGTTAATAACTCTTTATGGAGGTAAGATCCATTTAATTTAAAACCGAATCAAAAGAGGAAGATTGATCTTATCCAATTTGATTTGAATAAATGGTTTTTCAAAACTCTTTAAAATTCACATTGTTATTCAATTTTCAAATAATCAACACTATGTTATATAATTTTTCTTTCTTTTCCATCCTTTTAAGACCAAGTCAAAGACGAAAAAACAAAAAACAAAACCTTTCACTAATGGAACCTGATAAATGCAAACACTAAAAAAAAAAAAAGTAATTTTTTTTTTTAAAAAAAAAATCCAATTGGTTTGGTCGGTTTGACTGTCCTGTTATTTTGGACCCCAATTTTCTTGAAGAATAAGATATCCAAACACCTTTTTTATTATTTATTTATTATTTATTTTTTTAAAAAAAATCAAATTTTTTGCAGTATAAAACGACTTCTCTTCCCATAGTAAACGACAAGAACAGTGTTTCTAATGTACATCATGAAGATTGGATAGCTACACACCAACCCAATATATTTTGAGAGAGAACAACCACAAATGAAAACCAAGTTGCCAAAATCCAATTCTTTCTATTTATTTTGCATCACTCACTCCAAAAAGAAAAATCGATCTATCCGATCCGAATTGTGTGTATGCGGAGCGAAATTCGGTTCTAAATTTATATGGATTAAGATTAGATTCAATCAAATCAATACTTGATAAGTTGAGTCAGTTCGTAAGTAATTCTACTTGTTAAAGATAATTGAATTCACATATCTCTACAATGGTATAATATTGTCCACTTTGAGACGAAGTCTTCTTGTCTTTACTTTGTGGCTCCACCTAAAACTTCTTGTATCAATAGAGATAGTTGTCTTTCTTTATGGTTGTAGTCATAACACTGGCTTTAAAATAAGACATGTGTTACACATGTGATAGAATTATATATACATATATCTATTTAATCTAAAATATCTCATCATTCTTTTTATTTTTTCTATCATCCAACAATGTTTTAGAAAATACTTTCTTATTTCTTTAGTCGGAAAAATTATTCCATATAACCGTCAAAATATGGATATCCCCTTTAACCCTAGATGCATGGTGAAACCGAAGTTTTTTAATCTCTCTCTTACATTCAATAGTATAAAATTAAACTGCAATCACACTTTATATCAGCCTCCTTTGCTTTGAGTTACCACTAAGAATTTCATTATTCGTGTAAAGTTTTAAACAATTATCGAAAATCAACTCTACTAAAATATATTTCAGAATTAGGTTGAATCGATTTTGTTATATAGATTGAGTCGTTTGAATGGATTGTTTCTCAAAAAAGATAAAAATGATAGAACGCAACCCAACCCGATCCATGAACTCCTAAAATGTTATTATAAATCACCATTGTTATCTCTCTCTTCTTGGGCTTATCCAAATCAACAGTTGTGATTTCACAGAGATCTGTTGGCCATTTCCCATCCAATGGTTTGAAGCCGTCCGATTGGTGACTGTGTGAGATACAGACAAAATGATGGGATGGATTTTGTACATCCCTTTTGTTTGGAGCAAAAACCTAAAATTTGAATCAAAGCCCTCCAATTTTCCTTTATTTACAACTTTGGAACCAAACCTTTTTTCTTTCTAACCCTTCACTTTGTGGATAATATTATTTAATATTTTTTCTTATCAAACATACTTCGTGATCCAAGGAAATAAGCACATGATGTTAGACATTTAGGAAAGCTAAAGCTCATATTGTGTGATGAGAAATAAATTCTTGAAAACTATAGTTTTTTGTTTGATAAATTTTCTTTTTGTTTTTTTTTTTTAAATTATTATTCAAAATTTTCCTAAATTTCCTATCAAATCATATGTCTGGTATCACATTCACACATTGAATTGCATGTCGAGTGTCGACAAGTCAAATCAAATGCACCTTCCTTGCTCGTAGGGTTGATGACAAAACGAGTGTGATTCTCCTCAGTAAATATTTGAATGGGTTGGATCAAATTGCCCTTCTACCCTATCAATCAAGTCTCGTGAGCCTACTCTACATGATAGTGAAAAGTCATCCAACTTGACATAGAAAAAAAAATACATCTGAGTATAATCAGTCAGGTTGGTGCTTGTTATACGATTTATTTCTTTATTTTAAAATGGGGCCATTAACTCATTATTGTAATGGGCTAGAATTATTGTGAATTTTTTTTTAGAATATTATATTATAAATTTGAGATGAAGATTCAAATGTTCAATCTACAAAAATGAAAGCTAATAATGTCTTAATTCAATTGGACTATAATCATCACAAAATTTCTCAAATAATGACTATAGTTTAAACTCTAAAAAAGAAAATTGAGTATATGTGCTACTATATTAGGTTTAAATCTCACTTTGATCCCTAAACTTTCAAAAGGTGTATTTTAGTCTTTGAAATTTAATTTTTTTTTCTCTTATTCCAAAACTTTCAACATATCGATTATAAATTCCGAAACCATAAAAAAACAATAATTTAACAAAAAAAAAAACCTTTTGAGTTCTTACCGTTATTTTGGATTTAAGAAACAAATAATTAACAATGTCTTCAACAATATACATCAACATATTAACATTCTCACATATTTGAACCACTGGCCTAAATTAATTAAGACAAACATCAGATACAGGCAGATATATTAAGAGAAAAAAATGAGTTCAAAAACCAAAATATAGTTGGTAGACATAATTAACAACTTAAAAATCAAACCCGTCATCAAAGTTGAAAGACTAAAACAAAACACGCACCGACGTAAAAAAAACCAAACTTAAACTTAATTACAATCATTACACATGAAAAGTTGCAAATGAAAGAGTAGTGTAGGAGAGATATTTTGTTTGAACCGACCAAACAGAGAGGCGTTTACACAATGGAATTAAGAAAAAGAAAGAGAAAAACAAAAACAAAAACAAAAACTTTAGGCGCGTGCAGAATGATATACATAACTTTCATATAACATTAAAGAGAGAGAGAGAGAAGGCAATGTGTAATCAAAACCAAAACGACAATATGAGTGATCATACAAAAAAAACTCAATACTCACACGCCAACTATATTATCCATCCAATGCCCTTCCTCTCTTTCTTCTATTTCTTTTTTCTTTTTCATTCTTGTGGAATCCAATGCTATTTTTTTCATCCAAAATATAATTTCAAATTGTTCCCTTTTCACTAATATATGTGTGATTTTTTTCTTAGATTTTATACGGAAAGGAAGGAGAGAAACAATTGCTCTTAATCGGGTAATTAATACGATCAGCATATGGTTAATATGCACGAGAGAAAATCGCTTTTTTGAGTCAAATGTTTGAATTTTCACTTTTACATATGAATGTTATTGAATAAAAAGTAATATCCGAGATACAACAATAAACTGTACCTAGTTAAGAATATATATTTTTTCATGAAACCAAAAGAATTTATGCCCACAAAAATAGCCGCGCATGCAAACACGTTCTTTTTTGAGTAAATAAAATCAAACAAGAAAAGAAAAAACTAAAGGCGCAGTTGCATAGATGGCAAATTGGACCAAATTAATAGCAAATATAGCACAATTGCAAACTAATTGCATATATAGCAAAATTAATTGTGTACTAGACAAAAAAGTTGTCGTCAGATTCTATTTGTGTCTATCACTATTAGACTCTGATTATTCAAAGTTTATCAGAGTCTATCGCTGATAAACTCTGATAATCAAAGTCTATCAGATAGATTCTAATTAACCATAGTCTATCAGTGTCTATCAGTAATATACTCTGATAGATTTTGCTATATTTGCAATTTTTTTTTACATTGTGCTATATTTGCAATTATATAATTCTTATTTGTCACCCACTGCAAATTCTCAAAACTAAATCCATTCGTAAGATACTGATCAATCATGACCCAAAAGAACAACCAATACCCACAAATATAGTCTTTTCAATCCCAAATCATTTAAAAAAAATGGACTCAAACAAATAAATTGAAAAGCAAAAACACCTAGGCCCAGCATACTAAGACCTAGATTAAAAAAAATAGAAGAACCAATACCCACAAAAATAGTTTCATCAACGAGGGAAAAAAAATCTTTTCAAAAGAAAACTTACCTATTTTTTAGAAAAATAGTTCAACCACTTATTTAAGTTTAAGATTCATATCGAAGGATGAAAAAATAAAATGTTTGTGCTACAAAATTGATTAAAAAATAATTTAAGTGTATAATACTAGGTAGAGAGAGAGAGAGAGCATGTGTGTTGGAATTGGGGGGTCCGGGGGACACTTAGAAAAAATTAAAGAGAGATTATGATTTGTGAACAAAAGTTTGTAATATATTGTCCAAAGATATGAGTTTTAATCCAACCCAACATCTTAATCTAACACAACACCTTCACTCATTTCCAATCTCCATCAAACTTAGCCCCCCCTCTTCCATGCCCCTACTTTTCTTTTTTTTTCTTTTTCTTTCTCCTCATTAATTTTATGATATGTTTTACATCAACAATTTTTATTTTTCATCTTTTCATTTCTATATATTTGTTTATTTTGTCTTGGTCGGACAATTTCGAAGGGTTTACTTTTAGTCTTTGAGTTTTACGCGCAGGAGTGTTCTTGTTGTTATTTATTGCATCCTACAACATTGAATTGCTCTAGGTCGTCCAAGCTTGAAGATGAAGTTCTTTAGTGAATAAGCTCCACAAAAGATGTAATGTTGGTTTATTCATGTTTCTCTTCACTCGGACGTTATTAAGAATTAAGAGGAATGAAATGGAATGAGTATGGTAAAGCTTTATCAGACCATGTCGGTAAGTTAATTCATTTCGAGATTTAAATGTGTCTA
The DNA here is from genome assembly GCA_017139565.1 of Luffa aegyptiaca. Classification (NCBI taxonomy): domain Eukaryota; kingdom Viridiplantae; phylum Streptophyta; class Magnoliopsida; order Cucurbitales; family Cucurbitaceae; genus Luffa; species Luffa aegyptiaca. The sequence continues at coordinate 39,825,523 of CM029397.1, forward strand.
TTTAAATGATCTTTTTGTGTTTATATTTATGTAATGAGGACACCAAGTATGAATATGTTGAACTGGTTGAATCTATCAAAATCATGTCGCGTTTGCCTATAATTTCAACCTTTTTTTTTCCTATGTTCCTATTTCTTTATCACAATTTGGAACTGAATGATGGGAAAACATCAGAAGAATAAAGTTTGGAGAATGTTGAATTATGTATATAAGACACAAAACATTGCAAAAGTAATTTTAGGCATAGCTTGTAATTTAGGGTTTGTGGTCTCAGTTCTTGATAATTATAGCAATACATAGGCTGTTTGGTGATCATAATTAATCAAATCCACACCTCTTTTTCTATGTTTTTTAGCTTTTGGTTTGTATAATTACATAGGAGACACAAAGTGAGGGCAAGAAGTGTAAGGGTTGGTCACCATGTCTTTTAAATTCAAAAAAATCTATTCAAAAAATTGTACATTTAGAATATATATATATTTGGAACAATTACAAAAATCACTTCTGAACCATAGTAGTTGTTACAATCCCATCATCCAACTTTCAATTTTTGAGCAATTGTCTTCTTAAATCTACCAAATCATTACAATTAAAACCTATACTTCATTAGTGATCATGTTAATAAGTGCAACAATTTAAGTTTGAAGATATAATTATATTACTTACCTGAGCCTAACAACCTAGTTGTTAGATCATCTATTCAGCTAACATGAACATAGTTCAACTGACATAAAGTATAAACTATCAACTAAAAAGTCAAAGGTTCAAAGCTTTCATCCCACATATTGTCAAAAAAAGAAAAGTCATCAATTTATTTTTCTTGAGGTTAGAGGTTCAAATCTCCACCTCATACATTTTTTTGCTAAAAAAATGTAACAATGTTTAATTGAACAAAAAATTAAAAAATAAAAAACAAAAACAAAACTCTTTAAGAGTGGCTTATACCCTCCGTTTGAAACCAATAAAGTTCAAGAAATGATTTTAAATTAGTTGTCTTGTTTGGAACAAGAAAGATTTAAAATGAATGTATTTAAAATATGTTGGGAGTGCGACCAAAGTTCCATATTGGCTAGACAAGGGGATGATCATGAGTTTATAAGGAAGAACAAGTATCTCCATTGGTATGAGGCCTTGTGGGTAATCCAAAAACAAAGTCATGAGAGCTTATGTTCAAAATGGACAACATCATACCATTATGGAGATATGTGGGTGTTTGGTTGTTTAGATGGTAATCGGAAAAGAAAATAAAGTAAAAGAATTTAATATAGACTTTTAATTTGAGCTTCCATTTTAAATCTATCATGATTTGAAATCTTTCAAAATCACCGGCTTCCAAAGAGGCATTAGGGTAAATTATAACAATTTTTATTGCTAGAGTAACCGAATAGTTTTTATTATTTTAATGTGGACATGGAAAATTTAAAAAAAATAATTATAATTAAAAATACTAAATAAATTCAAGATAATTAAAAATAATAATAATTTTCCACATCAGCGTTAAAATCATTAAAAAAAATTATTATTTTATATTGTAGCTATCGAACAAATTAACAACAGAGACCTTTTAAACCTATTTCTCAAAATTCAAGGACTTAAAAGGGTACATTTTGAAAACTCAAAGAATCAACACATCAATTTCTGAAAACTCATGGACTAAAAAGATAATTTTTCCAATATTATTATATATTAACCTTTATAAAAAATGCTTTAAATAAAAAAAAAAAAATTGTTTGGTTGCACTATATTAAAAAATGATTCTATGAAAAATAAATATTATTTTTGGAAAAAAATATCTTTTTTATTCTTGAATTTTCAAGAATAGGTGCATTTAGCCCCTGAGTTTTCAAAATGGATTTTTTTAGTTCCTAGGTTTTGAGAAATAAGTTTAAAAGTCCCTTGAGTTTTGAAAATGCACATTGTTAGTCCTTCCCTCATATTATATTTTCAAAATTTTAATTATTTTTTAATTATTTTTTAATTATTTTTAAAATAATATTTTTTATTAATATTTAATATGGAATAATTTTTTAAATTAAAAAAAAAAATATTTTCTCTCTTCCCTCTCAAAGAAGAAGAGGGAAGAAAGGTGGAGGGAGGAGAGAGAATGGGGTAGAGAGAGAGAGGAGAGAGAAAATATTTTTTTAATTTAAAAAACCATTCAATATTAAAAATTAATAAATAAATATATCTATATATATTAATTTTATATAAAAAATTTTGAAAAAAATCTAATAAAATTTGAAAAAAAAATTAGAGACCTTTTAAACTTATTTCTCAAAACAGTGACTAGAAAAATCCATATTGAAGAATCAGTGACCAAACGCACCTATTCCTCGAAACTCAAGACCAAAAAACTACTTTTCCCTTTTTTTTCTTACTTCATATATATTTTGAAGATTTTCGACTAATCACTCTAAAATTATTTTTTATAATCTATCTGGTAAGAAACCAATGCATGTATATGTAAGAACCCATCATGGAATGTGAATCCTTATATCACTATACATTAAAACCTCAAATTCAGTTGTGTCAACCCAAAGACGAAGATAGAATGGATTTATCTCTTGATGATCAATAGCAAAAAGTAATTAAAAAAAAAAAAAATCTTGTTTTTAGACTCAAGATTCAAACCAACAAGATAGTTTGATCAAGGCTACTTGAATAATTCTAGCATGCAAATCTAAGAGAAGTTCATAGATTATTTATAAGCAAAATATGCAACTTTCATTCAAAAGCCAAATTTGATTTGTGTTACAACTAAGAGGGACTTTATATAGCCTTCAAAAGATAACCAAATTCAACCACTAAAGCATGTTAAGGTCCCAAACATTAATTTCATAATAATCCATCAACAAAAAGAACCTAAAAACACCATTGAAATGACTAAAAAAACTGAAATCTACAATAGGGTCATAAATTCGAGATTTGAAGAATGTAATCAGCCTTCTAGATATTTGTAACCCCTGATCAAGAATGAACAATATGCCATTAAAATCTTAACAACTAAGAAATAGAAAGGTAGGAAATGAGGAAAAAAAATTATCTGCACATCGGCCGGTGACAACCAACGGCCTGCGGCCGGCCGCCGCCGGCGACCATTTTTTTTATCCTTTTTTTCTTTCCCTCTTTTTCTTTTCTTTTCTTCTTCTCCAACTTTTTTTTCCAGATTTAGAAACGGACCTCCTTATTTTAAATCTAGACCGAAAACGAAACTCACGCCTTTTTTCCTCTGTTCATTTTGCCTAGCCCAGTACCCACGAAAACCACAGTTGTCCAGTACTCTCGCCTTTCTTCCTCTCGCGCGTTTTGTCGTTCATTCTTCTCGCCGTTCGTTCTCGCCATTTGGAACCCATTTCGTTCCTCACCGCTATTTCGTTTTGCCCAGCCCATTGCACACGCGTTCTTCCTCACCGATATCCTACCGTTTAAAAAAAAAAAAAAAAAAAGATCAAAGGGGGCTTCCCCCTTCGATTTTTTTTTTTATTTTAAAAAAACAGTGAGTTTGGGGAGATTTTCGACGATGAAGGGGCTGAAACGAGGATTGAGTTTGGGGTAGATTTTCGTTGTCGCTGTTGTTGTCGGAGAAGAAGATATTGACATTGAAGCTTGAGAAAAAACACAGACAAACCCAAAAGAGATAAGAGACAAAGGAAAAAAAAAAAAAAAAAAAAAAAAAAAAAAAAAAAAAAAAAAAAAAAGTTGTCAGCGGCGGCCGGCCGCCAGCAAGCATTTGTCGCCGGCCGGTGTGCAGACGAAAAGAAGAAGAGATGGAGGGGGAAGAACAAGAAGGGAGAGAAGAATTTAAATTATATATATATATATATATATATATATATATATATATATATATATATATATATATATATATATATATATATATATATTTATTTATTTATTTATTTATTTATTATTTTAATATATTCTTATTTTAAAAATTTTAAAAATAATTTGTTTTAATAAAAATTAGGTGTCACGTCAACAAACCGTTAGTTTTTAACCGAAAAAGGGATAAAGGGACCAAAATGCTACTAAATACAAACCTCAGGGACTAAATTGTTGAGTTTGAAAACTCAGGGACCAAAATGAAACCTAATCCAAATCTCAGGGACTAAAAGTGTATTTTTTCCATGAATTTTTTTGCCACTTAAAGTAATTGGAAATGTTGTTCCATTAATTAATGTGTGACTTGCACTAAATAAAGCTTTAATTTGGATGAATTACTAAATTCATTTAATATGCAATTTCTTTAATTCAACTTGACTTCATTTAATATAACTTGTTTAGGCTGATGTCATCATAAATGAAGTCCGAGTGTATTTAATCCAACTCAATCTTGAAGTTCTACTTGCATGCACGTGTAAGGAATAACACCAACATTTTCCTTTTAAGTCATTTGTGTTGAGTTCACCAAGGATTGAACATGAAAAATTAAAGCTTGGATTTCTCATGGTTCACATCATCTTGTTTATCATCCGTTAAAATTTATCCAGTAAATATATTATATCATCACATATAGGTCTTTTTCTTTTTTCTTGTTGGAGAAGTATATCATCATTTAGTTTGACCATGGTAATAACAAGATATTCATCCCGATTCAAAAAAAAAAACAAAACAAAAAAAACAAGATATTCATCCTCCCTTACATTAACATAATTCAACGGACATAAAACTTATATCCTCAATCAAAAGATCGTCAAAGGTTCGAATCTCCAACCTCACATATTGTCAAAATATATATATATATATATATATATATATATATATATATATATATATAACAACAAATGTGTAAATCCCTCATTTATAAATTTTCTAGTGTGCGTTAACTCCTGATGTTTATAAAATTAAACCCTTAAATTAATGAATTTAATTGTGGATGAAATTATTTATTGTGTTTCTTAAAAATATGTGATTAATAATGCATAGACCTTGTGAAAGTGTGTGAACAAATTAAAGGTGTTTTTTTGGTTGGTAACCCTTTAAATAGGTTGACAAGTAGATCCATAGATAGGTAGATGTTTTCCAATTTTGTAAAAGTTTTATTTTTGACCTAAAAACCTTTTTTCTTGTGTGGTTTAACTATTCTTAGCAATCATTGGATCAACTGTTCTTTGTCAACAAATTTAATCAAGATTCTAGATTAATTTGAAATATATAATATTTAACTTGATTGTTAAAAGGTTGTTGGACAATTATTTTGTCTATATATTTTTTTTATTCTTAAAATTAAAAAAAAAAACAATAAAATAAATTTAAAAAATATTAAGAAAATAGTTTATATTTCAAAAACTTAGGGAGGAATTACAATGAATAAAATCAAGAATTAGATTTCTTTTATAAATATATGTTTTGATCTCGAATATTTTAGTTCCATTGTTTGAAATAGAGTAGAGGATCAAATCATCAAACTGGTGTTTTATCCATCAAACTATGCTCAAATTAACTAAAAACCTTCAACTTAATTCTTACATTTTTTAACATTTTTCAATGGTACCATGATTGTTGCTAAATATTAAAAATTAGCTGATGATAATATTTAGTGAGATATGCATAAATTTAAAGGAATAATCAGGTCATCTAAGAGAAGAAAACTATATTCAATTCTCCGATACATTATATTAGGGTTAAAATATAACATTTACAAATAAGAATGATAGAATTTGAACCCATAATTTATAAACTAGCATCTAACCATTAGAAATATGTTCAAGTCAACCGAAGTGCAAACGTAATTATTATAATATTAAAAAAAAAAAGGGTTACTTGTGGGAGTGATGTGTACTGTTACTTTTATCATCATTCAGCCCAACAGGTCTTTTCAAGGCCCACCATAACAATCATTCACCATTACATTACTCCCATTCAATGGGACCTCTCCCCCACTTTTTTTTTTTTTTTTTCTCTCACTCTAATAAAATAAAATAAATAAATATGACTAACATATTTTTAATATATTTTTTTTTTCTATTCTTATCCTTTATTCTTTAGTTATACAGTACTTGTAAGTTGTTTGAAAAGTTTTCAAAATAGTTTCTCTACTTTTGTTAATTTTAAAACCTTAAATGATTGGAAATTATTAATAGGGCAAATCCATTTTCTTAGTCTTCTACATGCCTCATATGTTCCACTTAAACCTTTTAAATTTATAATTTCCTTTAATTAAAGTCTACAAATAAATAAGTTGTATAATTAATACTCTCTCAATTGTTTAAGTTTACATTTTTTAGAAAATTATTTTGGCCAACTATGAACATTCTCTTAGCATAGCAAAATTCTATATATTATTCTGGATTGGTACATATGGTTGTGTTTGTTGATTGTTTTTAAACTCGGTTAAAATTTTATTATGGAATTTTATACACTTCTTACCCATGTAAAAGTTGTTGTTTGGTTCAAGTATTACTTCATAAACTTCAATTTAGACCTTTGATCTTTAAGTTCCTCTTCTCCAGAGTATACCCGCCTGCCCAGAGCTCAACCACGGACCTCCACTATGACTATTAAGGCTCACAACTTCTTTGTTCGGCACCCGAGGATTCTACCCGACACGGCTACGCCCGGGGCATGGCTCTGATACTACTTGTAAGGGACTAGGGCACGACACCGATCTCCACAATGGTATGATATTGTCCACTTTGGGCATAAGCCCTCATGGTTTTGCTTTTTGGATCACCCCAAAAGGCCTCATACCAATGGAGATACTAGTCCTCCCTTATATACCCATGATCATCTCCTTATCTAGCCAATGTGGGACTTTGGTCGCACTCCCAACAATATTGATTCGTTGTTCATAAGCAATTTTTCCATTTATTTTTTAGAAACAAATTAGTCTAATGAATGAAATTAAACTTTAGAGTTGAAATTCACAAACTAAGCCAATTGTGGATAAAAATATATATATATAGATTTCTCTAACTAATATTATTATACATGTTAAATTTATTGTTTAAATTTTTCTAAGAAGTGAGTGATTTTTAAGTATTATAGGTAATTTTGCACTATCCTAGTTATTGAAGACAAGACAAAACCAGCAATAAGATCAATTAAAAAAAGAAACACATGATCGGACCCTAGAGGAAGGAAATGTCAAGGGAATTGGGCCCAGCATCGACAAGGAGTTCAAGCCGAGGTTAAGGGTCGGCCTCGACATGGCTTAACACATTAGACCACCTGCCCTGCACACTCCCATTCTGACAATCCGATTCGATTCATTCCAATCCTAAATCATCTATCAAACAGGAAAAATCCTAAAAGTTAAGGTACAAATACCCTTTTTCAACCTAGGAGAGGAAGTTTCTTTCTCATTCTTAATTCACTTGCTACATTCAAAACCTCTTAATTAACTTAAGCATCAAAGACGGTGTGACAAACACTGTTCAGTGTGTAGTTTTTTTGTGTTGTAAGTCTCGTCTTCTCCTCTTAAACAAATTTACTGAAAGGTCAAAGTGTGTTTTCTCCCTTCCGAACTTTGACAACAACATGAAGAATATATTTTCAAAACAATTTTTTTCTGAAAATTATTTATCAAAATATATTTTTTATTTAAAAATAATATTTAGAAAACAAATTTGAGTATTGAAGAGAGCAGCAATGAGTACTTGCAATTAAATATAATTTTGAGTACTAGAAAGAATAAATAAATACAATTTTGGAGAATTAAAAAGAAACAACTTTTCAAAAAAGCAATCAAAATCCAGACGGACCTAAAATAAAAGATTGTCAGAGAAAAAAAAAGAAATTTCCTCCTGAAAAACGCAAGTACCGTACTGATGGGACCCGACCCAATCAGTGACATGACACCTGTCACATGACGTGGTGCTAACAAACACGTGTCAGATATGACCTTCCACTATTTTCCACTTTTCTTTCTCCTTTTTCCACTCTTTCTCTATATCTATTATTTTTTAAGGAATGTATTCATTTTTAACCCTATATTTCCTTCAATTTTATATTTCTAAAATTATAATTTTTTTTTTTAATTCAACCTAGGAGCTAGTGGGAGTTCGAACACATATCTTTGGTTGAAGATACATGTTTTACCTAGTTGAATTGTATTCAAGTTAACGAGTTACTTTTGTTTCTGATTCTTAATAATCGTTGTTGATCGAACGTCTTACCCAGCTTCACGTCTGCCTTCATTTTAACTAGTTTGAACTAATTACCCATTTAGAACACCTACCCAATTAGTTTGACTTGATCACTCACCTCGTTACCTACCCAATCAATCTTTCAAATCTAATCTTTTAATTTCCAATTCACCCTACCAAAACACATCACCTCATTCAGATTTTGAAAACATAGCGCCAAGTCTATATCTTGTCAACAATGTTAATCCAATAAAGTAAATATATAAACACAATTCAAAGCCTATAAACATTATAAAAAAAGATAATCTAATTGAAAAAAAATGAATAAAGAGAAAAATATTAATCTAAATACAACTCAACTAATCAAAATATTACAAAATAAATTTATTTAAAGATTGTGATGAGTTCAAATCCTCATCAAATCAAACATGAAGAAGTGGAGGTTAGTGATGAGAAGAGAAAGAGAAAAATTTTTAGAGCAAAAATGTGGACAAAGGGTCAAGATTCTCATACTGCATTTGTCTCCTTTCTCACAATTTTTTTTTTATATTAAAAAAATGAAAAATGAAGGAAAGAAAATAATAATAATTTTCTCCAAATAATAATAATAATAATAATAATAATAATAATAATAATAATAATAATAATAATAATAATAATAATAATAATAATAGAAAGAAAGAAAGAAAGAAAGAAAGAAAGAAAGAAAGAAAGAAAGAAAAAAAAAAAAAAAAAAAAAAAAAAAAAGGGCGCTTTCGGCCGTATAATATTGAATGATCATTTGGTTGGGCCCCCGGGGGTGCGGCTTCAAGCCTTCAACCACTTGCTTTCCACTTTCAAAATATCATTTTTTTTCATATATATATATATATATATATATATATTTACTTACATTGATGAACATTAATAAACTTCTTTCAACTTTCAATCTCTTAGGTTTAAATTTCGTTTGATGATTGAATCTTTAATTTGTCTATCTTGATCATTGGTTTTTTTTTTTTTTTATTGAAACTTTTGAAGTGTTTGTTTTAATCTCTGGACTTTTTTAAAAAAATATTGATTTTGATTCTGATTGTTAATTTTCTCATGATGTGGTTTAATATGTGAATAACGTGTACTACTAATTAATGAGTGTATGTATTAGAAAGAATCATATAAATTGGTTGAAGGAGATAATGAGTGGGCAAATATAGATGATGAAATAATATAACAAAGATGATCAAAATGGGTTTTTTTTTTTTTTAAACTTAGAGACTAAATTTTGATATTGTTGAAAGTTCACAATGCTATATTTTTTGTTGTTTTTTTTTTAAATATTAATGACCAAAATAGACATTTTGAAAATTTAGGCCCCATTTGATAACTATTTGGTTTTTTGTTTTTGGTTTTTGAAAATTATACTTGTTTTCTCCTAAATTCCCTACCATAACTTTCATCTTTGTTAAGGATCCATTTGAATTCCTAACCAAATTCTAAAAACAAAAACAAGTTTTTGAAAACTATTTTTCTTTTTCAAAATTGGACTTGGTTTTTTAAAACAAGAAAGAAGATTGATACTAAAACAAATAAACTCATAGGTGGAAATAGGTGTGTATAAGCTTGATTTTCAAAAACCAAGACCGGTTTGATAACCATTTTGTTTTTGGTTTTTGGTTTTTGAAAATTAAGCTTATAAACCCTACTTTCATCTACAAGTTTCTTTGTTTTTCTAATACCCATTTTTCATGTTTTTAAAAACCAAGGCAATTTTTGAAAACTAAAAAAAGTAGTTTTCAAAAACTTGTTTTTGTTTTTGGAATTTGGCTAGGAATTCAAATGTATCCTTGACAAATATGAAAACCATAGTTGGAAAATTGGGAGAAAACAAGCATAATTTTCAAAAACCAAAAACCAAATGGTTATCAAACGGGACTCAAATAGTTAACAAACAGGACCTTAGATTCTAAAAAATAAAATAAACCTGAGAGTTTAGTATCAAAATGGAATTTAAAGTTGTATCTTAACATTATGTTTTGGAATTTGTTGAATTTTGTACATATGTAGCTTAGTTTTATAAACTCAACCAAAAAATGTAGAGATTCGATCGATCTCTAACCTCTATGTTTGTTGAAGTTTAAAACTAATAACAATAATAATCTCTAAAACCTGCATTGAGGGTTACAAATTTTTTTTAGTCATTTCTATTCATTTTTGGTTAAATAATTTAATAAAGACCCACATTGTTACTAAACTGTAGTTCTTTAGGTCAATAAGTGTTCGAAACTATATGTATAGTATAGGTTCAAGTATCGGGTTTAGTCGACCTATGAATTTTTATCAAATCATTAAGGTAAATTTAATATCAAGGACTAAAATGATTTTTTATGAAAAAATTAGGAATTACAACACAATGCTTAAATGTTTAAAAACTAAAATAAAATAAACATAAAAGATCAATAAGCAAAATAAATAGGATCAACAAGAGCATAATCAATAATCATCCAAACATTTACCTTTTCTCTTAAGGTTAGAGGTTCAAAATCTTCTTCCCACATTTTTTTTTACTAAAACCATAAGAATAAAATCCAAAATAGAAGTAACCCCTCATTCTTATTTTATTTTTTATTAGGTTTATATACTTTTGGTTTTGTTTCATCTGGGTACTTTTACTTTCAAAATGTCCATTTTGGTCCATGTACTTTGAGCTTTGGTTCATTTTAGTCTTTGTACTTTGAAAATGCTCATTTTGGTCCCTACACTTTTAAAAAATGACCAATTTAGTCTCTTCATTTTCAATTTTTCTTATTTTTTCGATCATAACTTTAGAATGACACTTCACCTTACTATTTTTCTTAAAATGTAGTCATAAATTTGATTAAAGGGTTTCCATTGAGTATAAAATTGATGCTTAAAATTTGTAAATAGAAACTAAATTGGTTACTTTTTAAAAGTACATAGGGACCAAAATGAACATTTTAAAAGTATTGAACTAAAATGAACCAAAATCCATCTTTCTTTTTTTTTTAAAAAAAAAAAAAAAAAAAAAAAAAAAAAAAAAAAAAAAAAAAAAAAATCCATAGTAAAGTTATCAAAATGAACATTTTAAAAGTACAATGATCAAAATGAACCAAAACCAAAAATACAGAAACCAAAATAGTATTTAAGCATTATTATTATTATTATTATTATTGTAATGCACTAAACCTTGTTAATTTTAAAACTAAACGTTTTAAACATTTTAAAAACGTAAAAACTTTTGATAACCAAGCTTAATTTTAAAAAGTTAAAACATAAGTATTAGCAAATAAGGTCTAAGTGAACTCAATAAAAAAAATTAAAAAAAAAATTCTAAATATGGTGGATATAATAAGGTCAAAGAAACGCATTAGCAAATAAACATGAAATACTCGTTTAACAAAATTTCCTTTATACATTTATTATTGAATGAGATTTTAAGTTACAAGAAAATGACATTAATTTAAATTACACGAATTTTTTTTTTTTTCCCTTCGCTTTGTAGCCCTAATTTACAATATTCATTTACTTTATAAATAATTATCGAACTTCTTTAAATTATATATATTTAATTCACTAATAATAACTAACCTACGTCGTCTCATTACCATGACTTATTAACTTACTCCCAAACCATATAAAATTTAAGGCATGATATATTTAAATTTAAATGAAAAAAATTAAGGTATTTAGTAGGGTGTTGATCTTGCCAAGTTGAACGTAGTTTAATTGGTTAAAGCATGTCCCTTCAATCAAGAGATAAGTCGTTCAAATTTCCACCCCACATGTCATTAAACTAAAAGAAAATGCTAGTAGAGATATCTACTTATTTATAAGGTTAAAATCTAAAATACATGAAAATTGAGATGCTGACTGAAATGAATGAAGGGCATACAAATTTACCATATGAATTGAATGCTTGTGGATAAACTCAATGAAACAAGTGAGAATTTGACTTTTTTGGCAATCTTGTGGGGACAAAAATCTAATAATTTTGGGTCTTTTTTATTTTTTAGTGAGTTTTTTGGGGCAAAGGCCAAATGGGGTGTGAGAAATTCATCATATTGGTGGCAAAGACAAGTGAATCAATGGTGGACCCATAATATATTGTTGATGAAGAAGATATTGTAATATCCTCTAGAATTTCAACCACTTTTTACACATGTATGATAGCTTTTTCCAACCTTTTTCTTTCCATTATAATTTTCATTTACCATTTAGTCAAAGGTTTGAGCTATAAGAAATCCAAAAAAAAAAAAAAAAAAAAAAAAAAAAAAAAAGTAATTTGCTTGCCCTACCAATGTTTAATTTATCAATATTCATATGGTATATATATATATATTATATGATTTCATAAGATTTTGAAATGTTATATGAAACTCCTCTCCCACCTTAGCTTTTTGAAACTTTTTGTAGTCTACATGTATACTTTTGGCTAATAACTTGACTTTAAACAAGCATTTATGGCTTTTAAAGTATCTTCAATAAGATTGTCCCCAATCCCTTTTTGTTGAAATAGTTCAAAAGCGGGTTAATAACTCATTATTGTCTATTTGTTTCAAGCTGGTGACGTGAGAAATTTATGATCTTCTAGAAGAGTGATGATTAGAATCAATATAATAAATTTTAAGTAACTTAAAATGAGATATGCAAAATGTATTTCACTTTTATGTCAATTAATGTCTTTGAAAATGGTTTGTTTAAATAATAATTTTTGTCGATTGGTTTTAAAAATAACTATGTGAATAATAATAAAATGAAGAATTTGCTTTACTTGTACGATTTGTTCATTGTTGTACCTAGGGAGACAAAATTCAGTTAGCTTTTAAATTTGTGTTATAAGAACACAAGACAAACGCAAGTTTAAGGGTACAATGATGTCTCTTTTTATGTGAGCCTATATTTAATAACTCTTTATGGTGGTAGAACGTTGAAAGTAAAAGGGTAAGTTTTGGGTGTAACGCCAAAAACACGAGGGGAAGATATGGTTGATATATAGTTTGAGTTGTTTTTAAAATTTTTCATATTGTTTTTGTTCAAGAATGAATTATACACATTGAATGTATTTTCTTAGTTATAAATTAATGCTCTTATCTTTTACTAAGCAATTGAGTTATGTAGATGATGCTTACTATGGATCTACAAAAATGGTAAAAAAAATCTTTAGGCTAAAATGTATATGCAATTTTAACTTATTTTATATTGAGATGTCTCTGAAAGAATAATTCTAGCTTAGGATATAATTCTTTCTATTGATTCTCTTTTATCAAACAAAGAAAAGAGGGTTAAAAGATAAGTGGAAAGGCAAGATATTTAAAATTAATGAAAAAGATAAAAATTAACAAAAGGTCACTCATAAAAGTTAGGTTAAAATACCATTTTAGTCCTGTACTTTAGGTTTCGTTATATTTTAGTTCCTCTAAATGTTTAATTTTAGTTCCTGTGCTTTCAATAAAGCTTAAAATTAGTCGAGTTTATTTTTTCAAAAAAAAAAAATTAGTCGAGTTTATTGTTTTTTTTTTTAAAAAAAAAAAAACCATCTCTATTAGATTTCCTTCTACAAATTTTAAAAATATATTCACATGGTGTATTTTCTTTGTATGGAAATTATCATTATTATTTAATCAATTTTGATAAAAAATTAACTTAAAACTCGCAATAGGAATCAATTTTAAGCTTTATATTGAAAGTACGAGAACTAAAGTTAGACGTTTGAAAATATATGAACTAAAATGGAACAAAATCCAAAATGAAGGGACTAAAATTGTATTTTAACCTAAATGTTAATAACTATATATATATATATATATATATTGAAAATATAGAGATATATATTTTTTGAAAATATAGAGATATTTACTGTTGGTCAAAGGAAAAAAAAATAGTTATTCTACCACTTACATAATTTAGAATGAGGTTTTGAGAGACTTAACCAACAAGATTTTATTCTTACTCTTTGTATCTTGTTTGAACTTTTCCATGAGTCATATTAGTATATTATGTTATTGTCTATGTTAAATATTTCTCATCTCTAAATTTTAAAAAGTGTTTGCTATGTCTTTAAATTTTTTATTTTGTGTTTAAGAGGGAACTTTAAAATTGTCTACTAAATCTCTAAAATTTCAATTTTATTTCTAATATAATAAAGGACCTGATATATTCAAAAAAAAAATTAATTTTAATTATGTAAAATGTTTAATAAGTCTCTTAAACTTTTAAAAAAATTAAGTTGGAGGTAAAATTACTAATGGGAGTGATAAGAATTATATGTGTGTATAAAGGTATACCCTTGACTTGCAAAGCTAAAAAACTATCTTTTATTTGGAGTTCACAATGTGATGTATAATGTCTTAATTACGAGTAGAGTTATAGTTAGATTAGTATTAAAAAAAGTACAATATCTTTAGAGTAAAATAAAGGGATAATCGTACCATAATCCATTTTAATAGGTAAAAATGATAAATGTTCTACCTTTTTCAATTTAAGGTTATATGTTATTTTGCTTGTGTCAACATTTAGTAAAATTACCATTTTATTCTCTCTTCTAATCTCTTTCTCTCTTGTTACTCTCGCTCCAGCTTCTTACTCTCTCTCCAATTTTTCTCTAGCTTCTTACTCTCTCTCCAATTTTTCTCTCTAATCTCTCGTTCTCTCTCTAATGTCTCGCTCTTCAATCTCTCACTCACTCAGCTCCAATCTCACTCCAACCTCTCGCTCTTGCTCTCCTTGGGTGCTCTTTGAGGAGAGAAAAGAAAGAAAAAGAAAAAGAAAATGGAGAAGAAAAAAATTAAGCGAGAAACGAGATAAAAGAAAAAATGTGTGTGTTCATATATAAAGAGTAAAATGGTAATTTTGCTAGGATAATGACGTACGCAAAAAAAAAAAACATATAACGTTAATTTGAAAAGGTAAGACATTTGTCATTTAGACCTCTACAAAGAGGTCATTCGCAAAATTCTTCCTAAAATAACGAAAACAAAATGTTATAAGTTTTAGATTGAAAGTAGAAATTATTAAAAAAAAAAAAAAAAAAAAAAAGTTGAAAGTAGAAATAACATCATATTATATTGTAAAAATATAGAAAGAGGCTTGTTGTTTTACTTCCACTATTTTTGTTATTGCCTTTTATCACATGTATTACACAAAATTACATTCTGTTATCACTTAGCTTTTAGTTGAGTTTGTTATATCAGTTTATTAACTGATTAGTATTTGTATTATTTAAGGAGAGATTCTCTAACTCAATCAATAAGATGGATTATCTTTCTCTCTTCAATTGATATGGTATCAGAGCTAAGATAATTTCCGCGCCTTCACAATTATTATTTTCGTCATCTCCTTCATTTCAGTTCCATGGCGGACAACAGTGGCGGTGATAATTCTTCCAGCGCGATTGACGATTCTTCAGCAATTGATGCTCAGTTGAACCCGTTCCATCTTCATCACTCTTACAGTTCCTCGGCTGTGTTGGTCACTCAACCGCTTCTTGGTGCGAACAATTACAGTTCCTGGAGCAAAGCGATGTTAATCGCTCTTTCTGGCAAGAATAAGGAGGGATTCATCGATGACACCATCAAGAAACCTAAGGGCAGAAGGTCGGCAACATGGAAGTGCAATAATGACATCATAACATCTTGGATCCTAAATTCCGTGTCGAAGGAGATCACAGCTAGCATCAACTATACTGGATCCGCCAAGGCTGTTTGGGATGAACTCCACGGACGATTCAAGCAGAGTAATGGTCTGCATGTTTACCAGCTCCGCAAAGAATTGGTTACCACTAATCAAGGTAACATGTCCGTTGAGGGCTACTATACGAAATTAAAGACCATCTGGCAGGATCTTTGCAATTATCGCCCCGTTCTTGAGTGCTTTTGCGGCGGTATCAAACCATTTATCACTCACATGGAGTCCAAATTCGTTATGATATTCCTAATGGGACTAAGCGACTCTTATGCTAGCATCCGTGCCCAGATCCTGCTTATGAATCCAATCCCTGCGATTACCGAAGTGTTCTCCTTAGTCATCCAAGAGGAACATCAACGATCCATTGGCAGCCTTCCAATCCCTAATTCGACTGATCAGATAGCACTTCTTGTTTCTGAAGCTTCAAGGAAGCAGAGTAATGATCGCTTCCGGAGAAAAGAGAACCAGCGCCCTGTGTGTACGCATTGTAACATCAAGGGCCATACAATTGACAAGTGCTACAAGATACATGGCTATCCACCTGGATACAAATTTCGCAATTCGAATTCTCCGAATAATGATCCATTTGCCACTAAGCAAGCCGAAGCCACTGCTGTCTCTCAATCTCAGTCAACCTTCTTTTCCAGTCTCAGCCCTACTCAATACACTCAATTTATTGAGCTCCTCAACAATCATGTCCACGCCAAACCTGATCCAGTCAATGCGGCGTCTTCTGTGGCACACACCGCAGGTATTTGCTCTTCATCTACATCTTCGAGTATGTCTAATTCAAATATCTGGATCTTAGACTCTGGGGCATCTAGACACATTAGTCACCATTATCAGTCATTTCATAATTGGCGTCGGGTACATGGAGTCACGGTTGTTTTACCTACTGATTTTCGCATGACAGTTGAGTTTATGGGGGATATCCAATTTTCAGACCATCTACTACTACGGGACGTACTTTATGTTCCCAAATTCACATATAATCTCATATCGGTCAGTTGCCTATTGCATGATCAAGCCTTGTTCATTAATTTCTCTGG
The DNA here is from genome assembly GCA_017139565.1 of Luffa aegyptiaca. Taxonomy (NCBI): domain Eukaryota; kingdom Viridiplantae; phylum Streptophyta; class Magnoliopsida; order Cucurbitales; family Cucurbitaceae; genus Luffa; species Luffa aegyptiaca. Next base: position 39,842,339 of record CM029397.1, read on the forward strand.
TTCATATTGCACTATACAGGACAGATACCAATTGATGACGATTGGCAGGGCTGAAGTATCTCACGGATTATACATTTTGCTACAACCAGATAAGAAGTCCTTTACTAATTCTACATTTGTTTGTTCTGTTAGCATTGATACTTGGCATCATCGTCTTGACCATATATCCCCTCAGCGTTTATCTATATTGAAAGACATTTTACATATTGCCTTTTGTTATTGCCTTTTGAATTCATTTAAATATTGTTAAAGTTAAAAACTGAAATCAATCTCTGTCTTAATAAATCGATTCAGCAGTGTTGCTTTTATTTGTTGTTAATTTAGGATTAGTTTGATAACGTTATTGTTTCTGTTTCTCCTTCTTTTTAGAGGCATACATGTTTGATAATTCACCTGATTTCTTATTTCTAAATTTTTAGAAACGTTTCAGGCAAATTTTGAGAATCTCAAATTATGTTTCTGTATTTTTTTTTTTTTTTTTTTTTTTTGCCATCTTTCATATATGTACTCATCTCTCTTTCCCTTCCTACACTCATCACTTCTCTTCCTCTCTCTACTTTTTACCATTTTCTTGTTTTTTTTTTTTCGTTTTTCCACTTTCTCGTTCTTTTTTTAATCTTTTTTTCTTTGATTTTCTCGTTGTTTCTTTCTCTTTCCTTTTTTAATCTTTTTTTTTTCATTATTTCTTTCTCTTTCATCTTTTTAATTTTTTTTTTCTTTTTCGTTATTTCTTTCTCTTTTCTTTCTTTAATTTTTTTTCTCTTTTCGTTGATGAGCTTTTAGTTATTATTTTCTATTTTAATCTCTATTATTTTTCATTAATTTTAGTAGGTTTTTTATTTATTTATTAAATGAATTAATTAATAAGATATTTCACGTTTGCCATTAATTGTAAAAAATATATATTTTTTAGTTTTTCCTTTCTAATCTTACGTGTCGAGATCATTGACTAATGAGAAATACATGCATTTTTTAAGGAAAAAAAATAAATTTTATTATTCAATTCAAGAAATGTAGGTAGTATAAGCTCAATCATCTAACCTTAAATAAATGTCTTACTAATAAAAACTTTTTTTTGTGTGTGTGTTGGAGCTAAATAAATACTATAAATCAAATTTAAATAACATCTATAGAACAATACTCAGCTAGATTCTTTCATTTCCAAATGTGGGCGTAGATCTTCTACTCCATTATTCCGCTAAACTTTCATTTTCAAGATGTTGTTGCATTTCAAACGCAAATTTGGACTCCTGCACAAAACCATTAAACTTGATCAATTCTTACTAAAATACTCTTTTTTTACAACAATTAAGCATAAATCCTATATTTTAAGATTTTTATCATGATATGTAAACTTTTGACTATTTTGACTTTCAATAATAAGAAATTAAGCACTAAATCTTTGCTTTCCTAGCAATAATCCAAGTTTTTAAGACTAAATAACACACATAAATGAACATTATCGTCACTTGAGCTATACTTTTAATAAGAACCTCCTTCCTCCAATAGATAATTTTAGATTTCCAGCTATATGAACAACTTTCCAAACCTTTTCAAATATAAAACTCAGATCTGAACTTTTATTATTAGAAAATCTTGAAGGCAACATAAGCACTACAAGAAAGGAGGGTTTTAGCGACGAAACCGTAGCGACGTAATGCCAAACGTCGCATATATGCGACAAAAAAAAGCTTTTAGTCGCTAACCTTGCGACGTTGGTATATTTTTCGTCGTACGATGAAAAATTGTAGACTGAGTATATATGCTAGCGTCGAAAACAACATTTCGTCGCATGTCTGATGCGACTAAAACTCCCTTTTCGTCGCTAACCCAGCGACGAAAGCACGATTTTCGCCACATTTTTAAAAACTTCCCGCCAAGATTAAAAAATTAGCTCCAATCTGCGTCGAAAACGTCTATATGTCGCAAACCCAGCGTCGAAAAGCAGTCGTTCGTCTCAAGCTCTGCGTCGAAACGGTAAAATTCGTCTCAAGCTCTGCGTCGAACCATCAATTTGCGTCGCAGCCGTAGACAAGACAACTTCCCATCGTGCAGACTTGTGCAGACTTGGATAGAGTGTCCATCACATCATTTTAGCGTCGAAAATGCATATTTTGTCGCAAGGTTTGCGACAGTTTTCCTATATGCGTCGCAGATGTTTTAAAAAACCAGCAGCCCCTTCATTTTCGCCTAGCTTTCGTTCTTCTCCCTTCGACCTCTCTGTTCTTCTCTCTTCCAACCGAGTGTGTTGGACCGTTGGGACCGCCGGAGAGTGCCGGAAAACGCCATAGCCACCGTGGTAACTTCTCTCCCTTTTTTTTCTTCCTATTTTCGTTTCTTCCCTTCCCATTTTCGTTTCTTACCATCTTTCCCTAGATTTCGTTCATAAGAGAGTGTGAGATATATTTTTGAATTTTAACTTTGTATTTTTTTTTTCCATTTCTAGTTTATTTAGTGTTAAATTTATTTTTGAAAGTTTTTTTGTTACTTTTGTTGTGTAGAAACTTTGTTGATAGATAAAGTTCTTGGGAAAAACTTTAAAAGGTATGTAAAATACTTTTATTATGTGTTTCCTATACTTTTTTAAGATTTATATTGTTGAACTTTTTAGAATGGTATAGTTGTAACTAATATTGTAGATTTGTTATGTAGTTTTTGGATGAGGGACATTGTATTTGTTGAATGAAGGTATCTTTCTAAGGGGGAGGAGTTTAAGTTTGTTGAAGTTTAAGTATTTTTAGTGAATGTGGATTTAAGTAAGGGGAAAATTGTTTTCTTTGTTGAAATTTAAGTTTTTTTAGTGAATGTGGATTTAAAGTTAAGGGAAAGTTGTATTTTTTTTTGTTGAAGTTTGAGTTTCTATAGTGAATGTGGATTTAAAGTTAGGGGAAAGTTGTTTAGGGTGTTGAAGTTTGAGTTTTTTTAGTGAATGTGGATTTAAAGTTAGAGGAAAGTTGTTTTCTTTGTTGAAGTTTGAGTTTTTTTTTATAGTGAATATGGATTTAAAGTTAGGGGAAAGTTGTTTAGGGTGTTGAAGTTTGAGTTTTTTTAGTGAATGTGGATTTAAAGTTAGGGGAAAGTTGTTTTCTTAGTTGAAGTTTGAGTTTTTTTTAGTGAATGTGGATTTAAAGTAAGGGGAAAGTTGTTGTCTTAGTTGAAGCTTGAGTTTTTTTTTAGTGAATGTGGATTTAAAGTTAGGGGAAAGTTGTTTTATTTGTTGAAGTTTGAGTTTTTTTTTAGTGAATGTGGATTTAAAGTTAGGGGAAAGTTGTTTTATTTGTTGAAGTTTGAGTTTTTTTGTAGTGAATGTGGATTTAAAGTAAGGGGAAAGTTGTTGTCTTAGTTGAAGCTTGAGTTTTTTTGGTGAATGTGAATTTAAAGTTAGGGGAAAGTTGTTTTATTTGTTGAAGTTTTAGTTTTTTTTAGGGGAAAGTTGTTTTCTTTGTTGAAGCTTGAGTTATTTTTAGTTAATGTGGATGGGGGGGGGGGGGGGGGGGCCTTGGGTCCATTGTTGTTTTAAAGTTTGAGGTTCTATTGTTTTTTGAACTACGACTTTTTAGCTTAGGTTGTACATGTAGTTTGAGGTTCTATTTGTAATTTGTTTTGGTTGGTGAAACATTTAGAGATAATTACAATAGGTGCATTGAAATATGTGTTGTTTCTTGAGGTTTGTTGAATTTTTGTTTTGGTTGGTGAAATATTTAGAAATAATTACAATAGGTGCATTATTGAAAGTGTGTTGCTTCGTGAGGTCTATTGAATATTTGTTTTGTTGGCGAAACATTATGGATAAAACAAATATTGTGCCTATTGAATTTTGTTGGAATGTGTTAAAGTACATATTATGCCTTTTGAAAGTTAGTTGTTTTATTTGTTGAAGTTTGAAAATTGTCTTTTGAAAGTGGTTTCTTCGATTAGATGTAAATTATGATTTGAAAGATAAATATTGTGCCTATGGAACATATTATAATGTTTATATCTTACACTTTGAGATTATTGAACATTGTTTAAGTTTTAAAGTTATTGTGTAATTTAAGCATATATGCGTTTTATATGAAATTAAACTCATTGAATTAAGTCAATGATAAGTCGTTCTTTATGTTTCTAGGGATAAATTATGGATAGAAGTTGGATAAAACTTCGAAATAGATTATGCAAAGAGTATACTGATGGAATAAAATCATTTATTAGTGTGGCAAAGAATCATGTCGATAAGAGAGGATTTACTCGTTGTCCATGCAAAAATTGTCAAAATATCATAATGAAACGACCTTATGACGTCGAAGGTGATTTGTACAAGTATGGAATGTCTTTCACTTATGATAGGTGGGTATATCATGGAGAAACTCCAGACTTATCTGCGTATTTGAAACCTAAACCTAAGGAACCTGAGACTTCCCAAAATATAGATAAAGAAAATGAAATGGTTGAATTATTGAATGATGTAGCAGGAGTAAATGAATATTTGGATGAAGAGAACTCAATTAGAGTTGAAACAAGTGATGGTGTGGGAGGTAGGAATAATAAGTTTCAATCATTGTTTGATGAAGTCAATGCAGAATTATACCCTGGATCTAATATTTCAAGACTAACTTTTTTGGTAAAACTAATGCATATCAAAGTACTTAATCATTGGAGCAATAAGTCATTTGATATGTTATTGCAATTATTGAAAGAAGTTTTACCTAATGGTACCAAAATCCCAGAATCATATTATTGGGCAAAAAAGACACTGCGTGACCTAGGTTTAGGTTATGAATGCATCCATGCCTGTAAGAATGACTGCATGTTATTTTGGAAAGAAAATGCGCACATAGAAGTTTGTCCCCAATGCAATGAATCTCGTTATAAACTTGACAACAAGAAAGGAAAAAAGATTCCACACAAAATTTTAAGACATTTTCCTTTGAAGTCAAGATTACAAAGATTGTTTTATTGTAAGCATACTGCTAGTGATATGAGATGGCATAAGGAAAAAAGAATGAATATTGATGGTGTTCTTAAGGGTCATTTATATGTTTAATAGAAAAATGAAGATGGTACATACTTGAATCCCATTGAGATGTTTCGTCAAACTCATTGGTCTGCTGCAAAAGGATGGACACACGATTCAGCAAGTCAAGCACATGTAAGTATTGATTGGTTTTACAAGATAACATGTGATATTATGTCATATGTGTATTTATTTTGACATGTATAGGAACAAATGGTGACATTATCTCAAGAGCAATCTAGCTCAAGTACACCTTTAAGTGATGAAGAAATTATGGCCACTGTTCTTGGAACGAGATCGTCTTATGTCAAAGGAATGGGATATGGACCTAAACCACCACCTCCTCAGAAGAAAGCATCTTACTCACAGGAGTATGTCCAAGCCCTCGAGACTAACCTTCAAAAGTCTCAAGAATTACTTCAGAGTCAACGAGAAGAAAATGAAAAGACTCAAGAATTACTACAGATTCAACGGGAAGAAAATGCAAGCATGGAAAAACGAATCGAAGAACGAATGGAAGCAAGAATAAAAGAACTTATGGACAGATTCACTGGAGCACATTCATCGAATTGAAGGTATAATTTTTAAAACTTGCAATTTAAGTTCATTTTTTAGGTTGAGACTCTGTTTTCATATGTTTCGTGCCTATGTATGTGTGATTCTCTCAATGAGATTGGTCGTTATATATATATATATTTTGTGGTTGACTAGGGGGAAAGTGTTTGTTCTTGAGGAAAAATTGAGGTGGGGGGGGGGGGAGAGTGTGTTTGTTCTTGACGATGAATTATTGAGGAGAAGGGAGGGGGTTGGTTGTTTGAACGGTTTTTATTGTGTTTTGAGGATGAGGTGTAATATTGGTGAATAGAACTTGCAATTTAAGTTCATTTTTTAGGTTGGGACTCTGATTACACTGTTTGAGTCTCTTTTTTCATATATTTCGTGTCTATGTATGTGTGATTCACTCAATGAGATTGGTCGTTATGTTTGTTGTGGTTGTCTATGTATGTTTGTTCTTGAGGATGAATTGAGGAGGGGGGGGGGGAGTGTTTATTCTTGAGGATGAATTGAGGAGGGGGTGTGTAATATTGGTGAGATAATTAGAACTATTACTTTTTAGTTAAAGTTGTCCATATTCTTGAGGATGAATTGAGGAGGGGGTGTGTAATATTCTTCTTGAGAATGATATTTAAGTTGTCCACGTGGTTGTTCTTGACAAATGACTTTTTAACAACTTACGTTGTTCATGTGAGAATGTTCGTTAAAATTTTCAACGAATACTTTATATTGCAATTGTGACTTAATATGTCATTGTTATATTGTGATGGTCTTTGTGAATAAAGTTAAGGATAATTTGTTATTCATGTGTACTTATGTATATGTAATATGTTGTTTATTTGCAGGATTAAAGTAAACTTGCTGACGGCAACAATGATCAAACGAACACTTTTTTGGAGCTAACATAGACTTAGTATATGTCTTTAGTATTTGTATTTGGATACTTGTTTGGTATTTATTTTTTGGAACTCTTAAACTTAGCAAAGATTTGGGTAAGATGTCCATATGTGTGTGAAATATACTTTTGTTGAATGCTTAATTATTTGTATAAAGTGGATGAATGTTTTGGTAAAATATTTATTTCTTATATGTTAAATGCTTATTTGTATAAAATGTAAATCAGGACAATCGAAATGAAATCGAGCGATTAGATGGCACAACTTATCTTATATATATTTTTTTATTACCTATTATTTATGCGACGAATTTATGGTTTTCATCGCAAATAACTTAAAAATCTGCGACACATATTAATTTTTCGACACAAAACTTGCGACGAAAAATGTTCGTTTTGGGAAGATCGAAACTTGCGACGAAAAACTATAGTTAGTCGCAGGCCTTGCGTCGAAATGCTGTTTTTCGTCGCACTATAATTGCGACGAATTTTCCCCTTCAGTCGCAAAGATTTTGAAACCCAAGCATGCGACTTTTTTCTTCGTTTCGTCGCAGCTTGCGACGTTTTTTTCTGTTTCGTCGCAAGCTGCGACGAATTTGGTCATTTCGACGCAGAAGCCTGCTTGCGACACAGCTTTAGCGACGTTTTTTGCGACCAATTGTTTTGCGACGCTGATGATGGTTTGCGTCGAATATTGACGTTTAGCGACGAAAATTTTTCGACGCAAAAAGTCTGATTTCTTGTAGTGAAGGTTAAACCCAATATCATATGTTGTCAAAAAAAAAAAAAATTCTCTTAATATATCACTTAAAAGCAACATGAATATTAGGAGAAAGCAAAGGAGACTTATTAAAATTAATACATTGTCTCAAAGTAATTTTATTAATATTATCTGTTAATAAGTGATGTAAAATATCCTCGAAAAGTGACAAGGTAGTAAAATTGAATAACATTACACTGTTGTCGGATGTAGCATCAATATGTTTATTTGGGGTTTTTTTTTTTTTTTTCAAATTTAACCGATGCAGGAGGGTGTGAATCGATCTTCTAACCTTTTGATCAATAAAATGATGTTTTCAACCCCTTGAATTATTCTCAAGTTGACATTGACAACACCAATAAGATTAATACTTTGTAACCACCCTTTTATCAACAAGATGAAATATATAATAATGCACCATAATTAATAAATAAAAGTATAAGAATGAAGTTAAAATTTTGAAAATAAAGAAAAAAATTAACGTTGTTATAGGTAATTTTGGACCACTTCGATATGCGAGGAATTGATAAGGACAGCGCGATACCAACCCAAGGAGACAGCCAGGAAACGAAACCCGAAGGAAGAACAGGCCAAAGGGTCGGGCCAAAGCCGAAGGGATCGGGCTTTTGGCCCGACCCCCATGGTGGGCCAAGGCCGAGCTCGGTCGCCTCCATTTGATCCCTGCTATCTCTAGCCGCCCCGGTTCCGCCTGGTTTGTCCCGAAACGCCTCTGAATTCCTAAAAACCCTAGGAGCATGAGCAGGTACTTAAACCCCTCTTCGTCACTAAAGAAAGGATCCCGAACTCTATTCTCTACTCTCTCCTCTTGTTCTCTCTGGCTCTCCTCCTTCCGTTATCTGACTTAAACATCGGAGGCGGTGTGACTAGCACCACACCGGTGTGCAGGTTTTCTGTCTTGCAGGCCACATCTTCCCCCCTCTCAAACAAATTTACCGTTGGTGGCACGTGAAGGTCAGGTGAGTTCGCCCCGACCAAATCTGACCATCAACAAACGTAAACATATATAAATCTTTAAATGTATGATTTAACTTTTGTAAGTTAGTCAAAGTGAACATAGCTTAACGGTAATTGACATATATTATCCATCAAGAAGTCAGAAGTTTAAGGGTCCGTTTAGAATACATTTTAATTTAAATGTTTTCAAGAATGTATTTTTTAAAAAACATTTTGTATAAAAATTATTTAGAATTTAAACACTCATATGTTTGGTTGCATTTTCCTCATAAGTGTTTTTATACACAAGTTATTGTATACTTAAAAGGTTTTTTTTTTTTTTTTTAATAAATTAAAGTTGGTTTCAAGTGTTTCTCTCCACATGGTTTATTTATCAATCTCATTTTCTAATAAGTCCTTTTTAGTGGTTGCCAAACACTAGAAATTTTTTCAAAATGATTTTTTTAACAAAATTAAACACTTGAAAAGTTCAGCCAAATACCCATTAAATCTTCTCCCAAGTGTTGTTAAACTCAAAAGAGGAAAAAAAAACTTTTGTAAATTAAAAATATTTAAAAGGTAAATTATACATTGAATTCATAATTTCTTAAATATAAGGAAAAAGTTAGCTTTATTATTTTGGAAAAAAAATATTTTTGCCTTAAATTTGACATGGTGTATTAATTTTTCTTTCTAAACTATTAATTTTAACAAATTGAACTCTAAATTTAAATATCGTCTAAAAAGTTGATACTTTGATCCCTGCTCCATTATTGTTAAATTAAAAACATGTGTTGCAATTTTTACGATCTATTCAATTTTCATCTAACTCACTCACTAATTTTAACAAAAAAGCAAGTATAAATCTCCCAAACTCACTAATTTCAAAAAAATCAAGTCTTACACAAAATTAAATTTTGATTGATGCCCCAAATAAATCGTAGAACAAATCTTCCAAAACTAATAAATTTCTTAAAAAATCCAACTTTAGTGACTTTTTTTTTAGTCTCATCAATTTTGTATTAGACATATATTTTGTAATTCATTAAATACAAATAATAATATTTTTTTAAAACAGATTTTCAAATTGATGTCTATTGAAAAGTGCAAATTGTATTCAATTTTAAGGTAAAGATTACCACATTTATCAAAATTTTAAGGTCTAATGTGTTGAAATTGAAATTTTAGGATAAAAACTAAAATAAAGGGTGAAAAAAAAAATTCCTACTATCTTTTTTATAAAAATTTTAAAGTTTATGTTAGACAATAAACAAAATTTCTAAAAATCCGTCAAATAAACAGAACAAAATAGTTTTGATTGATAATAGTCTTTCGTTATTTATGTAAAATTCACAATACTCTTACTATTTTTTTTTAATAAATATTATATTATAAGCCATTAATCGACCAGTACATATTTATTATTATTATTTTGAGGTTGTAATTATTTATTATCATTATTATTATCGCCTATATTTATATTTCAATATCATTAATTTATTTAGATTGAAATGATTTAGATTCTCTCTCAGGCACCTCTCTAAGTTGTTCTGATGGAGTAAATTATACTCTTTTATGATCAAAATTGGTATGATTGCATTGGAAGGCAAAATAAGAAAATAAAATTAAAAATCCAAGAGCTCCACACATAAATCTTAATATCATTCTTTCTTATGTCATTTTTACTGAATTCATGAGCCTGTGTTCAAGAAAATCTTTTTTACCCCTTTCCCCCACAAAAATTACTATTCACTAGTCTTTCAACATGTGATTGTAAATTATATTTTAAAAAAATTTGTACTTAAACTCTACCGACATCGTTCCAGTCGTGTTTTCAAATTTGTCTCAAGATCTTATAAAACTTCTCTCGAAATTGCATTAGCTAGAGTTGAGTAAAGAATTATCAGTACTGGACGCCTGCCACTTTTCATCATAGATGCGGAAAAACTACTCAAACAGAAAATTTAGGTCAAAACTTTATATAGAGAATTATCGCATTCAGATTTCGATTTTACCCTAAATCCTGAACCATCTTTTGTTGTGTCGTCAAATTTAGACAATTATAAACACGATTACAACAGTAAAATTAATGGTTTCCTAACTTTAAAAGTTTCAAATGGTGAATAATTTAATGGGTTTTTTTTTTAATTTTTTTTATTTATTTTTAAAATGTTTAAAAAAAGTGAATAAGAATCACTCCCTCAAGTGTTTCCCAACTACTGTTGGCTCCTGCTTTTTATGCCCTTCCTCTTTTATCTGCTACTTCCATAAAATAAATAATAAAAATAATAATTATTAAATTAAATTTAAAAAAAAAACTAAATAAAACTAAACTGACCGGTCAGTCAGTCACCAACCCAATAAAAAACAATCAGTGCATTTCTGACCGGTGTTTTGGGAGTTTGCGAATCTCTCATACGTCATCCCAGCCGTCGATTCTCAAAGTACGTTACCAATCAACGGTCGAAAACGCACCTTCACTTTTCACTTTTCACCTGCATGCCGAGTTTAAAATTTTAATCTTAAAATAAACAAATTTAAAACAAAAAAATGCTGAGTTGGCAAAGGGGATTTTTCGGGCATTGGGTAATTCTTTTCAAAGTAAAATCTGAACATATACGGAAAAATTAGGGTTAATATTTCGAGACATTTTTTTTTAAATTAATAATTAATAATTGAAGGTATAAATGAAGTAAATTAGAATTTAAAGATATTGTAGTTTAAGGAATTAATTTAAAAATTAGGCAATATTCAATTTGTAAAAAATAAAGGGCGGGGGGGACAGTATACTGACAATGTCAGTTTAGAGTCCAGAATCATTCCACGTATAATATTATTACTAATAATAATATTTTGTGATTTTAAAATGTGATTGAGAAATGTAAATAATTATTGTCTTTCACCCATTAGATTTCATAAATCAGAGTTATTTGTTTGTTTTCATTCAACTAATTTTATGAAAATCGCATCATCGTACAACATTCGATTAGGAAAAAAAAAAAAAAAAGGCTAAACATTCGAATTAGTCCCCACACCCACGTAAATATAACTTAAATGATTAAAATATGTATGTTAAAATACACATTTAGTCCCTGAACTTTCATGATTGTATCAAATAGGTCTCTGAACTTTTAAAAGTGTCAAATAGGTCCTTGAACTTTCAATTTTGTGTCAAATTGGTCCCTACCGATAACTTTGTCCAATTTCGTTAGTTAAATGCTTATGTGACATTGTTGACACTGCAAATGTACCGATTATGTGGCAAATAAAAATTTCCACATTCGATAAATTTGGGACTGATCTAAAATTGGGAGGGTTTTAGGGTTTTAGATTTTTTTTTTCTTTCTATCGAGTTAAGGAATTTGTGGATGTATTGCAACAACATCTCAAAATTTATCCAATGTGGCAATTTTTATTTGCCACATAAATGATATATTGCAGTGTCAGCAATGTCATGTAAGCATTTAACTAACAGAGTTGACAAAGGTAATGGTAGGGATCAATTTGACACAAAATTGAAAGTTTAGCGACCTATTTTATACTTTTTAAAGTTCAGGGACCTATTTGACACAATTATGAAAGTTCAAGGACTAAATGTATATTTTAACCAAATATTTATTTCATTATTTGAGGTTGAAAGTTAAATTATAAGAGATTAAATTAAAAACTTTTGAATGATAAAAGATAAAAATATCCAAATATTGGAACTAAAATATATATTTAATTAGAAAGAATTACAGGATTCTAATATATTGATTGATAGATATTGGAAATGTGAATAAAGTTCCAAGAAATATCATGAGAGATAATATTTCCATTGGTAGGAGACTTTTTTAGTGGAACCAAAAGTAAAAGTCATTAAAACTTATGTCCAAAATGGACAATATATCTTATCTTAATTACCATTAAAAAAATGTAACTTAAATTTGGTTTTTGAGTGAGGTCGAGGATTTTTATCAATTACCGCTGAGCTAAACTCGTTTTGGCAACTTTTAAATAATTTTTAATTTTTTAAATTTGTAGGAAACATGAAATAATTTTAAAATGTTATCATTAATGTCACACGGAACTTTAGATTTACGTTGGTTAGTGCTTGGATTAGGGAATATTGAACTTCAAAAAGTTTGGATTTTACGTATGTAATTTGCATTTGATTCATGAATTTGGGATAGGTGTAAAAAGTAAATACGTAGTATAAAGGGTTTTAGAAAGGTGATTTTATATGGTTTTTTTCTCATAAAATTTTATATATAATTTTATTTTAGATCAATAATATCCAAAGGGGTTCAAAACTTTGACCTTAAGTCGAGAAAATGTTTTAACCAATTGAATTATAGTCTGATTGGTATATATAGTTTTTGAAATCTCAAAAATATGAACTTGGTTTTACAACTAGAAGTTACATAATATATATTTGACATCATGTTGGGGGTGGGGGTCGTTAATATAAACTTAATGTCAGTTGGGTTATGCTCATGTTGGCAGGAGTTACATAATTAAACTCATACTATGGAGGGATCAAACGACGATCATCAATCATACATATTGTTTTATTAGGGTATAGTAATTGGATTGTGTTTTTCTTCTCTAAATAGTTAAATGGGTCTATTCAAATGATTTGATTAAAATTTAATCAAAGTCATATCGAAATACAACCATCATATTTCAAAAAAAAAAAAAAAAATACAACCACCAAGTAATGAAGAACTTACCAATAAAAAGAAAAAAATATATATAATAATTAGTCATATCACCATTTAATTTATTATTTTGTGTTATAAATATTGCGCTATTTTTAAACTTAAAGATTTTGTATGGACATCGATAATTCTCAATTAAATATAGTCGCGTAGAAGAGATGTCATATAATATTATCACATGACATTACAGTTACGCTTCCTCCGGATTCATATAGAAAAATTCCAAAACATACCTTTCTTTGGTACTTCATGATTAGTTTGAGAACCATCCGTTCATACTTGATAACATCTTTGTATCTCTGTTTTTGTTGAGAGCTAAACAGTGGCATGACTATGATCCTCATAGAAAATAATCTTTCACTTGAAAATTAGTGATTTTTATTAAATTAATAAATAAAGTTTATTTTTAAAAAATTTAAATGCCTACAAACAAAATATTTTGATATAAAATATTGATAGTGAAGTTTGGACAGCTTATTTATTTTTAAAAGAAAACTTTTGGGTGTTTTTTTTTTTTTTAAAAAACCTTTGGGATGAATTTAACTTCATTCTCAATGGAATTGGTTAAAGTTCATTGAGTTGACGTGGAATTTGGTTTTCTTTATTAAAAGAGACTTTGCAACTGAAGAATTTAATTAAAATTAGATGTCAATTATCTTTTTTATTTTATTATTATTAACAAAAATATCACATGTTCAAATCTTTGCCTCCACATGTTGTTGAACTAAAAAAAGAAAGAAAGTTACGTAGTTTTGCAACTTGATAGCGTTTTCTTTGTCGAACTTTTTTCTAATTTGTTGATTGGTTGAGAAGTTATTTTCTAGTTTGGTTTTTAAGACATTAGTGTTTTCTTAGTTGAACTTTATTCAACTTTAGTGTTTAACCTAATAAAATTCAAAGTTGGGTTGAGCAAAATATAGGAAGAAAAAGGTAATTTATTTCATAAAGAAAAAGTGAAATTAAAAAGAAAAAAAATAATAATAATAATTAAGTGTGGGTTCACGAAATTGAATGGCTAAGGGCTATGAGATGCCCTCCCCACGTTTTTTTAAGAGAAATATAATGTTGGGTTCTTATGGTAATAATAAGAAATTGATAATTTCGAAATTTAAAAATGATTATGACCTAAAAAAAAGTACAAAGGAATATAATATTAAATATATATAATATAATGTGTGTGAAAATTATAAAATATGAAAAGAAGGGATAGCTAAGATTAGGTTAAAAAAATAGGTGCAACATGCACATACTTGATTACAGTCTAGGGACAATTTTTTATATACACAGAGAAAAGCAGAACAATCCAAATTCTTTATCACCACAACCATAGATTTTTTTTTTTATATAATTAAAATATATATATTTTTTCTTCTTGTTTGATTATGCTTATCTTATTTGGTTTTCTTTTTAAAAAAAAAAAATGTTTTTCTGGGTTTTACATAAAACTTATTTGAATGGTTGTTGTTAGATTTTAGTTAACTATTTATTATAAATCTAATGCATGCACATGTTTATTTCTTCTATTTTATCTCTCTCTCTCTTTTTTTTTTTCTTTTTATTTGCATATATAGGAGACAAAAGTTTGGAGTCATGTGTAGTTAATAATATATGATCAAGTTTTTAAATATATTCAATTTTTTTTTTTTTGAAAAAATTAATAAAAAGTTATTGGTAGAGATTTTTTCTTAAAATCTTTTATACAAAGTTTCAAGGATAAAATAAAATAGAAAATTTTAGAAGTTGAAAAACTAAAATAAGATTTGAATATTGTTTGCGGATCGTTATATTAATTGTCATTTAAATTTTGAAATATTTTACTATAAAATGATAGTTACAAATGTGACATACGGATTGAGTTTTATGTTTTGCTAATAAGTCTGTTGCACGTTATATTAATTGAGAAAGCTCGTCACATTGAGATTTCTTACTCTTTTCCAACATCAATATTTGGTAAAGTTTTATTTTTTTTTTTTTTTAAAAATATTAACATGTAGGTGATCAGAAGATTTAAACGTACAACTTATGAAATGAAATATGTACATTTCACCACCCTAGTTTCGTCTAAGTCAAACTGACAAGTTCAATTAGTGGACAGGGACATAACCATGAAAAAATTAACCTCAAAAGTACAAAAAAAAAAAAAAAATTTAAAAAAAAATTCTACATTTTTTTGGTTAGGTAAATCTAATTATGTCTTTGTTAAGAAACCCATAAACCATTCATTCACTTTATGGGGAGAGGAGTGGAATTTATGGGCTCAAAACAAAGGTAAGGCTACATTGCTTAGACATTTTATAGCCATAAAAATTAAAAAAGAAAAAATTAATAAGTTTTTAGATTCTTATTTCCCTATTCCAATTGTTTAATTATTTTTCACTGTATATTCATTCATTGAATCCAAGCTCTGTTTTTTTTTTTTTTTTAAATGATGATTTAAAATGAGTTTTTTTTTTTTTTTTTTTTCAATGATGATTTTAGAACACTTTAAAATGTAGAAAATCATAGAAAACAAAGAATTATTAAACAACCTTGGGTTTTAAAAAGGAAAAGCAAGGAATTGAATGATTATGAAATGACCCTTTTTAGGTTATGGTTTTCATTTCTCAAGAACTATATAATTTACTGCTGAGAAAGTTTTGAATCCTTGACCAAGTATAAAAAAATTAGGGTTTGATTTAATAACTAAGCCACCGTTTGATAACCATTTCGGCCCCGTTTGATAACCATTTGGTTTTTGGTTTTTGGTTTTTCAAAATTAGGCTTGTTTTCTTCTAATTTTCCTACAATGGTTTTCATCTTTGTCAATGACACATTTGAATTCCTAGTCAAATTCTAAAAACAAAAACAAGTTTTTGAAAACTACTATTTTTAGTTTTCAAAATTTGATTGGTTTTTAAAAACAAGGAAAGAAAGGTATTAGAAAAACAAAGAAGTTTCAAGGTGGAAGTAGGATTTATAAGCTTAATTTTCAAAAACCAAAAACCAAATGGTTATCAAACGAGACCTTCGTTTTTTGTTTTTGGTTTTTGAAAATTGTGTTTGTTTTCTCTCAATCTTCTTATAATGGTTTTCATTTTTGTTAAGGAAACATTTGAGTTCCTAGTCAAATTCCAAAAACAAAAACAAATTTTTATTGAGGATGTAGATAAAAAACAAAGAAGCTTGTGGGTAAAAATAGTGTTTATAGGCTTAATTTTCAAAAACCAAAAACCAAAAACAAAAAACGAAGGCCCTGTTTGATAACCATTTGGTTTTTTGTTTTTGGTTTTTGAAAATTATGCTTGTTTCCTCCCACTTTTCTTACAATGGTTTTCATCTTTGTTAATGACACATTTGAATTCCTAACCAAATTCTAAAAACAAAAACAAGTTTTTGAAAACTACTTTTTTTAGTTTTCAAAATTTGACTTAGTTTTTGAAAACAAGCTGGGAAAGATGTAGATAACAAAACAAATAAACTTGTGAGTAAAAGTAGTGTTTGTAGGCTTAATTTTCAAAAACCAAAAACCAAAAACGAAATGGTTATCAAACGGGGCCGAAATGGTTATCAAACGGGACCTAACTTTTTCATTTTTTTAATTAATTTTCTTAAAAAATTGTTTCATAAAACTCTATATATATATATCGTTTCATATCTATTTCCTCTATATATGTATCTGTATTTAAAAAGTTTTTTTTTTTTTTACATTTGCGCAAAATAAAAGAAAATAGAAATTTAAAAATACATGTTATTTAAAAAATAAACTAATTTTGGTTGGTTTGTGGTGATGCAATAGACAATTTCTTTTTTAGATTATTGCAGTTGGAGTGTAGATTTAACAAAATTATTAATCTTAATTAATTTACTTTTATTGATTTTTTTTTTCTTTTACATGCATGTGAGAGTAGAGTGATTCGAACCACATCTTTTGCCTTTTGGTCACATTAGTAAATAAATTCTCTAAAAAAAATTAATAAATAGACAATAAAATAATTATCGTTATAAATTGTGAATTATTATTATTATTTTATAACTAACTAAGACTAAGAGTAATTTGAAAATGAGTAAACAAAAGAAAATGGAGATAATGCAACCAATTGTAATAAATTTAATGAAGTTAATAATTTAAACATAATTAGAAAAAGTTTTAATACGGCAAAGGTACAAACATCCAACGGGTATCGAGAAAGTGAATGTACTTTGAACTTGCTAGAATATACCCTCACCATTATTGCTAAAAAGTGTTTTTTTTTTTAAAAAAAACAAAAACAAATTAGGTATTTACTTTTTAATATTAAAAATTCTTTTTCTTTTTTTAATTATTTATTGTGCTTCTTGTACATAAAGGTAAGATAAGAGTTGTGGAACAAAATAGTTTTTTTTTTGGGATAAAAAACAAAATAGTTGTTTTTTTTTTACCCTCTAATTGTTGTAAGTTCAAATCTCATTTTAGTTTTTCCAAATTTTCAAATATAATTTAATCATTTTGGATTTTGATATTTTTTATTTTTCAAAATATTCGTTATAGTCTCTAAACTTTATGATAATAATAATCATCTCGGTTCTTGCTATTATTATGCTACTTAACATCTTCCAACTCAATACTTGTTTTTTATTTTTTTTTGACAATACAACTCAATACTTGTTTGAGCCAACTTCGTTATTCCCCTACATAAGTACAATAATATGCATCTTCCAACATGCATACGTAATTACAATAATATACAAACTTGTTATTTACCGATTAAAATAAATATTTTGATTTTAAAATTTCAAAAACCAAAATGAGATTAAACCTTCCTAATCTCATTTCTTTTTTCCCCCTTTCTTTTCATCTTTTCATCAATAAATATTAATGGTAGTTTAATAATTATTAATATTTTGATTATCTATATACAATGAACTTCTGTTGTTATCATTATTCTTTGAATTGTGTTTAAAACATGTTTTATAAGATTATTTTATTATATCTCAAATTTTAAATTGTTTGAACTTATCAAATAAAATGGCATAACGGGCGAGGTCAAACTATACATTAATGATTGAATTCATCCTATGAGTTTACTCAAATAATATCTAACTAACATTCATTGAATAACAACTGTGTCCATATGCAAAATCAAAAGTTTATCTTAACACGCGCACGTGTATAAGACCTATAAGGAAGTTGAAATTCTCAATCTCTTTTTTACTCCTTAAAAGTCTTCCAAATATTTCATATTGATGCTTTTTTTGAACTGGTTTTTTTTCTTTTCTTATGCTTATTATCACTTTTTTGACTAAATGTTTAAATGTATTTAGATGGATTGTATTATAATATCCTTTCTTTGATTATTTTGAAGGCCTAATTTTGTTTTTCTTTATATTTTTCTTACAAGTGATAATTAAGATAATCATGGGAGATTAAAGCTACCCTTATTTTTGTCATCCTATAGAAATAAAAGGTAAAACAAAAAGGATTTTTCATTTAAAGGAAAAAAAGTTAAAAACAATAAGAATGTGTTACACAAGCTGTATATATGCATCAAAGTGTCACAAATAATCCGTTTGTTGTTATTAAAGTATAAATAATAATAAAGCTAAATTATGCCAAATGCATTGCATTTGCATAATTTATTTTAATTTTACTTTGATTATATTAAACTTTTAAATATTAGACTTCAAAATTTAAATTTTTGAAAAGAACCCTTTATTGCAAAAAATAATTCCAAGTAGAATTAAAATTTTTAGATCAATATGGAAAGAAAAACTAAAACCCAACTGACATATATTACATATAAGATTGAAATGAACTAAAACATATAAAATACCTCAAATATATAAATTAGTTTCAAATCTTTATGATAATAGTTTAACGATTTCAATTCTATCCTAAATATTATAACTTTCATTGGACATTACAAAGAACACTATCAATAGGGACTCTTTTGTAGGTGACTCTCCGTTTGTGGAAGATAAAACCCAGATTGTTAGGGATTCAATTATTCCTTCGTGGTTCTCCTCAATCTTAAAGGAGAAGTAAGGTGTACTTTCCCCTAGTTTCCGTTAATGCATTTTTTTCAATTAAAAAAAAAAAGATATTTCAACCATAAGACATATATCCTAAATATTTAGTTAAAGACGTGCACCTATCCTAAAACAACAACAATTACAAAAATAGCTAAATATAGCTCAACGATTAAGATACTAGTCTTTTTATGTTCGAATTATAAATTTTGCCCTAAACAACCACAATTACACATACTAAAAAAACATAAAATTTAACTAAAGTGAATAAAATATAGAAATTGTGAATAATTTTTAAAAATGCACAAAAAAGGAATATGGTAGGTGACACGTGCCTTTTTTTTTTTTTTTTGGGTTGCCCCCCGTTTTTCTTTCTCGAAAGCAATAAAGTAAACAAAGTGAGGTTGCATGATAAAATAAAATAAAATAAAATAAAAAATAAGAAAAAATAAAAAGAAAAAGAAAATAGTTTTTTTTTTTTTTTTTTTTTTTGAGGGGACATAAAGGGTAATTAAACTGAAAAGGTAAGGGCAATCTAGTATCTGACGTCACCGCGACAGCAACCCGCACTACATCACAGCCCAACCACGTCCCACCACCTGTCCTCACTTCTGAACCTCCAGCGTCCTCCCCAACGACAATTTCCCCCTCCTCTACTTCTCCACCTCTCGATACCGACAAATTTATGTAAACAAATTCCCGATATCTAAATTATAAATTTAGTTTCTGAACTTACTCGTTGATGAGTCTTTTTCACGTTTCGATTTTGATTCTTGTTAGTATTTATTATTAGTTGAATGTTGATACAGTAGATTGGTTGTGTTCATCGAGTGATGATGTGAAGTTAGATAAATAAAAATAAAGACGAAAAACAAAAGATATGCGTTTCCTAAAAAGAAAAAAAAAAAGAGACAAAAGTATAATTTAACGAGGTGGGTAGTGGATGAATCGTATTTCAAACTAAAATTTTTAGTTTGCTTGACTTGTTTTTATCTAGTTATGTCATGTTAGGTCGAATAAACTCTATGCTGATAAAGTGAAAAAGGAAGGAGATGAACAACTGCCATCTCTTTGTTGATCTTAGGATTTCAACTCTAGGAAAGAAGTTAACATTTTAATTTTTTTTTCTTTAAATTAAAAATCATAACATTTGAAGATCATAGACTAAATAGATAAATTATTGGATGAGAATTATATAATTCTTTTTTTTTTTTTTTTTTTGTTGGATGAGAATAGTTTTCTAATTCATTTGAGGAAAAAAGAGAACCAAATGGACATCCATTTGTATGGGTTAAAATTGTAATTTTGACAAATAATATTAAAAAAAAGGCATAGTGGTACATTTGTGTAAATAGTCGGAAATCCGAGCCCGTTTTGGGAAACTCACTTTTTCTCCTTGTGTTCTTTTTATGGCGGACTTCACCGCACCTGCTGAGCTTTTCTCACAGAGTGATTACGAGAGAAAATTTGCAGAGCCAAAGTGAAAGAGAAAGAAGAAACAACAAAACAAGCACACTTCCAAATCCAAAGAAGAAACCCATTTTCATCTCATCTCACTGAAAAAAAGAATCAACGACACTCACTCGCTCGCCGATTCTCAAACGACCCACTTCCCTGTTCTGCTCGGAGTTCGATTCCCACTTTTTTTTTTCCTCTCTGCGGCTCAGAAATGGAGCAGATCATGGCAGTCTACAAGATTCAGGCCTGTGGGATAGTGTAGGTGCTTCGGAAGAAAGCGCTTTTCGCTGGTCCTGCTCTGTTTCACTCCCACTACACCCTTTCGTCCTTTTTTTCTCAAGCTTTCGGCTCGCCTGAGCATGGCTTGCCGGAGAAAAATTGTGGGAAATCTTGACCCAGAAAGGAAGAGGAGCGGTGGTTTGAGAACGAAGCAGGCGGGGAGAGGATCGTGCCGAGGAAGTTAGAAATTTCGAATGGGGAAATCTGAAATAGCTTGGGAAATGTACGGTCTCTCCGGCGCTTGAGCATTTTAACTTCTTGTTCTCTACTGTTTCGTGCATGTTTGTGTCGGATTTGGAAGAAAATTTCGAAGTTTTGAGAATAACAAAAGATTGGGTTCGAGCCCTGTTTCTGTAGCCATGGGGTTTTTGCTTAAAGAGATGCTCAAGGCTCTTTGCGGTTCGAATCAGTGGTCATATGCTGTGTTCTGGAAGATCGGTTGCCAAAATACCAAGTAAGATTCATTCTCTTCAACCCCATGAAATCCCATCTTTCTGATTTTTCTTCGAAGCAGTGGAATTTCCCTTCACAGAAAAAGAATGATGGGATCTGGGTTTCGTTGTGTCGTTGGTGTTTAGTTCAATCTAGAAAGAAGGAGGAGAAGAAAGAAACTGAGAAAGTACCCTGAGAGAGCATTATCTTTGAACCCTTTAAAGTGGGAAGTTCATTAATTAGTTTTGGATTTATGTTTTTACATAGCTTGTGTGTAGTCTTGAAGTAGAACGGACATTAAGTAGCTAAGATCCACATGATTGGTTGAAGCAGATTGTTACATAGGTGTCCTTGTTCGGTTGTCACTGACTGCTACATCATTTTCTCTTTATTGGCAACCTCTTACTTACGTCTTTATTCCTTTTTTTAGATGATGTTTTGGATGGATTCTACTTTGTTCTGAAGAATCTCTTGGGGAAGTAGATTTTTGAAATTTTCATTTCTGTTGTTTTTGGGCGGTTTTCTTTGGAGATTAGCGACCTTTGGCTTTAGGTTCTTTGTTTGTTTTTCTTTTTCTGATTTCTTGCTTTGTGGAGTAAACTTTTGCTTTTTTAGGCCAGCAGGTCTTTGAGTAATATGCTGATGACTTGCTTGCACAGCATTCAGATTTGGCTGCTGACAGAATAGAGTTAAAAGTTGATGTTTTCAGATCCTTTGACTAATTTTTTCTCCTTTTCTTTTGGAAATGGAAAATTTTCTCTTAAGTTGCTTGGTTGCCTACCCACATTGTTGAAGCAGGACTTTTGTCTTTTAATTTTTTGGCAACATATAGGTTTTCATTTTTTTTTTCTTTTATTCTTTTCTTAATGCTTCACTGAGGCAAGAAAGATACTATATTGCTTCTTTTCTGTTGGAATCTTGGGAATCAGTTTAATGCAGTAGTTGTTTTCTTTGAAATTGATTGTGAGTTTTTTTGGACTTGCAGGCTCCTGATTTGGGAAGAATGCCATTACCAACTCTTGCCCAGCTTTGAGTCTTCTGGAAGTGGGAGTTCCAAATTACCCCTTGGGGAGTGGGAAGGATGTTGGGGATATTCCCAAAGTTCCTCCATGCAACAGGCAAATCATGCGGAGGACAAACTTTATTCACTAATGATGTTGAATAAACAGATTAGTCTAGTAGGTGAAGGGTAAGCAGCTTCCAGATCTAAATCATCCTCTGTTACTCTTCTTTTCGATACTTATTTTAACTGAGCATGCTATGCACATTTTTCATTTTCAGGATTGTCGGACGAGCTGCATTTACAGGAAACCATCAGTGGATTCTGTCAAGCAATTACACCAGAGATGCCCATCCACCAGAGGTATGTATCCAATGTTTTGCGGCATCCTTTTCTGTCCATAAAGTTGTTGGAAACATGGGTATCCTTGATAATTGTGAATAAAACGTTCTTTTACCACATCAATTTGAAAATTCATGGTACTACAGAAATGGGATTCTTGTTGATTCCACGTTTTCGTGGTTCCATCATTTGGAGACTAACTTTCCTGTCCTGGACTCTTTTGATATAATATAGTTGCTAAAACATTCTTTGATCATGTTTCTTATATCTTCATAAATTTCCATGGTTGATGTGAATGTCATGAGGAAAACAGATGAAGATTTTTGCATTGATCATAAATTCTTTTGGTATTGCTTTCAGGTTCTTAATGAGTTGCATCAACAATTTCTCGCTGGCATGCAGGTTTGATAGATTTTCCTACATCCATTCCCTGTAAATAAAATTGTTTCCTCTAGCAGTTCCATGAACAACTTATGTATCTCGTTTGCAGACCATTGCAGTTATTCCTGTTCTTCCTCATGGAGTTGTACAACTGGGCTCGTCCTATGCTGTGAGTAGTACCTTTACTAATGCACATGTTACGCAACTTCAAATTTATAAAAGGGTGTACATGGTTCTAATATTCTGAGAATTATAGAAGTCTTTTTATTTCATCTAGTATTATTCTAATGATTTTCTGTCTAACCTCGTCACACTTCCAAGTTTCTTTACTGATGTTCTCTAATTGCTTCTTCAGATAATGGAGAACTTGATGTTTGTAAATGAAGTGAAGAGTTTGATACTAAATTTAGGGTCGGTACCTGGTGCTCTTCTCTCTGAGAATTATGATGGGAAAGACTCAATTGAGAAAATAGGCGTGCCTGTGACTTTAGGAACAACTGGACTAGACCCTTCTCGAAATTGCAATGTGATTAAACCCTTGTTGATGGATGACAATCGCAACCTGCAAGACCATTCATTGCTAGCTTCTAGGTCTGGTCAGCCTTCTAATTTGCTGTTACGAGAGATTCGGTCTAATCATCTTGCTGCTTCTTCAACACCACAAAATCCACACCTGACCCAAACATTGGCTATGCCTCATCAAAATCCTGGTCTACCAAAAGTTACTCAAGCGATGAAGCCAAATCTCCATTCAAGGGACAGTTTGGAGTATGGACGTGTCAGAGCTGAAGTGATTCTCCCAAATCCTGAGGCACGGTTTCACCAGCAGGCTTCTTCTAGTTCTTTTCACAACTCCCAATCTAGTGTCTTTCCATCAACTGCTGGCCATAGCAGCCTGAAATTAGTCGGAAATCAGAATGTTTCTTCTGTCAGTGTTCAGCAGGATGTTTATAACTGTTTTAATCCATCAAATAGTTTTAACCTGTCTCAACTGGTGGCACATGGTGGCAGAATAATTGATAATGAAAATAGTTCTGTGACTACCAATCATCCATTAGTTGAAAGCAGACAGTCAAAGGAAAAGAAAAATAGTGGTTCAAAGGCATTTTCAGTTCCAGTCTCTGTTTCTAATGACCAGAGAGCAACTGACAAAAGTGCTTATAGGGGTGAGCGGGGTGGAATGGAGGTACAAAATGCTCTCGAGTCCAAGGTCGAGGAGGTTTCTAAATCTGGTGGGGTAGATCATTCAGTTACAACTGTTCAACTTTCACTAGAGAACTCCAGTGAAAAAGCAATTATGGCAGCTGCAGAGAGTTCTCAAGTGAAGCTAGCTCCAGAGTCAAATAGAGATAACGATTTATTTGAAGCTCTTAATACTACATGGGCTCAACTGGAAAGTGCTATGTCCTTGAATGAGTACATGCCTGGTCTTGCGAATGATTACCCGAGCCATTTTAGTGGATTTGAGAGCCCAAAACTCCTGCATATAAAAAACGAACAAACATGTGCTCTACCCTCTTCAGGTGATGATTTGTTTGATATTCTAGGTGTGGAGTATAAGAATAAACTACTCACTGGAAACTGGGATAGTTCATCTGAGAATGTGCATAATGAAGGCAGGCAGAATTCTGATGCATCTCAGATAATGAATGCGCTTGAGGCTGGCTTGAGCTCGAAGATCTCTTCCACGTGTAGAAAGATCTCAGAATCTGGAATGAATTCCATGACAGCCTCTGACCAACTTTTAGATGCTGTAGTCTCCAGAGGTCACTCTGCCATCAAGCAGAGTTCAGATGATAGCACTTCTTGTAGGACAACATTGACTAAAATCAGTAGCTCCTCTGGTCTGAGTAGCTCGGTTTATGGACAGCCAAATGCATCCAATCACATGCAGAGGGGAGTTTTTGGCATCCCCAAGTCTCTGGGTGGTGAAGTAGGGACCCTAGATAATAGTTCTTTCAGATCTGGTTGTAGACAAAACGATATGGCAAATTGTTCTCAAAGTTCAGTATATGGATCTCAAATCAGTTCATGGGTTGAACAGGGAGATAATTTGAAGCGTGACAGTAGTGTGTCAACAGCCTATTCCAAGAGGCCTGATGAAGTGAACAAATCGAGTCGCAAAAGGCTTAAACCTGGAGAGAACCCTAGACCAAGGCCCAAGGATCGCCAGATGATACAAGATCGCCTAAAGGAGTTGCGGGAGATTGTCCCAAATGGAGCAAAAGTAATTCCTTTTACATATATACATCACTCTTTTTGCATATCTGTGATTTTAATGAACTGAAAATTTTTTTGTGTCAATTTCTTTTAACAGTGTAGCATAGATGCATTACTTGAAAAAACCATCAAGCACATGCTTTTCCTGCATAGTGTCACAAAGCATGCAGACAAGTTAAAACAGACTGGAGAGTCTAAGGTATACGAATTATTCATTGTTTCCTATTTATCTTCCTATATTATTTTTCGGTTTTCTCTATGAGACTTATTCCCATGGCCTAGATACCTAGAAGTGTTCTGACATTTCTCTAGTGTAGAGTGTTGAGAGCTTGTGGTTCCTTGAGTATCCATTCATTTGATTTCATAAAATATTAAGAGTTGAGAGCTTTGTTTCCTTGGCTTGTTGCAGATCATCAGCAAAGAAGGTGGACTCTTTCTAAAAGACAACTTTGAGGGTGGGGCAACGTGGGCGTTTGAGGTTGGTTCACAAACTATGGTCTGCCCTATCATAGTCGAGGATTTGAATCCGCCACGTCAGATGCTTGTGGAGGTACGCCTTCCCTTTAAACCATCTGTAATGTTGAAACTCAGTCTATTATTTGTATAGTTTCTATTGACATTCTCATGCTCCTTTTGTGGCAGATGCTTTGTGAAGAGAGGGGTTTCTTTTTGGAAATAGCTGATTTGATCCGTGGAATGGGCTTGACCATACTGAAAGGAGTGATGGAGGCACGGGACGACAAGATATGGGCGCGGTTTGCTGTTGAGGTAAGTCACGAACCTGGTCTCGGTATCGTGGTAGTCAGCTCTTAGCTGCAATGCCTACTCCTTTGTTGCAGCATGAGGGCTTAGCATGTTTTCTTTTATGTATTGCGTTTTAAGTTAACAAAGCTCGTCTATTTCTTTTTTACTAAAAAAAAAAGATAAAGAGAGAGAACCTTGTAGATAAACAGCTAATATCTGTGTTGCTGAGCAATTTTCTTTATATTTACAGGCTAACAGAGATGTGACTCGAATGGAGATCTTCATGTCGCTCGTTCACCTGTTGGAGCAGACGCTGAAAGGCAACAATGTATCGATGACAAACCCGATAGATAACAGCCATATGATTGTTCACAACTCCTTCCCTCAGTCGACCCCGATCCCTGCAACCGGCAGGCCTGGTAGCTTGCAGTGAGCAGCTGCCTGCTCTACAAAATCTCATGGGGATGTTGAGAGCGAGCCTCGATATTGCTCGCTATGACTAACATGTTTCCAGTCCCAAGGTCTGTGGTTGTTCTAACCTTTTGGCTGATCTCTTTCTCAACAGTTATTAAAATCAGAGATGTAATTTGCAACTGAACTCAGTATTAGAGGGGAAAATTTGTTTAGTTTATTTTAGGAGTGTGTTATTTTCTCTATGAATGTATAATTGTTTTTGATCAAATTGGGGCTACTTTTCCCCATTTCAAACCATTTAGGGTACTAGGCTTTTATACCTTTATCCACTTGAAATGTTAACTGTAAAAGGGTCATAAATTATGTTGTGGTTGTAAACATGTAATGTGGGTTAAGTTATCTACCAAACAACTTTATTTAGAATTCATCTATTAGTTCAAATTGACACAAGAGTTTAAAATAACAAGTTCACAGTTGATGTTTATTCAAACATGGCATCCAATGAAAATGTAAAGTGTAATATCATGTATGCAAATTATACACTGAAGTTTAATCTTCAAACCATTTTGTGGCATATCTATCGACATGTGTGACACGTTAATGAATTAATGATCTTGTTTTAAAAATAGTTATTTCAAAACTTTGGGTCACAATTGTTCATAACTTGTCACCATGGAAGTGGTCTACTGGCATGTTGTTCTCTACTGTTCTGCATTAGAATTTGTCGATACCTATGAATTAGAATCAAAATCAAAATGGATAACTCCCGGTCCGATTAGAATCGAGAAAGATGGGGGTGCCCTCGATTCGAGAAAGATGGGGGTGCCCTCGATTCGAGAACCTCTTGAGTCAAGCAAAATGTACTCCTTCCCTCGCCCCCCAAATTGTTGGAAATTCAATTTGGATACCTCTTGGAGCACTGTTGAGGAGATTAGTGGGTTGAGATGGGTCATGCAGGACTCCGACGAGTCTCTTATCTGTGCGAGCCTGCAACCAATCAACGAAAAGTGGCCGATCAAGGTCCTCAAGACGAAAGCAATGTGGGAAGGTTTAAAGAACTTAGATGCAATTTATGGGGGTTTGCTGATTCTTGAAGTCGAGTCGGATTGCCTCGACCTTATCCGCTGCTTGAATAACGATGATGTAGATCTCTTGGAGTTGAAGGTTATTGTTGAAGCCATCTTTGATTTGGCGAAAAAGATAGGGGTGCTCTCATTTAAGCATTGCCCTGGAATCCAAAAATGGAGTGACACATTCCATCGCTAGCGAATGTGCTGCTTGCAAATGGTTTTTTGATTCTTTTGGTCAGGAGCAGGGGACTCCTTCCATGCTGGAAGGTGATGTCTGGTTTTAATCTTTTGATCTCCCACATTGCTTATCCCTTTAATTTATGAGGAAGTCTTGTACCAAATTGTGTTTATTTTGGTGGTTAATGAATGTTTTCTTTTCAAAAAAAAAAAAAAAAAAATCAATATCAAAATCATGGGCGAACTTCTCGTGGTGATGGTAGGACAAAGTTCAATGGTAACGGGTGAGAAAGACAGACTTCTCACAATTTTCCCTAAAGAAAGAAGGTTCACTAATAAGAAAAGTCAAAGTAGATGAATTCAATGTGGCTAAGGCTAATTGCTCCATCCTTAGGGCAACTCATTGTTATGGTTGTCAACTTGTCAATCATAATTAAATTTAGGACAAAATACCCTTTTGGTCTCTAAGGTTTGAGATTGGTGTCTATTTGGTTCCCGATGTTTCAAAAGATACACTTTAGTCCTTGAAGTTTGGAAAATAGTTTTAAATGGTCTCTGAGTTAATGTCAGTTGACTAACGAAAAAATGAGGTGACATGTTGAGGTGGACAAATTTTATTATCTTATATTAATTTTTTAGATTACATGACATTTTTTTTACCTTCTCCATCATCCTTCCTCTCTCCCACCCTTCCTTTTCTTTTTCTCCTTCTATCCATTTCCTCCACTTGTAATCTATGAGTTTTTTTCATCTTTATTTTTCTTCTTGCTAAGTTGAACTTGTTTTAATATCGAATTAATGCAATGCAACTCCAATTTTCTTATTCTAGAGAGATAAAGTCTTTTAGAGAGACAAGATAGACACAAGCGAGACATTTTTAGAGAGAAAGTTTTAGAAGGGGTAGGGAATTGTACTTTTGTCCACGGGTTTGTTTGAAAATTGAAAAAAAAAGTAGACTTCCCCATTTTTTTTGTTGATTTTTCCAAGATGCTTTTGGGTTTGAAAAACAATTGATAGGATTCCAACCAGATGTGATGTTTATTAAACCATAAAGTAATCTTCAATGGATTAATTAAATTTGGTGGATTTGAATTTTTTTCTTTACTATGTTTTTTTGCAAAATTAAGTTTGTTCTCTGCTTGACCATTAAGCTACAACATTAATCTAAAAATATGAAGAGGAAGAGAATGTAGTAGAAGAAAAGGGAAGCTGGGAAGAGAGAATGGGGAAGAGATGAGAGAGAATGAGCATGGAGATGACGAAATTGTTGGCTACGGAGAGAGTCGGGAAGGAGAGAGAAATTTGGAAGAGAGAGATAGATTTGGGGAGGAGAGAGAGATTTGTGAGGAATGAATGTTTTAGAGAGAGATAAAAAATGGGGGGAAGAAGATGGTGATTCGGTGAAGGAAAAAAAAAGAAATTAAGGCCATGTAATCTAAAAAATTAATATAAAATAATAAAATTTATTTACATCATTGAAAATTTGTCACCTCAACATGCTACGTCATTTTTCCATTAGTCAACTAACGGTCAAATTAACTCAGTGACCATTTAAAAGTATTTTCTAAACCTTAGCGAGAGACTAAAGTGTATCTTTTGAAACCTCGGGGACCAAATAGACATCAACCTCAAATCGTAGGGCCCAAAAATGTATTTTTCCTCTAAATTTAAAATTCAGGACATGTTTGAGTTTCGCTATTGTCAAAATCACTTATATTCTAAAAGAATGTCTTATCTTGGGATGATGTAAATGATTATCGTGTTGGGAATGACTTGGACTTTTGACCCTTAGTTGGTTTGTCCCACATGGAAATATTTAGAGTTGGGAAGAGTGTTTTTATACAATCACTCTTCCTTACTCTTGTAAAGGTAGTTAAGGGGTAGTACTACGACTTCTTCTCAAATGTGTGTATTGTTGGTTGGTTGGGTGGGTTTGGATAACTGCGTTCTTGTGTAAGAAGTGGTTTTACCTTTTTGGGCAAAAAACCTTTTCTATTTTTTATCTTTTAAACAAGTCAACCTTTGAATTGATCTAGCGGACATGTGGCGACCCCTCATCTGTCGAAGAATCAGTCCTTGACACGTGGCGCCCATACCATCACCCAGCAGCTTCTGTTATGCTTAAGTTGGTTAGGCCTACCCCTATAAAAACCATGCTGAGTAGAGTGGAAGATCATTCATTCTTCATTCGATCTTCCTACCTTTTCTTTGATTTCAATTCTTCTTTCTCGAGTGCATGAACGAGGAGGGTGTTGTGTTAACCTTTGGGAGCAATCGACGTAGACGATTTAGCATCGTGGTCGTGTCGAAATTTCTTTCAAGGTAGTGGTTTTTATCCACGACACAACAATTATTTTCATCTTCCAGCTAACAAGTTGAAAGCAATTTATGATGTCCATAAAATCTGGGAAGGTGCTGCCAGATCTGTCCAAATTAGATCCACTAGATGGTTCTAACTACCGTCGTTGGTCTCAAAAGCTGCTCATTTTCTTTGAACAACTGGAGGTCGACTACATTCTCACCACCGATTTTACAGAGAAATCAAAAGCAACATTTGCCATTGATCTTGATAAATCTAAGAAGGTCCAACTTGATCCTCACAGTTCTAAGGAGGTTCAAACTGTTCCTAAAAAATCAAAGGACAGGGTTGACATTGATCTAGAAAAGTTTGAGAAAGACAACAAGATGGTTCGCAGTCATCTTCTCAATCATATGAATGACTCATTATTCGATCTGTTCGTGGTTCACAAATCTTCTAAGGTAATATGGGACACTCTGGAGTCCAGATATGGCGGTGATGATGCAGACAGGAAGAAGTACATGGTCGGTAAGTGGTTGCAGTTTCAAATGGTGGATGACAAACCAATCATGGACCAAGTCCACGAATACGAGAATCTGGTGGCAAATATTCTGACCAAGGGCATGAAGATGTGCGAGACTCTGCAGGCAAATGTGCTGTTAGAAAAATTTCCTTCTTCCTGGAGTGACTACCACAACCATTTAAAACACAAGAAGAAGGACCTGACGTTACAAGAGTTGATTCGTCACATGCGCACTAAAGAAGCCAATAGGCAAAAAGATGAACTGCATTCTCAATCTTTGAATTTAGTTAATGCTAACCTAGTTGAATCTTCTGCTGCATTGAAAGATAGGTTTAAAAATAAAAATAAAGATAAATCCTCGCAAAAGAAGAACCATCAATTCAAGTCTCCTAGCGGGAAAATAGAGAAGGAAAAGTCCAAGCTGATATGTTATGTCTGCGGAAAACTGGGACATAAATCCTATCAGTGCAACCAGAGGAAAGGGAAACCAAATCAGAAACCTGCTGGTGCACAAGCCAACATTGTTGAAAACGACATCATTGCTGCAGTGGTGGTGGAGGCTAACTTGGTGGACAACAAAATTGACTGGATTCTAGACATTGGTGCTTCAAGACACTTCTGCTCAAACCGAAGCCTATTCCACGAATTCCAGGACACTATGGACGACGAATGCGTATACATGGGGAACTCAGCCACAACTGGAGTACTTGGGAAAGGGAAAGGGAAGGTTCTCTTAAAACTTACTTCTGGAAAAACTTTATCTCTGAATGATGTGTTGTATGTCCCTTCGTTGCATAGGAATTTGGTGTCTAGAAGTTTGTTGAACAGGGCAGGACTTAAAATTGTGTTTGAAGCTGACAAGGTTGTCATCACTAAAAATGGTGACTTTGTTGGTAACGGGTATTTAGCCGATGGTCTATTTGTTTTAAATATTGTCTCTATTTCTGCTGAAATGAATGAAAGTATGTCTCGTTCTGCTTATATTGTTGAATCTATTGATGTATGGCATGGTAGACTAGGTCATGTGAATATTGCATCGATTAAAAGGCTTAAAAAATTGCATCTTCTTAATGTATTCAAGACACTAGAAAATAGTAGATGCTTTGTATGTGTAGAGGCATAATTTGCTAAAAAACCTTTTAAGCCGAACAACTAGATGTACTGAACTTGGTTCACTCTGATCTAGCTGATTTCAAAAACACTACTAGCAAAGGTAGTAAGAACTATTATATATATCTTTTTTTGACGACTTCTCTAGATACACAAAAATATATCTCTTGAAATCAAAAGATGAAGATAGTAGCATGTTTAGGAAATACAAACAGAAGTAGAAAACCAACTAGATAAAAAGATTAAAAGGTTAAGATCCGATAGGGGAGTGAATATATAGTAATAAGTCTCTCAAGGAGTTTTGTGAATTAAATGATATTATCTATGAGAGTACTGCACCATATTCCCCTCAACAAAATGACATAGTTGAACGTAAGAATAGGTCATTAAAGAAAATGATGAATGCTATGTTATTAAGTTATGGATTGCCTAACAGCATGTGGGGAGAAGCTGTGCTTTCTGTTTGTTTCATTCTTAACAGGGTTCCTCACAAAAAAACTGGATAAGACACTATACGAGCTTTGGAAAGAATATTCACTGAACTTGAGCTATCTGAAGGTATGAAGGTGCTTAGCTAAAGTTTCATATTCGGTATTCAAGAGACCTACGATAGGATCTAAAACCTTTGATTGTCTGTTTATTAGGTATGCTCAGAATAATGTTGCATATAAGTTTATGTGTTTAGATGATAATTCAATTTGTGAATGTAGAGATGCTGAATTTTTCGAACACATTTTTCCTATGATTAAGGCCAGTCAAATAATATCTCACGATCTAGTCAGGTGTCTGTTTGTCCCCTATCTACTTTTGATGTTATGCATGAATATGAACCTAGAAGAAGTAAGAGGAAAAGAACTGAGAAAAATTTCGGATTGAACCTTTTAATTGTTTTTCTTGTTGAAAATTCAAATAAAATAGACGATCATTTTGCATGCATGTATCTAATAGATGTTGATCCTAAAACCTACCAAGAGGCGTTAAAATCAGTAGGTTCTAGTTTCTTGAAAGATTCAATTAAAAGTGAATTAAATTCTTTAATTATGAATCAAATGTGGAACTTGGTAGATTTACCTATGGGAAATAAACCTATTAGGTGCAAATGAAAATAAACCTATTAGATTTACCTATGGTAGATTTATCTAGGGATGATGTAAATGATTATACAACATATATACCTCATTATTAAATATAACCCTACATTTCAGGAAAATATATACATAATATGAATTAAACCACTGTACAAAACCATAAAATTCCAACTGCTTATAAAAAAACCCTATTCTCCGATGGTTGTACAACTACCCAGAACACTGATCATAAGCAACAATGGTGCAATCCAACATCACCAATGCATCTTCACAATCCAACGGTGGAAGTTGTTCTTTCGTGGGTTTCTAGCGACCTGCAGTTAGGGGTTGAGAAAGGCGAGCAATGTATAGTGGCAGAGGAGGGCAGATGACGGAAGGTTATGACAATAGGGAGGAAGAAGAAATGATTTTTTTTTTTTACAACATGTGGGGGTGAGAGATTTGGACCACATACCTCTTAGTCATTAGTAAAAGTTTTATGTCAGTTGAACCATGTTCATGTTGGCAAGAAGAAAGAAATATATACATGAGAAGAATAAAGAAATACAAAGGGCGAAAAAGATGCAAATTTTTTTTAAAGGAACCATTTTTTTTTCCTTATTTGAGGCACAATAATGAGGAATTTTTTTATAAAAAAAAAAGTCACCTCAAAGTTTCCTTATTTGAACATCATTTTACCTTTTTTTAAAATTTTTTAATTTTTTTCTTTCTTCTTCTTGAAATAGACACACTTTTGAAGCACGCCTATATGTAGTTATACCTTCAAAATATTTAGTTGGACATGCAATTAAGTTTTAGAGGGAAAAAAAAAAACTTTTTGATACATATTTCTTAGAACATAGCCATCACAAAAATAGATAAATGTCTTAATTACAATCTTACCGCGGGTAATATAATGTTACCGACTAATGAGAATTGATAAATTGGTGATGTTTGATAGTGCACATAGTGAACTATTTATACTGTTGATTTATTGTTAATATGGATGCCTATTTGGATATTTTCACGCACAATTATTTATATAAGGATTTGAACAAATCTCAAAATTATAAGGACATATGGTATTTTAACCAAATAAGTAAGTTATTGTTTTAGGATTGTAATATAGATAATGCACTAATTTTTAGTTTAATATTTTCATATTCTTGGCCTTTTCATTAATTTTTTTTTATATGGTACAATAGGGATTTTTGTCCAGATGACCCTCTAAAATAGGCGGAAATGATAAATGTCCCACCTTTTCAAACTCAAGGATCCTAGTAACTTCATTGTCAGCATCCTAGTAAAATTACCATTTTACTCTCTACTCTAACCTCGCTCTCTCTCGCTACTCTCGTTTTAGCTTCTCGCTCTCTCTCCAATCTCTCACTCTCTCTCCAATTTCTCTCTCCAATCTCGCTCTCGTTCTCGCTTCTCGCTCTCGCTCTCTCTCCAATTTCTCCCTCCAATCTCTTACTCTCTCTCTAATTTCTCTCTCCAATCTCTTGCTCCTTCCCCAACCTGGCTCTTAAATCTCGCTCTCACTCCAACCTCTCGCTTTTAAATTCCTTAAATGCACGTTTTCATATAGAGAGTAAAATAGTAGTTTTGCTAGGATGATGACGTAAGCAAAAAGACATATATCCTTATTCTGAA
This sequence comes from Luffa aegyptiaca, assembly GCA_017139565.1. NCBI lineage: Eukaryota > Viridiplantae > Streptophyta > Magnoliopsida > Cucurbitales > Cucurbitaceae > Luffa > Luffa aegyptiaca. Next base: position 39,876,353 of record CM029397.1, read on the forward strand.
ATGGTAGGACATTTTTTATTTTGGCCTCTCAAAATGGGTCATCCACGCAATTGTTTCAATGTATAACTGTTGGTGTGAGAAAAATATAGTTGAATTGTTTGCTAAGTTTTTTTTTTAATTGTGTTAATAATCTCTTCATCTAACATATATGTGCAGAGTATTATTATTCTTTTACACTTCTAATGATTAGAATCCTTAAGTAAGCCTTTATAAAGTTTAACCAATTTAATTAAATATTAAGACTATAATATCTAAATTAATTTTTATATTGTGTGCTTGCATGAGTGTGCATAAGGGTGTACATGGACAGTGGCGAATCTAGAAAATTTGTTCATGGAGCTTTACTTAAATTTAGTAAAAATAATTTATAAGTAAGAAATTCCAAATATTAATCAAATTTCATAAATGAATTAAACTGTTAATTTTGTATATCACAATTGTCCTCTAGGAGATTTCATATTATGAAATCGTTGTATAATAACTTCATTATCTATCTTACCAAATAAATCCTTCTCAATATATGTTATAAGACTATCATTCATCCATTGTTCTCTCATCCGATTACACAACTGAGTCTTTACAATACTCATAGCAGAAAATATCCTCTTTAAAATTGTTGTTGCAATTGGCATGATCAATGCTAAAGTAACCAACGGATAAACTAATGGGTAGACTTTATTATTAGTTGTCATCACCATTTTTAGTGCAAGATCACGAATACTTGTTAGCTCTACAAATGTGTTATCTGAATACACATCAATGATGTAATTTTGAAGTTGATCTTGAAGAACCATAAGCTTAGTAGTTGATAAACCTCTAGGATAAAATTGGGCAAGACATATAAGCTTTTGTCCGTCAAAAACAGCAAACGAACTGCTCAGATTGAGGCATGCCACACATAGTAGTTCAGTACTTATTTCAGTAAAACGATTATTCAACTCTTGAATTGCATATCAATAACTGTATAAAAAACCTCAGCACGGTAATGGTGTATTTGTGATTTTTTGAGATCTTCGTCTTTGCCTTCCTCAAATTGAAAACACAACATGCATCCATCTTAAGAATTAGAATGTCATGCTTATCACAAAAATTTGGAACTTCATCCAATAATTAATCCCAACCCGATTCTCTTGTTGATTGTAATATTTCTTTACAAATATTACACATCATTCATTTTAAGTATTGAAAATACATCATCCATCTTAAGAATTAGAATATCTTTTTCCCTGCAATGTTTGAGACAAATCATTTGTGTTTGATAGCTCACAAAATGAGCTATTTTTCCCAGTATTTATTGTTTAGTCTTTGAGATTAATTTGGCCAAAATCATACACTTTTGTGTTTATTTTGTAGGAATTGAATTATTGATATAAATTGGAGCGTGGGAAATTGTTCGAGTGTTCAAGACACAAAAGAGGCAAAGAAAACAAAGAAGAAATCATAGAAGAGCTGCAGCAGCCATTAGACTCGAGAGCATAGCGTCGAGACCTTAATTTGCATGACTAGCCCGGTAGTCCTAAGATCGGGAGATTTAGGATAGCTTTAGAAATCGTTAAAAGGATTAGACTTAAGGCCTTGCATGCTAATGAATCGAGATAGAGATATTGGGTTTATTGCATGCATGAGAATTAATTATACTCGGGAGAAATAACCATGATAATAGTTTGTTCTAGATTTATGAATCCTTGCATGTTAAAACATTCAAGTAATTAATTCACAACCTTAATATGTGAAATCAATTCCCTGAGAGTTTTCTCTATTTGAATCTCCACATTTAGCTTTCGTTAGTTTTAATTTCATTATTCTCATTTTTATTTTCTCTCTAAATAAAATTGAACAAAAGTATTTATGGTAGTTAGAACACCAATCCAGAGGAAGACACTCATAATTTCATGAACACTATATTAAAACTTGACCTGTACACTTGCGGTGAGCAAATTGCACAACAATGATTCCCAAGATAGCTTTTGTAAGATGCATGTGAAAAACAAAGTCAAATGAATGAATTGAATTTATTAGAACTTTTGCTTCATATTTTTGTTCAGAATTTGACCCATCTACTACAACTGTCTCAAGTACATTACAAATTGACGTTTTGCTGATGCTCCAATAACATTCACTACATTTGCAATTAAAAAAAACCAGCGATCATTACATGATTTTTTGCAATAGCTACCAAAGCTAATTGAAGCTGATAAGAAAAACAATGAATGTAAAAAGTGAAGGGATAAAAGCCCCATGCAGCGGAAATGTACAAGATCATACTTGAATTTAATTTCAAAATGAAAAACTCAAACGTTGGCAAAAATAGAAATATAATTTTATAAAACTATTTCTATTGAATTAATTCTAACAAGTTAAGCATGCATATTAGAATTTGGTGAATTTAAGAAGATGACGTTAGCGAAAGTTACTTTTGTTGACGACTCAGAAAAAACACCAACTCCAACACAAGTTTTCAGTGATCAACACAAGACACTCCTTGGGACACCACCACTTGAAAACCTCCCTATTCTATGAGTGCTTGAGGCCAAGGATTGTGGGATCCTTCTTGATCTTGGGAGAAGAATCCCCAAAACACTTTTGTGAGAATTCCTTTTGAGAGAAGTCTTAGAGAGATTCTTTTTTTTTTTTTTTTTTTGAAGAAACATAGCAAGTCATTCATTCAAACAATAGCAAGGAACGTTACAATTACAACGAGTTATGTCACTCATGACTCTATCTCAGAAGGAAAATTTCTTAACTAAAGCATTGAGGATCGTCTCTCTAAAGCTTGTTTTGCTAGAAAATCAGCCGTCCTGTTACCCTCTCGAGTAACATGAGAAAAAGATAAAGCTTCAAAGTCTGCAGCCATCAGTCGGATTTGAATAATCCAATGATGCACATCAGGCGTGAGTTGAATTTCATCACGAATCATCATAATCGCATTAGCCGAGTCTGAGTGCGCAATTGCACTAGATATTTGCAAACGCTTCAATAACCGAATACCATGTATTATAGCGTTAACCTCTGCTGCTAAAGATGACAAAGTGACTATATCCATGAATTCCGTTGCTGCAACCATAGATCCATTCATGCCCATGATCACGACTCCATAACCGCTGCCCTCCATAGACGGTCGAACTGAAGCATCCGTAAACAATGAAAACACGTCGCCTTGCAATGCCCCCCGTCCAGTACCGTGATCCTGGCGATTTCGTCCACATTACTTTCGCCAGCCGGTTACTTAGTCCTCGTCTCCTTCCAATAATCAAATATCCATTCGCATTTCTTAGACGAATCCATGAGAGGAACATTATTTTTGTAGCCATTTCTATCATTCCATAAGCTCCAAAATGTAATGCATACATGCTCGAATTCCTCTATTTCTAAATGCTTTGCAATCCAAATAAGTCGATCCGGAAAGTTATTACATACCGGGATTTGAGCATCCACACGAGTAAACATGTTATGACATATTTGCTTAGACCTCTTGCACCCACACAAAGCATAGTCAATAGTCTCCCACTTTTTCTTGCAGATTTGGCACATGGGTGAAATATCAACTCCTCGCTTCCAAAGATCAAAATTAGTTGGAAGGCATCCATGAAAAGCTTTCCACATAAAAATTTTAATTTTGTGAGGAATTTTCAATTTCCATAGAGTAGTCCACCATGCTCGTTGATCATTGGTGCTAGTAGATTCTCGATCAACTGACAAAATTCTCGCAAGCTTGTACCCGCTACGAACAGTATACAAACCATTCGAGCAGTAATGCCAAATCCATTGGTCATCTGCATTTGCAGTGCTAATAGGAATTGTCTCAATAATATTTACATCCTCTTGCATGACCACATTGCTCAACTTACTCAAATCCCATCCCATTGTTGGAGTAAGAAACTCAGAAACTAAAGCAGTTTCTTGGTAATTCGTGCCTGTTAATGGGATTGGTTTGAAAGTGCTTTCCTTTGGAATCCATGGATCTGTAAAGAAAAGGGTGGATTTTCCATTTCAATTCGTTTCCGCATGCCACCTGTTAAAAGATCCCGTGCCCACACAAAGACCCTCCAAAACACAGAACAATTAGATTTAATTGGAGCATGTAACAAAGACGTCTGATTAGAGTATCTCCCTTTTATCAACCTCGACGCCAATAAATTTGGATTTGTGAAGAGTCTCCACACCTGCTTTGCTAACAATGCCTTATTAAAAAGCTCCAAGTCTCTAAAGTTTAAACCTCCTAGCTCTTTAGGAAGACAGACATGGGACCATTTTTTCCAATGAATTTTCCTCTTGTTCGCCGTGGACCCCCACCAGAAGCGGGCCATCATAGAGTGTAATTCATCACATATAGTTTTGGGGAGACGGAAACAGCTCATAATATACGTAGGAATGGATTGGGCTATGCTATTAATTAAAACTTCCTTACCTCCCATAGAAAAAACTGACCCTTCCATCCCTGAAGAGTCTGCCATACACGTTGTTTGATTTCTTTAAAGTCATCCCTCATTCTTCTACTGAAGCAGAAGGGACTCCTAAATATCTTCCCAGTGTATCAACCACAGGCATTCCAAGCAGATCAGCAAGTGTTGTTTTAAAAACTGGATTCACATTCGGTGAGAAAAATAGAGCCGATTTGTTAATGTTAATCTTCTGACCAGATGCCTGTTCATATTGATTCAAAATGTGACGTAAAACCCACACCTCCTCGATAGAGGCTCTGCAAAAAATAAGGCTGTCATCTGCAAAAAATAGGTGAGAAATTTCTGGGCAAAATTTTCCTGGTTTAAAACCAGAAAGAATTTGTCTAGTCATGGCTCCCGAGAGTAGAGAAGATAAAACTTCAGAAACAAGTAGAAATAGATACGGAGACAACGGATCACCCTGACGAAGACCCCTCGAAGGCCGTATCATACCCGTGGGCCTCCTATTAAGCAAAATGGAGAAACTAGGAGTTCGTATGCATTCCATGATCAATTGTACCCATGTAGGATGAAAGCCAAGCTTCAGCAGTAAGCGTTCCAAGAAAGACCAGTCAACATGGTCATACGCTTTACTCATATCCAACTTCAAAGCTAACCAACCTTTTCACCCTTTTTTCTTGTTCTTAATCGCATGCAAACATTCATGACCCATTATCACGTTATAAAAAATTGAACGCCCCAGAACAAAAGTTGATTGGTTCTCCGAAATAATATCTTTCAAAATCCATTTCATGCGATTAACTAGAACTTTAGAAATTATTTTGTATGAGACATTACATAAACTAATAGGTCTGAATTCAGAAATCACAGATGGGTGTTTTACTTTTGGAATCAAAGCAATATGAGTCTCATTCCAAACCCTGGCTGACCTTTTCATATTCAACATGTCCAAACAATTTAAGGAAGTTACAATACCAACCTCATTCCAAAATTTCTGATAGAAAAGGGCGGGAAAGCCATCTGGTCCAAGCGCCTTTGAAGGGCGCATTTGCTTAATGGGTTTCACAATCTCATCCTTTGTAAATGGGGCGATCAATCTTGCATTCATATCTGAGGTCACCTTTGGTGTTATATCCTGTAATGCCACATCAATAGAGTCCACGGAAGGATTAGAAGATGAGAACAAATTAGGAAAATATGAAATGAAAGCTCGTTCCATCGGTTGTTTTCCTGTAATCAGGGTTCCATTGAGATCACGAATCTCCCAAATTTCATTTCTTTTCTTCCTCTGTGTAGCTTGTTTGTGGAACCAAAGAGTGTTACGGTCACCCCAATTTAACCAATTTTCGCGCGATCATTGTTTCCAATAAATTTCCTCATCCTCAAGAGCCTTGTCAAGAATATTCTCTATCCGTTTAATCTCATCAAAATCCCATGGGGGCAGCTTGCTGTACAAATCGTGGAGGATACGCTAGTTTGATATGATATTTTGACGGATGTGAAAAGACATACCTTTACCCCATTGTTGAAATCGAGATCGGCATTTTTGAAGACAAGTTTCCAATTGCGGCCTAACAGTTCCATGGTTTGTCCAACATCCCAAGTCCGCTATAACATTTTGGCAGTCCGGATTTTGAGTCCAAACTTCTTCGAACCGAAATTTACGTCTGTGCTGAATCTTACCAGAAGAAAGTTCGTACCCTTTAACCTGGAATATAGTTGGTCGGTGGTCCGACCGAGCCCAATTTAGATGCATAACGGACGCGTGGGGAAAGAGCTCAAGGAAGGCTTCATTTGCAACAAAACGATCAAGGCGTTCATTAATTTGACTCTCCCTGTCATGTCGATTAGTCCACGTAAACATATCACCTGAAAATTCCATATCTTGAAGACCACAATCATCCATAACGTCACGAAACAGCTGAAGTTGGTTTCTTGAATTGGATTCCCACCCTCTTTTTCCTCATGCAACAAGGTGGCATTAAAATCTCCACCGACCATCCATGCAGAGTCATCTTGGTTATAAAGGCGCCTAAGTAAATCCCATGTATATTTCCTTAGACTAGTATTCGGGTTACCATATAAGCCTGTGAAGCGCCAACTTTTAAATTCCCATTTGATCGAGGCATCTATATGGAATTGAGAAAAGAACGAATGGTGACATCGACTTTATCCTTCCAAAATAAATATAATCCTCCACTACATGTATATATGTATGTGTGAGAGAGTGGATGTGGTTACAAAATCCCACCACTCTTGTAACTCACATGTATGTAACTCCCACATTCTTGGAGTTACATGAAGTTACAAATAATAATAATAATAACCATTATTATTATTATATTAATTTAATAAATATAAATTAATTAAATTAATAAATATAAATATTAATTAAATCTTATTTAATTAATAATTGATAATTGATTAATTTTTTTTTTTTGAGAATAGATAATTGATTAATTAAATCCAATTTAATTAATCTTTTTATCTCTCACATAACCTATAGTTTAATGTACATCCAATGCGCATTAATTTTTAAACTATAGTTTAATATGAATCCTATTAATATTTGAACTCCTTCAAATATTTAATTCTCTCATAAAATAATTTTGAATCATATCAAAAATTAAATTTATATCATAAAGTTTAATTAAAATAAAACTTTATATTATAATGTATCACCATACATTATATTATTTCCCAAAGTGAATTTGAACATTTCAAATTCTATTCAAGATATAAATTACCTCAATACCTTTTACAAGCTAGGAAGGGGACCTAATGGACCTACAGATCAGAAGCTCCAACGATATGAGATTAATTGGCTATACTCATTAACCACATTAATCAATATTTGTTAACCGTGGGTACACTCAATTATAGACCCACAGCTGCACTCTTCTCACTGATGATTTATTTATATGTCTACGGATATAGACCAATAACAACAAGTTAGTCCTTCACGAGTGTTCGTAACACCAGTTGGGTCAAATTATTGTTTTACCCCTGTGTTACTTCTACATCTTTAAGTACCAGTGCTCCTCTAATGAACAACCTGTTTGTGGTCCAACCATCAAACAAAAATCCCTTTCAGGCCAGTGAGAGGGTAGGTCCCTTTGTTCAAGATCCGGAGACACCACTTAAGAGAACACTCATCTACTTACCCTAAAGTCGGGAATGAGTGAATTCCATCTTGTGTGATTATGTTCCTAGCTCCCCATTCAGTCTTGTCCCCAAAATGGTAGGCTTATTGAGTCGGTGCACTGGCCACTCTCACCCATACAAATCAAAGGACAATCCTTCATGAACAGAAGTCCATAACCCACTTAGGATTGAGACTAAGTTGCCTAAGTCATCCTAGTGAAATAAAAACCTAACTAGTCTACGGTGTTACATCTAGCAGTTACTATTTCGCGGTTCGGTCTTATGCAAACTCATTGCATAGGATACCCCCACTCGCATGTCTCGAACACGAACTCGTTGGATCATTGCGTTTGTATCGAATATAAAATGAGTCGTATCCATAGTGTCACAAGGATAAGGTACCCAGCCTTATCCCTATACTATAGACCTTTTAGGTTGTATCTTGAACATGAAGGATTGGAATTCACAATTTCGTAAAGCGGAAGAGCAATTGGACCGTTCGTAATTAATTTTGTTCAATCAAAATACCGGTACATTGGCAATCATTCAGAGAATTCATGATTCTAGAATATACAGGCTAAACATATATTAATTAGATCTAAATCCAATGAATTAGAGAAGCGGACCGTCGTCTGACGACTCTGAATTCAAGAACACCTTCTTGATTGTTCTTCAACGGAGAAAACCACCATAAAGCCTTCCCTGCTATGACTCTGAGTTTGAGAACCGGATGGTGGGATCCGTCTTGAGTTTTGGGAAGTGAATTGCCAGAGAGAAGAGAAAACTCTCTGTTTTCTTGTTGAGAGAGAATGAGAGAGTGAGAGCTTGGAGAGATGGAACGATTTGTAGAATGAGATCTTTTTCAATTGACCGCTTAAGCGTGGATTACTAATGTGAGAGAAAAAGGAAAATTAATATAATAATTAATTAAAATAAAATTTAATTAATTAAATATATTAATTAATTATTTAACAATTTAATTAATTAATAATATAATTAAATATCTAATACTTAATTACATGTGCATTAAATCATATTAAATGCACATCCCTCACTTAATATATAGTTTTTAATTAAGTTTAATTAAATCGCATTTAATTAAATTAATTAAACTAAACAATTAATTAATTCATAATTAATTAATTCTTTGACCAATTAAATATCACATATTTAATTAATCATACATTTGAATCATATTCAAATGTGCATCTATCTTATAACCTATAGTTTTAATATGAATCATATTCACATTAAAGTTAATCTATAGTTTTAATTTTAATTAAATCACATTTAACTAAATTAAATTGAACAATTAATTAATTCAAAATTAATTAATTTTATAATTAATTAAATATCACCCATATTTAATTAATTACATATTAGAATCATATTCTAATATTTCTCTCCTATAATATATAGTTTAATTAAATCACATTTAATTTAAACTAAATTGAATAATTAATTAATTAATTTATTAATTAAATATATATATTTGAACTCTTTCAAATATATTATTCTTTCATTTAATAAAGTTTAATCTCAAATTAAAATTTATATTATAATGTATCACTATACATTATATTAATTGTATCTCATACAATTAACTCAATTCCCAAATTGAATTTGAACTATTCAAATTCTTTCAAGATAAATTGTTCCCAATTACTCTTTACGAGCTAGTAGGGGAACCTAATGGACCTACAAATCAGAAGCTCCAATGATATGAGGTTAACTGACTATACTCATTAATCGAATTAACCAATATTCATTAATTGTGGGTAACTCCACTAAAGACCCACAACTGCACTCTTCTCACTGTAGAATGTTTCTGTGTCCACGAATATTGACCAATAACGGTAAGTCAATCATTTACGAGTGTTCGTAACTACAGCTGGGTCAAATTACCATTTTACCCCTGTGTTACATCTGTCTCCTTAAGTACCAATGCTCCTCTAATGAACAACCTGTTTATGGTCCAACCAGTAAACAAAAAGTCCCTCTTGGGCCAGTGAGAGGGCGGGATCCCTTTGTTCAAGACCCGGAGTCACCACTTAAGGGAACACTCATCTACTTCTCCTAGAAGTGGGAAGGAGTGAATTCCATCTTGTGTTGTCATGTCCCCAACTCCTCACTCGGTCTCGTCCCTAAGAAGGTAGACTTATTGAGTTGGCACGTAGGCCACTCTCACCCGTACTAATCAAAGGACAATCCCTCGTGAGAAAGAGTTCATGACACACTCAGAATTAAGACTGAGTTACCTAGGTCATCTTATTGAAACAGTAACCTAACTAGTTAACGATGTTATATCAAGTGGTTTACTATTTTGTGGTCCGGTCTTATGCAAACTCATTGCATAGGATACCCTCACTCGCATGTCTCCTACATGGACGCCTTGGATCAATACGTCTGTATCGAATACAAAACGGGTCGTATCACACAGTGTTACCAGGATAAGGTACCCAGCCTTATCCCCGTACTATAAACCTTTTAGGTTGTTACTTGAACACTGATCCCTATATGTCCCCACATACTAGTTCAAGTTACATATACACAACCTTGGATCTTAGTTTATTGGATTTGGGTCATATTGTGCAATTTTAGACTTAATATGACAATAACACTTTATTGCATAAACCTTAATAACACTTTATTGATACAAGTATATATTTCATTAACATTCACTATCTATGAGTTTTAGGACATAAAACCCAACAAAACAGTGATTCCCGTATGTCCCCACATACAGTTCAAGATTCATACAACAACCTAGGATGTTAGTTTATTGGATTAGGGTTATTTAGGCAAGGAAAACACAATATAAACAATAATACTTTATTGAAATAACATCGTATTAATGTTCGGTCAATCGTTACATTTTACTATCTACGAGTTTTAGGGCATAAACTCAGGATGTTAGTTTATTGGATTAGGGTTATTTAGGCAAGAAAAACACAATATAAACAATAATACTTTATTGAAATAACATCTTATTAATGTTCGGTCAATCGTTACAATTTTCCAACACCTACTTAAACAGAGTATTCACAACTAAACACTCAGCTTCCAAAATAGCTTAATTAAGCACAACTAATTATAACTTTTTAGAAAAAAATAGAACTAACAAAACCATCATCCCTACGATTTGTTCTATGCTTAACAACCAAAAACCAAAGAGCAACCTGATAGCGAGCATAACTATCTATTTTTCCCTATTTAATTTAGTTAGTCTTTGAGAAATTCGTAGCCATTTTATTGCACTTTAATGTTTATTTTGTAGGAAATTGTTATTTTGAGCTTAAACGAGAATTTGGAGTTGATCGGGCGTTCGGGATGTGAAAAGATGCCAAAGAACCGAAAAGAATCAAGTTGGAGGCTTCTCAAAGTGGGCTTGACCGAGAGCTAGTGTCGAGACGTGCTCTTGTAGCATCTCGACGCTCCAAAATTTTCCATTCTAGATTGGGCGGCAACAGAGACAGCGTCTCGACGCTGTCTCCTTAGCGTCTCGACGCTGTCTCCTTAGCGTCTCGACGCTGTGGCATTTTTCCTTATTTTCCGAAGGTGGCAAGCGACAGCGTCGCGACACTATCAGCAGATTTCCTATACAATCTTCTTTTTGAGCTACGGATTGGGGGAGTCCAATTGGTTAGATTTTAGCCTTAATTTCGACTAGAGACATTTGGTGGGAGTTGAAGAAAGGCCAAGAAGTGGGAATCAAGCGAGAAGACGTGGAGATCGTGATGGGGACGTGCCGGTTCCGACGAATTCGAGTTTTCCTTTCTCTTTCCCTTACCTCTTGTAGTTTTTATGACTTTTCTTTCAATTAGTGTTTGTGGTTTAAAGGCTATGAATTGCTAGTTGTTTGTCTTAGGGATTGATGTAGTTGTTTTAGTTTGTTGGATTGATTTGTGGTATGAATATGCATTTACTTTACCTATGCAATTATGGTTAAATGCTTTCAATTACTTGATCACTAGTTGAATGATTTGAGTGTTGAATATTGCTCGGGAGATGAGATTTGGCCTAAGACTTACTTTATTTAATTGCATGACTAAAGTAGAAATTCTAAGTTTGTGACGGAATTTGGAATAACTTAAGAAGTTGCTTGAAGAACTAAACCCAAAGCCTTGCATGTTAATGAGCTTAGATAGGGATATCAAGTTGGTTGCATGCATGAGAATCAATTATGCTCGGGAGAGATAGTTGTGATAAAAGGTTCATAGACTTGGTAGAATAATTGCATGTGAAATTCATTCCATTAATTAATCCTCAATCTCAACAATGAAATCAATTCCCTAAGAGTCTTTCCATTTGAGTCTCTACCCTTTATTTTATGCTTTTGTCTTTAAATCTATCTTTTGCATTAAGTTTCGCTCCCTAAATAAAATTGAACAAGATTATTCACTGTACTTAATTTGCTAGAAAACCAATCCAGAGGATGACACTCGTTTAATCACGAAAACACTATATTATTACTTGACCCGTACACTTGCGGTAAGCAAAATCGCGCATCACAACCTAAATAAGAATGCTCAAATAACACTACCCTATTACAATGGAAGCAAGGTAAAACCATCACTAGACTCGTAGAATCATTTCTCGTGAGTCTCATCGTCTACATCACCAGGCTCTTAGTACTCAACCTCACTAGCATAATCTAAAAATGTTGGGGAAAAAAGGGAGGGAGTTAGTACAACCACGGTACTGGTAAGCTGCCCCTACCCGAGAAGCCATCTAACAACAACCAAACAAACATGTTTTTCATGTGCAAACAACATGCTTCTCAAAGCTATAAACACAACATCATGCTTAGAAAGCAAGTAAAATGAATCTCTCATAAGTCATAACTCATGCATCTCTCTATGAAACTTACTAACAACTCAAGCTCCATGAGCTCACTCAACATTCATGTTTAGCCCTCACAAAGCTCTCCAAGATTGTGAAGGAATTGAATCCCCAGCGGAAGTGATTTTCATCGTTTGTAAATCAATTTCGATATCACAGAATACCAATACATTGGGCTAAATTACAGCAGAAACAAATTCTACACTAATAATCTGATTAAGCATGCTTGAATTATTCTTCTAAACCTTTTAGAAATCGAGAACTTACATGATGGAGACCAAATCACTGCACTATGCTCCAAAGAATGAAGTTCACGAACTGTGTTTTCGCTCCAAGAACACTACCACCAGTGATCACCTACTATCTTCTGGATTGCTGAGATTGAGTTTGTGGGAACTCGATCTTGTCTTGAAGGGAATACAATCTACAGCCAAGTTGCTATTTTCTTGAGAGAACCTTTTGATGTTGAGAGAATTTCTTATCTTCTGTGTGTTACACGCACAACGTGAGTTAGAGAGAGAGAGACAAATCTTCAGAAAATCTGATTTCATGATTGGGAATGAGCTCTAACTTCCCAGCAAGTGTTGGGGAGTTATTTTAATAATAACCTAATTTATTATTAATCTACTTATTAAATTAATAATATTATAAAACTATATGGTAAACTTAATTAAATCAAGATTTAATTAGATTAGCCCACCATATAATTTTAATTCAACTAAATCCTATTTAATTGAATTAATCTTTGCCAACTAATTAATTCACAATTAATTGTTTCCCATATTAATTAAATATCTTATATTTAATTAATTTCACAATTGAATCATATTCAAATGTGTCTCTCTTTTTTAACATATAGTTTTAATGTGCATCAAATGTACATAAATTATAAACTATAGAATTAATTTGATTAAATCATATTTAACCAAATTTAATTAATTAATTCTCCAATTAGTTAATTCATGAATTAATCAAATATCACATATTTAATTAATTTCATATTTTTTTTTGAAAATTAATTAATTTCATATTTGAATCATATTCAAATGTGCATTCTCTCATATACTATAGTTTTAATATGAATCCCTATTCATATTAATTTTACCCTATAGTATTTATATGAATCTAATTCATATTAAATATTTGAACCCCTTCAAATATATAGTTCTCTCATTAATTAATTTTGAATCACATCCAAAATTAATTTTATTATAAAGTTTAATTCACTAATTAAACTTATACTATAATGTATGTCCATACATTATATTAATTGCTTCACATCCAATTAACTAAAATTCCCTTAATGAATTTGAACTCTTCAAATTCTATTCAAGACTTAATTAATCTCAGAACCCTTTACGAGCTAGCAGGTGGACCTAATGAACCTACTAATCAGAAGCTCCAACGATACGAGATTAACTGGCTAAACTCATTAACCAAGTTAACCACCATTCGTTAACACTGTGGGTCACTCCACTAAAGACCCACAACTACACTCTTCTTACTGTAGAATATTTTTGTGTCCACAGATGTCGACCATACCAGTAAGTCAATCCTTCACGTGTATTCATAACACCAGTTGGGTCAAATTACCGTTTTACCCCTAGGTTACCTCTGGATCCTTAAGTACCACTGATCCCTCTAATGAACGAGTTGTTTAGGATCCAACCACTAAACAGGAGTTCCTCTCGGGCCAGAAGAGGATGACACGCCTTTGTTCAAGACCCGGAATCAACCCATCACGGAACACACATCTACTTGCTCCAATAGGGGAAGAAGTGAATTCCATCTTGTACTGTTATGTTCCCTGCCCCCACTCGGTCTTACCCTTGAAATGGTAGGCTTATTGAGTCGGCGAACTGGCCACCCTCACCCATACAAATCTAAGGACAATCCCTCCTGAAAAGGGGTTCATAACAGACTCAGGATTCAGATTGAGTTTCCTAGGTCATCCTATTGAAATAGAAACATAAACTAGTCAATGACGTTACATCTAGTGGTTACTATTTCGCGGTTCGGTCTTATGCAAACTCATTGCATAGGATACCCCCCACTCGCATGTCTCCTACATAGATGCTTTGGATCATTACATCTGTATCAAATACAAAGCGGGTCGTATCACATAGTGTCACTAGGATAAGGTACCCAACCTTATCCCTATACTATAGACCATTTAGGTTGTTACTTGAACACTGATCCCCGTATGTCCCCACATACTAGTCCAAGTTTCATTTAAACAACCTCGGATCTTAGTTTATTGGATTTAGGATTAATTAATGAAAAACTCGATTATTCAATTACAAATTATTGAATTACTCAAATAACAGTTTATTGAGGTTAATTAATTTGTTTTTACTATTTTCGAGTTTTAGGGCATAAAACCCAACATATTGACCCTTCGAGCTGCACTGACCCCTGACCATTTGTACGTAGGGCCTCACTGCTTTCTACAGAGCTCAGTGTTTGACCCTTGACCATTTGTATCCAAGGTCTCGAACTGTGCATCACTCCTTGACCATTTGTACCCAAGGTGCACCGATGACTTAACAACGTATTGGCCCTTCCCCAGGCGTCCCAATACTTGCTTTCTACACTCATCACACCGACCCTTGACCATTTGTACCCAAAGCCTTGACCATTTGTACTTGAGGTGCACTGACATTCACCAATCTTTCATTTCTTTCACATTTTAAGTCCCTGGCCTATTTTCTCACAATTATCTAGAATGCATATACCCTGCAACATGCTTCTAGACTCATGTACTATGCCCACCAAGCATATACATACAACATCACAATCTCACCTCATGTTTAACTCATGAACTCACAACAAACCAACATGTTTTACAACCAATCATCACAAACCTAGTTCATACATTTCATAATTTACACATATATATACATGGAAGCAAAAAGCTAGAGAACAATTATAAAACGAGTGAACATACAACGTGCATCATGCAATCAAACAGACTCCATCAATTCAGAACTATTTATGTAAAGCACTTCTAAGCGATCCTAAATAGACCAACAAAACCAACTTAATTATCAACCGAAAGAGCCTAAGAACTACAAGCAATGACTTCTAAGGGTTAGGAATTTATTAACAACACTAAAAAGACTTAATAAAGGAAATAGAGGGTGTTAGAGTTTACCAATCAGCCCATAAATGGTCCTGAACACGTGTTGTCCAATGATCGTAGGAGCTCAAAATCGGTAATCTAAACCTTCTAGCCTATGGGCACTCAATTCCAAGGTTGTTCAGGATGTGGGTAATCGCTGAAAGCCCGCTTTTAGTACAAAAAGCTTTCTGATTGGGACTTAAGAGAGCTTGAACCTGCAAATTGAAATCAATAAGAAATGGGTAACATGAAACCAACACCTATAGAGAGTGGGTAATCCAAATTCGAGTCCAAATAAGCATGGGTTAATACCAACTCACTGAAACAACTTAAGAGAGAGGAAATCACGCTGGAACTCACATATTTCAGATCAGTTGCACGACTTGGTCTCGATGGGGAAGCAATTTCTTGGGTCTTGGTTGAGAATGAGAGAGTTTAACCCTGTTGGGTTTTATGCCCTGAAACTCGTAGATAGTAAATGTACTTTTGACCGAACATTAATAAAAGTGATGTATTATCTATGTTTGTATTATATCTTGTCTTATTAACCCTAATCCAATAAACTAAACATCCTAGGCTAATAGAATGAGGCTTGAACTAGTATGTAGGGACATACGGGGATCAATGTTCAAGTTTTAGCCTAAAGGGTCTGTAGTATAGGGATAAGGCTGGGTACCTTATCCTGGTGACATTATGGATACGACCCGCTTTGTATTTTGATACAAACGCACTGATCCAACACGTTCATGTAGTTGACATGCGAGTGGGGGTATCTTGTGCAATGAGTTTGCACAAAGACCGGACCGCGAAATAGTTAACCACTAACTGTAACACCATTAGTTAGCTTGGTTTCTATTTCACTAGGATGACCTAGGCAACTTGGCCTTAATCCTGAGTGGATTATGGACTCCTGGCCATGAGGGATTGTCCTTTGATCTGTATGGGTGAGAGTGACCCGTTCGCCGACTCAATAAGCTTACCATTTTGGGGACAAGACCGAGTGGGGAGCTGGGAACATAGTCACACAAGATGGAATTCACTCCTTCCCGACTTTAGGGTAAGTAGAGGTGTGTTCCCTTAAGTGGTGTCTCCGGGTCTTGAACAATGGGCCCTACCCTCTCTAGGGCACGAGAGGGACTGCTGTTTGATGGTTGGACCTCAAACAGGTTGTTCATTAGATGAGCACTGGTACTTAAGGATATAGAGGTAGCCCAGGGACGAACACACGTGAAGGGCTGACTTACTGTTGATGGTCGATATCCATGGACACAGAAATATATCTGCAGTGAGAAGAGTGCAGCTGTGGTTCTATAGTGGAGTGAACCACAGTTAACGAACATTGATTAATTTGGTTAATGAGTTTAGCCAATTAATCTCACATCGTTGGAGCTTCTGATCTGTAGGTCCATTAGGCCCCACCGGTAGTTCTATAAAGGCGTTGAAGTAAACTTCTAAGGGAGAATTGAATATTCGAAGGAGTTCGAATATTAAGTTAAAATATGAATTTGATTCATATTAAAAACTATGGGTTATAATTAATGCACGTATGATGTATATTAGTTCTATAGTTTATGTGAGAGAAATATAATTGAATATATGATATTTAATTATAATATTAATTAATTGGTGAATTAATTAATATTTCTGTTTTAATTTAATTAAGTTTTATTTATTATTTTTTTTTTGAAACAAGATTTAATTAAGTTTTATTAAAACTATAGGTTAAATGAAAGTTTTGTATAAATATGTTTATGCAAATCACATTAAATTAAATTAAGAGTTAATTTAATTAAAAGATTAATTAATATTATTAAATATTAATTAATTCATTTTCCCATTAGTTAGGTTAACTGATGGGAACGTGTCTCCCATTTAATTCTCATAATTGCGTCGGTTGAGAGGGTTTTAAGGGGAGAGTTTGGCATTTTTACGGTAACTCTATTATTCAGTTAATCTCTCTCTCACACAGACACACGCAATCTCTCTCTCACTCTCTAGAGCTCTCTGCGTTTTTTCTCTCAAGAAAACAGAGAAGAAAACTCTCCATACCTTAGAAATATTACTCCCACAAGCACCCTCATCAATTGCCTCAAGAGGATATCGGTGTAATCTACATTGGTTGTGTTCGTGGGAATTTTCCAGCGAGAAAAAGGGTGTTTTGCTGCTGTTTTTTAGTACAATTTGAAGGGAATTCGGCGAATCAATCAAGAACGACTTCTAGAGTAAGTGTTCTTAAATCCCTAGATCATTAGGATCTCTTTTTAGATTAAATCTAGAAATTGTCTAATGATTTCAGCATGTTTTATATCTGTTTACAGCATATTCAAATTAGATTTTATTGCTGTGATTTATTTTCCAACGTATTGGTATTTTAGTCCAAATTAAATACTGAGTTAAAGTTATGATCGTTTCCGCTGCGCAAGGGCTTTATCCCTTCAAACCCGCCATGCAACAAACTCAAATGAAAACAAAGAGAAGGAATGCCTTACGCATGAATCGAAGAGAAAGAAAGGTCGAACCAAGGACCTTGCAGACATTGTAACTCACGGAAGAAGAAGAAATGGTGTGGGTCTTGTTGCTCAAACCGATCAACAACGTGAGAGTGAGCCAGGGAGACGATAGTGCGAGGTGGGAGGCGACGACGAGGAAGAGAAAACGAAGATGGAGACTGGCTGGAGAAGAAACGCCTGTGGGAGAAGGAGAAAAACCCAGATGGGCTGGTGGCGCAAAGAGAAAACACAGGGGGGTTTGGCGACTTGCACACGAAAAAGAGAGAGGGAGAGATTTAGGACTTCTTTTCTTTTTCCTTTTCTTGATTTTTTTTTTCTCAACTTTCATTTTCTTTTAACCCACCAAAGAAATGATGGAGTATAGAACACTCATGCAGAAGCAATTTGGATCTTAGGCACTCTAACTACATTAATCTTAGAGATTAAAAGCATGCTCTTCTTTAAACTGAAAACAGAGGGATAATGTTACTAACCTTTGGATCTGAAATTCGATCAATCTGTGGGATGAAAGTGAACACGAACGTGTTGTGGACCACCGCTAGTGTCTTCCCTGCTATCCTTCAGCCGTAGAACGACTTGTGGGAGTCGAAATTGTGATGAATTTGAGGAGTAAAATTTTGGTTTAGAGAGAGTTTTGGAGCTCAAAAGTCCAACAACCTAACCTCTTTTCAAGCTTGATTTCTCCTTGTATTTAAAGAAATGCATGTGAAATAAGCTTGAAATCGAGACAGCAACATGAATTAGAGCTTAGTCAAAGGATGTGGTGTCAACACGAGATTTTACCTCTTGGGTTTTTAAAAGAAAAAAATGAGATTGAAAAACCAATTTCTTAATTTTGAAATGAAAAATTAATTTCAAATAATCAATTAAAAATTTTAATTAACTATTATTATTTAATTTAATATCAAATATTAAACTAAATAATTCCACCAATCTCTATTCTCTAAAAACCGATAATTTGATTATGAATCCCTATTCACATTCAAACCGAAATATGTATCACATACACATTTGCAATGTTTAAATCATATTTAAATATTTCCAACTCTCTCTATAGTTTAATTCATAATTAAACTATAACACATTAAATATATCGTATATAATTAATGGTAGCTCCCTAAACAGAAATTTGATCGCTTCAAATTCTCTCATCACACTGTTCTAAGGTTTAGTTGCTAGCAGGGGGACCTAATGGACTTACAGATCATGGGCTCTAACGATTCGAGATTAACTAACTAAACTCTTTAACCTAGTTAACCAACATTCGTTAACTACCAGGACACTCCACTATAGCCCAATAGTTGCACTCCCCTCACTGTAGATATATTTCTGTTCACTTGATATAACCATGATAAGTAAGTCGATCCTTCACAGATTATTCGTAACTACAACTAGGTCAAATGTTTGTTTTACCCTTGAAGTTACCTTTTGCTCCTTAAGTCCCACTAATTCTCTAATGAACAATTGGTTTGTGGTCCAACCACCAAACCGAGTCCCTCTCGGGACAATGAGAGTGTGGGGCCCATTGTTTAAGACCTGAAGTCAGCACTTAAGGGAACAACCTATCTGCTATCCTTAAAGGCAGGTAGGAGTGACTTCCATCTTGCAGGACTATGTCCCTAGCTATCTACCCAGTCTTATCCCAGAAATGGTAGGCTTATTGAGTCGGCGAACTAGGGCCACTCTCACCCATGAAAATCAAAGGATAATCTCGAATAAACAGGAGTACATAGTTAGCTCAGGATTAAGATCGAGTTACCTAGGTCATCATATGAAATAGTCAGTCTCAACAGTAAACAGCGTTAGAAAGTGAAAGTGACTTATTTCGCAGTCCAGTCTTATGCAAACTCATTGCATAGGATGCCCCGACTCGCATGTCTCCACATGAATGATTCAGGATCACATTGTTTGTACTTTATACAAAGTGGACAACATCCATAGTGTCCCCAAGATGAGGTATCCAGCCCTATCCCTATACTATAGACCGTTTTGGCTATTACTCAAACTTGATCCACTCTTATGTCTCCACATAAAGTTAAAATATCCATATTATAGTCAGGGCTTCTTAGTTTATTAGATTTGAGTTATCTAATGCACAATTTACTTATTCAATAACAACTTTACTGAATAAACCTCAATAACGACTTTATTGAACAAGTATATAATTTGTTACATTCACTATCTACGAGTTTTAGGGCATAAAACCCAACAAGAAAGACACATTTAAATAGGCTTGGATTCTCAAGAATGATTTAAATCTCCTTTCCTAATTTAAAATCGAATTAAAACTCCTAAAAGGTTTGGGAAAAGAGAATATCCTAATTGATTTGAGATTTTGGTTTTTTGAAATTTAAGATAAATATCTACTATTAAACCTCCAAACTTTAGGAAATTAAAGATTTAATTTAAAATCTCTTTTCTCCAAATTATAGAAGTTTAATTTAGCGACCTAAGGCTAAGTTTAAATTCTATTTTTTCTAAATAAGAACGCTCAACAATTCCCAAAATTGGTTGACTTCGAAACGCAGGGCGTTACACTAGAGGTTCAAGAAAATTACCTTGATTTTTTGAATCTTTAGTTTCATTGTGTCCACAAAATGGAAGACCTTGTCGTAACAAAAATCGAGCACAATCAATTGTTGCACCTAATCGACTTCGATGTTCAATTTTTGCTTGGTTAGACATGTTATGAAAAAATGTTTCAGTTTGTTGTTTTTGCTTCCAAAAGAACTTCACATGCCAATCTTGGTTATGTGCAATATTTGGTCCTCGAACATGAATTTGAAATTTCTCTTTTTTCTTTCAATTTGAAAATCCTTCACCAACAAAATGGTCAACTCCTGATTGTTCTCCAATTTCTGGTTTGAATAAATAACAACATAAACAAAAGACATATTCCAACCAATTAGGATATTCAGTGAACTAGACTGGATTAAATTGTCTTAACTATGAAACAAATTTCTTCAATGGAAAAGTATAATTTTGAGGTTGGCAAAGTCTTTCTGTAAATATGCTCTACGAACATGGTCTCGAATATTATAATTGTAATCAAGAATTCTAATTCTTAAACTAGGATTTCCTGGTAAATCTTCTAAATTTAGTTCTATGAAATTTCTATCCAAGCCATTATTACTTTTCTTCAATGGAGATGATGACCCAATCGATTTTATTTTATAGTATCTCTCTATTAGATTTCAAATTAAATCTACAATACATTAATAAAAATAAATAAAATAAAGAAACTAAAACCTAAAATAAGAATGATAAAACAAATGTATAAAAATAATGGAAACATGACAAAATGTATAAAATTAATTGAAACATGAAAACTAAGGGGCTGTTTGGGACACTGAGTTGGTTATAATAGCTGGGGGTTATAATAGTCTGGGGATTATAATAGTCTGGGTGTTATAATAGTCTGTGTTTGGGGTGCAGATTATTATAGTCTGGGATAAAATAGTATGTGTTTGAGGTGCAGTGTTTGAGATACAAATTATTTTAGTCTGGGTTAAAATAGTCTATGTTTCAAGCAGACTGTTTTTTTTTCCTGACTTTTTTTTTGTTTATTTTCCTCATACAAATTTGTACTTCAAATATTAATAAAAAAAAAATTGGGTTTAGTTGTAAAAAAAATAAAGTTTTGGGTATAGGGGTTAAATTATGTGTTTAACTTAAAAGGAAACAAAAATAACCTAAAGTAAGGGTTGATTTTCTTTGTTTTAGAGTCATAGTTTTTTTTCACAAAATAAGTCATTTTATGATTTCATATAGAAAAACCATATTTGTTTTATTTTTGTATTTTCAACATAAAAATGGTAAATGCTTATTCAAAACTCATTTTACCTTCATTATCAAAAGAATCAAATAAACTAGAAATCACATAAAATTAAAACTTGAGTAGTATTTTTTTTAAAATTATTATTATCACGGTAAACTTAAATACGATAAGTATAATTTGGAATGAAAAATATGGTACGATGAAGGTACATTCATATACTTCATTATCAAAAGTAATTATGTAATAACTTAGTAATAAAACTCCATATTTATATATGTACAAAGACAACCTAGTATCTAACTCCCTAGAAATTTTTCGACTTTTCCGACGACCACCAACAAATTTTTCGGCGACTGAAAATTTTTTCCCTATTTTTTTCATTTCATTTCTTCTACCTCTTTCTTTTTTTTTTCTTTATTTTTCATTTTTTATATTTTTCGAAATGAAAATGAGAAGAAAGATTAAAAAAAAAAAATGTCATCGGAAAATTTGTCGGCGATCGTCGGAAAAGTGGTCGGAAAGTCTACGGCGGTCGCCGAAAAAGTTGTCGGTGGTCACCAGAAAAGTTGTCGGCCGGTCGTCGGTAGAAAAGTCAATGAGTCACATGGAAGAAGAGAGAAGAGAGTTACTGGAGAGAATAAATAGAATAATTGGGTGGGTTGAATAGTGGTTACTGTAACAACACGGAGGGGAAAAATAACCAACTTCACCCCTTATTTTTGTTAATGCCCAAACACTGAGTGAGTTATAATAGCCCCCACTATTATAACCAACACAGTGGGTCAAACGGCCCCTAAATGCATACAAGTAGTTGTTGGTCTCACAATCTCATTGGGAAAGCTATTCAATAGTAAAAAATAATGAGAAACTTGACGATCCTTGACCATTATTATTCTAAATATCTTCTTCTATAGATGCCATAAACGAAAATAATAAATGGGAAAATAAAGAAGATAAATGGGAAATAAAAAAACACCAAAAACGAAAATAATAAAGTAGAGAAAATAAATGGGAAATAGAAAACACCAAAGATTTAAGGGAATATTTCACCTTCAATTTAATTAATATGTTTTGTGTTCGACCAATTTTGCAAGTTCCATTAAGTGGATGTTTGTAATGACTTTCTAAGTGCTTAAAAACATTTTTTTTATACTTAAAAAATACTTTTTTAAACGTTTAGAAAATCATTCCAAATGGATCATAAATAGATTACTATAAAGTTTTATATGATACAAATAGTTTTTTTTTTCCTAGTTGGAGCCTCGAAACCTTTACAAAGTTGCTCTTAACAATCCCAGCCTGAACGACCATTAGTCCTTCTCAAAACCTTGACACTAATTTCATGAACTAAAAATTGTTTTCATTGTTAAAAGGGACTTGGAAACTTGTATGGAAAACCATATTAATTGGAGAGGAAATGATTGGACAGGAATTCAAATGAAAAGGACCTTCTGTTTAAGCTGATGGGTTATGACGACAAATAATTCAATCATACCAATATTTAATATTCATTCGAGTTTTGTTTGGAGCTTCAACTTGAGCTTGATTTGATGACGATTAGACACTACAATCCAACAAAAAAGGAGGTTCTCATAGCAAGATATTTGAACATGCGAAGTAGTGCATATAACACGAACATCATTCAATATTGTACTTAGTCTTGGATTATCCACGTCTTCTTTTCAAGGGCATGCATTCCAAAAGCAAGATAAGACATAAAGTTGTTAGCTAACCATCTTGCTTTAAAGTCATATATATTGTTCCAAAATGTTATATGAGGACACAAAATCATCTGTCAAAGTAGAGGTACATATTCAATCCAAAATATAAAACATATTATATTCTAGCTCCAATGCCCTATCCATTGCTAACACTATACATTCACCTCCCCTCTCTAGTTAAAGGTAGCTAAGGTTTTTTATTTGCTTTTTTTTTTCAATATGAATATTGATACCCTGAAAAAGTAGTATGATATTCTTTACTTTAAGCTAGAAATGTTTCTTTAATGGACTTTCTATATATTTCTACGATGAGATAATATTGTCTACTTTAATCTAAAGCTATAAATCTGCATGGTTTTATTATTGATTTTTTTTTTCTTGAAAATGTTGTTTTTATTTTATATGCCCAAAATATTCTCCATTTCTAATGGTCATGGGACTATATTTGCGTTTCTAATTGCTATCTCTTATGATCACACTCCCTTTACACAAAGACCAAAAGAAAAAGACAATAATACATGAAAGCAAGCCTTTAGAAATTTTATATTACCATCTAACCTTATATATATATATATATATATATATATATATATATAATTTCCTCAATAATTCTAAAACTTTAACGGGGCAAAGTTTAAACTAGACGAAAACTTCATATGTGCGTATGTACGTGTATATATAGAGGTTAAGAATCACTTTTCATACTTGAACTTTCATGAAAGTAACGATTTAGTCTCTAAACTTTGATCTATAACGATTTAGTCCCCAAACTTTCATATGTAACAATTTAGCCCTTGTACAATTTAAAATTTGTAACGATTTAGTCCCCATCATGAAAATTAATGTTAAGATTTAATAAAATTTCTTACATAGATAGATTAATAGACTAAATAATTTGGGACTCAATATGTTTATAAGCTACAAAGTCTAACCATTAAATAATAAAACTCAACATTTAATATTTTTAATGAATTTTTTTTGCAACAAGGATTAAATTGTTACAAATTTGAAAGTACAAGGACTAAATTGTTATTTATTAAAGTTCATGGACTAAATTGTTACAAAGTTGAAAGTACATGGACTAAATCGATACACAAATCAAAGTTCAAGGACTAAATTGTTACTTTCATGAAAGTTCAAGGACTAAAAGTGATTTTTAACCTAAATATATATACCTTTTACAATATCATACTTCAAAAGTTTTATTCTCCATCTTTCTTGTCTTCTTAACAACCATTTTGGGCATGTATTGAGTGTTAGTCAAAGGAGAATAAAGAGATCTCTGTCAAGATTGAATGTGTGGTAGAAATTAGGAATGTCTGCCAATGAATTTGGGGTAGACATTGCATCATGAGGTGAAAAAATATATAAAAGAAGAATCAAAATAGATATTTGATATTGTAAAAGATCAATACACAGATCAAACTTGATAAGCATGGTCATCCCACACAAGTAAAGAAGTGAGATTGTGATGTAGAAAAAGTGAGAATAAAAGAAGAGGAAAAAAAAAAAAAGTAAAATTCACCAAATGAAAGACAATTTTGAAAAATAGTCTCTATCATTCCAAAAGGGAAAACAATAATGAACAAAATCAAGAGATATGAAAAAAATCTCTCTCTTGAAATATAATTTAGAAAATTTATCCCGTTTGATAACCATTTGATTTTTTGTTTTTGGTTTTTGAAAATTAAGCTTATAAACACTACTTTCACCTACAAGTTTTTTTGTTTTTCTAATACCCTTCTCTCCATGTTTTTAAGAACCAAGCTAATTTTTGAAAACCAAAAAAAGTAGGGCCCGTTTGATAACCATTTGGTTTTTGGTTTTTGGTTTTTGAAAATTAAGCTTATAAATCATACTTCCACCTACAAGTTTCTATGTTTTGCTAATACTTTTCTTTCCTTGTTTTTAAAAACCAAGCAAATTTTGAAAACTAAAAAAAGTAGTTTTCAAAAACTTGTTTTTGTTTTTAGAATTTGGCTAGGAACTCAAATGTGTCATTGCCAAATATGAAAACCATGGTAGGAAAATTTGAAGAAAACAAGCCAAATTTTCAAAAACCAAAAACCAAAAACCAAATGGTTATCAAACGGGGCCGTAGTTTTCAGAAACTTGTTTTTGTTTTTGGAATTTGGCTAGGAATTCAAATGTATCATTGACAAGGATGAAAACCATGGTAGGGAAATTGAGAAAAAATATGCCTAATTTTCAAAAACTAAAAACCAAAAACCAAATGGTTATCAAACAGGGTCTTCAATATTCGGGTTTCCATTCAATGGCTTAGAATTCCAAAGCTAAATAGTGATAATCAAAAGGAACTAGCTAGCCTTATTTCTGCTTTACAGTACATGAAAAAGTTACGAGGGAAGGAGCTAAAGATCATCTGTCAATGGAAAGGAACATATTCAAACCATATTATATACACATTAGTAAACATATTCTAACTGTTCAAACTATAAAATCCAATGGCTTTGTATTCATATCCCTAGTCTTCTTATTATCATTCAAGCCCTCTTCAGTGTTTTTTTTTTTTAAAATGAATATTGGTACCATGGGGGATATTAATTTTGAACCATTGAATTATATTGCTGGTTCTTGGGGCTATGTGCATCTTTAGAAGCCTAGAAGAGAAAGTAGAAAATAATAATAATAATAATAATGAAAGGACTTTTCATGTCAAGAATAATAGATATCAAAGTATTGGAGAACTACAATTCTTAGTTTACACATCACATTATTTTATTTAAGTAGATGTATTGTTTATATTAGAGCTTATTAGTGATGCGGCTAAAAGAATATATTGGCTACATAAGCGTAAATTTCCTTTTGTAGAGTCTAATTAAAAACAAATCTAAATGTGGGCACAAGTCTAAAATGAAATAAAAACGTCCTCGACTTTTGAGTTTGTGTCTATTTGGTCTCTTAATAAAAATGTCTAATAATTAGCCTTTGAACTGTAATAGGTTCCTATTTAAAGTGTTTGATAGGTCGTCTTTAAATTTTCACTTTTGTGTCAATAGTCTTTGTTTAACTTTTATTTATTTATTTTAATTTTGTGTCTAATAGATTTTTAACCTAATTGACAAA
The DNA here is from genome assembly GCA_017139565.1 of Luffa aegyptiaca. NCBI lineage: Eukaryota > Viridiplantae > Streptophyta > Magnoliopsida > Cucurbitales > Cucurbitaceae > Luffa > Luffa aegyptiaca. The sequence goes on from CM029397.1 coordinate 39,902,959, forward strand.
GTTCAAAGTTTAGGGTTCTATTTGATATAAAAATAAAAAAAAATCAATTTTGTGTCTAAGAGATCAATTAAAAAATTTTAACTTCAAATAATATATAAGGAATTTATTAGATACAAAATTGAAAGTTCATAAACCTATCAGAGACACTTTTAAAGTCCAAAGGCCTACTAGACACAAGGTAATTTAACAATAAAAATATCATATTGGGAATATGAGAGACCCATTAATCTAACTATGTAACATAAGGATAACTTCTACAAAAATGACCTAAATTTGGAAAAAAGTTTTTACCAACCTTTTTCCAACGCGATTTTACCAATAAGCCCCGCTACCCATTAAAGGTAAAATTATCAAATTCAGTTGTTGCCCCCACCTAAATTATATTAAAGGAGATCCGATCTAAGAATGGTGAGTCCAAAGAGACACCATCTTGATGGAACATGTCAATGGTTTTGAGATGGACCCTATACCAATGATGTCATGTACTACAACCGCAGTCAAGCGACAATTGGTTCACAAATGTATTTCAACCACCACTTTGCACAAATTGCAATGAAATAGTGATAAAAATTAACCCACATCCCATAATACTCATCATGTTAAAAACCAAAAGTTCAATCAATTTATCATTTACATCATAAAATAAATTCAGACACTCATTCATGCGATTTAGAATGTTATTAGGGTATAGTTCAAACATAGATGTAAGCGAAAACCATAACAACACATCCTGAAATTGTGAATTTTGTAGAAGTATTCATACTATATGTCTTTGAATGCGAAATAAAAAATCGTGAATTTTACTTATTTTATCATAATATGATGTGTGGTAGAGCTCCATTAAGCGAGTGACGGACTCTAAAGAAAGAGGAGCCCAACTTGATAAGAAAAATATTTCAATATGATACAATAGAGACATATGAATAAGTAGTATTTAGAAGGAGATTCACTTGTGCATTTTGTTAGAAAAAAAAAAAAAAAAAAAAAAAAAAAACTGTTAAGGTTCTGTTTGATATTTAGTTTTTGAAAATTAAACCTATAAACATTACTATCATCCATAAGTTTCATCTATACCCTCTTCCCATTTTTCAAAACCAAGTCAAAGTTTTACAAACTAAAAAAAAGTAGTTTTCAAAAACTTGTTTTTGTTTTTTAAATATGGCTAAGAATTCAAGTGTGTGCTTAACCAAAGTAAGAAATTTGGGAGAAAATAAACATAATTTTCAAAAACCAAAAACAAAAAAACAAAATGGTTATCAAACGGAACCTAAATTATCCCATATTTGGTTACAAAGGAATTTGACATTGATTTATAATCATTTATGAAAGTCTCATTTTTCAAGTGTACTTATTGGGTAAAACACGTTCATTTGATAGGCATTAGAAGCCCCAATAAAAAGAATTCTTGACCAACAGTTCAAAGGTGTGATTGCTCCAACCGTGGGATGAACCTATCCTAACGTTTATATGTATAAGGAAAAATGACACCTCTAAAACTAGTCTTTAAAATGGAACAAACATTAGGTTGTACCAACATTTAAAAAAAAAATTAATGATATACTTAGCTTTAGATTTATTAAAACAGGGCACAACAAAGTTAAGAATATTTCCTTGTACTTGTCTTTAGCATGTGTTCCTAATCAGTTTCATTTTCCATATAATCTTATATGAATTATATATATATATATATAGGACAAAGTACAAAAGTAGAATATATTGTTAATACATACCAAAAAATTGCTTCAAAATCCATAAACTTAGTGCTCTTTGTAGCAAAATACCCTCTAATAAGAGAGGTGGAAAACTTTTCAGCTGTGATGCCTTCCCCATTATTCTTGTGTAAAGTAAATTTCAGAACTTGAAAACATAATTTTTACTAAAATTTTCAAATATGTCAGAACTCAAACATTTTTACTAAAATAGTATATTTTTGTAATTCCTTTTCAACAAGGCATGTGAGAAGATATTGTAGCTATATATTCATATAATGTACTATTTTCCTAATTATGTTATTTTTGGTTCTTTGTAATTCTCCTTTTTAAAAAACTATTCCCAAAAACCCTTAGAACAAGTTAAATGAACGAAATATTTCAGAAAAAGAACCTCAAGGACATCGTCATAGAAGATGGACGGCCAAAAATAAAACCAGCTAAATAGAAAATTAGAAAAAAAAAATTAAATAAATGAAGAAAAAAAAGAGGAAAAATCAGAAGAGGAAAAAAAGGGAATCTAGAAATTGTAAGCAAAAAGATGTGATTAATGGCTATATAGGCAAACCTCGTTGGCAAAGCAGCTAAGTTTTTGATGCCTCTCAGCAGATTTTGCAGAGAAGTCCATGATCACCAAGTTTTATGGAATAAGAATATGTCTAATGTTTGATTCTTGCTTGCAAACTTATAATGATTTTTGTTCCTTTTTCTTTCAAGTTTGGGATTCATTTGATTTGAAAGGCTCTTTTTCTTTTTTTCTTTTTGATTTATTTCCAAACAGGGAATATGAAAAAGTAATTAAAGCAAAGAGATTATTACTGACTAGTTTTTCCCAACAAGTGGTCAGTAATCTATGTGATGTTCGAGGATAGGAGGGTACATGAACGAACCGAGACCACATCCCAATGAGAGGGATCCTGAGGATATAAAAGTATGGTCAAGATAAGCTTAAAAGAATTGATAGTAATTACTTGTACCAACAAGGTGCAACTTTCTTTTCAATGGCTTGGTTAAGTTCTATGCTGGGTGACCTCTTGAGAATTTTCCTAGAAAGTTGTGTGAGTGAGGACAAAGCATGTTAAAGTGACCTCATGTTTGGGCAATCTTCACTCTTAGAAGTAGTTTAAGACAAGTATGGCAACGTGGTCAGGTCACAGGAGATGCAGGGAAATGTCGGGGTCGTTAGGTGCCAAATTCGAATTCCTAATCCTAGGTCTGGGGCGTTGCAATCTAAGTTGGGAATGAAATGATATCATTAATATCACGTATGTTCGATTAAGGACTTTGTTATTGAATTTCAAAAGTTTAAGTTGATAGGTTACATATAAATTTAATTATCGTTTCATATTCCTAACATATTCAAGAGTCAATCAAAATATCGAGGTTTCAATTATATATAAACATATGAATGCATATACTACTAGAAAAATCATAGAAATAATTAAGAAATTCATGAGAAATATTTAAATCAAACCCAAGGACATAAAAATATGGATGAAAATATTGTTATATAGATATTGACTAATACCATCGCCTCGAGGCACTTTCTATATATGTATTAAATCGTTGATGGAACCCTCGAAATCTCGAAGCATTTTGTAAATGAGTATCAATCACTTGATCTATGAGTCTGATTGGTCCGTTGTGTGATTAAAATAGATATGATCACCTTTATAAAAGTTGGCTTTCAATGGCTGAAATTGATACCATATGGTTCAGGAATATATGCAATAGCACATAACCCTATAACCATGCTCAAGGCCCTCTCACTAGTGGATGCAAAAATCTCAACTTTAACTTTACCTTTAGCGGTGTAGTGATCAACTATTCACGTGTGCTTGGCATGCTTTTGAAATAAAAATACTTGTAACTGAAGCACTTATTATATAAGTGCTTTTGGAAGAAAATTAGTTAAACAATTTCTTAATGGTAGACATTTTCACATTTTGCAATTTTGAAGGACTTGATTGTAAGAATTTGTAAGTGGGTGTGGTCGATCAAACTCAAAGACTAATGGTGTAATTGTAACAATTTTTATAATTCAGGAATGATTTTTGTCGCAATTTTTTTTTATAGAATATCTCAATTTTTAAAACCGCTTTTAAAAAAGACATGTCAAACGCATACTTAGTAACACGACGTTAATGGATGACAACAGTCTCCAAGTTGGGAGTATATTTTCAAACAACTTCCAATAAAACCTTTGATTTTAGTTTACTTTTACAGTACAAAACAAAGTATAGAGACAACACAATTTGCTGTATTAATATTATTATAAATAAGAGATATGCTCCAACACACATTACCCACAAAGCCAGCCAACAATTCTTCTTTCTCTCTCTAGCTCTTTTTCTCTCTCTATCTCTCTCTCTAAGCCATGGAAATGGGGTTAGCTGATGAAAAAGTAGGGCTAATGAGTAAAGGGTTTTTATGGCTGAAGGGCTTATTTGCAAAATTGTTGGAAGTTGCAAGAAAGACAAAGGCTTTGGGAAAAGATGATCCAAGAAGGGTTACTCATTCACTAAAATTAGGGCTTACAATCACAATTGTCTCATTACTTTACTATTACAAGCCACTTTATGCCAACTTTGGAGTTTCTGCAATGTGGGCTGTCATGACTGTTGTTGTTGTATTTGAATTCTCAGTAGGTATGATGACTTTTTGGGATTTTTTTTTTCTTTTAACATGACTATTACATAACTTTTTTGGCTTTTTGACTCTCTTCTTCTTGTTGTCGTCTTTGAATTTTCAGTGAGTGTTATCACTTTTTACACTTTTTGTTACCCACCCATCTAAGTATAAAGCTCTTAGCCATGTGGGGAGATTTTTTTTTTTTTTTTACTCATCAAAAAGAACAAAATTCAGGAATCTTCCCCCATGTAGCCAGATTTAACTGGTCAAAAGCAAGTTTTTATTTGCTTTGACCTAGTTAGCACAGGTAAGTTTTAGCTTTAGCTAGACACACTTTTTAAGAAAAAGACACTATTGAAAAGTTGTGTTGGTTAAATATCAAATTTTGGCTATATGATCACAAGTGTTTTCTTGAAAATGTTGAGAGTTTTAAAGTGGTTATCCAAACACAACTGCTTTCAGGTTTGAGATGGGAGAAGAAATTGTTTGTTATACATTAGAGTAATCAAATGTATTTGAAAAATTTTAAACTTTTTCTGATGAGGTTTGCATATTATGATTAAAAATCCTCAGGGGCAACACTGGGAAAAGGGTTGAATAGGGCATTTGCAACACTGTTTGCTGGTGGTTTGGGGGCTGGAGCTCATCACTTGGCTAACTTATGTGGACATGTTGGACAGCCAATCATAACCAGTATCTTTGTCTTTCTACTAGGTATTTTTTTTCTTTGTAATTTAATTTTTCTAAATAAGACTTTAACTCAAGAATCTAATCAATGTATTTTTTTTTTTTTTTTTGGTTGAAGTATAAGCATTAAATTGCCACAAATAAAAGTCTGAAAACAAAGACATTTTAAGAGCTATAATATAGGTCAATCTTATCATAAGCTCAACTAAAAAAAGAGTGCTAAAATAGAGGAGTGTGTATTTGATTGATCAAAAATAAAAAAAAAAAAGTGTGTGTATTTGATGTTCCTTTTAAACTAAAAGAGCCTTTTATTTAAAAAATTGGTAATGTTTGGTTAAATTTTTATAGAGCGATAAAAAGTGTTTTTGACTTATTAAAAAGATCTTTTATTTTATTTTTTTAATCAAAAGTGGTTTGAAAATTTCTAAAAGTATATAGAAACCACTTTGAGATTGCTTTTACATGTAATTTAATTAATTTTCCCTTCGAAGTACCTTTTTTTTTGGATAACATGTGGAGGTGGGGGGTTTGAACCAAAGACCTTTTGGTCATTAGTACAAACTTTATGTGAGTTAAACTATTCTCTTGTTGACATTAAAAGTACTTATAAAACAAGTATTTTAATTTAAAATAATTTATTTCTTTTTTTTTTTTTAAAATGAAAACAATTTTTTCTAAGAAGTAGCATTTGATTAATTAACCATTAAAAGTGCTTATATAATAAGTAGTTTACTTTAAAACAATATTTTCTAAAGACATGCCAAGTACAAACTAAAAGTAACTATCAAAGTTAGCTCAACAGTAGTTGATATGTATTCTCGGTCAAGAGGTCAAAAGGTTCAAATCCCCCACTCAACCAATTTAATCTAAATACAATATCTTATAATAAACATTAGCTCCACCTTTTTTTCTATCATATCTAAAGAAAACACGACAGGTAAAAAAACTACTTAACATTTGAAACAAAAGAGACTTTTTGAGAGATATTTAACCAAGTCATAAGACTAAATTGAAACTTCTAAAACTATACGGATGATATTCAAACCAAATACAACCCATAAGAAACAAGATCATCGTAATTTAACCTTTTTAAACACTTGGGAACTTCAAATTAAAGAAGTTGCTCATAATTTTTAGCAACTTAAACAAAACAATACTGATACTATGAATTGTTTTTGGTGTTTAACACAGCCTGCATATTGACGTTTATGAGGTTCTTTCCAAGCATCAAAGCGAAGTATGATTATGGAATGATGATCGCCATTTTAACATTTGCTTTGGTATCCATATCTGGGCTTCGAGATGATGAAATATTTTTGCTTCTTGAGAAGAGGGTTTCCACAATCTTCCTTGGCGTCTGTGCTTGTGTCGTCATTTCCATTTCCATTTCCCCAGTTTGGGCTGGCGAAGATCTCCACAATCGCATTGCTCTCAACATTGAAAAGTTAGCCCTCTTCTTCGAAGGTATATATTCATAAAAGTCTAGTTTTAGTTACAAGTTGAGAATTCCACATTCAACCTCATGTTTATCTAATATGGTATCAGAACCAATGAAACTCAAACGGTTATTCGGTCCACGAAAAAAAAAATTGAGATCCGATCCAAGAATGGTGAACTCAAAGAGACCCTCTTGAATGGACATGTTGAAGATTCCACATTGAAAAGAGGGTTACTCCTTTCATTGCCAACTGGTTTTGAGATGAAACCTCATGTTTATCTAATATTCAATAATGCTTAATTAATTAAAAAGCGTAACCATAGAAAGGAAAAAGTGATTGTTTTAGCTAATTAAGTAATGAGATCAGTTTGGAAAATGTGGTTTTAGCTAATTAAAAGTAGGCTAAATTATAAAAAATGCTCCAGAACTATGGGGTTTGTTTCAAAAATGCCCCTGAACTTTAAAAAGTTTAAAAAATACCCTTGAACTTTAAAAAATGTTTCAAAAATACCATTGTCGTTAATTTTTGGATGGAAACCATTAAAAATTTCAGTTTCATTAATACTCTTTAACTTTCAAAAGATTTTAAAAAATAACCTTATTAGAAAATGCTTTTTTTTTTTCCTTATCCCACCGTAAATTCTTCTTCCATGAAAATTAATGAGAAACTTTACCTATTTTTCATGTATTCATACACTAGGAGCTTTTCTTCTCTTTCAACACATCATCCCAAGAGCTTGACTAGATTTTCGGCAATGGTATTTTTGAAACATTTTTAACGGTTTTAACGGTTCCCATCCAAAAATTAACTGCAAGGGTATTTTTGAAACGTTTTGTAAAGTTCAGGGGTATTTTTGAAACTTTTTATAGTTTAGGGGCATTTTTGAAACAAACCCCATAGTTCAGAGGTATATTTTATAATTTAGCCTTAAAAGTAATGGGAAAAGTGGGATTAGGTTTTTTTAATATGTACAGCAAGACCCACCTCATTTTTTACACCATATTTTCATTTCTCGAAAGAATCTTTTCTTTTTATATGAAGCTAAATCACTTTAATCTTCTCGTAGGCTAATTAACTTGAGTATATGTCAACGGATTAAAGTATTGAACTAAAAAAACTTCACCTATTATTTATAGTAGCGATTTTAATGTGAATTGATACATGTATAACTTGTTTTATGTATGCCATATGTACCATATATACTTTTTTGAATGAGCTAATTTACAAAAGTGTATGATTGGTATATTTGCAAATTCTTGAACATTCGAAATAAATTCTAGAAATGTGAGGAAGAGTATGATTTTTAAAATATAGGACATGATTTTGCAAGGTCTCCATTAATTCTAATTAGTTCAAGCTTTGTTTGCTTCACAAAAGAAAAAAAAGAAGAAGAAGAGGTTAGAATATATACTTCTTTCATCCTTAAACTTGGACTTATTTTTCATGTTTTTTTGCCTGTTTTTTGTTTTTTGTTTTTTGTTTTTTTTGTTTTTTGTTTTTTGTTTTTTGTTTATCACTCATGTTGAATTAGAACGTAAAAATTAGAATTCTTAATGATAAATTTAGGCCCTGTTTGATAACTATTTGGTTTTTGGTTTTTGGTTTTTGATTTTTGAAAATTAAGCTTATAAACACTACTTTCACCTACAAGTTTCTTTGTTTTTTTTAATACATTTTTTCCATGCTTTCAAAAATCAAGCCAATTTTTTAAACTAAAAAAAATAGTTTTCAAAAACTTGTTTTTGTTTTTGGAATTTGGCTAGGAATTCAAATACACTCTTGACAAAGATGAAAACCACTGTAGGGAAATTGAGAGAAAACAAGCATAATTTTCAAAAACCGAAAACCAAAAACCAAATGGTTATCAAACGTGGCCTTAGTTGCTAACTTGATTGAGATAAGGTCTTACGTAGATGATGTGGATCTTATACAAAAATATTTAATTGTAGAGCATGTCATCTTACTTTGGCGAATTTATATATTTCAGTTGTTATTAAAAATCATATTACTTTTTTTAAAAAAAAAATAAAAATCATATTACTTTATATTTGCATTTTCATGCTTCTTAACTACACCAACTGTACAATAGATCATTTTTTGTTAGAGAACTTCTTTCAATATCAATACTCAATAAAAAAATAATAATATAGAGACTAAAATTACATATACTAAAGTTCAAGGATTTGTTTTTTAATCATTTAAATTGTTTGTGTAGCAAGTATTGAAGAAGATTTTGCAATATTTGACAGGATATGGATCAGTTGAATTCTTGAAAAGTTTACAAGATAGAGAGGCTAAAGATGAAAAATTTATTCAAGCATATAAAAGTATTCTCAATTCAAGTGGCATTGAAGAGACATTGGTATATGTTTCTCTCTCTTTTTCTCCCTTTGTCATTTCTGATATATATATATATATATATATATATATATATATATTTATATATTTATTTATGATAAATGACACTTTTTACAGTATAATTTTGCGAGGTGGGAGCCTGGCCATGGATGTTTCCAGTTTCGTCATCCATGGAAGCAGTACCTTAAAATCGGAGCCCTAACTTATCAATGTGCCTTTAGAATTGATGCTCTTCATCGCAATCTCTCTTCTTCTAATTTCCAAGTAATCTCTTGCTTCTTTTTATGTCTCTTCTTGTAATTTCATAAAATATCATTTTCGTCTTTGTGGTCTAAGCGTCAATCTATTGTCATCTTTGTCAACATGAGTATAGCTTAAATGACATAAGATTTATACTCGTGAGCATAACTCAACTGACATAAGACTTAACTTGTACTAATAACGAAGATCTCCACTCGTAAATGTTAGTAAAAAAAAAAAAATCTATTGCCCATCTTTGGAAACGTATTCACATTTTAAAATAGTAGTATAACACACATTTAGTTTGGGGTTAAATTTCTTTCTTTCTTTTTTTTTTAAAAAAAGTTCTCTTACAAAATTTGGGATACATATTCACGTTGTGCCAAACCTCAAATAGGGTTAAATAAGGTAATGTTTTTTTTTTATCAACTTTCGAGATTTTTTTGTTTTGGTCTCCAAAGTTTCAAAATGTCTACTTTGATCCATAAATTTTTAGGTTTATTCTATTTTGGTCCTTAAACTTTCAAAATGTCTATTTTAGTCTATGAACTTGAGTTTATCTTATTTTAATCTCTAAACTTTTGTAGACATTTATTTTGATCATTAACCTTAACTAATGAAATAATCTATTTTAGTCCCCATCTTTTTTGCATATTTATTTTGCTTTGAGCATCTATATTGAAGTGCTAACTGTGGGCCTGTATTAAGGGTATATTAGGTTAGTTGTAAAGTACTAGGTATGCAGGTATTACATGAAAAAGAAAATAACAAGGATTAAAATGATTCCGTTTTTAAAATTCAAGAACTAAAATAGACATTTTGTCCGTTCAAAGACAAAATAGTTATGTTCTAAAAAGTTCATAGACCAAAATGAAAAATTTTAAATTTAGAGACTAAAATTAAGGAAACAAAATAAATCTTTGAAAGTTAAGGACCCAAATGAAATTATTAGTTTTTACACAGATATAAAGTTAGAGGTACTGTCCTTTATTCTTCCTTCTTCCAAGTAGAAACCACCAAGCCACCAAAAGCGCTTCTCTAAGAATCACCATCGTTTGCAGATTTCACAAGAGATTGAAACAGAAATCGAAGAACCATGCATGGAAATGAGCATAGAATCAGGGAAAGCACTGAGGCAGCTCGTTTCATCCATAAGGGAAATGACTCAACCAACTCAAGCCGAAATCCACACACACAACTCAAAAGCAGCCGCCAAAAAGCTCAAAGCCTCGCTAAGATCATCACGCTTGTGGGAAGATTGTGATCTCCTGACACTCATCCCGGCCGCCACCGTCGGATCGTTGCTCGTCGACGTCGTGGAATGTACCGAGAAAATCGCCGAGGCTGTCCAAGAACTTGCCTCTTTGGCCCATTTCAAGAGTGCCAAGCTTGTTGTGGTCTCCTTGGAGAAATCAGAAGTAGAACAAAGTGAAAAGGATAAAATATTGCAACCCAACATTGGTAATTCTTTTGTTACAATACCAATCAGTACAGGGTGAAAGTTGAGAGTGTAATTAGATGGAAATGAAGAAACCAACATTAATCAGCTTTGGAATTTATGATTGTAGCACAAAGCTAAGGTTGATGTTGTTGGTTGATCTTCAAAGAGCTTATTTTGGGTAGTTTTATTATGACAGTGATCCAAAATAACATTATATTATTTTCGGTTGTGAAGTAGACTGTTGTGGTAGTTATTTATAGAACAGCAGAGAGATTCCCAATCAATTTGTGTTGTTAAAGTTAAACTGACACAATTTTCTTGGGGCTTTGTGTTTTGTTTTGATGTTTGTGCAGATCGGTCTTTGTGCAAAGAAATTATTAATTGCTTCCAATTAATGCAATCAATGAGGCACCTGGTTTTGTAAAGAGAGAAAAATTATAAAAGTACCTCGATTTTGTATCCGATGGTTATTAGAGATAGACAAATTTAAAGATGAATATCCGACGATTTTAAGGAGGAGACTTAATTACACTGGGAGTATCTAATGATTTACCCTTTGTGCAAGAATCAACTGATCTGGATTAATGGACACTATGATATGGATTGATGTGATGTTGACGAGTGTTAGGGACACAATCAGTTTTTCTATAACTTGGTTTGGGCCTAGGACCTATGTTATATCTTGCTTTTAGACTCTTCAATAATTAAAGGAAAAAAAAAACCATCATACCAATAAAGAATTGTTCTTAATTCCTTATGCATATATCAAAGATCTTCCTCCTAGGCAAATGTAGCTAGAATTATATTCACAACTCTAAAAATCTTACAAAAGGATCATTATTATACTCTTGTCCTCTCAAAGAGTCATCTATCTATCTACATACTTTTAGGTACATTGAGAGCTTGTTCTTGTCCACATCAATTATTTTTTGTTGGGCAAACTACCTATATCTTTAATTTTTTAAGTGAAAAATACGTTGTCACTACCCACTAATTTGTATTCTAAATTTTTGCACAAGTTGTCACTAGATCATTTTTCTCCCAACCCTAATGGGACAGAAAATTCTCATTTAGTCGGAGAATGAGAGAATGAGTGGTGGAAAAAATGAAATAAATAAAGAAAAGCTCTAAAACAAGTAGCAATCTAAGTAGCAATAAAAAAAATTCTTCGTGAGCTAAGCTGATTTTTAGCTCACAATGTTATTGAAATAATTTAAAAAAATCATCATAATTACAAGAATATGAAATAAATAAAGAAAAGCTCTAAAACAAGTAGCAATCTAAGTAAGAAAGAAAAAAGGGGGATTTGCACAAATAGTAAAAACCGGCAAAAGAATTACAAAAATAGCAAAAAAATAAAATTATTTGCAGAAATAGCAAAAAATACTTTAAATTACGAAAATATCCTTAGTATCTCCAATAGTCTATCAGTCCCTATTATTGATGGTCACTGATAGACTTCGATTAATCGAAGTCTATCAGTGATAAATACTGATAGACTTTGATGATAAGCTTCAATTAATCGAAGTCTATTAGTGATAGACACTGATAGACTTTGACTAATCGAAGTCTATCAGTGTGTATCACTGATAGACTCTGATAATCATAATCTATAAGTTTTTATCGTGTTTAATTCAAGTCTGTCAGTGATAGCCACAGATAGAAAACAATTTAATTCAAGGCTATTAGTTCAGTTTAATTCAAGGCTATCAGTTTCTATCCATCAATTTAATTTAAGTCTATCAGTAATAATCACTAATAGAAAACCGTTTAATTCAAGGTTATCAGTTTCTATCATTGATAGAAATCAATTTAATTCAAGACTATTAGTTTCTATCACTGATAGAAACCATTTTAATTGAAATTTATCAGTTTCTATCATAAATCAATTTAATAGTCTATTGACTTGTATCACTGATAGAAATTAGTTTAATTCAAATCTATCATTTTCTATCGGGGACAAAAATCAGTTAATTTGAAGTCTATCAGTTTCTATCCCGAATAGAAATCAGGTAATTATCAATTAATTGAAGTATACCAATGATTGTTACTGATAGAAATCAATTTAATTGAAATCTATCAGTAAAGTACTTTGTAGTGCAATCATCTCGGTAATTAGAAACTCATCCAAAATTATTATACTTACAATCATAAATTGAACAGAAAATTGAAGTATCTTGTGGTAATTAGAACATAAAATCCACAAAATAACCATTACGAACAAGCGACTCTCAATCAACAATGTAATTTTTAAAGCCTAGCACACAAGCTCCGCGACCACCACCATAAAATTGCTATTCTTGTATTCTTTGTATTTCATTATCTATCAATTATAGTCCGTGATAGACTTCGACCAGTGATAGTTAGTGATAGACTACGATTAACCGGAATTGCTATTTTTGTATTCTTGGCATTCTTGAATTAAGAAGAAGGCCAACAAGAGTTTTTGGTATAAAATTGTACTGATAACCACAAGGTTTGTGGTTCGAATCCCCCTCTCCACATATTATAAAATATATATATATATATATATATATATATATATATATAAAAAGAATAAAAATATAAAAATATAATAAAAAATAATAAAAAAAAGTAGAAATCGTAACAGATAATGCACAAAAATGCAAAAAATAAATAAATAAAAAAAAAGAAGAAGAAATCGTAACAATACACAAGAAATGAGGGAATGCAAAAAAAAAATAATAATAATAAATAAAAAAAAAGAAAATAAATCGTAACAATACACAAGAAAAGAGGGAAGGGAAGATGGAAAGCTCACTTCCCAGAAATAATATTTCAAAAAACAATAAGGGTAAAATGAGAATTATCAAAATGTATTCTAATTTTTTGCCATATTTGCAATTCTTTTTAACTTGTGCTAAATTTGCTAATATATATAATTAATTTGCCACCCACTGCAATTACTCAAGAAAAAAACTCTAAGGTTCCCAATCAACTGGCTCAATTCTCCTTTATCGAGGAGAATTGAGCCTTAAACACCATCGCACCGAAAGTATAAAGGGATAGAGATAAGCAAGTGCCCACTGCAACAAAAGTTACAAAATTGGAGACCAAGGATAAACAAACGTCATTGAAACAAAAGTGTCAAGGGCTAGAGATCAACAAAGCGCCAGATAACATAATTAAAGAACATGAGCATTACTTAATTAATATGTCTTAAGATGGGTGTTATTTCTTTGTAATTGTTATTGCATTTTTGTTATTTTCCTTCCTATGCTGTACATACACGTGGCCTCTTTTCTGTTATTTAATATCAGTGTCTGTGCTCACTGTTCATCAGGTTACGCAATTATTCTCATTATTCTTTCCTGAAATTCTTGGTGTTTTATGGTATCAGAGTTGTTGGTCCTTTTTTTTTCCTCATGGCGTCTTCTTCAAGTTCCTCAGCCTCAATCTCCGATGGAATTTCGGTGATATCCTCCTCCACCACTCAACATGTTATCTCTCCTATTACTACCCCCATATCCTCTCAGCATTTAAACCATAATCCTCAAACCCCCTTATCAAACACCCAAACCAGACCCCTCAACCCTAATGTTCCTCCATTTTCGACTGGTATCAATTCCAGCTTTCTTCCTCACCCCAACATTACAAATCAACCCCGTGGTCCTATGGCGCCTACAGGCTTTACTTATCCTCCAGCTCCTTCGCCTATGTTACCATTTTTTCCAGCGTACAACTCGAACCCCTCCCTCTTTCCTCAACATTCGGTGTCACCATCTCCCTTTCCATCTTTAACCCCTCCCCTCAACATTAAGCTCTCTAATTCTAATTATTTACTGTGGAAGAATCAAATTCTTAATCACATTATAGCTTTTGATTTGGAATCGTTCATTGATGGCACACCTACTCCACCAAAATTTCTGGATGCGCTGCTCAACTTCAGGTAAATCCCCAATTTACTCTTTGGCAAAAATATAATAGAATTCTTATGAGTTGGATGTATTCTTCCTTGAATGAGGACAAACTCGGTGAAATTATTGGGTGTTCTTCTGCTTTTGATATATGGGATCATCTTCGTACAGTTTATGAATTCCACTGCAAGAATCATGGGTCTTCGGTCTCAGCTTCAGAAAATTAGAAAAGATGGCTTAACAGTCTCTCAGTATCTTGCTCATATTAAGGATGTTGCCGACAAGTTTTCTGCAATTGGAGAACCGTTGTCCTATCGAGATCACCTTGCGTATATTCTAAAGGGACTTGGGCTAGAGGTTAGAGATGAAAAAAAAAAAAAGTGCCATCACAGCAAAGTAACACGTGTAGGATCTAGAGGCAACACTTGGGGAGGGTGAATAGGCACTACAAGAAAAAAGGTTTCTGTCGACGCATATTTCTCCCGACGCGCAAAACGCGTCGAGAGAAGGGCTTTATGCCGACGTGTATACAATGGCGTGGGCAGAAGTATTTTCACTCGCTTTCTGCCGACGCAGGCACTTACCGCGTCGGCAGAATAGGGCTCTCCCGACGCGGATGGCTACGGCGTCGAGAGAGACACCTTTTCTCTCGACGCCGTGTATACGACGTCGAGAGAAAGGTCTCCCAAGCCTCTCGTTGAGAAACTTTCGAGAGAGGTTGAGACTTTCTCTCGACGCCGTATACACGGCGTCGAGAGAAAAGGTGTCTCTCTCGACGCAGTAGCCATCCGCGTCAAGAGAGACACAGTTCTGCCGACACGGTTAATGACGGCGTCGGCAGAGATGTTGATAAAAAAAAACCCTCGTCCCTTTTTCCTTCATCTCATTCGACAGTCTCATCCCTCATCCAACCTTTCTCTGTTTCTCCGCCACTCCTAGCCACCCCGTCGCGCCTCGCCGCTCCGTTGCGCCGTCGTGCCTCGCCCTTCGCCGCGCCGCACCTCGCCGTGTTTTGCCCATCGCTGCGCCGTGCCTTGCCCCTTCGCCCCACCTCGTCAATAACGCCATCAAGTTTCCTCACTCTTGATCTCTTTTCAATCGCTCTCTCCTGATTAAGGTTCGATCTCTCCCTTTCTCATGTTTGTTCAGATTACTTTCTGATTTACTTTTGTGGTTGCTGCTTTTCAATTTGTTTATCATCTTGATCATTAGGTGGTTGTTTCTAATTAAGAGAAGTTGGCTATTGTACTTCTTTTCGTTCTTTGAAAAAGATACCAACTCTGGAATTGAGGACTTTGTTTTGTGTTGATTTTCCAGTACATGTTTTTAACCTAATTACTTACTCATACTCGAGAAGTTCAATCATGTCTGTTATCGTTAAATATTTCACCACTTCTTGTACTACCATATCCAGCTAGTGCTGCTGCAAGTCAAGCAAATAGGGAGGAAGTGGATTCTCGGTCAATGTATGTTGGCAATGTAAGTTCTCTTTTTCCTTTAACCATATTATTTTCTCTTTTTCCATTAACTGTCGCTTGCTTTGGTGGTCACTCTTACTGCACAATTAGCTGAACAATGTCGGCTTTGTTAATGTGAGAGACTTAGCTCACCTAAAGAAGAAGGCTATATATTTCCATTCAACGACAAACTGACTGATTCTTATTTATTTACAATATTTGACATTGGAGGTTGGTTTTTTGCGTTGGTGTAGCTTGTTGGTATAGAGGGCTGAACTCCAGTTTTTGTTCTTTCTTTTTTGGAATGCAGCCATCAATTTATCAACTTTAATAGCTTGGGAAGGGAAACACATTGAGTGTTATTAATTTAACCCTTTCCCCCATTTTCTTAGTTGTTTCGTGTTTGAAAAGGTTTAACATTATCTCTTTACTGTTTGCACTACCTCTAATTTTTACTAGATTTGTTATTTCTAACATTGGAATGCGTACCAAAAAGTATACGTACCAAAAACAAGATATTGAGCTTATTGAAATTAGTTAAAAACCACTCAATATCTTGGTCATGGATATCTTGAGCTTATTGAAATGCATATTTAGAATTTTTACTTCAAGAAAATGAATCTTTTTGTAACATTTCTGCAAGGGGAGGTGTTGTCTTTCTCTGAACTTTCAAGATTTTCTTGTCAAATTCTCCATTACCATTACTAAGTGCCTCTTCATAAAAATCAAACGAGCACTCTATAATTTGCATCTTCATAAAAATCAAATGAGCACTCTAAAATTTGCACCATTCTACTCAATTCTTCCAGTTACTACATCTATTGTGAAGATCTTTTGTCCTTGTATTTTTCATTTGATCGATGAAACTTTGTTTCCTACCAAAGGACCTTTCATTTTGGATTTGCTACTGGTGCTCTGACTTTTCTTAATTCAATAACACTAGGCTTCACCAGTCACAATTGGTGTTCTCTTCGTTACCCTTGTAGGAGTGAAATCCAGTTCATCTCAGAAAAAAAGAAGGTTGAACCAAACAAACCATTAATGAGAACTGAATTGACCGCTACACCAAAGTTGACCAAACTGCTCAAACTCAAACCTCATTGAAATTAGTTCAGTTTTAGGATTTCCGAATGGATTCCAGTCCAACTTTCCCTTAAATAACTAAACGGTTTCCTAATTGCTGAATTCAGTTGGTTTGATTAGTTCCTTTAGGTTCAACTTATGCCCTCCTGCAGCTATAGTTGATTGGAAATAATTATGCAAATATGTCGTGAAAATATTATGTTCGTTTCAATTTTCACCCGAACCATAGATTATGCTCATAAGTTTTATATGCTCATATATCTGGCATTGGAGTATTCGATGTTACATGCTAATAGTCTTATTCCTTGACATATTCTTGTCAGATGTTAATTTGATCATTTGGAAGATGAAAAAGCTTTCTCGTAGTTGGAAATTTCGAATTAGAGCTAGCTTCTTTATTAGCGTGCGTTGTATAACTTTTACCAATTATGTTGGTTTGCTGGAATGATGAAGCTATATGAGTTGAATTGCAATGACATGATGTAAAAGTTAACTCATTAATATTAGATATATATAAGTTAAATTTTTGGTAAATGTACATTGTTGTATTTTTGGTTTAGGAAAAGTTACTTACCGTTTTGTAATTTTGTTTTACTTAATAAAGTTAGATCAACTTGGTTGTTTTTCTTAAATTTGGTGTTTTGCTTGTATAGTTTTGTAATTTCATTAGTTACATCTTAACTTCATTAGTTATGATTTGGATTACTGTGTTATGCGAAATCTGACTCGCTTGTATTTGGAGATTGTGGTGTTGCCCAGGTGTTATGAGGGTTGTAGTTGGGTGTTTCTAGCTATATTGAAGTGCATTTCTCTTGTTTAGCAGGTCTAAAAAAATATGGGTTACTCTTATCTATGTCGTTATGCTGCCGATTTTTTCGGAGCATCTAATTAATAATTTAGATGGTTTAAATTAGTTTAAAACTTAGTGTAAAACTTAGGTTCAAGTTAAGAATTTCGCTTCTAGCATCTAATTGATATTCTTCCTTTGATTTTTTGTAGATGATTCGACTCAATCTTAATATGGAAGGACACATTTGCATTTGGAGGCCGCCAAGAGCTTGTTAGATGTTTTTCCTGTAACTAAAGACTTTCGCTTCTAACTTTTTATTAGAATTAGGTGTATCGAACAATATTTTTAATTTCGTGTATTTTTTTATACTTTTAGTTTTCTGTACTTTAATTTATAATGCAGGATTTTATATCTCTCGACTTTCATGTAACTGAATTTATGTGTAATATCTTGAATTTAATTGAATGCATTTTGATTTTATGTATATGTGTAATATCTTGAATGTATTTCTTTTAGACTTTCAAAACAGAAAAAATAGCAAAACAAAAAAAAAAAGATAAATAAAGGCTGTGCCGACGCGTAAGTCAACGTGTCGGCAGTGGGCATTTTTGCCGGCGCGCAAGTCAACGCGTCGGCAGAAATTGCTCCTCAAAACTTTCTGCCGACGCGTTGACTTCTGCGTCGGGAGAGACCATTTCTCCTGACGCACGGTCAACGCGTAGGCAGAAAATCGAGTCCATCGCTTTCTGCCGACACGTTGACCACCGCGTCGGCAGAAATGCTCTCTGCCGACGCGATAGTCAACGCGTCGGCAGTAAGCGCCCATAATTGCTCCCCACATTATGCGTCGGCAGATACGGTCTTTGCCGACGCATGACAAATACGCGTCGGCAGAGGCTCTGCCGACACGTTTTTCCCGACTATTCTCCCGACGTCTGAATACGCGTCGGGAGAACCTTTGCCGACGCGTATTCCGATCTTTCCCGACGCATATGCGCGTCAGGAAAGACCTTAATTGTTGTAGTGAGGGTTAACTACCATTTTTAAACTAATTTTATCTAAAAAGTATGTTTTATCAAATTGCAAAATTACACAAAAATTACTTGTTATAATTTAAATCTAATTTAACCAAATATAAATATCAATTTAGGCAATTTAAATAACAAAATAAATTCTAAATCATGCTATCTACTGTAAAACAGATGAATAATTCTGTATATTTCTAAATGAATTACAACATACAATGATGGTGCCTTTTGTACACAAGAGATGACCTGTAACGCCCCAGGTTTTTCCAACCCTTAGCCTAGAGACGCTACTACAACCCTTAGCCCTTAACTATGGATCTCAACCACTTTGAATCGGATGTACCGAAAATTTCAACAGCATAACGACGTAAAATGGTCTGAACCAAAATTTTTCGAACACCTGATAGACAAATAGAACACTTCAAACAACCAACTCAACTCCACCCAACTTCATTTCAGAGACACAGCCTACTTCTCCATAAGAGTAAGATCTCGTAGTAACAGACATTAACTCAAATCATGCAACAGAACACAACAAACACTAAACTTCAAATTACACCAGCAACTTAATCTAAAGAATGCTAACTAACAATTTTATTCCATAAGTGAAAAACAACGGAACTAAATCTCCAGTTCATAATAAAAAACATCACAACCCAACCTGACCATAACAGATCAACAATAAACAACTAAGCTACTACTCAGGCGAAGCAAAAACAACCTAACCATCTACGATCCAATCCAACAAAACCAGGAAAAGAAAACCCAAACGCCCTAGGGTTCCTCCTCATAGATTTCCTCTTCCTCACCAGGATCCAGCTCGTCATCCAAGCCTGCAACATCTAAAATGTTGGGGGAAGATGGGGAAGGGGGTATCAGTACAACCGTGGTACTGGTAAGTAGCTCACACTTACCAAACCACAAACAAGCAACCAATACAGGCAACATGCCCGGCACACGCATCCAACAGGTTATGGAACCAAAACAAACAACATGCTACAAACTATCAACGTGCTTTTAAGCTACAAGCTAACCACATGCTTAAAAACAACCACCCATGCAAATGCACCACACGCTATGCAACGCACGCACTAGACCCCACATGATTTCCGCGTCATGCTCCGCTACAACATGATTTCCGCGTCATGCTCCGCTACACATGAATTTCGCTCCATGTGTTGCGCTACTTACATGATTTCCACGTCATGTTCCGCACCTACCCCACATGAATTTCGCGTCATGTGTTGCGCCACTCTTACGTGATTTTCGCGTCACGCTCCGCACTCACACCCATGTGATTTTCGCGTCACGCTCCGCTACACATGAATCAATGCGCACCATGTGTTGTGCCTCACACCCGACTCATGCTACATTTTCCCCATGCAACATGCAAGCTAGACTCAACAATAACCATACTTAAGACAAGTACCTAACATGCTCACACTTCTTAAACGTACTCATCTCAAGCAATGTAATAAATGTGATTCCAGATTAACACAACCATTTCAATGTTCATAGTACAACAGTGTAAACATAGCAACTCATAATTAACACAACAAAAATTAAAGCAGATAACAAACAACATGCTTGAGGCAGTCAAACAGGCTTAGTAAGTAGAAACTACTTACAATACTTATAAATGCTCTAGAGAACTTGAAGGCTCCTAAAACACCCTTAGCCAACTCAAAGAGATCCAGATAAGCTCCTAAGCAATTAAGGAAATATTTAGAGGTTAACACTAGCTCATAAACCTGAAGCAACTGAACAAGTGCCTAAGGGGAAGAACTTACTCAAGATCAACCTTAGGTCCTTGGTAGGCGGCCTAATGAGCTTGAGAATGCTCTAAAATGATTTTAGCTACAAGATAGCTTATCTACAATTAAAGGATTGATTTTCAGCATAAAGAAGTGTACTCAAACGGCCTAGAGAATATTTAAACTTACTTATCTTCGCCAAAAACACCCACACGCTTGCTGGAATTTTCCGAACAGCACCAAGACAACTTGTATTAGTGTTGTTTCGAGCTCGAGTTGATACATGACTACAACATAAAGAGCACTAGAAGGGTCACACACCGAACCAAAACTAGAAAAACAAATTCCAAAGGTTTAAGGGCGCTGGGAGTTACCGATCAGCACCTAAAACGCCTTAAAGCTTGCTGTCCAGTGGGTGAGAGAGCTCCAAAACAGCAATCTAAAGCTGTCAAACCATGGGCAATCCAGTTTAAGGTTGATCGGCTTGTGAGGAATCTTCCAAAGCTCACGTTAGGTCCAAACGGTTGCTGGACAGCAGATCAGTGGGGCTTAATCCTGCAATTTAGAAGCCGAAAGGAACGGGTAACTTGCATTTGAACTCACACAAGCATGGGCACAAGCTAAAACTCGAAGAGGTTGAGTGGGTCTTAGGCCAACTTACCGAAATCGCTCAAGAGAGACGAAATCGAGCACTGCCCGAGTTAGGAGGAAACGCACGGGAGAGAGCGAGGGAGAGGGAGATCTCGACGGCGATGGCGCATTGACTGGCTGGCGGCGGCGGCGGCGGCTGGGCTCACGCCTCACACGAGAGAGAGGAACCGAAGAGAGGGAGGGACTGCCGAGAGGGAGAAACTCGCGCGCTGAGAGAGGGAGAGAGGGAAAACGGAAGCGGCGACGGTTGGGTTGTGCGACAGCTACACGCGCGAGAAGGGGGCGACGGCTGGACGACAAAAACGGGAGCGGCGCGAAGAAGGGGCTGGGGCAGCGGCTGGGCAAAACGACAAAAAGGGGGGGTGATACGCATGAAGAGAAAGAGAGATGGAGAGAGAAAGGGTTCTCTTAGGGGTTTTTTTTCTATTTTTGCTTAATTCCTTTTCCTTTGACCATTTTTCTTAAACCCAAAAAACTTCTAATAATAGAATTCTAAACTTAGACGGCCACTAATCGATTTCTCAATAACGTGGAAGTACAGCGCCTCCAAAAGACCTTAATCTACCAACTTAAATTTTAACAAGTCTTTAAGGGATAAATCAATTTAACGCCATAATTAAACTGAAAAATCAAAACCCCAAGCGCCTTAATGCAATTAAATAATTTCATAAGTACAAGCCAAATAAGATTACACTATTCGACTATATAAGAAATTAATTACATTGAAAAGCACGGGGTGTCACATGACCTCAATCAAGGCAAAATACAAGCCATAATTAAATGTACAAGATTTACAATAATGAGCTAAAATCAAGGTAAATTAAAGGCAAGAATAAGGGGAATATGATATGCTGTAATATGCCCCCTCAAACTGAAGACTGATAAGAAGTCAGAAGTTTGCTCCTGAGCGAGAGAAATATTTGAGAAGATAGTGGCTTTGTAAGTAAATCAGCAAGTTGATCTTTGGAGGATATAAATCGTACTGAAATATCTCTGTGAACAACTTTTTCACGAACGAAATGGTAGTCAATCTTGATGTGCTTCGTTTGAGGGTGAAAAACAAGATTATTTGCAAGAGAAATAGGTGACAGATTATCACACCATAGTGTAGGAGGAATGTGTAAAGGAATATGGAGATCACGAAGAAGTTGTCGTAACCAATACAAGTCGGCTGTTGTAGTTGCAAGTGATCGATATTCAGCTTCTGTAGAAGAACGAGATACAATTGGTTGCTTCTTGGCAGTCCAAGAAATAGGACTGGAGCCAAGAAAGGCAATAAATCCAGATGTTGAGCGACGATCAGAGGTATCACCAGCCCAGTCAGAGTCACAATATGCAGTCAGTGACATGTCATCAGGACGAAATAGGATGCCAAGGTCTTTTGATCCAGAAAGATAGCGTAATATCCGTTTGACAACAGAAAAATGAATAGTTGTAGGCTTGTGCATGAATTGACTTACTTGGTTGACTGCAAAGGTGATATCTGGTCTTGTGAATGTGAGATATTGAAGAGAACCAACTAGCTGTCGATAAAGTGTGGTATCATTGAACGAAGGCGCAGAAGCATATAAATCAACAGAGGTAGACATAGGGGTTAAACAAGATTTTGCAGATGTCATGCCAGATGTCTGAAGTAAATCATTTAGATACTTAGCTCGATTAACAAAGATACCATCCTTAGAAGAGTGAACTTGTAGTCCGAGGAAGTAATGTAATGCTTCAAGATCAAAAATCTGAAATTCAGTTGCCAACTGTGTCTTTAAGACAGATATGTAATCACAGTCAGATCCAGTTACGATAATGTCATCCACATAGAGTAATAAATATGTGAATAACGGTCCTTCTGATCGTATGAACAATGATGGATTAGCAGCGGAAACAATGAATCCCAAAGTTATTAAGTAACACGTGAAACGATCAAACCATGCGCGAGAAGCCTATTTAAGACCATAAAGACTTTTATGGAGTAAACAGACATTAGTGGGACATGATTTATCCAGAAATCCAGGAGGTTGAGACATATAGACTTTCTCCTTTAGGTGATCGTATAAAAAGACATTTTTCACGTCCAACTGATTTAATTGCAATTTATATTGAGCAGCGAGAGCAAAGATTACCCGAATCATTGGTTTCTTTACAACTGGACTGAAAGTTTCTTCAAAATCAAAGCCTTCAACTTGGTGATAACCTTTTGCAACTAAATGAGCCTTAAGCGATAGAGCCATCAGGGTGGTATTTAGTGCGAAATACCCACTTGTAACCTACAACATTCATAGAAGGCAATCGAGGTACTAGAGACCACGTACCTTGTTCTTGAAGAGCATTAAACTCCTCACACATGGCAGCTCTCCACTTTGGATATTTAGAGGCTTCAGTATAAAATGCAGAATCAGTAGGAACAGATGACACCATAGTGGATAAAAAGGCTTTTGGCTTGAAAATGCCAGACTTTGCTCGAGTTTGCATGGAGTGAGTATTGATAGGCAGCGGACTCACATTAGTTGGAGTATTATCTGTAATCTCATGTACTAAATTTTGATTATCTGCAATCTGAGAGCAATGATCAGTACAAGTAGTATTCAAATCAACTATGGATGGACCAGAATTGTCAACAGTGGGTAAGTGAGTAGGGTTTGGGGCTTGAGGAGTAGTGGGAGAAATTTTTAGGAGGGTGAGTAAGGGAGTTGGGTCAATGGTAGTTGTAGGGGAAGATGAATTGGGGTTGGTGGATGATGTGGCAAATGGAAAGGTGGTCACATGGAAAATAACATGGCGAGAAACAATTGATTTCTTTGTGTGAGGGTTGTAACATATGTAGCCTTTGAAATCAAGAGGATAACCAATGAAAATATGTTGGGATGTTTTAGGTTCAAGTTTATGTTTGGTGGTTGGTTTTAACAGGGGATAACATGCACACCCAAAAACCTTTAAATGATGCAAATCAGGAGTGTAACTATAAAGTGTTTCAAACGGAGAAGACATATTTAAAGATGAAGAAGGCATTCTATTGATAAGAAAAACTGCAGTAGAGAAAGCATAAGGCCAAAATTCAAGGGGAATAGAAGAATGAACAAGTAATGACATTGCAGTTTCAACAATATGCCTATGTTTCCTTTCTGCAACACCATTTTGTTCAGGAGTATAAGGACAAGATTTTTGATGAAAAACGCCTTTGGATTCGAAAAAGAAACTAATAGAATTATTGGTAAATTCACCACCACCATCAGATCGAAAAACTTTTAATTTCTTTGATAAAAGATTTTCAACAAAGGGTACAAATTTGTGAAGTATGGTAGTTACATCAGATTTGGAAGTTAAAGGAAAGAGCCAAGTAAATTTGCTAAAATTATCAATAAAGCTGACATAATAGCGATATCCATTGAATGAAGTAATTGGAGAAGGACCCCATACATCACTATGCATAAGTTCAAGTGGTGCAAAAGAAGTTGAAAGCGACATAGGAAATGAAAGTTTAGACATTTTAGCCTTTAAATAGCTAGGACAATCATGAGTAGACATAGAAGAAGATAAAGACAAACCAAGACGAGATAGACTAGAATGTAAAATTTTAGGAGCAGGGTGTCCAAACCGATGATGCCACAGAGTACATTCCTGTTTTGCATGAAAAATATAGTTTTTAGGGTGCAGACCAGATGGGGAAAGTGCAGATGGGCTTGGAATTGGGTAGAGACCGTTGATGCTAGCCCCAGTGTATAGAATTTTGTCAGAGACTTTATCTTGAATGAGGAACCAGTCAGTACCAAAAATAAAAATACAATGATTATCATGGCAAAATTTATGGACAGATAAAAGATTAGCAGTGAGTTGAGGAGCATGGAGAATTTTTTAGAGAGTAAAGGTATGAGAGAGAGTAGAAAGAATACCACTACCAGTGTTTTGGATATTTAAAGGTTGACAATTACCCACTGTTACAGATTCTTCGCCATTGTAGTTGTTTGATAAATTGAGATTGGCCAAGTCATTTGTCATGTGAACATTGCACCCACTGTCAGACAACCAAAAATTATTAGAATTATCGAAGGAATTCTTCGGGGACATTGAATTTACCGCCATTGCTGCCAATTGAGATGGAGGATGTCGGCCTTGGTAAGAAAAATTCATCCGGTTGTAACAATCGAGTGCACTATGTCCAAATTTTGAACAAATTTGGCAAGAAATTTGTCCTCCATTGAGTTAATTTTGTACAGACCCGAATCCATGTGGAGAACCCGACCCGGAATTGAACCCGGATCCAAGAATGCCCCGTCCAGCCGAATAATGTGGTCCAATCTGCCCAGATCCATGTGAGTTGTTCGGCCCAAAGGAATGTCTAGCATTGGGCCCAAAAGATGGCTGGTTTTGGGGCACATAACCGTGCGAATAACCCTCAAAATTAGGGCTGAATTGAGGCGCCGCTCGTCACCTGTTTTGGTATCTTCTTTCTCGCCCTCGACTGGTAGGTGGAATCGATGAAGACGGTGATTTAATCGCTGCCATTGCCGTGGGTAAGATCTCAGCTGTTGGGTTTCGGTGAATAGTCTTTTCTTTAGCGGTTAGGAGTGCGTGAAGCTCTTCAAGGGAAAGGGAGCTGCTCCGTGTTCGAATAGAGGTTCGGAAAGCGCAGAATTCTTCTGGTAATCCATTCAAGGTATGGACCAAAATTTCTTCATCTTCAATCGAAACCGAGGCTGCTGCAAGTTTGTCAACGATCGAGCTCCTTGATCCTGCAAGTATACTTTTCTATTGTCTCAGAAGAAGATTTCTTAATGGTGTAAAGGGCAGATCGTAACTCGAGTAGTTGGGTGCAAATGACTTTTTTAAATATAATACTCACTTGATGGCTCTGTTAACAGGTACAAAGCTCGATTACTTGATAAGGTATTTCATGAATGTCCTAGTGTTGACTATATGAGACGTTTAAACCAATTGTCAAACCCATCACAATTCAATTTGTCCTTTCGATGGCTGTCAGTAATGGTTGAGATATTCGTCAACTAGTTGTCAACAATGCATTTCTTTAAGACAGTCTTACTGATGGTGTTTTTATGACTTAGCCTCAAAGATATGTTGATCCTGGTCAGCCTCACCACGTGTGCCGTCTACGAAAGGCCATCTATGGCCTTAAGCAAGTCCTACGATCTAGGTACAATGAGCTTCAAAACTTTCTTCTTGCATCTCACTTCTCGAACTCGGTTACTAACACCTCTTTGTATATACATACAACTACCGATATTACTATGATCCTACTTGTTTATGTTGATGACATAATTGTTATAGGTAACAACCCTCTATCAATTCAAAACTTTATTTCGATACTTTCTCGTTGCTTCTCACTAAAGGATTTGAGTTAACTCCATTACTTCCTCAAGGTCGAGGTGGTACCTCATTCCAAGGCCTACTCCTCTCTCGGCGACAATACATCATTAATTTACTTGCTCGAACAAAGATGATTGATGCTCACTCTATCACCACACCTCTGGTTACCTTACCAATCCTTACTCTTCACTCTGGCACAATATTGTCTAACCCAACCAAGTTTCAAATAGTTGTTGGTAGTTTTCAACTACAGAGTTTCAAACAGTTGCTGATACCTTCTTGTTTTTTCAGACAACTATAGAAGGGGACAAATATAACCTTGAATATATACTTTAATAATGAAATTCATCAATCCATTCACTCCGCAAAAAGAAAAATATGATACAAGTGACCATTAGACATTAACGTGTGCTACATGAATTTTTCAACAAAAGATTAAACTGCCCCTGTTACAAAAGGCGTTTTCTTAGCCTTCGACACAACCAAATGGTAATTACTCTCGCAATTCTTCAATAACTAAATCATTTATCTCAAGACTACTTTAATTAGCAAATAAATTCAAATTAACTGCGGCAAAAGGTTGTCAATCTCTTCTTAGCATACTTGAATTTGTAAAGAACGGAGATAAAATCACCTAAGCATGCAACTAGAAATTAAGCTCAAGAATCTTCATTAAAAGTAAACAAACTTACACAATGACGACTCGATTACATGAAGAAAGAGCCTAGCCACTCATGGAACACAAACAAGCTTGATTCTTCCTTGAATACATCATGAAAAGCAATAAAAACTAGCCTAAAGATGAAAGCATGGTGGGGAAAGTGAGGAAAAAGGCTAAGGAAATACAAGAATGAGTTGATGTCTAAACCTAAACCAAAGCTCCCTATTTATAGAACTTCTAGGCCTCAAAGTCATGGTGTTTTGACGCTGAAACAATCCTCCAAACATGGGAAAAATTTGTGCAAGAAAAGGAAAGTTTCGTAAAAGGAAACTGACCAGCGTCGAGACGCTATCAAGCAGAGTCGAGATGCTGGTCTTTTTTGCCGTAGCGTCGGGTGGTAGTGTCGAGACGCTGTCCTCTCAGGTTTTTGGCTTTGTTTTGCTGCAAACATAGCGTCGAGACGCTGAGCTCTCGGGATTTTGGCTCTAAGACTCGTTTTGCTCCGATTTTGCTCGTTTAGGTCCCGTTTTGGCTCCGAATCTCCGATATGGACCTACACACATATTATACTCATTTTAAAGGATTTTTCACAAGGAATTCAATAAACATATGCAAATTGGGAGATTCTAAGTGTATAACAAATTAGACATATCACACTTCCTCCCCAATTAAAATTGATTTCTACTTGTTGGGCCTTCTACAAATGTCCAAAGCTACAAGGGATTAGGGAGAATGTTAAAGGGGTATCTACAAGAATGGGCTGAAATCAACCCATATATTTCACTTTTGTCCAAATAGATTGAAAATTTCATTTCAGTCCAGCCCGTTTTAATTAATTGTAGCCCATTTACCATTTTGACCCTCTGATATTCAAAATTAAAAAAAAAAAAAGAAAAAAAAAGACAGAAAAGGAAAAAACGGATCGTATATTGCATTTGAAAAAATCTCCAAAAACACGCTTCCTTCCGAAAACGAACACTGTATCGTCTTCTTCCTTTCGACTTGCCATTTTTTGCAACACGATCTTCTCCATTGTATCATTTAGGGCTTCGTCTTCTTCACGGCGACAATCAGGTGGGTTTCACGGCGAAGTAAGGTACTGATTTTGGGGTTTTCGGTTTATGATTTTGCATGTCTTCTCCATTGCTCTGTTTTCTCACTGAAAAATCATGTTGATTCTAGTGGTTTTTTTCACATAAATCTCATACCTTCTATACTTTTCCTACGGTCTTCTAGTCTTGCACTGTATTGTTCCGAAATCGATCACTATTCATCGTTTCCTTTCCATTTTTCTTCTCCGTCAGTAGGAATTAATCTGTTTGGCTCTCGAGAAAAAAACGCATGAAGTAAATTGTTCATACCAGGTATGAATTTAGATATATAAAGGGTATTAAACACATACATTATAAATTTGTAAATATATATACCACATACAAACAGGTATGAAATCTAGCCAAATCATAATTTTAACGAATTCCTGATAATTCTGTAATGATATATACCATTTACAAACAGGTATGAAATTCGTTATAATTTTAATTTCATACACCTCCTTATAAAATATTGGGGTTCTTTCTTCTTATTCAAGCGGACTTAACATGAAAATATTGAAGAAAATATCCCTCTCTACATAGTTATTCCATATTCAAATAAATGAATAAATAAGCTAAAAGATAAACATAAGTAAAAAAAAAAAAAAAAAGGAAAAACTTACTCATGTCGTGCACGATGTGGCGGCCAAAAGACACTCAAAGTCGGAATGAAATGAAGAAGAAGCATATTACACAACAAAAAAAAAAAATGGAGAAAAGAACACACTGTGATGGAGGCACAAATGGCACAAATGGGAGGAGATGAGAGAATGAAGGCCGATGATGCACTGACGGCATAATAAGGTGAGCAACAAATTATGGAAAAATGAAAATATTTGTCTATTTTAGGAAAAAGAGATGAGAGAATGGAGGCCAAAGGATGATGCCCTAATTTAATGGAAATATTTGTCTATTTTGGGAAAAAACGGCATCTGAATTATATTCCCCAAAATTCTTTAATTGAAAATTTGATATTTATATTCTAATATATTATTAAATTAAATTTATTTCATTCATTAAATGTGAGGGCATTTTGGAAAGAAAAATAACTCAATTCATGTGAAAAAACCTACCAATAATAATTTTGATTATTAAGGACATTTGTGAAATTTTCGGATCAATTTGACCCATCCGCTATAATTTCTGAATGTTAAAATATCAGTATAATTAAATCTAGGGGCAACTAGATAAATTACCATTTTTAATTAAACATTTTGAAAAATGACCATATGTTTTTTTCATTTGAAAAATGACCAATTACTATTTTTAGTAGGTTTTTTTTACAAAGAATCGGACGAAAATACCCCTGAACGAAATCTAAATAAAGTGAACCGATAAATTCAAATACAACGTAAATCCAGTGAACTATAAATTCAAATACAGCGTAAATGTATGGGAAAATCTAGGATTTAAACTTAATTTAACGGCACATTGAAAATCAATCAAATTCAAATTTAACAAATATAACAAATAAATAGCTTAACTGTATAAATTAATAATAGGGAGATGTGAGAGAGTTGATTGATAACAAAAATCAACCAAAATAGCATGAATCAAGGGAGAGAGTTGTAGAGTTTAAAAAAAAATCAGTTAACTTTGTGTGTATTTAAATTACTAAATTCATTTACTCACAAAACCCTATTTTCTTTTCCAAACCTTTACTAGATATTGTCTTGTTGGGTATTCAATAACCTAACTTCAAAGTTTATTTAGTAAACTTGCAGATAATTTCAATCATCTTGAAAAGGGAGAAAAATCATTACTCACACAAATGTTACTAAACAATAAAAAATATTAAGTTTATAAAAAGAAAAATTATGCAAATACAGTGTATTCAGTAAACAGATTATGCAAATACAGTGTATATAAGTTAACTAACCTACTAGACAACATGCAAATAATTTTAGTATGGTAAACATCAAATCATCTAAAAAAAGAGAAGAAATCATTACTCACTATTTTCCTTAAGCTTAATTCGAAAATTGGGATTTAGAAAATAATAGTCATGCAACGTTGTCGGTTTACCAGAAATATTGTTATACTAGGAGAGACGGTTAACTTTTCCATTATTCTCAAATGTAAGCTTACTATTTATGCAATCGATGAGTTGTTCGAATGAACAATTTGAATCCACACACACTGTTGACACCTTGAATCCAGTGTATTGATTGCAATTATCTGACAACCCATCGTACCATATAGAAAGGAGAATAGAAGACATCTAGTTTTGAAAAGAAAGAGCAAGGATTACATTAATGAACAAAAAAATGAATGTGATTTTTAAAAAATGAATACAATCATGCAAACCATACCTATGATCAGTTTACGGTGTTGGAAGAAACTGTGAACCAACAAATCGATCAACCTTCTTCCAAAAGATGATCAAGAGAGAGGATCGATGTTGTAAAAATCTACTAGAAAACCTAAAGCAAAAAACGTATATTTTGGGTATTTCCCCAGATTGCAAATGGGAAGAGAGAGATGATCGATTCTATAACCATCCTTTCCTTGATTCATGGGATTGGAGGTTAACGATTTTTTTTTTTTTTTAATTTCATTAGATACGAACAACACAAATATAGGGGGAGACATGAGAAATTACTCAAGGGTAAAAATGGAAGATTGAATTGCACGAAAATAAGTCAAAAATATTGGTTGGCCATTTTTCATTAAAAAAATTCAGTTTGGCCATTTTTTAAAACTACACTGTAATTTTGGCAATTTCTAAGGATATCTCTTAAATCTATTGCAACCCATCAACTTAAACTTTTGGGTTCATTGATAATTTAATACGCCGTTTGAGTCTAAACTTCCATTGTTAATTTGCGTATGGTTTTCTTTTCAAGAGACCTCATACCAACGAAGAGAGATTGTCTTTCTTCCTTCAATTCCTTCTACATACACCAAAGATCTTTTCCACTACTAAAATGTATCTATAATTTTGAATCTACACAAATTGGTTAACAAAATTTTAACACTTATCAAATAACAAAGTTCATAATTGAGATTAATAAGTTAAAGCAGAGGTACAAATTAACTTAAAATTTTTAAAAGTATAGAAGTGATGTTGACCTAAATGTAAAAATATTCAAACAAAAGATATATAATTTAACCTAATTAATAATATTGGATGAATTTAACCCATGCTCAATAGATAAAGCACCAATTATCATTCGAAAGGGTGAAGGAAGGTTCATCTCCCACTTCACAATCGTTGAACTCAAAAAAGAATTTAACTTTCCTTATTGAATTTTTCATTCAAAAACTACCTTAATTAGTATATATATTCACCAAGACACTCTGAATTCCCTTCATCATGTTGACTCCTAAGAGATATATAAATGTGACAAGAGACCAAATACCAATGGCTAGTCGGAAAGCAAGCTGGAAAATGTGAGCTATTACACAGCAGCTATATGGGGCCAAACATAATACATATAAGAAAAAAGTTTGAACGTCACAAACAAGCTAATTCCATATTCTAAAGCTAGATCATATCGAAGTGTTGTATGAATCGAACATGGCACAAAAGACAATCATTCAAATGTGAAATCAAATTCTTGCTATAATTGTACATAATCAGCTTCTTGAAAATGATCGGCTATTATAGGGCAAAAGAAATGTCGGTAGACACACACACAAAACCTATTTATATCCAAGCGAAAGTATCAACTTTAGTCCCTATGATTTGAGCTTAATTTCACTTTTGGTTTTTACGATTTTGGGTTTAGTTTTAATTTAATTCTTCCGATTTTAAAAAAGTTTCAATTTAATATTTATCATTTGGTTGAGATTCAAATCATCCGTAATGTGGTAACATTATTATTATTTTTTTATTGTGAAGGTGATGAATCTAAGGTTGAACCTATAGCGAAGGTTACCAGTATACTACCCAAACTGTTTGAACTACGCTCATGTTGGTTACTGCTACAAGTCGTTATCATATTGAATATTTTATACATTTTCGATTCACATGAGAATGAGTTGGATCAACCAGAACAGAGCTCAACTAATTAAGACATACCTTCGACTAAAAAGTTAGAGATTAGAATTCTCCATTCCACACACATGTTGAACTCAAAAAGTAAAAAATAAAAAAAGGTGTGTCTTCGATCTATTTCATCTGTTTGTTATAGTTAACCATATTGAATTCAAAGCTGATTAAAAAGGTTTTCTTGTTTTAAAAAAAAAATGAAAAAATGAGTAGGTAAAAAATGATTTAGGGTGTGTTTGGTTTAAGTACTTTTCGTATTTAATTTTGAAAAAAAAAATCATTTTGAAAAAATTTGTAGTGTTTGGCAACTACTAAAAATGACTTATTAGAAAATGAGATTGAGAAATAAACTCAATTTGAGAGAAACACTTGAAATCAACTTTTCTAAAAAGAGTTTTTAAGTATAAAATAATTTGTGTATAAAAGCACTTATGAGGAAATGTAGCCAAATATATGAGTGTTTAAATTCTAAACAATTTTTATTCAAAATGTTTTTTAAAAAATGCATTCTTGAAAAACATTTAAATTAAAATGTATTCCAAATGGACCCTTAAGGATGCAGAAATTATAGCAGATGGGTTATTTTGATGACCAAATTTAAAAAATGTCCATAATTAATAAAATTATTATTGGTAGGTTTTTATCAATTAATTAGTTTATTTCTCTTACCAAAATACCCTCACATTAATGAATGGAATCAAAATTAATTTAATATTATATTTTAAACTAAATATAAACAATAAAGTAAAAAAATATTTTGAATTTACTTTTTTATCCTAAAATCGGATCCAATACCAAATTTGCAATTAATGTTTGATTCTTCTCCTTGATTTTGTATGGATTTTCCATTTTAAGTTTTAGTTATCATTATCATTATTATTTTCTTTAGGCCAAATAATATTTTCTCCCTTTTGTTGCAACCATTTTGCCTAAAAATAGGAATCACTCGTTTTCCACGTTAGTTTGTTGCAACCAGCTATGCCTATTTGGAATTTTCCTTTTCAATTTAATTTTAGATATATTTTTATTAAACTTTCCTTTTCATTTTATTCATTTCCTGTAGCAAGATCTTTTAATTTTCTTTCGTCAACCGCCTGCCATTTTATTTACCATTTTCGAAAGTAGCCTTCTTC
This sequence comes from Luffa aegyptiaca, assembly GCA_017139565.1. Taxonomy (NCBI): domain Eukaryota; kingdom Viridiplantae; phylum Streptophyta; class Magnoliopsida; order Cucurbitales; family Cucurbitaceae; genus Luffa; species Luffa aegyptiaca. The sequence continues at coordinate 39,936,300 of CM029397.1, forward strand.
CTTAAAGGATAACACAAATTTTCTCCAATAACACCGTTTGCCCTACAATTTCTTTTCAATTCATTTTTTGTTCTTTCCTCCCATTTATTTTTCATTTACCGAAGCTCGTCCAACAACATTTTCACCTTCACTTTCTTATTTTTCATGCGTAGGACCCCAATATTCTATAAGGAGGGGTATGAATTCGTAAAAATTATGATTTGACTAATTTCATACATGTTTGTATGTGGTATATATATTTACAAATTTATAATGTATGTGTTTAATACCCTTTATGTACCTGAATTCATACCTGGTATGAACAATAACAACCTTATAATGTATGTGTTTAATACAATTCAACATGGAATTTCTTTTCAATTCAACATGGAATTCATACCTGGTATGAATAATATACACTAAAAAGTATAGAAGGTATGAGATTTATGTGAAAAAATCACTGGAATCAACATGCTTTTTCAGTGAGAAAACAGAGCAACATGCAAATCTTAATTTACCGTTAATACGAGGTATTTATAGTGAAGAAGACGAATGAACTCACTTATTTCGAACCTAAAACTTAATAATCAGTAGGTTTATAGCGAAGAAGACGAAGCAACTCAGTGATTTTTGAACCTAAGAACTCATGGAAAAACCCCCAAAAATGCAAAATCATAAACCGAAAACCCTAAAATCAGTAACTTACTTCGCCGTGAAACCCACAAGATTGTCCCTGAAGTTTTGAAGAAAGACGAAGCTCTAACCTTCAACAATGGAGAAGGCCGTCGACTGCAAAAAAAATGGCAAGTCGAAGAAGACGCTTTCGTTTTCGGAAGGAAGAAGACCGTGTTTTTGGGGATTTTTTCAAATCCAAAATACGAACGATTTTTTCCTTTTTTGTTTTTTTTTTTTTTTTAATATCAGAGGGTCAAAATTGCGGTAAATGGGCTACATTTTATTAAAATGGGCTGGACTGGAATGAAATTTTAAAGGTTTATGGACAAAAGTGAAATATATGGGCTGCTTTTAGCCTATTCTTGTAGATACCTCTTAAAGATGAGGGTGAGTTTTAACCCTATAGGGGGCAGAAACATTTAAAATTATAGATACGGGCTTGAAAATTAGTCGAAGCCATTAAGATCTGATTGATTTTTCTAAAAGAAATTAGGAGTTGAATTGAAATTAAAGCTAAATTATAAAGGGACTAAAATATGATAAATTATTTGGATATTTAATTAGTCAAACTGTTATTATGAAGCATAATAATATTTGAAGAATTGAAGATGTGAAAATTATTTAGGGGGCAACAAGAAAAGTGGCTAAAAATAAATAGGTGGCTTGAAAAATGGCTACACAAGTTTATAAATTAAATAGATGGCTAATTGATTTTATGATTAATAAATCCATATGTGCAGAAGACAAAAATACCCTCCAACAAACTGTCTAAGGTGTTCTAAAATTAAAATCAGAGTTTATGAGAGAGAATATATCCCTAAAAAAGTTAGAGAAATTCTAATTAGGAAGCTTGAAATTCAAAAAATCCAAGGAACCAACCTACCTAAAAAAGTTAGAGAAATTTTAGGAAGCTTGAAATTCAAAAAATCCAAGGAACCAACCTACCTAAAAATGTTAGAGAAATTCTAGGAAGCTTGAAATTCAAAAAATCCAAGGAACCAACCTAATTTGAAAATCTAGATGTGACATCTTCTTAGTACTTAAGAACTGTTTTCTGGAAAAAAAACACATGGGACGAACTCAAGAATCGATACCTTTATTTAGACGTGTTTGATCATACTTTATTTTTAGAAATTTAATTTTTTTTCTATAATTTTTTCTCTTCTTTTTCACACATTTCTAAGAATACCTTTGAATTCTTAAGAGAATTTGCAGTGGGTGACAAATAAGAATTATATAATTGCAAATATAGCACAATGTAAAAAAAATTGCAAATATAGCAAAATCTATCAAAGTATATTACTGATAGACACTGATAGACTCTGGTTAATTAAAATCTATCTGATAGATTTCGATTATCAGAATTTTGGTCTTGTCAATTAATTTTTTTATATATGCAATTAGTTTGCAATTGTGCTACATTTGCTATTAATTTGGTTCAATTTGTCAGCTATGCAATTGTCCCAATTCTTAAACTAATTAAACAAAATATAATAGATTGTTTGAAACTACTTTTCTTTTCCTTAGTTTTTAAACTTTGGTGAGGTGCTTGTGGCACATGAAGCCAAAATATTTTCTCATGATGTTAGAGGTAAATATCATATGGAGAAAAAAAAATATGGCTAAACCGAGATTTTAATTTTGTGGCTTATTCTATTCTATTATTGAATAGCGGTCATTTAGTTGAACTCCTTTCTCTACCAATTTAGATGAACTTTGAAATTATATATTGAAAAATCGTATACCGTCTATAACATGGCCAAATATATGAGTGTGACAGATTCTCAACATAACCATGGTATAGCATTTAAATTTGGTACAACTTAGTTAAACAAGGTTTGAAAAATGCACTAAATTGTAGTGATGATGCTAAAGCCATTTAGGTTCATGATCAGATCAATTAATTCCAAAGTTTTGTGCAACCATCTAACTCTTCTTTAAGTTTCTTGTACAAATGGCCCAATCTAAAATGGCAATACCTACTGGCAATTGCATGCATCACTCTCTCAATATATAATATACTTACATATTCCTTATATAATAATAATCCTACTATTTTATTTTGCTATATCTCTCTTTCTTCAAATATTCAATTATTTTATGCCTTAAACTTAAATGTAACTCTCACTGTCATTATCATATTTGATAGGGATGTGCGTGCATATCATTTAAAGAAACTTTATTCAGATATATCTCATCAATCAATATATAAGAAATTCTTTATATATTAAATTGCAAATTTATTTGCTAAAAACTTTGATATTAGCTATTTATATCTAGTTTCCTAACTTAAAAAGTTTTCATCATTTCAACATTTGAATGAAATGGAAAACATAACAAGAGAGAAAACCCTATACTTCTATATATTTATTGATCAAATTCAATTAACCATATATAGGGGTCTGGAGAGAAAAACTCTCAAAAATTACAAACTCTCTCTCTCTGGAATATTCTTCTCTATTTTGCCCAAAAAACAACGATTACATAACAGAAGGCATAACGACCCTAATATATTCGGGCTAGAAGAGAAAGATTAGGCCAAAAACAAATGAGCAAAAGAATACAAAACATAAATAAAAAAAAAAAAAGAGACTAATGGACTGTCTTAACAGGTCCCAATCTCTAAATTGAATTATGATTCTATATAATCTGTCCTTAACACCATTAAATAAATAAATAAAAAATTAGCAAGTGTATTAGACGAATATTGATTAATTAATTGACAAAATATAGTAGAGACATATAATAATGAGGTGAGACAAACGAACATAATAGAGTAGAACATACAACATACTCTCCTCTTAAAAGCAACAACTTATCGAATCTCTTTTACAGATCATGTCACTTTATTTTGTCCAACGATTCATTTCTTTAATCATTTATATCAATGGCAACTTTTTACCTAACAAATATGTTTTTTTTTTTTTTTTCTTTTGAAATGTACCTAACAAATATGTTGTTTCATTACTTAGTTAAATATTAATCAAGAATATAAATAAAAAAGAATCACACAAGAACCAAAAGAGAAACAACACAAGGTGGAGTTGTAAAAACTAAATTAAAATACTAAAATGAAATAAGTATACATATATTTATACCTATATTTTTTAATTAATGAAGATTTTCCTCGATAAGTTGACTTAACGCTTGAATATTTGACACGTAAATGTAACAAGAAACAAAAAGAATAATAAAAAGAAATGATAGATTATTATAGATTGAATAAATAAAAAATAATGAGTTATGCTTAAAGTCCCAAAAAAGATAAGGACAAAATGGGATACAGATGGCATTTGTGAATGATTTGTGGGACAAATAATAGCTGGAACCCCGACGACACAAATGTTAGGTAATCAACATATAACCTTCGAAAAAGCAAGTTTAAAATTAAAACGTACTGTCTTTTTCTGTAATTTATTTTTAATGAATCGATTAATTTAATTGCTACGAAATTAAAAATAAAAAAAAAAAAAAAAAAAAAAAAAAAAAAAAAAAAAGGTGGTTTGGTTTGTGTTTGATGTTTCCAGGTGAGTTAGTGGGTGTCACACACGGTAATTCTGGTAGGTTCTGGAAACAGTATCGAAAGTGACAAAACGACAATGAAATTTCTTCGACATTTCGTTTTTGATTGGAACCATACACGTGTCTCTTCCAATGGTACGATCGGTCAGTTTCCTTTCAACTTTCCACCTTTTTTTTCTTTACTTTTTCACTTATGGTATCTCTATCTCACTCTTTTTACGTGACTGTCGTTTCAAAAGATATGAAACATATACCAACATTACTACCACCATCCATTTGTTGTTATAAAAATCACTTTTTAGTTTTTGTCAAAAAGATAATAGTTTCGTCTTTAAATTTTGATTTGCTAACTATTTAATCCCCATTTTTGTAAACAATTTAGTCGTAACAATTTAATCTTTCTACTCTTGTTTAATGATTAGACTTTGTAGCTTATAAATGTATTGGATCCCAAATTAGTTTATTAATCCATCTATGTAAGAAATTTCATTAAATCTTAATATTAATTTTACGATAGAGACTAAATTGTGACAAATTAACAATGATTTTGAAAAAAAGTATCAATGACTTTTACAATAGACTCAAGTTGTAATACAAATATGGAGTACCTTAGAGTGAAAACGGAGATATTGTTTATTTTGGACTTAAACCCTTTTATCTAAAGAGTTTTGTACTTATGAGGACATTGTCGTTACTTATATATTTAAGATCAGCTTTTTCATTTCGAATTGACATTGAAGGCTAATGTTCACGCTTCTAACGTGTATCTTTTTCGTAAGATGTACTTTCGTAGAATTAAAGTGTACGTAAAGATATTTTAACCTTAATTTAAAGGTATTAATTAAACCCACTTGAGTAATTATATTCTCACACTCTCTATCTACCATCTTTCATCTTACTCTCACGCGTAGTTTTCTTCTACATATATATATAGCAAACTAAACTAGATGCCATTATCAAATCTCATCAAAGAGAGAGAGAAATTTTGGCTCATCTCTCTCTCTCAATTGCAAATAATTCTCTGTTGCTTGAGCAATGGAGATGGCTGATCTAAAGAGTGAGGGAGTCTTGGCTCGTTGGGGCGAGGGGCTCAAAGCCAAATCTTCAAAGCTAAAGGCTAAGGTGGTCGAGTTGTTTGGTAAGACCAAGAAGCTAGCCAAGGATGATCCGAGGAGAATCGTTCATTCTCTCAAAGTTGGCTTGGCCATCACTTTGGTGTCGTTGTTCTACTACTTCGAGCCGCTCTATGATGGCCTCGGCGCCTCCGCTATGTGGGCTGTCTTAACCGTCGTCGTCGTCTTCGAGTTCTCCGTGGGTAACTATATTCTGATTCTCGTTGCAATGTGGTTGTCACTCTTGTAATTGTTAGATGTGGTGTTTTATTTATTTTGGTTGTTGGGATAATAGGAGCAACACTTGGACGAGGATTGAATAGAGTGTTGGCTACATTTTTGGCTGCGGCTCTGGGATTTGGAGCCCATTTTTTGGCGGATTTGGCTGGAGATGAAGCACAACCTATTATGCTTGCATGCTTTGTTTTCTTTCTTGGTATGTAATTCTACTCCCAACTAGACTTTCATGATTTTGTTTTTTGTTTTTTGAAATTTATGTTTCTTTGTCGTTTCTTTATTATATTTTTGTCTTTTTTAAAAGAAAATGTTGGAATTCTTAGTTAAATTTTGAAAAGAAAAATAAGCTTTTACATTTTACATCTCGTTTGATGACCATTTGGTTTTTGAAAATTGAACTTATAAACATTACTTCCACCTATTGGATTTTTTTTTTTTTTTGTTTTTTTTTGTTTTTTTGTTTTTGTTATCTACCTCTACCCATGTTTTCAAAAACCAAGTTAAGGTTTGAAAACTAAAAAAAGTAGTTTTCGAAAAACTTGTTTTTGTTTTTGAAATTTGGCTAAAAATTCAAATGAGACCGACCTTAACAAAGATGAAAAGCATTATAAGAAAATTAGGGGAAAACAAGTCTAATTTTCAAAAACCAAAATCCAAATGGGTATAAAAAAAACGAGGCTTTAGTTTTCAAATTAATTTTGATTTTGATGTTGCAAACTTTTTAGAATAAATATAATGAAATAAGAAGCTTATAGATGGAAGCAGTATTTACAAGTTTTTTTAATTTTCAAAAATCAAATGGTTATCGTAAATGAGACATTGAAAAGTAATCTTTTGTATTTCTTTTGGGTTAAAGAAAATAAATATGTAATATAAAGTAGTCATCTTTCTTTTAATAATGATTTCTTTAGATTTTCTTTTTACCTTGGCATGATTTCTCTTGACAAAGCTTCATCAATCCTATGAATATCTAACTTTTTAAGGAATCTGCAACTTAATGATATATCTAAAGATATTAGATAAAGAAAGTATTTGGGAAGATTATTAGTGGGACATCTTGAATTTTAAATCTCTATACCTTTTCTTTTTCCATATATGATATTCAAATCAAATAATATTTGTTATTGAATTATTACTATTATTTTTTTTTTTGACAGTTGTTATAGAATTATTATATTTTTTCGAAACATGTTATTGAATTATTGTAGATCCTTGTGATGAATACTAATTGTTGAATAGAAAAATATGGCCTTAAGCTTATCACTATAACTTTAATCATTGTATTTGACATTAGATTTAGCTTTTAAATTATCAAAGATAGCAATAATAGAAATTTTAAAAACTTTCATATAAAATTCAAAATTATATATATATTTTTTTATCCATTGTCAACTGGAAAAAAAAATATATGAAATTAGAAAGAAAAAAAAAACTAAAAAGGATTAAATTATGATTTTTTTTCAATGACATTATGAATTTGATCCCTATGACTTGAACTTAATTTCAATATGATCTAGTTTTTTAGAGTATCAATTTAGTTCTTATGAGACTTAGGGTATGTTTGGGTCTGATTTTAAGATGGAAAAATGATTATGGAAAACTTTTAACTTTTGTAGGTGTTTGATAAAACTAAATTTTTATTGATTTAAATACAATCATTTTTCAGTTACTTTGGTTTGGAGAATCTCATAAGAAGATGCTTTTGAAATTAGCTTTCCCGTGTAAAATTACTATGATATCCTTGCCTAGTTAAGCTTTTCCTATTTGGCAATTTGGAAGCAAGTTTTTTTTTTTCTTTGTTTCTTTTTCATGAAATGAGGTGTCATATGTTTTTTTTTTTTTCTCATTATTTTCAAGTCATAATGACAAACAAAAATTGTATTATTCAATAAGTCAGTTTTATGTTTGATATTTATTATTTTAGGAAACAAGTTATTTCAAAAATTTATTATTATTTTTGTTTTTATGTTTTGATCTATTAATTAATTCAATATTTTTTGTTATATAAAAATTATTTTTCCTAATCTTTTATCAAATAATTTAGTGTAATTTGAATATAATTTTTATAATTGAAATCATATAAAGTATAAAATAATTGTCTTCTAACAATTTTAAATATTAAAAATTAATATAAAAATAATTGAAAATAAAATATCTATTTTAGTAATTATAGCTTAATCACAATAATTTAGTATATTAATTTACCAAACACTCTAACTTGCTTCTTGAGGTCTAAAGTTGAAATTTACGAAACGCTAATTTGCTTATTATTATAGCTAATTTTTCTCAAAGCACATATGACAACCATGGTTATTTTAACCGCCACAACAATCCCAAACTAAGTCTTCGTTTTAAACATTAAGGTCTTGTTTGATAATTTTTTGTTTTTCATATTTAAAAATTCTTCTTGCTTTTTTCCACAATTTCTTTACAATGTTTTCATCTTTTTCTTCAAAGAAACATATGAATTTTTAGCCAAATTTCAAAAACAAAAACATGTTGTTAAAAACTGTAGTGTAAGAATCAAATTGAAAAAAAAAACTATGTATGGATGTATATGTTGATAGATAGTATTTGATTATGAATATAATGCATAATGCAGCTGCAACAACAACATTCGTGCGATTCTTCCCTCGAATAAAGGCGAGATACGACTATGGCTTCCTCATCTTCATCTTGACCTTCTGTTTAGTATCAGTTTCTGGTTACAGAGACGACGAGATTCTTCAAGTGGCCTACACCAGAGCTCTCACCATTCTCATCGGCACCTTCATCGCCGTTCTCATCTGTGTTTTCATCTGCCCCGTTTGGGCTGGCCACGATCTCCATTCCCTTCTCTCCAACAACATTCAACTCCTCGCCAACTTCCTCCAAGGTCTTCCCACACTCTCTCTCTTATCATTGGTTCATTTTAGCAAAACAACGATACTTGGCTGCATATCGGTAGATGGTCCGTAAACAAACTCAGTTTTGATCTTTATTTTTTTTGCTTTGCAGATTTTGGGGATCGATTTTCGAGTAGTGAATCGAAAGGAGATGAGCTTCTACAAGGATGCAAGAGTGTTTTGACGTCAAGGCAAACCGAAGAGTCGTTGGTTAACTTTGCAAGGTGGGAACCACGCCATGGGAGCTTCAAGTTTCGTCATCCATGGAAGCAATATCGGAAGATTGGTAGCTTGACCAGGCAATGTGCTTATCGCCTCGAGTCTCTCAACAGCTACCTTCTCACTGAAGCTCAAGTAAGACACTCTCTTCCTTCAAACAATTAGGTTAAACTATTAGATAACATTGCCTCTCCAAGGTTGAATTCACTATTCTTAAATCGGATTCCAATTTTTTTCGGACCGAATTCGTTTGGGTTTCATGGACTCTGATACCATATTAGATAACATAAGATTCCATCTCAAAACCTATTCACGAGTAATTCATATTTTATAAATTGTGAGATCTCCTGCACTTTTCTTTTTAACGTGGGATCCTCAACATAAACTACTCCATTTGATCTCAAATTGCATTTTTTCTATTTACATTATTTTAGATGAATAATGTAAATGGATCCGAGAAAATAGGTGGGTAAATAGAAAAAAATAGCTTATTATATAGATTGAAAATGTGTCACATATTTAATAACGTCGAGAACTAATTTATAGAGACAATTTGTATAGATTTAACCAAATTATATAAGCAAATTTTATGTGAAATTACAAAATACTATAAAACTAATCTCAAACCATGTGGAACAAATAGATAATTTAGCCCTTGAAAAAACACATGCCAAAGGAAGTAAAATTAATGAATTTATTGAACTTCGTCCATTTGTTTCATGCAGACCCCATTACAGATCCGAGACCAACTCAAGGAGTCCTGCTCAAGAATGAGCATTGAATCAGGCAAAGCTCTGAAGGATCTAGCATCTGCAATAAGAACGATGACCAGACCGACGTTTCCGAATCCTCACATCGAGAAGTCGAAGGCAGCAGCGAAGAACCTGAAGGCAGCGCTGAAGATCGGGCCGTGCGACGATGGTATTGATCTTCTCGAGATAGTACCGACGGCGACTGTGGCTTCTTTGCTCATTGATTCCATTTCTTGCATAGAGAAGATTGCAGAGTCAGTTGGTGAATTGGCCTCACTTGCACATTTCAAGTGTGTGGAAGCTGGTAAATCAGCTGGTTTGGAATTGGAACAAGAGCAGCAAAAGTTGCCAACTCCAGCCATTGTTAATGACCATTGTCATGTTGTTACTATAGATTAATGATAATGTCACACTTTACCAATCTTAACTGTGATCCATATGTATATGGTATAATATATGAGCTTTTAGGAACTATAATAACAAATGACTACCTTTTTGAAGCCACTTTAATATATCGCTTTCTTTTTAAATTATTTATTTTTAGTCCTATGGTATTACCTTCATTTCATTATTTACCAGATGAGGTTTACGGGTTTATGAAATAAAATAATATATCACTTAACGATATGTCAAATTCTGAATGAAAAGAATAGGCTCGGTTGGAGAAAAAAAACTCCCACTTCTACCATAATTGATAAATTGAAAGAAAATAGCAAAAATATACAAGAATTTACGTCAAAAACTTCAAACTGGAAAAGAATTATCACGATCCACAAAAAAGAAAATCCACTAGGTGAAAAATATTATACAATCATACACAATTCTTTCCTCAACTCCAATTTCAGAAAACACTCTCTCAAAGCTTGATATCACTCTCATATAACTAGAGTTAGTATACTAGGCTTAAAATGTTTCTAATGGGAATGACTTTAAATTCGAGGAAGAGACCTGGAAAGTTGGTCATGTTGGAGTATTGTCCTCAATTGGAATTTACGAAACGCTAGAAGATGGCTACGGAGTCATGCTTGATATTTTCAAAGATTCCAAACAGGTAATTTAATTACAATGTTTCTTTTGATTCTAAAAGATGCATGAACTGAAATTCATCATCAATTTTGTTTTAGAGGCTGATCATATATAATATAAATCAAGGTAAACTCAAACACAACCATTTTTTTTTCTAAACACTGTATTTCCTATATTCCATACACATACATTGTATTTTTTTCCTATATTCCACACACATACATTGTATTTTCTATATACGTTGTACATGTATATTAACATGTTAAGTCTTTTGCAGGCACATACACTGCCAACGTTGCTAAACAATTGTCGGGTCAGATCATTGTGTTGGAGATTTCCAAGAGGAGAAATGAGCTTCAAGGTGTCGTGTCCGTTGTCCCTTACAATTGGTATCAGAGCCATGTTTCGGGCGTAGCCATGTCAGGTGGAATCCTCGGGTGCCTAACAAAGAAGTTGTGAGCCTTAATAGTCATGGTGGAGATCCGTGGTTGGGCTCGGTTGGGCAGGTGGGTATACTCCAGAGAAGAGGAGTGGTCCTGGATAAGAGCAAACTCTCGGTAAAGCGGTGAAGCCTAGAGAGTTGGACAGATAGATGACTATTTGAGGGGAGGCTTGGTGGTACTTTGTACGAGGGAAGAATTGTTGGGAGTGCAACCAAAGTCCCACATTGGCTAGATAAGGGGATGATCATGGGTATATAAGGGAGGACAAGTGTCTCCATTGGTATGAGACTTTTTGGGGTGAACCAAAAGCAAAGTCATGAGGACTTATGCCCAAAGTGGACAATATCATACCATTGTGGAGATCTGTGTCGTGCCCATTGTCCCTTACACAAGGGAACATGAAGATACCAAACATAAGAGCTCCAATTTTAGAGGTTATCCCAACTTGTAAACTAAACACTATTCTAATTAGGCTAATGATGTGCAAACAAGCGCGCACAAGTATACGTAGTCTCAAGTAGTATAAAATGAAATAATTCCAAGTATCGAATCCAAGGGAATAGTTGTAACAAAATTTCAATTAATAAAGGCTAAAAATAAAATGAAGTTTGAGACGAAGGTAACCAGCTGTAAAAATGATTTGGGATGGTGATGATGTTGAAGTAAAATAAAACAGTATTGATAAGATGAGATTCAAATAAGTTTCTGCCTTAAAGTCTATTATGTTGTTAGACTATGCGATCGGGGGACCGGATTGACCTCTTATTCAGCCTTCTATGAAGTACCTTTAAGAGTCTAAGTGATTAAACCTATATTTCTATAGCTAATGCAAACTTAGGTAATTAAGCATGCAATTCAATGGTCCTATAAATGTTGCCCTATGTCTAGGGTCAAATAACGAATACCTATTTCTAGTATTTTCTCCTATATTGCTATTAAGAAAACCGTTTATTATTACTCAATTCTTTAAATATTGAACTCAACATTTAATGCTATACATAATATGTGTTTTACTTTTTTAATATATACACACACATAATATGTGACATTAACTTTTTGTTTCCTTTTAAATAATGTTTATATAAATTAAATTTTATGGAAATTTTTAATTTTTATCTCTAAATTAAGTTGCATGTTGTATTAATTTTCACTTGAAACTTTCAATTTCATTAAATAGGACCATACTTAATTAGTTGCTACAATTTCTATCGTGTATTCAACTAATTCTCACTCACTATTTTTAACAAAAATCTTACTATTTTAAAAGTGGCTTACCAAAAGAATCATTTTTGGACAACTTTGTCCAAACACTTACTCTAGAATTCTCAATTTTGTCCCTCTCATCCCACCCATCACCTCCAAATTCCTCTACGTTTCTTTCACCCCTCCAAATTCTTCTTCTCTCTCCCACTATAATTAGTTTTCTCCCTCATTACATTCACACTCTCTTATTTATGTTTATTAAATTAAATAGTGTAACATACCTAAGACCCCTCCAAATAAATTCATCTTCTCTCCCACTATAATTAGTATTTACTCCCTCTCATTACATTCTTCACGTTTTTTTTTCTTTTTGACAAAATTATATTTATGTTTATTAAACTAAAAAATAAATTATAAATAGTCATATAAATAACATAATTATAATAACAAAATTATATTTATATGTTTACCCCTTCACTAGAATGTGAAGAGTTAACCGAATTAAATTATAAATAGTTAATTATAATTATAAATGTTTATTAAACTTTTCAAATTCCATAACCAAAAAGTAAATTATCTAACATACATATTTCATTCCCTATAAATAGTTGCATCATTTGGGATGCAATTGATAAACAAATATCGTTGGTTTCTAATTGTGACAAATTTAGAATTGATTTATTTTAGAGGTATGTGTCTTTGAATATTTTAAATTGCTACAATTTTTTTTTTTTGTTCTCATTCTATTATATTTGTAAGATTATAACTTTAATCTTAAATATTTAATAATTGCAGGTGTCATGGAGAATATGGTAGTACGAGATTTGGAACCTTTCTAGACCAATTGGAGTTTGAAAGCAAGTGTTCTTCGTAGTTGAGAAATATCAAACTAAAAAGGGAGAGTTTTTAGAGGTATTGGAACTCATTGTCATGGATGAAGAGGTAACTTTAGCTTTCTTATTTTTAATTTAATTTAATGTAAATATTCATAATTTTTTACAGCATTTTTTAATGTTTATCACAATAATATTGTTATACTATATGTTTTATGAATATATAATATTAGCTTTCATGAATATATACAAATATTTTTTTATATAAATTATTATATATTTTAGCTTCCATTGAGATATTCCTTTAAATATTATAGAAATAGTAATATTTAATTAAATTATTTCATTTTTTATAGGAAACAAATATTCAAATTACTCTGTACAATGATTTAATTAAAAGATCCAAGGACATTGTAAAGAAGAACAAATTCTATATTATTCGGAATGGAAAAATTAGTACAGTGAGTCGTAGATGTCTAAACGTCCATGATGAGTTTGAGATTACTTTCACAAGTAGTAGTGAAATCGAAGAGATCGAGAATATGTCTTTTCGTAATAAAAAGAGTAATCATATGGATTTTACTTCCATCAACAACAATTTCAACCCTAAAGTCTTTGGTAATTAAGCATTTTTTTCATGTTACAAAAAAAAAAAAAAAGTTTCATTCTTAGATTTCCTTTCTTTAACTTTCAATTGTTTGTAGATTTGTAGATATGGTTGGAGTTGTAATAAGTGTATAATCAACTACTCTTATCAAATCTCGAAATTTGAAGACCATTTTATTTTATTTTATTTTACTACCTTAAAAAGTGGCTTATTTGGAGAATCATTTTTGGATTTTATAATTCCAAATATGCCCCTTAGTTAATTATTACTTTTTATTGTTAGCAATTTTGTAAATGAATGAGTGACCCAAATTTCAATTTTGTAAAATTTGGAAAAGTTTTTTTTTTTTCAATTATAAGATAAAATTCATTATTACCTTTTTAATTTTCACTCTCACCCACCACTTCCCTACAATTTATCTCTTTCTCTCTCCACTCTTCATTTCATCCGTGATTATACTTTTCTCATTCTCCATCTTTTCCTCTCCCACCTTTACATTTCTAGCATTCATTTATGAATATTTACTCATTTGTTTTTATTACTCTTTCATGATAACAAAGCTTTTCATCTTCTCTTTTAGTTGTTTTAAAATCAAACAAGACTTTTCATTTCCTCTTTTATATTTTTTTTTGTCTAATTTGTTTAATTCTCGATCTAATATAAATAGACAAACCGTTTTACCCATTCTTCACAACTCTATAAGACAATTCATCAATTCTATAGGTATTCACAATATAACCACATAACCTCCTTGATTTTGAAATGGATGACAAAAGCGATAGCAATGACAGTGACGATGATGACTATAAAATTCAAGTTGGCAACTACAAAAAGTGGTGGTGTAACTTTGGAAAGATGGTACCTTAATTCCAAGGAGTAGAACAAACACAAATTAGTTTCTCTCCAAGATGCATTTGGGAGCAATTCTCAAAATTCTTTTGTCAACCTCGCCATGCAGCAAAAAGAATAAGAAGCTATTAAAGCTCTCATAGAGTTATGTAAAGGTCTATTATGATAAATTAAATTGTGCATTTGGTTCTTTTTGTACTTCTAATTTTTTTTCGTATCAATTTGTCTTTATTGTTAATTTTTATTAATTATATAACAATTTTTTTTTTTAATTTTGGTACATGTGGTTTTCTAAATATATGTCCATGTAGATTAACAAGAACAGGACGTTGAACTCAAAATATTCTTATTTCAACTTTTAAAAAATACTAATTAAATTAAATACTCTCTCTTACCTCTCGAGATTCTTCATTTGAGTTTCAATTGCTCTCTCTCCACCTCCCACTCTCTCAAATTGATCTCTCTCTCTCCCTCAAAAAAAAAAATCTCTCTCAATCTTCTCATTATTTCTCTCTCTCATTAACCCTAGAGAAAACATTATTAGTTAATAATGAGAAAATGAGAGAAAACATTATTAGTTAATAATGAGAAAAGTAAGAATGTGAAACGTTAGAACATGAACGGTTGAACTTTAAAAAAAAATGAAGAGTTTTAGAATACAAAAAGTGTATCCTTTATTTTTATAAATTAATTCTAAAAATATATGAGCTTATCTTTAGTTATAATTAATAATGAAATTTCAAAAGTTTGAAGTCTCACCAGTTTTGTAAACTCTTTATCTTTGCAACTATATAAATAGTTATCTTATACTTTTTTTTTCAACAAAAACTTAATGTCATCTTTTTTTTTTAATTTACTCTTTTCTTTCATTATTTTGTTCTAACTTATAACTTTTAAAAAAGAAAATTAATTCAAATATTTTATAAAAGAAATATCACGTGCAGAGCACGTGTTGAAAGACTAGTGAATGTAAAAGTCTTTATAAAATCACTAATTTTAATAATATCAAGTTTTGCATAATTTTAAGTTTGATTAATGCACACATTAACCATTGAGTAACTTTTCGAAAGCTCATAAATTTTAACAAAAAATGTTGCTCTAATGTCGTTTTTTCTTTGTTAAAAAAAAGTCGTTATTTCTCTGAAATCTTATCAAATATGTACTATACATACGTTTTATAATTCATTGAAAATATATGATAATATTTTTTTATTTATAATTTTTTAAACTATTATTTTGTACTTTTTTTTTTAAAAAAAAAACGCTTTTGGTCTCTAGGATTTAAACTAGTTTGTTCCTAGATTTTAGAAACTAACTCTTTTGTTACCTAATATTTGAACTAGTTTATATTTGGTTTGTGAGGTTCCAAAACTGACATGTTTGGTTCTCAAAGTTTGAATATCATTTTAATTGATCACCTAAAGTTTGAAAATAATAGGTCCCCAAGTAGAGTTGATATTTGGTTGATATAATGGAATGATGTTGTTGGCTACTAAAACATTATCAAAACTTGGCCGCCAAACTAAATTTTCTGAATACGCCCTTAGGTGCACCACATTGATGGATATGATAAAATATAGACGATATCGTTGACCATTTTGTTTCATTTATTAGTATCCCATATTTAATCGTTACGTACCAAAAATACACATTATCAAAACTTGGCCCCCAAACTGCTTACGCCCCGTTTAATAACCATTTGGTTTAATAACTTTAGTTGATTTTTGAGAAATTAAAACCAACTCTCTCAAGAGTAGATACACACCTTTCACTCCTTATAAAAATGATCTAATCTCCCAAATCCAACGTTTTATCTCTTACATGAACAAATTAAAACTAGAACTTGGAGAGATAAAAGAATGGTGACTTTTTTGAGAGGGATTTCATGTGGCACATGTTTGCTGTCTCCAACTAGGGATAATGAGTCCATTTATAGATTACATGATGCAAGACATGTTTGGTGTTTTTGAGGTAAGCACACAACGTGATGATAACGTAGGCGTGAGCTTTCAATGTGAACTACTTTTTCCAATATAGACATTTTTAGACGTTTGTGAAGAAACACACTATAACAAAATGTTTCGAGATACTTTCACATTGTGGATGTGACCAATAAATCAAAAATTTATTTGAGGGGCGGCCACAATGAGGCTAGCAGTTTTGCACCGTTGAATGTATGAAAGAGAAACTACAAAAGTATCTTGATTTTGTATTTAATGATTATTATGAGGCATGAAGATTTTCAAATCTAAATCTAACTTTTATTTTGAGGATGCCACACAACATTGAATAATGTTTTATTGAGTGATTAATGTTACTTAAAAGATTAAGAAAAAGGAGAAGAAAAAGGGTTGTAAACTTGAGATAGAAAGGCAATGTTTTAGACTCTATTTTCCAACAAGAGAAACATATATACCATTGGTGGTGCCTTTGATAAAAAAATTTGCTCATTTAACCGGAATCCTAACGATATTCATGTTAGATTATGGGTCCATTTGGAATACCTTTTAGTTTAAATGTTTTTCAAGAATACAGTTTAAAAAAAAAAAACATTCTGTATAAAAATTGTTTATAATTTAAACACTACATATTTTATACTCTACTTATTATATACTTAAAAAATCTTTTTTTAAAAAAATTCTTTTAAGTGTTTCTCTCAAAATGGTTTATTTCTCAATCTCATTTTTTAGTAAGTCATTTTTAGTGGTTGTCGAACACTATAATTTTATTCAAAATTATTTTTTTTTTAAAAAAATTAAACACACTTGAAAAGTTAGACCAAACATACACCTATATTTATATTTAGTGAATTAGGTTTATTTCATATCCTAATTTAGGAATAAAGTCCTAGTCGTTTTTTGCATTTTCTTTTTTCCTAAATTTGATATATACAATGATCGAAACAAGTTCATACAAGTCATTCATATCAAACAGATAGCCTTAAAGGAGTCGTTTGTTTTTTGGGAATCTAGATAACCAAAATATTCAGATGCTTGGAATTATAGCTACCCGGAAATATAGATGCCCGACATTTTAGATAACCGTGTTTGCTTTGAAGGAATAATTTATAAGAATATATGAAAATATTCAGATAACTATGTTTGTTTTTGCAGGATTTTTGTACGGAAAAGTTCTTAGATTATCTATAATACCAATAATACCCTTACTAATTTTTAACTAATTTACCTATTAGTTTAATATAATTTAAATTTATATAACGTTTTGGTCTTTGTTAATTTAATGTTTTATTTTTATATCAATTTAATTTATACTAATTTAATTGGTTATTTTTTAGAACAAATTCATTTATATTAGTTTAATTTTAAAAATTAATTTCAACTTAATTTTTTTTAAACATGACAATTAATATAATTCACGGTGTATTTTAGTGGACTGAATTGATAACATTAATCAAATGAATTATAGATTTTTTTTAGAGAACTATATATTTTTTTGTAATGGATTTTATGTGTGTGTTTTTTGAAATGTACAATTAATTAGTATTATTATTAAGAGAATAAATAAAAAATAAATTAAAATATTATTCAATATAACTATCATTTATTTTACATCTAAATGTAAAATTTAAAAAACAAATGGTTATTTCTTAGTATATGAATAAATTAATTTATTTTTAAATAAAAATACAAATTGTAAAATAGAGGGGTAAAAGTGTCATCCGAAAATGCCCTCAACATGGGAATCTTTGAAACTCATCTCTCATGAGGGCATCAAAAGCTCCTTGGATGCCTCCCGTATGGGCATCCCGAATTTCCTAGGTATCCAACATTACCACAAAACAAACGAGGTAATCCAGATGTCCATTCCATGGGAATCTTGGATTACCATGAAACAAACGACCCCTAGTGGTAATCTAAGATTCTCATGAAATGGGCATCTGCATTACCTCGTTTGTTTTGCGGTAATGTAAGATTCTCATGATAAGCGCTTGTTTAGGCATATTGAGATCTTCGGGCATCCTAGGATGCCCACACGAGAGGCATCTAAGAAGATTTTGATGCCCTCCTGAGACATGGGTTTCTAAGATTCTTAGGTTGAGGGAATCAACCATTGGCATTTTTGCCTTTCATTTTCTTTTACGTATATTTTCTTTCGTCAATTTTATTTATTTCTCAATTTTTAAATTTTATAATAAGATAAATTCATGTATTCAACTAATAAACAATTCTATGAAATTAACTAATATTTATAGGTTTCATTTATATATAAAATAAGCTCCATTTAATTTGTATTCAGTTGAAATTTGAATTGATTTTTCTATTTATTTTAATTAAACTATCAGAAGTCAATACTATTTCTCTCTAAACTTTCACTATTTTGATAATGTATAAGTATAATTCACTAAAAAAGGCTATCAACTATATAATTTTTTTTGTTATGACATTAATCGTAAATCAACAAAATAATAATGAAAGAGAGAAGAAACAACACAGAATTTACGTGGTTCACTAACGGTATGTTAGCTACATTTACGGGAGGGAGAGAATGATCTTATTAGTGAGGAGAAAACATATGCAGATTACTGTGATTATGACAGATTAGGTTAAGAGGGTTTATATATGACACCACTCTTAACCCTAAGGGGCCGTTTGTTTCGTGGGAATCCGAGATTCCCATGAGTCGGGCATTTGGATTCCCACGTTTGTTTTGCAGTAATGTAAGATACCCGGGTATCCTAGGATGCCCATACAGGAGGTAATCTAAGTACTTTTGGATGCCCTTTTGAAACATGGGTTTCAAAGATTCCCATGTTGCGGGCATCCCCTCTTTACTTTTTTGCCCTTCGTTCATTTTTTATATATTTTCTTTCATCAATTTTCTTTATCTTTATTTTTAATTTTATGATTTAAATAGGTTAATGTCTAATAAACAACTTTATATAATTAAGTATATTTATATATTACATTTACATATAAAATAGACTTCAATTAAATTATATAATATATCCATTTATTTTTAATATTTGGAACGAATTATTATCAATAATATTTATTATCTTATATAAATAATTTTAAAGCAACATTTTTTAACGACCAACATACCTTTGTTATTTTTCTTCTTAAAAGTATATATCATTTATAATGTAATAAATAAATTTCACCTCATATAACATTAATTATATAATTGTCTTTTAGAAAAATATTAAAATTAAAAATAAAATTTATATTTAATATAGTTTTTTATTAAAAAAAAAGTCATATATTAATATGAATTCTACGAAATAACACACAAAAATTAATGTACACGGAATTAATATAAAAAAATTAAATTAATAAAAAAATATATTGTATAAATATAAATTATATTAAATCAATATATAAATTATATTAATATATTAATAAGGGCATTTTTGGAACATTACACAAATTTACAACATTTCCAAGAATAAATTCTTCAAAACTATTGAAATATTCTGGGATACCCTTATAAATTTTCCTACAAAACAAACGTGACTATCTGAAGATACCGGATATCTAAAATTTCGGTCATCTGAGATTCCAGGCATCTGAAGATGTCGGACATTTACATTCCCAAAAAACAAACGGCCCCTAATAGAATAGACCCAAAATAAAAGCCCAAAATGGAAATAACATATCTAATCTCTATACATAATTTATGAGACCCTGTACTTGGTAATTCAGAGCGTTTCATAACAGACTCAAGACATATCAACAATTTTCTTTTAAAATAAGTTCAAGTATTTTCAAGTTAAAATAAAAATTAATATTCAATTCTAATTTTTTTTATAAAAATTGTAAAACAATATAAATTATTGTTTTTTTACCATGTAAGATATAAAATTAAGGTTAAAAATCATTTTTGGTTACTGAACTTTCATGAGAGTAACAATTTGATCCCTGGACTTGATTTATAACGATTTAATATATAAATGATTTGAAGATAGGAAAGGATATTGTTGGAGTAATGCATCATTTTAAGACATTTACCGTACAAAAAATCCTGCAAAACAAACACAGTTATCTAAATATTCCTAAAGATCCCTACAAATTTTTTCTAGCAAAAGAAACATGGGTTATCTAAAGATGCCAGACATATATATTTTTGGGCACATATAATTTCAGGCCTTAGAAGATTCCAACTATATCTAGATTACCAAAAAACAAACTGACCCCTATGTGAAAATTATGTAAAAGTTATGGACACAACATTTGACGACTAATGCGCCATGAAATATATGTTGAATGTGAGTTTTTTTTTTTTTTTTTTTTCCTTTTTAAGGGTTGAATTGTTGTAGACAAGCAAGATTGACAAAAGCGAATGTGTATTGTAAATACATGAACTTCATTAATACCATGTACAACATGGATATTTTCTTTCTTTTTTATTTTTAAATTAATCAATACAAAAGTCGTAAATTGAAAATTGAGTGGGAAGACTAAAAGGAAATTTGAGACATCACATGCTCAAATTTGTACGGTCTGACAAGATATTAAATGAGATTCATCCTGCCAAAGCGAGCTTAGCTCAGCGATAATTGGCATGTACCCTCGACCATAAGGTCAGAGGTTCGAATCTCCCCACCCCCAAATGTTGATGTACTCAAAAAAAAAAAAAAATGAGAGTCATCCTAGCCTCTTGATCATTAGTACAAATTTTATGTCAGTTGAACTATGTTCATGTTAGCATACTCTTGGACAGAAGTTCTAGTCCATATATTTTCAAATATCAAGATTTAGTCATTGTATTTTCAACAATCTTGAAAGTAGTTCTTACTAGTAATTTATTGTTAATTAAAAAAAATATAGTTTATTAGTCTTCCCTTCGTAAATTTTGGAAACATCTTCACATTGATTTAGTCATTGTATTTTCAACAATCTTGAATATAGTTCGTACTAGTAATTTATTGTTAATTAAAAAAAATAGTTTATTAGTCTTCCCTTCATAAATTTTGGAAACATCTTCACATTGTATTAGAGATGACAGAAATACTCATGGATCTCCCAATCGAGAATGGGAAGGGTATCCTTCCCTCGTCTCCGACTCACCAAATACATTTTTATTGGTATTTAAAAAAAACGTATAATATATATTACAATTATATAAAATAATATTATCATTAATATACTATATTATATTATTAATAACATTTAATATATTTTTTTAATCCTTGACCTATTTAGGGTCCATTTGGAATACATTTTAATTTAAATGTTTTTCAAGAATGCATATTTTAAAAAACATTTTGTATAAAAATTGTTTAGAATTTAAACACTTATATGTTTGGTTGAATTTCCTCACAAATGTTTTTATACACAAGTTATTGTTTACTTAAGAAGTCTTTTTAAAAAAGTTGGTTTTAAGTGTTTCTCTCAAAATTGTTTATTTATCAATCTCATTTTCTAATAAGTCATTTTTAGTAGTTGCCAAACACTAGAATTTTTTTCAAAATTAAACACTTGAAAAGTTAAACCAAACACACCGTTACTGTTAGTTATATTTTTCTCTTATTATTTTTTAAAATTTTAATTCCATTAGCTTGTGTGTTTACTATACTTAACTTCATATACCACAACAACTTTTTATATTAAATTTATAATGAAAATGTTAAATATTTTTTTAAATTAATTATCAGAATAAATAAAAGAATAATAAAAATAATCTTAACATAAAAGTTATTTAATATATTTATCGATTTTTAATTAATTTTGATAAAAAAATTGTATTTTTTGTGAAAAAGTTGAAATTTCATAAAAATAAAGAAAATGATGAAAAGTAGAGTACGCATAAGATAGGAAAGATTACTCATTTTAGAATGAAAATGTTTTAAATTTTGTAGAGATAGAAAATACAGGGTGGCCAGTTTCAAAAAGAAAATATAGGGTGGTCGGACGAGTTTGTCGAGTCCTCGTGACTAAATAAATTTATAAACTCTAGCTCTATGTTACTTTGCAGTAGGTAGTGGTCGGGTTGTCCACGGAGAGAGGGAGTTTCTTGTTGATTATTAAATTCTTGCCGGTAACCAAAGAAGGTGTGAAAATAGAGGATTTTTTTTCACGAACCAACAAAATAAAATGTAGGGAAAAGTAAATAAAATGCCGGAAACAAAAGATAGCATGCAACAAAAATAAACAATGGAAAGATGATAGAAAAATCAATCAAGAGAAGGGATTGTCGAATTAGTTATTTCATGGAATCGTTTATTTATTTGGTCTCATCGCTTGCTCTAAAAATAATCTTCATGAATTATTTAATTGCCTCGAATGCTTCTTGGTTGTTCGGATAATCCACCTACTAAACCTATGTCTAATTGATTAACTCACCCGATACTCCACGAATTTATTAACTAATTAGTTATTTTAATGGCGCCCGCTGCCCCTCATGCTTAGCCCGGTGACTCCTCAGACTAAATCTAGTTAGCTAAATTAGCAACCAGATGACTCCTCAAAATTACTAATTAACTAACCGCGCATTACACACTTGGCCTGAAATTAATCAATTAAACTAGGAATTTGATTTTTTCAATTTAATTAATATAATTTCTCCTAGAATCTTAGGCCTATCAAAAGTCTACGCTAATCGAACAATGCAATTAACGATGGATTTGCCTCAACGTAGTGGCTATCTAAAAATATAACAGATAAATAATGCTTGAAGTAATTCTAAGAGACGTCAGTTCATAGAGAAAACATACAACCATGATTTTTTAAGCGAGAACACTATGATGCAAAGAAATTTCATTCATAAAGCGTCAAAACTCCAACAAGCTTAAGCAAACTACATAAACGTTCCAAGAGATTCAACCAATCCAACAATCTAAGAGTTTAGTCTAAAAACTACTAATGGTAAAAACAACAATCAAACAAAAAATACATAATAAAAATCTAGCAAAGCAAGTTTGAAATACAAAAGTATGCTGAAAATAATGAGAGAATACAAAAGAAAAAGGGAAAAGATGGCTAAATTCTGACCTAAGACGGCTAAAAATCAAAACTAGGGATTTATACATTTATTGGAGCGTCGAGACGTATAAAAGAGTGTCTTGACGCTCCCTCTTCTGATTGTGTATTTTTTAGCACCATCGAGGTAGCGTCGAGACGCTAAGGTTAGAGTCTTGACTCTATGTGCTTTCATGCACGCCTTAGACTACGTCTAGCGTTGAGACGCCCAAAGCTAGCGGCTCAATGCTAGGCTCTCGAGAAAATTGGCTTGGCTTTAGCAACTTGGGACACTTAGGCACATTTTTGGGGTTCAAATTGATCCACTTAAGTCATTTTCCCTCCTTGACATCCCGTGGATCTAAGGTAACTCAAAAACATCTTAATTTGCCCGAATAAGCGTCAAATTGATATATTGGCCTCAAAAACCTCTTAAGCTCGAATTCTTATAAAATAAACACTTTAATGATCAAATGTAAGACCAAATTAAAGGCAAATAAATAGCACAAATTAGGTGCTATCACAAGGTAGAGAAGAAAAATAGTATTAACCCAACTAAATTTCAATCTAAATAGTCTAATCTTTTGAAAACAAAAAATTTTAAATTGTTACATTGACCACAAATATTCAAATGATGGCTTTGAAGTTGGAGCTACAATAGCATGAAGGAATTCACCAATTTCCAGTTTTACAAAGCCAAGATAAAAACGTAACAACTCATTTTTAGCTATATCCAAATCTTTAAAAAGGTTTGATCACAACTCTTCAAATAATGCGGATAAAATTTGAGAAGTAAAATGACAATGATCATCAAACAAAAAATTCAATAGCTACAAATCCATATATATACATACACACACTAAACTATTGGGGACAATGGACCCTCCACATATATCTCCACAGTGATGTGTTGTTGCCTACTTTGAACATAAGCAGTTTTATGGGTAAATTTGATTCAAACCCGAGAGCTCGAGTGAGCTAGAATACCTAGTGGATTGGGGCATCTTGCGACGTGCAAAGGGAGAGTAAAAGACCAAAAGAAGGTGAGCTGGCCCACCTCCCTTCTCAACCTCGGCCCAATGTCGAGGCGACCAAAGGTAGCAATGCGGGCCCATGCTCGGGCAGGAGAGATGAGGCTCCTTGAGCTCCTATAGGCCCCAATCGACAGAATTGGACCAAAAATCGCCCAGTATAGGTAACGTGAACCCTAACAAAGTTGAAGGTATAAATATTCCTTCTAAATCCTTGAGAAGAGGATCCAAAAACTCTCTAAACTCCTTCTTCTTCATTAGCTCACGGTTTCAGCTTGTTGTTTACCTCTGAGAAGCTGACTTAAGCATCGGAGTGTGTGTAGAAAGCACCACACCGGTGTGCAGTGTTTGCTTGTTTTGCAGGTCACGTCTTTCCTGATTCTACAAATTCACTATTGGTGTCACGTGAAAGTTAGGTGAGTTGCCTGACCGGATTTTTCCATCAACAAGTGGTAATTGGCATGCACTCTCAACCAAGAATCAGTACGTAGGATAGAAATGTCAATTCACCCCTTAGATTCATGTTGAATTTGTTTTTCTTTTTTTTCATGTTGATTTTTTTTTAGTTCATCAACATTTGAGGGTGGGAGATTCGAACCTCTGGCTTCTTGGTCGAGGGTATATGCCAATTACTGTTGAGTTATGTTCGTTTTGGCATCCATGTTAAATCTATAAACATGTGAAAATATCGATGAAAAATGTCAACATGTCGATAAAAATTTAATACTATGACATAAACTAACCGTCTGTAGTTTTGTTTTTTGTTTCTTTTTTTTTTTAAAAATAACCGTCTGTAGTTAAGATGGAAAGATGCAACATGAAATTAAACTTTCCATATCTTCCTCCATAATTTCTCGAAAAAGAAAAGGTTTTTTCTAAGATCCAATTTAAATATAGAAACAAATTTATAATTAATAAAAGAATTTTACAAGCATCAATTATTTATTAATATGACAGCTAAGATAACCTATGATAAGCAAATTATAGTACTACGGTAGTACAAATTAATTAAAGCTAACAAACAAAGACAGAATTGGGAGATAATACTTGATTTCAGTATTCATCAGAGGAAAAATTTAGGACACATACATACCCTTCATGAATATTGAATAATAAGAATAAAGAATTAAAGAATTAAAAAGAAGAGAACAGATGTAACAAAATAATAGGAGACAAAGAATAACAGAAGCACCAGTTGTATTAGGAATTTGTTATCAAAGGAACATTCTAGAATTTGGATGGCAAACCATCTTTGTTACTGGGTTGGCCCATATCCTCTTCATTCTGGCTCGTTTTCCTCTTATCCTTAATATCCCCCCTCAAACAAGAGGGTAATTCCATAACCCCAAGTTTGGATCGTAGAAATTGAAAACTGAGAGTGAAATAACGACTTCATGAGGCAATCTACTGGTTGATCAACCGAAGGGATGTACCGAATTTCCATTTTTCCCTGTAGAACCAGATCACGGACAAAGTGCACATCAATCTCAATGTGCTTAGTTCGAGCATGAAACACCAGATTTGCAGCCAAGGCATCGACACTTATATTATCACACCACACAATTGGTCTCGTTGGACATAAGAACCCAAGTTCACCCCGTAGTTGTTTTAACCAAACTACTTCAGTGGCAGTCAACGCAAGGGCTCTATACTCAGATTCAGTGCTTGATCTTGCAACCGCACACTGTTTCTTGGATGCCCACGACACTAAGTTACTCCCAACAAATACACAATGAGCTGCAACAGATTTATGATCATCCAAATTAGAGGCCCAGTCGACATCATAATAAGCATTAATAGATAAATCATCTCCTTGCTAAAAATATATAGTCCATAGTTCCTAGTGCCACTAATATAGTGAAGCACCCACTTAACCGTCTGCCAATGGACATCGGTTGGAGCCTTTAGATACTGATTCAACTGATTTACAATGTGTGCAATATCTGGACTAGTGTGAGTTAAGTATTGCAAGGCTCCAATGGCACTTCTATATTCATATGGATTGAGAAGGGGACTGCCAGACAAAAGAGATAATTTGGTGCCCAAAACACTAAGAGTATGAGCCGGTTTGAGGTTAGTAAGATTCATCTTAGTTAAAAGGTCATCCACATATTTCTGTTGATTCAATAAGACTACACTAGGTAAATAATGTACTTGGAGACCTAAAAAATAACTAAGAGTGCCAAGGTCTTTTAGAGCAAACCGGGTATCCAAAGTACTTATCATTGCTTCATCATTACCAATCACAACCACATCGTCCACGTAGACCAACAACAAGATCACAATAGAATTTGATCAAAAAATAAATAGGGAATTGTTTGACCTAGCGTTGATGAATCCCCAAGACAGAAGAGTAGTTTTCAAAGTATTGTTCCACGCCATCGGAACTTGCTTAAGACCATAAGTAGCCTTGTTGAGTTTACAAATGCAGTGTGGGAATTTAGCATCAGCATACCTCGGTGGTTGACTCATGTAAACAACCTCGTCAAGCTTGCCATTAAGAAAGACATTGTTGAAGTCTAACTGCCGGAGTTTCCAACCCTTTGTTATGGCAACACTAAGAACTACACAAATAGTAGACGCCTTCATAACTGGACTAAATGTCTCAAAGAAGTCTACGTCGGGACTTTGATGAAACCCTTTAACGACCAACCAAGCCTTGTACCTCTGTATTGAACCATCAGGATTCTTTTTAATACGAAAAATCCATTTGTTACCAAAGACATTGAGTGATGGAAAAGGAGGTACAAGTTGCCAAGTATGATTCTTCAACAAGGTTGAGAATTCAAGGTCCATAGCTTCACACCACGAGGAGTCTAAAGAGCTTCATTCACTCTTGTCGGTTCCGTGACTGACCAGTCCGTGGTAGTTTGAGACAACCACAGCTTCAGTTTAAAAATACCTACCTTGCCCCTTGTGACCATATGATGAGTTGGTTGTCTTGTAGGAGAATTCAACGAAGGTTGAACTGAATTTTCAGAATCTATGGCTGAGGCTGGGTGTGTGACTGTAATCAGCGAGGGAGCAGAATTTTGAAGCAGTGGAGTCGGACATGGCGAGGGAGGTGGGAATGTAGTGTGTTAAAGGGAGGGAGATTGAGACACAGCTGTAGTGTTGTCATGAGTGGTGAGAGAACGAGATGGTGACAAATTTGGTAAAGAAGAGTTGCTTGAGCAAGTATTCGGAGCTGACACAGTGGAAGTGGCAGTTGGATGAGGGAACCACATGGCTATGGAAGGGGCTGGTTGAACTGAGTTCCTAACTTCTGTGTTTGATGACAATTTTGAACCAAAGTCAGATGCAAATGAAAACTCACTTTCGTTGAACCAAACGTGTCGTGATATAAAGATCCTTCCATTTGAACTGACACACTTGTGGCCTTTGTGAACAGAACTTGGGCCGAGATAGACACATTTTTCAACATGAAACTGAAATTTGTGTGTTTGATAGGGCTGAAGACATGGAAACACGCACATCCAAATGTCCTTAAGGCACGAAGGTCTATCTTCTCACCAAACATGACTTCCATGGGGGATTTGCCTCCTAGCACCTGCGAAGGAAGACCGTTAATTAGCATGACAGCAACCATAAAAGCTTTCCACCAGAACCTTAGAGACATTGAGGCATGTGCTAGCAAAGTGAGCCCAGTTTCTATGACATGTCTGTGTTTTCTTTCTGCTCGCCCGTTCTATTGAGAAGTATACAGACATGTTAATCTGGTTTTGATCCCTAAATGTTCACAGAGACGATGTACACCAGCATACTCACCTCCATTATCTAACTGTAGAGCCTTCACTTTACTATTAGATTTTTCACCAACGTTACGAAGTGATTGAAAGCTGCCAGTGTTTCATTCTTTTGCTTCAAATGGTAAATCCACACATACCTACTAAAATCATCTATAAATATGACATAGTATTTAAAGCCTTGTGACGAATTAAGAGGAGAAGGTCCCCAAGGATCCATATGTACTAAGTCAAATTTAGCCATTGTATGTGAGACTGAATTAGGAAAGGGTAAAGTGTGGGATTTGCCATACTGACATGCATCGCAAAATTTAACCTCTTCATTCATTTTAGTAGGAAGATTACAACCTTTGATTACTGACTCAAGTACCCTTAACGATGGATGTCCTAATCGTTTATGCCACACATCCTTAGAGACCGCAAGATTAATACTATTTGAAAGCACAAATGCAGAAATTTCACTTTTATTGACTCTATCCTTCGTGCGCCACTTTGTTGTCTTCGATATGTCAACTGAGGTAGCCTTTCACACTATCAAAGTGATACAGACCATCATTAAGCTCCCCTTTCAGCAATACCTTGCCTGTATCCTTGGCCTTTACAAGACAAAAACTATCATGAAATTCCACGTAAACATCATTATTACGGGCCAATTTAGAAACACTTACTAAGTTCTTCATAATACTAGGCACACATAATACATTTTCAAGACTAAGATTATTATTCCCATTAGTAAGACAAGAGTTTCCAACATATGAGATTTTTAATCTGTTACCATCTCCAATAGTCACACATTCTTTACCTTTATAGTCGAATAGATTGGCTATGTTGTTATAGTCTGCAGTTACATGATTCGACGCCCCGCTGTCTGCATACCAATTCGGGTCTATCACAATCTCGGGTGAGGCTACAAATGGATTTGAGTTTTTGATTTGCTACAAAGGTTGTTGGTTGTATAGGGGTTGTCTGAGCATTTGATCGAGCAACATTTCCTTCTCCTTTGTGTTAAGCTTGTGGACCAGAAAATTCCTTGTTAAACCTTTGATAACACATTAAAGCAGTGTGTCCTATTTTCCCACATACCTGGCAAATTTGTTTGTTGTTATTGTAGTTTCCATATCCTCGTGTTTTGCCTTTGCCACGGTTTCCTCATCCTCTTTGATTTCCTCTACCAAAATTACCTTGTCGATTATTGTTAGAGAAGTTTTTTGTTGGCCTCCTTGACCTCTTACATCTTTGTTTGTTGCCATATTGACTGATGCTCCATGATTGAGGGTCAGTGAGTTCTTCAAACTATTTTGCAGCTCAAGTTTCTTTTCAAAAACAAGTAGTTCGGCTTGCATTTCAGACCAGGTGATCCCAATTCTTCCTTGAATCATTGCAACAACAAGGTCGTACTCCTCATCAAAGCCCAAAAGTATCTGTGATATCAAGGATCGTGTACTAACCAGACTGCCTGCTTGCCCCAGATTATCAGTGTGATTCTTCATCACACGTAGATAATCTGCCATCTTTAGATTGCCTTTCTTGGATTGTTGAAACACTCGCGATTGAACTCCAAATATCTCCTGTACTATCTTTGTTACTGGGCTGGCCCATTTCCTCTTCATTTTGGCCCGTTTTCCTCTTATCCTTAATAGTACATACTCCTTCCATTCAGCATTTGACACGCCATTTAATGATATAATATTTTATTCCATGAGTTCCACATCATTCTTAAATGTTCCTTACATGACAAACAATAAATAGAGGTAGTATAGAAAAATTTTCGTACTATACCATAGTACTAGCTAGAAAAAAATCTCATTGTGATCATATGGCAGAATACATTGCCAAAATGTGTCAGCACCTATTTCTTGAAAAACGGTATGAAAAAAACGAAAAAGAGCCCATTATGGACCACGCTTATTATCAATGTACTCAGAAATTATTATTTTACAGACTCATAAATTGAGCAACATGTTTTAAATATGCAATTGAAAACAGCGATCTGTTCGATATAGTGTGAAAATTTATTTTATTCACCGTACGTTCTCAAAGACACACAAGTCACAAAGACAGAGGGTATTCTCTTAAATGCCAAATGTAAGACACCAAAAACTCAATAATTAATCACTTTTCCAAGTACTCACATGCAAATGTTTTTTTCTTCTCTTTACGCGGACCACTTACACTATAAAACAGACCGGCCATTTCTTTGTAACCCCAACAACACACACACAAACAAGCTCCACTCTAACAATGGCAACTGAAGAAAACTCTAATGGCTATGAAGGGTTGCTACCTTGCTGCTTGAGGTGGATGAAGGCTGTATCGGCGAAGCTCTCGGCTTTGGCGGTCGAGCTAACAGCGACGACAAAGAAGCTGGCGAGGGACGACCCGAGGAGGGTGGTTCATGCTTTGAAAGTGGGATTGGCCATCACTTTGGTATCTTTGCTCTACTATTTTAGGCCTTTGTATGATGGGTTTGGAACCTCTACAATGTGGGCTATTATCACTGTCATTGTCGTCTTCGAATTTTCCGTGGGTAAGAATCTTTTTTTCATATTTATAACCCTTCCAGACTTGAAAAATGAGTATCTATTTATATTAATTAGGGAGAAAATGACATTCAAGATCATCAGAACCTCCTGTTATGATACCGTATAAAACTATCATTAAGCTTCAAAATAAGTTGATAGGTTATCGTAAATTTAATCTTTTATCCATATTCTTAACGTTCATGACGCGTTTTGAACAGGAGGGACGTTAGGGCGAGGTTTGAATAGAATATTGGCAACTCTTGTAGCTGGGGCTCTAGGGTTTGGTGCTCATTATTTGGCAAACTTGGGTGGAGAGAAAGGCCGACCAGTGTTGCTTGGCTTCTTTGTGTTCGTATTAGGTAAATATCTAGTTATCCATTTTATTTTATATTCTAATAAGAACAAAATTGGATGTCTGTCTTGGGAATTTTATAACATATAGATTAATGATGCTATTGATATTTCCATGTAATAGAAAATGAACCACGTGTAAATTTAAGCTTACTAGCTTCAAATTTCAATAACGTACGTGGTGGTTGTTGAAAATATGTTGAAAAATTACTACTACGTACATTGTCGTACGTCCTAACTAACATTTGAACATGTGAAAAAGTAAAAACTATACTTTAGAAGAATAACGAGTTCAAATTTCTTAATTCTTACCTACCTAAGATGATCAATGTTCTAAAGTCAAACACTTATGTCATGCTACGATACTAATTAATATACTTGTAAGCTAAGATGATATTTTATGATTTTGAGAGTATTTTTCTAATTTCTATATCATAGAAAGATGGTTTCTTTTACCATTATAGGATATATATACCTGTGCAGGTTTCAAAACCAACTAATATTAATAGTTCATAGGTTAGTTTCACACGTCGAACAACTCTATAAAATATAAAAGGAAAACATGAAGAATATATATTCAACAACATTAAATATATATGAACATATCCCAACTAATTATCAACTTAGGTCGTTCTTGAGTTTAGTAGTAAATTTATCTAGGATCGCACAAAAACGATTCCTTCAATCCATTCCAAAACCCCCATTTATGGGAAAATTATTAGGTGCTCCGGTCTTTAAAACCGTCGGATGTACATCTTCAAATTTGTCTGTCTCCTAATAATCGTTGGATACGAAATCGAGATACCTTTATAATTTCTTTCTCTTACATCCAACGGTACAAAACCATCCACCTCATTACACTGAGAGCGACTAATAATTTCTCCTTGGGTCAGAAGGGAAAAAAAAGTAACAATGGCATGGACAATTTAGATAGAAAAAATTCTTTTATTTTACCCTAAGAAAAAGGTGTACGAAGTTCTGATTTGGAATGGTTGCAGCTGCAATATCAACTTTCGTACGATTCTTCCCGAAGATGAAGGCTCGATACGACTACGGGATGCTGATATTCATCTTGACATTCTGCATGGTTTCATTGTCGGGATACAGAGACGATGAGATTTTTAAGCTTGCATTCAGTAGGATTCTGACCATTCTCATCGGCTGCTGTATCACTCTCTTTGTTTGCATGTTTGTGCGACCTGTTTGGGCTGGCACTGATCTTCACCATTTGCTCGCCACCAACGTTGAGAATCTTGCCACATTCTTACAAGGTACAATTGTTTTTTGTCTGAATTTATGTTTGGTGTTATTTTAAGGATGAAATCTGTTGGCTTTAATTTCTTTTTTTGTGATAATGTTGTTTTTCCTTTGAACTTGGTTGATGGATGTGTATGTCGATATTTGGCAGGCTTTGGTGTTGAGTATTTTGGACAATCACGAGAAGGAGAGGCTGTTGGCAAGGATGGCATGCAAAAATATAGAACTATTTTGAATTCCAAGTCGAATGAGGAATCGTTGGTGAGTACCTTGATCGAGCCCAACATGTTTTTAGGGCTCGTTTAATAATGCTCCTGTTCTTATTGTTGTTATCGTGGAAATAAAGTTACGTTTGGTAATTATTATTTCTTGTTTTTTTTCAAACAAAAGAAAGAGATTTGTGTTTGATAATTATTTCTTATGTTCTTTGTTCACTTAAACTTTAAATTCAAAATTTAGTATTTATATGAAAAATAAGTTTTAAAAAATCTCAAAATTATTATGTCATATTTAATTTTTATTTTGTAAGTTAGAAATTCTAAAATAATACTTTAGTTTATTTATATGATTTAAAAAACGAAAAGCATGAAACGAAATACTAGATTTTTATTATTTCTAAAATTTGTAAAGAATGTTGGGAAAGTTTCTTAAAAATTATTAAAAAAAAAAAAAAAAAAAAAAAACTAAAAACCATCCGCTAAAAACTTAGGGTGCATTTGGTTGGTGATCTGAAAACAAAAATTTGAAAACAAGGATTCAATGAAAACAAAGTTGTATTTCTTGTTTTCCGAAATGTGTTTCGTAGCAAATTTAGTAATGGGATCACAACATAAATAATTGTTCAAAATGTGTTTTTTAATATATTTATAAACCATAAACTAGGTGTAGTTATCAACTAAATATTAAATTGAATAAAACTATTATTAATTAATTTATAAACATGTTATATGTTATAAATTTTGTATAATTATTATTTTACACCATCATATAATTTACAATACATTATATCATACATATTTAATTTAACAAAAATAAAGTGAAGTTATACCATGAAATACTATATTTCCACTATTTAAAGTTTTTATTCTTTTCAATTTAATTTTGCATTTTAAAATTTCAAATTCAAAATCTAGATACATTGAAAACATTAAAGAAAAAAAATTGTTTTCAAAATTTCCACTATTTAGATCACACAATATGGAAACAATTTTCAAATACACATTTGTCAAATACATATTCATTCATTGAATTTCGTGAATTGGAAAACATAAAACAAAATCTAAATATTGTCTATTAAACATGTCCTTACATTTCTCAAAAATTGAAAACAAGAGATTAGAAAGGAAAAACAAAAATGTTACCAAACAAAAGAATCTTAACTTTCGCAGCAATGGGATGTTTTGTGGTTGCAATGTTGCTACTTTATTTATTTATTTATTTTTAATTTCTTCATTGTTAAATATTTGTAGTGTAACCTAGCAAGATGGGAGCCTCGCCATGGCAAGTTTCGATATCGCCACCCTTGGAAGCAATACTTGGAAATTGGAAGCTTAAACAGAGAGTGTGCTTATCGCCTCGAACTTCTTAATGGCTACCTCAAAACCAAACCAACTCAAGTAAGTTTCAGCCCTCCATTTTTAAAATCGTTTCTTTTTTTAGGTAAATTCCTATGCTCATCATCATTTGTTTTTCAGGTACCATCACAACAAATCCAAGGTCAATTTCAAGAAGAATGTTTGAAGATCTGCAGTGAATCAAGCAATGGATTAAGAGAATTGGCATTAGCAATAAGAAAAATGGTTCCACCACTGACAGCCAAAGCCCACATAGAGAAAGCGAAGGTTGCAGCTGAGAATCTCAAGTCCCATTTGGAAGAATGGAGATTTGAAGAACTGAATACTGCCATGGAGATTGTTGGTGCTGCTTCTTTGGCATCAGTTCTAGTTGACTCCATTTGTTGCGTAGAGAAGGTTGTGGATTCAGTTCAAAAGTTGGCTTCGGCTGCAGGCTTCAAGGCTGTGGAAGTGCAATCTAGTGTAGCACCAGAGCAACAAAACGATTTGCAAGATCAGGGTTCGTCGTTGCAGCCATGTCATGGAACTGTCCTTTTAGCTCATCATGTCATTACGGTTGATGAAGGAACTCCTTGTTAATGCTTTTTGCTCTACACACTTCTGAAAAATTTCGAAGCCATAATGGATTTGAAATTAATAATGTAAGAGGGGTTTGAAATTTATAGTGAAATTATACATTTTGTTTTGTTTTTAGCGTCGGATTTTAATCAAAAGGAAAATTTTGGTCATAAAGAAAACTGCACTTTTTGAAAGGTATAGAAACCCTTGTTTTTGAAAACTACTTTTTTAGTGCAGTTTTCCACGGGTTTCTATAGAAACAATTGAATTCTTAGTCAAATTCTACGTGTTTTTGAAAACACTTATTTCCACAGGTGGAAAAAAACATTTGAATTCTTAGTCAAATTCCAAAAACAAAAACAAGTTTTTGAAAACTACTTTTTTAGTCCGCAAAACATGGTTTTTGGTTTTCGAAAATATGAGAAAAAGGTGAGTAACATATAACAAAGAAACTTATAGGTGAAAATTGTGTTTATAAGCTTAATTTTCAAAAATCAAAACCCTAAAACCAAATGGTTATCAAACGAGACCTTAACAATACGGTTACTAAATGTATGCGTTCATTGGCTATCTACAAAGTGTCAAAGGATACAAGTTGTGGTTCTTAGAGGAAGGAACAAATACATGCTTCATAAGTAGGGAAGTAACTTTTAATGAGGAAAAAGATGTCCTACTACAAGTTTTCACATCAAAATATCTCAATAGGGACACCTAATCTCATAGAATTCACTATTGAATTAGAAACATAGTAAGAAATTGTTTCTTCTTTCAATTGTTTTTTTTTTTTTTTTGGTAGGTAAAAAAGTAAAGCAAAAGGAAGAACACAAAAAATAAGGTAGAAGAAGATAAAAGGAAAAAAGAAAAAAGAAAAAAACTCAAAACCTTATAAAATTTTCTCTAAAGTGGTTTTCTAGTGACATTCCTTCAGTATTTTATGTATAATTTTCAATTTTTGCATCGAATCAAGCTCAAGAGGATACATTGAAAGGTAACTCAAAAAGAAAGAGAACAAAAGTAGTTTCAAGGGTAAACTGTGGTCTGTATCAAAAGTTATGGAGATTGAAAGTCGTTAGTGGACAAAAATGAATAGAAACCTTGGAATTCTTTTTTTGAAGATTTGTTTGAAATTTTGAGTGAAGAAAACAAAATAAGCAGCAAGGGAAGAGATATGTCTGATCAAAGAGAGTCTAAACTCTGAAACCAAATGATATATATGAGCAACCGTTAGGGATGCTACCAAAATCTTACATTGACTAGATAAGAGGAAGATCATAGGTATATAAGTCAGGATAATCATCTTTTGGTATGAGACCGTTTAGGTGGAACAAAAAACAAAGTTATAAGGGCTTATGTCCAAAATGGACAATATCATATTGATGACCGAAAATATGTATGTCAACAAGTAGTAAAATTGAAGAATTCCATAAGTATCGAATTTAAGGGAACAATTTTTAGTAAAATTTAATAAGTGAAAGATATTCACAAAGATTGAAACCGAGGTAACCAATAGTAATTTGGATAAGGATGAACACTGAAAAGAAAGAAATATAAAAAAGGGACTTAAGTTAGTTTTAGCCTCACAACCAAGAGCAGTTTGCACAATAAACTAAATTTACCTTTTATTCGACCTTTATTTAAAGTGACTTAAAGAGTCTAAGCATTAAACGTTTATTTCTATGGTTAAGTTAGTTTTTTCCTATATTGCTTTTATAAAAACGATAATTTTACCCAAGTCTATCTCTTGATATTGAACTCAACATATTATGCTAACATAGGTGATCAATCTTAAGTTAACAATGGAAATTAAAATCAATAAAAACAAACAATGATAGAGGATGAGGAAAGATGCTTTAGCACATAATAGGCTTTATAATATCCTTTAGGGTACCAACCTTGGTTCTAGTAATCATCTCATTCGATGGGATGTAGTTTCTACCTCATATCCCATGTTGGCATCGGCATTTGGAGGATAAAGGACATAAATGAGGCTCTCTTAATAAAGTGGTTGTGGCATTTTATTCATGAGAAAAACTCCCTTTGGAGAAATCTCTCATTGAAGCTAAATATTCAAAATCTTCTATTGATGTCTTCCCTGTTTTTTTCAAGATGTTCTAGCTCTCGTTCTCCAAGGAAAGCTATTATCAACCTCAGGGATTTCTTTCTTGCGAGAGAGCAACAAACATGGTCTGAGATTATGTTCCATCTCCAAAAGTCTTCTAATGCCAACAGAGCTGACATTCTCAAGTGGTTGTTGGATTCAGACGACAATTTTAATCTATCCTCCACTTGTGCGGCTGATAACTTTCCAAAAGGGAGTTATTTAGGCCTTAGTTCTATAGTGTTTTGTGTGTCTTTTGTGCTAAATAGGGCTGCTTGTAGATGAATATTATATGTTTTAACCCATTTGGAAGAATGGATGCTTTGGAAGTTATTTTGTGCAGAAAATATTGCTGAGCGACTTGAGGGAGCAAAATCGGTGATCCAGTAAAACAAGGAGCAAAACTGTCACGTAGCAGCTCATAATCCATTTTAATGAGCTGAAGTTAGTTGAATTATTTTCGGGTCTAAGAAGCTCGAAGAGCCTTCCATGTGTACAACTTGACCTAATTAGGGTTTGATCTCACTCTATAAAAGGAAGGAGCCATCTCAAGTAAAAAACATTCCATTTCTGGAGGAATTCCAATTTCCATATTTGGAAGCCGAATAGAAGAGGAAAGATTGGAGACTTCAAGAAGACCATCAACTACGGATCTTATCAAGGGAATTAATCTTTTCTTGTAATTTCTTGTAGTTATGGATGCACATACTTAGATTGTAGCGTGTGTTATGATGAACCTTATGAACTAAATTTGTTTAGGTGTTGGTTAGGAATTATGTAATTGTCGTGCTTTATACTCTATGCAATATATGTTGATTTGAGCATCTTGATTATTTGTTGTGTTCATTTCCATTTTATGCCCGCGTGGCCAGCCGATATGAATATCACTTCTTAGTTTCAGGGATGATTTGAGAAGTGTGTGACATTTAATCACACTAGACCATTATGTGTTGGTGAACGCTAGTGACTGAGTTAGGGATAACCAGTTGCCTAGTGTTTGATCGGTAGCACGTCATTGGAGTTGAAACACATTCCAAAAAATCCAGAGTTCCGGGAGGATCCTGGACTGCAAGAGAATTGCCTAATCAATAATATTGCTAGAGCAACTTTTAAAACAATTACTGAAATCCTGACCAACGCCTGTTTCCAATCTGTCTGCTTTATTTGTTTACTTTCTGTTATGTCATTTCTTTTGCTTCAACATTTTATCAAAATCAATCAATTTAACAAACCTTGAAACCATTAAAAAGTTACACAAGATAGGTAAAGTGAGAGTTATTCAGCCCCGTGGATACGATAAGTTACTTATCACTTGCTGCGGCTTGCACAATATTCTAGAGCTTATTTTTGCTATATTTTTACCCCACTCTAGAAACCCAACAAGTTTTTGGTGCCGTTGCCGGGGAACTCGAATAAGTTTTTATCTGATCTATTTTGTGTATGTGTTTTAGTGGTTTGGTGCTAGAACTTTTTTATTGTTCCTTTTGTTTTTGCAGGTGTGAGTTTGGTGCATGAACGATCCGCTTGGGGTAAGGTTCGAGCTTGATCCAGAAATTGAAAGGACATTCAGGAGAAGAAGGAGAAAGCAGCGTAGAAATCAAAATCCAATGGATAACGTGCTGCATCTCCCGGAAGTTCCAGAAGATCCAGTGAATCCCCAGCAGAATCGGGTGCTGCAGCCTAATCCACCGCTGGAGCAAAATGGACAGCAAAATAGCCAGGCTGAGAATCCTATCTTGGTAGCGAACGATAGGGCCAGAGCCATTCGAGCGTATGCTTTTCTGATGTTTGATGAGTTAAATCCAGGAATTGCTCATCCTCAAATTGAGGCAGCAAATTTTGAAATGAAACCAGTAATGTTTCAGATGTTGCAAACCGTGGGTCAGTTCCATGGTTTGTCATCTAAAGACCCTCATTTACATCTTAAGTCTTTTCTAGGAGTAAGTGATTCATTTGTAATTCAAGGAGTGTTTAGGGATGCCCTTAGATTAACTTTGTTCCCGTATTCTCTTAGAGATGGAGCAAATGCATGGTTAAATTCTTTTGCTCCAGGATCAATTAGGACATGGAATGAGTTAGCGGAAAAATTTCTTAGTAAGTATTTTCCACCAACTAGGAATGCCAAATTGAGGAGTGAGATAGTGGGATTTAGGCAACTTGAAGATGAAACTTTTAGTGAGGCTTGGGAGAGGTTTAAGGAGCTTTTGTGAAAGTGTCCCCACCATGGTTTACCTCATTGTATCCAAATGGAAACATTTTACAATGGGTTAAACGCAACAACCCAAGGTATGGTCGATGCTTCGGCTGGAGGGGCCCTTTTGGCAAAAACTTTTAATGAAGCCCATGAAATTTTAGAAAGAATATCAACCAATAGTTGTCGGTGGTCATATGTTAAAGGCTCAAATAAAAAAGTTAAGAGTGTGTTAGAGGTTGATGGGGTGTCTACCATTAGGGTTGATATTGCAATGTTAGCTAATG
The DNA here is from genome assembly GCA_017139565.1 of Luffa aegyptiaca. NCBI lineage: Eukaryota > Viridiplantae > Streptophyta > Magnoliopsida > Cucurbitales > Cucurbitaceae > Luffa > Luffa aegyptiaca. The sequence continues at coordinate 39,975,175 of CM029397.1, forward strand.
TTCTTAAAAATGTGACAGTGGTTAGTCATTAGCAGCCGCCAGTTGTGGAGCCTGCTGCAGTGGTGAACCAAGTGCAGAGGAATCATGTGTTTATTGTGGTGAAGAGCACAACTACGAGTTTTGCCCCAGCAATCCAGCTTCTGTGTTTTTTGTAGGTAATCAAAGAAATAACCCTTATTCTAACTTTTATAATCCAGGTTGGCGCAACCACTCCAACTTTGCATGGGGAGGGCAAGAAAGCAATTCGCAAGCCCCTCAAGCACAGCAAAAGGTGAACCAGTCAGGATTTGCTAAATCACAGGTATTGTCCCAGCAAAATAAGCAGGTTTTGCCCCAGCAAAATTCGGAGAGTTCTCTTGAGGCAATGATGAAAGAATATATGGCTCGTACAGATCCCGCAATTCAAAGTAATCAAGCTTCAATGAGTGCCCTGAAATTGCAAATGGGTCAGCTAGCTAATGAGCTAAAGGCAATGCCTCAAGGAAAACTTCCTTCGGATACTGAACACTCTAGAAGGGAAGGTAAGGAGCAGGTACAGGCAGTGACTCTAATGAGTGGTAAGCCACTAGAAGAGAGAAAAGAGCCTAGTAAAACCCAGGATGTAGAGAAGAGTAGTGATAAAAATGTTGTTGTTGAAAAAAAGTTGGAGTCTGGTAAAAGTATTGGAGGCAGCAATAATGATGCTGGAGCATCTGGTTCTGTTCCAGATGTGGAACCACCTTATGTGCCGCCCCCACCTTATGTACCACCTCTACCTTTTCCACAAAGGCAAAGACCTAAGAATCAGGATGATCAATTTAGGAAGTTTTTAGAGATTCTTAAGCAATTCCATATAAATATCCCTTTAGTAGAAGCCATAGAGCAAATGCCAAATTATGCTAAGTTTCTTAAGGATATTTTAACTAAAAAGAAGAGGTTAGGTGAGTTTGAAACTGTATCTCTTACTGAGGAATGTAGTGCTATTCTTAAGAATGGGCTACCAACCAAGGCTAAGGATCCAGGATCATTTACTATTCCTGTCTCAATAGGTGGGAAAGAGTTAGGTAGAGCACTTTGTGATTTAGGCGCAAGCATTAACCTTATGCCTCTTTCAGTCAATAGAAAGCTAGGTATTGGTGAAGCTAGACCTACCACAGTCACACTCCAATTAGCTGATAGGTCTATCACATATCCAGAGGGTAAAATTGAGGATGTCTTAGTGAAAGTTGATAAATTCATATTTCCCATTGATTTCATTATCTTAGATTATGAGGCAGATAAAGATGTCCAAATTATTCTTGGTCGTCCATTTTTGGCTACTGGTAGAGCATTGATAGATGTTCAAAAAGGGGAATTAACAATGAGAGTTTATAATGAGGAAGTAAAGTTTAATGTTTTTAAAGCCATGAAGTATCCAGACGAAGTGGAAGATTTTCATTAGGATTCTGGAGAACACAATTGTTGAGACAACAATGGAGGATTTGTCAAACAGACATTTGGAAGATCATGGAGAGATTAGTATAGAAGATTTAGAAGTTTGTTCTTTAGAAAGAAAAAGTGAAAAAGAAGTGTCTAGGTGTGAGGAATGTTTTTGAGTCTTTAGATTTGAATGAAAGGAAGGCTCCTCCTATTAAGCCATCCCTGATGGAGGCACCCACTTTAGATTTGAAGCCCTTGCCGGATCATCTAAAGTATGTGTATCTTGGGGAGGGAGAGACGTTGCCCATTATTGTTGCATCAGATTTAATGCCGGAGGATGAAGAGGCCTTAATAAAGTTAATACAGCAATATCGCAAAGCAATAGATTGGACATTGGCTGACATTCAGGGGATTAACCCGTCTTTCTGTATGCATAAAATCACTCTAGAGGAGGGATCCTTTAGGAGTATTGAGCAACAGAGAAAGCTTAACCCTGCAATGAAAGAGGTTGTTAAAAAGGAGGTGATTAAATGGTTGGATGTTGAGATTATCTATCCAATTGCAGATAGCAATTGGGTAAGCCCTGTCCAATGTGTTCCTAAGAAAGGAGGTGTCACGGTAGTGTCTAATAAGGACAATGAGTTGATTCCAACCAGGACAGTAACTGACTGGAGGGTTTGCATGGACTACAGAAGGCTTAATAAAGCCACCCGTGAGGACCACTTCCCTCTACCATTTATTGACCAGATGTTGGATAGATTGGCTGGTCAGGCCTACTACTGTTTCTTAGATGGTTATTCTGGGTATAACCAGATTACCATTGCTCCTGAGGATCAGGAAAAAACCACTTTCAACTGTCCTTATGGGGTGTTTCCCTTTAGGAGAATGCCTTTTGGCCTTTGCAATGCTCCAGCAACATTTCAAAAGTGTATGTTAGCAATTTTTTCTGATATGATTGAGTCCACTATTGAGGTATTTATGGACGATTTTTTCGTTTTTGTAGGGTCTTTTCAGCATTGTTTGAATAATTTAGGAAAGGTGTTAAAAAGATGTGAGGACACCCATCTAGTTCTTAATTGGGAGAAATGTCACTTCATGGTGAAGGAGGGCATAGTGTTAGGTCATAAGATTTCAAAGGTAGGTCTAGAAGTTGATCGAGCAAAAATAGAGGTTATTGAGAGATTAGAACCATTGAATTCAGTTAAAGGGATTCGAAGTTTTTTAGGTCATGCTGGATTTTATAGAAGGTTCATAAAGGATTTTTCCAAAATTAGTAAACCTCTTTGTAACTTATTGTGTGCTGATAGTGTTTTTGACTTTGATGCAGATTGTAGGAAGGCTTTTTGAGACTTTAAAGGCTGCTTTAATCTCAGCCCCCATTCTTTGTGCACCTAACTGGAGTTTACCGTTTGAGGTAATGTGTGATGCGAGTGATGTTGCAGTAGGTGCAATGCTGGGGCAAAAGCAGGGCAAATTTATCCATCCTATCTATTATGCAAGCAGGGTTTTGAATGAGGCACAGACCAACTACACAACAACTGAGAAGGAGTTGTTAGTAGTTGTGTTTGCCTTTGAGAAATTCCGCCCATATTTGGTTGGATCCAAAGTCACGGTTTTCACAGATCATGCAACAATAAGGTACTTAATGGCTAAGAAAGATGCAAAGCCTAGACTGATTCGTTGGGTTTTATTATTGCAAGAATTTGACTTAAAGATAAAGGACAAGAAGGGATCAGAGAATGTTATTGCAGATCATTTATCTCGTCTTGATCCAACATCATCTTTGCCGGAGCAATCTGTCATTTCAGACTCTTTTCCAAATGAGCAGCTCTTTGTTGTTAATGAAAAGGTAGTCAAGGATATTCGTTGGTATGCTGATATAGCCAACTTTTTGGTAAAAGGAGTTACTCCTATTGTGATGCCTCACATTCTAGGTAACCCAAAGTTTTTATTAATCGATATTTTAGCCAATTGAGATTTTGCCTTTTCTCGTGTATTAGTGGCTGAATGTTTTAGTTGGTTGAGTTTTTCCAAGTTAGTGGGCATTTGAGTAGCGCCTTTTTCTCCTGGTTAGTGGGTGGTTTGGGATCAGTTGAGTTTAAAAAGAAAAAAAAAGGAAAAGAAAGAAGGAAAATCTCTCTCTCTCTCCCTTCATCTCTCTCACTCGCGTTTCCCCCTTGCGATTTTTCATCCTCCGGCAACGTCTCTCTCTCTCTTTCTTTCCTTCACGCTGTCGCCTGCTGCACCCACAGCTGTCGGTCCCGTCTCGCACAATCGCCGCCAACCGCCTCGCGTCGCTGCCTCCTTGCGACGCCGCAGCCCATCTCGTTCCTTCGTCTGTTTTTGCCGAAAACCTTGCAGCCACCATTCCCCTTTGTTTCTCCCTCCGGCGAACAGAACCCGCGAGCACCGCCCAGCCACAGTCTCTCCCTCCTAGCGCTGACGCTGACCTCTCCAGTCACGTCGCCCCGTCTTTCCTCGATTTCGGCCAGCAGTGGGTAAGATCTAATTTTTTTTCTCTCGTTCTTAGTTGATCAAGCTTGGTCTGACCTTCCCCTTTCTCGCCTTGGTTAAATCTCGTGCAACCAGCATCTCAGATCTCGTTTCTCTCACAATCTTGCTTCTACCCAGTATGTTTCGGCGTGGTTCCAGCCCTCTTTCGGCATTATTGGGCGATTTCAGTAAGTTCTATCTTGACTCATTCTCTTTTGGCTTCAAATTTAAGTTACCCATGACTCAAGTAGCGTTAATCTGAGTTACCCATGCTTTATCGTGGCTTGAATCGTAGATTTTGACCACTTTCGAACACTGTACAACATGTATTCATCACTGTTCAGTTCTGTTCAGTAAGTTCTAGTGGCCTTAAAGTCTTTAGGAACTGCCTTAGTTAGCTTTAAAATTCTTTTTAACCTTTGGGTATCCTCTAGTTTCAGTTTCGTATCAATTCGGGCTCGGGACAGCACTTGTATAAGGTATTTCAATGCTGATTGGTAATTTCCAGCAAGGTTCCCGCCCCTGTTCGGTAAGTTTTCAGCACCTTAGGTTCCTTTTAATTGATGTTAGGTATTGGAAAGGTTGTTAGGCTATTTCCCTAACCTTTAGAAGGTCTCTTTTGTGCCTGTAGGTCCGTTAAGAGCATATTCTAAATTTTCCAGCAAGCGATAATTTGGTTTAGGAGTGCTTTTAAGCTAGTGTAAGTAGTTTCTATCTGGATGGACTTGTTTGTTTGCTTAAGCATGTCACTTGTTTGCTTGCTTTGCTTATATGTATCGTGTTCGATATATATATACATATATATTCCACTATGTGAGGTAAACATGTTGATTTGTTTGTTTCTTAAGCATGAGATACTTTAATCATGTTTGGTTATGGTTGAGAAAGTTGTTATGTCGATTAGTTGACTATGTTGCATATGAGTCATGTTTGCATAGTGTATGTTCATTGGGGAGAGGTGGAGCATGACGTGTAAATCATGTGCTGGGTGTGTGTGCGGAGCGTGACGCAGAAATCACGTGTGGGTGTGAGTGCGGAGCGTGACGTGGAAATCACGTGTGAGTGGCGCTGTGCATGGAGCGTAATTCATGTGTTGGGTGGGTTTGCGGAGCGTGGCGCGGAAATCACGTGGGAGTGTGCGGGCATGGCACGGAAACCATATGGGGGTGCATAGCATGATGTGTGGATACATGTTGTCATCCCATTTTTGCATGAAACATGTGTCGGCATATTTTGTTTTCGTAGTTAAGAGTACGATGGTTGCTTTACCGCTTTCAAAGTATGTGTGTGAATAGCATGTTGTCATGGTTGGTTGCTGTGTGTGGCTCACCGAGTGTGAGCTACTTACCAGTACGGTGGTTGTACTGATACCCCTCCCCTTTCTTCCCCCCAACATTTTCAGATTATGCAAGTGTTGACGAGTTTTATGTGCCCGGTGATGCGGACGAGGAGGTTCATGAGGGATGACCACAGGGTTTTGTGTATTTGTTATTTTCTTTCTGTTTGGATAGGGTAGTTCTTTGATCTTTTGATGATAGGTTGAGCCTATAATCTGCAGCTAGGTTGGATTAGTCTTTAGTTGTTAATCTTGTAGTAGCTAATGCTTTCGTTAGGTTGTAAATATGTTTGAGTTTAATAAAGTTAAGTTGACTCTAGACGTTAAGCGCATGATGTACTTAGAAGGATTGTAGTTCTGATGTTGATTGTGCATACGAGACCTGACTCGTAATGTGTGATGAAGTCGATTTCTGGCATATTGAAGTAATGAGGAGTAGCAAGGTATAATATAGAAGTGTGGTTTGGTGTTTTTCAGGTGTGTTAAAATTTTTTGTTTCGTCCTATGTATGCCGTTATGCTGCCAAAATTTTCGGAGCTCTCGGTTGGTTTGAATATAGGAGTTTAGTAATGACACTAGGCTAGAAAATAATAAAACCTGGGGTGTTACACCTATTGACATGGATTGGAGGCAGATGAAAAAGTTTAAGCATGATTCAAAATTCTTTTATTGGGATGAGCCATTTATGTATAAGCAATGCTCTGATGGTATTATTCGAAGATGTGTTTCAGGTGATGAAGCAAAGGAAATCCTGGAGCAATGTCACTCTTTGCCGTATGGAGGTCATTTCAGCAGTCAGAGGACAGTTATGAGGATTTTGCAATGTGGATTCTTCTGGCCTTCCTTATTTAAGGATGTCCATTGGTTCTACAAGCAATATGATACTTGCCAAAGGAGAGGAAATTTGGGACCTAGAGATGAAATGCCTCTTACCTACATTTTAGAATTAGAATTGTTCGATGTATGGGATATTGATTTTATGGGATCATTTCCCCCTTCTAATGGTAATGTTTTTATCTTATTGGCAGTTGATTACGTGTCCAAGTGGGTGGAGGTTGCATGCCATCAGAATGATGCTAAGACGGTATCAAGGTTTCTTCAATCACACATTTTTGCGCGGTTTAGGACACCTAGAGCTTTAGTGAGTGATGAGGCTACACACTTTGTGAATAATTTTTTAACTAAGATTTTAGCTAAGTATGGAATTAAGCATAGGATAGCTACTCCTTATCACTCGCAGGCAAATGGTCAAGCTGAAGTTAGTAATAGGGAAATCAAATCTATTCTAGAGAAAGTAGTCCATCCATCTAAGAAAGATTGGTCTTTTCGGTTAGATGAGGCTCTTTGGGCTTATAGGACAGCCTATAAGACTCCTCTAGGTATGTCTCCCTATAGGTTAGTGTATGGAAAGACTTGCCATTTACCGTTAGAGCTTGAGCATAAAACGTTTTGGGCTTTGAAGAAGTTGAACTTTGATCTAAGTCGTGCAGGTGCAATAAAAATGTTGCAGCTTAATGAGTTAGAGGAATTTCGTCAGTTTTCTTATGAAAATGCAAAAATGTATAAAGAGAAGACTAAGAGGTGGCATGATAAGAAGATAAAACCTAAAGAATTTGTTAAGTGTCAGAGAGTTTTGTTATATAATTCTAGATTGAAATTGTTTCCTGGAAAATTAAAATCTAAATGGTATGGGCCATTTGTATTGATTGAAGTTTTTCCTCATGGAGCAATTACTTTGAGAGATGAAAAGGATGGGAGAGTGTTCAAGGTTAATAGACAGCGAGTGAAACATTATTGGGGAGAGGAATTCCAGTCGAAATATCCTTCCCTAAATTGGTCGATGAATAAGTGAGCGAAAGTTTTGCGGAAGCAGTTCTTATTGCAATATTTTAGCTCCTAGTATTGTTACGATTTTATTCTATCTTGTGGATTTTATTTTATTCTGATTTGAATTATTTGGAATTGGATTTTATTGATTTCAATTTTATCTGATTAAATTTGATTCGTTAGAATTTTTGAATTTTTGTAGATTTTATTTTCAGTTTGTTTATTTGTATTTTTCGCTGATTTTATTTAATTGATTTAATTGGATTAGTTTAGATTTTAATTTGTATTTTCGATTATTTGTATTTCTGTTTAGATTAAGGTTTTAATAAATATTTTTTCCTGATTTATTCGGCTAAAGATAAAGAAAAGGAGATTTGATTTTGGCGGTTTAAATTTGAATTGACGTTTCTCGTATCAAAGATTCTTCTAGAAGAAAATCTTTGCGGATCAGTTTGTTTTTGCAATCTGTTGGAAGGATCAAATATTTCGTTCGATCCTAGGGGAATTGGTTGTGAATTAAATAATTTTACCGTTTGTAATTTAATTTTCTGTGGACAGGTAAAACGCGTGGAGCATCTGACGCTTCCACGTGTCACGCAGTGTTGATCCAATGATCTATCCGTTAGACAGTGCAAGGAAGATTTACCACGGGGCAAAAATTTTACCGTTTTTTAAAATTTAATTTCCATGATTACATGCAAATTAAAACGGTAATTTTAATTTAATTTGGGCAGAATCTTTCGATTAGGATTTAATATGCTGAAGCCCTATTTATTCAGTCCCCTGGTACGTTTCCTTTCACTTCATGTTCTTGCCTTCAATCTTTGCTGTTTTTCTTTTCCCTTTGCTTCCGATTACTGTGAAATTATCCAAGTCTGAAATGGCTAAAATAAGAGGGAGGAAAGAGAGAGATACTGAGGAAGAGAAAGTGCCCATTACCCCTGAGGCACCAAAGACAAAAGTGAAGAGAAGAAAGACGTCGGAAGAAAGAGAGGCTAAGAGAAGAAGAAGACAACAGAGGGATGAGGTTACGGAAGTAGTGAGAAAGATAATCGAGGACATTGCCGATGATGTGGTTGAAGAAGAACAAACGAAGGAACCGGAGGAAAAGAAGGATGCTGAACAGAGTGAACCGATAGTTGAAAATCCGCAAGAAGTGCAAGAGAAGCAAGTGGAAGATGTGCAAGAACAAGGAAATGGACAGGGAGGTCAAGAGCAGAAGGTACGGACTGAAGAAATTGTGTCGGAGGTTCCATGTCGTCGCCGCCGCAAGCAGAAGGCTGGGCGAATCAAGGTGATCAGGACAGACACTCCTTCGCCGTCGACGACTGAATCTGAAAAAGAGAATTCTGAGAAAGAGGAACAACAGAAAAAAGGGGGTAGAGGATCCGGAAAGAGAAGAAACAGAAAAGAAGGCAGATGAAGAAATTTTGGCAAAGCATCAAGAGGACAAGGGCAAGAGAATTGCCGAAGCAACGTACGAAGCATAAGAGGAAGAAGCAGGAATTCTGTTTATTCGCTTCACCAATGAACTTGCCAGAGAAAGTACAGGGAGATGCTGAAAAGGGATTTTCTATTTGAGAGAGGCTTCGGGGAGGATTTACTGCATTTCTTGAGGGCTGGAATAGCAAATCACGAGTGGAGTCAATTCTGTGCGAAACCAGACCCACTAAATTCAAACATTGTTCGTGAATTTTACGCGAACATAGATGATCAAGAAGGATTCCAAGTAATGGTCCGAGGGGTGCCTGTTGATTGGAGTCGAGAAGCAATCAATTCTCTCTTCAACCTCCAAGATTTTCCGCATGCTGGGTTTAATGAGATGGTGGTGGCACCATCTAACGACCAATTGAACGCTGCTATCAGGGAGGTTGGCATTGAAGGGGCCCAATGGAGGTTGTCGAAGACGGAGAAGCGTACGTTCCTAGCGGCTTATTTGAAGAGTGAGGCTAACACATGGTTGGGCTTCATCAAACTGCGCTTGCTTCCGACAACCCACGACTTGACAGTATCCCAAGACCGAGTGCTTTTGGTATTTGCTATCCTACGTTCTCTGAGTATTGATGTGGAAAAAATTATTTCAAGTGAAATTTATAATTGCTGGCGCAAGAAGGTTGGTAAGCTGTTCTTCTTGAATACAATCACGATGTTATGCAGCAGGGCAGGAGTGCCCACGGTTCTAGAGGATGTTGTTTTGATTGACAAGGGGATCATAGATACGCCCAATTTAGCTCGGCTTCAGCGCACGCAGGAGGCACGCCAAGGTGGGCTAGAGTGTGGTATCCACCAAATTCTAGAGCAACTGGCACTTTCAGCCAGTAGGCAAGAGTATGCGGAAAGGTAGGCTCAAACCTATTGGACTTACGCTAAGAGGAGGGATGCTACACTAAGGTGGGCCTTGCAATCAAATTTTTCAAAACCATATCAGGTCTTCCCTATGTTCCCCGATGATCTATTTAATCCCTGGATTCCACCACCGCCAATAGAGAGAGAAGAAGATGAGGAAGAGGAGCAGGGTCAAGAGGATTGATGAAGAAAAAGAGTTGGGCGATCATTTATTTTGTTCTTATATTTTTTATTGTTCGCGTATTCCTGACCCCAGTTTCTTTTGATGTTTCGGTTTTCTATTTGCTTGTTTTTATTTTTCTGTTTCTAGGCCACCAAAAATATCTGTTGATGTAAATCTTTTTAGTTGTTTTTAATGAAATTTCCGAAGTTATTTCTGTTTTATAGCACTGAGCATTCCTAACTTAACCGTTTTTCTTCTGAATTTTTGAAGCTTGGACTAGTTAGCTTAATTAGGTCAAGGTATTCTGATCTCCAGAAACCTTTTGCTTGAGCATTTCTTCTAGCCTGTCGACGCTGCGGCAAGAAGATTCTGAGGTAGTGTTGACTTATTTGATCCACCTTAAGCTTAATCTAGTCCCACGCTTAGTTTAAAATTCATATAGAAAAATTTAAGTTTGGGGGTATAATTTATCATGTTCATAATTCATTAGGGACAATGAATAATTCAAGTTTGGGGGACTTTTTGCTACTCCACTTGTTTTGCTCAAGCATTTCTCTCCTTCATAATTATTTTTCTAGGTTGTTGAGTAACCAGGGACATTTGTGACACCCACAGTTTGTCTTTGCGTCAAAAGATGACCTAGGAAATATTGGAAAAATGAGAAAAATTAATTGTTGAAGAAAAATATGTTGAAAATTTTGCTGAGAAAATTCACGGAGCAAAAGTTTTGAAGGATGAATTATAATCTAGCAGTTTTTCTGTCTCCCAGGGCTTAGGTGAGCTTCATCATAAAATGTCGCCATTCTGAGTAGCAAGGGATAGAATAACTAGAGATTTTTGAGCTAGCAATGAGTATTTAGCCTAATTGGTGATGAGTTTGAGGCAAGGGTATACTGCACCATAAAGTGGGTCATCCCATGCTAAAGAGCTTATGACTGTAGGGTTGCTTTAAGTCTGAAAAACAAAAAATATAAACCCGTTAAAAATGTGTTTCAATATGTCTGATAATAGAGCTAGGTTGTGGCAAGTTCTTAGGGTTAAGTTAAAGGTGGTGATTATTTGTCCATGCCGGAAGAATTATTTTGCTGCAGCAGTGCTTGGTTTTGCAGAATGCTCAGGTAAAGGTTGAAGGTAGTGTTGGATTATATGTTTTGATTGAGTTACTTTGTCTAATATTTTGAATTCTCAAGGGAAGGTTAGTTAAGTATTGCTCGGGACGCGCAATAGTTCAAGTTTGGGGGTATGATAACTCTCCAAAATGGAGTTATTTAGGTCTTAGTTCTATAGTGTTATGTGTGTCTTTTGTGCTAAATAGGGCTGCTTTTAGATGAATATTATATGTTTTAACCCATTTGGAAGAATGGATGCTTTGGAAGTTATTTTGTGCAGAAAATATTGCTGAGCGACTTGAGGGAGCAAAATCGGTGATCCAGTAAAACAAGGAGCAAAACTGCCACGTAGCAGCTCGTAATCTATTTTAATGAGCTGAAGTTAGTTAAATTATTTTCGGGTCTAAGAAGCTCGGAGAGCCTTCCACGTGTACAACTTGACCTAATTAGGGTTTGATCTCACTCTATAAAAGGAAGGAGCCGTCTCAAGTAAAAAACATTCCATTTATGGGGAAATTCCAATTTCCATATTTGGAAGTCGAATAGAAGAGGAAAGATTGGAGACTTCAAGAAGACCATCAACTATGGATCTTATCAAGGGAATTAATCTTTTCTTGTAATTTCTTGTAGTTATGGATGCACATACTCAGATTGTAGCGTGTGTTATGATGAACCTTATGAACTAAATTTGTTTAGGTGTTGGTTAGGAATTATGTAATTGTCGTGCTTTATACTCTATGCAATATATGTTGATTTGAGCATCTTGATTATTTGTTGTGTTCATTTCCATTTTATGCCCGCCTGGTGGTGCGTCGTCAGCTGAATAGATGGAAGTGAGTTAAGATGACAAATGAAATAATAAAGAATAATTCAGCTAACACTTAAGTGCAAGTATACACTGTCGCACGTAGTAATAAAAAACCTTAGAAGTATTCCAAGGGTATCGATCACACGAGGACTAAATTGGAAATTCAGATTTGATGAAAAAACTACTCAAATGATTGATTTTGAAAAAGGTAACCAAAGAAAATAAGTTGATTGATTGGGTTTTTGAAAAGATACATAAAACAAGCAAGTAAATAATAAAGAATAACAATAATAAACAAACGAGGTATTCAACATGGATTCATCCCTAAGGTAACAACCATACTTATGCAATATCTAACTTAAGTGTATTTAATGCATTGGGTCAGATTTAACTTCTATTTGGCCCTTGTTTCCAAAAACCGTTAGAAGGCTAAGCGAGTACCATTAGGCACATTTTTGTGACTCGACTCCGACATAGATAATTCACGAATGCAACCTATAACCCTATAGTCGTATAGGGTGCCTTAGGCAGCTTGCTCTATACCGCCGAACAATCTCTTTCGAGCTTTTTCTCCTATATCACCTTTATGAGAACCGATATCGTTTGTCCCTTTGAGATCAAACTCACATAGCATGCAAAGTCTAAGTGATCAAATTAAACTCTCTACAAACCACAAGGTTTGATGTCTAACTCTCTCTCGGGTTAGAATTTGGTCATCTAAGAAGGACCTTGGGCATCCCTACTCATTGGCGTCGAGCCAGGGTTCTATCACCACCCTTTTCTTCCAAGTGAGTTCTGCTGGGATTTGACTTTGAATCTCGAGCTTATATAGTGTAGAAAATGGTTGAGGAGTTGCGAAATAGGTGCTGGAAGGTTGCCCAGTCAGTTTCGGGGTCAAAACAGCCAGTTAGGTACGAAGAAGACTCGTCAACAACGACCCGTGCACGACTTAGAACGGCCTCTGATTTTTCCAGAAATGCGGTCGCATTTCATTTTTGCCTTCCCATAAATGCGGTCGCATTTCTGAGGAATTCCAGCTTTTCCTCTGTTTTTCTGCACAGCAACAAACTAAGTCAAATTCTCTTAAAATCAAGTCTTTTTAAGCACAAATGAGTTAAATTTGACAAAAGCAATTCTCACACCCTAACTTATCAAATGAAGCATAATTTGAGCTCGGGAACAGTAAATTGATCACAACATACAACATTTGGCCAAGAAATGAGCTAAATATAAGGGTAAAATAGGTATATTTTTTACCCTTATCACCTGGCCAGCCGGTATGAATATCACTTCTTAGTTTCAAGGATGATTTGAGAAGTGTGTGACATTTAATCACACTAGACCATTATGTGTTGGTGAACGCCAGTGACTGAGTTAGGGATAACCAGTTGCCTAGTGCTTGATCGGTAGCACGTCATTGGAGTTGAAACACATTCCAAAAATTCCAGAGTTCCGGGAGGATCCTACTATTAAGACTGCAAGAGAATTGCCTAATCAATAATATTGCTAGAGCATCTTTTAAAACAATTACTGAAATCCTGACCAACGCCTGTTTCCAATCTGTCTGCTTTATTTGTTTACTTTCTATTCTGTCATTTCTTTTGCTTCAGCATTTTATCAAAATCAATCAATTTAACAAACCTTGAAACCATTAAAAAGTTACACAAGATAGGTAAAGTGAGAGCTATTCAGCCCCGTGGATACGATAAATTACTTATCACTTGCTGTAGATTGTGTATGCTTGCACAGTATTCTTGAGCTTATTTTTGTTATATTTTTACCCCACTCTAGAAACCCAATAGCGGCGTTATGGAGTCAACACTCCCCTTATCCATCTCTTGACATTTAGAAAGACTCCCAACTTCTTAATCTCTAGAAAGCTAAATTTCCCAGAAAATGCAAGTTTCTCATCTGGTCAATTATGCACAGAAAGATCAATACTGCAGATATTCTCGAGAAGAAATTTAAAGCTCATATGCTAAATCCTAGGGGTGTAAAAAACCGACCCGACCCGGCGAACCGAACCGAATTGGTTCGATTCGGTTCTGTTCTTTATTTTTTATCGAACCGAACTGAACCGATAGGTTCGGTTCGGTCCTCACATCTTCTTTGACCAAACCGACATCTTCCTCGCAGGCTCGCATGCTTAGGGTTTCTTTCGTACGCGCCTCTTCTTTATTCTCATTCGCTTAGGGTTTCTTTCGTACCGCCTCTCCTCTCCGTCGCCATTGAAGTTATGTTTTGTTCGCCATCACCGCCGCTCGACCAGCCGCTCAAATTCCTTCAATGAAAACCGAAGAATCTCATCTGGGTTTCACCTCAAATTCCTTCAATCTGCCGCTCGACCCACTCTGTTTCGACGCATCTGACAATAATGCCGCCATTGTAGACAAATCCTTGCTCCACATAAGCTTCAGTGAAAAATCGGGCTTCCTTGGCTTCCAATCCCGCCTCGAATCTCTTCTAATGGAGTCCCCAAATTTCCCCAATCAATCCCTCCTCTGCCCCGATTTTGACTTTTTCTCCTCCCAAATCCGTCGTGTCTTCAGTACTGGCGATTTACAGGTATGCTCTGTTTTTTTGTTGTTTGTTAATTTTTGAATCTCCGGGCAGAATTCCGGCGTGGGACGGTCGAGCTCCGGGCAGGGGTCATTCTCGAGCCTGTTGTCGGAGAATGGAAGCTTGGAGGAGGCGAATTTTCAAGGTGGGGTGGTAGAGTGCGCAAAAAAAAAGAAAAAGGAAGATGACCCGACCTAGTTCGGGTCAATCCTTACCCGGGTCGGGTCAGGTCGATTTTTCCGTACAACCGACCCCAGGTTGGGTCGGGTTTGTTTGTTCGTACAACCGACCCGACCAAAAAATTTTACACCCGTACTAAATCCTAGTAGATGTCCGCTCTGTTGCAAGGACTTGGAAACGATTGATCATCTTTTCATCCACTGCAACTTCTCCACCTCAATCTGGTTGCTTCTCAAAGAAGGATCAAGCTCTATTGGTCTTCTCCCTCAAAAGATAGACCTCCTCTACAAGGAATTTTTTGCAACTAGATTTAAAATTTCAAAGGGACATTCTCTGTGCTAGCATTGTTGGAAATTACGCTGTATATAGAAACTATTTCACACTAACAAACAGATTACAATGCAACTGGCTACAAACAAATACAGTGTAAATATATCTATAAACACTGTATATAACAAAAATTACAGAAATCATAATTAAACCATATCAGAATATCAATAGCGCTCCAAAGGTCGTAAATGATCCGATTGACAACAACAGCCACATCAAATGAACAAAACCTGTAAAAAAAAAGAATGTGATGATTGGTAGTCGAGGCACGCTTTCAAAGCGTTGTCCTAAAGACAATTATTCGCTCTGCACGGGTTGCTAGCAGACTACAGTGATTGTCTCAATAGGATACAACGACTAATTCCGGTAGAACAGCAACCTCGAACTACATGGATCTGGCAGAACTCTTGGATACTTCCTCTCAACAAAATCAAAATGAAAATAAGGAAAATGGTAAGAAAACTCGAAAATGGGATGAATCTGAAATGAAGAAATCAGCTACTATTTATAGTGGTACAAATAGTAACTTTCTGAAAAAACGAAAAGGCAACAATAAATATGTTTAATTACAGTGTATTTCTGTGTATTTACAACCGCTGCAGAATACAGGAAGTCATTCGATTACTCTGTAATTATGAGCAATTACATCAGTTGTAGAACACGAAAAGACACCAACTATTCAAGTTCATACAAGTTACGAATTTAATTTCTTGTCATTAAACTGATGAATTAATAAACCAACTTGAACCTCTTGGCATTCAACTAATTACTTTCTTTCACAAATTACAACAAAATCCAACAAGCATTTCTCTGTTGTCATTTGGATTCTATGGACTGAGCGGAACTCTCGAATTTTCTAGGACAAGGCGCGCTCCATTTTCATCATATGGAATCATATCTTGGCATTGGCTGCTCTATAGTCATCTTCTTTAGAGCTTTCTCTAATTATCATGCTTCCCACATTGCCTTAAATTGAAAGGCTTTTATATACCACTCTGATAGGTCCAATTTGTTATATGTTTATAATCTCCCAATTTGCTTATCTTAGTTGAATTCCTTGCGAAAAATCCTTTAAAATGAGTATAATATGTGTATAGGTCCATGAAGAAGGTTCGGAACCAAATCAAGGCCTAAATGAGCGAAATCGGAGCAAAACTTGCACCTGAGATGAGATTCTTGAGGTCAGGCGTCTCAACGCTCTGTGAGCAAAATTCCAACCAACAGACCCGAGAGCAGAGCGTCTCGACGCTCATGCTCAACGCCGCTAATCAGCAGCCCAGCATCGAGACGTTGTGGCCTAACATCTCGACACTAGGTAGATTTTAAGAATTTGTTTTCCTTTTTTGTTCAACGATTTTTCCTATTTTGAGCCCTCGTTTCAGCGCCAAATTCACACGATTTGAAGGCCAAGAAGCTCTATAAATATGTAGCTTAGGTTTAGGGTTTAAAAGATGGATTCTCTTGCAATTGTAGCTGCCATTCTCTAGAAAAATTTCCAGATGTTTGTAGCTTTAGTGGATTTTGATGATGTATCAAGTAAAAGACCAAGTTTGTTTGTGCTCCATGAACGGCTAGGCTTTTCACTCATGTAATCGGGACGTCGAATGTAAGTTAAATTTCTTTTAGTGAAATCTCTTGTGTTTTAATTCATCAATGCATGTTTATGTGATTCTAGTTCAATGCATATAAGTTTAGGTCGTGCTAGGGAAAGATGGACAGCCTTTAACTGCGGTTTACTTAAACTTAATTGCTAATCTAAGTAGTAAATAGGAGAACGTTGTGATATTCCTCATGTGTCACCTAGAACTAGATGATTTAATCAGTTGTAATTGAGGTTTGTTGCCCGTTGCATGTGTTATTAATTCGGCTAGATCCCAATGCGGTTCAGATTAGTTAATCGACCAATTAGCTAATTTAAGTTAGAATCAAACTTGGCATTTGCATGTTTGTGATAGTAGGATCACGACTTTCGGGTTTTTCCCGGAGTATGCCAAGCTTAAATGTGTGATTGTTGTTTTTAGTGAGATTTATGATTTAATTGAATTGAACTTAATTCCGACAACCTCGATTGCATGAATCTTCTATTTTGAACATTCTTTTACTTTCCATATTTGATTTCCATAATTTCTCCCAAAACCCCCCTTTTTGTCACTTAATGGAAAAGGAAATTAAAATTCGTGTGTATAGACGTCTCGTGATCAATCCCAGCCACTATTGCTACAAGTTAGCTTTAGGTTTCGTGGATTACAAATTTATTTGATCCGAAGCCTTGACAACTTCGGTCTATCACACCCCATTTGCATGTTTCTCACATGCTTCTAAATGAAGTATCCTCTTTTCTAAAAATATCATTTAGGACAACCACATCTTTGAATCCTAAAAGAGAGTTTAGTGCTCATGAAAATAGAGAAGAAAAACACAACATGAATAAAAATGGACTTCATACTAAAAATAGAATCTGAAAGAATATAAAACATAAAAACTAATATGAAAACAAAGCTAAAAATGAACAAGCTAGGAAGTACAAAATTGAAAAGAAAAAATGTAAATAAAACACCATAGGGTTCAACGACTAGGTTGTTTTCTCAATCTAATCCCAGTTCTTCCTTTTTCAATAATGGAAACATATACTTAGACTTAATCTTTCGAGTAGGAATGAAGTTACAAACTCTCAGTAGATATTTTTGTACCTTATTGAAACCTAGGGTTTTTCGCTGGTGGAGATCGAAGTGACAACAATCTTGAGGTCAATTTCTTTGAAGTAACGTCTAGAATGATTCCCACAGTCGGCTCGACTCCCTTCTATTTGATGCAAAGGTTGCCTCTTATAAGCCTCCTAGGGTAGGGTGGCTGTCGAAATTAGTGTGAGGGCCAGAATCTTCCATAAGCTCCGTGAATCAAGGAGGAATCCTGTAGAATTAATCAATCCCTAAAATCTCACTCATTCTATCTGTTAGACCTTTATATTCTACCATCATTTTTCTTTATTAATATTTTAAAATCTATTCGACACTTCCTCTTCTTCTTTTCATCTTCTCTATTTTTTCTCCTTTCACTATTTCTTTAAATTTTTTTATACATCTTAAAAATAAAATAAGCAAGAATATTGATTTATTTTATTTCAATTATTATATTTTTTTTTCAATTTTTAACTTTATTGTTTACAAATAATTAAGGATCCATTTGGGATGACTTTCTATGTATTTAAATAAGTGTTTCTAAGTGTAAAAAAATATTTTTAAATACTTAAAAAGTCATTCCAAACATACACTAAATAATTGTAGTTTGTCTCACGTTGATTAAAATTATTATTAGATTTTATTTGTTATCCATTATGATCTTTTGTTTTTATTTGTAACCTTATTTTCGAATAATGAAATAATATTCTTTTATCCCACAATTATCATATTATAATTGAGTTTTAATTCATTACCTATTTGGTTACTTGGAATTATAAGTATCATAAGACAATAAAATAAAATAAAAATTGATGCATAATAAAACTATATAAATAAAATCAATGATTCATTAAAAAAAAAATAAACTTTAATGTTCAAATGAAAAATCATATCAAGAGAAGACAATAAACAATGTTGATACCATATTAAAAATTTACTCCTAGTACAACATATCTTCACATCAAAATTATTTGATTTTCAGCCATCTTGCATCCCATCTTGAACTGAAATTTTATTTGATTGAGTGAATTGGATGCCATTATAATTTCGAGGGTGTTGGTTGGAAATCCAATTAAGATTAAATACCTTCAAATATCCAACAATCAAACATCAATAACAAATTTACATTAATTCAAAATATGACAACTTTATTTGAAAATAAACTAATATTGAATTACATAACAAGTACCTCGATAAATGGAAGCATTGGAAAACCAGTATTATAAAATGAAATATTTGAAGAGTGATTTGCTGGACAAAACGAACATCCAAATGCAGAATTAGAATTTGCTGAGACATTTGTCATCTTATAATTTCCATCTAAAGAGATGAACATTAAAGAAATCAATTTAAATTAACTTGTAACATATCATTTAGAACATGAAACAATCCATAAAGTTGCAAGAATAAAAAAAATATCAAACTATCCATAATGAATTCCCTTTTTTGTAGGTTGATCTTCAATGACTACTATCTTTTTCTTGTATTTCTTCTCAAACTGAATTTTTATTCTAACATTTCTTACTTGTTTCATTCTTGTGGAGGATCCAAAATATGAAGTGACTTGGACTCATGAGTACCACCTTTGATGTCTTTCGCTTCATCATCGACAATTTTATTGGTTTCAACTTCTTTAACTACATGACAACCATCCATTTTCATTGCCCTCAACATACTTTCAATACCTTTCAAGCCTTTATCCAAAATATCTTTGGTCATTTTAGTTGTTTCTTTCATCAATACACCTTTATTAGCAACGCAAATGACTTTCTGCATAACTTGGCTCATCTTAAATTTCCTTTGGCTGTTATGTTAACTACTTCTCCATCACTAGTACTTCTCCCAAATCCATCTTTTGCATATTTTGTCCATTTCCTTAAGATATACAGAGTAGGAATAGAAAAAATATTGTGAAAATTTAGAACTCTTAATGTGTGCAAACATAAGATGATAGATTCAAACTTCTTACGTGCAATCGACAATTTGATCAGAAAGTGTGAAATTCACCAAGTATTCTTTCTCATCACCATTTTTCACTAATTTCTAGGTGGAATAATTCCCATCATTACTTATGCTTTCAATACCTACTGATAATGATTCAAATAACTTATCTTGAAATTCTTGAAAATTAGCATGAGTATACTCTATGGATGCATGTTGGATCATGCCTCCAAATTTACGTGTCCAACAAGGTGTAGTTTGACTACATTTGAAATCTTTAATAAACTCAGATCGACAAATCCTTTCTAACACCTTTTCATAATGAATAATGGATTGCATAAGAGAAGTATACCTACTTGTCATATTTTTTTAATACACTATATTCATGCTTTCACTTCTTTGTGTTGGACACCATTTTCTTCATAACTCAAAAAAAGTTCGAAGTGATGAACTTTGAGACAAATCAATAATCATTAGCAGTTGATTCTATACGTCCTCAAACTTTTTCTCAGCCCAACAATTGTAAAGACGTCTATTGAATAATATTTTGAAATCACGTCTTAAATAATGAGAAAGATGTTTAGGAGCATTTTGACCAATATGCCATAAACAAGATCGATGTTGAGTCTCAAGAAATACCTTTTCAATTGCATTGGTTATTGCTTGACATTGATTAGTAAATATTGTTATAGGCTGATGGCATTCCATTGCTTGTAAAAAACACTTCAAATAACCAAATAAATGACTCCGTTGTCTCATCAAATAAAAAAAGCACAACCGAACAAGATATTCTACCTATGATGGTTCATTCCAATAAAAGGCGCACATATCATGTTGTACTTATTTGCTCGATACATGGTATCAAAAATAACATCTTTGAGATAACTATAATCAATCCTTGACCTATCATCTGCCCAAAAAAATTTGTTAGATGGTTTTGAGAATCAACTTGCACTATATAAAAAAAAAAAAAGGATGGGACCTCTGCTTGCATTCTCTTGAAGTGATTTATTGCACATTGTGCATTCCGGCTTGAAGTATAGTTTTCCTTTTATCTCGTAAAAAGTTGTTGCAATCAGACTACAAAAATCCTACATTATGAGCACCATTTTTTTTATCTCATAAAAAGTTGTCGCAATCAGAACATTTTCCATTGTTTCAATTACAATTGTTTGGGTCTCATCTACGTGTCTATGGGATCTAAGCATATCTTGGTGGCTTTTTTTGGCAAGTTTATGATTATGATCATGAGAAAACAATTGAAAAAATATCTATTCTCCCTTTTCAATTGTAAATTCTATTTTTGCCAAACATCTTATTCTTGTCTCTAGTCAACTGAATTTTTTATTCTATTTTATTCTTTTTTTATTTTGGAAGAATCATTCAACTTTATATGAGCTTTTTTGAACAAACAAATGATCTCCCTCAATGTTCCATTGGTCAATCGTCGATATTGATCTTTTCGAACACTAAAGCCAGTTGTTTTTTAATACTCATTATAAAATTTGAATGTTTCACCTTCACTCGTAAAAACCATTCCAATCCTTGGTATATTTTCGTCATTTAGCTTAGAAGTTCCAAGTATATTGTTTTCTCTATCCCTACTTAATTTTCTACTTCAACTATCACTATAGGAAATTTACCATTTCCCACGCGCATAAACGTAGGCAAAATTCCAATTATGCGTCGGCAAAGGTTCCCCCGACGCATTTCCAGGCGTCGGGTAGCAAGTCGAAATAAAACAGTCGGCAGACCCTCTGCCAATGCCACTTTCAATGGCGTCAGCAGAAGTTGTCTTTTTCGATGCTCTATCAACTGTGTCGAGAGAAAACAACGTCCAGGCCAAGCAGGTGTTTGCATCGGGGGAAAAGCCTTCTGCTAACACCATTGACGGCGTTGGCAAAAATGGTCTCTACCGATGCTGCCACGTGGCGTTAGCAGTATCTTATTTTTTTTTATATTTTTGTTTTCTAATTAATTTAATTAATGGTTTTGGCCATCATCCGCGCGACTCTGCCGATTCCACAAATGAAACCCTAATTTAGTTAAAAAAACACAATTGCATTTAATTTCATTCCACAAATGAAATCCATATGTTCATTCATGATTCCTAATGAGGACATAAATTAAATACATAAATACAAAAGTTTAGTACACAAAATGAAAGAATTATTAAACGAAAAACAAAAGTGTAACAACAGTCTTCCTTGTCACTTAACGAGCTCTCCTTTGAAATTAAAATAAAGCAACAAAATAAGAAACACAGGAATTTACTTGGAAACTCCAAAGCGGAGAAAAAACAACAACCCACAAAAAGAAATCCACTATGTGAAAAATTTTTACAATCTCAAAGAATTCTCTCCTCGACCCCAATTACAAGAGGCACTCTCTCAAAGCTTTATACCACTCACACTACTAGAGTTAGTATACAAAGCCTAAAGTGATTCTAAATGGGATGCTTTGAAACCAAAGCCATAGGCTCCTTTTATAGTACTTGAAGCCCATCACTTCCTTGAACTTTCCGATGTGGGACGACTCACTTCTAATATTTTGCCAAAAACCCAACAAATTCTACCTTGGCAAGATATTTGAAGAATCCACAACTCTTGCTATAAACCATTATCTTCACCGACAATTGACGTGTGAGGTGCGTGTGCTGTGAAATAAGACACTTCTAAGTGCAAGTATACACTATCAAGTAATAGAGTGGAAAGTACTTCGGATATCGTACCCAAAGGAGATGATGACTAGTTGAAAAAAACTTAGTTCAATAAAACAAGAACCACCTCTAAGTTTGCAATCGAGGATGGTAATAAAAGAAATAATTTGATGGGGATTTTTGTGATTGAAGGCAAAAAGATAAAATAAAACAAGTATATATAAGCAATTAAAGATATATGAGATAAGCGGGGAATTCAAATAAGAATCAACCAAAAGCATTAAACTGCGCCCACCTTTGTGCTAGCAACTCACTCAGACACTGCACACCGCTGAAGAATACTATCTATAAGTGCCCACATAGACATGGTGCAGATAGATTACTCCAGTATGCGCCTGCAAATGCCCTGACAACTAGATTGTGAGTTAAATCCTACTCCTATTCATCTTCGCTGTAGGTGCCTTTAGAAGACTAAGCCAACTAGACATCTATTTCTAGGGCTAGCTGAAACTTAGATAATTATTGCACACGACTCCCAAAACTCTAGTGGCTTCAGTCCTATTTCTAGGATGCAAGAAAACAAAGTCCTATTTCTAGGATCTTTTCCACTATTGCTTTTGCGAACCCGCACATTCAACTCCAACCTTTCGGCCACCAGTTGAACACAAATTATGCTAACTTAAGTGATCAGTTTAAGCTAACAATGAAACTTAAACTTTCAGCAAAAACAAACAATGCCAAGAGGAAGAAAGGTTTCCTTTGCATCGGTGGGACTTTCTTCTACTCAAGGTATCCACATATTTGAACCCCCGAGAAGAAACTTAGCTCATTAAGGAAATTAAAATGCAAGAAATAAAGTAAAAAGCTCACAAAGTAAAGGAATAACTTGAATTCATATTGATAAATGAAAATAGTACATAAAATAAAGAACTTACAATTGAAAATTAAATTAGAACAGAAAGTACAACATCTTACAAAAGAAAATAAACAGAAGTAAAGACTCTAGACTCAACTAAGGGTTCATTCTCCTCTCTATCTAACTTGCTCTTAACCTTTTTCAAGGGGAGACAAGTCTTTCTCTTCTTCTTCTTCTGAATGGAAGAGTCGACAGAGGCTAGAATAATCGAAACTCGGAGTGGTTACAAGATGAGAAGAAAGAGAAACAATAAAACTATCCTAAGGACGAAAATTCGAGCTCTCTTTGCTTCTTGCACCTTGGCCGCCTTATCTCCTTTGAAGGTAGGGTTGACTGCTGAGATCAGTGTGAGAGGACCCTAGAAGGTAAAAATCCATGATCCTTGGAGATTTGATACGAGATTTGGGATTTTCGGATGATTTTGTGAAGATCCCACGAATCTCGGAATTCTATCGAAAAGCCCAGTTGCGGCCACATCTTGGGCACAAATCTTCAATGCACTGCCTTGAAAAGTCTGTCTTCAGTTGGGGCTACTTTCCTTATCAGTTTGTGAGCGCAATTCAAACGCAATTTCCACATTCTCAAGACCAAATGTGGGTGCAAATCTTCAACTTCGAAATTTTTGCTCCACTAACTCTTTTTCCCCATTTGTAGGTGCATTTCCACCGCAAATTATCCTTTGCACAAAAACATTTAACTTGGATAAATTCTTGCAAAAGTAATCTCTTTTTGGACATTTTAAGCATAAATTCTATATTTCTAAGATTTCCAATATGATTCTAAGACTTTTGCTAATTTGACTCTAAAAGATATGATTTTAAGCACAAAGTCCTTGCTTCCCTTGCAATAACCTAAGTTTTTAAGGCTAAATAATGCACATAAATGAGTGTTATCAACAACCATAATTCTCAACTCAGAGAACTATAACCTACCCCACCATAAAGAGTAGACCACTTGGAATGTCACCTTCCAAGAATTTTCTTCTTTGTCACATGTCGATAAATCCTGTGGAAATTTATGGTGCCACCTACTTGGCTCAACGGGAAGTGTTTCAGCCATCGACATAACATCCACCACACACCTTGCAAAACTGCCAAGTCAATGCCCGTGTGCAAACTTGTGGAACCGCTAACATCACATCATCTATCATGGTAAAGCGGACATACCATGAGGATGAATTCTACCTTTCTTTTGAGGAATTCACTATCTCCCCTGACGAGAGAGTCAACGTCAGCATCCGACCCAGAGCCATTTGACGAACCTACTCTGTTAGGACAATCCTTTTTCATGTGTCCAGACTGTCCCCATTCCCAACAACCTTTCTTATACTCGAAATCTTTCTTCTTCTTCAAATTGCTAGCTACTAGCGTTGAATCCTTGATAGCACCTAATTCGTGCTATTTTATTACCTTTAATCTAAGCTTGTTAGAAGAATTTTACGCTTTAATTGTCTTAGTTTTAAGTACTTTGAGCATAGGTAGCATTGGGAGCCAACCACACGATTTGATGTTAATCCAGGCCAATTAGAGAGTTTTTTAGCCATCTCGAAGTTCTTGGACGATGGGGAGGTGAAAAGACCCAAGTGGATCGAAGCGGGCCTGAAGAATTGCACCTAGAGTCAAAGGTTGAAGCCCCATACCGAGAAAGAATGAGATAAAATCGAGAAAAAATGCAGCAAGGCTGGGAAGGGGGTCAACGTCGAGACGCTGACCCTGGCGTATCGACGCCGACGCGATTACGAAACAAATGAAAAATCCGTAGCGTCGAGACGCTGAAACCTGGCGTCTCGACACTACGACGTTTATTATACATATTAGGGCTCGGTTTAGTCCGCTGTTAGGTTAGAATTTTCATATATTTACGATTCCTTTAGCCTCTTTTTAGTTTTCTGAGTTGTTTAGACCTTTTAGGGTCATTTTTAATGTATTCTTTTGGGATTGTTTGTCGTTTTTCTTTCTTTATGAGTAGCTAAATCTACTAGAATCGTTGGATTGGGATTATGCTTTGAATGTAATGATTCTTGGTTGAGTTTTCTGGTTTCTATATAAGATTCTTTGTTGTTTATATGTGCTTTTCATGAAATCTTGTTTAAACCAATGCATATTATTAAGATCTTAGAATTGACGAATCTAGGAGATTAGTTTTGTGCATTCTATCAGTTATTTGAGATAACCACTAGGCCGAGGCAAGTCCATCTAATCTAGCATGTTTAGTGTAGACTCTTGATAAGCCTATGATGCATGATAAAAGTTGTGTTGATTAAATATGAATTTTTATTCTATTTGATTGATGCGATTCCGGAAGCGGCTAATGTATATAAGCAATCGCGAGATCTTGGGTTGTTTATTTTAGATTAGTTGGATATAGCTTGGTGATCATTGGGCTATGCATGCGAGGTAGCGGGCGAATATCTAAAATTAATTAATTATATTGACTGCAGGATTCTGGGTTAATTAATTAATTAAACACAGGTTAGTTAGAGGGATCCTCCGAGTAACCAAGAAGCACTATCGGGCTCATTTAAACTACATGGAATGTTTTTTAGAGAAAACTAGGAAGCCAAGTAACAAGTCATTCAAGCATAATACCCCAAATCCAATGATCCTTTGCCTTTATTGAATTTTATCTTAAATTCTCTCCATTGCATGTTTTTCTTATTCAGCTCAATTTTCATGTTCAATATTTATTTTATTTTATTGCGCTGTTTTTTCAAAACCCCCTCTGTTGCGTCCAACACAAAAACCTACACTCCACTAGATTCCCTTTCCCTATGTTCGACCCTACGCCTTTCACTCTTCAAACTTCTTTCCTCTGATAACAATTTACTAGTAACATAAGCAAAACATAAAGTTTCCTTCCCGTACATCAAGATTGGCCTCATGTGTTCATAAGAAGTTGGAAGTGAAAAGATAAGCCTGAGTGTCTTATCCTCATCCTCTATCTTAACTTCGATAACCTCCAGCTTCAAAATGATGCCATTGAGAACACACAGATGATCAGAGATTTTCGTACCTTTCTCCATTCGCAGTGTGTAAAACTGCTCCCAAAGCTCTTTGGCTGTTGAAATTCCATGCACATTTGCAAGAATGTTCTTAGCCAAATTTAGTCTGATTGCACTTGCAACTCTCAAATCCATTTCCTCCCAATCTTCATCACTCATGCTGGACTTCTTAGAACCTCTACCGGAACCACCACTGGACTCCACTGGACCACCATCACTGCTTAATCTTTCAGAAGCACTATCGCTTGGTCTTCCCTTCAAGGCCTTGTGTAACCCAGATTGTATCAGCACATCCTTGACTTGCACTTGCCACAAGCCGAAATTCATCCTTCCATCAAATTTCTCCACGACAATCTTCACTGGACTCATAAAGCTTGACATATTTGCTTCACTCCTAGCTAATCTGCAAATAGTGGACAACCCACACTATTCACAATACCTAAGCTTATTTCTAGAAATTGTTTCTAATGTGGAAGGTCAAACAATGCCGCAACCACATAGCATACTCAGAAATCAAGAAACTACAAACCTAAAGCTCTTATACCACTTGTTGGGAAAACCCCCCAATTCTACCGTAGGAATAAGCAGAAAAATAATAGAGAAATTTAAATACATTGGCAACAAAATAAGAAACACAGGAATTTACGTGGAAACTCCAAAGTGGAGAAAAAACCATGACCCACAAAAAGAAATCCACGATGTGAAAAAATTTTACGATCACAAAGAATTATGTCCCCGACCCCAATTACAAGAAACACAACTTTATATCACTCACACTACTAGAGTTAGTATACCAAACTTAAAGTGATTCTAAATGGGATGCTTTGAAACCAAAGCCATAGGCTCCTTTTATAGTACTTGGAGCCCATCACTTGAACTTTTTCGATGTGGGACAACTCACTTCTTGTAACGACCCGGCTTCTTACAAGTGTCTTTTCAGGGTCGTTACGACATGCATGCTTTGGAGGCCTTTTTAAATAAAAACATTTTAAAACATAAACACGAATTTAGGTAAAAACCTCAAAATAAAACTTTTATTCAGGATCCCTGATTTTAAAGGTTTTAAATATTCTTAAATAATTTCCAAACTATAAATATACATGGCCTCTAGGAAATTTCTCAAACAAGTTTACAAATCAAATAAAGTAAAACAGAGTTCTTAAAGCGGAAGAAAAATAAAATATGAAGTCCATGGTTCCCTCATGGCTGCCTAACGGATTCTCATCAGTCGTCTTACACCTGCCTTTGCCCTTTACTTGAAGGAAAACATTTTAGAAAAGAATGAGTACTTAAAATACTCAGTAAGTGACCCTACTGTTGAGGTTGGGTCACGCTTAAACACGTTTTAAAAATCAACAACAAATATCTTTTTGGTGGCTCTAAACTTTATTTTAAACTTATTAACTATGGGATATACATCAATTTCATGCATATCCTAGACACATCAATTTCATGTGTCACTTACGGAGGTCGTCAATTTCACGAACCTCGACTTAGGTACATCAATTTCATGTCCCTAAGTCTTGAGTAGGCATCTCTTTAAGTACATCAATTTCATGTACACTTTCGAAATTTTAGAAGCTTAAAGGTTGCATAAATTCATGCATCATTTAAAAAAAAAAATATCTCAAGAGACCACCAACTCAGAAAGTTGCATAACTCAACGTTTGCAAACATTCAAGTAACATACTTAAATAATTTCCTACTTTACAATTTAACACAAACAAATACATATTCAAACAATTCATGAACCCCATGAAATTTAGAAAGAAAACAAATCTACGCTCCCAAATAAAATTTCAACAATAGAGCCATTTACCTTGGCCTATTTATTCTTGAACAGAACTAAGTTAATTCCTTAACTCCAAGGTCCTTAACCACACAAAATAGAAAGTCGCTTGTTGTTCGAGGTCTCCAATCCGCTCCAAATCACAAATCAAACTACCAACGCTACCAACCTTGAAACCACAAACCAAAAATCAATGGGTATTTAATTTAACACAATAAATAACCCTGAAATCATCCAAGCACTCTTACCCACTGCAAGAATCTACCAAAATCCAAAGAGACGAGCTGGGACAACAAGAAATCGAGTCGAAACGGACTGTTGCTTACCGAAAAACGCCCAAAAATCGACACCCACGCTAAAATCACCGTGGACGCTGCCGGACTGCTAGGAAAACACAACCTCTGTCTTGCCGGCGTCGAAAAAACTAACGGAAGGAGGGAGAGAAGCAATCGAAAACCATCGCCTGAAATCGCGCCGCTACACCTTGCTGAACCGACGTTGCGCCGTCGAGGAGCTCGCCGGAGGGACGTGCGCTGCTGGACTGCTCTGCTACCACCGTCGCCGTTGCGTGCTATCGCTGGTGAGGGAGATCGCTGCCGTCGAGATGGGTGAGGAGAAAGCTTCAAGATCGGGTAGTGGAGGGGAAGAAAGAAGATGAAGGATGGGGAAGAAGAGCCTTGGGCTGGGTGCAGCTTGACTTAGTTTTATAAGATTAGATTAGGGTTTTAACTTGGCTACAAAGACAACTTATTTACAATTTTGCTATTCCAGCCCTAACTTTAAAATTTCACCAATTCTCATCCTTTTAATTTTTTTTTTTTTTTTGAAAATTTCTCTCTTAACTCCAAATTAACTCCAAACAAAAGAAATTTGAAATTTAGCTATGGTTACACTTCTAATATTTTGTCAAAAACCCAACAAATACAACATTATCTCTAATCATAAAATAAAAATAAAGAAGCTTAGAGAAAACACACTTTGAAATGTTGTCTCTCACTCAAAATACTTAATTAGGTTAGTTGTCGCTCATCATGTGTGCTTCAATGAATGTTTTTCTCCTTTCAGAAGATTATAATTATGCAGCTTGCTTGGTAGAATGTATAAACAATTATGATGATAATGGTACTCTACTACCATTTATATATCAATTAACGTGTTCAAGCATACAATCATATTAAAATAAAAGCGTTGAAAATTTGGTTAAATCATTTCAAACTTGTAATTTCAACTCTACTAAGTCAACTCATTAATTTTTAGTCTCGTTTGCAAAAAGTGATCTACCACGAATGATAGACATGTTTTCATCTCCTCCATACAATCCCCCCCCCCCCCCCCAAAAAAAAATCCCAACCTTCAAACTATGGTTAAATTACAACTTTTAAAACAACAGAGACTAAATTGAAAAAATATTCAAACTTTATTACATACTAAAGCATATGTTTATCCTTTTACTCGGTTACTATGTCTTTGTTTTACATCATAGGTAAGAAAAAAATAATGTTTGAGTTATGGACATTTTTTGTGATATAAATATTATTTTAGGTTAAATATATATTTTTTCCCTTAATGTTTGAATATTTTTTTTTCCAATTTAGTTCGTATTTTTTTAAAAGTTTCTATTTAGTCCTTACCATATTTTCAACACTTTTATCATTTCTATTATCGAATATTAAAATTAGTAGACGATAATTAAGCTTAGATGATACGATACTTAGTGAATAGACAAAAATGAAGAGGTGGAATCAAGTCACGTAAGGCTTATTTTCATTTATTATTCAATTTATATGCTTAAGATAATATTGTTTTGTACTTGTTAAAATGGGAATTAATGTGGTATATTTTCATTGATTATTGAATTTATATATTTACATTATAATCTTTGGTTTTTTTTTAAAATATTATTATGTTTTAAACTTTTTTAAAATATACTACTTTTCAATTTATTTTTATAATATTGTAGTTTTTATCCATGGTCAGTTTACATAATGCGACGTGAAACAATTTCAACCTCAAAAACTTGTAAGAAGTTTTAAACTTTTAAATTCATATTTTATTTTCTTTTATAATATTATATATTAAATCTTTTTAATCAAATTGTTGAATAGTGTTTACATAAAATATTATTATCATTTTATCATATTATAAAACAAATTTGAGAGTAGACATTATAAACTATGACC
Organism: Luffa aegyptiaca; assembly: GCA_017139565.1. Classification (NCBI taxonomy): domain Eukaryota; kingdom Viridiplantae; phylum Streptophyta; class Magnoliopsida; order Cucurbitales; family Cucurbitaceae; genus Luffa; species Luffa aegyptiaca. The sequence goes on from CM029397.1 coordinate 40,004,888, forward strand.
ACTTTTTTTATTTGAACAATAGTGGAGTGAGATATCGAATCATGGACTTGAATCTACGACAACATATACGCAATACCTTTGCTTTTTTATTTTATTTTATTTTTTCTAATTATATATTTAAATAAATAAATAAACATCATTTCTTTGTGCCTATGATAGTTTTTATTTGATCAATCATCCTCTTTCAAGCTTACAAAAATTGTTACAATAATACTCTACTATTGTATCAATTACCCCTATAATACACTACAAGAATTTTTTGATACGTCAATGTGATCTATGCCGACGCAACGGCTTACGTCGGCGTATAAAGGTCTACGCCGACGCGACCGCGTCGGCATATATGTGGAATAAACGCCGATGTGTATACAGGGTCTACGCCGACGCTGTTGCGTCGACATATATAGGGCTAAAACGCGCATTTTAATCGTTTACGCTGACGCACATTTAAGGTATACGCCGACGCACAATGTGTCGGCATAGACCTCGAAATCCCTAAATCTCTTCTTAATTTTTGTTTCCCTCTCATTCGTGTACACAAAAGTCCTTTCGTCTCTTTTGTTTCCCTTTTTTTCGCTCCTCTTTCACTTGACCGCAGACCAATAGCCGCTGACATTTCCCACTCCCTTTCGTCTCTTTCGTTCTCCCTCGCTTTGTCTCCTCCTCTCGCCGAAGACCCATTCAGAACAGTCGCTGTCGTTCTCCCTCCTCTCGCCGAAGACCCATTCAGAATAGCCGCTGTCGTTCCCCCTCTTCATCGCCGTCAATCTCTCTTCCCTTCACTGATCATCATGCTCGCCAAGCCCTAGCTCAAAATATACAGGTAGGTTCGATTCTTCTTCAAATTGAATGACTGGCTGAGGCGTTTTGTTTTGATATGTTGAATTTTACCAATTTCTAAGTTATTGTCTCTGATGTTGCTGCGTGGATGAATTAGAAAAAGTTGAATAAATTATTTATGTGCTAAAAAGTTGAATAAATTCTTCAAAGTATTTTGAGTTCATTTTTCTTAACCTTAGGTTACTTAGCAAAAAGTTGGTCGTTTATGTGCGTTGTATGAGTGTTGAAGTTGTTTTTCTAAGGCTTTGAATTTGTTAGCTTCTCTAGTTCACTTGTTAAGAAGGTTTTGAGCATGTGAGGGTAGCTTTTCTAGTTCACTTGTTATGCTTTGTTTGAAGGGTTTTCTAAATGTGGGGGTGGAGTACGTCTCAAAATTTAGATTTGCTTTTTTGAACTAGTTCTTATGTGTGGAACTTTGGATAAGGAAAGGAAAGATTGGTTCATTATGTGTCCACTAGTTACGTTGTTTTAGTTTTGTTAGTTGATGGATGATTTACTTAATAGTTTGTTACTTCTTACGTATGTCGGTTATAAATTTCATGTTGCACTTGATTGTTTTAGTTCATTTACTTGTTTATTGTTTAGTCTTTGAAAGTTGAGGGATGAGTTACTTTTCTAAGTAGTTAGAGTTTGGGTTTCATTAGCTTTGCATGTTGAGCTAGTTCATATATATGCTTAGAACTTTGTTAAGGAAGGGGGATTAAATCATTTTGCAATGTTTGTTTTGATGGCACATGCTTCTAAATATTTGGTTTTTTTGATTTCGTTGATGGTTCATTCGTTGCTTTTATGGTGGAATATGAAGTATATAGTTGTTATTTTTTAATCTTTGAGTATGCAAGGAAGACTTAGTTCATTTGCTTGCTCATCATAAGTGTTGATGTTGTTCTTCTAAAGCTTTGAATTTTTTAGCTTTTTTTTTTTTTAATTTGTTGTATTTAACCTATATGCTTATGTATTTATACAACTTTCTTTTTATTCAGGTCATCAGTTTAGTCACTATTCATGAACTTTACTTTTGAAGGAGCTAACATTAAGATGAGAACGTTTTGAGATTTCTTTTCTATGTAACTTTAGACTTCTACACTTTAGACTTGTTGTTGTTAACTTCTTTTGTTTATCATGGAGTCTACATCATATCTTGCTCTTTTTTGGAGTAGTCACTCCCCCCCCCCCATTTTGTAATTACAGTTTATCCACACTTTCATCTCATTGGAGATATCTTTTGTAACTATCCATGATAGGTCTTCCTCTTGTATCTATTTCACACATGAATGAAATGGTTTACGTTTCCTATAAAAAAAATGAACTTCCATATATCAGATAGACATTATATTTTGTTTCAACTATCAGATAGGCTAAAGAGCGAGAGAAAAATGAGGGACGATGAACCAAAAAAATAATTAAAAAAAAAATATAAGGAGGTCTATGCCGACACAATTTGCATCGGCATAGACACACTGGAGTCATGATCTAGGTCGACGCAAGCTTGCGTCGGCGTAGATCAACCATCCAAAAACTTGGTTTTATCAATGTTGACACAATTTTCGTCGGCGTAGACATTCTACGCTAACACAAGGGGTTTGCGTCGACGTATACCTCTATGCCGACGTGTCTACGCCGACGAAAGTGTCGACGAAATTTTTGCATTGGGAGGTGTCTATGCCGACGCAAAGTTGGTCTATGCCGACGCACATTTGCGTTGGCATAGACCGAAACTCTTGTAGTGATATAAAACTTGATATAGGAAAATCCTTAAATCATATATGATTTGTTACTATTGAATCCAATTGTTTTTAATTCTACGATACTTCTTTTCAAAAAAAAAAAATCTACGATACTTGAATAGTTTAATATTAACTGTTAAAAATTTTAAAATTCAGTACTATATTAATCGCAACATAATCTCAAGTAAGAGAAAAATCTCCAAGATAGGGTGTAAGTAAGTCAATTCAAATAGCTTTTTGGGTAAAATTGACATTGAACCAATGTATCAATTTATTCTTTACTCTCACAAGCAGCTCAAGACTAGTAGGTAATGTGGCCATGTGTGTAGGGGATGCAAGGGAATATTGGAATCGTTAGGTGTTGAGTCCAAATTTAGACTTCTGAATCCTAGTCCGAATGCTAAGTTTGGGGAATTACAAATAGTAACTATCCATTTTTTTAAAGCATTTATTGACCATAATAGCATATCTTAAAGATTATTTCTTTCATTTTGATGTGGTCTCAGCTCATTCATCTACCCCTTCCTTAGTTGGACGCCACATCCAAATAAGAGTAGAACCTCTCCTAGTACATGTGGTTCTGAGACGAATCAAGGTGGAAGTTGAAAGACATGTGAGGTTCGAGTAGAGGAGTGATATGTGAATTAACCAAGATCATATTTGAATGAGAGGAATCTTGAGGATTTGCTAGTATGGTAAAGAAATGCATAAAACAATTTAAAGATACTATATATTCCAACAAAGTGCAATTTCCTTTTCAGTGGCTCAATTATAGGAACTTCAAAGTTAAGCGTGCTTGGCTTGAAGCAATCTTATGTTGGGGGACCTCTTGGGAACACGCTATCAAAATTTTAGCTTGTACAATAGCTCAAGCTTTTCTCTTGGTAAATTTTTGGTCAACATATCAAATCCATTATAATCAGTATGTATTTTCTCAAGCTCAAACAAACCATCATTAAATGCATCTCTCATCTAGTGATACCTCACATCTATATGTTTAGTTCTTGAATGAAATGTAGAGTTCTTACCAAGATGAATAACACTTTGGTTATCGCAGAATATCACATATCATTGCTGCTTGAAGCCAAGCTCCTATATAAACTGTTTCATCCACAACATCTCTTTGTAAGCTTCTATTACTGCAATATATTCTACTTCAGTCATAGACTCTGCACCACCTGCAAACGTCATCAAATAGCCAGAAGTGGACTTTCGGTTATCTAGATCACCTGCCATATCTGAATTAGTGTAACCGACAAGCACTAGCTTTCCACTTCCAAAAGTGAGCTTCAAACTAGAGGTACCTCGCAATATCTCACAATGCAGTTGACTGCCTCCCAATGTTGTTTTCCTGGATTTGACATAAAACGACTAACAACACCAACAACATGAGCAATATCTGGTCTACTACATACCATAACATACATCAAGCTCCCAACTTCTCTTCATCTATAGACGGACATTGTTTGCTACTCAGTTTGAAATGATTGGATAAAGAAGAACTTACTGCTTTAGCTTTACTCATGTTGAATCTTTCAAGTGCCTTCTCCAAGTATTGCTCTTGTGACATATACAGTTTCTTGGATGTTTTGTCTCGTACAATTCGAATTCCAAGAATTTTTTTTTGTTGGCCCCAAATCCTTCATAGCAAAGGATTTGCTCAACTGTTTCTTCAACATGTCAATTCTCGAAACATTCCAACCAAAAATCAAAATATCAGCAACATAGAGCAATAATATAATAAAATCATCGTTAGAAAATTTTTGCACAAAAACGTAGTGATCAAAAGTAGTCTTCTTGTAGCCTTGCTCCCCCATAACTCACTCAAACTTCTTGTACCACTGTCTTGGTGCCTGTTTCAACCCGTAAAGACTTTTCTTCAACTTGCATACATGATATTCCTTGTCTTTCTCCTCAAAACCCTCTGGTTTTTCCATATAAATTTCTTTGTCTAAGTCTCCATGAAGGAATGCAGTTTTAACATCCATTTGTTCAACCTCTAAGTCAAGACTAGCTACTAAACCCATAACTACACGTATAGAAGACATCTTAACAACAAGAGCAAAAATTTCATCAAAATCAACACATTTCTTCTGATTGAAGCCTTTGACAACTGGTCTCGTTTTAAAGCATTGCCTTGAGGTATGTTCTTGTTTCACTCGATAAACTCACTTATTTTTCAGTGCAATTTGCCCTTTAGGCAACTTAACAAGCTCAGAAGTATGGTTTTCATGTAAAGACTTCATCTCATCTTTCATCGCATCAACCACTCTCTTTTGTGCTCATCTTCTATGGCCTCTTCATAACTCTCAAGTGCATGGATTGGAATTCCCTAATTCCGTTAGCGGAAGTGAATTGGATCGTTTCGTATCTTAATTATGTTATCCCAAAATACCAATACATTGGTAAAAATCCTAGAACTATTCTATGATTTAATAACTAGGCTAAGCATATAACCTTAGATCTAATCTAAATGGGAGAAGCATACATACCGTCGTCTGATGACTCTGATGGATCAAGAACAACTTTCTTGATTTCTTAGGGACCAAGCGTCAACAATTCTTGGGGCACCACCACAAAAGCCTTCCACTGCTATCCTCTGAGATCAGGAACGTAGTTGTTGGACTACCTCATCTTGAATGGGAAACACACCAGAGAAAAGGTTCTCTATGTTCTAGGTTGAGAGAAACTGAGAGGGAGGCTATCACAAGACCTCAAGGTTTGGTTTCTCATAACCTTTCCCTTTTATAAGTGATAAAACCCTAATGTGAGAGTAGGAAACAATATTGACCGTTAGATCAAAATCAATTAATTAATTAATTAATCGTATTAATTAATTAACCTCATGCACATTTAAATCTTATTTAAATGTAATTCCCTCACATAATATATAGTCTCAATTAAACTTAATTAAATCACATTTAATTAATTTAATTAAACTAATCAATTAATTAATTCCAATAGTTAACTCATTTTCTAATTAATTAAATATCACTCATATTTAATTAATTACACATTAGAATCATATTCTAATAATTCCCTCATATACTATAGTTTAATTAAATCTCATTTAATCTAAACTAAATTGAATAATTAATTAATTCATCTTCTAATTAAATATCATATATTTAATTAGCCATATATTTGAACTCTTTCAAATATATCATTCTCTCAATATAATAAAGTTTAATTTCAAATTAGACTTTATATTCTAATGCATCACTATACATTATATTAATTGTATCTCATACATTTAATTTAACTCCCAATATGAATTTGAACTTTTCAAATTCTCTGAAGATATAATTGTTCCTAATTACTCTTTACGAGCTAGCAGGGGGACCTAATGGACCTACAGATCAGAAGCTCCAATGATATAAGGTTAACTGACTAAATTCATTAATCGAGTTAACCAATATTCATTAACTGCGGGTCACTCCACTAAAGACCCACAGTTGCACTCTTCTCACTGTAGAACATTTTTGTGTCCATGGATATAGACCTATACCGATAAGTCAATCCTTCACCAGTGTTCGTAACTACAGTTGGGTCAAATTACCGTTTTACCCTTGTGTTACCTCTGTCTTCTTAAGTACCAATGCTCCTCTAATGAACAACATGTTTATGGTCCAACCATTAAACAGAAAGTCCCTCTCGGGCCAGTGAGAGGGTGGGATCCCTTTGTTCAAGACCTGGAGTCACCACTTAAGGGAACACTCATCTACTTCTCCTAGAAGCGGGAAGAAGTGAATTCCATCTTGTGTTGTCATGTCCCCAGCCCCCCACTCGGTCTTGTCCCCAACAAGGTAGGCTTATTGAGTTGGCGTACAGGCCACTCTCACCCATACTTATAAAAGGAAAATCCCTTGTGAGAAAGAGTTCATGACACACTCAGGATTAAGACCGAGTTACCTAGGTCATCCTATTGAAACAGTAACCTAACTAGTTAATGGTGTTACAACTAGTGGTTGACTATTTCGTGGTCCAGTCTTATGCAAACTCATTGCATAGGATACCTCCGCTTGCATGTCTACTACATGGACGCTTTGGATCAATATGTCTTTATCAAATACAAAGCGGGTTGTATCACATAGTGTTACCAAGATAAGGTACCCAACCTTATCCCTATACTATAGACCTTTTAAGTTGTTACTTGAACATCGATCCCTGTATGTCCCCACATACTAGTTCAAGTTAGATACAAACAACCTTGGATCTTAGTTTATTGGATTTTGGTCATATTGTGCATTACTTAACTTAATATAACAACAATACTTTATTGTATAAACCTCAATAACAATTTATTGACACAAGTATACAATTCGTTAACATTCACTATCTACGAGTTTTAGGACATAAAACCCAGCATCAGGTTCTCCCCTATCATGTAGGATCGTATGGCAACACTAGAGGGGGTGAATAGAGTTGCTTAATAAAATTTAAAACTTTTTGCTAAATTAAACTAATTTAGTTTAAACTAAGCACTCTAAAATATGCAATATGTTAGAAACATATAATAATTTTCCTAGGCATGCAATCTACTCATAAAAATTAAATAGCGGAAATTAAAAGAGTAGAGAGAGAGATAACACCGGAAAATTTTATAGTGGTTCGGAAATTCCTACTCCACTCCCCAAGACTCCTTCTTGGGTATTTTACTGCAACAGCTCTCCTATGGGTGAGAACCAAACCGACTCTTTTTCCAGGTTCAAGAGTAAACCTTTACCGATCCTTTTACAGGTTCAGGACCCAACCTATAACGATCTTTTTAAACGGGTTCAAGACCAAACCACTATGATCCTTTTAACCGGGTTCAGGATCAAGCCACTACAAATCCTTTTTCGGGTTCAAGATTAAACCACTCACTCAATTCCCAAGGTGCACCCACACCTTATTACAAGTTCCCAATAATAAAAGAAGAAAAGAACCTCACAAAATAAAATACCTCTTGAAGGCTAATTACACAATGTTGAGCACTCACAATAATAAAACCTCACAAAATAACAATAGGCCAATTTAGGAGCAAGGGAGGAATTTTGACAAGAATGGAGAGTAGGGAGACTTGAGAGCTTAAGACTTTGATGTCTTTTTGGTGTTGTATTGGAGGAGAAGAGAATGACTCAATTTATAGATGAAGAAATTGAATTTTGGCCATTGGATTAAATTCAAAATGGATGGTGGAGATTTGATTTAATGAGAAAGGAAAGGATTTGAATTTAAAATGAGATTTGAGAATATATTGAAATTAAGGAAATTTGACATTAGGAGGAGGATTTAAAGGAAATCAAATTTGGAAGAGATTGAATTTGAAAATGAGTTGTAAAAGAAGGAAATTTGGGATAAAATTTGAATTAAAAAGAGATGTGAAATGATTGAATTGAAGAGATAATGGGAATTAAAATTTGAATTAAAATTAAGAGAAAAATAGAGGAAATTGATCATTCACATCAGCTGCCACGTTGGGTGCCATGTAAGCGCCACGTCACTGCCACGTAGGCTTTTCCTTCCAATATTCTTTTGCTTGTAACTTTCTCGTTTGAACTTCGATTTCAGCGATTCAAGATGCGTTGGAATCGTCTTTCCAAGCTCTACATTATGAACACTTTAAAACACTAAAATCATTAGTAAATTAAAGTTTGTTATCATCAAAACATATAGTATGATTGAAGCTCATAAAGCTAACATATCAGTCAATAACACATATTTATTAGTAGAATATCTTGTTGACGGATGTCGATCTCTAACAGATCTTCTGAGTGAAACATCTATGGGAACTTCTGCCTCTAACAATTTGGCCTTTTATAAACACAACATCTCGACTTCTAATGAGTTTCTTCTGCACTGGATCATACAGTTAGTAACCAAACTCATCTTGACCATAGCCAAGGAACACACATGGTCTTGTCTTTGCATCAAGCTTTGATCTCTCATCTTTAGGAACATGAATGAAAGCTTTTACAACCAAAGACACACAAGTGATTATAAGATTTATCTTTCTTTGACCAATTTCTGTTTGGAACTTCAAATGTCAATGGAACGCATGATGTGAGATTCAAAACATGTACAACTGTACTTAATGCTTCACCCCAAAATGATCTAGGTAACTGTGACTGTGAAAGCAAACACCTCACCCTCACAATTAGTGTCGTTTTGTTCGTTTTCTCAGCCAACCCATTTAATTGAGGAATCTTAGGAGGCATCTTTTGATGTCTAATACCATGATCTCTATTATACTCATCAAAAAGTCCACAATACTCACCCCATTATCAGTCCTAATACACTTCAACTATCCACCGATTTCTCTTTCAACAATAGCATGAAACTGTTTAAACACTTGCAACACTTGATCTTTGGACTTCAAGGTATAGACCCATGTTTCCTCGAATAATCATCTATAAACATCACAAAATTTGATGCACTTCCAAGTGTTTTAGTTTTCATAGTGTTGGGTTTTATGCCCTAAAACTCGTGGATAGTAAATGTAACAAATTAATTAATATCAATAAAGAGTTATTGAAATATTTCAATAAGGAGTTATTGAATTTGTTATTCTTAGTCTTGCAATAATTAGGGTGCGTTTGGGATTGCAATTATAACAAGTAAAATCTATTTTTAAAAAAATCCTAACCGCTTTGTGTTTGGTAATTCAGATTTTTTAAAAATTGATAGAAAATCACTTTTTAAATCCTTACATTTCTAAAATCTCCTTAATAGTAGCTTCTCATTTTAACTTCCCAAATAATCTGGCGTATTTTTTAACGATTTCTCAAAATGTCCACTATATCCTTCCATAATATTTTTTTTTCATTTCCTCCCTAACTTATTTTTATTCATTTATTTATTAGATAAATTCCTCTCTAACTTTTTTTAGATGAATTCCTCTCTAACTTATTGAAGCTTCTTAGATAGATTTTTTTTTTTTTTCAATTTCTAACCTTGTCACATAGCAAAGCTTGTGTATAATTTCATCATCAATGAACTTGAAGCAAATTCAAGCGAATTAGAAAATATAATTTATAATTTGAACTATAAAAAATTATAAATAATTAACTTATTACAATTCATGCATATTGAATATCAACATATCAATAATTAAAATAATGTATACTTTGGTCATATAAATAATTATTTTCACATTCAAGAATTGTATGCTCTAAAATACAATACAGATACAAGTTTTATGAGAACAAAATAGAGAACAAAATAGATTATTATTTTTTTTTTCCCTACATTTTGTTTCTATTAAACTGGAATAACATTTGTTAATTATGATAGTATTGAACAACTATTCTCTTTAGCATAATTTAAAGTGATAAAAAAATATAATTTGTAATTTAAACTAAAAATTCTAAATAATTAACTTATTAAAATTCATATACTGAAAATCAACGTATAAATAACAAAAATAATATGTCTACTTTGGCCATTATAACTAAATCACAACAATTTTGTTTGAATTTATCAAACGCTATGAATTTCTTTTTTATATTTAAAATTGAAATTTACCAAACGCTAATCTGCTTCGTATAACAGCTGATTTTCCTAAAAGCACAGTTGCCAACAATTATTTTAAAAGCTACAGCAATCCAAAACGAAGCCTTAACCTTAAATCCAATAAACTAAACATCCAAGGTTGTTTTATGAAACTTGAACTGTATGTGGAGACATACGGGGATCAATGTTCAAGTAACAACCTAAAGGGTCTATAGTATAGGGATAAGGCTGGGTACCTTATCCGGGTGACACTTATGTGATACGACCCACTTTGTATTTGATACAAATGCATTGATCCAATGCGTTCATTTAGTGGACATGCGAGTGGGGGTATCCTATGCAATGAGTTTGCATAAGACCGGACCGCAAAATAATAAACACTAGATGTAACATCGTTGACTAGTTAGGTTACTATTTCAATAGGACGACCTAGGTAACTCAATCTTAATCCTGAGTGTGTTATGGACTCCTTTTCATGAGGGATTATCCTTAGATTTGTATGAGTGAGAGTGGTCAGATTCTCCGACTCAATAAACCTACCATTTCAAGGATAAGACCGAGTGGGGGCTGGAAACATAATAGCACAAGATGGAATTCACTCTTTCTCATCTTTAAGGCAAGTAGATGAGTGTTCCCTTAAGGGCTGATTCCGGGTCTTGAACAAGGGCGCCCATCCTCTCCTAGCCTGAGAGGAACATCCGTTTACTGGTTGGACCATAAACGGGTTGTTTATTAGAGGAATCATTGATACTTAAGAAGACAGAGGTAACCCAGGGGTAAAACGATAATTTAACCCAGTCGGTGTTACGAACACTCGTGAAGGATTGACTTACTGATATTGATCTATATTCGTGGACACAAAAACATTCTACAGTGACAAGAGTGCAGTTGTGGGTCTTTAGTGGAGTGACCCACAGTTAATGAATATTGGTTAACCTGATTAATGATTTTAGTCAGTTAACCTCATATCATTGGAGCTTCTGATCTGTAGGTCCATTAGGTCCCCCTGCTAGCTCATAAAGAGTAATTAGGAATAATTAGACTTAAAGAAATTTGAATAGTTCAAAATCCATTATGGGAAATCAAGTTAATTGTATGAGATACAATTAATATAATGTATGTGATACATTATAATATAAAGTTTAATTTGAGATTAAACTTTATTAATTGAGAGAAATACAATTAAATACGATTTAATTGTAGGCTTAAATTAAATATGAGTATTTAATTTAGTAATTAATTAATTATTTAATGAAATTTGATTTAATTAAAAACTATAGGTTATATGAGAGATATTCATTTAAATATGATTGTTATTAATTAATTGTTATTAATTAATTAAATAAATCCCTATCCTATTACGACTAGGAAAAGTAATTAATTATTAATTAATTAAATAAATCCTTATGTTATTATGATTAGGAAAAGGGATATGACATTCTATATAAACCACAGAATGACTTCCCAGTTGTAGACACACTTTGCTCTCAAGCAAAATTTCTCTCTAAGAATTTTCACAATATTCTAGTGAAATTCTTTTCCTAAATTCAAGAAGACCAAGTCCCACAACTTGGTTTCTAGTCCTAGAGATATAGCAGTGGAAGATCTCGGTGGTAGTGTCTCTACTGTGATCATACTATTCTTGGTGGGAGTTCATTGAAGAAAGTCTTCAACAAGTAATTCTATTCTTAGATTTAGATCTTATGCATGCTTAGCCTAGTTTATATATAGAAATGTTTTGTATGGTTTGCCAATGTACTGGTATTTTAGAAAACTTAATTAAAATACGAATCGGTCCTATACGCTTCTGCTAGGAATTTAGGAATTCCAATCCTTCACATAGGACCACATACATTAGAATATACTAAGTCAAGTATATTGGGCTTCTTTGAATGTTGAGATGCCTTAAAAGAAACTCTGGTTTGCTTTCCTGCCAAACAATGAGCACGTCTTTTTAGAGGTGCATTCTTTATACCAAGCAACTGGTTTTCTCTTGGTCAAAATCATCAAGCCCTTCTTACTGATGTGACTAAGTCTCTTATGCCAAAGCTCAACACTCTCGTCATTATCCACTATATTTATATTGCAATCAGTAATCTTTGTCTACATAAAATACAGTGATGAATACTTTTCTCCCTCAACTACCACCATAAAGCCTTTAGTAAGCTTCCATTTACCGTCATAGAAGGTATTGCAGCAACCTTCATCATCAAACTTACCTATTGAGATTAAATTCATACGGATATCAGGGATGTGTTTCACATTTTTCAGAATTAGCATAAAACCATTCTTGGTCTCCAGGTGCACATCTCCCATGCCAACTGCTTTTGTTGATCCATCATTACCCATCCTAACACTCCCAAAATCACCAGATGTGTAGGATGCAAAGAAATCCCTTCTAGATGTAGCATGAATTGAGGTGTCACTATCAATCACCCATCTGCTCTTTTGTGTAGTAAGATTAACAACATCGTCGTCAAATAAAATAAGAAACTCTTTGGTGGCTGCAGCAACTCTATCTTCATCATTACCATCGTCATTCTTTTTTTTCTTACCTTTGTCATTTTGATTTTTCCTTTTTAATTTTCAACAATGCTTCTTCATATGTCCTTTCACACCACAGTGAAACACACTCAACATTTGCAAACAGACCACTCTTGCTTTTGCTTCTGTCTCTATCCTTCGGACCTTTGCTCTTACTACTCCCCCTTCTTTCAGTAACAAAAACATCTAATTGTGAAGAAGAGTCCTGAGACTTTCTTCTCATCTCTTTGTTCAAGACACTACTTTGTATTAAGTTCATATTTACTACTCCTTTTGGGGCTGAGTTAGATAAGGAAGTTCTAAGGGGGTGTTTGGGGGAAGGGAATGGATTGGATTGGATTGTAATGGAATCTTATTACATTGTTTGTTGGGATGGATTTGGGTTGTAATGTAATCCAATTTGGATTACAATGGGATTCCACGGAATCCAAGGTAGGAATGTGGTTGTAATCCATGTAACTCTCTCAATCAATGCTCTCTCTCTCCCATTTTCAACCAATGCTCTCTCCCACCTTCTTTTGTTTTATTGTTGGTTAAATTGATAAAAATTTGAAAAATAATTTTAATATATATTTTTTTAAAATAATTAAAACTATTATTTTTAAAGTATTTAAATTGTTTAGGGTGTTTGAAAATAATTTTAATCGCCGTAATTGAGACCTTTTTTCCATTGTTGGTTAAATAGATAAAAAATTTGAAAATAATTTTAATATCATTTTTTAAAATAATTAAAACCTTTCTTTTTAAAGTAATTAAATTGTTTAGGGTGTTTAAAAATAATTTTAACCACTTTTATTTAAAAATAATTGTATCTCTTTTTCCATTGTTGGTTAAATTACTAAAAGTTTTTAAAATTATTTTAATATCTTTTTTTAAAATAATTAAAACCCTTCTTTTTAAAGTAATTAAATTGTTTAGGGTGTTTGAAAATGATTTTAATCACCGTTTTTTAAAAGTAATTGAGTATCTTTTTCCAAGAATGATTAAATTGGTAAAATTTTTGAAAATAATTTTAATCTCCTATTTTGAAAATAATTAAGACCCTTCTTTTTAAAGTAATTAAGTTGTTTAGGGTGTTTGAAAATAATTTTAATCACCTTTTTTTTAAAAGTAATTGAGTCTCTTTTTTTGAAAATTATTAAATTGGTAAACATTTTGAAAATAATTTTAATCTCCTTCTTTAAAAATAATTGAAACCCTTTTTTTAAACCAATAATTTTAGTATCCTTTTTGCTTATAAATTTGATCTCTTTTTTTCAAAGTAATTAAAATGGTAATAAACTTGAAAATAATTTTAATCTTCGTGTTTAAAAAGAATTAAAACATTTTTTTAAATAATTAAATTGTTCAGTTGTTTCAAGATAATTAAATCACCTTTGTTGTAAAGGGTAATCATTAAGATTTTTTAAAATAATTTAATCTCTTTCCATTTTAGGGTTTAGGTAATTTGTTTCGAAACTAGGTCATCTTGTCATGTGATTGATGTTTAATTGGATGTATGCATTTGGAACTTCATTATGAATTATACTAATCGCTCTCATATTCCTATACATTTCAATTTGTTCAATTATTGTATGCATTGACTAAAAATTTATGCACACATTGCTATATTGAATAAACCTTTTCAAATGGGGGAAAAATATCTGAGTATAGGAAAGGAAAAAAAAAAACTTAAAAAACAACTTAGAAAAAAACAACCAATACGATTCCAACCCAAATCCAACCCTGCAATCCAAACACAGGCATCAGACCAAATTCAAATCAAATACAGCGCACTAAACACAGGCATCAGGATTCCCAGTAATCCAGATTATAGTCAAGGATTCCCAGGTAATCTAGATTCCCCGTAATCCAGATTTCATTCCCTTCCCCCAAACACCCCTAAAAGTCTCTCACGAGTCCGACAATGAACCAAGAAGTCATAATCCATGTATCTCTTCATCAAACTTAATATTCATTCTAGCTAACTGATTAATAATACCTTGAAATGTATTCAATTGATCTAACATAAATGTTCTGTCTTGATACTTCAAAGCCTTTATTTGCTTGATAAAAAAAATTATTATTACCAGTTTTTGGGGCATATAAAGACTCAAGCTTGTTCCATCTTGTCCGTGCATGATTTTCTTCATCAATAAGACAAAATATTTTCTGCTACCCAAAGTCAAATAATGCAACATGCTTTCTTATGGCATATTTCTCATTCTAAACCAATTAAATCTTCAGGCTTCTCAATTGAAAAAACAGGAAGATACAAATCCTTCACATATAAAATATCTTTCATCTTCCTTTTCCAAACATGATAATTTGAGCCATTCAAAGTAATCATCTTACATGTACTAGTTGCCATGTTCAACACAAGGCACTTAACTAATCACAACCTTGCTCTGATACCACTTTGTTGGGATAAACACTATATTCTAATGATCAATTATCCCCTCGTGTGTGAACCTAATAGGAGATTAGTAAAGTAGAAGCAAAAATTTTTGTAATCATGCACAATCACAGAACACCAACAATTTAACGTGAAAACACCTTCCCAAGGTGGGGAGTAAAAAACCACGGACTGAAGCCAAAAACTCCACTATAATCAATAATGAGTTACAACGAGTTCTCTCCGGATACAACTAGAGGCATACAATAAAATATATCTCAAGATAATAATCTTGACAACAAACGACAAGAGGACAAATATAAGAAAGATCTCACCTAAGTGGAAACCAACTACTCGCTGCAATCTGACTATAGGCAACACCAAAAGAAATCTCCATTGTTCAGATTGAAGACCCTCGTGTTAGGAACACGTTGTCAAAATTTCAGCTCGATCGAACCACGAATCGACCTCCAAAAGGCTGAAATATGACACTGTACAAATGCTTTTTCTTTTCTCCAATTTCTTTCAGATTCTCTCTCTGTCGTCACTCACTCACTGTGTATATCAACCGACGGCTGAAACATTTCTTAAAAATAAAATTTGGCCCTAATGGGCCTTGGGCTTTTTCTCCACTTAAGTGAAAAAAACCGAACGGTTCGTTAGTCAATCAATTTAGTCGATTTTGGGATTTTGATGGAGAAAGAAGAATGTCGTCTAAGTTGAATTCAAGGAGTTTGGTAAGGATCAACCACAGAAGAAGACAAATATGAAGAGAGAAAAGAGGAAAAGAAAAAAAAAGAAAGATCAAGTTCGATGTAGAAAAAAAGAAAGAGAAGGGAGACTCAAAACAAACTCACGAAGAAGATGACTCTCTCTCATCCAAATTTTGTTCTCAATCTCACGCCTAATAATAGACTCAGCTGAAAGCTTATAAGCTGCACACGCATGTGCCAAACGGCCCAAAAAACAAAGGCCTAATCCATGTATTTATTTTTACCGTATAGTAGTATTTTTGGTAAAATATACATTCTAAATATGAATCATAAATGAGTACAAAATTCAAAAATCACCCTCGTAATGAGCATTTTCAGCAACTAATGAAAAAACAAAAGTCTAATTCAGCAAAAGACATTATAATAAATTTTTTTTTAAAAAAAAAAAAAACTGTTAGCCAACTCCTAGCTTTAAACAAGCTGTAAAGGTATACAAACCGCTCACTAGACAGCACCTTGGTCATCATACCAGCTTTGTGCAATGTATTAACCTTGAACAGACACAATCTTCCTTCTTGAACAACTTCTCGCACATAATGGTATATCACAATACAACTTCACCAAAAAAAGGAATAGGACTCATTTGGGAAATTAAGCCCCTTAACCACATGGATTCTTTCACTTCAGCCATGTATTGGGCCTCAATTGAAAACAAAACAACCACATTTTGGAGTGATGATCTCCAACTAAATACATTGCCAAATAACATAGAAATGTAACCGATAAATGAAAATCTTTTATCCAAATCCGCTGCATAGTGGGAATCCTCATAACCTTCTATTGAATCTTCAGCATTAGCATTCTTGGAATACATCAATCCTTTCTCAAAAGTTTCATTAATACACGTTAAGACCCACTTAGCCGCTTCTCAATGTACCTTTTCCAAATTGCTCATAAATCTACTAACAACACTCATAGGATATGCTAAGTTAGGGTTGGCATAGATATCATACCATACATCGCGCCTTTTGTCTATTCCTCCTTTTTCTAAAACCAGCAGCAACTTCAACATTGATTTCCTTTTCCCTAGTCGTCTGGCTTTCCTTCTTTGGCTCCTTTCCTTTTATATCGGTATCTTTCATAGAAATCAGGACTGATTGGATGCATTTTGCCACTTGGATCCTTCTCCATTGGTTGAAACAATCTACATCAACAATTATTGGAAGTGCCAACTCAATTAATGAGCTTCCCACGCATTATAGCTCCCAAACTTTTGGATCCTTGCTTCTTTTCAAGTGTTATAACAATACCTGAGCAAAACACAGCCCCAGATTAGCTTGAGAAACCAGAATAAGCACCAAATTCAACCAAGCTCAACTTCCCTGATCTAAACAGCACTCAACTTAGACTTTATACATTTATGCACAAATTCACACCAATTCTTAGCAAACACAGAGTTTTAAGCCTAAAGGTATAGCCAATAACTCTTATTTCTAAGAGTTATCAATTGTTATTTTTTTTTTTTTTAATGTAGATAGGTAAATATTGGTTAGTCGGTTGGTTTTTTCTTTTTTAAATGGACCGACCAACCGATAATCGTTTTTGTCAATTGACAAAATCGACTCCGCCTGAATGTGGAGAAAAAGCGACTGATCAACATCAATTTGAATATCTGTAAGACACTAATTACCATCCCAAAGATCGATAGTTTGATCCCTATACCCTCGAATTGTTGAACTCAACCAAAAAAAAAATTGAAATGATAAACTAAATAAATTCTCTAGAAACGTAAGTCATTAGTTTAGGTAAAATCAAAGGACTAAGTTTTCTTAAATTGGTTTTAATTATGCTTTTATTGCTGTCTTTAATACACTCGTACCCCTTATTATTGATGGCGTTGAATTTATTTAGGTTTAATTAACAAATTAACCATTCTCGGGGGACAATACTTTACCCACTAGCAACTTGACTACTACTAAATAATTGACCACTTGCAAAATTACCATCAAAGAACACATATCTAGAAACTTTATCTCAATTTTTTTTATCTATTTCAACTCCATTCTCAAGCTTGAAATTCTTGCATATACGTTAGTTACAACTTCCTCTATTTCTAGTTCCTATATTTTATCATAATTATTGCTGCTATCTAAATGTCCGATGTCGATGGAAATGTCGAGGTCCAAAATTTATGGAAATGTCGATGGACATTTCGGGAAGTTTTATGGAAATCGTGAAAATTGATGGAAATTGTTTGAATTCATTAATAAAATTTTAATTATGACTTAAATAGACTATAATTGATTGTTTTTAATCATCATATCTAAAAATTAAGACAATATTTATATGAAAATGTCAATTGAAATGTTGATGTGTGCATAAATTTGAAAAAAAATTGAAATAGATTAAAATTGTTTGAATTATTAAATGAAACTTTAATTGTGACTCAATTACATTATAATTGATTATTTTTAATAAGCCAATCTAAAATATATATAATATTTATATTAAAATGTCGATGCTTTATAAAAATTATGTCAAATGAAAAAAATAATTTGAATTATTAAATGAAAAAGATATTTGAATGAACAACTAAAACATTAAATTTATATCTATTCCTTTGCCAAAAAAAAAATCTATTGGAAATAACAATAATATTTTAATTTTAAAAAATAATATAGAGTGCAAATACGTTAATAAATATACAACCACCATAAATATTATTTTTTTTGAGGGACCATAGTTTTAAGGGTGTGTTTGGTTATTTTTTTGAGGGACCATAGTTTTAAGGGTGTGTTTGGTTTAACTTTTCAAGTGTTTAATTTTGAAAATAAATCATTTTGAAAAATTTTCTAGTGTTTGGCAACCACTAAAAATGACTTATTAGAAAATGAGATTGATAAATAAACCATTTTGAGAGAAACACATGAAATCAACTTTTTAAAAAAGACTTCCTAAGTAAACAATAACTTGTGTATAAAAACATTTGTGAGGAAATGCAACCAAACATATGAGTGTTTAAATTATAAACAATTTTTATACAAAATGTTTTTTAAAAAATACATTCTTGAACAAAAATTAAATTAAAATGTATTCCAAACGGACCCTAAATTTCGAGATTTCCCCTAAAGAGGGGGAAAATCGACTTTTCCCCCTCCCGATATATCGAACAGTTTGACATAACGACATGTGGACCGACATAACTTTTAAAATCAATCACTTAAATTCTCGTTATTTTATTTACCACTCATTATTTAACTAATGGATAATGTAAGTTTGAATATCGCAATAATTGATGTACTGATTTGGATTTATATTGGAGCCATATTTAGGTTGATTAGAGTAGGTTTGGGTGAGAAAGACAAAGTATATATTTTAAGAATTTAAGGGAATAAACCTAAAAGTTTGAGTGATGGGAATTACAATTCACTCCGTAGAAGAAAATTTTGATTTCTAAGATCCCGTTTGATAACCATCTCGTTTTTTTATTTTTGGTTTTTCAAAATTGTGCTTGTTTTCTCTCAATCTTCTTACAATGATTTTCATTTTGTTAAGGAGATATTTGAGTTCCTAGCCAAATTCGAAAAACAAAAACAAGTTTTTGAAAACGGCTTTTTTTTTGTTTTCAAATTTTGGCTTGGTTTTTAAAAACATGAGAAAGGATGTAGATAAAAAAACAAGGAAGCTTGTGGGTAAAAATAGTGTTTATAGGCTTAATTTTTAAAAACCAAAAACCAAAAACGAAATGGTTATCAAACGAGACCTAAACAATTTGAATTTAGGGTATGTTTGGTTTAATTTTTCTAGTGTTTAATTTTGAAGAAGAAGAAGTTGAAGAAGAAGTAAAAAAAATCATCTTGGAAAAAATTACAGTGTTTGGCAACCACTAAAAATGACTTATTAAAAAATTAGATTGATAAATAAATCATTTTGAAAGAAATCCTTGGAAGCAAATTTTTTAAAAATAGTTTTTTAAGTATATAATAATTTGGGTATAAAACACTTATGAGAAAATGTAATCAAACATATGAATGTTTAAATTCTAAACAATTTTTATACAAAATGTTTTCTTAAAAAATACATTCTTGAAAAACACTCAAATTAAAAGGTATTCCACCCTTAATTATTGAACCAATATTGAGTTTATTTAGAATTATATAAAATTAATATATCTTTAAACAACTATTTCTTCTTGTATTATTCATGGTAATAAATCTTGCTTTGTATAACTCAATCACAATATCAAAATTGGTGGAAGTTTATCCTCGAAAGAACTAACAAAACTCTTTTTAAATCAATATATTTTATTGATATATCCAATCTATTAATAAAATATATAATTTCTCTTTTTTATTTTCTATATCCAAGACATGAATATAAAATACATTATCTTCTTTAACATTTAATATATGTAATACATAAAAATACAAATTGTAATCTTCAAAAATTTTATTTTTCTTTCCATATAATTAATCTGTTGATGATCAAATTTCTCTAGGTAAATTACCTTCGCTCCACGTGATAATCGACAGTGAATTTGTTTGAGAGCGGGGGAAGACGTGGCCTGCAAAAGAGTAAACCTGCACACCGGTGTGGTGCTAGCCACACCGCCTCCGATGCTAAAGTCAGAAAACGGAAGAGGAGAGCAAGAGAGTAAGAGAAGAGAGTCGAGAGTTCGGTCCCTTTCTTCAGTGGCGAAGAGGGGTATAAATACCTGCTCATACTCCTAGGGTTTTTAGGAATTCGGAGGCGTTTCGGGACAAACCAGGCGAAACCGGGGCGGCTAGAGGCATCAGGGACCGAGAGGAGGTGACCGAGCTCGGCCCTCGCAAGCGAGCCGAGGCCGACCATATGGGTCGAGCCAAGTTGGCCCGGCCCTTTGGTCGGTTCTTCCTCTGGGTCGGTCTCCCAGCCCTATTTTCGCCCGGACGTCCTCGTCAGCTCCTTGTGCGTCGGGTGGTCCAAAATCACCTATAACATTAAGCCCCCACTCTTGAATTGGGATTCAGGTGAGACTTAGTGCTATCGGTTGTGCTCCTTAAGCCCGATTTAAGAGTAATGATCCTTACTCTGTGCTGACTTTCGTGCGGATTCATTGCTATCCTGCATCATGGGATAGAAATAGACAAAACAAAACTCCCTGAATAGGGGTTAGGTGAGATAAAAATGAGAAAAGGTGAGGGATTACAAAAGTGGTGCTGGTCAGCCTCGGGAAGAGGCCGAGCACTGCCATCCCCCTTTTAGCTTGTCTGGTCGGCCTCGGCCTCGGGAAGAGGCCGAGCATTTTTCTAATTTTTCTTAGGGGGCGTTGCCCCCGAACCCCCACCGGACGCTTCGCCCCTGGACCCCGACTCGCTGACCGGTCAGCGAGACCCCCGTACTTGGTTATTCGGAGTACATCATTCCGGATCCAGGGCTTATCCACAAGTAAAATATAGGAAAAATGGAAGATCTCACGATCCTGCATCAAAAAGTTAATTTCTGCAAAAGAAGAATGAGGGAAGAGGCTAGGCTCGGCCTCGGCCTCATGCCCCTGTTAGCCTGAAGCTTGGCTCCTGCATCCATATATTAGTAAAACATGCTAAGCCAGTGTGCTTTTTGTTTAATAGGGAGTGCATATCCCCTGTCACTTGCTTTTTGTTTAATAGGGAGTGCATATCCCCTTTGTAGCCCCCAATCTTAAATAAAACTTCACTAAAACATTAAGTATAGTTGAGTAGATAGGAGAATACCTTCAAAGTTTGTGCTCAGCCTCGGCAAGAGGTGCTCGGCTTTGGCAAGAGGTGCTCGGTCTCGGCCTCCGCCAGGTGAGCTTGACTTACATGAAGTGCTTGAGCAAGTGTTTGAGCTCTGAGGTGAGGTAGACTCGGTAGTCTAGGCTCGTGAGCAGTGGCGTGGGCTCTAAGCGTGGAAGCCTAGGCTCGCATGAGAAGCGTGGGCACTAAGCTGAAAAGCCTAGGCTCACAAGCAAGCGTGGGCACTAAGCTGAAAAGCTTAGGCTCGCATGTAGGCGTGGGCACTATAGGCTCGCATGAAGCGTGGGCTCTATAGGCTCGCATGTAGGCGTGGGCACTATAGGCTCGCATGAAGCGTGGGCACTATAGGCTCGCATGGAGGCGTGGGCACTATAGGCTCGCATGAAGCGTGGGCACTATAGGCTCGCATGTTTGAGCGTGGGCACTAAGCTGAAAAGCTTAGGCTCGCATGTTTGGGCGTGGGCACTAAGCTGAAAAGCCTAGGCTCGCATGTTTGAGCGTGGGCACTAAGCAGTAAGCTTAGGCTCGCATGTTGTCTTCATACATTCCTTGGAACACACTCTAAGTCTTGAAAGGGGAAAATCTAGGTCCTAACATTAATGATAATGTTTACACTTAAATGGCAAATCAAAAGGGGAAAGTCTACTCCTACCTACCAAAAATAAAGTGAGCAACAATGCTCTGATTACATGATAAGTGCACTAGAATAAAGAAAACTAGAATTCCCTAAGCTAAGGCTTAGTGTGTTCTCCAGAATGCTGTCCTTGACCCTGGCATGAAGTGTGGTAGGGCTCGGCCTCGGCCTCGGCCATAGGGGAGTCTGTTTTGGTCCTTAACGAATTTCCAGTTGAGGTCCACCCATGTCTTTGCCTGGGTCGTCTCTGGTCGGCCTCGGCCACCTCTGGTCTGCCTCAGCCTTAGTGGTGAACTCCTTCAGGTATCCGTTTCGAATCAGCGCTTCAATTTCGTCCTTTAGCTGAATGCAGTTCCTAGTTGAATGTCCATGATCTCGATGGAAGAGACAATACTGGCTTTTGTCTCTGTTATCAGGGTTTGACTTCAGCTTTCTAGGCACGTTGAGCAGGTTTGTATTCCTTATCTCCATCAAGATCTGCTCCTGTGGGATTGAAGTAGGGGTGTACCTTTCAAACTTCTTCAAGTAGTCGCCTCGGTCTGGTCGGCCTCGGCCATGGTCATCGGTCTGCTGCTTTTTGTCCTTCCTAGTGTCGTGGTCAGATGAAGAAGACCTCTTGTGTTCACGTTCTGACTTCTTTGACTTGAGCAACTCCTCTACGCTCATGTATTTCTGTGCCCGGGAGACAAACTCTGCATAGGTTCGAGGTTGGCTCTTACCTATTAAATTGAGCAGTCTTTCATCTTCCAGTCCGGCTGTTATGGCTACTAGGGCTGCTCCCTCGCTATACCCCTAAACCTGTAGTGCTTCGTCATTAAAACGTGTTATATAATCACGCAAGCTCTCACCTGACCGTTGTTTGACTGTTAAGAGGTTGATGTGAGGCTTGCGCTGTTCTCTGGCTCCCATGAACTGTGCAAGGAATGCTCGGGCTAATTCCTTGAAAGAGCTGATGGATCTTCTCTTCAACCTTCCAAACCAATGCTTGGTCGATCCTGTCAGGGTGAAAAAGAATGTGCGGCACCTGATTGCGTCTGAGACACCGTGGAAGTCCATCCAGTTTTGGTAGGTGTTTAGATGCTGCACGGGGTCTTTCTTGCCATCGTACGGTGTGAACGTGGGTACCTTGAACTTTTGGGGCACCTCGGCTTTCATGACTTCTTCTGTGAAGGGCGAGTCGACCCGGTCGATTAGTTCTTCCAAGTCTTGGTCTCCGAGGTCTCTTGACTTCTGCAGGTCTCCCTGAGGATTTCCGAGTTCCTTTAGTGTGTTTAGAAGCTCGGTCTTCCAAGGGGGATTGTCTTTCTTGGCCTTGGCCTCGGCCAACCTAGCCTCGGCCTCGGCTGCTCTGGCCTCGGCCTCGGCAGCCCTGGCTTCAGCTTCGGCAGCTCTGGCCTCGGATTCGGCAGTTTTGGCACTTCTGCGCTTCTTCTCGATCAGATTCCTCAGGTCTGTCTTAGTATGACCATAGCTTGGGGTAAAAACTGTGTAGTCACGTCCCCTAAGTGTGCTTGACTCTGGGCTCCTCAAAATAGTACGAGGATCCCTAACCAGCCTCTCATCAGGGGTTTTAGTGCTAGGACCAGGTTTATCCAAGATACGAAGTATCCTAAACAAATTATGATCCATCGCACTTACTTTGTTTTCGAGAGCAGCAAATTTTAGATCAGCTTGCTTCTCTCGGGATGAGGGCAGTGGAGACCGAGGACGAGGAGATTCGGTCTGAGGTCGATCTCGGCCTTCTTCCCGTGACCTCCGCTGGTGGCGGTCACCATCCGAATTTTCTGTGTTTATATCTTGATTTCTCTTCTCCATCCCCTTACTCATGGAATGACCGATATGCAGATTTGACAAGCTTTCTTCCCCACAGACAGCGCCAACTGTTGATGATCAAATTTAGCTAGGTAAATTACCTTTGCTCCACGTGATAATCGACAGTGAATTTGTTTGAGAGCGGGGGAAGACGTGGCCTGCAAAAGAGTAAACCTGCACACCGGTGTGGTGCTAGCCACACCGCCTCCGATGCCTAAAGTCAGAAAACGGAAGAGGAGAGCAAGAGAGTAAGAGAAGAGAGTCGAGAGTTCGGGTCCCTTTCTTCAGTGGCGAAGAGGGGTATAAATACCTGCTCATGCTCCTAGGGTTTTTAGGAATTCGGAGGCGTTTCGGGACAAACCAGGCGAAACCGGGGCGGCTAGAGGCATCAGGGACCGAGAGGAGGTGACCGAGCTCGGCCCTCGCAAGCGGGTCGAATGATCGGCCTCGCCCTTGGGCCGAGGCCGACCATATGGGTCGGGCCAAGTTGGCCCGACCCTTTGGTCGGTTCTTCCTCTGGGTCGGTCTCCCAGCCCTATTTTCGCCCGGACGTCCTCGTCAGCTCCTTGTGCGTTGGGTGGTCCAAAATTGCCTATAACATAATCCATCAATGATTTTGTGAGTTACCTATAGATTATAAGTTCCAATCATACAAAATGAGAGTTAAATTCATTCATTATTTTCATTCATTATTAATTTAATATTACTCTACTATGAATCCAAAGTTCTACTCTTACGCACTATAAGAAGCATTATGTCAGATGTTTAATTGAACTTTTCTTGTAATGAATTTAGAAAGAAATATTAAATATTTCATGATCTAATTTTGTATAAATTCATTATATATGATAACTCCAGTCACATGCCTCCATATAAACGATTAAAATCAAATCCTTCGTAGTTTTTACAGAATGGATTGTATCAACAATGTCATTAGAACGAGAAACGACTTAATAACCTTATCTTTATATTTAACAGTTTACCTGACTTCTTTAACATCAACTTTTCATATGTCAACTACATAATAGTTCAATATTACATCAATAATCCAT
This sequence comes from Luffa aegyptiaca, assembly GCA_017139565.1. Classification (NCBI taxonomy): domain Eukaryota; kingdom Viridiplantae; phylum Streptophyta; class Magnoliopsida; order Cucurbitales; family Cucurbitaceae; genus Luffa; species Luffa aegyptiaca. The sequence continues at coordinate 40,029,834 of CM029397.1, forward strand.
GATTTTAAGATATAAATTGTATATGATTAAATATATTCTACATAATAAGATATAATTAAATACTTATTTAAGTTATAAATAATTTAAATTATAAATTATATATAAGACTTTTAGGACATAAATTCCAATAGGAAAACCAAAATGATATTTTAAATAAAAAAACAACTTATCATACCAACACTTGAGATAAATATCAATAGTAAACGACAAATAATTGTTAGGTTTTATGCCCTAAAACTCATAGTTAGCAAATGTAAATAATTGATTGTAATCAATAAAAGAGTGATCGAGATGATTTCAATAAGACTTATCGAATTATATTGTATTAGTCTTGTCTTAAATAGCCCTAAATAATCCAATAAACTAACATCCTAGGTCGTCTTATGAGTCTTGAACAGTATGTGGAGACATATGGGTATCAATATTCAGGATACAACATAAAGGGTCTGTAGTATAGGGATAAAGTTGGGTACCTTATCCTGGGTCTGTAGTATAGGGATAAAGTTGGGTACCTTATCCTGGTGACACTATAGATACGACCCACTTTTTATTTGATACAAATGCGTTCGTGTAGGTGACATGCAAGTGGGGGTATCCTAGGCAATGAGTTTGCATAAGACCGGACTGCGAAATAGTAACCACTAGATGTAACTCCGTTGACTAGTTAGGTTTTTATTTCAATAGGATGACCTAGGCAACTTAGTCTTAATCCTAAGTGTATTATGGACCCCTGTTCACGAGGGATTGTCCTTTGATTTGTATGTGTGAGAGTGACCAGTTCGCCGACTCAATAAGCCTACCATTTTGGAGACAAGACCGAGTGGGGAGCTGGGAACATATAATCACACAAGATGAAATTCACTCCTTCCTGACTTTAGGGTAAGTAGATGAGTGTTCCCTTAAGTGGTGTCTCTGAGACTTGAACAAATGGCCCTACTCTCTCACTGGCCCGAGAGGGATTTCTGTTTAATGGTCTGACCATAAACAGGATGTTCATTAGAGGAGCACTGGTACTTAAGGAGATAGAGGTAACCCAGGGGTAAGACAATAATTTGACCTAGCTGGTGTTACGAACACTCGTGAAGGACTAACTTCTTGTTATTGGTCTATATCCGTGAACACAGAAATATATATGCAGTGAGAAGAGTGCAGCTGTGGGTCTTTAGTGGAGTGTACCCACAGTTAACGAATATTGATTAATATGGTTAATGAGTTTAGCCAATTAATCTCATATCGTTGGAGCTTTTGATTTGTAGGTCCATTAGGTCCCACTGGTAGCTCGTAAAAGGTATTGAGGTAATTATGTCTTGAATGTAATTTGAAATGTTCAAATTTACTAAGGGAAATAATATAATGTATGGTGATACATTATAATATAAAGTTTTTATTTTAATTAAACTTTATAATATAAAATTAATTAGGATATGATTCAAAATTAATTTATGAGAGAATTAAATATTTGAAGAAGTTCAAATATTAATTTAATATGAATTGGATTCATATTAAAATTATAGTTTAAAATTAATGTGCATTAGATGCACATTAAAACTATAGATTATGAGAGAAATACAATTGAATATGATTCAAATGTTGGTTAAATTAAATATGTGATATTTAGTTCACTAATTAATTAATTAGATAATTAATTAATTAATTAATTAATTTAATTTTGATTTAATTAAATTAGTTGAATTAAAACTATAGGTTAGGTAAGAGATGTTCAATTAAATAAGATTTAATTAATGATTTATTAATTATTAATTAATTTAATTAATTATAATTTATTTTTAAATTAATTTAAAATAAAAAATCAATTAACTCCCAACAACTACGGGGAGTTAAGAAATCGTGGAAGTGATCCACGATAGTCATGTCTCTCTCCACTGATATGCATTATACGCCTGAGGCAACTAGTGGGGCTCTCTCAGTTGGTGATTTTAGAGAAGTTGTCTGAAAATTACTCTCTTCTCTCTCAAGAAAAATTCTTCACATCATTCTTGTGAAAGGTTTGTTCCTAAAGATTTAAGAGAAGGTTTCCACTGCCTTGTCCTCGATATTCTCAAAGAATACCAGTGAGATTCTTGGTGGTGTTCTTCTGCAGTTTTAGTCCCAACAAGATACAAAGGAGTGTTTCACAGAAGAGTTTTGTGATCTTTCCCCAAGGTATTTGTGAATAATCCAGAGTCGTCACTGTAGGGACGGAGGTCCCGACGCAACAAAAGCGGTTCAGGAACAATTAGAAGTTAATTTAGAATCATGAAATACCAATACACTAGCAACATAAATACATTCATAATCCATTATATATCTAGATTAAGCATGCTGTAAAACTATATAATCTAATTCTAATTTACATAGAGTAACAAGTTACTTACTCTCGTTGACGACTCAGATTAATTTCACCAACTGCTTGAGAAAAAATCACGAACAACTTGGAACACTATCACAGGAAAATACTGGTATTCTATGAGGAATTTGAGGTAAAGGCAGTGGGAACCTTCTTCTTGATTTTTGGGAGAATTGAGTGAAGTGAGTGTGTTCAACTGGGAGGAATTCTATGGTTTATATAGAATGTCATATCTCTTTCCTATTCGTAATAGGTTAGGGATATATTTAATTTATTATTAATAATTAATTACTCTTCCCAATGGTAATAGGATTGGGATTTATTTAATTAATTAATTAAATCAAATTTAATTATTTCATTTAAATCATATTTAAATGAAAATCTCCCACATAACCTATAGTTTCAACATGAATCCAATTCATATTACAATTAATATTTGAAATCCTTCAAATATTTAATTAATTTTGAATCATATCCAAAATTAAATGTATCACCATACATTATATTATTTCTCTTATTAAATTTGAACACTTCAATTTACAATCAAGACTAAATTTACTCAATTACCCTTTACGAGTTACCAGTGGGACGTAATAGACCTACAGATCAGAAGCTCCAATGATATGAGATTAATTGGCTAAACTCATTAACCAAGTTAATCGATATTTGTTAACTATGGGTACACTCCACCATAGACCCACAACTGCACTCTTCTCACTGTAGAATATTTTTGTGTCCAAGGATGTAGACCAATAGCAGCAAGTTAGTCCTTCACGAGTGTTCGTAACACCAACTAGATCAAATTACCGTTTTACCCTTGGGTTACCTCTATATCTTTAAGTACCAGTGCTCCTCTAATGAACAATTTGTTTATGGTCCAACCAATAAACAGAAACCCCCCTCGTGCCGGTGAGAGGGTAGGGCTCTTTGTTCAAGACCTAGAGACACCACTTAAGGGAACACTCATCTACTTACCCTGAAGTCAGGAAGGAGTGAATTCCATCTTGTGTGATTATGTTCTCAGCCACCCACTCGGTCTTGTCCCCAAAATCGTAGGCTTATTGAGCTGGTGATCTGGCCACTCTCACCCATACAAATTAAAGGATAATTCCTCGCGAACAGGAGTTCATAATACACTCAGGATTGAAATTAAGTTGCCTAGGTCATCCTAGTGAAATAGAAACCTTACTAATCAACGGAGTTACATCTAGCGGTTACTATTTCGCAATCCGATCTTATGCAAAACTCATTGCATAGGATACCCTCATTCGCGTGTCCCCTACACGAACGCGTTGGATCATTGTGTTTGTATCAAATACAAAGTGAGTCATATCCATAATGTTACCAGCATAAGGTACCCAGTCTTATCCCTAAAATATAGACCTTTGAGGTTGTATATTGAACACTGATCCCCGTATGTCTCCACATACAGTTCAAGATTCATATAACAACCTAGGATGTTAGTTTATTGGATTTAGGGTTATTTAAGACAAGATTAATACGATAATTCGATAACTCTTTATAGAATAATAATCAATAACACTTTATTGATAATAGTCAATAATTTACATTTACTATCTACGAGTTTTAGGGCATAAAACCCAACAAACTCCCACTTGAACTAAAACTCTAGTTAGTGGGATGTACATTAGAATAAATAACCCAATGCAATGGAAATGTCAAATACAATAAACTAGGGCATCCTCATTGCATAGGATAACCCCACTCACGTGTCCCCTACACGAACGCGTTGGATCATTGTGTTTGTATCAAATACAAAGTGGGTCGTATCCATAGTGTTACCAGGATAAGGTACCCAACGGTACCTTATCCCTATACTATAGACCCTTTAGGCTGTATCTTGAACACTGATCCCCGTATGTCTTCACATACTGTTCAAGATTCATATAATAGCCTAGGATGTTAGTTTATTGGATTTAGGGTTATTTAAGACAAGAATAATACAATAATTCAATAACTCTTTACATAATAATAATCAATAACACTTTATTAATAACAATCAATAATTTACATTTACTATCTACGAGTTTTAGGGCATAAAACCCAATAGTCATCGAGTGTGAGTAACGAAAAAACCTCCTCTTTAGAATTAATCACCAAAGAATAAATGCATGTTTAACTTGTAGGAATTATTATACAATAAGGTTTCTCTGTATTTGTCCTGTATTTGCCAACGTAATTAGTTTTTCTTAATTGGGATTAAAATTTGAGATCGTTCTTGGTTGCTTCCGCTTAGGAATTTTACCCCTACAATTGGTATCAGAGCCAGGTTGTTAATTTAATTCCAATTGGAAAATTACGTTAGTTTTTTGGTGGGATTAATTACATAATGTATGTTGTATTGCCAATGAATGTTTACGGTACTTCCCCTTAGAATTTACAGTGTTTGATTTGATCAATTGTAAAGGCCCCAGGGTTTTTGGGTAATTAATCTGTAAATTCGAGTCTTTGTAAATCCGAGCCTAGAATTAGGGTTGTTTTCGATGAAGTTCGAGACCAAATTTAGCCAAATTCGGAAGAACAGTCACTGTTTTGCCAGAATCGAGTTCTAGTGGGGTCAGCGTCGAGACATTTGCTCCTCAGTGTCGAGACGTTGACGCGATTTCCAGCAGAGCATGCACACACGGGCGAGATCTAGAGCGTGAAGGTTCAGTTCGGGTTGGTTCGCGGTCCAGTTCGGCTGGGTTCGAGCTGGTTGGGTCCGGTTCGTATTGGGTTGGCTTGGTTCGTGATTTTGGGGCTCGGTTCGAAGCAGTTCGGGTAGGTTCGATCCCGTTCTAGAGCGGTAGAAGACTTTATAGGATAGAATTTAATGAAATTATTGTAATTTTGTTATTTACTTTATCCTAGGGGCCAAATTACCGATTCATTTAGCTATTTAAATGCTTTATGGATGTCATTTAGATAAACCCCACCATAGGTTAAGAATCTTCATGCATAATTTATATTATAAGAATTATAATCACTACAAGAAAGAAGGGATTTAGCGACGAAAATCTAGCGACGAAATTGGAATAGTCGCAATGTTAGCGACGAACAATACAAATAGTCGCAAGCTTGCGACAAAAATCAGAAATTAGTTGCAAGCCTTGCGACTTTTGTAAAATTTTCGTCGCAAAAAATGAAAGACAGCGGCTGAATCGAACATTTCCTCGCGTCAATTGTGCGCCGAAACATTCAATAAGTCTCAAAAATGAGCGACGAAACCAAAAAAACGTCGCACGTGAAGTTGTTGGAGCCAAAAAATTTGAATAAGCGACGAAAATAAGGAATTAGTCGCAGACTTGTGCGACGAAAAATCCATTTTCGACGTAAGGTGGCGTGCGACGAAAGTCATTTTTTCGTCGCAACCTCCGTGATTCGTGCAGCCAGACCATTGATGGGACGTTGGTGGGACGTTGGTGCGACTTAAAAGTCTTTTCGTCGCAACCTTTGTGCGACTAAACTCATTAAAGCGTCGAAAGCCTTTTAAAAAACCCAAAACCTAACTTTTTCGACATTTCTTTGTCTTCCATTTTTTTTCTTTCTTCGAACAGAGAGGGAGTGCAAGAAGGCTAGGAGACGACGTGGGACTGTCGGAAAACGCCATTTTCGCCGGAATCGGCTTTGGAGAGGGTCGAAAAACGTCACAATCAACGTGGGTATCATGATTTGCTCTACATTTCATCGTTTTTTTGCTTTGTCTTCTTCCCAAAACCGTTTTCATGCATTTTTGTTTTCTTTCACAGGCCGTGACAGAGTGTTCTTCCCCTATTCTTTTACATTCGTGGAACTACGGTTGGGGAATGCCGAAAAGCACTTGTGGGTTTCATTTTAAGAACGTTTTGGTTGATTTCATTTTTTTTTACATTTACACTAATTTTTCTTTATTTTTTCACATTGTTAGATTACTTAGGGGACCATTTTTATTCGTGGGATTCACTGTAATAGGTATGTGTTACACTAACTTTCTTTATTTTTTAAGAAATTTTGTTCATATATGCATATATTGATTAGTTGGTGAAAAATTTAGAGATAATTAAAATAGGTGCATTGAAAGTGTGTTGTTTAAGGTCTATTCAATATTTGTTTTGTTAATGGAGAGAAAAAGTATATTGATTTGTTCATATATGCATATATTGATTTGTTGAAGCTTGGTCTTTTTTATTGAATGTGGATTTGAGAGAGTAATTGTTTATATTTGTGAATTGAGAGGGGTGGGAGGGAGGTTGTTTATTATTGTGTCTATTATTTATTCAAGTTTTGTTTGTTATTGTTAGATATTATATTGTCGGTTCAAATTTAGGTGATTATTGAAATTTTTATTGTCTACTATTGAGGTTTTTTTTGTTACTACATATGTTCGTGTGACTTCTTGATTGAATATTGGGAAGGGGAGGGGGGGAATGTGATGAAGGTTTGATTATTATAAGGTTATTTGTAATCATATTGTAAGTCTAGCCTGCAATTTACATTAGTACACTATAAAGTAGTTTGGAATGTCACTTCTTAGATTTGGAGATTATTGAACGTTGTTTTATTTATTGTATTAAGTTAATGATAAGTCGTTCTTTATGAAAAGATTGAAGAATTATTGCAGAGTCAACGAGAATAAAATGCAAGAATGGAAGCACGAGTGGAAGAACGAATGGAAACAAGAATGAAAGAACGATTAGATCAAGTCATGAAAATGCAGCGGGTTGAGTATGAAAGAAGGTTTAGACAAATGAGTGAACTTATGGAAAGATTCACTGGAGCACACCCATTAGTTCATAAGGTATAATTTTTAAAACTTGGAACTTAAGTTCATTTTTTAGGTTGGGACTCTGATTACACTTATTGAAACTCTATTCTCGTATGTTTCATGCTTGTGTATGTGTGATTCTATCATTGGAATGGTCGTTATATTTTTTTTTTGTGGTTGGTTGGAGGGTGGGAGGAGTGTTTGTTCTTGAAGATGAATTGAGGAGTGAAGGGAGGGGGGGGGGGAGTGTTTGTTCTTGAGGATGAATTGAGGAGGGGGTGGGAGAAGTGTTTGTTCTTGAGGATGAATTGAGGAGGAGGGGGGAGAATGTGCTTGTTGTTCATTATAGATTGCCAAATATTGTTTTATTGATTGAGGAATGTTTGTTCATTATGAATTGACGAGGGGGTGGGAGAAAACGTGTGTTGAGGTAATCTTATTGTGGTTTGAGGATGGAAGCGGTTTGAAGTTATATTTGTAATTTTATTGTGGTTTGGTGATTGTTTTTTGAACTACAACTTTTTAGCATATGTTGTACATGTGGTTTGAGGTTTTATTTGTAGTTTAAGTTGTTCATGTGGTTGTGGTTGAGAACTTTTATTTTAAATACAAGTGTTTGTGAGAGTATGGTTTGATGAGACTTGTGGTTAAGGTTCTATTTTTGAAAAGAAATGCATTTTTATCTTAAGTCGTCCATGTGCTTGTAGATTGGGCTTTTCTCTTTACAATTATGAGATTGAGGACGATTTAAGAATAGGGGGAATGGTATTCGTTCTTGTCATTGGAAATGTGACTTTATATGCTATCATTATGATGTTCTTTGTGAATGGGTTAAGTATGAAACTTATGTATATGTAATTTGTTTTTATTTGCAGTATTAAAAGAACTTCGCTAACAACAACAATGACCAAAGTAACATCATCTTTTTGGAGCTAACATATACTTAGCACTTTTTATTTTGGATGTAGTGATGTTTATTTTGGAGCTAACTTTTTTGGTCTCTATTTTGTTGTAACTCTTAAACTTATGAAAATTTAGTAAAATGTTCGTATATGAAACAACTTTTGGATGTAGTGATAACCATTTCTTAATGTTAAATGTTTTGTTTTTTGTAAGACTTTGATTATTTGTATAAAATGTTTATCAGGACAATTTGAATACAAAATTTAGTTTTTAGACTTTTAATTTGAATAATATATATATTTTTTTTAATGCCCTAAATAAATGCGACAAATTTAGGGGTTTTGTTGCAAAAAGAATCGAAATCTGCGATGAAACAATAAAAAACGACGCAAGAAATGACAAATTTCTGATGGGGACCTTGCGACGTTTTTTTTGGATTTAGTCGCAAGGCTTGCGACATTTTTTTGGATTTCGTCGCAAGTTTAGCGACGTTTTTGGGTGTTAATTTGCGAAAGGGTCTTGCGACTAATTTTTTGTTTTCGTCGCACTGGGGTTGCGACACATCTTGCTATTTCTTCGCAACTTGCGACGTTTTCAAAGGATTCGACGCAAAATCCAGCTTGCGACGGTGCTTTAGCGACATTTTGTGCGACCAATTTTTTTTCAACGCTAAAGATGCTTTGCGTCGAAAATCGATCTTTAGCGACAAAAATTTTTCGACGCTAAAGGTGAGATTTCCTGTAGTGAATATATGATTTTATGCATGATGTATGATATTCATGAGTTATTTAATGTAAGAGTTATATTAAATATATGAAAATGGTAAAGCATTATGCATGACAATACATAGTTTAAATATAAGAGTTATATTTAATTAAATGTTTTGTATATGCTTGTTTGATTTTCATGATTTGCTTAATATAAGAGTTATGCTAATAAAATATGAAAATCAATTTGTATTGAGCATGACACACCCATAGATTAATATAATTGGTTATATTAATGTCATGAGAATGCATAGTGTATGGTAAATAAATTAATTGAAATTTGATTGTTAGTTTATTTCACCATAGTATCATGTTATAAGGCTAATCATTAAATTTTGTAATAGTTTTAAAATTAATGATTAGAAACCGTCAACCTATAATAAAGGTTGCATGCAAACATAGGATTTTAGGGAATTGGAATTAATTTTAAAATGTTTAAAATTAATTAGATCTAAGATCACATTAATTCTAATAGGATTAGAAATATGTCTTGCTTGATATTTTAATAGTTTTAAAATATGGTAAGTAGGACAAATAGAACTTTAGGTTATAAGGAAACTCTCCCGGTGAAGTTCTGCCTAAAGAATGTGCTCAAATACGAAGAGCATGGATCAAATGTCAAGAGAAAATAGACCAAAGGATTATACTCCCAAATTGGGCTCCAATTGTTCAACCCATGAAAGGCAAAACAACGAAGGGGCAACAAGAAAAATGGCTAACAATAAATAGGTGGCTTGAAAAATGGCTACAAAAGTTTATAAATTAAATAGATGGCTAAACGTTTTACTGATTAATAAAATCCTATTTGTAAAAGACACAAATGCCCCCCAACAAACTGCCTAACGTGTTCCTAACGTTAAAAATTAAAATCAGATTTTATGAGAGATAAAATACACCCCTAAAAATAAGTTGGAGAAATTTTAGGAAGCTTGAAATTCAAAAATTAAAGAAACAAAAACTAGTTTCAAAATCTAGAAAAAGTTGTATCATATTGTTACTACTGAAAAAAATTGTTTCCCGGAAAAAGGAGTCGATACCTTTATTTTGGAAGGAATACAATGCTCAACCCCCAGTAGAGAGAAACACCTTCGGACTACGTTAATTAGAAAACACAGTCCTCTCAATAAGAGGATATACTACCTGCAAATAAGAAAACCTTAGAAAACAACTTAGTAAATGTTGTACAAAATTGGCCATGAAACAACTAACAAAAAAAGGACCTTAAAGGCTGCCATTATGACCTGTCAAATCACCGCCCACCCTCCCACCAGAACGCCACCATGCATTGCGCCACCCCCCGTCGGTCCATCTTCGTCTCCCTCCCCTCGAAAATCTTGAAAGACTTAATCCTCCATTTCCCACCATTTTTCACCCCCAACACAGAGTGTATACCAATCCCTACCTCTCGTATCGCGCCGACGACCCACATCCGCCGTGCCGGCGACCTTCTTCCGCCACGCCGTCGAGACTCTTGCTCGCCCCACATCCTCCATCGATTCTCCTTCTGCGCGAGGACTGTACAATTTCTCATAAATTCAAACTAAGGTAACGGCTTCATTCTCATTCCCTTATATTAGCAACAAACTGATACATTCCCCCAAGATTTTAGGGATTTTGTTTCTTCCAAGCAATCCGAGAATATTACGCTCTATTGTAAGCAGAGACCAAAAAAGACTAAACCCGTGGAGGTAAGACTCTGTATTTACTCTTTAGGTTGTGTAAAACATGCTGTAATTACTCGTGTAATTGTGTTAAAAAACAGGAAGAAGTTGACGCAAGCGCCGATATGGGGGAAGACCATTCTATTGAAGATGATTACTCCTCAAGCGATAGCGGAGACGAAGGAGTTAGCAAGAAAAAGAAAACGGTAGACAAAAAGGTAAAAAAGATCACCCACATCATCTCCCTTGTGAATTACAAATTAGAGAATTAAACTCCCTAATTAACATCTAGGATGCGAAGAGACCCAAAGGGAAGGACAAACGAACAAAAAGGGATGAAAGTGAGGAGGTCGAATCCACCAGAGCGGTATGTACTAATAAATACTATTCCATCATTGTTGCAAACTCCTCTGGAAAGTATGTTGTGGTGTGGTCATATGAAAGTGTGTGAAAGGAGTTATATACCCCCCTGCACCTTACAATCTATGTATTGGCAAGCCTGTGTACATTGTCTGCCTATGAACGTGTATGTATTAGTATATACATCCATGATCTCATACATTTATATACTGATATGTGCAACTACTATCTCGTACATCTATATACTGATATGCTCGTACGTACGTGTGTTTGAACAGTTATATACCCTCCATTGTCTGTCTGTGAACGTGTATGTATTAGTATATACATATATGATATCGTACGTCTGTTGTCTGTGTAGATTGAACTGTTACATACAACTATGGAATTGTTTGATGTATTTTTTTTTTTGGGTAATCCATCTGTTAACTGCTTCATGCCGCTGAAAAATATAATTTTTTACCGTTAGAAAGCCTAAGCCTGAAAAATAGGTAAATCAGGATCAAAACAAACCGCCAACCGATCCCATGTAAGTAGGGATCCATCCACCACGCAAAAAGGGGACGTTTGCAACAAAAAAGACTGTTAACGGCGTTTGTATATAGTCATATATACCAGGGGTAAAAACGTCCAAAAAAAGCCAGGAAACGGTTCCTAAAATTTCGGTAGCCACACCTACAAAATCCGAACTTCCGTAGCCAAAAATCAATAATGCTTTTTTTTTTTTGTAGTCATTTAGCACAATTTCCCAACAACGAATCCCAACTTGAGAGTGAGGGTTTAATGATATGCGTGAATTTGGACCAACTAATTATATTGAAACTAAAGAATGTGCTCAAATACGAAGAACGAACCTAAAAATAGGCCCAGCCCAAAGTTAGCCCAGACCGCCCTAAGTGGAGCCTAGTTGGCTCGATTAGACTAAAACATCTCATCGTTTGTAACCCAGGGAGAAGAATTATTGGGCCTAAGCCCAATAACTCGCTTTGGCTCAAGGCTAGGGCGGGCCAAAGACACACGAGCCCTCTATTCAGGTCCATTTAAGCAACTTGTGACCCAAAAGATCCCTCCAAGAGTCTGATTTGGTGTCCTCCTAGTCCACTTTCTAAAGAGATATGGGAAATCCTAAGTCAAGTTCTCCTATAAAATACCTAATTATAAATCAATAAAAGGTAATGTCATTCTCCTCCTCTAAACCCTTGCTACACTCCAAAAATTGTGATCTAACTTAAGTAAGCTAGTGTGGCAAGCACTAAACCGATGTGTAGTTCCTTCTGTTTTGCAAGTCACATCTTCCCGTGTTAAAAAAAACTCTATCGTTGAAGCATGTGCAAATTAGGTACGTTCTCTGTGTTTGGATTGACACATCAACAACACTCTTAGGGGCTGTTTGGGGCGCTGAATTGGTTATAATATCTGGTGATTATAATAATCTGGGGATTATAATAGTATGAGGGTTATAATAATCTGTGTTTGGGGTGCAGATTATTATAGTCTGGGATAAAATAATTTGTATTTGGGGTGCAGATTATTTTAGTCTGGGATAAAATAATCTGTGTTTGGGATGTAGATTATTTTAGTCTGGGATAAAATAGTATGTGTTTGGAGTGTTGTTTTAACATGCGATTCTAAATCAAAGGTTCAAACTGACTGTTTTCTTTTTATAGTTTTTTATTTTATTTTTTATTTTATTTTTTTTTTATGATATACGATTCACTTTGATTTAGGGTTATGTTTTTTTTTACAAAACAAAAAAGTTTAGGATTTGGTATAGAAAAATCATATTAGTTAACTTTTAGTATTGCCAAAATAAAAATTGTAAATGTTTAGTTCAAAAATCATATTAGTTTTTTTTGTTTAATCAATAAAATCACTTAAAATAAACTTGAGTGTGGTAAATAAAATTTCGTTTGTATGTTTTTTTTTTTTTAAGTTGGTTAACCTTCGATGTTGTCAACGACTTTTCCGGCAACCTTCGATGTTTTTTTTTTTTCATTTTTTATATTTTTCAAAATGAAAATTAGAAGAAATATGAAAAAAAAAAAGAAAAAAAATGGTGGTCGGAAAAGTCGTCGGCGATCGCTGGAAAAGTCGTTGGCGGCCGTCGGAAAAGTCGCCGGAAACTTCGCCGGTCGTCGTCGGAAAAGTCAAGGAGTCGCATGGAAGAAGAGATGAGAGAGTTACGGTAAAAAATGGATAAAATAATCGGGTGGGTTGAATGATGGTTACTGTAGAGAATGGATAAAATAATCGGAGGTAAAAATAACCCACCTCACCATTTATTTTTGTTGATGCCCCAAACATTGAATAGGTTATAATAAAGGGGGTTATTATAACCTATTCATTGCCCCAAACACCCCCTTATATCATAAATTATTTTTATGAGTCAACTCGATGATAGCTCGATTGATTAACACATTATACCAACCACTTAAAAAGTCAGAAGTTTGAGTCTTCAATTATTCATAAGTGGTTGTTGAAGTAAAAAAATATATTTATATACTAAGGGGCTGTTTGGGGCACTGAATAGGTTATAATTACCCCCTTTATTATAACCTATTCAGTGTTTGGGGCATCAACAAAAATAAATGGTGAGGTGGGTTATTTTTACCCCTGATTATTCTATCAATTCTCTACAGTAACCATCATTCAACCCATCCGATTATTCTATCCATTTTCTACAGTAACTCTCTACTCTCTTCTTCCATGCGACTCCTTGACTTTTCCGACGACCGTCGGTCGCCGTCGGCCAGCGAAGTTTCCGACGACTTTTCTGGCGACCGCCGACGACTTTTTCGACAACCGATTTTTGTTTTTTTTTTTTCTTTTTTCATATTTCTTCTCATTTTCATTTTGAAAAATATAAAAAAAAATGAAAATAAAGAAAAAAAGAAGAAGAAAAGAAAGAAAACGAGAAAAAAAAATTTGGTCATTGAAAAATTTGTCAGAAACCGCCTGAAAAGTCGTTGAAAACGTTGTCGGCATTAGGGTTAGAGGAAGAAGAAAATGATGAAGATGGAGTTTGAGGTTGAGGAAGAAGATGGAGATGACGATGGAAATGAAGGAAGAAGATGAAGATGGAAATGGAGGAATAAGATGAAGATGATGGAGATGGAGGAAGAAAATGAAAAAGAAGAAAAAAAGAAAAAGAAAAAAGAAATAATAATAAAATATTAGTTAAAATATTTTTATTTAAAAAATTCAAAAAAAAATATTTTTTTTTATAAAACCTAACCTCCTCAGGGACCAAAAGTGTATTTTTTCCAAAAAACTAATATGGTTTTTGAACTAAGCAATCACAATTTTTTTAGGTCAAATTTCTTCCCTACAAGAAATTCTAGATCTGCCGACTCTCTTGACGCTAGAAAAATGCGTCGAGAGAAGCTATTTCTCCTGATGCTAAGAAAACGACGTCGGGAGAAACACGATGGAAATACTTTCTCTCGACGGCGTCGGCAGAAACGCTACCTCTCTCGACGTCATCTTAGCGACGTCGAGAGAAAGGGTATCTCTCTCGACGTCGTTAAGACGACGTCGGCAGAAATGCTACCTCTCTCGACGCTGTTAAGATGGCGTCGAGAGAAAGGGTACCTCTCTCGACGCCGTAGTTAAGACAGCGTTGAGAGAGGTAGCATTTCTGCCGACGCCGTTAGTAACGGCGTCGGCAGAAAACTGGGCAAAATAAAAAGCCCTAAAACGTTTCCCCTTTCCCTTCTACTTCAACAGCCCCTACCTCGAGCTCTCTCTTCTCCAAACCAAGTCGTCGTCGTTGCCTGTCCCACCATCTCCTCGCCTACCGTTGTCTCGTGCGTCGCTGCCTGTCCCGCCGTCTCCTCGCCTGTCGTCGTCTCGTCCGTCGCCGCCTCACTCGCCGTCGACTGTGCTTTTGAAGTTGAAATCGATATTTCCTCAACCCTTCATAGATGATGTAGAGTTCTAATTGGAATTACAATTAACCATGGATACAAGAGATGATGAATTATCCTCATTCAAAATGCCATCAAAATCAAGAATGTTTGATTTGAAAATGCACTTTTGTTTTTTTTTTAAGTTTTGCTTGATGTTGGATTTCATTCTTTTTGGTATAAGAACAGAACCAAACTGTTCAACATATATAGACCGAACTGTACTTGCAGGTGCTCCTTTGTTGGACTTGAGGGCCTTGGGCATTTTGGCTAAAAGATTTTGGTTGCGGTTTCTCGTCATCCTCCATGAATCATTTGGTTTGTCCTTAACAAATTATTTTCCTTTTTCTTCCTAGTTTTTATGATAATTATCCAAACTCCTTGGTGTTAAGTCATATATAATTAAACACTATTTAAATGAAGATCCCTACGGTTTCACTTAGTTTAAATTTGAAGAAAACAATATTTTTATGTATAGAGAATGGAAAAAGAGGAAACATGGTTATTGTGGGTAATGGAAACTCAAGTTTTTTATCTCTTTTTTGAATTCCTCCTTGGAGTTTTTTGTTAGGGCCTTTCATTGTCGTTCCCATGTGCTGATTTCTTTTGTTTGTTCTATGTATGCTCAATTTAGATGAACTTTTTTGTTGCGATTTAAAAAGAACTTTAGTTTGAAGTTTTAGCTCATTGTTGAAAATTACTTGAAATGATTGTTTGGTTAAAATGTTAGTTTAACTCGAGTTTATATATGTTGGTTGGTTTGTTGCTATCATGCAGTTATAGTAGCAAATGAATATGGTTGTTTAAATTTGTTGTTATCTTAGTTATATATATGTTTTAGGAGCCTATTAACTCATGAAACAATATTTTAATGTTATTACTTATGAATGTGCATGTGTATGTTTATCATTTCTCTTTTCTATTTGAAACAAAGGTTAAATTGGTTGTTAGTTCATGAATGATTTGTTTAGTTTAATATGTTTATTGTTTGGCCCTAATTTAAGCTTAATGGTTTGTTTATTTTCATGTGTTGGTTCAAGTCTTGATGTTAAAAGTTCATTAGCTTTTGTTATAGGCAATTTTGGACCACCCGACGCACAAGGAGCTGACGAGGACGTCCGGGCGAAAATAGGGCTGGGAGACCGACCTAGAGGAAGAACCGACCAAAGGGCCGAGCCAACTTGGCCCGACCCATATGGTTGGCCTCGGCCCAAGGGCGAGGCCGACCATTCGGCCCGCTTGCGAGGGCCGAGCTCGATCACCTCCTCTCGGTCCCTAATGCCTCTAGCCGCCCCGGTTTCGCCTGGTTTGTCCCGAAACGCCTCCGAATTCCTAAAAACCCTAGGAGCATGAGCAGGTATTTATACCCCTCTTCGCCACTGAAGAAAGGGACCCGAACTCTCGACTCTCTTCTCTTACTCTCTTGCTCTCCTCTTCCGTTTTCTGACTTTAGCATCGGAGGCGGTGTGGCTAGCACGACACCGGTGTGCAGGTTTACTCTTTTGCAGGCCACGTCTTCCCCCGCTCTCAAACAAATTCACTGTCGATTATCACGTGGAGCGAAGGTAATTTACCTAGCGAAATTTGATCATCAACAGCTTTGAAAAGTTGAAGTTAAATTTAGTTCTTAGGTTCATGTTTTTATTTATAAACTATTAGTTTTGTGGTTTTTCAAACTTAACCTTGGATTTTTTTTTTTATTTTGTGATTCAATTTTGTTTTGAGGCGTTTGAATAGTTGAACCGAGATTTTGGGTAAGTTTATGCTTTTTGAATGCTCTTTTAGCTTCAGTTTATATTGTTACTATCCTGCAACTATGGTAGCAAATGATATTGTAGTTAGTTTTTTTTTTTTAAGCTAGAGTTTATAGTTATTGTGTTTTAGTTGGTGGTAAGAGAGATACGCATGACTATTTTATAAGTTCTTAAGTTCTTTGAGTTCTTTGTTGGTTATAATTAGTGTGTTTCATTGAATTTGTTGGATTGCAGTGTATCTTGTTGCTATCCTGCAGTTACGGTAGCAAATTTGGAATCATTAAGTGATCAGCTTGTTGCTATCCTGCAGTTATCGTAGCAAATCCTTATGTTTCGTTCTTCAATGATTTGGGGGGGGGGCATATAAGTCTTAGTTTGAGATAATGTTCGATTTTGTTAATTGTTGTTTGGTCTTGGAGAACTTGAATTTTGTTAATTGTTGTTTGATTTTAATTGAAACCTAGAGATGGTTTAAAGTGTAAGTTTACACCTAGAGATGATTTTAATTGAAACCTAGAGATGGTTTCGTTAATTGGTGCTTGATTTTAATTTAAACCTAGAGATGGCCTTTTATATATGTGAGTTTACTTGTGTAAGTTTACTTGTGTGATTATACTGTAATTTTGAGTCTATTGTGTGTTTAAAGTGTAATTTGAAGCATATTATGTGCGATTAATAAAGTGTGTTTTGGAGGCTTTTTATATATGGTTGAAGTTCAATTATGAGTTTCTTTTGTGTGATTAGTTCATGTGTGATTGTAAGCTTATTTGTGTGACTATATTATGATTTTGAGTCATTTGTGTGCTTAAAGTGTGATTTGGGAATTTCAAGGCTTTGATCATGACAAGGGTAGCAATGTTTTTGGTGTTTTATAATGTTTAGGTTTGTTTCATGCTTTGTGTAGTATGAGAAGAATCAGCAAGTTGGCATTTTTTTTGTGGTGTTATTTGCATTAGGTTATATAAAAGACTTTCTGTTTGGAATTAAACTTACAAGAGTTTGATTTTGACATTTTTTTTCGTGGTGTTATTTGACTTACAAGAATTTCGTTGGTGGTGACGGATTCATTGGCGGTGGAGCAGCTGCTGCAGAAGCCCCAGTTGAGAAGAAGGAAGAGAGTGATGACGAAGACTTTGGCCTTTCACTTTTTGATTAGTTCGTATAATTACTCGTTATTGTTTATCAATCTCGTAATTTTTAGTACTCAACTTTAGATTATGTGTTGGTTTTTATTATGTAATGTCATAACCTTTATTTATAAACACATAATTTAGTTTGTTTCAATAAAAAAACACATTTACTCTTTAATTATTTTGTCGATTTACATATGTAGGCAAATTGTAATAACCAACCATTCTTGGAGCAGGGTAATTGTTGCAATTTCAGTCCTACACTTTGAACTCTTAAAACAACTAAAAGATATAAAAAAAATTAGTTATACAGTGAAGGAGAAATTTTACAAATATATATATATATATATATAAAAAAAAAAAAGTTTCTGTCGACGCCACGTGGACCGCGTGGCAAAAAGGCTTTCTGCCGACACGGTATACGACGTCGGCAAAGCCCTTCTGACGACGCGTATCTTCGTGACGATTTAACCATACTTTCTCTCGACGCGGATATTACGGCGTCGAGAGAAACTATTTCTACCGACGTCGTTAAAAGTGGTGTCGGCAGAAGTTTTGCCGACTGGTTTATTTCATCGATCTTCCTGAGCCTAAAAGTGCGTCGGGAGAACCTTTGCCGACGCCGTTTTGGACTTCTGCCGACGCTTTTACGCGTTGGGAAAAGGTCAATTTCTTGTATCCTACTTTTGACAACATCGAAGGTTAACCAACTTAAAAAAAAAAAAAAACATTCAAACGAAATTGTATTTACCACACTCAAGTTTATTTCAAATGATTTTATTGATAAAAAAAAAAAGAAAAAAACTAATATGATTTTTGAACTAAACATTTACAATTTTTATTTTGACAATACTAAAAGTTAACTAATATGCTTTTTTTATACCAAATCCTAAACTTTTTTGTTTTTGTAAAAAAAAAAAAAAAAAAAAAAAAAAAAAAAAAAAAAAAAAAAAACCTAAATCAAAGTGAATCGTATATCCTAAAAAAAATAGAAAAAAAAACAGTCAGTTTGAACTTTTAATTCAGAACTCCATGTTAAAACAGATCAGCACTCCAAACATAGACTATTTTATCCCAGATAAAAATAATCTGCATCCCAAACACAGATTATTTTATCCCAGACTAAAATAATCTGCACCCCGAACACAGACTATTCAACCCCACAGATTATTATAACCCCCAGATTATAATAACCACTGATTATTATAACCAATCCAGCGCCCCAAACAACCCTTATGTAAGCAGCTTTGTTCACTTATCGAGTAAGTAGTGTTACAAACAAAGTCTTTTGAAGCCAGATGTTTTTTAGCTTAAATATTTGACTTTCCAACCCAAACCAAATTTCAATTAAAATTATCAATAAAAATAATTGACCATTAGGATTAAAAATAATAAATTTGAGGACAAAAATAAACTTAGAAAGAAAACATTACAATATATTAAGTTGTTACGTTCCAAAATCACATAAACATGACCCTACCTTAATGAAATTTATTAATGCTTATTTCTTTAATGGGGTGTTGTTGATAAATTATTGAGAGTGGCCATCACAATGTTACTAGTTGTCGTGCATTGTTGCATATATGAGAGAAATTACATAACGTTTTTTTTAAAAAAAAAAACTTTTTTTATTGATATTAGAGGGCACATGAATTTTGAAACTATCAATCTGATTGTAGCTAGTAACGCCTTATTAAACAATAATTTATAGTTATTACTTATTATGAGAGTAGATTGAAAAAAAACATTGAGAAAGATGAAAAACAAAACAGATCCTAAGGATATTAGGATAGAGGTCGTTTTTTACAACAAAATATCCAAAATCGTCCTGACATCCCAAAACAAAAGACAAAATCCACAACCAAAACCAGACCAAGTACCAAAACCACAAGCTTTTTTCGTATTCAAAAGTTTTTCACACCTATCAGAATACTAGAAGTTGGATGTACTGATTCTGTTAAAGTTAGTTTCATTAAGTAGTTAACTCAAACTACTTTGTATTTTGTAAATGGCTATTTATATGCCTTGTTGGTACATCAATAAATGAGCAAGTTTTATTTACCTCTCATTCTTGATATGGTATCAGTTGACTATTAATTCCCTGAGGGTGTCTTCTTGCTCGTTTTTTTCATTCATCCATGGCTGGTGAAAATGTCAATGCTTCAGACCCAATTTCATCTTCCTCTACATCTCAGCCTACCAATCCTACTGTCATTGATCAGTATGTTAATCCTTACTTCCTTCATCATTCGGATGGAACCAATTTGGTTCTTGTCTCCGAATTGCTTACGGAATCCAATTATTCCTCCTGGTACCAGGCAATGCTCATCGGGCTCACGGTGAAGAACAAGGTGGGTTTTGTTGACGGAACCCTAACTCAGCCCACTGGTACGATGCTCCATTCTTGGAAGATTTGCAACAGTGTTGTCAAGGCTTGGATTCTTAATGCCTTATCCAAAGAAATCTTGGCGAGTATCAATTTCTCTGATTCGGCTAGAGAGATGTGGCTCGACTTGCAACAGCGTTACCAGAGGAAGAATCGTCCCCGAATCTTCCAGTTGCGACGCGAGATTTCAAACCTGATGCAAGAACAGTTGTCCGTGACTGCGTATTTTGCGAAATTGAAGGCTCTATGGAATGAACTTGTTTCTTACAGACCTTCTTGCACCTGTGGCCGCTGCTCTTGTGGAGGAGTTCAAGGTTTAGTTCAGTATTTCCAAACTGAACACGTCATGGCGTTTCTGATGGGGCTAAATGAGTCTTTTAGTCAGATTCGCACTCAGCTGTTGCTAATGGAGCCAGAACCGACGATCGTTAAAGCTTTCTCCTTAGTCGCTCAGGAAGTCGAACAACGTGCTTCTACCACTGTTCCTATCACTGTTTCTTCTCCTGCGACCGATGCCACTGCACTTCTTGTCAAGAACGCTCAGCCGAATTCCATCGCCAAAGGTACCCAACAATTCAAGAAGAAGGAACGCCCTCACTGTACGCACTGCAAAACCCTTGGGCACACAATTGATCGTTGTTATAAAATCCACGGGTATCCCCCTGGATATCGCAACCAGAAGACTCCGTCAACTACTAAACCTGACTCGAATCCTCTGCCAAATCTTACTCCTGAGCAGTGTCAGAGTATTCTTGCCATGCTTCAGTCTCATTTGAGCTCGGTTAAAGCAACTCCGGAGTCTTCTTCATCCTCATCCATTGGAAATGCTCATGTAGCAGGTACATGTTTCTCACTATTACCTCAGTCATACAATTGGATTGTCGATTCTGGTGCGTCCGCTCATACTTGCTTTCCGAAGGATTTGTTTTCTTCACTTAAGTCAGTGTCTGGGTTCTCTGTCACTTTACCTAATCAGGCTCGACTTATTGTTGATTATGTTGGTGATGTGAGATTGTCTTCTGATCTTCTGCTTCAGAATGTCTTGTTTGTTCCGACTTTTCGGTTCAATCTCATATCCGTCAGTGCGTTAACTTCTCAATCCTCTGTTTCATTGTCCTTTGCTGATGGTTGTTGTCTAATTCAGGACAAGTCTTCTTTGAGGACGATTGGGAAGGCTAGGCTTTGGCAAGGTCTCTATTTGCTGGATCATCATGTTTTAGACACTTTTTCTTTGCCTGTTTGCTTGAGTTCTACTAACAACAATACGCATTGTAGTCTTGTTTCCAATTGTAATACAGACTTATGGCATGACCGTCTTGGTCATCCTTCTCGCAAAAATTTAAATGCATTGAAGCCTTTGTTGTCGTTTAGAGAAAGTCCAGCTCACCCTTGTTTCATTTGTCCCTTAGCCAAGCAGCGTAGGCTTTCGTTTTCTGCTCATAATCGTCTCGCAGATAAACCTTTTGACCTACTTCACTGTGATACATGGGGACCTTTTCGTTCACCTACACACTTAGGCCATCAGTATTTTCTTACTTTAGTAGATGATGCCACTCGCTATACATGGATTTTCTTGATAAAGAAGAAGTCTGATGCTCTGGCTATAGTTCCAAGTTTCTTTAAGCTTGTAGATACACAGTTCCAAGTTGCAATCAAGTGCTTCCGCTCCGATAATGCTCCAGAACTCTCTTTCACTGAGTTTTTTCGTTCAAGAGGTGTTCTCCATCAATTCTCATGTGTCGAGTGCCCCGAGCAAAACTCTGTCGTGGAAAGGAAACACCAGCACCTCCTCAATGTTGCTCGCGCCCTCTTTTTTCAGTCCAGGGTGCCCATACAATTTTTGGGTGAGTGTATTCTAACAGCGGCACATTTAATCAATCGCACCCCTTCTTTCCTGTTGGATTGGCAGACTCCTTATCTTCGGTTGCACAACAAGAATGCTGATTACTCTCAGCTTCGGGTATTTGGCTCGTTGTGTTTTGCCTCTACTTTAAAAGCCGGCAGGTCCAAGTTCTCTCCAAGGGCGATCCCGGCCGTTTTCCTTGGCTATCCTCAAGGCATGAAGGCCTTCAAGCTTTATGACATAGAGAACAAATGTGTCTTTGTCTCTCGTGATGTTGTGTTCCACGAGTCCATTTTTCCTTTTCATTCAGTTGTTGCTCAGAATGATACCTCCGTTTCTTTAAATGACTTAGTCTTACCTAAGTCATTCAACTATGCTGGCATTCCTGATGTGTCTCAAGGTCGAGGGCTTCAACAACCTGTTGATGAACGGCCCATTCTGCCAAGTGAAGCCACTGTCTCTAATGATGTTTCGGTGCAACCTTCCATTGATTGTTCTTTGAGTCAGTCTGGTTCTCCAATGCAGCCACAGCCTTCTGCCTCTCAAGAACCAAATGCACTTTTGCCTGGTTCTGTTGATTGTTCTTTGCCTATCATCACCTGGCATTCTGCTTGTCCTCAACGAAAGTCGAATAGGCAAATAAAGCAGCCTTCATACTTGAAGGACTATCATTGCAGTCTCCTCCACGCCAATGCCTTTCTGCCTACTCAGACAAAGTTTCCCTTGAACAAATATCTGTCCTATAATAGTCTCTCTGATGAATATAGGACCTTTGTTCTTAATATATCTACAACCTTTGAGCCCCAGTTCTATCATCAGGCCGCATCTTCTAGTCATTGGAGGAATGCCATGTCTGTAGAGCTTAAAGCTATGGAGTCTAATTCTACTTGGTCTGTGGTACCTTTGCCAAAGGACAAGCACTCTATAGGATGTAAATGGGTTTACAAGGTTAAACACAAGGCAGATGGCTCTATTGAGCATTACAAAGCTAGACTGGTTGCCAAAGGCTACACCCAACAAGAGGGGCTTGATTACATTGAGACGTTTTCTCCCGTGGCCAAAGTTGTCACTATTAAAGTTTTGCTAACTGTTGCTACTTCTCTTGGCAGACCGCTCATACAACTCGATGTCAACAATGCTTTTTTGCATGGAGACCTTTTTGAAGAGGTCTACATGGACTTACCCTTGGGTTATGTACATGATAAGGTTTGTCCTCAAGGCCAACGTTTAGTGTGTAAACTTCACAAGTCCATCTATGGACTCAAACAGGCTTCAAGACAATGGTTCGATAAGTTCTCTTGTGCTCTGTTGTCTTTTGGTTTTAAGCAGTCAAGATCGAACTATTCTCTCTTTACTAAAGGCAGTGGAACTACTTTTGTGGCCCTACTCGTCTATGTTGACGATATAATTATCACCGGAGCCTCTATCTCCGTCATTCAAGACCTTAAGGAACGCCTTCATCAGTCTTTCAAACTGAAAGATCTTGGTTCCCTTCGATACTTTCTCGGTCTCGAGATTGCTAGATCCTCAAAAGGCATTTTTCTTTCTCAAAGAAAGTATGCGTTACAGCTTGTGGAAGATGAGGGTCTTCTTGCATCCAAACCTTCTGCTCTTCCTATGGATCCTAACTCAAAGTTGTCTTCTGAGTAAGGTACGTTATTGGATGATCCTACTCATTATAGACGGCTCATTGGAAGGTTGTTGTATTTGACCGTCTCCAGGCCTGACATATGCTTTGCTGTCCATAAGCTAAGTCAATTTGTTGCTAAGCCTCGTTCTTCCCATCTCCAAGCTGTTCAGTCATTGCTTCGGTACATCAAAGGCTCGCCTGCACAGGGAGTTTTTCTTCCAGCTTCGAAGTCTTTTCAACTCAAGGCTTTCTCAGACGCTGATTGGGGCTCCTGCCCTGATTCAAGGAAGTCTACAACTGGATATTGCGTTTTTCTAGGCGATGCTTTAGTTTCCTGGAAAGCAAAGAGGCAGTCCACCATTTCCCGTTCATCTGCAGAGGCCGAATACAGGGCTTTGGCTGTCACGACTGCTGAATTGGTCTGGTTGCATCAACTCTTGAAGGAGTTTCTTATTCCTTCTGTAGTTCCTTCTCTGCTGTTTTGTGATAATGATGCAGCAATCCACATTGCAACCAACCCAATATTCCATGAAAGGACAAAACACATCGAAATAGATTGCCATTTCGTTCGTGATAAACTTACTGCTGGACATGTCAAGCTGCTTCCTGTTCGTATTGAGCACCAGCTTGCCGACATTTTTACTAAAGCTCTTCCAACTTCTTCTTTTTCGTTTCTCTTATCCAAGATGGGCATTAAAAATATCATGGCTCCATCTTGAAGGGGGGTATCAGAATACTAGAAGTTGGATGTACTGATTCTGTTAAAGTTAGTTTCATTAAGTAGTTAACTCAAACTACTTTGTATTTTGTAAATGGCTATTTATATGCCTTGCTGGTACATCAATAAATGAGCAAGTTTTATTTACCTCTCATTCTTGATAACACCTTCGGTCGAACAAAAAAACTATCTGAAGAGAACTCTACGATTAATAATATACATAATTATTTGAGAGGTTGGAACAGGATGTGGTTGAAAATTCTATGCCATTCGATCTAAGACAAAGAAACTAAAAATCATATTTTAAAGGAAAATTGCAGTGGGTGGCAAATTGGACCAAATTAATAGCAAATATAGCACCATGTAAAAAAATTTGCAAATATAGCAAAATCTATCAGAGTCTATCTGATAAACTTCCATTATTATAGTTTATCAGCGATAGACTCTGATTAATCAGAATCTATCAGTCTACTGATAGACTCCGATTATTCAGAGTCTATCAGTGTCTATCGCTGATAAACTCTGGTTAACCAAAATCTATCAGTGATAGACACTGATAGATTTTGATTAATCGAAGTCTATCAGCGATAGACATTGATATACTTTGAATAATCAGAGTCTATCGGATAGAATCTGACAACAACTTTTTGGTCTTATACAATTAATTTGGCTATATTTGCAATTAGTTTGCAACTGTGTTATATTTGCTATTAATTTGATCCAATTTGTCATCTATGCAACTGTCCCTATTTTAAACCTGCATCAAATAACATAAGAAGAGTACAAATTTTGAACTTGCATCAAATAGTTATTAGAAACGCATTTAAAAATATTTTCCTATAAAACCAAGAAAGAGGACCCAACCAAAACCCACTTCCAAATCATCAAAACTCCATATATCCTTTCTCTGTAAGATCATGGTGGTGGGATCTGAAGAGAATATGTTAAGCAGGGATGAGCATGGTTGGCTCAAAGTCAAAGCTTGGAAGTTGCAGGAAAAAGTGGTTGAATTATCAAACCAGACAAAGAAGGTGGGGAAAGACGACCCCAGAAGAATAGTTCACTCTTTGAAGCTTGGATTAGCCATCACCATTGTGTCTTTGTTCTTCTTTTTCGAGCCGCTCTACGATGGCTTCGGTGCGTCTTCGATATGGGCCATCATCACTGTTGCTGTCGTCTTCGAGTTCTCTGTTGGTAAGTTCTCATGTAATAATACATAGAATAAAGAGCATGTTATTATTGACAGTTATGTTCATGTTGATTTTCATCGAGTTTGGTTATTGAACTTTTAAAGTTGTGTTTCATAGGTGTCGTATGATAACCCTTCTGTCTTTTGTCTTTTGTTTTTGGATAACCAATCCAGTCTTTGGTTTTTGTTTTTTCTAAAAATGTTTCTAAAACTCTAACCAACTTTCAATAACATAAAATAAATAAAACCGATTTCTACTTTTCAAAAATTCATTACTTCCTTCTAATGCTCTCCCCAATGCAAAAATTTCTAACTATTCTCTCTAAAAAATTTTCGTTTTTATATTACTTTTATTTCTTTTTCTCTTTTTAAAACTCTAAACTTTACATAATTTTTATTTTTCTTTGCCAACATGAACATAACTCAACTGACATAAAACTTATACTAACGATCAAGATATCTGTGGTTGCTCAAATCTCTCATCTCACATGTTGTAAAAAAAACACAGAAGATAACTTTTGTTGTTTCTCTTTTTTCTTCTTACTTTTCTCTCCAAAGTTAAATATTTCCCTAAATTTTTCTCTAAACTTATCTCTCTCTAACATATCATCTATAAAACTTCTCCTGCAATCTTTTTCTCTCTTAAATTATTTTTTTTTATCTCTCTAATTTATTATTTTCTTTAATAAATATATTTCTAATTTTTCTGTGTAAAACTTTTGTCTTTAAATTTTCTCTCACTACAGCTTCTCTCTGTCTTTCTGTTTTAAGATATGTCTTACTCTCAACAATACTCTCTCTCTAAAATACCTCATTTTCTCTTCAACCTTTTATCTTCCTCTAACTAATATACCTTTTTAAGAACTCTAATTAATATTCTCTTTGTAATATATTTCTCTCTGACTTTACTCACTCTAAATGTTTTTCATATGTCTCTCTAAATTTACTATTTTTAATTTTACTTTCTAATTGAGAAATAAAGAAAAAGTACAAAATAGATAAAACAAAACAAAACAAAACAAAAAATCAAAAACCAAAAACATAAGGCCCGTTTGATAACCATTTCGTTTTTTGTTTTTGGTTTTTGAAAATTGTACTTGTTTTCTCTCAATCTTCTTACAATGGTTTTCATTTTTGTTAAGAAGAAATTTGAATTCCTAGTCAAATTCCAAAAACAAAAACAAGTTTTTGAAAACTACTTTTTCTTGTTTTCAAAATTTTGCTTGGTTTTTGAAAACATGGAAAAAGATGTAGATAAAAAACAAAGAAGTTTGTGGGTAAACATAGTGTTATAGGCTTAATTTTCAAAAACCAAAAACAAAAAACGAAATGGTTATCAAACGGGGCCTAAATGATTATCAAATAGGGTCTAACCTAAGTAACTAGACTTTAAAAAACAATTGTCAGATCATAACATTTTAAAATTGTATCTATTGATTCTTATACTTTAAATATATAACAATAAGTTCTTTGACGTTTCAATTTTGTGTCTAATAACTCACAGTTCCATCAATCTAACACTTATGTGACATCAAAAGCCGTGTGATATAATCCTTAGATTATATAGTCGACACGTCATGTGTCTAAAGTTAAAAGAGACCAATAAAACACTTTCAATAGATCAAAAGCTCTATTTATCCCTCTTTAAAAATTCTAGAAATCACTTTTAATAGATCAAAAGCTCTCTCTATATATATATATATATTTTCTTGTTAAGTTATTGATGTGGGTTTCTGAATAACAGGAGCAACACTTGGAAAAGGGTTGAATAGAACCATAGCAACTTTAGTGGCTGGAGCTCTAGGATTTGGAGTTCATTACATTGCAAGTCTTAGTGGAAAGATTGCCCATCCCATATTGCTTGGGATCTTTGTATACATAATGTGTAATAATAATACATAATTCTCCATGATTATTTCAACTCTCACCATTATTAACAAATTAAAAAAAAAAAAGATTATTATTTGAAGTCCTAATTTAATTACTTTTTGTAATTAATGCAGCTGCAACAGCATCATATTTTCGATTCTTCCCCAAGCTGAAGGCCAAATACGATTATGGGCTGTTGATATTCATCTTGACATTTAATATGGTCGCAGTGTCTGGCTTCAGAGATGATGAGATCTTAAAACTTGCTTGGCATAGGCTCGCTAACATTCTCATGGGTGCCTTTGTTGCTGTGGCTATTTGCATCTTTGTCAGACCTGTTTGGGCTGGTGCTGATCTTCACCAGTTGGTTGCCAACAATATTGAAAACCTTGGCAGATTCTTTGAAGGTGATCATTGCAAGAAAATGATATTGCGTATCGATGTGATTATTTATGAGAGATTATTCGGTATGATGGGAGCGATGGTCTGGATGGTTCTGCACTGTTTGATCTATATGAGAGTAATTGAGAATTCTACTACAATAATTTTTTGTGATTTAGTGCATGTTTGGGAGTGATTTTGAAATGGTTAAAATCACTTTTGTGTGATGTTCGAAATCACTCTGAAACATACCTCTAATTATTCAAATTTTGATTTTACCCTTTTAAACGTGATTTTCACATCATAAAAATTGATTTTGAATTATTAAAATCATGTTGATTCAAAATGACTTAGAAATTTGTGTTTGTTGATATCCATCAATGGCAGATTTTGGGATTGAGTGTTTTGGAGCATCACAAGGAGAGACTGTTGGAGGAGGAAATGTGCTGAAGTATAGAAGTGTTCTTTCTTCTAAACAAAATGAGGAAGCTTTGGTAGGTAAATAAATAAATAAATAATATATTACTATATATTTTTTTTTAAGAATAAATATATTACTATTTGAATCTTAATCTATGATTGAGTTTAATTTCAATTTTGCCATAAGACTTTTTAAGTTTTAATTTATTATAGCTATAAATAACATTGTTAAATATTATTCTTAAAATGTTATAAAGAGAGATGGTTAATATGGAATTAAATGTTCAATGTAATGTATTTGTGAGAAAAAGTTAAAAGTGGTTGACTAGATTAATCATTCTCCCCAAAAAAAGAGTTGACTTGAGATTAATGATTTAGTTAGGTAAGAAAAAGGGGGTTTTGAGACTAAGTTGAAATTTAAGAGTCATTAAAATGTGAATTCAATCCAACTTCAACTTTTAACTTAACAAGTTAGATCACTCTCTTTGTAGACTTACCAAGCTAGATGGGAGCCTCCTCATGGAAAGTTCAAAATTTGCCACCCTTGGAAACACTATCAGAAGATTGGTACCTTATCAAGGGACTGTGCCTACCGCTTTGAAATTCTCAACCGCTATCTCGACGCTGATCGAATCCAGGTACGTAAGGGTCTGTTTGATTTACAATTCATATATTTTGTTTTTTGTTTTCAGATTCACTGAATCATATACATAATACATTCAATGAATATCCAATTGATATATTTATTTTTTATGGATATTTTTAGCGATTATGTGATTCAAATAAAGTAAATTACGAAACCAATATTTTTATGTTTTTCAAGTGTATCTAGATTTTAAATTTAAAATTTCAAAATGCATAATTGAAAACCTTGAAAAATATACTATTTCATGTTATAAGCTTATTATATTTCTATTAAAATTAAAAACATGTATACATAATATATTATAAACTATAGGATATGAAAATTTATAACCTAATTAAGCATGTTCAAAGTTGTCCATGATTTGATATTCCACACCATTAGTTCTTGAACTAAAAAAAAACATGTTCATATATTAATTAATAATAGTTGAAATTTAATCAAATATCTAGCTGGTACAACTATTTTTATTGTATATGAATATATTATCAAACTTAATTTGAACAACTTTTTAAATTGACATCGAATTTTAAAATATATTCTCAAACACATATTAAAAAATAATAAAAACATGAAATACAACTTTGCTAAATCACTTATTTTCAAATGTTTGTTTTCAAATCACTTATTAAACAAATCCCAAGTTTTAAGTTTTCGGAAAGAATCAATTTTTTACCTCTGAACTTGATAAGTTGGTTTCAATTTTTACGAAGATTTATCATTTTCATCTAAAAATGTTTTGCAATTTTTACCTTAGGTTCAATTTCTACAAAATACATGTACGCGTAAATTTTAACAATGAGTAAAGTATAAATCTCTTCAAACTCACTAATTTCAACAAAAATCTAGCTCTATTGTCAGTTTTCTTTGTATTCATTAAATGCACATGGGAATATTTTCGTTGATAATTTTTAGATAAAAATCTATAAGAAGGTTAAAATTACAACTTTTATTCAAGTTTAATGTAAAGATTGCAACACTAGTCAAATTTTAAGGTGCAATTTGATGAAATTGAAATTAGTTTAAGGTAAAAATTGGATACACAATACCACTTGATATTTCCCCTAAATGTTCTCGAACAAAACTATAAATTTTAAGGTTAAATTACAAAGTTTGTCCCTATGGTTTTAAAAATTAGAATTTCAATCCCTACAGTTTGATAAAACCTCATTAAATAATCCCTACTATGTACTCAATCCATTAGAATTTCGTCCCTATCCTGTTATATATTAATTCAATCTATTAGAGCATCTACTAGTAAGGATTATTTTATGAGACATTTTCAAACCATAGAGATAAAATTCTAATTTTAAAACCATATGGACTAAATTTTAATTTTCTCCTAATTATAGGGACCAAATTTGTAATTTAATACAAAATTTTAGGTCTTGTTTGATAACCATTTGATTTTTGGTAGTTTTTGAAAATTATATGCTTATTTTCACCCAGTTTTTTTATAATGGTTTTCATCTTTGTTAATGGCACAATTGAATTCCTTGTCAAATTTAAAAAACAAAAACAAATTTTTAAAAACTAAGGTCCTGTTTGATAACCATTTGGTTTCAAAAATTATGCTTTGTAATTTTCTTTTAATTTTCTTACCATGGTTTTCATCTTTGTTAAGAAAACATTTGAGATTTTAGCCAAATTCCAAAAAAAAAAAAAAAAAAAAAAAAAAAAAAAAAAAAAAAAAATTGAAAACTTTTTTTTTTTTTTTTTTCCAAAATTTGACTTGGTTTTTGAAACACATGGAAAGAATTGATGTAGATATCATAACAAAGAAAGTTGAGGTGAAAGTATTATTTATATGCTTAATTTTCAAGGTTATCAAATGGGACACATTTCAATTATTTATTTATTATTTATTTATTTTTTTTTTTGATATATAACGTTCAATTCAATTAAAAGACAAATCAGTGAGACAACTTTAAAATCTAAACATTTTTAAATACAATATTTTCAATCTATGAAAAGTCAGGGATATTTGCCCCTTTTTTTATTCAACCTACCCTGTGTTTGAGAGTGATTTTAAAATGGTTAAAATCACTTTTGTCATATTCAAAATCACTTCGATAAACCTATGTTTCATAATTCAAAATCAATTTTGATGATATAAAAATCACATTTAAAAGTGTAAAATCAAGCATGAAATTGATTTTGAATAATTAAAAGTATGTTTTTG
This sequence comes from Luffa aegyptiaca, assembly GCA_017139565.1. Taxonomy (NCBI): domain Eukaryota; kingdom Viridiplantae; phylum Streptophyta; class Magnoliopsida; order Cucurbitales; family Cucurbitaceae; genus Luffa; species Luffa aegyptiaca. Next base: position 40,060,666 of record CM029397.1, read on the forward strand.
GAGTGATTTCGAACATGACAACAATGATTTTAGTCATTTCAAAATCACTCCCAAATATGTACTAAAAGCCATATTACAACATGCTAAAACTTGCCTGAAACAAAACCCTCACATTTCTTTCTATACAGTTACCCTCAGAAATTCAGAGGCAATACCAAGAACACTGCTTACAACTGTGCACTGAATCAAGCAAAGCTTTGAAGGCCATGGCAATGGCAATAAGAGATATAATTCCACCGGCTTTGGCCAAGTCCCACATCCAAATGGCAAAGAAGACGGCCGAGGAGCTCCAGTCTCTTCTTACAAGTAGCCACTTTAATGGCGACATCAAGATGGTATCATTTACCACTTTGATTTTACTGCTCATTGATTCCTTCTCTTGTGCTGAGAAGATTGCTAATTCTGTCCATGAGTTGGTTTCGCTTGCTCGACTTACGACTGCGCCACAGCGGTCCGGTGTGACGCCCACCGAGCAAAAGGTTTCTGGTGATGAGGCATCATCAAAGGCTCATCATGTTATTACCATTGATCAAATTCAAAGTTCAGAGTAGGAAATGGGGAACTCTGCGTTTAACAGAGAGCTTGATATAGGACAAATAGTTTTTTTAGATCCTCCCCAGCTGAGTTTTCTTTTTTTCTTTTTTTTTTTTTCCTCTTTGTTTTTAATACAGAAATTGAGACAGAAAAGGAATTTCTGTGTTATTCCTCTCTATGAATTGAGGTTATTTCTCTGATTTAAAAATACTAATTATTTTGTTGATATGCCTTGAATCTGATATGAAGCGCTCCGAACGACCCAGTACGGGGGTCTCGCTGCCCGGTCAGCGAGTCGGGGTCCAGGGGCGAAGCGCCCGGTGGGGGTTCGGGGGCAACGCCCCCTAAGCTAAATTATGTATAGGGATTAGATGTGATATTTCCGTTTTGGGCTTTTATTTTGGGCCTATTATGTTAGGGTTAAGAGTGGTGCCATATATAAACCCTCTTAACCTATTCTTTGCCCTAATCTCTCTGTATTCTGAATACTCCTCACATAATAAGATCGTTCTCTCCCTCTGCCCGTGGACGTAGCTAACACACTGTTAGTGAACCACGTATATCTGTGTGTTGTTTCTCTTCGCCCTTTCGTTCTTGTTACGTTGTTACTGTTTTCGTCATAACAAGTGGTATCAGAGCCTCGGTTTCGTGTTTTTCCGCAACAGTTTTTCAAGCGTACAAGGATGTCAGCTATGAACGTGAAGATCGACAAATTCACCGGGAGGAACAGTTTTGGTCTGTGGCAGATCAAGATGCGATCTCTGCTAAAGCAGCAGGGATTATGGGCGCCGCTGTCTGGTACGAAGAAGGCGGACGCTGATGAAGAAGAATGGAAAACCTTGGAGGAGAAGGCCCATTCCACGATTATGTTATGTCTGGCCGATGACGTCATCATCGAGGTCGCGAATGTGGATACTGCCGCCGGGCTCTGGTCTAAGCTCGAGAGCCTCTACATGACGAAGTCTTTGACTAAGAAGTTGCTCTTGAAGCAACGTCTGTTCAGTTTGCGAATGCAGGAAGGTACGCCCCTTAGAGATCACATAGACCAGTTGAACTCTATTCTGTTAGATCTACGTAATCTTGAGGTTAAGGTAGATGATGAGGATGCTGCTTTGATTCTGTTAGTATCTTTGCCGTTGTCGTATGAGAATTTTGTAGATTCTTTTATTAGTGGTAAAGATAAATTGTCTCTAGAAGAAGTAAAAACTGCCCTTCTGACTAGAGAAGTCCGTCATAAAGTAGCAAGTTCGGTTACAGAAAATCAGGCATCTGGGTTGGTTGCTTCGAGTAGTAAGGGACATAGGAAATCTGGTAGAAAGAAGTCCAATGGTAAGAATTCGAAGCCTAATGAAGCTAATCCTAGAGCGAATGACATCTGTAATTACTGTAAAGAAAAGGGGCATTGGAAATATGACTGTAAAAGGAAGGGTAATATGTATAAAAAGAAGGAAGGTTCTGCTGCTGTGGCAGAAGCTAATACTGATTCAGATGATGACTTAGCCCTAGCTGTAAATGAAGAACCGTGTCTTAAAGATCTGTGGGTTCTTGATTCTGGGGCGTCGTATCATATGTGTCCAAATAGAGAGTGGTTTTCGACTTATCAGCAGGTAGATGGTGGTAATGTCACTATGGCTAACAACGCTGTCTGTAAGGTAGTCGGGATAGGCTCAGTCAGGATACGGACACATGATGGTTTTTTCTGCACTTTGGATGAGGTTAGACATGTTCCACTAATGACCAAGAGTCTGATATCTTTGAGTGTTTTAGACAGTAAGGGTTTCAGTTTCAGAGGTGAAGGTGGAGTTACTCATGTCTGTAAGGGTTCCAAGGTGGTTCTGAAAGGTGTCAAGCGTGGAACTCTGTATTATCTGGCAGGTTCTACGCTGACTGGTTTTGCTGCTGTTGCATCCTCTACAGTTCGCAGAGATGATATGACTAAGCTGTGGCATATGAGACTTGGTCATATGAGTGAAAGAGGGATGCAAATTTTGTCAAAGAGAGATCTTCTTTGTGGACACAAGGTGCAGGATCTGGGATTTTGTGAGCATTGTGTGTTTGGAAAGCTTCATCGCAGTAAGTTTCCAAAGGGTGTTCACAGTACGAAGGGAACACTTGATTATGTTCACTCTGATTGTTGGGGTCCTTCTCAAGTTGAATCTATTGGAGGTAGTAGATATTTTCTGTCTATCATTGATGACTACTCAAGAATGACTTGGGTTTTTATGATGAAGCACAAAAGTGAAGCCTTCAAGAATTTCAAGCAGTGGAAGACCTTAGTAGAAAATCAAACTGGGAAGAAGATCAAAAGGCTACGAACTGATAATGGTCTGGAATTCTGTGGGTCTGAGTTCAATGAGTTTTGCAAGAATGAGGGGATTGCCCGTCATCGCACCGTTAGAGATACACCACAGCAAAACGGGGTGGCAGAACGAATGAATCAGACACTTCTTGAGAGAGCAAGATGTATGCTTTCTAATGCTGGGTTACCTAGAAGATTTTGGGCAGAAGCAGTAAGCACAGCGTGTTATTTGATTAACCGAGGACCTCATACAGGTATTGATTGCAAAACACCTTATGAGGTGTGGTCTGGTAAGCCTGCAGATTACTCTTTGCTGAGAGTTTTTGGTTGTTCAGTTTATTATCATGTAAATGAGGGTAAATTAGAACCTAGAGCTAAAAGAGGTATATTTGTGGGATTTGGTGATGGGGTCAAAGGTTATAGGATATGGTCACCTTCTGAAAATAGAGTTATACTCAGTAGAAATGTTGTGTTTGATGAAAATTCTATGTTTAACTCTGTTGTGAAGCCCGTTGTTGCAGAAGAAAGTAGTGATGTTGATAAACAGGTGGAGCTGCAATTCACCTCTGGTCAGGATGAATTACAGCACCAAGGTGGAGAAGATCAACATGCTGCTATAGAAACTGCTATAGAAACTGATGTGCCAGTTGTTGATACAGGTACAAGAATAGATGAGCCAGAGTCTTCTAGTTCAGAAACAGCACGTCAGCCAAGTATAGCTCTTGATAGAGCTAGGAGAGTTGGCATTCGACCCCCACAGAGGTATGGTTTTGAGGATATGATTGCTTATGCACTACAGGTTGCTGAAGAGGTGGATCCCCATGAGCCGTCCACCTATAGAGAAGCTGTTTCGAGTAGTGAGTCTGCTCAATGGCTTGCTGCAATGGGAGATGAGATTGAGTCACTTGACAAAAATCAGACTTGGGAGCTAGTCAGACGACCTAAGGAAAGAAAGATTGTTACTTGCAAATGGGTCTTTAAGAAAAAGGAAGGAATCTCACCTACAGAGGGTATTAAGTTTAAAGCTCGAGTTGTTGCAAGAGGGTTTACACAGAGAGAAGGAGTTGACTACAATGAAATATTTTCACCAGTGGTCAGACATACTTCCATCAGGGTGCTTCTAGCCATGGTTGCACATCAGAATTTAGAACTTGAGCAACTAGATGTGAAGACAGCTTTCTTACATGGAGAGTTGGAAGAGGAGATTTATATGACCCAACCAGAGGGGTTTCAATGTCCTGGTAAGGAAGACTATGTTTGCAAGTTGAAGAAGTCTTTATATGGGCTCAAGCAGTCTCCACGACAGTGGTATAAGAGGTTTGACAGTTATATGATTGAGTTAGGCTACAACAGAAGTCCGTATGATTGTTGTGTGTATCACAACGAGCTTGGTGATGGATTGAAGATTTATCTGGTTCTGTATGTAGATGACATGTTGATAGCTGCTAAGTCCAAGTCTGATATTATGAAGTTGAAAGACCTTCTCAGTGCTGAATTTGAGATGAAAGATTTGGGTGCTGCTCAGAAAATTTTGGGTATGGAGATTTATAGGGAAAGAGATAAAAATAAGCTTTTCTTGTCACAGAAAGGATATATTCAGAAGATATTGTCCAAGTTTGGGATGTCTTCAGCTAAGCCTATAGATACTCCTAGTGCTGCAAGTGTTCGTTTGTCTTCTGTACTTGCATCACAATCTGAAGCTGAGAAGGAATACATGGCTCGAGTCCCATATGCTAGTGCAGTAGGAAGTTTGATGTATGCTATGGTATGCACTAGGCCTGATCTTGCACATGCTGTGAGTGTTGTCAGTAGGTTCATGGGGCAACCTAGAAAGGAACATTGGCAAGCTGTGAAGAGGATTTTTCGTTACCTTAGAGGTACATCTGATATAGGTCTCGTTTATGGAAGTGATACAGAATGTTTAGTGACTGGTTATTCTGATTCTGACTATGCTGGGGATGTTGACAGTAGAAGGTCCATGACTGGTTATGTGTTTACCCTTGGTGGTTCTGTTGTTAGTTGGAAGGCAACCCTACAGCCTACAGTTACTTTGTCTACTACTGAGGCTGAGTATATGGCACTAACAGAAGCTGCTAAAGAAGCAATATGGTTGAAAGGACTAGTTGGTGACCTTGGTCTTCATCATGATCAGGCTGTTGTATATTGTGATAGTTTGAGTGCAATATGCTTAGCCAAGGATCAAGTTCATCATGAGAGGACTAAACATATAGATGTTAGATATCATTTCCTGAGAGATGAGAAGAGGATTAAGGTGATGAAAGTTGGGACAGCTGATAACCCCGCTGATATTTTCACCAAGGCAGTCCCAAGTGGCAAGTTCCAACATTGTTTGGACTTGCTAAATGTTCTGAATTGCTAAGTGGTCCCTAGGGGACCTTATGAAGCAGAGGGAGAATCTGGTGACTTTTTTTAAGTTGCATCTGGTACTTTTCTTTGGGTACATCTGGTTCATCTGTTATGTGTGAGAGAGTTCAAGTCAAGGTGGAGATTTGTTGATATGCCTTGAATCTGATATGAAGCGCTCCGAACGACCCAGTACGGGGGTCTCGCTGCCCGGTCAGCGAGTCGGGGTCCAGGGGCGAAGCGCCCGGTGGGGGTTCGGGGGCAACGCCCCCTAAGCTAAATTATGTATAGGGATTAGATGTGATATTTCCGTTTTGGGCTTTTATTTTGGGCCTATTATGTTAGGGTTAAGAGTGGTGCCATATATAAACCCTCTTAACCTATTCTTTGCCCTAATCTCTCTGTATTCTGAATACTCCTCACATAATAAGATCGTTCTCTCCCTCTGCCCGTGGACGTAGCTAACACACTGTTAGTGAACCACGTATATCTGTGTGTTGTTTCTCTTCGCCCTTTCGTTCTTGTTACGTTGTTACTGTTTTCGTCATAACATATTTAACTAACCAAAGAAACTAACAAAAGTGTTTCGTAATGTACTAGATACAACCATAAGTACCTAATATAACTAATATATGTCCTGCTCAAGGAGAAATTATTTGGTGAGGCCGGTACAATGAGTCTAGCTAGTAATTTCGCACTATTGGATGTATGAAAGAGAAGTTGTATAAAAGTACCTCGATTTTGTATCAAACGATTGTTAGGAGTAGGCAATATTTGAAGATTTACATCCGACAGTTTTAAACATCGAAGAAACCACATTGTGACGACCTCATTGAATAATTTGTCTCACTCAAGATGGAGTGTAGATGTTAAAAACACCTATCTTGAACATTAAAAAAAAAAAAAAAAAAACAAAATTGTAAAATTGGAGCAACCAACGTCTTTGTGAACATATATCTGGAAGTAATAATCTTATCACGAACAAAATGACAATCAATCTCAATATGTTAGATGCATTCATGACAAGTAGAATTAGACGTAGTATAGATAGTAATCTCTCAGTACAAGTGGCAGGAGTTATGCGCTCACCCTCAAGAGGTCGTGGTGCCTCTAGTACGCGAATTTTATTCAGGATTGAGGGAGGAGAGCCTGAGTTTGTCGATGGTGCGAGCTAGGGAAAATGGTCAGTATCTCTTTTGTGGATATTAACAGTGTATCGGGTCAAAGCACCTAAGAACCCCACGGCCAAGCAGCTGAAGGAAGCACTCAAAATAGTGGCCAAGAAAGGAGTGCAATGGAAAGAGTCGCAGACAAAAGTGAAGTCCTTGGTGCCAAGTGACTTAAAACCCGAACCAGCAGTGTGGCTTCACTTCATCAAGAATCGTCTTATGCCGACTACCCATGACAACACCATTTCTGTGGGGAGGGTCATGCTTCTCTACAGTATTATGAAGGGATTGGAGCTAAACATCGGCAACATAATCCGTGAGGAGATTCTCTCTTGTGGGAGAAAAAGAGAAGGGAAGTTATTCTTTGGGTCATTGATCCCCAACTATGCTAAAGAGCAAAGATCGCTCCAGGAAAGGATGAGGAGCGACACTTCTACAAGCCAACCATTGATCTTCCATTGATAGGGAAGTTACAACTCTATAATGCACAGAGGAAGGACAAGGCATCCACTTCCCAGGCTACTCCATCACCGAGGTCGACACTCGCTTCACCATCGCCATCCACTCCTGTTTCGAGGTCTACACCATCATCAAAGGCTCTTAAGTTTGCTCTCAAGCAGTTAGATCGCATTGAGGACCGATTGAAGACATATTGGGTCTACGCTAAAGAAAGAGATGAAGCCATTATTAGAGAGTTCTATCTCTCTATTGCCCCGAGTATCGCCCCTGCCTTTTCCGAATTGCCACAGAGCTTGCTGCCTCGAGACCCCACAAAATCTGAAGAAGAAGAAGATGATGACTCCTTCGGAGAAATAGGGGAGTTTTTTTTGTTCCCCTTATGTTTACATGTTTTGTTAGTCTGCTTATGTTTTTGTTTTGTTGTTGTTTTTATTTTTCTAGCATGTTAGTTGTTGTGTTTTGTGGTTAGTTTGCTGTTTACTTTGTGTTTAGTTAGGTATTAATGTGTTTAGTTTGATGTTTTTGCATTAGTAGTAGCGTTGGTTTGCTGCTAGTTTAGGTTTAGAATGACTTGGTTTGAAGTTTTAAAGAAAAATCTGCTTGCTGTCAAAATTTTGGCCAACTAGTGAAAATTTGAAAAAACCAACTTTTGTTCAAACTTTTTGTTTGGAAAAAGTTTTTGATAAATACGCTATCATGTGAGTTTTCTTTTAAGCCCTTAATGATGATAATTGGAGCATATTTCTATCTCAAAAGTGTCACCGTCACAACCTATTTGTTTTCTAGTCATAGGCTTTCCATTAGTCTTTTTCTTTACAAAATTTTCCCAAGTCTAAACTTTCTCGTGTTTAACCTTTCTAGCACACTAGGAGAGTTTAGCCTTGATGTTTTGAAAAGAAAAACCCTCATGTAAAGCCCATGTCCCAAAATCAAAAGTCAATGAGGACATGACCTATTTTAAGTTTGGGGGATGCTTATTTTGTAAGTTTACTGCTAGGAAGAATATGAGATCTAGAGAAAAGTTATTCATTATAAAAAATCAGAAAACCAAGAGTGACTCCTCCTTCCGAGAGTTTACTGAGTAACCAGAGGCATTCATTGTTGTATATTTTACAAATAAAATGTGAAAGAAAGTGATTTAAGTTCAATTCATCAAAAGTTTCAAAATTGATTGAAACATCAAATTAAATTTGATGTTTCATCTACAAATTTAACCTATGGAAGTTAAATTTGGTGTTATAACTCAATTGAGTTATATTTTACATATGTTTCAATTTTATTTAATTTTGTTCTTTGGAGTTACTAAGTTGCTAGCGTATAAATAACAACTTGTTTCTTCATTTGAATCATCTCATTCCAATTGGAGCATTCTTCTTTCTTTGTTTGTTTATTTTGATCTTGGGTCGAGTTGAGAGCAAGTATCCAAGAGTTCTGCCAGATCCGAGTAGTTTGAGGTTGCTGTTCTACCGGAATTAGTCGTTGTATCCTGCTGAGGCGATCGCTATAGCCTGCTTGCAACCTGTGCAGAGCGAATAATTGTCTTCAGGACAGTGCTTTGTAAGCGTGCCTCGACTATTTATTGTCAATATATTTTACAACATTTGTCATATATACAGTGTTTGTATTGTTATTTATATTGTAATTGTTAGTATCCAGTTAAGGTGTAATCACTTTGCTAGTGTCACTCAGTTCTTATTTGAGCATATTTCCAACAATCTGAAGACAATTAATTGAACTAATGGCTGCAAACTCTTCCGCTAATGTTGCTGGTGCTACCATGATGGGATCGACCATCCTCAAAACTCATGTTGAAAAACCAGAGAAATTCAAGTGAGAAAATTTCAAGAGGTGGCAAGTACAAAAGATGATTTTCTACCTCACCACACTGAATCTTGCTCACATTTTGAAGGAAGATTGTTCAGTTACCCCACCAGAAGCTGTTACTCCTGAAACTGAAGCTGCCAAGTAGGCATGGATGCATTCAGATTTTTTATGCCGCAATTATATCCTGAGTGGTCTTGAAGACACCTTGTATTATGTCTATTGCAATGCCTAAACTACTTCAAGGCTATTGTGGGAGGCATTATACAAGAAGTATAAGCTGGAAGATGTTGGTATTAAAATGTTTCTCGTGGGAAAATTTGCAAGTCCAAATAAAATTTACATTTAATTTGACTAAATACATGGAATTTAAAGAACACCAAAATGCACGGGACGTCACATTCTCCCCACCTTAAAAGCTTTCGTCCTCGAAAGACTATTGCTCGAACAGCTCTGGGTACTTCGCTCAACTTTGCCTACCTTTTCTCAGGTGTAGCTTCTTCTGCTCCATGGTTCTTCCAAAGCACTTTCACCAAATCAATGGTTCTGCTTCTCATAACTCTCGCTTCCTAGGCTAGGATCTTGACAGACTTCTCCACATACGTCAAGTCCTCATTCAACGACAAAGGTTCAGGATTCAACACATGCAAAGGATCATGCACGTATTTCCTCAACATAGACACATGAAACACATCACGCACAGTCAACATGGTCGGTGACAACGCCAATCTGTAAGCAACAAACTCGATGCACTCCAGGATCTCGTAAGGTCCAATGAATCTAGGCTAAGATTTTCCTCAACCAAGCGAAGAACCTTCCGTCGGTGCCACGCGCAAGACCACACGACCACCATTACTGAACTCCAGATTCTCGAAAGTTGCTCGCCTAACCACATTAGATGACTGCCCTGGACTCCAACTCTTACTCCACAAGGCACTTAATACTAGTGGCTTTTTGCTCATCAAACTACTTTCCTCTAGAATCCCAAAACTTGAGTTAAGACACAAGAAGAATAGTTGATGTATATCCTCAACAATAACTCTTGAGACGAGTTGTGTTGAACATACAACACTTGTAGTAGCAAGGTTTGCCTACGAGCAACTAGACTAAACACAACGAAAAATCTAACAAAACCAAATTCAAACTCTGACCTTGCACGACCTATAAGAATCTTCTATTCGCTGATGCTACTTATAGGAACATAGGTTGTCAATGCCAGCCTAAACCTTTGAGCTTGACACCATAACAACTCACCATCAACGACAACTTACCTTCTCGATTAGATCTTGCAGGGAGCTCCATCGACAACTTCATCAACTTTAAGCCTACTTAGTTGGTAAGTTTCCAACCACCAACTTCAATTAGGCATCACTAAAGAAGGAACAACAACTCTGAAATGGCTTTCGCTGCCAACTCACATTTTCAAACCATCCTTCCTAGAATGGCTATGAGATAACACTAACGCCACCCTTGGAGATGCCTTACAACTGCATACCAAGGTAACTTGCCCTTATGACAACTGATGTTGAAATCACGATTTATCACCGATTCTCAACATCTCCTTGTCCTGGATTGAGGTCTCACTACGTGAGGGATATGCCCTGACTCTTGGTCTGAGAGTAAACCAACACTGTCAAGAGCACTATCACGAGCAACTCCAACAAGACCTCGAGACTTGGTCCACGAAATTCAAACAACGACAAGGCTATTAATGAGTCCGAAGACATAATAGAAACTTGCAAAGCATATACTTGGCTTTTAACGCATCCCTGAAATGTCAATTCCTTGACCTTCAACTTAAGAGGCTGGATAGGAAAACTACCCTAGGAAAACCCTTTGCCTATCTCAAGGAAGTTTCACAACTCCCTAGGATCTAGGCGACGCTTAATAGAGCCTAGAAGCTAACTTACCAAGGAATAGGAAATCTAATCATACGACGCATCCACACAACAACAAACCAAGTAAGCACAAGACAAAGCATATATCCAGATGAAAGGAAATTTTAGAGCAAGAATATAGACTTGAGAAGAGATCACTAACCTTGAACGAGGGGTTGATAAGTCCAATTTATTATACACTTAGAATCTCCCAATTTGCTTATCTTAGTTGAATTCCTTGCGAAAAGTGCTTTAAAATGAGTATAATATGTCTATAGGTCCTCGCCGGAGCTTTGGAAGCGATTCGGGGCTTAAACGAGCGAAATCGGAGCTTAAAATGACTTTTCTGCCCTTGGAGTCATCAAAGTGTCGAGACACTGCCATCCAAGCGTCGGGACGCTGCTCAAATAAGGAAAAGACTTGGGCGTGAAGATGAAGGCCTAGTGTCGCGACGCTCCACCCATAGCGTCTCGACGCTATGTTGATTCGCAGGATAATTTTCAAATCTGAAGGCCTAGCATCGCGACGCTGTGTCCTAGCGTTGCGACGCTAGGCAGTTTTCCAGAATCGATTTTTTCCCAATTTGGCTGGAATTTTTCCTTATTTGAAGACCCAATTCAGCACCATTCTACCACGAATTGAAGGCCAAGAAACACTATAAATAGAGGACCTTGGTGTAGGTTTAGAATCATCCCTCAACACATAATTCACTACAACTTTGTAGTCCATCTCTCTCCCCCTTTTCCACCATTCTTCTTAGTTTTAGTTTTTATTGCTTTCCTTGATGTATTCCATGAAGAATCAAGCTTGTTCTTGCTCCATGAGAGGCTAAGTTCTTCATTCATGTAACCGGGGTGTCAAGAGTAAGTTCATATTCTTTTAATGAAATTTCTTATTTGAATTATCAAAGCATGTTTGTGTGATTTTAGTTCTTTTTCCATAAGTTTAGATTGTGGTAGGAAAGATTGACAACCTTGACCACGCCCTCTCTAAATTTACTTGCTAAATCTTAGTAGCATATAGGTTAACGTTATGATTATACGCAAGCGTCTCTAGAACTAAATGATTTAATTAATTATAATTGTGGTTTGTTGCCCGTTGCATGTGAATTAACTCGGCTAGATCCCATTGCAGTTTAGGTTAATTAATCAGCCAATTAATTAGTTTAAACTAGAATCAAACTTAGTGTTTGCATGTTTGTGATAGTGGATCATGATTCTCGGTTTGTTGCCGGAATACATCGGGCTTAAACTTGTTTTGACTTATTAGTGAAATTGATGATTTAATTGAATTGAACTTACCATGACTAACCCGGTTGCATGATCTTTGAGGTATTGATTTATTTCCTAAATTAAATTCTTTTACTTTCCTCTTTTGTTATTTTCCATATTTGGTTTTCTTTCCTTGTTAACTTTCTTTCCATATATAAAAACCCCCCTTTTTGGTTACCTAAAACAATTAAGGAATTAAAGATTTGTTTGCATAGACTCTCTGTGATCGACCCCGGCCGCTACTGCTACAAGTTAGCTTTAGAGGGTGAGGATTATAAATTTATTTGATAAGAGACCTCGACAATCTCTTCCATCAGGGGTGCAATTGGCTCCCCACCTTTAGGAATTATCTTCTTCATCAGATCGTCATCCTCATAGAGCTCTAGATACTCCGCCTTGAGTTCTTCATCAGTGATCCAAGGCATCAACTCCTCTTACCGGACATTCTTTGGACCACTTCCAGAGGGAGCCATTGAACTTCTTGGAATCCTGGCTTCCTTTACAATGAATTCACTAGGCCCTAGCCCTGGCAGAGACTTTCTGACTTGATGACTCGATGCAGGCTCTAACTCCACGTAGGAAAGCGATGATTAGAGCTAAAACGTGGAATTGGAATTAATCGGGTGTTCGGGACGTGAAAATATGCCAAAGAACCGGAAAGTTCAAGCAACAAGGAGCCAAGAGAGGGCATTCTGCCCATCAGCGTCGAGACGCCACTCTTGGAGGGTCTCGACGCTGGTTTTCCTTAATTAGAAGAGGCGGCAGCGTCACAGCGTCGAGACGCTGTGACAATAGCGTCTCGACGCTACCGTTATTTCCATTCCAGATGCGCGTGTTTTAGAGGCAGCGTCGAGACGCTGTCTGGATAGCGTCTCGACGCTATGACGAAAAATCAGTATTTATAGTTCTTTTCGGCTAGGTTTTTGGCGGATTCAATGGTGGGACTTCTGGGAGCCGTAAACAGAGCAGAAACAGAGAGGGTTAAGGCTGAAGAAAGGGAGCAAGGGGGAAATCAACCCATCGTTCGTGGGGATCGTGACGGGGACGCTCGGTCTCGGCCTACATTGAGTTTTCTTTTCCCTTTCCTTTTCTTTAGCTAGACCTTATGGCTTTATTATGTTTAGTTGAGCTTGTAATACAAATCATGAGTAGCTAAACTTGTAGCTTAGGGATTGATGTAGTTGATTGAGTTTATGGATTGATTTATGGTTTAAGTTGTGCAATGTTTATTATGTTTGTAATCTTGATTTAATGCTTTCAATTAATTGGCCATTAGTTGGATGATTTATGTTTTGAATCTAGCTCGGGAGAGGGGATTTGATATAGACATACTCAAGATTGCATGACTAAAGTTTATTTTCTAATTCGTGACGGTTTTAGATTAACTTTAGAATTGGTCAAAAGATCTCATGGCCTTGCATATTAATAAACTTAGATAGGGATATCAAGTTGGTTAATTTGCATGAGAATCAATTATACTCGGGAGAGGTAGTTGTGATAAAAGGGTCTTAGGCTCATAATTTCATTGTGCATAATAACTTAATCCTTAAAATCAATCCTATACTAAATCGGCGAAATCAATTCCCTAAGTGTTTTTCCCAATTGAATTTCCACACTTTTTACTTGTTTTGATTTAGTTTTCATATCATTCATTCATCCCTTTTTGATCCCTAAATAAAATTGAGCAAGATAATTCACAATACTTGATTTGTTTAAAAATCCAATCCAGAGGACGACATTCGAATTACATTCACTATATTATTACTTGACCCGTGCGCTTGCGGTAGGAAAAGTCCACATCAAGTTTTTAAAAACTTGATGTGGACTTTTCCTACCGCAAGCGCACGGGTCAAGTAATAATATAGTGAATGTAATTCGAATGTCGTCCTCTGGATTGGATTTTTAAACAAATCAAGTATTGTGAATTATCTTGCTCAATTTTATTTAGGGATCAAAAAGGGATGAATGAATGATATGAAAACTAAATCAAAACAAGTAAAAAGTGTGGAAATTCAATTGGGAAAAACACTTAGGGAATTGATTTCGCCGATTTAGTATAGGATTGATTTTAAGGATTAAGTTATTATGCACAATGAAATTATGAGCCTAAGACCCTTTTATCACAACTACCTCTCCCGAGTATAATTGATTCTCATGCAAATTAACCAACTTGATATCCCTATCTAAGTTTATTAATATGCAAGGCCATGAGATCTTTTGACCAATTCTAAAGTTAATCTAAAACCGTCACGAATTAGAAAATAAACTTTAGTCATGCAATCTTGAGTATGTCTATATCAAATCCCCTCTCCCGAGCTAGATTCAAAACATAAATCATCCAACTAATGGCCAATTAATTGAAAGCATTAAATCAAGATTACAAACATAATAAACATTGCACAACTTAAACCATAAATCAATCCATAAACTCAATCAACTACATCAATCCCTAAGCTACAAGTTTAGCTACTCATGATTTGTATTACAAGCTCAACTAAACATAATAAAGCCATAAGGTCTAGCTAAAGAAAAGGAAAGGGAAAAGAAAACTCAATGTAGGCCGAGACCGAGCGTCCCCGTCACGATCCCCACGAACGATGGGTTGATTTCCCCCTTCCTCCCTTTCTTCCGCCTTAACCCTCTCTGTTTCTGCTCTGTTTACGGCTCCCAGAAGTCCCACAATTGAATCCCCCAAAAACCTAGCCGAAAAGAACTATAAATACTGATTTTTCGTCATAGCGTCGAGACGCTATCCAGACAGCGTCTCGACGCTGCCTCTAAAACACGCGCATCTGGAATGGAAATAACGGTAGCGTCGAGACGCTATTGTCACAGCGTCTCGACGCTGTGACGCTGCCGCCTCTTCTAATTAAGGAAAACCAGCGTCGAGACCCTCCAAGAGTGGCGTCTCGACGCTGATGGGCAGAATGCCCTCTCTTGGCTCCTTGTTGCTTGAACTTTCCGGTTCTTTGGCATATTTTCACGTCCCGAACACCCGATTAATTCCAATTCCACGTTTTAGCTCTAATCATCGCTTTCCTACAAAATAAACAATAAAGCACAATAAAATGGCCCAAAAATCATAAAAGACTAGCTAAATTAAATAAGTAAAAGTAGCTAGCTATGCTCGCTATCAAATACCCCCAAACTTAAGCTTTTGCTAGTCCTCGAGCAAACTACAAATCAAACACACAGTAGAAGAATGGATGCAATAATCATAACTCAATCCTCAAGGTTCAAAAGTCAACAGTCAAGCAAGCAAGAGACATGCACATAAGGACCAATGAGGGAGACAAATTAAAATTTTTCCAAAATTAACTTGCACAAGCGAGATCTAACTCAACAAGATCAGACTCTACTAGCCCGGGATTGGATTATTAAACTCTCAGCTCATCTTCCCTCTACACTGGCACTAAGGTTTCACTAATGAGTTAATGAAACAAATTAGTTTGTTTTCCTCCCACTTAGGTGCTTTTAATTAACAATTGAATGAAGCATGTATATGTGGCACTAGCTTTCACACACCCATTGCAGGGACCCTTAACCTGAGTTTTCTCTGGTTGGCCTAACTGATCACAACAGGGGTAGCTCTTTTTGCCTTAATCTTTATTAACCATTGCATATTGCGCGCATAAGTCATGACTTTTTTCTTTTTCAACAATAACAACAAGAATGATTTTTCGTTATGAACAAGATAAGCAGATATTCTTTTCTTTTCTCCTAAGCCAGATCAAACATGCTAATTTGCAAAAAATTAACTCTTTAGCTCTACCCTACACCTATCGAGGTGACAACAAGCATATGAACCCAATAATTCGCTCCTAAGCATTCAAATCCAAATCTAGCCAAGACAAATACTCTACTCATGCAAGCCATCTCCTAGAAAAATTTTAAAAAGTCTCCCTTTTTGGGCACTCATGCTTACAACTCATCACAAGCTTGAAAATTGACAAGAAAGCCTATCCTAGGACATCATAATCATGCAAAAATACATCCAGACAACAACCATATGCTTAATTCAAAGAAAGCTCAAAACTATAGCCCGAACTCAGATGCTCAAGGGCTCCACAAACGTGCTACTCCACCCCCAAACTTAAAACATGCATTGTCCTCAATGTATAAAGAAAATAAGGCATAAACAAGCATGAGAACAATAAAAGAATGAAAGGATGAATAATACTGGCCTGGATTGATGATGACTTCTTGCTTGAAATCTTGAAAGCTTGAAAGCAAAGGAGAGACAGAAAACAAGACCTACAAAAACAAACAATAAATCAAAAACAAATAGAAAAGCACAACTACACTTACTTGGGTTGCCTCCCATAAGCGCTTGTTTAACGTCATTAGCTCGACGTGTTGACCGTGCTTCAAGGAGGCTTCTTTTCTGTGAATCCAACAGTGGTGCTCTTTCTTGCACCTTTCTTGTAGCCCATGAAAAGCACGTCCGAGTGTCCCTTAGAGTCTTCAACTGCTTTAAATATTTCTTTGTCATTCCTGACTCTTACAGTGAGCTCCCTGCGCTCAATATCAATAATCACTCGCCCAGTGGCGAGGAATGGTCTTCCTAATATGACAGGCATTGAAGGATTTTCTATCATGTCCATAACATATAAATCAATAGGGAGGAAAAATCTACCTACTCTGATTAAAACATTTTCTACAATGCCAACTGGTCTAACCACAGACTGATCAGCCAATTGGAGCTTTACAGGAGTAGATTTAATCTCACCTATGTCTAACTTTTTGCACAGAGATAGAGGAATGATATTGATGCTAGCACCTAAATCACATAATGCTCTGAAAGAATAAGTACCAAAACTACAAGGAACAGAAAAACTCCCTGGATCTGCTACTTTTTCAGGTACTTTCTGTTGTACTCTGGTGCTGCATGTGGAAGCAAGATATACGGTGTCAACCTTCTTTTCCTTTCGCTTCTTTGCTAACCACTCCTTCATGAACCTGTTATATTGTGGCATCTCTAATGCCTCTGCAAAAGGAATATTAATGTTCAGATTCATAAAAGCATTCATAAATTTATCAAACTGAACCTGATTGTTCTTTTTCTTCTTTTTCTTTTTCTTTTCTTTGGGAACCATCAGTGTGGGAGAAGGAATAGGAGACTCAGGTTCAGGCTTTTCAGCCTCATCTGATGATGTGTCCTCCTCAGCTTCCCCTGTAGGCGTGTCATAATCCTCAGAATCAGGCTCCTCTTCAGCTTCCTCCTGATGAACAGTGATTGCCTTACAGTACTCCATCTGAGTTTTCTCCTGTTCAGCTGGGGCCTTACCTTTATTTATGGTACTTACAACACTTACCAATTGTCCCAGCTGAGTCTCAATGTTCTTGATGGCAGCACTGTGGCCATTCACCGTGGTGTTGATGGCAAAAACTGCCTCCTCCAATTTAGTTGTCCTGTTACTAGACTCTGCAATGAAAGCTCCAACAAGATCTTCTAACTTTTTATTTTCTTGAGTTTGAGGGGCAAACCCAGGAGGATTAAGAACATTCTTAGTATTTGCATAAGAGAAATTTTCATGGTTCCTATTGTTAGGGTGATAATGTGTAGGTGTAGAATTATTATTATATCCCCTAAAATTAGAATTTGATACATATTGAACCTGTTCAATGGTCTCCTCCTGAGGTCTAGATGCCAAAGCGGCAGCTGATTCAATTGACTGTGCACTCCCTGTACCTGAAAATTTCATAAAAGCATTAGCAAGGGAAGTCATCTGGGCCTGGAGTGCACTTACTTTATCAACCTCAAACACTCCAGCAGCAATCTTTTTGGGTGTAGACCGCTCAGATGGCCACTGATAGCTGTTGGTGGCCATATCCTCTAAAAGTGTGCGAGCGTTTTCCACGGTCTTGGACAACAGAGTCCCACCTGCAGCTGCATCAACAATCGTTTTTGTACTAGGAGTTAAACCATTATAAAACAATTGAACCTGGAGCCAGTCGGGGTAGCCATGCTGAGGGCACTTCCTCAGTAGCTCTTTAAATCGCTCCCAAGCTTCGAACAGCTGCTCATCATATTGTTGTTGGAATGTCCCAATCTCGGTCCTCAGCTTGACCGTCTTTGCAGGAGGGAAAAATTTCTTCAAGAAGGCCTGGACCAAAGCATCCCAGGTGGTGATGCTCCCAGGGGGAATGGACTGCAACCAATCTCGTGCTTTATCCTGCAAAGAAAAGGGAAATAAACGTAAGCGAATAGCATCCTCAGAAACTCCATTAATTTTTACCGTCCCACAAATGTCTAAAAATGATTTTAGATGAGAGTTTGGATCCTCGGTGGGCGATCCTCTATATGCACAGTCTCGAGCCATCTGAATGAGACCGGTCTTCAGCTCAAAGTTGTTGGCATTGATCGGGGCATAGACAATCCCCGACTGTTGCCCCTGAAACACGGGCTGAAAGTAGTCTCTAATAGGCCTAGGCTCCTCAGGTATATTTTGGTCAGCCATTTGAACAATTTCTCTATTTTCTCTTCGAATCCTATGAATTGTTTTCTCGATCTCGGGATCCAAAGGTGCCAAAATCAAATCTTTATTACTTCGCATATAAAATCAAAACTACCCTAAAAAGGAAAGAAAACAAATAAGGAAAGAAAATAAAGAAAAGAAAACAACTAATCTAAATATGGAAAATATAATCAAGAAAAGGAAACAAAATAGCCTAATATGGAATGCAAAATAAATATGGCAAAACACAAATAAGGAATCTAACAAATAAGGAAAAACTAATCTAAAAAGGAAAGAAAAACAAATAAGGAAAAAAATGCAAACAACCTAGAAAAGTAAAAATACACCCTAAATTAAGATCAAACAATTTTTTCACAATATCAATCTAGCTAAATGTGTCAATCCCCGGCAACGGCGCCAAAAACTTGATGTGGACTTTTCCTACCGCAAGCGCACGGGTCAAGTAATAATATAGTGAATGTAATTCGAATGTCGTCCTCTGGATTGGATTTTTAAACAAATCAAGTATTGTGAATTATCTTGCTCAATTTTATTTAGGGATCAAAAAGGGATGAATGAATGATATGAAAACTAAATCAAAACAAGTAAAAAGTGTGGAAATTCAATTGGGAAAAACACTTAGGGAATTGATTTCGCCGATTTAGTATAGGATTGATTTTAAGGATTAAGTTATTATGCACAATGAAATTATGAGCCTAAGACCCTTTTATCACAACTACCTCTCCCGAGTATAATTGATTCTCATGCAAATTAACCAACTTGATATCCCTATCTAAGTTTATTAATATGCAAGGCCATGAGATCTTTTGACCAATTCTAAAGTTAATCTAAAACCGTCACGAATTAGAAAATAAACTTTAGTCATGCAATCTTGAGTATGTCTATATCAAATCCCCTCTCCCGAGCTAGATTCAAAACATAAATCATCCAACTAATGGCCAATTAATTGAAAGCATTAAATCAAGATTACAAACATAATAAACATTGCACAACTTAAACCATAAATCAATCCATAAACTCAATCAACTACATCAATCCCTAAGCTACAAGTTTAGCTACTCATGATTTGTATTACAAGCTCAACTAAACATAATAAAGCCATAAGGTCTAGCTAAAGAAAAGGAAAGGGAAAAGAAAACTCAATGTAGGCCGAGACCGAGCGTCCCCGTCACGATCCCCACGAACGATGGGTTGATTTCCCCCTTCCTCCCTTTCTTCCGCCTTAACCCTCTCTGTTTCTGCTCTGTTTACGGCTCCCAGAAGTCCCACAATTGAATCCCCCAAAAACCTAGCCGAAAAGAACTATAAATACTGATTTTTCGTCATAGCGTCGAGACTCTATCCAGACAGCGTCTCGACGCTGCCTCTAAAACACGCGCATCTGGAATGGAAATAACGGTAGCGTCGAGACGCTATTGTCACAGCGTCTCGACGCTGTGACGCTGCCGCCTCTTCTAATTAAGGAAAACCAGCGTCGAGACCCTCCAAGAGTGGCGTCTCGACGCTGATGGGCAGAATGCCCTCTCTTGGCTCCTTGTTGCTTGAACTTTCCGGTTCTTTGGCATATTTTCACGTCCCGAACACCCGATTAATTCCAATTCCACGTTTTAGCTCTAATCATCGCTTTCCTACAAAATAAACAATAAAGCACAATAAAATGGCCCAAAAATCATAAAAGACTAGCTAAATTAAATAAGTAAAAGTAGCTAGCTATGCTCGCTATCAAATACTTGATGTGGACTTTTCCTACCGCAAGCGCACGGGTCAAGTAATAATATAGTGAATGTAATTCGAATGTCGTCCTCTGGATTGGATTTTTAAACAAATCAAGTATTGTGAATTATCTTGCTCAATTTTATTTAGGGATCAAAAAGGGATGAATGAATGATATGAAAACTAAATCAAAACAAGTAAAAAGTGTGGAAATTCAATTGGGAAAAACACTTAGGGAATTGATTTCGCCGATTTAGTATAGGATTGATTTTAAGGATTAAGTTATTATGCACAATGAAATTATGAGCCTAAGACCCTTTTATCACAACTACCTCTCCCGAGTATAATTGATTCTCATGCAAATTAACCAACTTGATATCCCTATCTAAGTTTATTAATATGCAAGGCCATGAGATCTTTTGACCAATTCTAAAGTTAATCTAAAACCGTCACGAATTAGAAAATAAACTTTAGTCATGCAATCTTGAGTATGTCTATATCAAATCCCCTCTCCCGAGCTAGATTCAAAACATAAATCATCCAACTAATGGCCAATTAATTGAAAGCATTAAATCAAGATTACAAACATAATAAACATTGCACAACTTAAACCATAAATCAATCCATAAACTCAATCAACTACATCAATCCCTAAGCTACAAGTTTAGCTACTCATGATTTGTATTACAAGCTCAACTAAACATAATAAAGCCATAAGGTCTAGCTAAAGAAAAGGAAAGGGAAAAGAAAACTCAATGTAGGCCGAGACCGAGCGTCCCCGTCACGATCCCCACGAACGATGGGTTGATTTCCCCCTTGCTCCCTTTCTTCAGCCTTAACCCTCTCTGTTTCTGCTCTGTTTACGGCTCCCAGAAGTCCCACAATTGAATCCCCCAAAAACCTAGCCGAAAAGAACTATAAATACTGATTTTTCGTCATAGCGTCGAGACGCTATCCAGACAGCGTCTCGACGCTGCCTCTAAAACACGCGCATCTGGAATGGAAATAACGGTAGCGTCGAGACGCTATTGTCACAGCGTCTCGACGCTGTGACGCTGCCGCCTCTTCTAATTAAGGAAAACCAGCGTCGAGACCCTCCAAGAGTGGCGTCTCGACGCTGATGGGCAGAATGCCCTCTCTTGGCTCCTTGTTGCTTGAACTTTCCGGTTCTTTGGCATATTTTCACGTCCCGAACACCCGATTAATTCCAATTCCACGTTTTAGCTCTAATCATCGCTTTCCTACAAAATAAACAATAAAGCACAATAAAATGGCCCAAAAATCATAAAAGACTAGCTAAATTAAATAAGTAAAAGTAGCTAGCTATGCTCGCTATCAAATACCCCCAAACTTAAGCTTTTGCTAGTCCTCGAGCAAACTACAAATCAAACACACAGTAGAAGAATGGATGCAATAATCATAACTCAATCCTCAAGGTTCAAAAGTCAACAGTCAAGCAAGCAAGAGACATGCACATAAGGACCAATGAGGGAGACAAATTAAAATTTTTCCAAAATTAACTTGCACAAGCGAGATCTAACTCAACAAGATCAGACTCTACTAGCCCGGGATTGGATTATTAAACTCTCAGCTCATCTTCCCTCTACACTGGCACTAAGGTTTCACTAATGAGTTAATGAAACAAATTAGTTTGTTTTCCTCCCACTTAGGTGCTTTTAATTAACAATTGAATGAAGCATGTATATGTGGCACTAGCTTTCACACACCCATTGCAGGGACCCTTAACCTGAGTTTTCTCTGGTTGGCCTAACTGATCACAACAGGGGTAGCTCTTTTTGCCTTAATCTTTATTAACCATTGCATATTGCGCGCATAAGTCATGACTTTTTTCTTTTTCAACAATAACAACAAGAATGATTTTTCGTTATGAACAAGATAAGCAGATATTCTTTTCTTTTCTCCTAAGCCAGATCAAACATGCTAATTTGCAAAAAATTAACTCTTTAGCTCTACCCTACACCTATCGAGGTGACAACAAGCATATGAACCCAATAATTCGCTCCTAAGCATTCAAATCCAAATCTAGCCAAGACAAATACTCTACTCATGCAAGCCATCTCCTAGAAAAATTTTAAAAAGTCTCCCTTTTTGGGCACTCATGCTTACAACTCATCACAAGCTTGAAAATTGACAAGAAAGCCTATCCTAGGACATCATAATCATGCAAAAATACATCCAGACAACAACCATATGCTTAATTCAAAGAAAGCTCAAAACTATAGCCCGAACTCAGATGCTCAAGGGCTCCACAAACGTGCTACTCCACCCCCAAACTTAAAACATGCATTGTCCTCAATGTATAAAGAAAATAAGGCATAAACAAGCATGAGAACAATAAAAGAATGAAAGGATGAATAATACTGGCCTGGATTGATGATGACTTCTTGCTTGAAATCTTGAAAGCTTGAAAGCAAAGGAGAGACAGAAAACAAGACCTACAAAAACAAACAATAAATCAAAAACAAATAGAAAAGCACAACTACACTTACTTGGGTTGCCTCCCATAAGCGCTTGTTTAACGTCATTAGCTCGACGTGTTGACCGTGCTTCAAGGAGGCTTCTTTTCTGTGAATCCAACAGTGGTGCTCTTTCTTGCACCTTTCTTGTAGCCCATGAAAAGCACGTCCGAGTGTCCCTTAGAGTCTTCAACTGCTTTAAATATTTCTTTGTCATTCCTGACTCTTACAGTGAGCTCCCTGCGCTCAATATCAATAATCACTCGCCCAGTGGCGAGGAATGGTCTTCCTAATATGACAGGCATTGAAGGATTTTCTATCATGTCCATAACATATAAATCAATAGGGAGGAAAAATCTACCTACTCTGATTAAAACATTTTCTACAATGCCAACTGGTCTAACCACAGACTGATCAGCCAATTGGAGCTTTACAGGAGTAGATTTAATCTCACCTATGTCTAACTTTTTGCACAGAGATAGAGGAATGATATTGATGCTAGCACCTAAATCACATAATGCTCTGAAAGAATAAGTACCAAAACTACAAGGAACAGAAAAACTCCCTGGATCTGCTACTTTTTCAGGTACTTTCTGTTGTACTCTGGTGCTGCATGTGGAAGCAAGATATACGGTGTCAACCTTCTTTTCCTTTCGCTTCTTTGCTAACCACTCCTTCATGAACCTGTTATATTGTGGCATCTCTAATGCCTCTGCAAAAGGAATATTAATGTTCAGATTCATAAAAGCATTCATAAATTTATCAAACTGAACCTGATTGTTCTTTTTCTTCTTTTTCTTTTTCTTTTCTTTGGGAACCATCAGTGTGGGAGAAGGAATAGGAGACTCAGGTTCAGGCTTTTCAGCCTCATCTGATGATGTGTCCTCCTCAGCTTCCCCTGTAGGCGTGTCATAATCCTCAGAATCAGGCTCCTCTTCAGCTTCCTCCTGATGAACAGTGATTGCCTTACAGTACTCCATCTGAGTTTTCTCCTGTTCAGCTGGGGCCTTACCTTTATTTATGGTACTTACAACACTTACCAATTGTCCCAGCTGAGTCTCAATGTTCTTGATGGCAGCACTGTGGCCATTCACCGTGGTGTTGATGGCAAAAACTGCCTCCTCCAATTTAGTTGTCCTGTTACTAGACTCTGCAATGAAAGCTCCAACAAGATCTTCTAACTTTTTATTTTCTTGAGTTTGAGGGGCAAACCCAGGAGGATTAAGAACATTCTTAGTATTTGCATAAGAGAAATTTTCATGGTTCCTATTGTTAGGGTGATAATGTGTAGGTGTAGAATTATTATTATATCCCCTAAAATTAGAATTTGATACATATTGAACCTGTTCAATGGTCTCCTCCTGAGGTCTAGATGCCAAAGCGGCAGCTGATTCAATTGACTGTGCACTCCCTGTACCTGAAAATTTCATAAAAGCATTAGCAAGGGAAGTCATCTGGGCCTGGAGTGCACTTACTTTATCAACCTCAAACACTCCAGCAGCAATCTTTTTGGGTGTAGACCGCTCAGATGGCCACTGATAGCTGTTGGTGGCCATATCCTCTAAAAGTGTGCGAGCGTTTTCCACGGTCTTGGACAACAGAGTCCCACCTGCAGCTGCATCAACAATCGTTTTTGTACTAGGAGTTAAACCATTATAAAACAATTGAACCTGGAGCCAGTCGGGGTAGCCATGCTGAGGGCACTTCCTCAGTAGCTCTTTAAATCGCTCCCAAGCTTCGAACAGCTGCTCATCATATTGTTGTTGGAATGTCCCAATCTCGGTCCTCAGCTTGACCGTCTTTGCAGGAGGGAAAAATTTCTTCAAGAAGGCCTGGACCAAAGCATCCCAGGTGGTGATGCTCCCAGGGGGAATGGACTGCAACCAATCTCGTGCTTTATCCTGCAAAGAAAAGGGAAATAAACGTAAGCGAATAGCATCCTCAGAAACTCCATTAATTTTTACCGTCCCACAAATGTCTAAAAATGATTTTAGATGAGAGTTTGGATCCTCGGTGGGCGATCCTCTATATGCACAGTCTCGAGCCATCTGAATGAGACCGGTCTTCAGCTCAAAGTTGTTGGCATTGATCGGGGCATAGACAATCCCCGACTGTTGCCCCTGAAACACGGGCTGAAAGTAGTCTCTAATAGGCCTAGGCTCCTCAGGTATATTTTGGTCAGCCATTTGAACAATTTCTCTATTTTCTCTTCGAATCCTATGAATTGTTTTCTCGATCTCGGGATCCAAAGGTGCCAAAATCAAATCTTTATTACTTCGCATATAAAATCAAAACTACCCTAAAAAGGAAAGAAAACAAATAAGGAAAGAAAATAAAGAAAAGAAAACAACTAATCTAAATATGGAAAATATAATCAAGAAAAGGAAACAAAATAGCCTAATATGGAATGCAAAATAAATATGGCAAAACACAAATAAGGAATCTAACAAATAAGGAAAAACTAATCTAAAAAGGAAAGAAAAACAAATAAGGAAAAAAATGCAAACAACCTAGAAAAGTAAAAATACACCCTAAATTAAGATCAAACAATTTTTTCACAATATCAATCTAGCTAAATGTGTCAATCCCCGGCAACGGCGCCAAAAACTTGATGTGGACTTTTCCTACCGCAAGCGCACGGGTCAAGTAATAATATAGTGAATGTAATTCGAATGTCGTCCTCTGGATTGGATTTTTAAACAAATCAAGTATTGTGAATTATCTTGCTCAATTTTATTTAGGGATCAAAAAGGGATGAATGAATGATATGAAAACTAAATCAAAACAAGTAAAAAGTGTGGAAATTCAATTGGGAAAAACACTTAGGGAATTGATTTCGCCGATTTAGTATAGGATTGATTTTAAGGATTAAGTTATTATGCACAATGAAATTATGAGCCTAAGACCCTTTTATCACAACTACCTCTCCCGAGTATAATTGATTCTCATGCAAATTAACCAACTTGATATCCCTATCTAAGTTTATTAATATGCAAGGCCATGAGATCTTTTGACCAATTCTAAAGTTAATCTAAAACCGTCACGAATTAGAAAATAAACTTTAGTCATGCAATCTTGAGTATGTCTATATCAAATCCCCTCTCCCGAGCTAGATTCAAAACATAAATCATCCAACTAATGGCCAATTAATTGAAAGCATTAAATCAAGATTACAAACATAATAAACATTGCACAACTTAAACCATAAATCAATCCATAAACTCAATCAACTACATCAATCCCTAAGCTACAAGTTTAGCTACTCATGATTTGTATTACAAGCTCAACTAAACATAATAAAGCCATAAGGTCTAGCTAAAGAAAAGGAAAGGGAAAAGAAAACTCAATGTAGGCCGAGACCGAGCGTCCCCGTCACGATCCCCACGAACGATGGGTTGATTTCCCCCTTGCTCCCTTTCTTCAGCCTTAACCCTCTCTGTTTCTGCTCTGTTTACGGCTCCCAGAAGTCCCACAATTGAATCCCCCAAAAACCTAGCCGAAAAGAACTATAAATACTGATTTTTCGTCATAGCGTCGAGACGCTATCCAGACAGCGTCTCGACGCTGCCTCTAAAACACGCGCATCTGGAATGGAAATAACGGTAGCGTCGAGACGCTATTGTCACAGCGTCTCGACGCTGTGACGCTGCCGCCTCTTCTAATTAAGGAAAACCAGCGTCGAGACCCTCCAAGAGTGGCGTCTCGACGCTGATGGGCAGAATGCCCTCTCTTGGCTCCTTGTTGCTTGAACTTTCCGGTTCTTTGGCATATTTTC
Source organism: Luffa aegyptiaca (assembly GCA_017139565.1). Taxonomy (NCBI): domain Eukaryota; kingdom Viridiplantae; phylum Streptophyta; class Magnoliopsida; order Cucurbitales; family Cucurbitaceae; genus Luffa; species Luffa aegyptiaca. The sequence goes on from CM029397.1 coordinate 40,086,904, forward strand.
ACGTCCCGAACACCCGATTAATTCCAATTCCACGTTTTAGCTCTAATCATCGCTTTCCTACAAAATAAACAATAAAGCACAATAAAATGGCCCAAAAATCATAAAAGACTAGCTAAATTAAATAAGTAAAAGTAGCTAGCTATGCTCGCTATCATAGGCACCAGATGAAGTGCCCACCTCCCAGGACTGCTCCATCCTAGGAATTTCATTATCCAACAACCGTGTGCTCGCAAGAGCTGCTGTGTAAGTGGCTGGTTGTCCTAGCCTGACCAACCTTTTGATTTCCGAACGCAGGCCATTGATGAATTGGTCGATCCTGCTTGCCTCAGTGGCGACCAACTCAGGGACACCACGAGACAACTCCTCGAATCTTCTACCATATTGTGCCACAATCATGGTCCATTGCACGAACGAGACGAACTCTACTTCTAGATCAACTTCAGCGCCGAAGAAACGTCGACCAAAATGGTCTCGCATAAGGCCCTTAAACCTTGACCACGAAAGGGAATTTTTCGGGTGATTCCCAAGCTGACCCACTACATTCGACCAGTTGTGTGCATAACCTCTGAGCATAAAGGCTACTCCTTGGACACGTTGTTGGGCGTCAGCTCCAAGATATTGAAACAAGGCTTCCAACTCTGAAGTCCACTCTTCTACAGCTTGTGAACTTCCAGGCTGACCATCAAACGAGGGAGGCTTTGCCTTCATGAAGCTTCGAAAAAATTGAGCATCCTTGCTACAGGTAGGGGCTTGATCCACACCAGCGTGTTGCACACTGCTTTGGACCACATTGCTAAGCATAGCCTACAATGCCTCCAATGTCAACACTACTTGAGGCTCTAGAGGAGGAATAGGAGAATTCACCTCAGGGTGCAAATCAACATCAGGAACGTCTGGAGGGCCAGAACGTCCACTTCCTTGACTCCCACTAGAACTCATCATTGAGAGGGGAATGAAGAATCTCGCTTAAAGGACTCTCCTAAGAAACAGGAACATGAAGGACTAACCTCAAACTGAGGCGACAACCTAGATCTGAGAGCACACAACATGCATAACAAAAAACATGCAAGCTATATAGGAACTATGGCAACATCCTACTCCTACTACTAACCAACAGGCACACAAGCAATACAAGCTATCTAACCACATAAAGGGAGCATCCTAGGCCTAACTTCTACCAGATAAGCAACCAAGGAAGATAACCATGCTTGAACAAGACATGTAAAGCAAGTAACAAGCAAACAAAACAATATTAAGAAAGCAGATAATCTCATACATCCAACAATATATTGAAAAAGGAATAAATAATATCGATGATTCCATACCCGGTGATGGAGAGGAGAACGAGGAAAACCTCTAACACACACACAACTAACAACCTAAGCTACCTAGGTCGGTCTACAAGAACAACTTCGCTCTAATATCAATTGTAACGCCCCAGGTTTTCCAACCACTAGCCTGACAACGTTACTACAACTCTAAACTCTTAACCAACTAAAAACTGAACCGCTTTAAACCGAATGTACCGAAAATTTTGGCAGCATAACGACGTAAAACTGGTCAATCCAAAATTTTATACACATGATAAGCAAGACAAACACTTCTAAACCTTCATAAACCAAACTCCACCAAACCACAAGCAGTTTTCACAACCTAGCTTCTCTATACGAGTCAGATCTCGTAGCATCATGCATTAAATTAAAACCATGCAACAAAACATAAGACATCTCATTATTAAGAATAATTTGTATTAGCTAGTCTGTTGCTAATTGAGTAGTTATTCTTAAAAATTAATATAGTATGTTGCATTAAACTAAAATTTTTTTCCAACGTCCTCACTTTTTAATATAGTATAGATTATAGATAGAGATAGATTATAGAATATAATTTGTCAACTTTGATCAAACTTTTAAAAATTATGCTTTGTTTAGAATTTATTTTGAAAGTGTTAAAAATTATTACGAAAGAATCTTAACCATTTTTTATGTTTGGTAAAACTAATTGTGAATGAAGGTATGTTTATTCACAAAATCCATTCACCAATAGCTTTTAAGTGGATTTCCATAAAATCAAATGTGTCTTTTAACTTTGCAGTAATTAACATGTATCTTCGACCCAAAAAATTTAGAGGTTGATCTTTCCACCTTTAAATATAGTTGAACTAAAAAAAACCATTTTATCCCGAAACAAATTTAAGATGATTTGAAAAAAAATAATAATACGCCATAATGTTTTTTTTTTTAATACAATGGGTTGTTTCTCCATACTTAACAAATAATTTAGAGTAAATATTATAAACTTAAACCGAAAAATGTATGACATTTTAAATAATTACTACGAAAACATGTAAATTTAAATCACATAGCTAAATCACAATAATTTAATATTAATTTATTAAATACTATAATCTTCTTCTTTTTGTTTTGATGTCTTAAATTAAAAACTTATCAACATTCATTTTACTTTCGCATGCCAATTCTTCAAAAATTACCATTATCAAGAATTATTTTAACAACCACAACAATTCCAAATGAAACCTTTTATCTCGCTGTCAAATATCAATCATCAAATGAACAATAATCTACAAAATCTCTCCCATCCTTTGCGCCCTCACATTGAGATTTAAATCCTCAAAACCCAAACTAAACTTTGAGAAAAGAATAGTAGAGCTGCCACGTGGAAAATGGAGGTGATGAGTGAAAACACAGTAGAAGTGGATGACAATATCTCTTATCTGAAACCATGAGATCCACGTGGACAGTTGCAGTTGGACTGTAAGATCCCAACCCAATCCAAAAGCTGGGACAGCTCCAATCTCAACCAGAATTTGGATTCTAAATCTCCCCCTCTTCAACCACTGGCTTATCTTATTCTTTCCCTATTCCATTTTTATTATTCCTATTCTCATCTCACATCACTCCACCAACCATTTCCAGCTGCCTGCTTCCTCTTCAAGCTGCTCTGAAACAACAAACAATGGCCACTCAGGCTCTTGTTTCGTCTTCTTTAACCTCTTCAGTCGGCGCTGCCAGGCAGAGATTAGGACCAAAACCCTCCTCTGGATCCTCCAGAAAAGCTGCTTCTTTTGTTGTTAGAGCTGAAGGCGGAGCTCCTGTTAAGGTAAATATTTCCTCATTTCTCTGCATCAGTTCCCTTGTTCTTGTTCTTATGTGTGTAAGTCTTGTGTCCGAATTTTGTGTAACATCATTTAGATTTAATTAATGTTGATGTTACTTGTTGGACATTGTTGGTTAATTTGCAAGTCCACGAGTGAATGGAGAGGGTTTTGAGAATATATAGAGAAAAAGATTAAACTTTTACGACATCGTTTATTGGCTTAAGCTTTTGAGTTTGGTATGGCTCAATCTTCGTCAATTTAATGTTATGTTATCGTTGCAGCAAGGAGCAGATAGACAACTATGGTTCGCATCAAAACAAAGTCTTTCTTACCTAGATGGAAGGTATCTATCTTCATTTATTAGTTCAAAAGGAAAATGAATAGTTTTTCATTTCTCGTTTCTTGTTTTCTTAGAAATATGGTAAACAAGAAATGAAAACGTTATCAAACGGATGTCTATGAAAAACTAGTTTCTTAGAAGGTAAAAGCTTCATGGATCTGAAACTAAATTTGTGGTTTGAACTCGATTTGATTGATATAGTCTCCCGGGCGACTACGGATTTGACCCATTGGGGCTATCGGACCCCGAAGGCACAGGAGGGTTCATCGAGCCGAGATGGTTGGCATACGGCGAGGTGATCAACGGGCGATTTGCCATGTTGGGAGCAGCAGGAGCCATTGCCCCAGAGATCTTTGGATCACTAGGGTTAATCCCTCCAGAAACAGCCCTCCCATGGTTCAAAACTGGGGTCATCCCACCAGCAGGGACCTACAACTACTGGGCAGACCCCTACACACTCTTTGTCTTAGAGATGGCTCTAATGGGATTTGCTGAGCACAGAAGATTTCAAGATTGGGCCAATCCAGGGTCCATGGGGAAGCAATACTTTTTGGGGCTAGAGAAGTTCTTGGGTGGGTCAGGGGACCCAGCTTACCCAGGTGGGCCCTTGTTCAACCCTCTAGGGTTTGGAAAAGATGAGAAGTCAATGAAGGATTTGAAGCTGAAGGAAGTGAAGAATGGAAGGCTTGCAATGTTGGCAATCTTGGGTTACTTTGTACAAGGTCTTGTGACAGGTGTTGGGCCTTACCAAAACCTTTTGGATCATTTGTCTGACCCAGTCAACAACAATGTTTTGACCAGCCTTAAATTCCATTAGGAGGAATGTGTGATTTGTAATTTGTGTATTATATTAAATTTGGCTCACACTCTCCTTTGTGTTGCTATTGGAGCTTTCAAAAATGTCTGCCCCTCTCTCTCTCTCTCTATTGTAACATGAATTGAGGAAAAAACTTTTTCTGTAATGCTGGTGGGTGTTCCTTTTTGTAAGAGTATGGACATGTTTAATTACCTATATATTTTAGGTAGATTAAAAGGATCACTTATGACTAATTGAACTTAGTGTGGATGATCAGTACAAAAATATTGGAGAGGAATGGAATTTGATATCGAGATGATTGTTTTTTTCTTAAGAACATGTGGGGGTGGAGGGATATTTGCAAACCAACGATCTTTTGGTCAGTAGTACAAGCTTTATGTCAATTAATTAAGTTATACTATTGAGATGATTGTTTGAATAATAAACTTGGAAAGGAATAATTAGTTGTTGGGAGAAATGAAAAGGTACTCAATCTAATGGAACACCATCATAATTAATGGAAGAAGAAAATGGGTCAAATGTGAAAAATTGAATCATTGAATTCTACATACCATAAGGAATCTAATCTTAGCTTCCTCAAACAAGTAATTTCATTTCAATGAAGGCATAATGGAGGTAGGACTTCCTTTTATACCTTGTTGAGTGTTCAAAGGGCAAGAAAGAAAGTTAAGTCTACAAAACAAAATTCTTGCTTTGTGAAAAGAAAATTTATTTCTGAGGAAAATTAATTGTCCAATTATGCTGGGAACTCTCACACATTGGGTAGTTAAAAAGAATTTATGGGTATACCAGGAGGAGAGAACATCTTTATTGGATTGAGGCATTTTAGGTGAAATCAAAAATAAATTCATGCAGACGTAAGCTTAAATGAGAAAAGGTTGCTTGTTCTAATAAATGGTATATTAGGCCAATATGAGCATATATAGCTCAATCGACATAAATCATGTACCATCAACTAAGAGGTCAAGTATTTGAATCTTTCACCCACATGTTGCAAAAGAAACATAAATAAATGGTAGAGTAGAGTCAAGTTCTAACACTCTCATCACCTTGTAACAAGGGTGGCAGACGATCAAACTAAATGGAAACACGTTTCAAATCTCTCAGACTAATTAGTAATTATCCTTTAATTAATAGTTAATTAAAATTGTAAGGGACTACTCGACACAACATATATATCTCCACCATGGTATGATATTGTCCGCTTTGGACATAAGCCCTCATGGCTTTGTTTTCGGTTCACTCCAAAAGGTCTCATACCAATGGAAATACTTGTCCTCTCTTATAAACTCATGATCATCCCCTTATCTAGCCAATGTGGACTTTGGTTGCACTTTCTAATTCCCAACAATCCACGGATCTCCACCAAGACTATGTTTTCAAGGTTCACAAATTCTTTGTTCGACATCTGAGGAACTTAATGAAATGGCTACATTAAGGGCATGACTCTGTTACCACTTGTAGAGACAACAAACACGACACAAATCTCCACAATGGTATGATATTATCCACTTTGGACATAAACCCTCATGACTTTGCTTTTGATTCCACCCAAAATGCTTCATTAGGATGCAGCTAAATGGATCCTATGGTATCTAAAGGGCACCTCAAGTAAAGGTTTGATTTATACTAATAGTGATTAGTGTGTAAATTGTATTACCGGTTTTGTTGACTCTAACTATGCAGTGAATCTAGATAAAAGGCGCTCTTTGACAGGCTACATTTTTACACTTTACGGCATTGTCATTAATTGGAGATCAAACTTATAGACAATAGTTGCTTTATCATCAACAGAAGCCGAGTACATTGCACTGGGGGAATTAGTTAAAGAAGCAAATCTGGTTAAAAGGAAGTGTATCAGAAATATATGCTAAAAATTTTGAAGCCAAGATCCATTGTGACAACCAAAGCGCTTTATCCTTGACAAAGAATCCAACCTTCCATGACAGAACAAAACATATAGACATTCGTTTTCACTTTGTCAAAGAAGTAGTATAAGAAGGAAATGTAAAGCTGGTGAAAATCAACACTGAACACAATCAAGCTGATATATATGTTAACTAAACCATTGCCTGGAAGTCGACTGCAATATCTTTGTGAACTTCTCAAACTTGATCATGGCTAAAGAACTTGCTGCTGAAGTAAAGAACACCAGATGAGAGTGAAGTGCTTGTAAAATATTACAATGAAGAGGGTGATTTGTTGAGATTTTTTTCTTTCATTTTTTGAGGGAGATTTGTTGAGATTTTGATTGTTAATATTTGATTTGTTGAGTTATTATTTTAAAAGATTCCGTTAACAAGTTGTTAATTAAGTCAGGTGAGAAATAAGCATGTGACTTTTATCTTATAAAGAGAAGAAGAAAGCTCAATCTGATACACACACAGAAACTTGTATTGTTGTACACTCTGTTTCTTGATGAAAAATAAAACTATCTGATGTTCAAAAGTGGATGTAGACATTTCTTGTCAAACCACTATAAACCTGTCTTCTCTCTTCTCTTTAGTCTTTCTTCTTCTCCCTCGTGTTTGATTTTTTCTTAGAATTGTTGGCTGGGTTAAATTCAACAAGTGGTATCAGAGCAACTACGGTCAAAGTACCAAAGTTTTAATGTTATTTTATTTTGGACTTATTACAATAAAAAAGTAAAATAAATAGTATTCAATTTTTTTTTTTTTTTTTGAAACAATAAATAGTATTCAATTTTAAATCAGTAAAAGAACTCACTTGTATATATGATATTTGTTTTGAATTTAGTCATATCAAAATAACGTAAATATATATATGGTATTTTATTTTTAACTCAATCATTTTAAAATAACCTAAAAGGGTTTATTTTATTTTTAAGTTAGTGAAATTCAAATAAGAAAAGTATAAGTTAGTAATATTTGAATAATAAGAAATTATTTTATTTTTTAAAAAAATAACTTTTTTTAAGACAAAATAAATAAATAACAATATTAAAACAATAAAAGGAGGATTTTAAACAAATTTAAAATCCAACCATTGACTTTATATGATTAAATAGGATTTAAATCTAGTTTTTGATTTGAAAGTGGATGGAAACGAAGGGTGATATTAAGCACTTATAGAGTTATTTCAAATTAATATTTGTCTCGAATTCCATGCTAAATAAGTATTTGATAATGATGAAGAGTAATCTATTTTTTCAACTGCGTCCTCGAGTACTATCTAATTTGACCTAACTCCAATCATTTGTAATATAATATTATATTAAAAATAATAATGTAAATAAATATAACCATTATCACTTGCTCATCTTGGGCATCCTTGCAAAAAAAAGAAGAAAAAAAAAAGAAATTTGTTATTTAAGAAATCATAATGAAATGTAATAATTCAAACAAATGACATTGCAAATAATTTAATTAAAAAATATCATTACGTTACCAAACTTTGGAAAAGGCCGCCAGTGCCAAGTTTTCCTTTCAAATTTTATCTGCATTATTATTGATTTGTTCCATGAATATTTTTTTTTTTTTTTTGAAACAATTTGTTCCATGAATATTTAATCTTAGGAATTTTGATGCTTACATAAATTAAATTCTTAGATTTTTTTTTCAAAAAAAAAAATTAAATTCTTAGATTTTTAAAAACTCATTGACTTTGACTTACATTTCCAAGCTTTTGAATTTGATTTTTAAAAGACAATGTCTCTTTCAACAAAAAAAATGTCATTAACAATTTTAAATATTGATATAATATTATGATTGAACTAAATTTTGGCATGTTGTGGTATAAGAAGAGCAACTTAATAAAATAAAAGTGCATGGATTCATTTGATTTTTAGTTTTTCGTTTATGAAAATTAGGTTTGTTTTCTCCCAATTTTCTTACCATGATTTTTATCTCGAAAAATTTGAGTTCTTACTCAAATTCCAAAAACAAAAACAAGTTTTTGAACTTTTTTTAAGTTTTCAAAACTTGATTTAGTTTTTGAAAACATGGAAAGAATGTAGATAAAAAAAAGAAGAAATAAACTTATAGATGAAAAGTAGTGTTTATAAGCTTAATTTTTCAAAAACCAAAAACTTAAATGGTTATTAAACATGGTCTTAATTTTCCGTTTTGAGTTCAGACAATAAGAGTGGAGATTTTAATAGGTAAAATTAAAAATATTAGGTTAAATTACAAATTTAGTCTTTGAATTTTAAAATGTATTTAATAAGTCGTTGAATTTTCAATTTTATGTCTAATAGGTCCTTAAACTACAAAATGTTAAATCCTTGAATTTCAATTCTTTGTCTAATAGGTTCCTAACATGTCTAACAATTTTTTTAAATGAACGAATCTATCAAACATAAAATTGAATTTTGTGTAAACATTAAGGACCCAGTTTGATAACCATTTGGATTTTAGTTTTTGGTTTTTAAAAAATTATGCTTGTTTTCTCTCAATTTTCTTACCATGTTTTCATCTATGTTAAGACATTTAAATTCCTAACTAAATTCTAAAAACAAGAAAAAGTTTTTGAAAACTACTTTTTTTTAGTTTTCAAAACATAGCTTGGTTTTTGAAAATATGAGAAAAAGGTAGATGATAAAACAAGTGAAAGTAGTGTTTTAATTTTCAAAAACCAAAAACTAAAAATCAAGGTCCCGTTTGATAACTATTTGGTTTTTGGTTTTTGGTTTTTGGTTTTTGAAAATTAAGCTTGTTTTCTATCAATTTCCTTACCATGGTTTTTATGTTTGTGAATGACACATTTGAATTCCTAGTCAAATTCCAAAAACAAAAACAAGTTTTTGAAAATTACTTTTTTTAGTTTTCAAAACTTGACTTGGTTTTTGAAAACATGAGGAGAAGATATATGACAAAACCAAGAAACTTAGTGGTGGATGTAGTGTTTTTAAAATTAATTTTCAAAAACCAAAAACCAAAAACCAAAAGGCCCCGTTTGATAACCATTTCGTTTTTTGTTTTTGTTTTTTGAAAATTAAGCCTATAAACACTATTTTTACCCACAAACTTCTTTGTTTTTTTTTATCAACATTCTTTCCCATGTTTTCAAAAACCAAGCAAAATTTTGAAAACAAGAAAAAGTAGTTTTCAAAAACTTGTTTTTGTTTTTGGAATTTGGTTTGGAACTCAAATGTCTCCTTAACAAAAATAAAAACCATTGTAAGAAGTTTGAGAGGAAATAAGCACAATTTTCAAAAATCAAAAACAAAAAACGAAATGGTTATCAAACAGGGCCTAAAATTACATTTTCTGGTTTCCAAAATTTGGCTTGATCTTCGAAAACATCAGTAAAAGATAGATAACAAAACAAATAAATCCATAGGTGGAAGATTGGAAGTAGTGTCTATAAAATTTAATTTAAAAAAATGAAAAACCAAAAGCCAAAAATCAAATGATTATCAAGCCTAAACTTTCAATTTTTTGTCTTAAAAGTTTGAACATTTTAAAAATTGTTGAATAGGTCAAGGACCTCTTAGACACAAAATAAAAAACTCAGGAACTTATCAAGTACAAAATCAAAAGTTGAGAAACTTGACGATAAAAAAAAAAAAAAGAAAAGTTGAGAGACTTATTTTGATACTTGTTAAATTTTAAAGACCTAATAATCATTTTAAACTTTCAAAATCTATTTGACACAACATTGGAAGTTTAGTAAACGATGCCGTGTGAAAAGTCAATTCAACCAGAGGTAATTTAACCAAAATATTATTATTATATTATAGATTTTCGAAAATAATAATTTTTAAAACTATTTTTTGAGAATATTGTTGTTTGAGAAATAGATAATTATTTTATTATATATGGTGGCTTGCCACATCAAAAACCAAGAAAATTCTCCTAATCATTGTTTCAAGAGAGAAGTTTATATATATAAATATTATAATTATGTGAACATGATGAACCTAGCTCAATTAGTCTAAAATAACATTTTTAAAGTTGATTAACTTATAAGATACAAAACTATAAATTATAAAAAATTAAAAACTCAAAATTAAAAGTTCATATATTTATTAGACACTTTTTAAGGTTGTGAGACATTTTAGTCACAAACTCGAAAGTTGAGAGACTAAATTTGCAATTTAACTATAGCACTAAATTTGTAATTTAACTATAAGTTTTCTTCTAAGAAAATTATGACATAAATTCAATTATTGCAGTAGATGGAATTATGTCAAAAGTGAGTATACCTCAATGCTACTTAACATGTACATTTGATCAAGAGGTAGTTGGTTTATTTTTTTTTTTAAAAAAAAAACAGAATTATTATTGAAGAGAAATTATTAGGTGCTCCCAGTCCAATGCCCCAAATAGTCTTACATTGTTTGATGAATTGTAAAAGTACCTCGATTTTATATCCAACGGTTATTAAGAACAAATAAATTGTACTCGAACCACCTAATAATTTGTCATTATTGAGAGAGGTCGAAATTGTCACTTCCATGCATTTTTGTTGTGTAGCTTCTTAGTCTTCACATTATCATTTAAACATTCATCATCAATGCAAGAGGCAGGCAATTCCCTTCCCTCTTTCTGACCACTTTCCCCACCTCAAACCTCCATCAATGGCTTCCTTCTCCAGAGCCCTCTCCCCTTTCTCACTATTCCTTCTAATTCTCGCCATTTCCACTCAAACCCACCTCTCCTTTTCGATAAGGGATACTCCCCTCGAGTCAACAGACATCCACGAACTTCTGCCCCTTTACGGTTTCCCAAAGGGTCTCTTACCCAACAATGTCAAGTCCTACACTCTCTCAGACGACGGCAGTTTCGAAATTGAGCTCGAAAGCGAGTGTTATGTGAAGTTCGATTTGCTAGTCTATTACGATAAGAAAATCAAGGGGAAATTGAGCTATGGGTCTGTGGCGGATGTTTCTGGAATTCAAGCGAAGAAGCTGTTCTTGTGGGTCTCTGTTACTGGGATCAAGGCCAATCAGGGCTCTGAAACGATCGATTTTTATGTTGGGATTTTGTCTGAGACTTTGCCGGCCCAACAGTTCCAGAAGATTCCTGCATGTAGAAGGAAGGCTTGCCTAGAAGAAAGAACAGAGGCCATGTGAGGTAGTTTTGATCTTTCTTGGATTTCATCTTCTTGATTTTCATTTCTGTTTTATAAATGTTTGTGGATCATGGCTCTGGAATTTGAAGTGGTGACAGTCAGTGGCATGTTTGCTGTGATTTGGGTTTTTGTTGACTGAATTAATAGTTATATGGTCTATTTATGTAGTGAAAATGTGGATGGAAAAGAACATTTTATGTTTGGATAAGGGAACAATTTCATTGATAATGTGAAACTATACAAATAGAGGAGAAAATCCCATCCAAAGAAGTTACCAAAAGCTTCTCCTATTAGTTGAGAGAGCTAAAGCTTTAGTTACTGGAAGGGAAAAATTTTAGCAACAAGAAATGGCCAAATAAGATAAGAAATCAGTGAGGGCTTCTGTTGTTTTGGATGGAAAAGAAAATGTGAACTCATCCAAGTGAGATTTTGTTTATTGTTTCTGAAATGATTTGGTAATCTGTAATTTCTTTCAACTCTTTCCAAAAGTTCCAATTAGATCCACTGGGATTCCAACTCTTTTCATAGTGAACTATTGGATCTGATGGAATTTTGAAATGAGTTGAGAGAGGATCTGAATTTCGTTGTTAAACTCACTTCATGGTCAGAGATCACAGGAGGCACTTCTAGTTAGAAAGCTATAACGATTTTGGTTTTTGTTTTCTGTTTTTAGAAGTTAAACTTGTTTTACTGACCATTATTTGTTTCATTTTTGACATTGTGAAGACATTTTTGAAAAACAAATTGTTGGTAAGCAAACTTAATTTCTAAAAACAGAAAAATCAAATTAGAACAACACGGGCTTTGGATCTGAAGTTAAGAGATTTGGCTACAGAGTAGATGGGACTTTGCTGTGATCAGATTGCACTTTAAGACATATTTTGAATAAATATCAAGATAAAATTAACCACATAGACAATTAGCTTTCTTATCTCTGTTCTTTCTTTCTCTCTCTCTCTCAAAGTATCTTGTTTTGAGAAAATTCAGCAGTCAAAGTAGCTAAGTGCCTGTTTAGAATGACTTAATTCTAAGTGCTTAAAAACTTCTATTTTCCACATGAAAGCACTTTTATGAACACTTAGAAAGTCATAGCAAACGGACCCTAAGAGAGCTTCTTTTATAGAATTATGGGATATCCATCTCGTCTTCAGGATCGTATATGCTCTCTAAAGATTTCGACTACTTGTTTATCAGCTACCATTCCATCCCTTCACTTCTGGCTACTAGGGAGAAATGTTATTGTTCTGTCATCTCTTTGGCCCCTCCTCGTGCTCTGTAATGCTTCCTGATTAACAAAAACTCCCTGAGTTAAAAATGAAAGAGAAAAGTTATATTTGGAAGATTATCACTATGGACATATACCTTAACGTTTTAATGCTTAGTCTCTATTTGTAGTTCAATTCCTCTAAAATGGTTTAGAACTTCATTTAGCCCCTAGTTACCTAACATCAGACTTGTTTCATCGGTAGATACTAATGGTCGATAAGTTTCGAAGCCACATAAATGACGGTGAAAAATTAATATCAAAAGACTAGTTAAAGAACTAAACAAAATATTTGAAAGCCAAGAGATTAAGATAGAAGATGATAGAATATTTTAAAGCTGGGAGATCAAAATGATGAAACTCTGAGATTAAATTAGGAATTAAGCCTTGTGAAATATAAGGATATATTCCTTCTATTTCTGGGTCCCTCATGATTGGAAAGTAGTTGTGTTTTGTTTCTGTGATTGCTTAGCAACATAGCATGAAGTTCTTGTCTGTTTATGATTATTTATTATCTTGAGATCTCTTCTAGATATATATCATTGTATCTTGTCTGTTGGTCATGTCTTTTGATTAATCTCTCTGTCTCTCTCTTGCAGGTGGGAATCATAGATTTCCAAGCATCTATCCTTTTCATTTGGAGTGAGAAGCATGTTACATTTGCAGGTGGAATCATGTCTCTTTGTTTATATGTCATAAACCTACAGTGTCCATTGTAAATCTTTTTACTCTATGTTGTTTCTATATCTATGGTAAAAATATTCCGCTTGTTTACTAATGTTTATTATATATATAGTATCTATATCTTTCTAGGTTAGTTTAGTCTAATTGGTCTTTGAATCTTGAAACCTAATTGGTCTTGACACTTTCAATTTTGTGTTTAATAGGTTCTGAGTTTTTTTCTTTTTTTTTTTTTTTTTTTTTTTTTTTTTTTTAGTCATTGAACTTTCAATCTTGTTTTTGATACGTTTTCAAACTTTTAATTTTGTGTGTGATTTTTTTTTAATATTTTTTAAGATTTGTGAATCTATCAATAACACAATATTCAATTTTGTTTTATTAGGATCTTGACTTTCAATTTTATGTTTAAGTCTGAAGTTGAAAAGGTTAGAAGTTTGTTATAATTAGAAGAATAGAGAATTATTATATCAATTTAATGTTCTATTATACAATTTTAAAGTTTTTTTTTTTTTTTTTTTGAGTTAAACAATATTTGGGGTGGGGGTACAATTTTGAAGTTAAAATGACCTATTAAACACAATTAAGGTTTTAAGGACTTTTTAAAATGCTTAAAGTTTAACGGGTTGTTAGATACAATTTTGAAAGTTTAGGGACTAATTTTTAAATTAACTATTTTCTTTTAAGTTATAGAAAAAAGAAAAAAAAAAGTTAGAGTGGAAGACATATATTTTAGAGAGCAAAATAAAATAAAAAAAAATTAGAGAGATAGAAATAATGATAAATTAGAAAAATAAAGAAAAGTTGTAGCGTAAGGTATTTGGGAAAAATACACTTTTAGTCCCTGAGGTTTAGGTTAGTTTTCATTTTGGTCTCTGAGTTTTCACACTCAATAATTTAGCTAATGAGGTTTGATTTTAGTTTCATTTTAGTCTCCATCCATTTTTTCGTTAAAAACTAACGGTTTGCTGACGTGACACTATTTTTTAATTAAAAAAATTATTTTTGAAATTTTTAAAATATAAATATATTAAAATAATAAAATTTTAATTTTTTAATTTTTATTTCTTTCTTCTCCCTCTTCTCCTCCTTCTTCTTCCTCAACACCGTCTTCTTCATCAACACCGGCCGCCAACCGTCGGTTGCCGATGAATTTTTTTTCTCTATCTTTTCTTTCTCTTTTTCTACATTTTTTTAAATAAAAAAGAGGGAAAGGGAGGACTTCCTCCCTTTCCAGCGCTGGAGACGGGAGGAGGGGGCCCTCCTCCCTCCTCCCGTTTTGTCTAAAACCGAGAGGAAGGAGGGCCCTCCCTCCTCCCGTTTTGCGCATTTCACACTGACAACGAGAGGAGAAAGTTCCTCCTCCCTCTCCCTCTTTTTTATTAAAAAAAAAAAAGAAAATGTAGAGAAAGGGAAATAAAAGAAAAAAGAGAGAAGAAGAAAAGAGAGAGAAAAAAAATTCACCGACGCAGGCAGTTGGGGTTGAAGAAGCAGTAGGGGGAGAGAGAAAGAAATAAAAATAAAAAATAATAATATTTTATTATTTTAAGATATTTATATTTTAAAAAATTCAAAAATATTTTTTTTAAATAAAAAATAAGTGTCACGTCAGCAAAGTGTTGGTTTTAACGGAAAAATTAATAGAGGGACTAAAATGAAACTAAAATCAAACCTTAGGAGCTAAATTGTTAAGTTTGAAAACTCAGGGACCAAAATGAAACAAAACTCAAACCTCAAGGACTATGTAACAACCCGACTTCTTACCAAAATCTTTACGGGACCATAAAAACAAACATGCTTTGGAGACCTTTTTAAATAAAAATCATTTTAAAACATAAACACTTAATTTAAGTAAAAACCTCAAAATAAAATTTTTATTTGGGATCCCTGATTTTAAAGGTTTTAAATATTCTTAAACAATTTCTAAACTATAAATATGCATGGCCTCTAAGAAATTTCTCAAACAAGTTTACAAATCAAATAAAGTAAAACAAAGTTCTTAAAGCGGAAGAAAAATAAAATATGAAGTCCATGGTTCCCTCATAGCTGTCTAACGGATTCTCATCAGTCGCCTTGCACCTACCCTTGCCTTTACCTTTAGAAAAGAATGAGTATTTAAAATACTTAGTAAGTGAGCCTACTGTTGAGGTTGGGTCACGCTTAAACATGTTTTAAAAATCAACAACAAATATCTTTTTGGTGGCACTAAACTTTATTTTAAACTTATTAATTAGGGGATATACATCAATTTCATGCATATCCTAGACACATCAATTTCATGTGTCTCCTACGGAGGTCGTCAATTTCACGAACCTCGACTTAGATACATCAATTTAATGTCTCTAAGGCATCTCTTTAAGTACATCAATTTCACGTACATTTTCGAAATTTAAGAAAAACTCATAAATCATTTAAACTCATACATATAATGGAATTTTGAGAAACCACCAACTCAAGGATTTCAAAACATCAACAATTGCAAGCATTAATAATAAATTTCATGCTTTCAATAATTTTCATAAACGTATACGTATTCAAACAACTCATAAAGCACGAGAATTTTGGAAAATCAAACACGTGCACCCAATTAAAAAGTTCAACAATAAAACCACTTACTTTGGCCTATTTGTTCTTGAACAGAACTAAGTTAATTCCTTAACTCCAAAGTCCTTAACCACACAAAACAGAATGCCGCTTGTTGTTCGGGGTCTCAAATCCGCTCCAATCCTCCAATTGAATCAACCAACACACTAACGACCTTAAAACCACTAGGCAAAATCAATGAGTATTTAATTTCACTCAATAAACAACCTCAAAACCGTCATAGAACTCTTACCCACTGCTAGGATTAGCTGAAACTCAAAGAAACAAGTTGAAATTTGGAGAAAATCATGTCGAAACGGACTGTTGGGAATGACAAATAGTTTTGTCCCACATCGGAAGTGTAGCTCTTGGAAAGCTAATTTAAAAGCACTTGTTGTGTATTAGGCTTATAAACTTGATGTGAGGTAAGCCAAGACCAAGGCCCATACGCGCGCCGCCACCGTCTGGCTCGGGCTTGGGCTTATTTTTGGGACTTTCTTCTTCTTCTTGCTTAGTCAAATCCACGTGGCAGGCTCGGAGGAAGTGAAGGATTCATACTTTGGCTAAGTCTTTGCTGAAGAATTCTCAGGACACGTGGCATCGACAGAGGAAAAGGAGCTGGTCAAAGGACACGTGTGTGGCCACTGTTTTTTTTGGATTTTTTTAATTTTAAATATTCCAATTCTAATTTTGGCCACTTCTACACTATAAATAGAGTCATTCCCCTACCTTCCTGATCATCCCATCTCATTCTCTCTCCTTCTCCTCTTTGCGTTCATTTTCCTTTCCTGAGCACGAGATTGATTCCACTCCGTCCCGACGAGTGCACGTCTGTTTCGGAGGTTGTGTTAACCTTGGGGAGCATACCGGCAGTTAAACGATTTAGCACCGAGGTCGTGCCGAGTTTTGCTTTCAAGGCAGTGGTTCTTTCCACGGCACAACGATTTTGCCTTTCAATTCCTATTTTACACTCCTTTCCGGCTATCAACCCACACCGTGAAGACTGCCTGCACGCCGCCGCCGCTCCGCCACTGCCCTGTTGACGCACCGCCGCCGCATCCAAACGCCGCCGGCCTTAGCTGAGGGAAAACAACATAGAGAGAGAGATAGACCCACTGCCCGTGAACGTCCGCTGCTGCGCCGTTGCTTGCCGAAGACCCACCGTAACGACGCTGCCTGAAACCGCCGCTGTGACCGAGCTTGTCGCCGTCACCACTTGCCGGAGAAGGTGCTGGAGACGAGGCTGGAAAAGGGTTGCACGATCGGGTAGGAGGGAAGAAAGAAGATGGAGAAGACAATGACCTAGGGTTGCGTGCATAGCGTTAAAAATAACTCTCTTGGACTTGGGCTTGGCTCTAACATCTCAATAATTACGAAAAATGCCACTCCAGCTTTGAATATTAAAAATTCCACCAATTTCCCTCCTTTTAATTTTTGAAAATTTTCCCCTCAATTCCAAATTAACTTCAACTAAAGAAATTTGAAATTTACCTTAAATTACGGACGTTACAGATTGAAAGTGTATTTTTTCCAAGATACTTTCTTTAGAGAAAGAAAAGTTATATGGAGAAATTTTTAGAAATAGATAAATTATAGAGAAAAAAAAAAGTTTTGAGGGAGAATTTTAACGAAAAGAAAAATATTTGATGTTTAAAGAGAAAAGTTTGAGAGATAAGTTAGATAAGAAATAGAAATGAAAGTTAAATAAACATAAATATTTTAGGGAGGAAAGAAAACTAGGTAGAGATGAATTTTTTTAGAAAGAGAGAAATAAAAAATTATATTAAGATCAAAGTTTGAGAGAGAGAGAAATTCTGTAGAGAGCAATTTAGAGAAAAAAAAATTAGAAAAAGAATTTGCTGAGATAGATGTGTAAAAGAGTTAAAATATGGACATTAAAAGAAAATTGAGTTTTTGAAAAACAGAAATTTGTTTCTAAAAACTATTTTTTTGGAATTTGAAATTTGCTTATTATTTAAAGAACGTTCTTAAAAAACATAAAACAAAAGTGGTTATCAAAATAACTCTATTTTTAAAAAATGAAAATTAATAATAGAAAATAGAAAAATAAAGGGTATAACCATTTCGTTTTCTGTTTTATTTTTTATTTTTCATTTTTAGAAAACAAGGTTGTTTGATAACTATTTATGTGTTTTTAAAAACGTTTTTGAAATTATAAGCAAATTTCAAAAAAAAAAAAAAAAAAGTTTTTAAGAACAAATTTTTGTTTTTCAAAAACTCATCTTTTCTTCCAATGCTCATTTTCCCCCTTTTTTACATAACTTTCGTCAACAAATTCCTTTTTCTATTTTTCTCTCTCTAAAACGTTTTTCTCTCTAAATTTCTCTCTATAAAATTTTATCTCAAAATAATTTTTTTTGTCTCTCAGCTCATTCTAAAAAATTCATCTTTACCTAGCTTTTTTTTCTCCTCTATAAAATGTTTATCTTTATTTAATTTTAACTTTCATTTCTATTTCTCTTTTGACATATCTCTCTAATTTCGCTCTCTAAAATAAAATATTTTTCTTTTCCCTAAATTTTTTCTCTCTCAAAACATTTTTTCTCTACAACTTATCCGTTTTTAAAACTTTCTCCATAACTTTTCCTTCCCTGATAAAAATATCTCTAACTTTTCTTTTGAAAAAAAAAATCCCTAAATTTTATCTCGCTATAACTTTTCTTTATTTTTCTAATTTATGGTTACTTCTTTAATATACTAGGTTTTTACCACGTGCGTTGCACGTGTAATAATTTGACTAAATTATTATGAAGTAAATTTAATTTAAAACTAATTAAAATTCTCTATACATTCTTATATTAGTTTTGTTGTTTTCTAATATGACTACTTTGAATATAATATAATATATATGTGATTTATCATAGCAAATGGAGTAACAATAATTATGCTAGATAATAATAAAAATACATTTTTAAAGAAACCGGTTTATAAAGTCAAAACTTCTTTATATACAACATTTTTGGTCAAATCGCCGCTTGATTTTATCAATACCTTTGTCGTTGCCATAGAAATCCCTCTTGAAAGTGCTACATATAGTTGTCCATGCGAGAAAACATGTTGAGGAAGATAAACTCCAACATTAGGTAATGTCTGCCCTTGAGCTTTGTTAATAGTGATGGCAAAGCAGAGTCGTACGGGAAATTGCTTTCTTTTGAATTTAAATGGATATCCTTCATCATTTGCAGGGCTCATTGGTATGCGTGGAAGAAAAACTTTCTTCCCTGCATGTTGTCCAGTTGCGATTTCTGCATAAATGACATTTTTGTGAAATTCACGACAAACCATTCGAGTTCCGTTACATAGACCGTTTGGTGGGTCTAAGTTTCTCAATAACATGACCGGACAATGTTTTTTCAATAACAATTTGTGAGGAGGGACACCATTGGGCAATAATGAATTGAGGAATTCTTCTTGGTAGTAATTATGTGTGTCGTCAATCGCCTCATCAAAACTCATGAATTCTTCTATTTTTCCAGGAAATAGATGAATCATTTTCTCATTCATTTGATCAACATATTCATTTGTGGTTGACAGAATTGCCCTACTTGTAATATATTCTATCAAAGTAGCATTTTTTTTAAGATCAGGATAAACAATATTCAATAATTTTAATACTGCATCATCTTCGCTTTCACCTGTAACGACAACATCATTTGGGAGGCAAATATAATCTTCTTTTACAAATGGTTCTGTTCCATTACCAATCCTTAATAGATATTCTGTAAAATGTCTGTCATTTTGGGCTCTCATATTTTTGGTTAGTTGTAGTTTTTCCATTTGTTCCCAAAGGTATGACTTTACCAAACTTTCATTGACAATCTGTTGTCTTGTTGCTCGTGGGACAACAGGTAGTACTTGTCGAAAATCTCCTCCAAAGACGACAACCTTTCCACCAAATGGTTCTGAACTATCCATTATATCTCTAAAAGTCTTGTCAACAACCTCTATTGTGGCTTTTTTGGCCATTGGTGCCTCATCCCAAATAATGACTTTTGCTTGTCTAATCAATTCTGCTCTATGACTTTGCTTAGAAATATTGCATATTGACGATTCGTTTGCTTGAAGTGGTATGTTAAATCTAGAATGAGCAGTCCGTCCTCCTGGCAGAATCGAAGCAGCAACACCTGATGTTGCTGTTGCAATTGCTATCATCCTTCTCGATCTTATAGTAGCTAGCAATGCACGATACAAAAATGTTTTTCCTGTTCCTCCTGGTCCATCAATAAAAAAAACACCACTTTTATTATTCGTGATTCTTTCTATAATAATATCATATGCCAATTTTTGTTCTTCATTCAACTTTAATGAAGCTTGAATATCTTCGTTTGAGACTTCAATTGACTTTTCATCCAACACATCTTTTATATAGTGCTCATGTCCATGTATTGCCATATCTTTGATTTTTGGTAAATCATACATGGTAATTTGTTTGCCCATTGACTCAAGGAATAATTTTATATCTTGCAAAGTACATTGCATTTGATATTCCAAATTATCTGGCTCATCTTTTCTATAATCTTCTGATAAGAATTGAAAATAATCCTCCCATAATTTTCTAACATCAACCGGTTCACAATATACTAACAATATTGCAAAAAGTCTTCTGAAAGCATAAGGCATCTCAAATGATACTGCTTCATCTAAACATTCTAGAATACTTTGGTCAGACTCTAAAAGTCCTCTCTCTTGTGCTGCCTCTTTAAATGTTGATAATCTTTTTCCATTAACAATCAATAAAGACTCAAATGACGTTGGCCCCCTAACATGGTTTAGTAACAAACGTAAATAATATCTTTCTCCTTCTCTTGGATTTGCTCCAACAATGCGTGATATAGCTACTCCTTTTTTCCTTTCTTTCCATACTCGAAGTTGTTTATCCCACACATAATGTTCAGGGAATTCTTTGTATAGAAGATTTCGAGCAGTTTCATATTTTTGACACATATGGAAGTACTCTGTTAACATTTTCTTTGATACATGATCCCAATGAATTAGTTTCTTCAAATCCTGATTTTCCCAATAAGAAACACACTGCATATTTGGAAGATGAAGTTGTAAGTTTATCACTGGGGGAGATATCTCATTCAATCTAAAATCATAAATTCTCCATAAGGCTTCTTGTGAAGATACCCATCTCGCATCCTGATAATCCTTTATCTCATCAATACTTTTACTATCATTATCATGTGATATATAAACTGCTGCTCTATCATGTCCTTTGTAGATATATTTGTATAAATATTTAACTGCCTTCAACCCTGAACATATTTCTACATTTATGTGGCAGTTGTATCTCAAGAGTAGATATGGGTTATAAGGGACCACCCATCGATTATCAAAAGTCTTCTTCCTAACAATTACCTTCACAAATTTTTTATATAATATAATTAGAAAATTATTTTTAAACACTAACTTTTCTAACTAAATCACTATAATATAAAGTATATTATAAATAGTTAAATATACATGAAAATATAGTACTTAAATTATTATAAATACTTCTTTTCCGTCGTTTCTTCTCCTATATATTGGGTATGCATCCTTTCCTTGCATTGTTTTCGAGCAAAACTGTCTTGGATAATGAAATCTACATCTTCCATTAATCATACACGGAGACGCTTTGTTATCTTTGCCACACGGGCCATGGAGCATATGCTTTACAACAACATTGTGAAGAGGAGTATTTGATTGACTATCTGGAATTTCTGCGCTAACATAGTTGTCATATTGGTCAGGATTAGTGATCTTGTTGTCTCTTTCCAATATTACCAACATATGCATGTGTGGAAGTCCTCGTTTTTTAAATTCAATTACATACACAAAAGCAGCAACCTTTCCAAATATTTCTTTGTTCACAATTTGGTCTTTCAAGTCCAATAATTTTCCTCTAAAAACCCTTGAAGTTAGATCTGGCCTATCCTGAGAAATTTGACCTTCCATTAACTATTCCCTTATTTCCTTCCATTCAGCATTGCATGTCATTGTTATAAATAAATCTGGCTTTCCAAAATGTTGTACTAAACTCATAGCATCTAAATACCGACGTCGCATATCTCTTGGGCCACCAATAAATGTTGAAGGAAGAACTATACATTTTCCAACTTTGTCTCCTCTTGTTTCTCCTGCATTTACGATATCAACAATCCCTTGATACAACTCCGATCGAATGTGTGATTGTTGAGTCTTATAGAAGTCAAGTCTAGTTGTTTCAAGCTTTATATACATATCCACAACATACTGTTGAAAAAGTCGACCAGCTAAAAGCAATATCGAAGGAGTAGGCTGGCACATTTGTAACTTATAACAGTAATACTCTCTGCATGAAACTTTGGGCGATCGACCTTTTGAAACTCCTATCAAAGTTTCAAAATTAAATGCTATACTATGAATAAACTCACAATTTTAAAATGAAAAAAAAATTATTGTATTTATAATGGGATGTAAAAAACAAACCTTGATTTTCATTGTTGATGATGTCTTCAATGTTTTGAAATTGTCGAACATCAGATGTTTCCCCTGTCGAAATGTTGTGGCTACCATTGTTATTATGGTTTGGCGTAGACCTTCGTTTAATGTCTTGATGCCAACCTGCCCCCCATTTGGTAAAAGTAATGGATATTGAAGTGGATCATAACAACTAAAATAATGTTGAATTCTGTGTCGTTTTCCAGAATGCGCATGCACCACAATATCTCTCTTAAATGGAATATTGTTATTGTTTCCTTCAATCCAGATAGCAGCAACTTGATCCACTCCAGGCAAATTATAAACACGTTGATCAACTTGTATATTTGTAGCAATATGTATATGAGCATCTTCGATTGACTGAAGGTCTTTTATGCTTCGAAAAAACTGGGCATATGGATTGTCTTTTAAAATTTCTACTAATTTTTCAGTAGCACTTTTATCCAACCCAACATCTTTCAATTTTTCCATACGATTTTGAATTTCATTCATGGTATCATAAAAATATAGTTGAAAGAATATTGGTTTATCTTCCGGTAATAGACTCGGGAGGTCATGGTATATTTGTCCTTGAACTCTGAATGTGTACACTCCTTTATGTGAAGATGCCAAATCTTTATCTAAATTCACCCCAAATGATGTGAAGGAGAAAATACTATTATAAGCTCGAATATTCTTCCTAAATAAAATTCCTTCCTCAGAATGTGATGTTAATAAATACTTTAGATCATCAGGTACCGGAGTTTCAGCAAGGTGCACCTATATATAAAAAATAAATATCTAATTAATTAATTTTTTAAATATACAGTATTTTCTACATTTTACATTCTAAACTCTAAAATATTAAAGGGATAGATATGTATACCTGCCCATTGAAGCAACAGAATGTTGGAGTTTCATGCTCAAATTTTATTGTCTTGCAAAATGTACATGATTTTATCTTTTTAAGCTCGTGTATTGGAGAATGAAAGGGTTCGCATATATTTTCACCTATCAAACATGAGAGGATATATATTAATGAATATGTAAAATCAATGTTAATAAAAATGATATTACAATAATTTAAGTAAAATTGAAGAAATATCTTTTAAAATTACAATAATGTAAAACTTTTTTTTTTAATAAAAATCATATAAAACTAATGTTAATAAAAATGTATTACAATAATAAATATATCAATACTTATATATTTTAGAAGTGACTTCTGTAATTTTTTTTCTAAAATATATTATTTCGAAGACATAAAAATATAATATTACCTTCGACATTCATTTCTTTACGTGTCGCTATACCAAAATAATGATTTATTTTACTGCAACGTTGCTTTCCTTGAAGTTGTCTTTTTTTTTCTTGATTCCATAGTCAATTCAATCGTTCTTCTTCTTTCTTCTTGAGAGAGTCTGGAGTAATTTTTTCTTTTTCTATCGGCATCCATATTTCCTTGCTAAAAAACTTTAAAGAAATTAATTAATTATTTTTTAAAAAATAGTAGGATAATTGTATTTGTAAAACTATTTAATTTAAACAATCCAACTTATAAGAAATAACACAATAGTATATGTAAGATTTAAATATATTTCTATTTATGGATTTTATAGTAAATGTTATATTTGTAATAATACATGTAAATTGTAAACAAAATCGACAAAGGGTTGAACAAATATGACAATCTATTGTTTATAAAATACATTATTTTGAAGAAAATTTAGCTCCATAAAATATAAATTGCAGCAAAAATAATCAAAAAATTAAATTAAATTGTTTAATTACTATTCATGTGTCAATTTTCTTGAAATAAAAGAAGTTGTAAATGAAGTGGACAAAATTCAGATTAAGACATTAAAAGTGGATATTAAGACATTGAATACATAATGACATAAAATAAATAATTATCTTCTTATTTCAAAAAAAATAATTATCTTAAAATATTTGTTGCTTTATTTTTGCCAAATAATTTTTGCTTGTGCATCACTAAAATCAAGCTTGTAAAGAATGATGGTTCAAATCAAAGAATTGATAAATCAATTTAAGAAATAATTGAAAACAACACCGGAACATGGAATTAATCGATAAAAAAAATTGAATCCATTCAATCAATTCTATCCTTTTTTTTTAAATTAATCTTTTTAATTTTGGATTGCATCTTATAGGGAATTGATATGTTAGCAGAAGGAAACAAAATCAAAATTTACAATTTTTTTTTAAATAAAACACATAAAAATGGCAGAAATTGACAAATTCTATGCAAATCCCAACCAATTAATTATTTTTTAATTTTTTTTAATCAATAATTTCATTAAAAAATAAAGAAGAGGAATTAAATATCATTCTTTATTTTCTACTGAAGAAAGCTACAAAGGGATAACAAATATAAAAAATATGTATTGGTATAATTATATTAAAAATCAAATTAAATTTATCAATTATACATTTCAAAAACTATTGAAAGCAGAGTATTGATGAAACTTTAATAATAAATTAATCAAAGCCATCAAATATATAATTGATTGAATGGATTCATTTTTTTTTTTTTACGGTTCATTCCATGTTTCGGTGTTGTTTTCAATTATTTCTTAAATTGATGAAACTTTAATAATAAATTAATCAAAGTCATAAAATATATAATTTATCTCTAACCTAAACCTTTCTAATTCAAACACATCAATTAAAAAGTCAAACTAAAAAAAATACTTGAAATATAAACGAACAATTGAAAGAAATTGGAAAATACCTGAAATATAAATCAACAGTTGGAAGAAATTGGAAGAGATAAGTAATTTTACACCTGGAAAAAAAAGAGTTGGAGGGAAAAAAAAAAATTAAAGTCAGTTAGTCATAACATAAAATATTTGAGAATGATTTTCTTCTAATTAAATTGATAAAATTAAACAAAAATATTATAATTATAATTCAAGAGATGTACCTGAAACCAACAATGGAGGGGATGAATAGTTTTGATGTGAAAACTAATGGGAGAAGGTGAACAATTTATAGAGGGAATTTAGATTCAAATTCTAATTTGATTAGAGTTTGGATAGAGTGTATATAGATCACCTGAATTTGATTAGATTTTGGATAGAGTGTATATTGTTTTTTATCTTCTACTTTTTAATTATAATAATTAGATTTAACTAAAATAATTATCTTTAAGATTTGTTTTTTTCAAATTTTAATTTTTTTTATTCTTAGTAATGGGCTTTTTTTTTTTTTTTTTTCTAAATTATCAAACCAAAATG
Source organism: Luffa aegyptiaca (assembly GCA_017139565.1). Classification (NCBI taxonomy): domain Eukaryota; kingdom Viridiplantae; phylum Streptophyta; class Magnoliopsida; order Cucurbitales; family Cucurbitaceae; genus Luffa; species Luffa aegyptiaca. Next base: position 40,112,461 of record CM029397.1, read on the forward strand.
ATAATAAAAGATAACAAAATCAAAAAGTAAAAATCAAATTTCGTAATTGTTTTAATTTTAAAAATAAAAAGAATTACTCTATTTGTTTTTATTAAAAAAATTAAAAAAAAAAAAAACAAACACAATAGTGTTAATCATTTTAATAATTAAAACCATCAATACTTTTTTTTAGGATAAGATTTTTTCAAGATTTCATATTGGTTTTTTTAAATTTTTACAGATTTTTTTTATCATTTATTATAGATAATTATTAAATAACATCTCCTCAACGTCAATATAAAACTGGAATCCAAGAAGATAATTAATTATTAAATCAATGGGAAAATTAAGTAACAAATAACAACTGCAGGTATATTTTTGGAAGTAGTTATATCTCCTCAGCGCCAATATAAAACTGGAATCCAAGAAGAGAATTAATTATGACTCAGAAGGCAGAACCGACTTGGAGATGTTTAGAAATTAAACTTCAAAGTTATTTTATCCTTTAGACATTAGAAATAAGCACATCTGCTGTACCCAACTCTTTGTCTTTTTTTTTTTTTTTTTTTTTGAAACACCCAACCCTTTGTCTTAATTTTCTCGAGTATGTATTAATCTTCATATATTATGTTTTTAAGTCAATATCAACAAACAAAAAAATTAAATAAAAAAAAAGAATAAAGAAGATAAACTAAAACCTCGCCCTTCAAACAGCTTTCTAAATAAGAAACAATATGAAAAAAATCAATATTTTTTTTATCATTTATTATAGATAATTATTAAAACCATTATTTTTTTTTCTTATTTTTTATTGTTTTATAGGAAAAGATTTTTTTCCAAGATTTCGTATTGGTTTTTCAAGATTTCATATTAGTTTTTCAAGATTTCATATTGGTAACTAAAGAGAGAAAGAGAGGGCATGCCTGAGATTCTTTAGTGGGAGCTAAAGGTTCCAACTGATTTCTGGAATCTGTATCATTATATGCAGAGATTGAAAACTGAAACACAAAAGTTGAAGTTAAACACTTACAAATTAACATGCATCTCCGAGAATGATAATACTAATAATAATTCGACATCGTATTGGCAAATCGATTAAATATTTTTTGAAATTGAGAAAAGTGAAAAGATTGTACCGTTTTTTGAAATACTGGAAGCGTTCTTGAACCACAGAGATTTTGCTTTTACATTTAGCCCGCAAATCTTGAGATTCTTTAATTGGTGTTCGTTGTTTGATTCGCCCTTTCTTTTTCACTCTGTAAATCCCAACTTATTATGGTTTTGGAGTGAATTGTGGATAATGGAAAACAAAATCAACGACAAACCCAATAAAGAACGGAATTGGGAAGGAAAGGATTTTTTTTTTTTTTTTTTAGTACGGGAAGGAAAGGAATTTTAGGTGCATAATGTTTTGAATTTTGAATTAACATTTGTCTTGAAGTCAGGAAAAGAATAATTAATAAAAAAATGGGAAAAATATATAGATTCTTTTTAGCACTTTTTATTTTTTTTTTATCTTTTATTTTTAATTAAAAAATTAGATTTTAACTAAATAATTATCTTAAATTTAAAGGATATTTTCAAATTAAATCTCATTTTAATCTACCACTTTCATTCGTTCTATTTTGGTGTTTGAATTTTTAAAACATGCATGATTGTACTTAGTTATTTTTAGTTTCAATAGAAACTTTTCTTTTTCCAACATCAATCTATGCATCTAGTTATATATTTTGAACAAAGTTAAATAAATTATTGCTTAATGACTAAAGTGTAGTTTTAACCTATACCTCATGTATTAATTGTTCTTCGATGAAAGTTTTTGAGACTTAATTCGAAGGAGTAAATTTCAATTGAATATTTGTTTTTTTCGCTTTCTCAAAGAAAATGTTTTTTTTTTTCCATCGTGAGGCTTTTCGATAATGAGGTAGAATAATATATTGTCAAAGGGCAACTGATAATTTATTTGTTTGTATCTTACACAATAGTATTAAAAAAAATTATATTTGATTTTATAGATTTTTTTTTTTTTGAAAAATGATTGTATAGATTATAGATTATAGATTTGATTTTGTTGATTTATTTTTTGATACTATTTTAATGCATATTGAAGCTTCTTTTTCAAATTTTTTTTCAAAGAACCTTTTCAGAATTTAGTCTTTATAAAACCAAATATTAAATGCAATAATTTTAAAATAAAGGAAAAAAAATTTCAAATTTCATTATCGAACAAACGACAAAACAATAATAGAAAAATAAAACATAGGGTGCCTATCTCTAATTTTTGCTTGAATAAACCTATAAACTTGAATTCAGCTCCTAAATTGAGAGGAAGATAACAGGAAATAACAAAACATAAGTGAGTAAAGAAAAACCTAAATCTAATTTTCTCATGAGAATAATTCCACGGACTTGAATTTAACTTCAAACTTAAGATTTTTGTCGCTTGTTTTTTTCACCCCCTTCACTCTGATTATTTTCATCATTGCTTTCACTCTGATTTCTTCCATGTTTCTTTTTTGCCATTGATTCAACACTGCAAATTTCTTGAACCACGATCTGTTTACGGGCACGGTCATTTTCTCCTCCTCTATCCATTTTGACCAGAAAAAAAAATTTCTTATTTTCTGCTAGCACCAGATTTTTATAGCCATTGCATTCCTCTTTTTTTTGTTGCCTGAACAATATAAAAGTTAGATTGTTCATCTATAAATAAATTATATAGATTTAAATATATTAAATAAGATGTACCTTCAATTGGTTGAAATATTCTGTTGCACCACATCCAATCAAGTAATCGGCAGAATCAAAAAGAGTTATGTAGGCTTCTTCATCCCATCAGACACAACCATTTTTAGCATGTATTTCCTCACAAATTTTGAATTTTCATTGTTGCAATTTGGACAATTAGCAGTTGAATTGAATTCAATCGGATGCACTCTTTCATTGCATACATGACATTTCTCAAACCATGGACAGTCTTTGTTCTGAATTTTTACTATTCTTCCAATAAAAGAACAGAATAATTCATCAACTTCATTTCTAATAACAAAATCCATCTCCACGTTTTTTGCTTCAATCAACTTCTTAGATGGATATAGAACATCTTTAACCGTCGCATCATCTGAAAATGTTTTCATCCTATTGACATTTTTCATATAAATGCAAATTAAAAAAAATATATGAATTAGAAAAATGTAATTGTAGTTTTAATATATTATTTGAAAGAATGGACAATACGATATATTTTGAAAATTTTACCTGCATTTTAATGAGTCTATGCTCTCTGTCTTCGGATTTATTGCAACAATACTAAGGTTTGTTGAGGATAGACAAACTTCACCTAATATATATTTGTTATTCAACATGTAGTTTAGAAAACTTAAACTAACTACTCATTCAATATATAATTATTTAATAAAAAAAATGTGTTACCTTCATATTGTGTAGATTTAACATTTGTGATGATTATTACATTATGTTTTGCACAATTGTCCTCCAAATGTTGTCCTTCATTTTCAGCTAAATCGTCCCATAGTGTAAGTTTCATCGTATTGAACCTGTACATAGCAAAACCACAGTTTAAGACACTAATGTATAGAAGTTTAAACAACCGTTGAAGATTCATATTTTGATACGTACTTATTGTCCATCAGCATAATCTCTCTCTTTTTTAAATAATGGACATTAGTCCTTCTCACAGACATCGGCTTGACTTGGATTACTACACCTACCACATCTATAATATGAAATAAATATTAGTAAATAGTAAGATGATGCAAACATAAGCAATGTAACTCTACTAACCTTTATGAATTTCTGTTTGTTTATCACTCATCAACATTTCAAAATCAACCAGATTTTGATTTTTTGTATTATATACTTCTTCTCCTTCTATTTCTTCTATCTCAGTCATTTGAGATAATGAGATTTCAATCTTTGGATGAACATTTGGATACCTTATATCTATTGGTTTTATGGTACTGCCATAGATGAGATATAATTTTCCCTTTTCAAGTTTTTCATTGAATTTGTCAATCACCTCATTAAACAAAGTAACCTGAATACATACTCCCTGCATATAAGATATTTGTTTAAAAAATATGCAATTATATATGTTAAACATAAATAAAATAACTAAATGTGTAATACCTTTTTATCAACAACAATCAATTTCATAATTCTTAAAGGATCTCCTTTTCTACTTTTGAATTGTTGGATTGGAAATTTTCGGAGAACATAGACTTTAATCTTCCAACCTTTATCAAAAGGTTTGAGTTCTTCAATTAACATATCTGCCATCTGAATTAAAAAAATATATAAGAAATTGTTTGGGAGAAAATAGTACACACAAAATATAATATTTGAATTTTCATAACATTAAGAAAGGAAAATAAAAATGAAATTTATGTATTAAGTTATATTCACAATAATTATAACATAGATAAACAATCGAAAGAGATGATTACTTTTTAAACCTAAAAACCAATTAAAGAACATTGGACAATTTATGGAGGGAATTTAGATTCAAATTCTAATTTGATTAGATTTTGGATAGAGTGTATATAGATCATAAGATAAAAAAAATATAGACCATAATATTATTCTAAGTTATCAAACCAAAATGATAATAAAAGATAACAAAATAAAAAAGTGGAATCGAATTTCGTAATTGTTTAATTAAAAAATAAAAGATAAAAAAATACATTTTTTATTAAAAAAAAAAGAAAAAAAAAACAAACAAAATGGATCAGTAAATTCTTTGGTGTAATTTTTTTTTTTTTTTTTTTTTTTTGAAAAGAAGAACATCACTTCTCTTCAAGTAGAGTTATGTTTTTTTAATCCCAACAAACCTGTTTGGAATAGTGAAAGTTTCAAGGTTTTGTGTATATATATAGTTATGTCAAAGTTTTCCGATATGTTCTGGCATATTTGAAAGTAAAAAAATAATAATAATAACACCGTAAGTATCAAGTATGGTATCTCACCAAGATGATTTCATTACATTTGAATAAGTATGAATTTTCACATCCATTGTTATCCTTCCACTCTTATACAGGATATTAATATCATAAAATTAGATATGTGTCGGAGTTTGAGGACTAAAAATATGAATATATTATCATAGATTTTTAGGCAAAAACTCAGATTTATTACTTTCCAAAAAGGACATATCCCGTTAAACTAAAAATAATACATCATTATCTATTTAAAATTCAAAGACCGAAAAAAAAAATTAAAGGTTAAAATAGTTATATTTTAAAAGATTTATGAACTAAATAAATATCCATTTAGAAAGAAAGTTTAAAACATTTTCAAAAAAAAAAAAAAAAAAGAAAGAAAGTTTAAAACAGAAAAGGAATATACCTAAAAATCAGAGACCAAAAAGAAAATTCCAAAAGAAAAAAATTTATTAAATTAGGTGGAGCAAACACAACGTAACACCACCAATCAAAATGGTCTGTGACAAATTAATATCAATTGCGTGTAATCCACGTCATACCCCTAAGGCGATTCACGATCACAGTGTTGTATGTGCGAAAACCCACACGGAAAATCTCTAACCTAAACCTTTCTAATTCAAACACATCAATTAAAAAGCCAAACTAAAAAAATACTTGAAATATAAACAAACAATTGGAAGAAATTGAAAAATACCTTAAATATAAACGAACAATTGAAAGAAATTGGAAGGGATAAGTAATTTTAAACCTGAACAAAAAAAAATTGGAGGAAAAAAAGAAATTAAAGTCAGTCAGTCATAACATAAAATATTTGAGAATGACTTTCTTTTAATTAAATTGATAAAATTAAATTAAAATATTATAATTATAATTCAAGAGATGTAACTGAAACCAACAATAGGGGGATGAATAGCTTTGATGTGAAAACTAATGGGAGAAGTTGAACAATTTATAGAGGGAATTTAGATTCAAATTCTAATTTGATTAGAGTTTGAATGAAGCGTATATAGATTATCTGATAATTTGATTAGATTCTAGATAAAGTGTATATTGTTTTTTATCTTTTACTTTTTAATTATAATAATTAGATTTAACTAAAATATTTATTTTAAGATTTTTTTTTCCAAACTTTAATTGGGTTGTTATTGTCACGTAATGCGTTTTCTTTTTTTTTTTTTTTTTTTTTTTACTTTTTATTTAAAATAATTATCTTAAGATTTGTTTTTTTAAATTTAATTTGTTTTTTTTGTTATTCTCACGTTATTTTAAGATTTTTTTTCCAAATTTTAATTTTGTTGTTATTGTTATTGTCACGTAATGCGTTTTCTTCTTTTTTTTTTTTCTTTTTTTTTTTTACTTTTTAATTAAAATAATTATATTTAATTAAAATAATTATCTTAAGATTTGTTTTTTTAAATTTTAATTTTTTTTGTTATTCTCACGTAATGAGTTTTTTCTTTTTTTTTTTTTTTTTAACTTTTTAATTAAATTAATTATATTTAACTAAAATAATTATCTTAAGATTTTTGTTTTCAAAATTTCATATTAAATTTCAAATTGGTTTTTAACTTTTTTTATGCAAACGAAATTTGATTCTGGAATTTGAAAACTAATTATGTAATTATCTTAATTTTACAGGGGTATTTTAGTCTAAAAATGTTTTTCACGGATCCTTTCTTTTTAATATATTATAGATTTTTTTACTTTTTAATTAAAATAATTATATTTAATTAAAATAATTATCTTAAGATTTGTTTTTTTAAATTTTAATCTTTTTTGTTATTCTCACGAGTTTTTTCTTTTTTTTTTTAACTTTTTAATTAAATTAATTATATTTAACTAAAATAATTATCTTAAGATTTTTGTTTTCAAAATTTCATATTAAATTTCAAATTGGTTTTTAACTTTTTTTATGCAAACGAAATTTGATTCTGGAATTTGAAAACTAATTATGTAATTATCTTAATTTTACAGGGGTATTTTAGTCTAAAAATGTTTTTCACGGATCCTTGCTTTTTAATAGATTATAGATTATAGATAACTAAAATAATTATCTTAAGATTTTTGTTTTCAAAATTTCATATTAAATTTCAAATTGGTTTTTAACTTTTTTTATGCAAACGAAATTTGATTCTGGAATTTGAAAACTAATTATGTAATTATCTTAATTTTACAGGGGTATTTTAGTCTAAAAATGTTTTTCACGGATCCTTGCTTTTTAATATATTATAGATTTTTTTACTTTTTAATTAAAATAATTATATTTAATTAAAATAATTATCTTAAGATTTGTTTTTTTAAATTTTAATTTTTTTTTGTTATTCTCACGTAATGAGTTTTTTCTTTTTTTTTTTTTAACTTTTTAATTAAATTAATTATATTTAACTAAAATAATTATCTTAAGATTTTTGTTTTCAAAATTTCATATTAAATTTCAAATTGGTTTTTAACTTTTTTTATGCAAACGAAATTTGATTCTGGAATTTGAAAACTAATTATGTAATTATCTTAATTTTACAGGGGTATTTTAGTCTAAAAATGTTTTTCACGGATCCTTGCTTTTTAATAGATTATAGATAACTAAAATAATTATCTTAAGATTTTTGTTTTCAAAATTTCATATTAAATTTCAAATTGGTTTTTAACTTTTTTTATGCAAACGAAATTTGATTCTGGAATTTGAAAACTAATTATGTAATTATCTTAATTTTACAGGGGTATTTTAGTCTAAAATTTTTTTTCACGGATCCTTGCTTTTTAATATATTATAGATTATAGATTTTTTTACTTTTTAATTAAAATAATTATATTTAATTAAAATAATTATCTTAAGATTTGTTTTTTTAAATTTTAATTTTTTTTGTTATTCTCACGTAATGAGTTTTTTCTTTTTTTTTTTTTTAACTTTTTAATTAAATTAATTATATTTAACTAAAATAATTATCTTAAGATTTTTGTTTTCAAAATTTCATATTAAATTTCAAATTGGTTTTTAACTTTTTTTATGCAAACGAAATTTGATTCTGGAATTTGAAAACTAATTATGTAATTATCTTAATTTTACAGGGGTATTTTAGTCTAAAAATGTTTTTCACGGATCCTTGCTTTTTAATATATTATAGATATTTTACTCTTAAACCTTACCATCTCTCTAAAAGTTCTCTTTTTATTTAATTTGTCTCTTTAAAATTTATCTCTTCCACTTTAACTTTTTTCTTTTTTCTCTAAATAATATTTTTTTCATGGAGTCTAGCTAATATTCTCTCTCTAAATATTTTCTTCCCTTTCTCTAAATTTACTATGTTTAACTTTTCTTTCGAAAACATTTATATTCATGTCTTTAAATTTTTGTTTCAATGTCTCCACACATTTTTCTTTCTCTAAAATCCATTTTCATCTCTCTGGTTTTTTAAAAACTAAAAACTAAAAACAGTTATTAAACATATGTGGTTTTTGTAAAAAACAGAAAACAAAAAACAAAAAACAGAAAACAGCAAAACCATAAACCATAAACAAAAATGGTTATCCTATGAGTTTTGACAATCAAATATAGAAGCATGAGTCAAACCTTTGTCGGGTGAAAATAGTCAAGATGTGCGGAAATTGAATCAATACTCTCATAGAATAGTTGACATCCTACTGAATCTACTAGAACTTGCAAAGGAGTTGAATGAGGATGATATCCTATCATTTGAAGGTTCTTCTTTTCTTCCTTTCTTGTCAAGCTCGCATCATATCATATGTTCATATTTATGTCTATATTACAAGTTATAAAGCTATTAGGAAAGCTAAGGCTCATTTGATACTATTTTTGGTTTTTTTTTTTTTGTATATTTAGAAATTTGGTTTGATTAAAAAAATTCTTTTGTTTGTTTTTACCTTTTTATGATAGTTTTGAAATGACCAATGTCAAACTTAAGGAAGGTACGTTTGATAATCAATTGGCTTCCTGTTTTCTATTTTTGTTTTTTGTTTTTAAAAAACACATCTATTTGGTAATTAATTCATTTTCTTGTTTTTTAAATTTATATAATTTATGAAGAAATCATGAAAACAATTTTTTTTTTTTTAAATGATTTTGGTTTTTTTAAAACAAGGCCGTTCGGTTTAAGGTTTCAATTGGTTTAATATACTTGGGAATCAAAGATTAATGTGTTTGATTGTGCATGAAATGAAATTTCATCAAGATTATATAGTACAAGTTATACCTGTATTTATTTTATGGAATTAATCACGATATTCTTATATAATTTTCATAGGTTAAATTAATAAAACAATCAAAATTAATTCAAAGTATTAATAAGAATTAATTAATTAAAAATCAAAGAATCATTTTAATGGAATAAACTAAATTAATTTAAATAATTAACATTATTTAATTAATATATATGTGATTATTTATTTTTTACAATAGAAATATATATTTAATTTTTAACCAATTATAATTCAATATTATTAACTATATTATAATTTTTGTCAAAAAAATCTTTTCAAAAAAAAAATTTTTGTCAAAAAAAAAAACTATATTATAATTATAATTAATAATATAAAGAAATATATTTTAATAAGCAATGTAAAAACATAAGATATGAAAAATAAAGAAAAAGATTAATAACAAAGGTTAATAAAAAAAAATATTTTATAATTATGATATATTGATCCTAAAAACTAAGGCCCTGTTTGATAACCATTTCAGTTTTTTGTTTTTGGTTTTTCTGTTTTCTGTTTTTGGTTTTTGGTTTTCTGTTTTCAAAAAATAAAAACTATATGTGTTTGGTAACAGTTTTTTGTTTTTTGTTTTTCAAAAACAAAAAACTAAGGTCCCGTTTGATAACTATTTCGTTTTTTGTTTTTGGTTTTTGAAAATTATGCTTGTTTTCTCCTAAATTTCCTACTATGGCTTTCATCCTTGTTAATGATCAATTTGAATTCTTAGACAAATTCTAAAAACAAAAACAAGTCTTTGAAAACTACTTTTTTTTGTTTTCAAAAGTGGACTTGGTTGTTGAAAACAAGGAAGAAGATTTGATACTAAAACAAAGAAATTTATAGGTGAAAGTAGGTGTGTATAAGCTTAATTTTCAAAAACCAAAAACCAAAAATCAAATGGTTATCAAACGGGGCCTAAACATGTTTGATAATTGTTTTTTGTTTTATGTTTTTAAAACATAAAATAGAAAACCAATAAGTCGTTTGATATCTATTTTTTATTTTATATATTTTAAAGAAAGAAAATTTAAACTATTTTTATAGTATTTTTTGTATTTAATGTATTGTTGTTGTTAAAAATACAACTATTTTGATTGTATTAACTACTAACTATCGATTAAAAGACAAATAACAAAATAAACATATCTAAAATGTCTGAGTAACAATTATTATAGATCATTTAATAAAATAATAAATTGTACAACATGCTACATGCAAGGATGAAAAAAACCGTCAATATATCGATATATTGATAAATCGGAGGATTCGACATCGATATAAGAGGATCGATTGATAACTCCAATATCTTTTATAAAGATCCATAAAACATAAAAATATATCATCTATTAACCCAATATAAATATAAATACTAATAACAAGATCTATAACTTAGTTTGGATATAAAAACAACTTAATTATTAATTTAAATAATTTTTTATTTATAGAAAATTTTGTGGAAATCAATATTTTATTGGCATATCCATAAAATTGAAATCTTAAATATCAATATTGACATCGATATTTTCATTATTAACTATATGTATATTTTTCAATGTGCTTATAGAATATAAAGACATTTGTTTTAAAATATATGAAATCGAACATTTAATATCACAAAGTATCTCTTGATCACATTGCAAAGTGTGAATGTGTCGATAGTGGAAAACTTTTTTCTACCCTCATAATTAACATCTATCATTTTTAAATTTATGTAAATGACATCTTTCTCCACGATAAAGTAATAGAAATTTATTCATTCTTGAGTAGTAGAAATCAAAAGATAAAATCAATTTAAGACAAGAGAGTTTGAAAAAATATTGTAATTTTTTTAGATGCTAAAAAAAAAAATCTCTTCAATTAAACTAAAGATGGTTCAAAATAGTTGCATTTTTTTTTTCCAGTAATGCTCAATGGAAGGTTTTTTAAAATATACATATATGATAAGGATTTTCACTATGTTAAAACAAAAAAAATAATTTTTCAAAAAAAAAAAAAACAAAAATAAATAAATAGAAAGATGAAAAATGTTGGACATTTAGAGACTAGAGAGGGTGCTGGCAAGTGGATGTATGGGCGGCAGAAGCTGTAGGAATTTGAAAACCAAAAACCGTTTTTAAAAACCATTTTTTTTCTGTTTTCATTTTTTCTTTATAATTCAAGAAACGTTTTTCAAAATTAAAAAACTAAAAACTCAATTGGTTACCAAACAACCCTGATTTTTAAAAACCAAAAACTAAAAACAAAAAACAGAAAACAAAGGCCCCGTTTGATAACCATTTGGTTTTTGGTTTTTTGTTTTTGAAAATTATGCTTGTTTTCTCTTAATTTTCCTACCATGGTTTTCATCTTTGTCAAGGGCACATTTGAATTCCAAGCCAAATTCCAAAAACAAAAACAAGTTTTTGAAAACTACTTTTTTTAGTTTTCAAAAATTGGTTTGGTTTTTGAAAATATGGAAATAATGTATTAGGAAAACAAAGAAATTTGTAGGTGGGAGTAGTGTTTATAGGCTTAATTTTCAAAAACCAAAAACCAAAAACCAAATAGTTATCAAACGGGGTCAAAATGGTTATCAAACGGCCCCTAAGTAATTGATTATAATAATCAATAAGTAATTAATTGTAGTTATTAAAAATTAATTTTATATTATGTTAATTTAAATAATTCTAATTCACTAATTAAATATATTTTAGAAATTGTTAACGTGTTAATTATAATTTCAATAAATAAGGCTCTGTTTGATAACCATTTCAATTTTTAGTTTTTGGTTTTTGGTTTTTGGTTTTCTGTTTTTGGTTTTTAGTTTTTGAAAAATAAAAACCATACTTGTTTGGTAACTGTTTTTGGTTTTTTGTTTTTAAAAAACTGAAAACAAAAAACATGTTTGATAATCGTTTTTGGTTTTCAGTTTTTGAAAAGAAAAAACAAGAGTTCAAAATAATTATTTTTCGTTTTATTTTTTTTATTAAAACGAAATTCCAACTTATAAATTAATGTTTTGATCTAATATGTTATAATTATAAACTTATGATTTTTAAAATTTAAAAAACAAAGCATTCATAATATATATATATATATATATATATATGTTCGAAGTCAAAAAGATAGGAATAACAAGATGTTCATTATAATTTTAATAAAATTAAAGGGGGAAAACAATTTTTATCCCTCAATTTAGCATAATATGTCGAATTTTGCTTCAAATTTCAAGTTGATCAAATTAAACCCTAGACTTAAATAAGTGTAATTATTTTTAGGAAAAATGCAGTGGGTAGCAAATTGGATCAAATTAATAGCAAATATAACACCATGTAAAAAAAAATTGCAAATATAGCAAAATCTATCTGAGTCTATCTGATAGACTTCGATTATCAGAGTTTATCAGCGATAGACTCTGATTAATCAGAATCTATCAGTCTACTGATAGACTCTGATTCTTCAAAGTCTATCAGTGTCTATCGCTGATAAACTTTGGTTAATCAAAATCTATCAGTGACTATCACCGATGGGCTATGATTAATCAAAGTCTATTAGTGATAGTCACTGATAGATTTTGATTAATCGAAGTCTATCAGCGATAGACACTGATATACTTTGAATAATCAGAGTTTATCAGTGATAGACACGGATAGAATCTGACAACAGCTTTTTGGTCTTGTACAATTAATTTTGCTATATTTGCAGTTAGTTTGCAACTGTGCTTTATTTTCTGTTAATTTGGTCTAATTTGCCATCTATGCAACTGCCCCTAATTTTTATCCTCCGATCAATTTTTACTAAATTTTCCTACTACTTTTAATTAAAAAAAAAAAAGTAAAGATCTCTCAAAATGCATTGTTTTTTTTTTTTTTTAAAATAAAATCAAACCTTACACAAATTCGGATTTTATGAACAAATATCTCAAAACTCATACATTTTAACAAAAATCGTATTTTAGTATCATTTTTCTATAAACTTCTTATCCATTTTCTACCATACAAATGTTTATGATAAAAAAAAATGAAAAAGAGAAAGCATAAAATAAAATATTAAAATATAATATATTAATAATATTTTCCTTAAATAAAGTGATAAAAAAAATGTAGGTATGTTGATGTAGCTTGACAATAATATTAAAATATAATATATTAATAATATTTCAAGGAAGAAGATATATATTCCAAGGAATTGACATTGGCTTTTTAAAAATAAAAAAGAAAAAGCATTTCAAAAAATAAAATTAAATTTTAAAAAAAAGTTTCCAACAGAAAAGAGAGAAAAAGAAGTGCGCAAGAAGGGAAATGCGGCATTTTGGCTCAGGAGACCATTTGGAAATCAAAAACCGTTTTTGAAAACCATTTTTTTTCGTTTTCAAAAATTCTTCTTGAATCTAAAAACGTTTTTTAAATTTTAAATACAAAAAACTGAATTGATTACCAAATGAACATGTTTTTTAAAAACAGAAAACTAAAAACCAAAAACAGAAAACAAAATGGTTATCAAACGGCCCCTAAGTAATTGCATCTGTGTAATAAACTTGGATTAAGTATATATTCCAATAGATTATTATTTATTTAATGTAATTAAATAATTTATTATATTAATTTTGATAACAGAATACCAATTAGTTAATTAATTAACTATATTCAAAATAAAATTGCATATAAAAAAAAAACTATGAGAAGAGATAGGTAAAGAGAGAAAAACCCATGCTTTTATAAGGTTATAGAAAATTCTTGTCTAATGGACATAAACAATGCCCGAGAATATATTATTCTTCAGGCCAATTTCATAAAACTTGTACCAAATAAAGGTATCAAAAGTCCCCACCCATTCTCATGTCTTAAATCCTTATACGAAACGACCTCTAAATGATCGATGGAGAGGGTTGTTGTGGCCTTGTGGGGGTGTTTGGGATTGTGACATAAATCTTGTACTAATGACCAAAAGATCTGTAGTCCAAATTCTCCACCCAACATATTTTGTCAAAATAAATAAATAAATAAAATTAATAAACTATATGTATTCAATACGATGATTTTACATTGAAAAGATGAATAGAGACCTCATAAATGTTTATGTTATAATGGTATTAAAGCGGAGTATTCAATCTTGATTTTGAGATTGAAACCCTATGTTTATCTAGTATTTAATATCTTATGTCATATAAGTTGTCAATCTCTCTCTCCAAAACATCTTTTCATCTTTCTAATTTTTTTTTAAAAAAAACTGAAAACCAAAATCAATTTGTCGAATAAATTTGGTTTTCTGTTTTTAATAACAAAAATCAAAAAACAATTATCAAACATACATGTAGTCGGACATATGTAGTAGGGTAAGTGTTAGGGTAGCAAAATAGGTTTTCATTTGATTAAAAGCTATGAAAATCAACAATAAAAGGGAGTAAAACCATCTTTATTCAAAGTTTAAGGACTAAAGCAGAATATTTAAAAATTGGAAGACGAAGGTAGAATATATTAAAAAGTAAGGACTTCAATAATAAAAGTTTAGTTAAGTTTAGAAAGTATAGTAGAATTTATAAATATTCTGAAATATATGGACATTCCTCATCTTTTTCCAACCCCTTTCAAATGGAAATTAAGTTATTCTTATTTGTGTGCGTTTGCTTAGCAACATAGCATGAAGTTCTTATTTGTGAAAATTAAGGTCTCGTTTGATAACTATTTGGTTTTTGGATTTTGTAAAATTAAGCCTATAAATCCTACTTCCACCAACAAGCTTCTTTGTTTTTTCTAATACCTTTCTTTCCTTGTTTTTAAAAACCAATAAAAATTTGAAAACTAAAAAAAGTAGGCCTTGTTTGATAACCATTTGGTTTTTTGTTTTTTATTTTTGGTTTTTAAGCTAATAAACACCACTTCCAACTCTATGTTTCTTTGTTTTTTCACCTACCTTCTTCCCATGTTTTAAAAAACCAAGCCAATTTTTGAAAACTAAGGGCCCGTTTGATAACCATTTCGTTTTCTATTTTCTGTTTTTGTTTTTCATTTCTTAAAAACAGAGGTGTTTGATAACTATTTCTGTTTTCTGTTTTTTAAAAACGTTTTTGAAATTATAAGTGAATTTCAAAAACCAAAAAAAGTAGTTTTTAAAAACAAATTTCTGTTTTTCAAAAACTCATTTTTCTTCTAATGCTTACTTTTCTCCTCTTTTACCTCTCTCTCCAACAAATTTCTTTCTCTATTTTTTTCTCTCTCTAAAATTTTCTCTCTCAAAACTTTTTTTTTTCTCTATAACTTGTTTATTTCTAAAAACTTGTCAATACCTTTTCTCTCCTCAATAAACATGTTCTAATTTTTCTTTTGGAAAAAAAAAGTCACCAAAATTTTCTATCGCTACAACTTTTCTTTATTTTTATAATTTATCGTTAGTTCTTTAGCATATCTTTTACTCTTAACTTTATTATCTCTCTAAATTTTCTTTTTTTATTTAATTTTTTTAATCTAAAATTTATCGCTTTTACTCTAACTTGTTTTCTATTTTTTCTCTAACTAATATCTTTTCTCGAGTCTAACTAATATTCTTTCTCTAAACATTTTCTTTCATCTCTCTAAATTTTCTATGTTTAACTTTTCTCTCGTCTTTTCAAAAAAGAAAAAAAATCTCTAGAAAACATTTATATTTGTGTCTCTATGTAACGCCCCAGGTTTTCCAACCCTTAGCCTAGAGACGCTACTTCATCCCTTAAAACCCTTATCTATGGAACTGAACCACTTAAACCGGATGTACCGAAAATTTCGGCAGCATAACAGCGTAAAATGGCCTGAACCATTTTTTCTTCACTTGATATAAATATAAACACTTCTAGATCGTGCAACAAGCCAAACTCTACCAAACTACAGCCAGATTTCACAACCTATCTCCTCTAGACAAATCATACTTTATCAATACCTGCAATAATTTGAATCCACGCAACGGAACTTAAAGACAACTCATTAACGAAAGTGCAAGCTATTCCACTAGCTAAACATCTTATTAACTTAAACAAAACAAACAAGTCTAGAACATAAACTCGACCATTCTCAGGTGAATCCCTCACCATCACAGAGGTACAGATCAACAACTCAAACTAATCAAACCATCTACTAAAACAACTAGGAAAAACATAACCACACGGACACCACCACTCTAGGGATTTTTCCTCGTAGCTCTCCTCCTCGCCACCAAGGTCCGGATCATCCTCGATACCTGCAACATCTAAAATGTTGGGGGGAAGGTGGGGAAGGGGGTATCAGTACAACCGTGGTACTGGTAAACAACTCACACTTACCAAACCACAAACAAACAACCAAACAAGCAACATGCTTAGCACACGCATCCAACAGGTTATACAACCACAATAAGAAACATGCTTTCAAGCTTAAAACTAACCACACGCTTAAAAACAATCAACTCATGCCAATGCACCACCTGCTATGCAACGCACGCACTAGACTCCACATGATTTCCGCGTCATGCTCCGCTACACATGAATTTCGCGCCATGTGCTGCGCCACTTACATGATTTCCGCGTCATGCTCCGCTACACATGAATTCTGCGCCATGTGTTGCGCTACTTACGTGATTTCCGCGTCACGCTCCGCACTCACAACCCACGTGATTTCCGCGTCACGCTCCGCTACACATGAATTACGCACCATGTGCTGTGCCTCACACCCGACTCATGCTACACATCCCCCATGCAACATGCAAGCCAGACTCAACACTAAACTCAACGGTCAATAAGCCTAAGACAAGTACCCATCATGCTTATACTTCTTAAGCGTACACGTCTCAAGCAATGCAATAAACACAATCCAAGTTTAACACAACAATTTCAAAGTTCACAAGTGTATACATAACATTTCATACTCAGCATATATATAAAGAAAGCGGATAACAAGCAAACATACTTCAGGCAGTCAAACAAGCTTAGTAAGTAGAAACTACTTACAGATGACTTTTACAAACCAACGCTAGCTGGAACGGCACAACACGCTCCAAAACGAGCTTCCAGCTACAAACAAACTACCGATTATTAAAGGAAGTCTATACTAAAGAAAAGCACCCTAAAAACATGCTGCTAAGGGCGAGACTGAACCAATAACGGTTTATTTTCCTTGCTGGACAACATCTAAACATAACCCGAATTGAGAACCCAACACCATTAAACCATGGGCAACCACGTTTAAAGCGTTACGGGCGGTGGGTATTTGTTAGTTGACGATATTAAGGCTATTCAGCCACTGGACAGCAAGCAACAACCACCTAAAACGCACAACGACATTCTACAGGCTCCTAAAGCTCAGGCAATGCACATAAGGCCTCGATAACTAATGAGACTTGGCTTAGCATGATTTTTAAGCTACGGACAGCAACATGAACTCAATAAACCATGCTTCTAAACCACGGACAACAAGTAAAAGCTCACTTAAACTATGCTTTAAGAACCTATAAGGGTCGGGCAAAGCTATATAGAAGAAGAGATTAAATGGGCATTGAAGAACTACTTGATTTCCAACTAAAACGACAACGACAACCCATTTTCAAACATGTTCTAGGACTTATGAAGGTTGAACAACACCTACAAGCCTAGATAAACCATGGGTAACGACTAACACATGCTTCTAAGGCTTAAACAACTATTGGGTAGAAAACTATAACGCTAAAAACCAAAGGACAGGAAAGAAACTTACCCAAACGAACCCGTTTCCACGCTAGGCGGGTTATTCTAACATCTATCAACGTGCTAGAACGATCCTTGGGTGGTGGGCATTCGAGTTGGAGTGTATCGAACTCAATCGAACACTTAGGCGGCGCTGCAGATCAGAAAATCAACGCTAATATTAAAATTTCAGCACCTAAACCATTGGGCATTTGATTCTAACACAACCTGAACATGGGTAAGAGCCTAGACTTACCGGAAACGACAATTGACGCCGAACCACTCATGAATTGAGCAAAGACGGCGCTGCAGATCAGAATTTTCAAGGCTACTTAGATTTTCCAGCACCTAAACACTATGGGTAATTAATCTTAACACCATACAAGCATGGGTAAGAGATTAGACTTACCGGAAACGCCAAACGACACCAACAACAGCCGAGAACGTTGCTGGACAGAGGCGGAATCGACTGAAACGGGGACGACAGGGCTCCGAATCGCTTGACACGCGAGATCTAACAACATTAAACCAAGAGAAGCTTAGATCGGGCCTCAAAACAACTAAGAACAAGAGATAGGAAGATTACCCACGGGTTTTAAGGCTGAAAAACGCAAAGGAAGAAGAGACCCACGAGTCTTTAACTTCACAGCGAAAAACCCACAAGAAACGGGGCTTGACCGAACCACAGAGAGGGAGGAATAACCCCGCACGAGAGGCTGAGCGGCGGCGGCGGGATGACGAGAACCCCACGGTCGGCAGCTTCCACGCAAAAACCAGAGAGAGGGAGATAGATTCGCGAAGAGAACGGCGCGGAGGAGACCCACGCGATGACGGCGGCGGCGCAACGAGCTCCAGCGGCGACGCTGAACGGCGTACAAGGCAGCGGGTGGGGAATGAGTCTCACGACAAGCACAAAGAGAAGGAGGAATGGGGGCTTGCTTCACGATGGTGAGAGAAAAGGAAGAGGCTTTAGGGCTTTCTTTTTTAATCCTTTTCCTTAATTCATTTTCTTTTCTTTTTTGAAATATTCAAAAGCCCAAAATAGGAACTCAAGAATAGGAACTCCATTAATTCAGCGTGAATATTTCAACGCTTATACCGACCTTGTAACAACGACTAACCAAATAAATCGAGCTTTAGGGAAGGGAATTAATTTAATATTCTCCCAAACACCTTGGTTTAAAAATAATTTCCACAATACAAGCCAAATAACAATTTTTATTTAGTTAGACTAGATGTATGGAATTTAAGTATACCAAAATGCACGGGGAGTCACACTCTAAATTTTTGTTTCAACGTCTTTACACATTTTTCTCTCTCTAAAATATCTTTTCATCTTTCTAATTTTTAAAAACTGAAAACAAAAAGCGGTTATTAAACAAGGTTGGTTTTCTGTTTTTAAAAAACAGAAAACAAAAAACAGTTATCAAACATATGTGGTTTTTGTTTTTAAAAAACAGGAAACCAAAAACCAAAAACCAAAAACAAAAAACTGAAATGGTTATCAAACGGGCCCTAAAAAAAGTAGTTTTCAAAATCTTGTTTTTGTTTTTAGAATTTGGTTAGGAATTCAAGTGTGTCTTTAACAAAAAATGAAAACTATGGTGAGGAAATTAAAAGAAAATAAGCCTAATTTTCAAAAACCAAAAACCAAAAACCAAATGGTTATCAAACTGGGCCGTAGTTTTCAAAAACTTGTTTTTGTTTTTAGAATTTGACTAAGAATTCAAATATGTCATTGACAAAGATGAAAACCATGGTAGGGAAATTGAGAGAAAACAAGCCTAATTTTCAAAAACCAAAAACCAAAAACCAAATGGTTATCAAACGGGGCCTAAATTATCTGGTGTCTTGGTCACGTCTTATGTAAATTATGCTAGCATGATTTTCATTTGAGAGTTGACACTAATAACCTCTTTTCTCTCTCTTGACGTTTGAATTTATATCTGTTGAGGGTAGAATTTCAGCTGAGTCTGAGTTTAAGCCCATTAGAATTCCAAGTCCAAGAATAGCTTAAGATGTCAAAAGGAACCCAAAAGATCGGTTAAGAGTCGAAAACTTTTGAGAATAGTTAGCGAGGTCCAAAGACCTGAGAGCTGTAAGGTCGACCCCACGAGGGTCGGTCCAAAGGCCCTAAGGTTGACCCCCATAAGGATCGGCCAAGAGCACAACCCATGAGGCCGACCCATATGGGGGTTGACCAAGGGCTATGAGGCTAACCCTCACGAGGCTCGCCCAAGATTCACACGGTTGATCCCCAGAGGGATCGACATTGATTTGAGAGTTATTCCTCTGAAGGACGGGACGAACCACGACCATCAAAGGGTCAAGGGTTTAGACTTTTAAGGGTCTTACGGATAAGCTAAAGGTCAACGCCAACGACAATTATGACTGACCAAGTCCAACAACGGTTTTGGATTTGTAACCGCCAATTAAAGAGGTCTGAGAATCAAGACAAGATTCTTGAAGAGATAAATGTTAACTATTTCACTATCCTACATCGGTATTATAAATAGAACACCATGAAAGAGTGAAAGATACATCCAAAATACTCATTTGTCTACTGCGGTCTAAGCATTCTCTGAATTCTATTCTAATTCTTGAGCGTCAGAGTGTGTATGACTTAATACTGCACTGGTGCTCAATTCTCTTTGTTGTAGGCACATGATCGTTCCCCTCCATTACAAATTTACCATTGATCCGACAATATGAATTCCAGTATGAACAATATATTTTTTCATTTGGTGTAAAGGAGAGGATGGTTATTTTGTATGTGGAATCATGTATCTTTGTTTTCATGTCATGAATCTCTAGTATCTAGTATATAATTTTACCATATGTGTATATATATTTATGTGCAATGTATCTAAAAGTTTTGGTCGTTGAAAAAGAAGCCTTTTTTTTTTCTCCCAATAATATTATTTCTTGCTTTTACTTGAAATTTTTAATGGTTCTCTGTTCATTTACACCTTGTTTGCTCAATTATTCACAATGAGAATGATGGGAAATTAAAACGAAATCGATAAGAATCATTTGATGTTGTTTATTTGAAATTGTATGGAATCAAAATTAGTATTCAGTTCATGTTGTTTTACTGGTACAAGGGTAGGGACGAGATCAATGATAATTATCATAATAACTCTTCCATATATATTATAAAAAATACATTGGTGGAAATTTTTAATTAGTTAGTACAACAATATTTACTAAAATATTAATGCAATGTCAATGTCGATGTGGGATACCAATACAAACATATATTTTTTTGGTTAAATTATAAAAAATACCCTTGAACTATGGGGGTTGTTTCAAAAATGCCCCTGAACTTTGAAAAGTTTCAAAAATACTCATGAACTTTGAAAAATGTTTCAAAAATACCCTTGCCGTTAATTTTTGGATGGAAATAGTTAGAATTTACGGTGAGAAGAGGAAAAAAAAATAAGCATTTTTCAATAAAAAGTATTTTTTTTAATTTTTTTTAAAGTTCAAGGGTATTTTTTAAACTGAAACTTTAACGGTTTTCATCAAAAAATTAACAGCAAGGGTATTTTTGAAACATTTTTCAAAGTTCAAGGGTATTTTTTAAACTTTTCAAAGTTCATGGGCATTTTTGAAACAAACCCCATAGTTTAGGGGTATTTTTTTTTATAATTTAGCCTATTGTTTTTTTAAATGAATATCGATACAAATATTAATGCAATGTCAATGACAAAGATTTTCTGCAAGGGATGTTGCATGTAAAATCTATATGCTCTTTATATATTTTGTACTCTTTCGACATTTTCACTATTGATTTCAAACCTTGTATTTCTATATAAATACCATCTTCATTACAAAATAAAGCTCTTTTAATGACAATTTTGTCAAATGAGAATATTTTGCAAAAGTTGTCCATAAATTCCTTTTTTTTTTTTACAACATGTGGGATGAGAGATTTGAATCTCACCTTCTGGTCGAGGGTACAAACTTTATGCTAGTTGAACTATGTTTTTATTGACATAAATTCTTTTAATTGTAGGTGCGTTTAAAGGGGGTTTTAAGGAAAAAGAAGAAGAAGTTAAGATTCGTTTTTTTGAGGAAGGGAAGCCATGATCCAAATTTCAAATGATCCCAAACATTTTATTATTTATTTAGTAATCGAATTCTATTGAATTCTTTACATTTCACTATTTATTTAGTAAAAGAATTCTATTGAATTCTTTGGACACTTTTGAAAACACATTGATTTCCAACCAAACTCATTAATTTGTCAACCTCATTCATTTCCATGGCATATCACCACATTTGTAAGGTGGACAGTATTCTGCAGCGATATCTTTGATTTGAATTCCAGTATCATAGATTTCTCCTTTTTTCCAAGTAGCAGGAAGTACATAATTAGCAGAAATCCACTTTTTATTATATCTTGAAGTTACCATCATTTTTAGCTGCAATGCTCCTTCAGGTACGTTATTGATATCCCAAATAGCACCTTGGATCTTTTTCATAGGACGCCATTTTGGAAAACGAACCTAGTAAATAATCCATGCACAAAAACAATATTCAATTTTGTGTTGGGTATGTTGTTAATTGATCATCACTTAAACTATTAAACCTTCTCTGACTTTTAACTAACCTGGGCTATGTTAATTGCTTGTATATCAGTTTGACCACCTTGGTATAGAAGTTTGATAGCCAAATAGTATGGTTTGTGGCTCCACTCTACAACTTGTACCAACAAATTTTTATTTTTGTATTCACAAGGTATATCCTGTAAAATACAAACCAACAAAATAAGTTAGATTTGAACTAGCACCATATATTAAATGGCACAAGCATGTTTACCTTTTGTATTCCACGCCCACAGTATCGATATTTAAAAGTTCTTGAGCTTTGCTCTTTAAGGCCATGGAAGAGAAAGCTTTTCTACTAAGAACGAAATCTGTTCTATTATCATAGTTTTGATCTGTCACAACTACTTTAGTCCCTATTTTGTTGCACAATCTCATGTTCTTACATCTTACCTAGAAAAAACAACACATTTATCACCATCAACTTTCGAAGAGGAAAAAAAAAACTACTCAAATGGAAGGAAATGGAGAAACCAGTGAAATAGAAGTAATATTAATTTAAACCTTATAGCATGCACCACAACCAACTCCTTTTTTATAAAGGGTAGGAACAACAACAGCAAAGTATCCTTTGGAGATTTCAAACTCCAAGTTTCCATATCCACATGGCCCTCCATCTATATCAAATCATAAACACAAATTTACGTTGACTAGGTTTCATTCATGAAAAATTATCTAATTTCTATAAACAATAACACTTCTCTAATTTTAAATTGAATAATTAAAAAAGAAAACACAAAGTAAAACATAAATTTAATATTCACATGAAGTAGGAACATCATGATAATAATGAGTCGCTTTAGATTGTTGAACACAACGATCACAAGCAGTGACAGAAGAGACAAGAAAGAAGAAGAACAAGCTCAGAAACCAAGCCATTCTGTAAATGAATGAATATTGATGTTAATTGTGAGAAAGAGTGGAGGAAGATGGTGTTTATATACTTGTTTCATAGATTTATAAAAATGAATGTTTGAATAATATTCAACAAGGAAGCTCATCCAATAAAGCTGTTGACAAAATTGAAAATGAAAGGTTGAAAATAATATTGCGGAAGCAATAATCAAACTCTCAATGTTTGTTGAACAAAGAGAGAAAATGGAAAATGAGAGTGGAATCCAAAAGATGAATAAACTTCTAATTGATGTAGAAAACTTGGTGATACAAACTTTACATGGAAGTTCATCCTTTTATAGGCACAAGAATGAACCTAACTTACAATCTTTAAAACAACATTAAAGTTAGTAACTCAAAAAACTTCAAAAGATAACTTAAAAGACAAAAAACTGAAATGTAAATCTAACTTCAACAAAATAAATTTAAAACATTAAACTGAAAATTAAATGTAAAAAGAAAAAACTCATAAAACTTTAACAAAAGCAAATTGGATTTGAATTGATGATAGTTTTCTTGTGGGTGGAATTAGAATTGCTAACTGGCAAAAGAATAAAAAGGGAGATGGGAACTGTGCCAAGTGCCCTTAGAAATAGACCAAAATGGTTGCATTTGAATAAAATAATGCATTAGATTAAAGATAGTCCTAAATGTGTCAGAGAATATACTAGTTTAAATTCTTAAGTTTAGGATAACCATGGTATCTAAATTAAAAAAATTCAGGATCTTTTCATTATAGATTGGGTTTCATGAATCAATTAAATTAATATTTGAATCCATGTGAAGCTTTTAAAATTGTGGGTCTAATGGTATTTGGAAGCAGGATATTTGAAAAATAAATAATTATAGGGATACCTTTTGTTATAGGATAATCCCAAATACATAAACATAGTGGGTATTGAAAAAAAAAGAAAGAAAAACGAAAAAAAAAAAAAACTAACAATTTCCATCAAATAGAGATATTAGCAAATAAAGGCATAATTAGTTAAAATATTAGTAATCTCACTTAAAAGTCATATATTAAAATAACGAATCTTTTCATATATTTAAAAAAAAATTACATAATATTGTTCAATTTAGTATTAAAGTTTATATGAACTTGCTATTAATTTCACCTAAAATATTTTAGAGTAATGAGCTTCATCCCCTTATATACTTAATATACTCGGTGTACGAGATTATGTTTGCATCTTCAACAATGTTTAAATATCTAAAATTAAAAGGCATTGCTTTTGAATGATAGATTGGAGATTTTTATAACATAGATTTAATAATCAATTTTAGTTAAGAAATTGCTCAACATTGTTTAATCCTATATACAATTAATGAGATAGAAAATCTCTCTTTTTCTCTTATCCATGCCCCATAGTATGAAGAGAAATCCCATGGATTAGCATATCATAGAAATAAATTGGTCCATGTTTTTAGAAATTCACATGGGCACAGGGAACTTTTGATTAATGTTGTCCAAAGCTTCTCAAATTCTTCAAAACGTGACCATTCTAAAGAGTTGAGAACAAATGATTCCACCTTATATGCCACTTGTAGATCTGCTTGATGGGTCCACCTATAGGTTACAAGTGGATTTACAAGAGGAAACGAGACGTAAAAGGTCTTAACCAGAAGGGTTCATACAGTAAGATCAAAAGCAAAAGGGTTTGAAAACTTAAGTGGTCCATTCATGGATTGACCTAAGGTATTTCGATCTTGTAATATAAGATTTAATTCTTTGATCAAATCTTTTGGCTTTAATCAGGACATTAATGAGTCTTGTGTCTACAAGATGATCGTCAATTGTTCAGTAGCTTTCTTAGTGTTGTTTGTGATTGATATCCTAATCATTGAGAATGATGTAGGTTATTTTACTGACATTAAAAAAATAGGCTAGCAGCTCATTTCCAAATGCAGATTTGGGAGAAGCTGAACTAGCCTTGTCTCAAGTGTCTTATGTCTACAAGATGTTAGTCAGATATAAGATGTAGAATTCCAAGAAGGGTTCACTGCCTTTCAAACATAGAATTCTTTAGTCTAAGGAACAGTGTCCTTAGCCACCTCAACAAGTTGAGGACATGAGACATAAGCCCTATGCAGTAGGGATTGTCAGTAAGTATCAATCCAATAAAGAATTTGATATCTAGATAGCCGTTAAGTACATCCTCCAATATCCCAGAAGAACGAGGATCTATATGCTCGTGTATGGTGCTGAGGATTGGATCCTTATAAGATACACTGACATAGTTTTTCAAAACTGATAGGATTTGAGGAAATCTTCATCAGTATCTGTGTTCACTCTTAATAGAGGAGATATAGTATGGCATCACATCAATCAAGGATGCAATGTAGCCTCGACCATTTAGGTCGAACAGGTAGCTGCTTGTGAAGCAGTGTTAGAGGCTGCACGGCTTGGGAAGTTCTTGACTAATTTGGAAAGTGTTCCAAATATGAACTTGCCTATTCCAAGACAAGCTAGCACATCAAATTGAATGGAAGTATTGCTGATTCATTCACGAATGCTCTCTCGGCTAAAGTGTATGAGGGTCATCTAGATGGTCTAGGTCTACGAGTTATGTACAAAGATGTAATCTAGGGCAAGTGGGAGAAGTGTAATGGGTATAGTGATACCATTACGTAATGGGTATAGTGGTGCCCTAGTTTATTGTATTTGTACATTGTAAATACGTTTTATGTATTATACATGTATTTTTACACCCACTGCTGGGATAAATTATTGTACATCCCACTAAACTAGATCTTTAGTCCAAGTGGGAGTTTGTTGGTTTTTATGTCCTAAAACTCGTAGATAGTGAATGTTAACAAATTATACACTTGTATCAATAAAGCGTTACTGAGGTTTATGCAATAAAGTGTTATTGTCATTTTAAGTCTAAAATTGCACAATATGACCCAAATCCAATAAACTAAGATCCAAGGTTGTTTATATGTAACTTGAACTAGTATATGGGGACATACGGGGATCAGTGTTCAAGTGACAACCTAAAAGGTCTATAGTACAGGGATAAGGCTGGGTACTTTATCCTGGTAACACTATGAGATACGGTCGGCTTTGTATTCGATACAGACATATTGATCCAAGGCGTCCATGTAGGAGACATGCGAGCGGGGGTATCCTATGCAATGAATTTGCATAAGACCGGACCACGAAATGTAAACCACTAGATGTAACACAGTTAACTAGTTAGGTTACTCTTTCAATAGGATGACCTAGGTAACTCAGTTTAAATATTAAGTGTTTCATGAACTCCTTCTCACGAGGGATTATCCTTTGATTAGTAAGGGTGAGAGTGGCATGCACGCCGACTCAATAAGCCTACCTTCTTGGGGACAAGACCGAGTGGGAGGCTGGGGACATGACAACACAAGATGGAATTCACTCCTTTCCGCTTCTAGGAGAAGTAGATGAGTGTTCCCTTAAGTGGTGACTCCGGGTCTTGAACAAAGGGATCTCGCCCTCTCACTAGCCCGAGAGGGATTTTCTGTTTAATGGTTGGACCATAAACAGGTTGTTCATTAAAGGAGCACTGGTATTTAAGAAGTTAGAGGTAATTCAGGGGTAAAACGGTAATTTGACCTAGCTGTAGTTACGAACACTCGTAAAGGATTGACTTACCTTTATTGGTCAATATCCGTGGACACAAAAACATTCTATAGTGAGAAGAGTGCAGCTGTGGGTCTTTAGTGGAGTGACCCACAGTTAATGAATATTGGTTAGCTCGATTAATGAGTTTAGCCAGTTAACCTCATATCATTCAAGCTTCTGATCTGTACGTTCATTAGGTCTCCCTGCTAGCTCGTAAAGAGTATTTGGGAACAATTAATCTTGAAAGATTTTGAATAGTTCAAATTTATCTTGGGAATCAAGTTAATTGTATGAGATACAATTAATATAATGTATGGTGAAACATTATAATATAAAGTGTAATGTGCGATTAAACTTTATTATATGAGAGAATTATATATTTGAAAGAGTTCAAATATATATAACTAATTAAGTATGTGATATTTAATTAGTAAATTAATCAATTAATTAGGAATTAATTAATTATTCAATTTAGTTTAAATTAAATGTGATTTAATTAAACTATATTATATGAGAGATATATATTAGAATATGATTCTAATATGTAATTA
Source organism: Luffa aegyptiaca (assembly GCA_017139565.1). NCBI lineage: Eukaryota > Viridiplantae > Streptophyta > Magnoliopsida > Cucurbitales > Cucurbitaceae > Luffa > Luffa aegyptiaca. Next base: position 40,139,907 of record CM029397.1, read on the forward strand.
ATTAAATATGGTAGATGTTTAATTAATTATAAAATTAATTAATTGTTCAATTTATTTTAATTAAATTAAAACTATAGATTAATTTTAGGGAAAAATACACTTTTGGTCCCTGAGGTTTGGGTTAAGTTACACTTTGGTTCCTGAGTTTTCAAACTCAACAAAAATACCCCTGAGGTTTGAGATAAGGAGCAATTTGGTCCCTATCGTCCAATTTGTCGTCAAACTCTAACGGACTGCTGACGTGGCACCATTATATTAATAAAAAAATATTTTTTAAATTTTCTAAATATAAATATATTAAAATAATATAAATATTATTATTTTATTCTTTTTTTTTAATTATTTCTCATTCTCTCTTATTCTTCTTCTTCTTCCTCATCTCCATCTTCTTCTTCTTCATCCCCTTCCTTCTTCTTCTTCATATCTTCGGCGGCTGGCGGCCAACGTTCGCCGCCGCCGCTGACGACTGGTTTTTTTTTTCTTCCCTTCTTCTTTTTCGTCTTCCTCCCCTCTTTTCACTGTTAAAAAAATTAAAAAAAAACGAAAACAAAGGGGGAAAACCCCCTTCGATTCTGGCACCGGAAGGGGAGGACCTGTAACGCCCATAATTTGAGATAAATTTCAATTTTCTAAGTTGGAGTTAATTTGGAATTTAGAGGGAAATTTTCAAATTATTAAAAGATTTGGAATTTGGTGGGAAAATAGGATTTATTTTATGGTCTTTAGCTCTATTCCTTATAGTTATAGGATGCAAGGGGGACAATTTTGAAAATAACTATATGTTGGAGTTAACCCTAAGCCATTCCCTTTTTACTTAAGCTGCACGCAGCCCGAGGGAAGCCTATTTTTTTGACCCCAACATCTTCTTCTCCACGTGACTACAACCTCTTAAGCCTTCTTTTTTTTCCTTCATTGAGTTGTTTCTCTTCTCCACGAAACTCAGCCGTGCAGCCCCTCCCAGCCGTAAGAAGCGTGGGCAGCATCCCTCATCGACGACAACACGCGACGGCGACGGTTGGAGCAGAGCAGTCCGGCGATAATCTCCACGACGTGCGCAGGCGGTCGGGCAGCAAGTTTCTAGCGCGTTCCAGCGGCTGAAGGCGGCGATTTCCGGCGTTGTTTCAGCGATTCGCACGTGGGTTCCGACGAGCAGCGACATTTTGGGAGTTTGGCGGCGTGGGTCTCAGCTTTTGGTTGTTTTTCCAGCGAGATTGGAGCTTGGCGGCGACTTGAGCGTGGGTTTCAATTTTCAGCAACTGTAGGTGTCGTCTAATCGAGATTTTTAGTCGATTCCGACATTGGGTAAGTTAGTTTAAAGTCTTGTTGGTTGTTTGTGGTAATTAGATTAAATACCCATTCAGTTTTGGGATTTTTGCAGAGAGCTCCCCTCGGATTGATAGTGTTTTGTGCAGTGAGTCTTTGAATTCCTTTGATTTCAAGTGAGATCGGCCATGGGCACCCATAGAGTTTAGAGCTTGGATTGTTGAAAATTAAGTCGATTTAGAACTTGGGCAGCAAGTGTCGACTTCGTTTATATTGGTCGGTCTGTGATCGTGATCGACATTGCTAGAGTTAAATTGGAGTTTAAATTAAGGAGTCAAAAGCCAAGGTAAGTGAACTTACTGTTGAACTTTTAATTGGGTGCACTTGTTTGATTTTCTAAAATTCTCGTGCTTATGAGTTGTTCTTGAAATTTATTATTATTATTTAAAGCATGAGAATTGTGCATGAAAATTTATTATTTTTAATTGAGTATGCGTTTATGAAGATTGTTGAAAGCATGAAATTTATTATTTTTGCTTGCGTTGTTGATGTTTGAAATATTTGATTTGGTGGTCTCTAAAAATTCCATTAAAGGAATGAGTTTTAAATTCCATTAAAGGGATGAGTTTAAAATTTCATTAAAGGAATTATTTATGAGTTTTATAAGTGTACATGAAATTGATGTACATTCAGAGATGCCTACATAGGACTTGGAGACATGAAATTGATGTACCTAAGTCGAGGTTCGTGAAATTGACGACCTCGAGGTTTCGTGAAATTGACGGCCTCCGTAGGAGACACATGAAATTGATGTGTATAGGATTTGCATGAAATTGATGTATATCATCTTTCATTAGTAAGTTAAAATAAAGTTTAGAGTTACAAAAAGATATTTGTTGTTGATTTTTAAAATGTTTTTAAAGCGTGACCCAACCTCAACAATAGGGTCACTTACTGAGTATTTAAAATACTCATTCTTTTCAAAAATATTTTTTTTTTCAGGTATAGACAAGGGCAGGTGAAAGGCGATTGATGAGAATCTGAAAGGCAGCCATGAGAGAACTATTTTGAATTTCATATTTTATTTTTCTTCCGCTTTAAGAGCTATGTTTTACTTTATTGTAAATTTGTTTGAGAAATTTTCTAGAGGCCATGTACATTTTTATTTTAGAAATTATTTAAGAATATTTAAAACTTTTAAAATTAGGGATCCCGAAAAAAAGTTTTGTTTTAAAATTTTTACTTAAATTAGTGTTTATGTTTCAAAATATTTTTATTTAAAAAAAGTCCTCCAAAGCATGCATTGTCATAATGGTTGGGTCATTACAGGACCCTCCTCCTTTTGTGGGAAAGTAGTTTTCGATTGGCCTATATAAGAACCTTCTGAGCAGAGTTGAACATGATTCGAAACATCCTTCGAAAAAATTGTTATTTATTTAGTAGGGAATTTGTATTCTTTAACATTTTAATACTTATTTAGTAATAGAATTCTATTGAATTCTAATTGAGACATTGATATACAAATAAGGAAAAGAAAATAGTTTGCAGCCAAACTCATAGATTTGTCAACTTCCTTCATTTCCACGGCTTGTCCCCGCATTCGTAAGGTGGGCAAATTTCTGACATGATATCCTTGATTTGAATTCCAGTGTCATAGATCTTTTCATTTTTCCAATCAGCAGGAATTACATACTTAGGAGAAATCCATTTTTTATTGTATCCCGAAGTTACCATCATTTTTAGCTTTAATGCTCCTTCAGCTACATTTGGGATATACCAAATAGCACCATAGTTCCTTATCATGGGACGCCATTTTGGAAAACGATCCTGTTAAATATAATACAATACACAAAACCAATATTAAATATTGGGTTAAATATGTTAATTGATCATCACTTCAACTTCAATTGTTAAACTGGTTAACTAACCGGAGTTATATGAACCGTTTGTATGTCAGTTTGGCCACCTTGGTACAAGAATTTAATAGCCAAAACTGATGGTTTTTTGCTCCACTCTACGATTTGCACCAACAAATTTTTATTTTTGTATTCACAAGGTATTCTGCAACATAGAAACCCACAAAATGAGTTGATCTTAACTAGTTTCATACGTGAAATAATAGGACGAGTATGATTCACCTCTTGTATTCCACGTCGATAACTTTGATATTCAAAAGTTCTTGACTTTTGTCCCTTAAAGCCATGGTAGAGAAAGCTTTTCTACTGAGAACAAAATCTGTACTATTATCAGCAGCGAGATCTGTCACCACTACTTTAGTCCCTATTGTGTTGCACAACATCTTGTTCTTACATCTTACCTACAAAAAAGAAATACAGTTTTCATTAAATTTCAAGGAGAAGAAAGACTACTCAAATAGAAGGAAATGGAGGAAAAAGAAAAGAAAAAAGAAGTAATATAATACTTGATAGCATGCACCACAACTGGCTCCTTGTTTATAAAGCGAAGGCGCAGCAATCGCAAAGTATCCCTTGGAGATTTCAAACTCCAACTGATTTCCATATCCACATGTCTGACCATCTATATAAAATTATACACACCCAAAAAAAACTAAGTTATCTTTTTATAATAAAAATTCTTCAAATTTGTAACTGAATAATCCAAAATGAAAATGCAAACTAAAACAAAAATTAAACATTTACATGAATTTGGCACATCATAGTGATAGTGAGCAGCTTTAGATTGATGAATACAACGATCACAAGCAGCGGCAGAAGAGACAAAAAAGATGAAAAGTATGCCGAGAAAATAAGCCATCTTGAGAAGAAATCGATATTTGTGATTTATGAAAATGAATGAAGAAGAATGATGTTTATATAGATAGCTCCATATACTAAAAAGTCAATAGTTTGAATAACATTTAATAGAACATGCAGCACTCCCAAGAGAGCAAATTGAATTTGAATGGATGATATTTTTGTGTGGAATTTTGAGTTGTTGATTTGAAAAGAGAATAAAAAAGATGGGAATTATACCAACAAGTGCCCGCAGAAATAGACCAAAATGCAGGTTTTGCATGTGAATAAAAAGATGTATAGATATAAGATAGTCTAAATCATTACTCTTCAAAAAAAAAAAAATAGTCTAAATCATTTAAATATATATATATACACACACATATAGTCTAAATCTTTTCAACAAAAAGAAAAAAAACAAAAAAAAAGGATAGTCTAAATATAATTTAGACGGCCCCGTTTAATAACCATTTGGTTTTTGGTTTTTGGTTTTTGAAAATTATGCTTGTTTTCTTTCATTTTGCATACTATGGTTTTCATCTTTGTTAAGCATACACTTGAATTCTTAGTCAAATTTCAAAAACAAAAACAAGTTTTTGAAAACTACTTTTTTTAGTTTTCAAAACTTTGACTTAGTTTTTGAAAATATGGGAATATGGTAGATGACAAAACAAGTACATTTATGGGTTGTAATAGTGTTTATAGGCTTAATTTTTAAAAACCAAAAATAAAAAACTAAGGCCCCGTTTGATAACCATTTCGTTTTTTGTTTTTGGTTTTTGAAAATTAAGTCTATAAACACTACTTTTACCCACAAACTTCTTTGTTTTTTATCTACATCCTTACCCATGTTTTTAAAAACCAAGCAAAAATTTGAAAACAAAAAAAAGTAGTTTTCAAAAACTTGTTTTTGTTTTTGGAATTTGGCTAGGAACTCAAATGTCTCCTTAACAAAAATGAAAATCATTATAAGAAGATTGAGAGAAAACAAGCACAATTTTCAAAAACCAAAAACAAAAAACGAAATGGTTATCAAACGGGGCCTAAATGGTTATCAAACGGGGCCTTGATTTACTAGTTTAAATTCTTAAATTTAGTATCTCAACACGGTATATTATTGTACAATTGAGACTAAATTTGGATGATCGTATGTGTAAATTGAAAAGATATTGATATTTAAAAAAATAGATTGATATTTTTTATATAAACAATGATAATCGGTTTTAAATCAAGAAATTACTGAAAATGGTCTAATAATATATACTATTAATTAAAGGAGGAAAAAAAAAAAAAACAAGAAATCTCTTCTTCTCTTATCCATGCCCACAGTATAATGAGAAATCCCTAGATTAGAATATTTAATAATTATTGATCCATCATCCATGGGTTTAGAAGACGCTAGGAAACTCTTGATTTTGTTTGTTGTCAAAAGCTTCTCTAATAAGTTTTTGGACAATTGTATGAATGTCAACTTGTTTGATAATAATGTATTGCTGTATATGCAAATACGGTCCATGTATTGACTTGAAATTAGGAAAATAAGCGATAAATTTACCTTTATTTATTTATTTGAAGTGCTCAATCTATCAAGTTGAGAAAATTCACTACAAAAAAAGTTAAGTTACTTGACGTTTTTATTAGCGTCGACTAACAGACCATCAAGAATAAGTTTGTTAAAACTTGACTGCAGACACACGTCATGTTATATATTTCTTGATACTTTTATTAAATAACATGGGCTTTCTCAAAAGCAATTGGCAATGAGTGGAGTGGCCCTTGTAAGGTATAAATTGGGAGGTCTCCACTAATCTTTTCAATGTGGGATTGATGCGCAAATTGCTTACCGCAAGTGTACGGGTCAAGTTATAATATAGTGAATGTAAATTCGAATGTCGTCCTCTGGATTGGTGTCTAGTCAATTTTAATTACTGAAAATACTTTTGACCAATTTTATTTAGGGAATCGAATTGAATGAGAATATAATTGATTCAAACACAAAACTAAGCAAAAAGTGACAATCTAATGGGAAGAATTGGTCTTAGGGATTTGATTTCACCAATTGGAGTTATGGATTCATAAACGGATTAACACATACTATGATTCATAAATCTTGGCAACTAAAATTACACATATCTCTCCCGAGCATACATGATTCTCCCATATGCAATTGAACCCGATATCCCTATCTAAATCCAATAAACATACAAGGCAATAAGGCTAACCTTTATAACAATTTCTAGAATTAACCTTAATCTCCCGATTTTTAGCTAAATTCTAGTTATGCATATTGATTTCTAATTTAAATCCTCTCTCCCGAGTTAGATTCAAGCATAAACATCAATCAATTTATGGCCGGTAAATTGAAAGCATTAAGGACACATATATGCATAAATGACATCAATAGCATAAAAACCGTAAATCAATCCATAACGTGCCCAACGGCTACATCAATCCCTAAGAGTTAAAGCCTAGCTACTCATACACAACGTTACAATATAGCAATAGTCTAAAACAGCCATAAAAACTAACTAAAGTGAGGGAAAGAGAAATTAAACTCGTTGTAGGCCGAGACCGAACGTCCCCGTCACGATCCCCACGAACAATGGGTTGATTTCCAACTTGCTCCCTTTGCTTCAGCTCCAAAATGCTCTGTTTTTCCTCTGTTGTCGGCTCCAAAAAGTCCCAAAACGAAGTCCCCTAAAACCTAGCTGAAATTTCCTTATATTCTGATTTTTTCGTCGTAGCATCGAAACGCTATGGACAGCGTCGCGACGCTGTCGCGATACTGCGAATTTGGAAATTTTGCCTAGAGCGTCGCGACGCTATGAAGTTTTTTTTTTTTTTTTTTTTTTTTTTTTTTTTTTTTTTTTTTTTTTTTTTTTTTAAATCAGCTGGGCTGAATTTGACTTCTTCCAACTTTATCCTTTTTCGATCTTTTAACCCTTTTTCATGTCCCGAACACGCAATTAGCTCAAATATTTATTTCCTACAAATACAACAAAAACGCATCATTTTGGCCAATAAATTATAAAAGACTAGCTAAATTAATTAGGGAAAACTAGCTAGCTATGCTCGCTATCAGGGATCCTCAACAACTTTAGTCATGTCAAGGATAGCTTGATACTTGACGTTTATTAACTGTCAGAGAATAAAACGATAAAACGTCATGTTTATAAGACCTTGACACTTTTCATGTACCAATAATACTATAAATTGACATTCTATGACCGTCAAATTAATTGTTATCTTGACATATTTTACATGTCATATCATTTTTTTATACAAAAAAAAAAACATATATTTGATATTATCTTGAATTTCCTGTATGGTATTCCAACAATCTAATAACTTTATAACTACAATATTTCTATCAACCAACAATAAACAATATATATTTAATACTCATCCAATATCCATTAATAAAAAATATTAACAATTTCATACCCAATAATAATATTAACAATTCCATATGTGAACAGTTCAAAAAAGTATAACTATCAATCTATATGAACAATTCCAAAATTACAAGAACGATCAACCCATATGAATAATTCCAACAAGTCTAGAATATATATATTATTAAAATGTCAAACGTTTTAAAGATCCAAAAGACTCACAAAATAAGTACAATACATGGTCTTTGTCGAGTACTACTATCAATTGCAAAGAAAAAAAATCCACATAACTCTTTGAAGTTTGATCGAACATGGTGCAATTTGTACTTGAAGTCATTGATGTTTACGATTTGATCTAACACATAGGAAGAAATGAAAATAAAGTAAGCAAGAGAATGAAGATCTAAAGTATGAATATATACTCAAAGGATTAACTAGTAACATTAACAAAGTTCATATATAATTTCAACATTACCCAACTATCAACCTTGTGAACAATTCCAAACTATCAATCTACTTTGAATATGAGTTCTTGAATTTGTAGAACTCATAGACCAAACTAAAATTTCTCAATCCAATAAACTAAAATTACTCATGTTTGTTCTTTTTGTCAAATGGAAAAAAGTTGTAGACTAAAGTTTCATTCCAATGATATCTTAAGTATTGTTCCTCTAGAAAAAGTTCATTACTATAGTAAGTCATTTTAACCTATCCTAAATTACTATAGGCATCGTGATTACCATAACTACAGAATAGCCACATACACATAAATCAATTATATGCACTTTAACCTAAGTATACTACATAAATCACGTAAACTCAATACATACCTAAGGGTTTGAAGACCCTCCTCCCTGTCGTTCGTCCATGAAATAAGTACAATTAACCTAACATGTAAACTCTCTCAAAATATGAGACAAGTAGCCAAGAGTTTGCAATATAAAATATTTAAGGACAAAGCCTTGAATAGAAAAGTACAATTGACATGAAGTTTGACATTCAAGCAAAGAAACAAGTAGAACCAACAAAAATAAGAAAACTAAGAATTAAGAACCTAATATCCAAGATCCAACAAACTATGATACAAAACAACAAAAATAAGATAATTAGAGTCAAATATCTAAGATTCAAGACTAATAAATTATGCAAGATATGCAAGATGAATAAAGAAAAGCAAACAACTATACAAATAAGAACGTGTAGTAATTATAATCAACTATACAACAAATTATAATCAACAAACGTGTTTCACATAAATAAAAACTACCTCTCCAAAGTAGTTTTCTAATAAACCTGGACAAAGAATATAATGACCAAAAGATTCATGAAATTGAAATAATGTCAAAGGAAATTTGGAATTTTTTTGTCATCTGTTTGGCAAACAAACTCTATCTCAACAGCAATAATTAAAGAAAAAGAGTACTAAGAGTGATTTCAAACCGATACGAGACAAATTTCGAAGCACCAAACATGATAAAATGATGGAAGCACTAAACATGACAAAACACAGAGGCTTGAATATAACTTATAACTTTTCTTTATGAGTAATAGCTCTAAATCCCGACCTCTTGTTTGCAGAAGCTAATCCAAAAAATAAAATAAAACACAACTTCTCTTTGAAACCTCCATACCAAATTAGCAAATTAGCAAACCTCCATACCAAATTAGCAATGAAATATTCCAAATGAAGAATCGCTAGACCAAAATCAAAAGATTTTATATATATACATTTTAGACATAGTCTGTGAAAGAATTGACCCATGTTCATATGTCCAAGCTGGAAAGTTTAAAGACAAGCCCACTTTCTTTTATTCCCTTAAAATTGTATGGGCCTTAGTTGCTTGTAGAAGCCCATTTCTTGTAACCCTCTCTGGCTGTATAAATACATCTCTTTTGCCATCAATTAGGGTAGAGTGATTTGGGGAGAGCCTGAGAGATCGTGAGATTAGGGAAAAAGGGAAGTGAGGTCTGTGAGAAAGGAGATCTATCTCCATCTTTTGTAAATCTTTGGATTCTTCAGTGAAATAAGATCAAGATGCCCTGCCCCTTTAAGAAAGTGGATGTAGACCATAGAAATATGGTTGAACCACTATAAATCAGAGTGTTTTCTCCTCTCTTGCTCTCTCTCTCATTTAGTTTTTTGCTTAACTTCTGTTTGTTTCACTTGCTTACTTTCATTACAAATGGTATCAGAGCAGTATTCGGTGATGAAAGAAGCGGCAAGGTGTTCGTGATCAATTCGATTGAGATTGCAGGGCTATCAATTTTTTGTTTCTTCTTTCGGTGAGATTTATTCTCGATTAAGGTTAGTTAGTTCTTCCGCTTGTCTACGCAATTTAGTCTCCATCTGCTGGATTTTCTCTCTGCTGGTTGTTAATCATGTCTGCTAAGTTTGGGAAAGGGGATTTTAGTTTATGGAAGAAAAAAATGAAAGCCCTATTAGTGCAATTAAAGGTTGCTAAAATCCTTGATAAGCCTGAAAACCTTCCCGAAAAATTAACTGAGGAGAAAAAACAGGAGATGGATGAAATAGCGTTTAGTACTATGATCTTGTATCTTTCGGACACTGTTTTAAGACAAGTTAATGAGATAACAAATGCTGTAGATCTATGGAAAAAGCTTGATGAAATGTATTTGAACAAGTCTCTGTCTAATAAGATTTTGCTAAAAGAAAGGTTGTTCGGATATAGAATGGATCCCTCAAAACCTCTTGAAGACAACTTAGATGAATATATTAAAATCTGTATGGATGTTACTAATATTGGAGAAAAGATTGATGAAGAAAACCAAGTCATTATATTGTTAAATTCTCTACCTGAGAGCTATAAAGAAATAAGGGCAGCTATTAAATATGGTAGGGATTCTCTATCAATGAGTTTGGTGTTGAATGCTCTTAGATCAAAAGAATTAGAAACTAGACCTCAGAAAAAAGAAACAGAGGCTTTAACAGTGAGAGGTAGATCTGAAACCAGAACTAATCAGCCTAAGAACGCTAAGAAAGATCACAGCAAACAGATCTAAGTCTAAGGGCAAAGAAACTCGTGAATGTTTTTATTGTCACAAACCTGGACATCTTATAAAAGATTGCAGAAAGCTTCAGTATAAGAACAAATTTCAGAATAAGAAAGAGGGACAAACTTCAGCGAATATTCATGAAAATTATGAGTCAGCCGAGGTTCTAGCAGTCACAGAAATAGATCCGAATGAGGAGTGGATATTAGATTCTGGTTGTTCCTATCACATGACCCCACATAAGCACTATTTTCTAGATTTAAAAGGTTTAGATGGAGGTAAAGTCCTAATGGGAAACAATCAACAGTGTATAATCAAGGGTATTGGCTCTATAAGATTGAGTTTGACAGATGGTACATATAAAATCTTGTCCTCAGTAAGATATGTACCAGATTTAAAACGCAATCTTATTTCCCTGGGTACTTTAGATAAAGCTGGATATAAATACAAATCAGAGGGAGGTATTCTGAAAATATATAAGGGGTCTTTGTTAAAGATGACTGGAACCTTAAAAAATGGCTTGTATACTTTGAATGGCTCAACTTGTGTTGGGAATGTCAGTGCAGCTTCTACTGAAACTAAAAATGATGCAATCCTATGGCACAAAAGGTTAGCCCATGTCAGTGAAAGAGGCTTAACTGAATTGAGTAAACAAGGTCTGTTAGGGAAAACAAAATCAGTGAGTTTACCATTCTGTGAACACTGTACCTTAGGGAAATCAACTACAGTCTTATTTAATCGATCATTACAGAAAACTAAGGGACTTCTAGACTATGTTCACTCGGATTTGTGGGGGCCAGCTAGAGTTTCTACCTTAGGAGGAGCTAAATATTTTTTAAGTATAATTGATGATCATTCTCGAAAATTGTGGGTGTATTTGTTGAAAAGTAAAGCAGAGGTGTTTGAAACTTTTATGCAGTGGAAAACTTATGTGGAAAACCAAACAAACAGAAAAATCAAAGTGATTAGGACTGATAATGGCTTAGAGTACCTTAGTGAAAACTTCAAGAATATGTGCATAAAATCTGGAATTCAAAGACATCTAACAGTCCCTAATACTCCTCAACAAAATGGCCTAGCTGAAAGATATAATAGGACCATTTTAGAGAGAGTTCGGTGTATGTTAGCAAATGCCAAGCTACCTAAAACATTTTGGGGCGAAGCCGTTGACACTGCAACTTATCTAATTAATAGAAGCCCATCCTTGGCATTAAATTTGAAAACACCGCAAGAAATATGGACTGGAAAACCTCCAAATCTAAGCCATTTAAGAGTGTTTGATTGTTCTGCCTATGCCCACATTAAACAAGATAAGTTGGCTCCTAGATCCCAAAAATGCATCTTCTTAGGGTATCCAAAAAGTGTAAAAGGATACAAACTTTGGACCTTAACTCACGGTGATTCAAGATGTATTATAAGTAGGGATGTTAAATTCAATGAAGAGGAAATGCCATGGGAAACTGAGGGAAGCTTTAACTATCAAAAAAATAAGACAGCAGCAGAAACTTCCTTTGATATTGAATTAGAAACAGCAAGTCAGACTAATGGCCAAGAAAATTTGAATACAAGTCAGGGAACTAATGAAACACATTTAGATTCTGAAAGTTGTAAAGAAGTTCAAGAAACAGAAGCTTTTAATCAAACAAATCAAGTTCCTCACAATGAAGAAAATTTAGAAAACTACCAGTTGACCCGTGATAGGCAAAAAAGAGTCATTAAACCTCCCGCTAGATTTGAATATGCTGATTGTAATGTGGATGCAACTAATGCTGCAGCATATGCTTTAATTTGTGATGACTCATTTGAAAATTTGGAACCAATTTCCTATAATCAAGCTATGAATTCTGAACATAAAAATCAGTGGTATGAAGCTATGATTGATGAAATGAGTTCCCTTGAGAAAAATAAAACCTGGAAACTAGTAGAATTGCCTGAAGGTCATAAAGTAGTTGATTGTAAGTGGCTGTACAAAGTTAAACCCAGTCTAAAAGGTGATGATAAACCGAGATTTAAAGCTAGATTAGTAGCTAAAGGGTTTACTCAAGAATATGGTGTTGATTACAATGAAATATTCTCCCCTGTGGTTAGATACTCCTCAATTCGTGTAATGTTATCCATAGTAGCTCACTTTAACTTAGAGTTAGAGCAAATGGATGTAACCACAGCTTTTCTACATGGAGAGTTAGAAGAGGATATATACATGAAACAACCACCCGGATTTGAAAAAGAAAATGGAAAACACCTAGTATGCAAGCTTTTAAAATCACTATATGGATTAAAACAATCTCCACGGCAATGGTACAAACGTTTTGATGCCTTTATTCAGAGTTGTGGTTTTAAAAGAAGTATGTATGTGTTCACACGAGATTTTCGAAGAGAAAATTTAATTCGTGGAAAAACGACTTCTTGTATATATTGATTTCTATGTAAGTAATTGTGGAATACAATCTCTAGTTACAATCCTTTGATGCTTTCTCTCAAGGTAACTTTGATCTACAAAGTCTTTAAGAAACTTTAATCTTCAAAGTCTAGAAGGTTTGTTCACCTTTGAAGGATTCTCCTGGATGATTGAAGTAGACTTCTGGCTTCAGGTCTTCAGTCAGTCTTTTAGATGACTTCACTTCAATCTTCAAGCTTGCAGGAAAATCTAGGTCTTGGTCTTCAAAGTCTTGTAGGAGGATTGGAGCTTCAATCTTCAGGATCTTGCAGAGAGCTTCAATCTTCTAAATCTTGTAGAGGCTTTAGTCTTCAGAGTCTTGCAGAAGTTTTTCTGAATCTTGCAGAGGCTTCAGTCTTCAGAGTCTTGCAGGAAGCTTCAAGCTTTTGAATTTTGCAGAAGCTTCAATCTTCGGAGTCTTGCAGTAGGATCTGGACTTCAATCTTCAAGATTCTTGCAGGAGGAACGAGGCTTCAATCTTCAAGTCTTGTAGAAGGAATGGAGCTTCAAACTTCAAATCTTGTAGGAGAATCAGAGCTTTAGTCTTCAGAGTCTTCTGAGAGCTTCGATCCTTCTCTTCTTCCTTTCTTCTGCTGCCCCCTTCCAAATGAGCCAAGGACTCCTATTTATAGAGTTTCCAACGGCTTTAATGGGCTTGGGCTTAAATTGGGCTTGGGCCCATCTATGGGCCTGGATGAATTTTTGGGTTTCAGGCCCAATTATCTTAATATTTTTGGATTTAAATTGATCCCAATTTAACCTAAACTTATGAACTTAATCATACTTTAATTTAATATCATGAACCTAAATTGAATTTTTATGCCAAATGATCATTCGATCTTGAGTTTAATCACCGTTGGATTCGATCAAGACCGTTAACACAATTAGACGACCACCAAAGGACACGTGGCCTTTCTTATTTTGCCATAATTAATTTTGAGATTATGTATTAATTTGTGACACCCCAAAATTAAATAATGACGTGGTAATTTCTAATTGGTTGGAAAATTTCTATGCCAACAAATGCCCCATTTTCGAGATTTATGCACAGATAAGTGTGGGTGAATCTCGAAAAAGATGACTTGGCACGAAGGTATAAGAATTTTTTCATGATTTTGACCACCCCAATTTTTATTTGAATTGGGAGTATGATTTGAGGCTATTTTCAGGTTTTGAACTTAGAATAAAATTTGAATTCTAGTTCACTCCTATTTTGGGCAAAATTTGGACTTGAGGTAAAAATTTGAAATTTACCACGAATAGGCTTCGAGAGAAACTTGAATTCTACTCATTTTTGGAATAGAATTTGAGGTTTATCCAACTTAGCTTTAATTTAATCATGCTTTGGGTAGAATTTGGAGCATGAGTAAATTTGGACTTGAGGTAAAATTCTACCAAATTTTGGTTTGGGCAGAATTTGAATTTGATAAAATCTCAATTTGGGCTAAAATTTTGGATTATTCCCAAATTTTGATTCGATATAAAATTCCAAATTATGAACTTGAGTTTGGAATTTAATTTGAACAAGGATTTAAGTCCCACCTCAATTTTGGGATAAAATTTTGGATTATCTCCAAATTTTCATTTGGAAGGAACTTAATTTCAACCAAGATTTTGACTTTGAATTTCTATATCCAAATCTTGATTTGAATTCGAGTGAACTTTGAACTTGAATTTTAGTCCAATCTCGATTGCTACGGACTTTGGAATATACCCAAATTTGGCTTTGAGACAATCAAAATTTTATTACGAATTTAACTTCGAATAAAATTTGATTTAAGTTGAACCTGGAATTGGGCTCGAACACCGTTCGAATTTTAATTTGGAATGATGCTTCTTGAATAATCCATCGGTCTTGAGAATTTTAATTTTATCTCAGGTTGATTCGGTATACAATTTTGGACTCCAAAATCAAATGGAGTGAATCACCAAAATTTAAACAATTAAGAGATTAAGAGATTGCTCAGATTTTTTTAAAAAAAAAATTCTAAAAAGGAATACTTTTAAACTAAACATATCCCCAAATCAAAACCGTCTTGGATTTGGGTGCACACCTAACAAATTCCAAAGATTCAAAATAACAACTTCTTTTCAATCTATAAATTGGGATTGAAAACTTAATAGCTGTCATTCTACATAGGCACTTGCAAGGTATTTTTTGAAATCTTTCCTTTCTCGTTTTTGAACGCCCACTTCGTTTTTTCCCTTTTTTTTTTTTTTTTTTTTGCATCGGCGGCACTGTGAGACGAGGGAGATAGAAAAATTTTTTGTTGGGCCGCTACTGGAAGAATCAAGAAACAGCGTGGCTTCCGGTGGCTATGCAACAATGGCAACGACACTAGCGGCGATTCACGCGTGCGGCCTACTGTTGCCGGAGAGAAGACACCGGCGAGGGACGACAATGAGCTGTAGTTCGTGTGACGACGGCTGAGATGCGGATGATCGACGATTGCGTGATTGAGAGCGTGAAAACGAGAAAGGAAAAACGAAACGCCTGCGACCATTTTTTTTCTCTTAAAGTTCTGTATAGGGGAGGTCTGTGACCATTTTTTTTCTTGAGAGATAAAGAAATTTTGGGGATAGAAATTTTGGAAATTTTTTTTTACCATCTTCAGTTCTTGAGAGAGAAAGAATAGGGAAGAAAGAAAAACGTGAGAGAAAACGGTGAGAGAGAGGTTGAGAAAAATGGTGGGAGAGGGAGAGTGGGGAGGTCGGTGACCCTCGTTTTTTTTTCTTTTTTTTTTGTTCTTTTAACTTTCTGTTTTTTTTTTTATATTGCTTTTTCTTTTAGGTTCTTTTCCTCTCCTTCTTCTTTTTTTTATTTTTTATTTTTTTTACTCTATGACCCTTTTTCTAAAACTTAATTTTATGACCCTTTTTCTAAAACTTAATTTTTTTTAACTTTCTGTATATATATATATTTTTTTATTATTTCATATTCTTTTTTTTTTCTTTTACTTACTTTATATTTTCTTTTTCCTATGTTCTTATTTAATTTTCTTAATCTCAACACATTTTGTTGAGAATAAGCCATAACTCCGCTTTTTTTTTTTTGCTAATCACTCCTTTCTTTGTCGATCTCAGGGAACAATTATATCCACTATTGATATTTGCTTGTCAACCCGTGTTGAATTCCTTCACAACAGCTTTCATCCGCCATCCAGGTACTGAAAATCAAATCTTGAAGCCGAAACCAAGCGAAAGTTGGGGGTGACACTTATAAGGTAGGGCTTTGACCCTCAGTGTTCATCCTCAGCTTAGCTTCCAGCCTTGAAACCGGAACCAAGCGAAAGTTGGGGGTGACACTTATAAGGTAGGGCTTTGACCCTCAGTGTTCATCCTCAGCTTAGCTTCTAGCCTTGAAACCGGAACCAAGCGAAAGTTGGGGGTGACACTTATAAGGTAGGGCTTTGACCCTCAGTGTTCATCCTCAGCTTAGCTTCTAGCCTTGAAACCGGAACCAAGCGAAAGTTGGGGGTGACACTTAGAAGGTAGGGCTTTGACCCTCAGTGTTCATCCTCAGCTTAGCTTCTAGCCTTGAAACCGAAACCAAGCGAAAGTTGGGGGTGACACTTATAAGGTAGGGCTTTGACCCTCAGTGTTCATCCTCAGCTTAGCTTCCAGCCTTGAAACCGGAACCAAGCGAAAGTTGGGGTGACACTTATAAGGTAGGGCTTTGACCCTCAGTGTTCATCCTCAGCTTAGCTTCCAGCCTTGAAACCGAAACCAAGTGAAAGTTGGGGGTGACACTTATAAGGTAGGGCTTTGACCCTCAGTGTTCATCCTCAGCTTAGCTTCCAGCCTTGAAATCGGAACCAAGCGAAAGTTGGGGTGACACTTATAAGGTAGGGCTTTGACCCTCAGTGTTCATCCTCAGCTTAGCTTCCAGCCTTGAAACCGAAACCAAGCGAAAGTTGGGGGTGACACTTATAAGGTAGGGCTTTGACCCTCAGTGTTCATCCTCAGCTTAGCTTCCAGCCTTGAAATCGGAACCAAGCGAAAGTTGGGGTGACACTTATAAGGTAGGGCTTTGACCCTCAGTGTTCATCCTTAGCTTAGCTTCCAGCCTTGAAACCGAAACCAAGCGAAAGTTGGGGGTGACACTTATAAGGTAGGGCTTTGACCCTCAGTGTTCATCCTCTTCCAGCCTTGAAACCGGAACCAAGCGAAAGTTGGGGTGACACTTATAAGGTAGGGCTTTGACCCTCAGTGTTCATCCTCAGCTTAGCTTCCAGCCTTGAAACCGAAACCAAGCGAAAGTTGGGGGTGACACTTATAAGGTAGGGCTTTGACCCTCAGTGTTCATCCTCAGCTTAGCTTCCAGCCTTGAAACCGAAACCAAGCGAAAGTTGGGGGTGACACTTATAAGGTAGGGCTTTGACCCTCAGTGTTCATCCTCAGCTTAGCTTCCAGCCTTGAAACCGGAACCAAGCGAAAGTTGGGGTGACACTTATAAGGTAGGGCTTTGACCCTCAGTGTTCATCCTCAGCTTAGCTTCCAGCCTTGAAACCAAAACCAAGCGAAAGTTGGGGGTGACACTTATAAGGTAGGGCTTTGACCCTCAGTGTTCATCCTCAGCTTAGCTTCCAACCTTGAAACCAAAACCAAGCGAAATTTTGGGGAATGACACTTATGAGGTAGGGCTATGACCCTCAGTGTTCATTCTCTGCTTAGCTTCCAACCTTAAAATCGAAACCAAGCGAAAGTGGGGAATGACACTTATGAGGTAGGGTTATGACCCTCAGTGTTCATTCTCTGCTTAGCTTCCAACCTTGAAATTGAAATCAAGCGAAAGTGGGGAATGACACTTATGAGGTAGGGTTATGACCCTCAGTGCTCATCCCTTACTTAGCTTCCAAACTTCAAACTGAAACCAAGCGAAGCCCCCGAACTTGAACTTAGAGTACTTGAAGTGAGGAAAGCCCGAACTTGAACTTGAAACGAGCGAAGCCTCGAACTTGAACTTAAAGTACTTGAAGTGAGGAAAGCCAGAACTTGAACTTGAAACGAGCGAAGCCTCGAACTTGAACTTAAAGTACTTGAAGTTGTTAAAGCTTGAACTTGAACTTGAAATGAGCAAAGATGGACCTGGAACTTGAAGAACTTGTAGTGAGGAATGCTCGAACTTGAACTTGAAACGAGCGAAGCCTCGAACTTGAACTTAGAGTACTTGAAGCGATGAAAGCTTGAACTTGAAGTACTTGAAGTGAGGAAAGCTCGAACTTGAACTTGAAACGAGCAAAGCCCCCGAACTTGAACTTAGAGTACTTGAAGTGAGGAAAGCCCGAACTTGAACTTGAAAGGAGCGAAGCCTCGAACTTGAACTTAAAGTACTTGAAGTTATGAAAGCTTGAACTTGAACTTGAAATGAGCAAAGATTGAACTGGAACTTGAAACGAGCGAAACCCCCGAACTTGAACTTAGAGTACTTGAAGTGAGGAAAACTCGAACTGCAATTTGAAACGAGCAAAGCTTGAACTTGTACTTTGAGACAAATGAAGCCTTGAATGACACACTCGAACAACAGCTTGCACGATCATCCTTGGAGATAAAGGAATTAGAGGCCAAACCTGAGACAATGTTAGTCAAGCATGAGAGGCTTTCCAATTTGATTTGTGATGGAGGAGAAGACTTTGAAGCAACAGAGACTCGAGGTTACCAAAGTCCGTGAAGAGATCACCAATATTGAGTGTGCCTCTGTCATGACTGATGAATATGCTAAGTCTTTGGCCATGGCTCGTAAAAACTTAGAGGACATACGTGAAGAATTGAGGAACTTCAAGTGGATGGCTTGACTTGATTGCCCCCTTTGTTTTCTAGATTAGATGTAAAGACACCAATTGATGTTTCCTAGATTAAATAAAGAGCTAGAATTCCATTCATAGCCATAATTCTTTTTATTTTTCTTAAGGTTTGTCTCCTGTAAGACTTCTTTTTTTTTCTTTTTTTTTAACTCTTCCAATGCATTGTATCAAACATTTATGCTTCCTTTGTCTATGTCATAATAAAAGTTCAAAATTTTATCTTCTACACAAAATGTTCCCTTTTTATTGCTTTGACTGAACTTAAGTTTTTTTTTATTCTTAAGCTGCCTATGTACCCTTCAAATGGGAAGGGATCAAGTCATAACGTAGTTCAATATACAAATTTGATTTTTTTTGTGCCGTTCACCTTTTTAACTCATGCGGGCCAGGAGTATCATGTAGTTTAGACTCTTACGATAAGGAGTATTTACATTTCACGCATAAAACTTTTTAAGGAACTTTCCGTTAATTGGACCGATCCTGAATCCATCTTTGTCAACGATCTTATATGCTCCATTCGAGTAAACTTCTTTGACGACATAGGGTCCATCCCATTTAGGTGTGAATTTATTTCCCGTGTGTCGCGTTGTAATTATAGGTCTTCGAACAGCAAGTACTAGGTCACCAACTTGAAATGATCGAAGCTTCACATTTTTATCGAAGGCTTTAGACATCCGTGCTTGGTAACATTCTAGTGCTTGTTGAGCCTCTAATCTTCTCTCATCAAGCGCTTCTAACTCTTGAAGGCGCAACCTTGCATTCTCTTCCGTTGTCAACCCTTCTTGTATGGCCATTCTTAGTGACGGAATTTCTCTTTCTAATGGGAGCACAGCTTCTACCCCATAGACGAGAGAATAAGGTGTGACTCCTGTAGGAGTGCGGTGAGTAGTTCGGTAAGCCCACAACACTTCACCGATCTTTTCTTGCCAGTCTCTCTTCGACTTGGAGACTACTTTCTTCAGTAGGTTACATAGTGTCTTATTGAATGCTTCTGCCAATCCATTTGCTGCAGCGTTGTATATAGATGACTTGTATTGCTTGAAGTTAAACTTCTCGCACAACTTGTCCATTAAACTATTGGAAAATTGTTTTCCATTATCTGTCACAATACGATGAGGGATACCGTATCGATAAATGATATGAGTTCGAACGAAATCTACAATGTTTTCTTTCTTGGCTTCTTTTAACGCAACAGCTTCAGCCCATCTTGAGAAGTAATCTGTCCCTGCAAGGATGTAAGAATGTCCTGCTGAAGACTTTGGTGTTATAGGGCCAACGAGATCAAGCCCCCAAGCTTCAAAAGGCCATGAAGCTACGGTTGGATGAAGAGGCTCTGGAGGCTGATGTATGAAATTGGCGTGAAACTGGCAAGCTTCACATTTCTTAGCATATTGCATTGAGTCTTGAATCATGGTAGGCCAATAATAACCCATTCTTTTTAACTGGAATTGAAGTTTTGGTCCAGACTGATGAGCACCACAAATGCCTGAATGTGCCTCTTCCAATGCTTTTTGAGATTCTTCATTTCCTAAGCATCGAAGAAAAAGGCCTTCGAGCGTCGATAAAGAGTGTCCTTATAATAGACAAATTGGGCAGCCCTTCTTCGTATCTCAGCTTTGTGTCGAAGATCTGTGGGAAGCTTTCCATGCTGCAAGTAATCTATGATCGGTTGCCGCCAATCTTCTTCTTCGATTTCATAAGCTGATGTCACATTGACTTCTTCACACTTATTCGCACTTGGTGGAACAATCCACTTCTGGCAAAGAGAAATATTTATGGCTATATCATCTGAAATTGTTAGAGCAGTGGCCAAGTTTGCTAACGCATCTGCTATTTTGTTTTCTGATCTTGGAACGTGTTCTAGTATTAAATTATCAAACTTCTCCAGTAAGTTTCTTGCATACCCGAAGTAGGGTTTTAAATCCTCGTGTTTTACATCATATTCGAGTAATATTTGATTTATTATCAACTTTGAATCGCCATAAACTTCCATGTATTTTATCCCGAACTCTAAAGCCATTTGAAGGCCAATGATGAGTGCCTGATATTCTGCAACGTTATTTGAGCATAATTCATTAAGTGTGAAGCTGTATGGCAACATGTGTTTCTCGGGTGAGATGAAAACAATGCCAACTCCTGCCCCACTCCTTCGTGCTGCGCCATCGAAGTACATGATCCAAGGTTCCATAATTTCAATATACAATACCTCTTCATCAGGCAAATCTTCGCATAATTTCCAATCTGATGGGATCGGATGATTGGCTAAGAAGTCTGCCAATGCCTGTCCTTTTATTGCTTTTTGGGGCACATACACAATATCATATTGTTGAAGTATGATTGCCCATTTGGCTAGACGTCCCGAAATGATAGGCCTAGATAGAATATACTTGATAGGATCGGCTTTTGCCACTAAATGTACAGTGAAGGCTTGCATATAATGTCTTAGCTTATCAATAGCAAAGAAGAGAGCGAGACACATCTTCTCGATTGGAGAGTAATTTAACTCAGCTCCTGTTAGAGTTCTGCTTAGGTAGTAAAGAGCCTGTTCTTTGTGACTTTCTCTTTCTTGTGCCAATAGTGCCCCAACAGACCTATCTTGTGCAGCGATATACAATATTACTGGCTTTCCTACCTTAGGGGCACCTAAGACAGGAGGATTGAGCAAGTATCTTTTTATACTATCCAGAGCATTCTGACACATATCATCCCACTCAAAATTTGCATTCTTTCTCATCAACCTATGAAAGGGTTGACATCGACCAGCGAGGTTGGATATGAATCTTCTGATGTAAGCCAAACGACCCTGGAGACTTCTCAACTCATGTAGGTTTCTTGGACTTGGCATTTTCTGAATTGCATCGATTTTGGATTGATCGATTTCAATTCCTCTGTGTCTTACAATGAACCCAAGGAATTTTCCTGAAGTCACACCAAATGCGCACTTGAGAGGGTTCATTCTCAACTGATATTTTCTCAAGCGATCAAAGACTACCTTCAAATCCCTAAGATGATCTTGTCGTTGTTTGGACTTGACCACAAGGTCATCGACGTAACATTCAACATGTTTATGTAACATATCATCAAATATTTTCTGCATAGCACGTTGATAAGTAGCACCTGCATTTTTCAATCCAAAAGGCATTACTTTGTAGCAATATATCCTTTTGGAGTTCGAAAAGCTGTTTTCTCCTCATCCTCAAGAGCCATTCGAATTTGGTTGTATCCCGACGACCCGTCCATGAAAGACAAAGCTTCATGTCCCGTGGTTGCATCAACCATGATCTCAGTAATGGGTAATGGAAAGTCATCTTTTGGACATGCATTGTTCAAATCACGAAAATCGACACATATACGAAGCTGCCCATTCTTTTTTCGAACAGGGACAATATTTGCTATCCATGTTGGATATTTAACTTCACGGATGAATCCTGCCTCTATCAACTTATTGACTTCAGATTCTATTTGAGGAATGAGTTCTGGTCGAAAACGCCGTTGAGCTTGCTTCATTGGCCGATACCCCTGTTTAATTGCGAGGCGATGGACAGCCACTTTTGGGTCAAGTCCTGGCATTTCCTTGTATGACCAAGCGAAAATGTCTTTGTATGTCGTGAGTAGGCTCATATAATCGCCTTCTTCTTCCGGAGTAAGCGATGCACTTATAAAGGTCGGACGTGGCTTTTCTACTGTACCAAGGTTGATTTCTTTGAGTTCATCAACTGTTGATTGGTTGCCATCTTCAAGTGACAACGGAGCCTCTTCTGCATCTTCTTCAAATGCTTCAAGCTCTGATTCATCCCCTATGGTAATGTGGTAGCATACACCTGTGTCATTTTCATCATCGAAGCTTTTCTCTCTGGGTCTTGTGATAACGACATCATGTCGCTTTATTTTTAACGAACCCTCTGTATTTACAGAGACAAGCAACTTTCTCTTCATTCGTGAGGGGACAACGCTACGAATTTTCTCATCACCTTTTGCCTTGGTAGCAGTCTCTGTTATGTTTGAGGCTAATATAGGAGATTGTTCTTCACTCCTTTTTGTGACTACGCTCAACCTTTGGAAAGCTGATAGTCGTGTAGTAGGGGTTGAATGCACGCTCCCTTTTTCCTCAGAAGCCATACTCAGCCTTTGGAAGACCGAAGGTCGTGTGGAGCCATAAGTTGGATGCTGACTTTCATCTTCTATTGCAGCTGTACTCAATCTTTGAAAAACCGAGGATCGTGTAACCGACGGTCCAATGCGATCAAGTGCAGAAGTTCTATGATCTATTTCGTCTTCTTTAGCCTGTTCGGAATCATCGATTTCTTCCACTGTAATGTGAAGTGTATCTGCAACTTTCGCTTTCCCTTTTCTTGTGATTCGAACCGGCTCAGGAGATTTATATCCAAGACCAGCTCTTGAAATGGGTATAGCATAACCCTCTTTTTGAAGTTTCTTCTGTGTTGAGGATAGTTCATGCCTTTGGTCACATATCTGTAAACTTTTAAACTCAGTATGCGTTGTGAAATCATAACCTGCCTTTGCTAAGAGTTTGTATGCTTTAGGATCAAACCCCTCTTCTGTTCGTCTATCAGGCAGAGTTGCTTCTACTTGTTTGTCTTTGACCTTTTGTTTGGATATCTTTGTAAGAGGTGTGATAAAATTCTCTTTCAAAACTTCAATGTCGCCAACTCTTAAATTATTGGAGCATTCTGCAAAAGGCGAATCACCCTTCTTGCGTCGAGATAAAGGAAAATAGCGCAAGATAGGAGCGTTTGTCTTCTTCTCTTCTGAACATAGTATTTTCTCATTTTTTGCCACTTCAGCTTTTGTTTGCCTAGGAGATACCTTGCTTTCCTGATTATTAGAAGCACCCGCTTTTTCATTAAGCTCTTTTTCTGTGCTTGTCTGTCGTTCTGATTTGTCACTATTTCTTATCAACGGAACTTCTGACGGCATAGCTTCCCCTACACTGTCATTCTTCATATAAAACTTCGCGTCTGCATAATGAGACTCAGCCTCTGAAAAGGGGTTGGTATTAGCATCAACCTTCTTGATACCATCTTGATAGAATTTAAAACATTGGTGCAGCGTGGAAGTAACCACTCCATTTTCATGAATCCAGGGACGACCTAGTAACAACTTGTAGGTGGTCCTAGAGTCTATAACATGAAATAGGGTGCTGGCCTTTAAATCTCCAATAATGAGCTCTAGGCGAATCATGCCGATCGCGTGTTGCCCGCCTTGGTAAAATCCTTGAATTACCAACTTACTATTTGACAATTCTTGCATCAGAATGCCTAGTTGGTTCATGGTAGACTTGGGCATTATGTTAACGGCAGAACCATCATCAATGAGAATTCGACTAACTTTTTGCTCTCTGATGTAGCCTGAGACAAACAAAGGCCTATTATGAGGCTTTGACCCAAGTAGTAGATCTTCATCGGTAAAGGCTATGGACGTGCAACATGGAGCAACATTATTTTTCTGAAAAGTAAATGGTTTACAATCCTTTAACACCTCAATAAGAGTATTTTTGGCCTCTTGAGGGAGTGACAGTAAATCATCTATATTAAAGGATGGTAGGTCTTCCATTTTCGTGATTATTTCTGACGTGGTTGATGTGACATTATCATCTTCTGTCACATTAACGACGTGACATGTAACGGTTTGCTTGATTCCTGCAAGAAAAGTTTTTGGGAAGAATTCTTTTAGAGTTATTGGATGTGGAGGTTGGATATGCACCTCACTTTCTTCTAAGATAGGCTTGAGCCTTCTCATGTACTTCTTCCCATTTTTCCTTCGAGGCCTGCTTTTTCTTTTGTGTTCTCGAAACAAATGAGATTCCTTCTGAACCCAATTTTGCTTTCGGTTCTTCCGTCGCGTTACGAGTGTCCAGCCTCCATCTTCGTCTTCAATTTGTCTAATCTTTTCTTGAATATCATCTTCGTAGAGGAAGTCATTTCCTGGGGCCTCTGGTTGAGACCAAACGATAATAGGTTCAAAGGTACCAAATTGGATTAAGCTTCCTGTCTGATCATAAGGTAAACTTATAGGTGACTGAACGCTAGGATGAGTTACTATGGCGGCGTGATTTGCTTGAGCTACTTCATCAAGATCTAGCTCAATTTTCTTTTCCCAAGCTAACTTCAAGATTAGCTCCTTTAATACAAAACATTTCTCCACTGGATGACTGACGACTCGGTGATATTTACAATAGTTGGGATCATTTACTTTTCCCCTCTCTTCGGGTCGTTTGCATTCAGGGAGTTCAATAAGTTTGTTTTCCAGAAGTTGTTCTAACATATCTGGGATGTCAGTGTCTGGAAAAGGATAGACTTTTTCTTGTCTTTCTTTCAAAGTCAAGCGTCGTTTCTCGCCTTCATTTTGACGTTTCTCAGTTTTATTTTCTCTTCTGTTAGAAGTAAACTTCAGAGGGGTCGTATTGACGACCATGGATTCTCTTGTACCACCCTTCGAGGTTTTCCCGGTGCTCTTCACTTCTTTCTTCTCCTTCTTTACATCGGGGACTGGAAATTCCTTGTTCCCTCTAGCAACAATACTTAGCTCCATGTCATGAGCGCGAGTTTCTAATTCTTCAAAGGTGCGGGGTTTTATGCCCTGCAATATATAAAGAAGTTCCCAATGCATTCCTTGCATACACATTTCCACAACAGATAATTCGGTGAGTCGGTCTTTACAATCAAGACTCAGAGCTCTCCAACGATTAATGAAATCAATGACAGGCTCACCTTTCCGTTGTTTTGTATTTGTGAGTTCTGTCATGCTGACAGTTCGCCTTGTGCTGTAAAAGCGATTTAGGAACTCTCTTTCGAATTGTTCCCAACTATCGATCATCTCTGGCTCTAAATCAGTATACCAATCAAAGGCATTTCCCTTTAAGGTTCGGATGAATTGTTTAACTAGGAGATCTCCATGAGTCCCGGCATTCTCACATGTCTCAACAAAGTGAGCAATATGCTGCTTAGGGTTCCCCTTTCCATCAAATTGTTGAAATTTTGGAGGTTGAAACCCGGTAGGCATCCTCAAGTTGTCAATTCTCTTAGTGTATGGTTTGGTATACATAAGAGAATTTTGAGTCGGTCCACCATATTGAGCTCTAATGGAGCTCATAATCATATCTTGGAGTTGCTGAACAGGCAGCGAAGCAATTGAAGTGGAATGTTGAGGCTGGTTTTCTTGTATGACAGCCTTCCCTTTGTCATTATTCTTTGCAGCGGGTGTTTGGCTTGATTCAGCGATATCACGACTTTCAATGTGATTTTTTAGAGAGGCAATTTCACAATCTCTCTCTTCCACCGCCTTCATCAGCATGTTGACCTTCCTTTCCAGTTCAGCCATTCTTTCTTCGCCTGTACCTATGTCAGCCATCATTACAGACATCACGTCAGGATCTGATATCTCCTTTGCTTGCTCAGAAGATGAAGTAGAATAGCCAAATAAAGGATTTTCTTGGATGATCATTCCGCCTTGATTTGGCTCTGCCATCTGGTTCCATATCATATTTGCAATGACAGAGGCTTGTTCTTCTTCTAACTTTTGAATTTCCTTGGAGCGTCTGCGAGTAATTGGTCCCACGTACGAGTTGCTTGAAGGCTTGGAAGCAGCTTTCTTGGATGCCATCGCTTCTTTAGAACTTTTTTTTTCGTAGATCTTGGACGAGAGAAAGAGATGAAAGGTAGGATGGTCCCACTGGGCGTGCCAAACTGTTCACACGAGATTTTCGAAGAGAAAATTTAATTCGTGGAAAAACGACTTCTTGTATATATTGATTTCTATGTAAGTAATTGTGGAATACAATCTCTAGTTACAATCCTTTGATGCTTTCTCTCAAGGTAACTTTGATCTACAAAGTCTTCAAGAAACTTTAATCTTCAGAGTCTTGAAGGTTTGTTCACCTTTGAAGGATTCTCCTGGATGATTGAAGTAGACTTCTGGCTTCAGGTCTTCAGTCAGTCTTTTAGATGACTTCACTTCAATCTTCAAGCTTGCAGGAAAATCTAGGTTTTGGTCTTCAAAGTCTTGTAGGAGGATTGGAGCTTCAATCTTCAGGATCTTGCAGAGAGCTTCAATTTTCTAAATCTTGTAGAGGCTTTAGTCTTCAGAGTCTTGTAGAAGTTTTTCTGAATCTTGCAGAGGCTTCAGTCTTCAGAGTCTTGCAGGAAGCTTCAAGCTTTTGAATTTTGCAGAAGCTTCAATCTTCGGAGTCTTGCAGCAGGATCTGGACTTCAATCTTCAAGATTCTTGCAGGAGGAACGAGGCTTCAATCTTCAAGTCTTGTAGAAGGAATGGAGCTTCAAACTTCAAATCTTGTAGGAGAATCAGAGCTTTAGTCTTCAGAGTCTTCTGAGAGCTTCGATCCTTCTCTTCTTCCTTTCTTCTGCTGCCCCCTTCCAAATGAGCCAAGGACTCCTATTTATAGAGTTTCCAACGGCTTTAATGGGCTTGGGCTTAAATTGGGCTTGGGCCCATCTATGGGCCTGGATGAATTTTTGGGTTTCAGGCCCAATTATCTTAATATTTTTGGATTTAAATTGATCCCAATTTAACCTAAACTTATGAACTTAATCATACTTTAATTTAATATTATGAACCTAAATTGAATTTTTAGGCCAAATGATCATTCGATCTTGAGTTTAATCACCGTTGGATTCGATCAAGACCGTTAACACAATTAGACGACCACCAAAGGACACGTGGCCTTTCTTATTTTGCCATAATTAATTTTGAGATTATGTATTAATTTGTGACACCCCAAAATTAAATAATGACGTGGAAATTTCAAATTGGTTGGAAAATTTCTATGCCAACAGTATGATAATTGTGTCTACATAAAACATGAAAAAGGTGTTGGTTCTGTTTTCTTGCTGTTGTATGTTGATGATATGTTGTTAGCTTCACAAGAAATTAGTAAAATTGAGGAACTAAAGCTACAATTAAAAGCTGAATTTGAAATGAAGGATATTAGGACTGCTACTAAGATATTAGGAATGAAAATTCAGAGAAACCGAACAAAGGGAACTTTATTTTTGTCACAGTCTGAATACTTTGAAAAATTGGTGAAGAAATTTAATTTAGATGCTGCCAAGTCAGTCTCCATTCCTTTAGCTCAACATTTTCGCTTGTCTAAAGCCCATTCACCTAAGACAGAAGATGAGAAAACTGAAATGATGAAAATTCCATATTCAAATGCTGTAGGAAGTTTAATGTATGGAATGACTTGTACTAGGCCCGATCTTGCTTTTGCTATGAGTTTGGTAAGTCGATATATGAGTAATCCAGGTAAAGCACATTGGGAGGCAGTAAAATGGGTGATTCGGTATGTAAAAGGCAGTTTGAATACAGGGCTGATATATTCCAAAGGAGAATTGAATGATAATTGTTTGATAGGGTATGCTGATGCAGATTTTGCAGCAGATTTAGACAAAAGAAGGTCGACTTCCAGGTATGTTTTTACTTTGTTTCAGAATGTTATAAGCTGGAAATCTTCACTACAGTCGGTTGTTGCTCTTTCCACCACAGAATCTGAATATATATCTTTAGCCGAGGCAGTTAAGGAAGGTACATGGTTAAAGGGTTTAATAAATGAGTTGATTGGAAGTAATGATATACTTACTGTGTACAGCGATAGTCAAAGTGCGATTGCATTATCTAAAAATCCTTTATATCATGATAGATCCAAACATATTGACATTCGTTTTCATTATCTTAGAGAAAAGGTGATAAGTAATGAAATTTGTTTGGAAAAAATACCCTCCTCTGAAAATCCAGCAGATATGCTCACAAAATCTTTGAATGGTTTGAAAATTGCTCATTTGATGAACCTACTTAAGGTAGGTGTTGGCTGACTGTTTTAGTTTGTTTATGAGCACACAAGGGCAGCAGGCTGAGAGGTCTTAGATCTACATATATACATGGTTCAAGAGGGAGATTTGTGAAAGAATTGACCCATGTTCATATGTCCAAGCTGGAAAGTTTAAAGACAAGCCCACTTTCTTTTATTCCCTTAAAATTGTATGGGCCTTAGTTGCTTGTAGAAGCCCATTTCTTGTAACCCTCTCTCGCTGTATAAATACATCTCTTTTGCCATCAATTAGGGTAGAGTGATTTGGGGAGAGCCTGAGAGATCGTGAGATTAGGGAAAAAGGGAAGTGAGGTCTGTGAGAAAGGAGATCTATCTCCATCTTTTGTAAATCTTTGGATTCTTCAGTGAAATAAGATCAAGATGCCCTGCCCCTTTAAGAAAGTGGATGTAGACCATAGAAATATGGTTGAACCACTATAAATCAGAGTGTTTTCTCCTCTCTTGCTCTCTCTCTCATTTAGTTTTTTGCTTAACTTCTGTTTGTTTCAATTGCTTACTTTCATTACATAGTCAAACCAAATCATTCATTTCATACACAAATAAGTCCCAAATCATTCTTTGCCAGTAGAAAAACCTAAACCATAGACAACAGAAGAACCCAACTGTTAGACGATTTTCCACAAAAAGAAAAAGAGAAATCTGACATAAAAACCCAATCTAACAATACCCTAAACCATACTCTTCCCTACAATCAAACAGGGGTTCAAAATCATTTAATAAAAAAACTTAGCAACCACTCAAACAATACCCTTAATTAAAAATTGAATTAAAATATAGCAACAACAAGCATCAAATTAATCAGACCTGATTTCTTACATGTAGCCGCAACTTCGTTTTTGCGAAAAAAAAAAAAAAAAAGCATTGATATCGGACCGTAGATCTAGCTATTGTTGTGGGTTGCGTAAGTTCGTTGACATTTTTTTTGTTTAAAACACATAGTTCTTGACATTTTTATGAAAAAATGTCAACTAATAAAAATTCTGAAATGTCAAGTAAGATTGCTTTTTGAGTAGTGATTGCATAGTGGACATATCTGAATAACTAAAAATAACTCTTTTCCTATTCGTTACAAGCAAGATTATAGGTAAGCCTACAACAAAGAGGTGGAGGCCAAGACAACTTCACATCCACCACTGCTATTGGAGATACTCCAAAGCTCTCTGATATTTATTGTACATTTTAGTATATAATTGTGTTTTTAAATGGATCATGTTCTGTAGTTTTAAAACATTGCATTTCATTCAATTTTTTAATAATTGAGAACTTTGAAGGTTTCAATGGAATTATATTCAAAATGTCCACTCATGTTCAGATTTCATGGTATTACAAATGTTTCTCAACAAAATTTACCAAGTTTTGAATTATCTTGATCTTTGTGTAGTGCAATATGTTGGATGCTGACATGGGGAAGTTCATTTTGCCACAGTCAGGTATTTAAATTCTAAACACAATATAACTTGCCTTCTCATAAAAACACGATATGACGTGCAACCGTAGGGCCAATTCATGGTTATTTCTTCTTCGTATTGGCTTGGCAGGATTTGACCTTCTGTATAATTGAACTTTTTAACTTTTTCCTTTTGTCCTAGTATTACCGGTTCCTCTTTATTTGTATTTTTAGCTTTCTTTCACCGTAACAACAATTCATTCGTGTTATTGATACTTTCCTTAATGTCCTCATTGTATTTAAGATTTACAACCATAATGCTTCATTAGAAAAGCAACAAGTTCATTTGTTGTTAGAAGATTACCTGGATAAACGGTTGCAAACCATCAAGCTTCAACGGTCTTCCAGCATATTTCTCCTTATATATTCTGTGTACCTAAAAAAAAAAAACAGTGAGTAAGATTTGAGAGTATTTTTCAGTGAGGGATTGAGTGTATCTCTGTAATTCTGATTAAGAGCAAATTACTTACCTCCTTACAGTGGACGTAGGCGTTAGTTGCCGAACCACTTACAAGCTTGTGTCGATTTCTTTCCCTTCTCTTCTTCTTCTTCTTGCTTAATCGTGAGTGAGACTGAGAGATCGCCATCTTCGTGTTCTTTCGTCTGAGAGCTTCTGTTCTGGTTTGATCAAGTTTGAGGATTTGCATGATCTGGGAAAGTGCAAGAGTGAGTTAATTCACGTGGGCAATTGAAGTATCTTACACGTGGAAATCACTAACAGTGGTATCAGAGCAAGGAAGATCAACCAAGAACTCAGATCTTGAAGCATTCAATGGCGTTGGCAAGATTTGATATAAAGAAATTTGATGGAAAGGGAGATTTCGACTTGTGGAAGGCCAAGAACAAGGCAATTCTTGGCCAACAGAAGGCACTTTACGCACTGGCAGACCCTGATAAACTGCCAGCAACCATCTCTGCCGAAGACAAAGAAAGCATGAACATGACTGCATATGGGACCATCATTCTGAACTTGAGTAACAATGTGTTGCGGCAAGTCATAGATGAGGAGACTCCATTAAAGATTTGGGCAAAGTTGAATAAACTCTATGAGACTAAGGATGCACATAATAAGATGTATCTTAGAGAGAAGTTCTTTACATTCAAGATGGATGCTGGAAAACCCCTATCTGAAAATCTGGATGAATTTAAGAAGATGACCTCAGAATTTAAGAATCTTGGAGAAAAGATTGGGGATGAGAATGAAGCCTTTGTCCTATTAAATTCACTTCCAGAAGCCTATAAAGATGTTAAAAATGCTTTGAAATATGGCAGGGAGAATATAACCACTGATGGGATAATCTCTGCTATTCGAACAAAGGAGCTTGAGCTTCTGTCAGTAAAGAAAGAGTCTTCAGAAGGACTCTTTGTGAAAGGGAAAGGAAAGAACAAGGAAACCAAAGGCCAATCCGAAGAAAAATCAAAGCCTAAGGTGAGATGTAATTACTGCCACAAGGAAGGGCACATCAAGCGAGAATGTTACTCATTGAAGCGGAAAAATCAGTACCATAAATCAAAGAAAAACAGACAATCTGAGGCTGCTGTGGGAGAAAACACTATCACTTACTCAGATGCATTAGCAACCTCAGACAAGAGTTGTACACAAAATGAAACATCAGATAAATTTGACTGGGTGATAGATTCAGGATGCTCGTTTCACATGACTCCATCCAAGGGTTGGTTCAGCACTTATAAAGAATGGGATGGTGGAATTGTGTACATGGGAAACAACCATACCTGTCGGGTGGCAGGAATTGGATCAGTTTCTTTAAGGCTGAAGGATGGCTCAGTTATCTTGTTGAGGAATGTTCGACATGTGCCTAACCTTAAAAGGAACTTGATTTCTTTAGGCATGTTGGACTCAATTGGATGCACATATGGAGGCAGCAGTGGTACTATTGAAATCAGAAGAGAATCTCGAGTTGTACTGACAGGAAACAAGATAAATGGCTTGTATGTTGTCAAGGATGTGCAGATGATGGAATCAGCTCTTGTAGTTTCATCGGATGGGCCTACTGAAAGTGACTTATGGCACAAAAGGCTTTCCCATATTAGCTCAAGAGGACTACAAGAATTGGCCAAACAAGGAATTCTTCCAACTGGAACAGGAAATGATCTGTCTTTTTGTGAGCAGTGTGTTATTGGAAAGGCAAAAAGACAGAACTTTTCTAAATCTCAACAAACGACAAAGGATATTCTGGAATACGTGCATTCAGACCTATGGGGGCCAGCCTCTACAAACTCCCTGAGTAACTCAAGGTATTTCTTAACCTTCATAGAAGATTACTCTAGAAAGAGTTGGGTTTATTTCCTAAAAACTAAAGACCAAGTATTTGAAAAATTCAAAGAATGGAAAGCACTAGTTGAGAAGCAAACCAACAAAGTTATTAAATGCCTAAGAACTGATAACGGTTTAGAATTTTGTAATGAGGAGTTTAATGCTTTCTGTAAGTCAAAAGGGATACTTAGACACAGAACCGTGAGGTACACTCCTCAGCAAAATGGAGTGGCAGAAAGATTAAACAGAACCATCATGGAAAGAGTTCGCTGCCAGTTATCAGATGCTATGTTGCCTGAACGATATTGGGCAGAAGCTGCTTCCTACACGGTATACACTCTAAACAGGTGTCCACATACTTCCTTGAATTTCCTAACTCCTGAAGAGAAATGGTCAGGGAAACCTCCAAAACTACAACACCTAAAGGTATTTGGATGTGTGAGTTTTGTCCATCAGAACCAAGGGAAATTGAAGGCCAGAGCCATAAAATGTATGTTCTTAGGCTTTACCGAGGGAGTTAAGGGATACAGATTATGGCATCCTGTGGAAAAGAAGTGTATAAACAGCCGTGATGTGTTTTTTAGGGAACAAGAGATGTATATGCTCCAAAAACAGTCAGTGGAGAAAGAATTGATAGAAAAAGAAACTCAGATTGAGGTGGAGCATGAATTACTTCCTTCAGATTCTGCTCTAGAACCAGAAACTTCACTAGAAAGAGGTGGAGGTTCAGAAGAAGGAGAAGAAGACACAGCTGAAGTATCTCAGGAAGTACAAGACCTTCAAAATTACTCTTTGGCGAGAGATAGACAAAGGAGACAAATAGTTCCACCAGCCAGGTTTAGTGAAGCCGACTGTATATCCATGGCTTTAAATGTGGCTGACTCCATAAGCAGTGAAGAGCCAAAGAATTTCGAAGAAGCAGTGAATGGTCCGAATGGGAGGCAATGGATCGAAGCTATGAATGAAGAGATGAGATCTTTAGAGGAAAATGATACTTGGACTCTAAAATCTCTACCTAATGGCTACAAACCGATTGCCTCCAAATGGATATACAAAATTAAGGAAGGAATCACAGGAATCCTTAAACCAAGGTTCAAAGCTCGGTTAGTAGCAAAGGGCTACACGCAAAGGGAAGGCATTGACTACTCAGAAATATTCTCACCTGTAGTCAAGATGACCTCCATCAGGATGCTGTTATCTATTGTGGTTCAAGAAGACCTAGAATTGGACCAATTAGATGTAAAAACAGCATTCCTTCACGGGTTCTTGTCAGAAAACATTTACATGACACAACCTCAGGGGTATGTGAGAAAGGGGCAAGAGAACCTGGTTTGTTACTTAAATAAGTCTATTTATGGGCTTAAACAATCACCAAGGTGCTGGTATCAAAGGTTCGATGAAACTATCTCAAAGATTGGTTTCCAGAAAAGTTCCTTCGACAGTTGTGTGTATGTTAATACTAAGTCTTTTAAGAATGATGTCTTCCTTCTCCTATATGTTGACGATATGTTGCTAGCTGGAAAGGACAGAGAAGACATAAGCAAAGTCAAAACTCTTCTAAAAAGAGAGTTTGACATGAAGGACTTGGGAGAGTCAAAGAAAATCCTTGGGGTGGAGATAGTGAGAAACAGAAATGACTCCTCTCTTCACATTAACCAGACAAGTTATTGTGATAAGGTGCTAAAGAGGTTCAAACTATCCGAAGCAAAACAAGTTTCAACCCCCTTGGCACACCACTTCAAATTGTCAGCAATGAACTCTCCAAAGGAAAATGAACTGGAACACCAAGCATTTATGTCCAAGATACCCTACTCCCAAGCCGTGGGAAGTCTAATGTATCTTATGGTATCCACAAGACCGGATCTTTCCTATGCTACAAGTCTAGTGAGCAGATATATGTCCAATCCGGGCAAAAGGCATTGGGAGGCCGTGAAATGGATACTAAGGTACTTGAAAGGGACATCAAATGCTACTCTACACTATAGGAAGAACAACCAGACTGAGAATGAGGTCTACGGGTATGTAGACTCAGATTTCGCAGGGGATTTAGACCGAAGAAGGTCCCTATTGGGCTATTTTTTCCTACTTGGTCAGAACCTATTGAGCTGGAAAGCTACCTTGCAATCAGTAGTAGCTCTATCGACTACTGAAGCGGAATTCATAGCTTTGTCAGAGGCAATTAAGGAAGGAATATGGCTTAAGGGATTGTTGAATGACTTTGGGATAAAACAAACAACAGTGCGCATATACTGTGATAACCAAAGTACCATATTCCTAACTAAACATCCTCAATTCAACAACCGAACAAAGCACATAGATATTAAATATCATTTTGTGCGAGAGGAAATAGAAAAGGGAGAAGTTGAAGTCCTAAAGGTTCATACCTCTGACAACGCTGCCGATTTGTTAACCAAACCCCTTCCTCAACTGAAATTTCAGCATTGTTTGGAAATGGTAGGCTTTTGCTTACCGGAAAAGGGGTGATAAAAGACAAATCAGAAAAGGAGGGAAGAATATTGCTCAGATCTTGATAGATTGCAAAGGTGGAGAATGTTAGAAGATTACCTGGATAAACGGTTGCAAACCATCAAGCTTCAACGGTCTTCCAGCATATTTCTCCTTATATATTATGTGTACCTAAAAAAAAAACAGTGAGTAAGATTTGAGAGTATTTTTCAGTGAGGGATTGAGTGTATCTCTGTAATTCTGATTAAGAGCAAATTACTTACCTCCTTACAGTGGACGTAGGCCTTAGTTGCCGAACCACTTACAAGCTTGTGTCGATTTCTTTCCCTTCTCTTCTTCTTCTTCTTGCTTAATCGTGAGTGAGACTGAGAGATCGCCATCTTCGTGTTCTTTCGTCTGAGAGCTTCTGTTCTGGTTTGATCAAGTTTGAGGATTTGCATGATCTGGGAAAGTGCAAGAGTGAGTTAATTCACGTGGGCAATTGAAGTATCTTACACGTGGAAATCACTAACATTTGTGATTTGAGCTACTTGTTCTGATAAGGTTAATGATCTTTCTAGTTGATTTGTGAAGGAGATCTCTCTAGCTTTGTGAAATGTTGGTGAAGTAAATTAGATGGAACAATTGTGATTCGAAGAAAGGGGAAAGAAATTAAAAGGAATGGAATTAAATGAGGATTCCTTAAAAGGATTTATGGGGCTGTTATGTTCCATTTCATTCATTCT
This sequence comes from Luffa aegyptiaca, assembly GCA_017139565.1. NCBI lineage: Eukaryota > Viridiplantae > Streptophyta > Magnoliopsida > Cucurbitales > Cucurbitaceae > Luffa > Luffa aegyptiaca. The sequence continues at coordinate 40,175,349 of CM029397.1, forward strand.
CTCTGCAACAGTCCTCATTTTGTTGGTTAAATTGTAAACATCTTTGAAAGTTGCAGCTTCTTCCTTGGATTTTCTGGTGGAATGTTTTCTTTTTTGATAGGATTTTTTTAATTTGATTTCCAACTTCCTTGGTTGTTGTTGAAGTTGGGTGGTTGTTGTTGAAGTTGGTCTTCATCATTTTGTTTCCTAAACTAGCTGGACCTTGGAGAACGATTTGCAGTGGTTATTAGATCATCTGGTTTGTTTTACAACAGTGTTAATCTATTATCTTCAATGCATTTTACAACACTTTATCTTTAATGCACAAATGAAGGGGAAGTGTCGGCCATGGTGGCCCGAGTAGTATGCACCAACTCGATATGAAAAGCAATTCCTTTCTGCAAATTGAGGAGGGCATAGGCTACATTCAATAATGCTGATGACATGATTTTTGTATCAAAAAAGGGAGGAAATTCCATGACTTTTTCTTCCAAGTTTTGTCTTTTGGGTAGTGGCTTAGGAGCTGTTCTTGCACATCATTGGAATTGATCTTAAGCTTTAGTGGTTCTATGGTTTTGAGGTTTTTATTATGTGTTAATTTTACATCTCATTTTAGTGGTTGTTTGTTTCTCCATTGAGTGCTTTGTTCTTCAGTGTTTTCTAAGGCTTTTGTAATTTGTGGGGTATTGTTCTTATTTCAGTGGTTGTTTGTATCCTTGAACCTCTTTCTTTCTTTCCATTTTCTGATGAAAAGTTTGTTTCTGGTTCAGAAGTAATTAAATGGTTGTGTAATCCTTTAGTTTGTACTTCTATGTCACTAGGATAGTATTTAGCTTAAGCTGAATGGTTTTTGGTTTGTTTTGATCATTTAGTTGGGCTGCAGGGTCTGCTTTTGTTTATAATTTTCTTTGCTGGTTTTTTTTTAGGTTAGTTGTTACTATTGCCTTGTAATTTTTCATTTTATTGATGAAAAGTTCTTCCGTAAAAAAGTAAAAAAAAAAAAAAAAAAAAAAATAGTTATCAATATTTGATTCTCAAATTATAGGTTGCAAGGGTAGTTTGGATTTGTCAATGTGCTTAACTATCGTATGGTTTGTGATTCTGGAAGGTCAGATTTAACAACTTAAACATTATCATTTCTCTAGAAGCTATTGCTTTTCTTGAGTTATTTGACCTTAGTTTATAAAATTTCATTAGCGAATTGTCAAGTTTGTTTGTCAAGATTGTTCATGCATGTTCTTAGGAATTTATCAAGTTTTGTTTTCTTTGGTCTTATGGGCATACAAGTTTATAAGAATTCGAGCTTAATATGAAAGTAGAAGCATATTGTGTATTTCCTTTTATAATGCAACCTTTTAGTCAATTTTCATTTTGCTTGGTTTGGGGGAGGGGGTGAAGAGTTTAGGAGACACCTTGGGACTTTGTTGTGACCTCTTACTTATAGGATGGGTAAAAAATGACTCCAAGATTTTTTTAATTTTTTTTTTTTTTTTTGGGGGGGGGGGAGTTTAGAAGTGTTATGCTTGTGGTTTTGTTACAATATTTTGCAATGCATATCACACTTTAGAATAAGTGAAATTTTGTTGAAAAAGACTCAAAGGGATTTGCTTTAATGTTTTGTTGGGCATCCTAGAAGTGTTATGTTGGTTGCTTGTCATGTACATAAAGCATGTTTAATTGTGTTTGAAAAGCATGAGGTTGCTCTGTTTGTTGTATGTTGTTTGATGGCTCTTCAGGTGTGAGTCACTTACTCAGTACTTTGGTTTGTACTGACCTAGCTACCATCAAATTTTGTAGGTGATGAGGATTACTACAAATCGAGTGATGCTGAGGAGGAGGTCTGAGGAAGAATAACTCTCTAAGTGTTAATTTCATTGTTGTCTTTTGCTTAAATAGTGGTTATTAGAAGGACGTAGTCATTTTATTTAGTTGGGTGTTATTTAATTTGAGGGATGCATCTTATTTTTGTGGTTAGCATTGTGTTAGACTTATAAGTTTATTCGAGTTATATAAATGAAATTTGTTATGAGATTTGAATCGTAATTCTATTTGGAATTCTCTCGAGTTATATGTTGTCTTAGTAGGTGGTTGAAATTTTTGGGTTAGCTATAGTTATGTTGTTATGCTATCGAAATTTTTGGTAGTGTTTCAACAAATAATAGGGTAATGTCACTTATAATAGGTAAATTTTGGGGGCGTTACATTATACAGGATAAGGCAAGTGACTTCGATAGATATATATATGTTATTACTTGTGCAAAAGTATTTAAATACATTATAAACTAATTTAAGTTGATTTTATGATATAATAACAAATGGGACAAATGTAAACAAAACAATATAAATATATATATAAATTAAACCAATTAAAAGTCAATTAGTGTGTCTATCATAGCAAGATTAAAAATACTATGCTATATTTTCTATAGCATTATTTTAATGTTATAAAAAATGTTATTAAAGACCGACCATAGCTTTTTTCTAACGCTGTGAAATTTTTTCATAACATTAGTATTATGCAATTAAAAATGGACTTATTATAGCATTTTTTATAGCGTTGAAAAAACGCTATGAAAAGTTCGAGACTTTCAATAACATCGGCTACAACAACGTGAAAAAAAAGCTATGATATGTCTTTTATAGCGTTTTTTCACAGCTATAAAAAACGCTATGAAAAGTTTTCATAACATTAAAATAACGCAATAAAAATAGACTTTCTACAACGTTTTGGATAGCGGTGAAAAAATGCTATTAAAAGTCCGATACTTTCAATAACGTCGGCTACGACAGCGTTTCATAAAACGCTATCGTGCTACGATAGCGTTTTTTGAATGCTATCGTATGTGATTTTTCTTGTAGTGTTAGGTAGTCCCACAACTACGTTCCTAATCTCAGAGTTATAGTGGGGAAGCCCTTGTGGTGGTGTCCGTTGAAGAATTCAGAGTCGTCAGACGGAGGTATGTTTCTCATCGCTTAACTTTTTGTCAATGTATTGGTATTTTGTAGAACAAAATTAATTTACGAACGGTCCAATTGCTTCCGCTGTAACGGAATTGGGAATTCCAATCCTTCACTCGCCTCATCCAAATTTGAGATTATGCGAGCCTGGACCACCGGGTCTACCTCACCTCATCTGCCCTGAGCCCATCACATTACGCGAGCCTGGACTACCGAGTCTACCTCTCCGCATCCAGATATGAGATTGTGTGAGCCTGGACCACCGAGTCTACCTCACCTCATCTGGCTTGAGCCCATGCACTTCATCTGAGCCAAGCTCACTTGGCCGAGGCCGAGGCCAAGCACATCTTACTGAGGTCGACCCCAAACTTTAAAGGTATTCTTCTCTTTACTCAACTATATTTTATGTTTTAGTAAAACTTTACTTGAGTAAGGGGGCTACAAAGGGGATATGCACTCCCTATTAAACAAAAGGCACGCTAGCTTAGCATGTTTGACTAAGGATTACATGTTTTAAGCCTATTCCCTCATTTTTCTTTTGCAAAAGCTGACATATGAATGCAGGGACTTAGATTTTGGGCTAGCAGAGACTTGAGGCAGAGGCCGACCCTAAACTCTTCCCTCATTTTTCTTTTGCAGAAATTAACTTTTCGATGCAGAAACTCGAAAATTTCAATAATATGAAAGGTGGTTGAGGACGACCCTAAGGTCTTACCACGTGCGCTACATAAATGGCCAAGCGAGAAAAACACCTACGCATGGGGCTTCAAAATAGAGGAATGGACTGAACAACGTCCAAAACGAGAGACAAAAGGCACAAAAGTTTGGACTCGCTCCAAACGTTAGCCTCGGCCTCATCCCGAGGCCGAGGCCGGGTTATTTCTTAAATCCCCACTTTTCTCATTTCTCTCTTACCTAACCCCTATTCAGGGAGCTTTTGCTTTGTCTATTTCTATCTTATCTTGCAGGATAGCAAGAAATCCGCACATAAGTCAGCACAGGGAAAAGATCATTACTCTTCAATCGGGCTTAAGGAGCTTGACCTATAGCAATAAGTCACACCTGAATCCCAATTCAAGAGTGGGGGCTTAATGTTATAGGTAATTTTGGGCCACTTCGATATGCAAGGAGCTAACGAGGACAGCGCAATACCAACCCAAAGAGACAACCAGGAAACGGACCCCGGAGGAAGAACAGGCCAAAGGGTCGAGCCAAGGCCGGAGGGATTGGGCCTTGGCCCAACCCCCATGGTTCGAGTCCCTCCGCCACCGTTTGGTCCCTAGTGCCTCTGGACGTCCTGGTTCAGCCCGAATCCTCTCTGAAAGCCTAGAAACCCTAAGGCAGGAAAAGGTATTTAAACCGTTCTTCGTCACTGAAGAAGGGATCCCCGAAACTATTCTCTGAACTCTACTTCTCCTCTTGCTCTCTTGCTCTCTTCCTTTAGCTTTCTAACTTAAGCATCAGAGGCGGGGTGGCAGACACCACACCGATGTACAGGTTTACCTTGTCTTGCAAGTCACGTCTTCCCTTCCTCAAACAAATTTACCGTTGGTGGCACGTGAAGGTCAGGTGAGTTTTTATCCTATCCAACTTTGACCATCAACATGACCTATTTAACATTTTAAAAAAAATCTCATATCTTTTTTACTTTGAGTTCAACAACATTTGGAGTGAGTGATTCGAACCTCTGAAGATACATGTCAATTATCGCTTTGTTATGTTCACCTTTGACTTAAAATTTTCATATCTACTAGACTCAAAATTAAACATTTAAGATCCCATTAAACATATATAAGTTTTACACATCTAATAGGACAATTAATTTTTTTAAATTTCTAAAATTTCAGGAACCTATTAGATATAAAATTGAAAGTTTAGGGATCTATTAGAGAATTTTAAAGTTTGGATCCTATTAGACACTCGAGATCAAATAGACACTACAAACATGAAAGTTCATCCACTAAACTTGTAATTCAATATAATATTAATTAAAAAACTATAAAGAAACTATTATAGAATTACCTATATATATATATATATTAAACGATAGAATTACCTATATTAAATTTAGGGAAAAATACACTTTTAGTCCCTGAGGTTTGGGTTAAGTAACACTTTAGTCCCTGAGTTTTCAAACTCAACAAAAATACCCCCGAGGTTTGAGATAAGGAGGAATTTGGTCCCTGCCGTCAATTTTGCTGTTAAACCCTAACAGTTTGCTGACGTGACACCATTATTTTAATAAAAAAATCATTTTTTAATTTTTTTAAATAAAAATATATTAAAATATTAAAATATTATTATTTTATTAATTTTTTTTAATTCTTTCTTCTTCCTTCCCCACCCTTCTTCTTCCTTCCCCACCCTTCTTCCTTCCCCATCACTTTCTTCTTCTACTCCGATGGTCGGTCGCCGCCTAGCCACCGCCGGCAGCCGACGAACTGCGGCGGCGGTCGCTGGAATTTTTTTTTTTCTTCTTTCTTCTTCCTCCATTCTTCTCTCCTTCTTCTTTCTTTTCTTTCTTCTGTTTTTTTTTTAAAAAACAGAGAGACGCGAATCGGGGAGGAGGAGCTCCTCCTCCCCTTCCCGTTTCAGATCTGAAACGGGAGGGGGAGGATGAGCTTCTCCTCCTCGATTCCGGCGCAAATTGGAGAGGAGGAGTCTGAGACGGGAGGGGGAGGAGGAGCTCCTCCTCCCTGAATCTCTCTATTTTTTTTTAAAAAAAAAAACAGAAGAAAGAAAAGAAAGGAGAAGGAGAGAAGAATGAAAGAAAAAAAAAGGAAAAAAAAAATTTACGACGACCGCCGCTGCCGTTTGCCGGCTGTCGGCGGTGGCCGGGCGGCGGCCGGCCACCGGAGTGGAAGAAGAAAGTGATGGGGAAGGAAGAAGGGGTGGGGAAGGAGGAAGAAGGGTGGGGAAGGAAGAAGAAAGAATTAAAAAAAATTAATAAAATAAAAATATTTTAATATTTTAATATATTTTTATTTAAAAAAATTAAAAAAAATTATTTTTTTATTAAAATAATGGTGCCACGTCAGCAAACTATTAGGGTTTAACGACAAAATTGACAGCAGGGACCAAATTGCTCCTTATCTCAAACCTCAGGGGTATTTTTGTTGAATTTGAAAACTCAGAGACTAAAGTGTTACTTAACCCAAACCTCAGGGACCAAAAGTGTATTTTTCCCTTAAATTTATAAGAAACCAAAAGACAAATTTGAAATGTTACCAACAAAAAAGAAATTTTAAATATTTACTAGAAGATTTCTTAAAATTAAATAAGTTTTTCGTATCATTTAGGTCCGGTTTGATAACCATTTGATTTTTGGTTTTTCGTTTTTGAAAATTATGTCTGGTTTCTCTCAATTTTCTTACCATGGTTTTCATCTTTGTCAAGGACACCTTTGAATTTTTAGTCAAATTCCAAAAACAAAAACAAGTTTTTGAAAACTACGACCCCGTTTGATAATCATTTGGTTTTTTGTTTTTGGTTTTTGAAAATTATGCTTGTTTTCTCCTAAATTTTTTACCATGACTTTCATCCTAGTTAAGGTTGCATTTGAATTCCTGGCCAAATTTTAAAAACAAAAACAAGTTTTTGAAAACTATTTTTTTTTTATTTCCAAAGCTGGACTTGGTTTTTTAAAACAAGGTAGAAGATTGATATTAAAACCAAGAAACTTAGAGGTGGAAGTATGTGTGTATAAGCTTAATTTTCAAAAACCAAAAACAAAAAACAAAGGGGTCGTTTGATAACCATTTCGTTTTCTGTTTTCGGTTTTTGTTTTTCATTTAAAAAAAACAGGAGTGTTTGATAACCAATTTTGATTTTTGTTTTCTTGTTTTTTAAAAACGTTTTTGAAATTACAAGCAAATTTTAAAAACCAAAAAAAGTAGTTTTGAAAAACAGATTTTTGTTTTTCAAAAACTCATTTTTCTTTTAATGCTTATTTTTCTCCTCTTTTACCTATCCCTCTCCAACAAATTTCTTTTTCTATTTTTTTCTCTCTCTAAAACGTTTCTCTCTATAATTTTTTTTCTCTCTCTAAAATTTTATCTCTTAAAACCTGTTTTCTCTCCATAACTTATCTATTTCTAAAAACTTATCAATAACTTTTCTCTCCTTGATAAACATATTCTAATTTTTCTTTTGAAAAAAAAAATCTCCAAAATTTTCTATCGCAACAACTTTCTTTATTTTTCTAATTTATCGTTATTTCTTTAGCATATCTTTTACTCTTAACCTTACTATCTCTCTAAATTCTCTTTTTATTTAATTTTTTTAATCTAAAATTTATCGCTTTTACTCTAACTTTTTTCTATTTTTTCTCTAACTAATATTCTCTCTCTAAACATTTTCTTTCACCTCTCTAAATTTTGTTTAACTTTTCTCTCATCTTTTCAAAAAAAAAAAAAAAACTTTTCTCTCGAAAACATTTATATTTGTGTCTCTAAATTTTTGTTTCAACGTCTCTACATATTTTTCTCCCTCTAAAACATATTTTTCATCTTTTTCATTTTTAAAAAACTGAAGTTATCAAACATATATGGTTTTTGTTTTTAAAAAACAGAAAACCATAAACAAAAAATCAAAAACAGAAAAACCAAAAACCAAAAACTGAAATGGTTATCAAACGGGGCCTATATTTTTTAGTTTTCAAAAATTGACTTGGTTTTTGAAAAAATGGGATGAAGGTAGAAAACAAAACAAAGAAACTTGGAGGTAGTAGTGTTTATAAGTATAATTTTCAAAAACTAAAAACCAAAAACCAAATGATTATCAAACAAGCCTTAAGAAAAGTATTTCACTATGTTATGTATGTATGTATAGATATTTTTCACACTTTTTTTTCTTTAAATTTGTAAAAATAAATGGACAATTACTTAGCTATGTACCGGTGTGTAGGTCTTATATACCTTTATACACCACCATTAAAATGTCTCATTCTACCTTTCTCTTTTAATTGTTTAGAACTAATAAAATGTAACACTCAGGAATCGACCCCTAATGCTCCTAAGTTAGGGTGCCCCTGCTGCCTGCTGACGAACCACAACAACATATATCTTTAAAATTAGCGAAAAGCTTAATAAATATAATTTACCGTTCGATAAAATTAGAAAGAAACAAAATTGAGGGGGATGTGCCCTTTTGGCCCTACGTCGTGGATGCATCCCTGCTAATAGTAACAGTAACAGTAATAATAAAATCCTTTAATGACATTTTTTTATGAACTAGAGTTGGATTATTGGTTGTCAACTGGGAGTATATTTTGCAAAAACTTTCAAGAAAATTCTTTTGAGGATTCGAACCTCTAACCTCTTGGTCGATGGTTGGTTGAGCGTACACACCAACTAAAGCTAAGCTATCCTCACTGTGATCGAAAATCCTTTTAGTTATACGTGGGTTTAAGGTTCATAAGAGGGGGAGGGCGAACTTTTTTCATTTGGATTCATTTTAATGAAGATAAGCCATAATTCAAAAGGTTTCAAACACTTCATTATTTAGTTATTAATCGAATTCTATTGAATTCTTTAACATTTTATTATTTATTTAGTAGTAGAATTCTATTGAATTCTTTGGACACTGATATACAAATAAGGAATACACATTGTTTGCAACCAAAGTCATAAGTTTGTCAACTTGCTTCATTTCCATGGCTTCTCACCACACTGGTAAGCTGGACAATATTCTGCTGCGATGTCTTTGATTTGAATTCCAGTATCATAGATCTCTCCATTTTTCCAAGTAGCAGGAAGTACATAATTTGCAGAAATCCATCTTTTACTATATCCTGAAGTTACCATCATTTTTAGTTGTAATGCCCCTCCAGGTACGTTATTGGTATCCCAAATAGCGCCTTGGTGCTTTTTCATGGGACTCCATTTCGACGAACCAACCTATTAAATAATTCAATGCACAAAAAAATATTTAAATTTAGCTGGTGTATTTGATCATCTCTTCAACTATTAAACCTTCTATGATTTTTAACTAACCTGAGCTATATAAACTGCCTGTATATCAGTTTGGCCACCTTGATATAGGAGTTTGATAGCCAAATAGTGTGGTTTGTTGCTCCATTCTACAACTTGCACCAACAAATTTTTATTTTTGTATTCACAAGGTATCCTGTAAAAAGGAAATCAACAAATTAACGAGTTAGATTTAAACCTAGCTCCAAATATCGAATAGCACAAAGTTTACCTCTTGTATTCCACATCCACAATATCATTCTTCAAAAGTTCTTTGACTTTTCCCTTTAAAGCCATGGAAGAGAAAGCTTTTCTACTCAAAAGAAATTCTGCTCGATTTTCATAACTTTGATCTGTCAAAACTACTTTAGTTCCTATGGTGTTGCACAATCTCTTGTTCTTACATCTTACCTATAAGAACAACATGTTTTATCATCATCAAATTTGAAAGAGAAAAAAAAAAACTATACAAATAGAAGAAAACAGAGAAAAAAAAAGGGAAGTAAATATAAATATATACTTGATAGCAAGCACCGCAACCAACTCCTTGTTTATAAAGGGAAGGTCCAGTAGCTGTAAAGTATCCTTTGGCGATATCAAACTCCAAGTTTCCATATCCGCATGTCCCTCCGTCTATACCAAATCATATACATCCAAAAATTTACATTAACTAAGTTTTCATCATGAAAAATGATTGTCTTATAATTGATAAATCTTCCAATTTTGAATTGAATAATAAAAATTAAAATACAAGGAAAAAGAAAAGTTAAATCCTCACATGATGTAGGCTTATCATCGTAATAATGAGCAGCCTTGGATTGATGAATACAACGATCACATGCAGTGGCAGAAGAAACAAGGAAGAAGAAGAACAAGCTGAGAAACCAAGCCATTTTACGAAGATATCTATATGCCAATCAGAATGAAGAAAAAGTAGGAAGGTGCATGATGTTTATATAGTTGTTTCATATGTTAAAAGTCAATGTTTTTTTTTTAAAAAAAAATAAAATTCAACAGGACAGCACTTCCAAGAAAGCAAACTGTATTGAATTGATGATATTTAATGTGTGTAGAATTTGAATTGATAACTTGGAAGAGAATAAAAAAGATGGGAAGGGTATACCAAGTGCCCTTAGAAATAGACTAAAATGGTTGCATTTGAATAAAACGATGGATAAGATTAAAGATGGTTTGTATGTGTTGGAGAATATACTAGTTTAAATTGTTTTTTTTTTTTTTTTGCACAATATGTGGGGAGGAGGATTCGAACCACAGACCTTGTGGTTATCGGTACAACTTTATGTCTAAACTATTGTTGGCATACTAGTTTAAATTGTTAATATTAAGTTAATACAACTATAGTATCCAAGTTAAAAAGAAAAAGAAAAAAAAAATTCAAGATTATTCCTTTACTATGGGATTCGTGAATCACTTAAATTAATATTTGAATCCATGTGAGACGTTGAAAAGTTAAGCCCAATAATTTGAATTTGTGGGTGTATTGTATTTGGATACAAGATATTTGAAAATAAATGATATTCATGTCTCATTTACAGGAATATAGTATACCATAATCAAATGCCTAAATATAGTGATATTAATCATTTTCATTTTTTAAAAAAACCAAAGTACTTAGAAGGAATGGGTTCAAGTTATATGAAGGTCACTTAAGATTTAATATTGAAAAAAAATACACTTTTGGTCTCTGAGATTTGGATTAGGTTTCATTTTGGTCCGAGTTTTCAAACTCGACATTTTAGTCTCTGAGATTTGGATTTCGTTACATTCTTGGTCACTCAGTCAATTTTGTTGTTAAACACTAACAAATTTCTGACGTGGCAATGTTTTTTTATTTAAAAAAATATATTTTTTAATTTTTAAAATAAAATAATCTATTAAATAATTTTTTATTATTTTTTCTTTTTCTTTTCTTTTGTCTTTTTTCTTCTTCCTTAATCTTCTTCTCCACCACTCATAAACCCTAATCTCAATAAACTTGACAGCCACCATCACCTCCAGCCGCCGACCGTCGCCGTGTTTTTTTTTTTTTTTATCTTTTTCTTCCTCTTTCTTTCTTCTTCTTTTCCTTTCCCATGTTTTCTTTTTCTTTACTCTTCCTCTCTCTCTCCCGCGTGTGTACTCAACTCCGACTGCCGCCGTCGCACGCTTTTTGTTTGCTGTTTTTTCTGTCCAACCGTCCTCACGCCGCCACTCATGCGTTCGCACCTCCGTCCTCGTGTCGTCGCTGGATTGAAAGGGAAAATCGTTCTAAATTTGGGTATTGTTCGAAGGAAAAATCGCTCTATCCTTCGTCCTCGCTTCGCACCTCCGTCCTTGCGCTGTCGCTGGATTCAAAGGGAAAATCTTTCCAGATCTGGGTTTTGTTCAAAGGGAAAATCGCTCTGTCCTCTGTCCTCGCGTTCACACCTTCGTCCTTGTGCCGTTAAACACTAACAAATATGGGTTTTGTCATTTCGGACAGAGAGAAAGAGAGTGATCGGCTGGGCAGAACGGAAGAAAGAAAAAGCATGCAGCGACTTCTGGAACGGCTCTTCCGATGACCGAAAGATCTCTAGGACGTAGTGAGGAAAGCATAGAAAAAGAACACTGTTGTCCGGAACAGCGCCGGCGACGGGAGCCTTCTCCCTCTCCCTCTTTTTTATTAAGAAAAAAAAAGAAGAAAGAAAGAAAGAGTGAAAGAAAAGGAGAAGTAAAGGAGAAGAAAAAAAATGTTGTTGGCAGCGGCGGCTGGTCGTCGGCGGTCGGCGGTCAGTCGCCGGCCGCAGGATGGTGGTGGGAGGATGGTTGAAGAAAAAGAAGGAGGGTGGTGGTGAAGGGATTGAAGAAGAAGAAAGAAAAAAGAATTAAAAATATATATTTTTATTATTTTATTTTAAAAGATGAAAAATTAATTTTTTTAATTAAAAAAAAGGTGTCACGTCAGCGGTCAGTTAAAATCTAACGGAAAAATGGATGGAGGGACTAAAATGAAACGAAATCCAAACCTCAGGGACTAAATTGTCGAGTTTGAAAACTCAGAGACCCAAAATGAAACCTAATTCAAACCTCAGGGACTAAAAGTATATTTTTTCCTTTAATATTTTACAAGTTACTTTGACCACCAGATATAATAGATTTAGATAGTTGTCTTGTATGGTCAAAGTGTACACAAGTTGGTCCAAAGACTCACGAATATTAGAAGAAAATGAAGCTCGTCTCCCCTCTATTAAGTAGAAATATAATAAATTATCATTAAGAAATTGTTCAAAATTATCTAATACTACATCCAATTAATAAAATGGAGAATCTCTCTTTTTCTCTTATCCAAGCCCGTGGTATAATGAGAAATCCATGGGTTAGGATATATTATAGGAAAAAATATTGATCCATGGGTTTTAGAAATTCACAACATGGACATTGGTTTAGAAGACTCTTGGAAACTCTTGATTGAGTATAATTCAAGGCTTCTCAAATTCTTCCAAACCATTTCAGAGAGTTGACAAATGATTCCCAACTTATATATTTCCTTCGATGGATGGATATAATGCCTATACATCCAAACTGATTGTCAAAGTGAACATAATTCGACAATAATTGTCATGTATCATCGACTAAGGGGTCAAAGATTTCGAATCCCAAATTCAACAACATTTGGAGTAGGAAAATTCGAACACATGACCTTTTGATCATAAGCACATACTTTACGTCAGTTAAGTTATCCTCTTGTTGGCAAATGTCCCAAGTTCAACAACATTTGGAGTAGGGGAATTCAAACACATGACCTCTTGGTCATAAACACATATTTTATGTCAATTATGTTCAACAACATTTGGAGTAGGGGAATTCAAACACATGATCTCTTGGTCATAAACACACACTTTACGTCAAGTAAACTATGCTCTTGTTGGCAAATATTGTTGAACTAGTGTGTGTGGCAAATATTGTTGAACTAGTGTGTGTGTAATCTTGCTTCCTTACCCAACGTTCCAAACATATAAGGACTAATTCAAAGAATAAAGCAGAAGTAACCCACCCTCACATGCTCAAAAACCTTCAAACAAAACCAAACTAATGAACATGTAATGAACATAAACAATCAAAGGTTTAGAAGCATAACATCAAAACTTATAACAAACATAAACAACCAAATTTAACCAAGTTTGGTAAGTAACCAAGGGTTAAGAAACATAATATTTACCTACCTAGAAACAACCCATCCCTCATTGTTCCAAAAATCATAAACTAAACAACGAAAATGAAGGGATCATCAACAAAACAACTAGTTCAAAGTATACCAATTGCAACCCAACCCCTATTAACAATATCTTTAATCAAAAACAAACAAGTTGAGGAAAACAACTACTCCAAAGTAAACCCAAAGCAATCTACCCTCACACGCTCAAAACCTTTAACAAGTAAACTAGAAAAGCTAAAACAGTCAAAGTTTTAGAAGCAAAATATCAAAACTTATAACAAACATAAACAACCAAATTTTACCAACTTTTTGCTAAGTAACAAAAGGTTATGAAACATGAACTCTAACTACCTAGAAGTAACTCATTCATCAACTTTCAAAGGTTATATAAACAATAAACAACCAAATGAACTAATCTTACTTCCTTACTCAAAGTTTCAAACATAAGAACTACTTCATATTTCGCCATAAAAGCGACCCACCCCCTTGCTCAAAACCTTTAAACAAAACCAAAAAACTAATGAACTATCAACAAAATTGTTATGATGAAAACAGTAACAACGTAACAAGAATGAAAGGGCGAAGAGAAACAACACACGCAGATATACGTGGTTCACTAACGGTGTGTTAGCTACATCCACGGGCAGAGGGAGAGAACGTCTTATTATGAGAGGAGTATTCAGATTACAGAGATAAGGGCGAAATTAGGTTAAGAGGGTTTATATATGGCACCACTCTTAACCCTAACACAATAGGCCCAAAATAGTAAAGTCCAAAACGGAAAATCATAATCTAATCTCTATACATAATTTAGCTTAGGGGGCGTTGCCCCCGAACCCCCACCGGGCGCGTCGCCCCTGGACCCCGACTCATATCAGATTCAAGGCATATCAACAAAAATCAAAACAATCAAGCTTTTAAAAGCATGCCATCAAAGCAAACAATGCAAAATGAGTTCCAAAATGAACTATTACTATTACGTTTCCCTAAGAACTGTCAACGGTTATAAAAAATCGTCAGTCAGCAATTCCTTAGAACTATTGGCAGTTCTTTTGCTACCATCGGTAGTTCTGTGCGAAATTCTGACGATTGACTTTAAGGAACTGGCGACGGTTTTTTTGCTACCATCGATAGTTCTTTGCGAAATTGTGATGGTTGACTTTATCGTCGGCATAAGCTCTTTAGGTTGACGACTTTTGTAATGTCGGAAAACTTACATCGACAGAACTTGATTTTCTTGTAGTGTACTTTCGCCTATAAGTTCCTTGGTTTTTTCATCTACCTTTTTCCCGTGTTTTCAAAAACCATGTCATATTTTGAAAACTAAAAAAAGTAGTTTTAAAAAACTTGTTTTTGTTTTTGGAATTTGGTTAGGAATTCAAATGTGTCCTTAACAAAGATGAAAACCATTGAAATTGGGAGAAAACAAGCTTAATTTTCAAAAACCAAATGGTTATCAAACGAATTAGAAGACCCTTTATTATTAATACCTTGCTGGTCTAACTTCTCATTTGTGAATGAATAAATTCCATCTCCTCCAATCTCCCTCTTTGCAACTCTCCTGCCTCCCTCTCTATTGTTCGATCATGATGATCCTAAATCTCTATCTCTAGGTTATTATTGTCTATTGTTGATGTCGAAACAAAGAGGGAGGAGGGCCCTCCCTCCTCCCTATCGCAGACGCCGAAAAGGGAGGAGGAGGTCCTCCTCTCCCTCTTTTTTATTAAAAAAAGAAAAACAGGAAAGGTAGAAAAAGGGAAGAAAAGAGAGAAGAAAAGAGAGAAAGAAAGAAAAAAAAAAAAAAAAAAAAAAAAACTTCGCCGGCGGCCGGCCACCGAAGTTGAAGAAGAAGAAGTTGGAGAAGAAGGCGAGAAGTAGAAGAATAAGAAGAAAAAGAAGAATAAGAAGAAAAAGAAGAAGGAAAGAGAAAGAAATAATAAAAAAAATTAAAAATTATAATATTTTATTATTTTTATTATATTTATATTTTAAAAAAATTCAAAAATATTTTTTTTAATAAAAAAACAGTGTCACGTCAGCTCATCGTTAGTTTTTATCGGAAAAATAGATGAAGGGACTAAAATGAAACTAAAATCAAACCTCAGGGGCTAAATTGTTGAGTTTGAAAACTCAGTGACCAAAATGAAACCTAACCCAAACCTAAGGGACTAAAAGTGTATGTTTCTCTAAAAAGTATGTTCTAGAGTAATTGTGGGTAGTTTTGTACCATTGAATGTAAGAGGGAGGAATTGTAAAAGTGTCTCGATTTTGTATCCAACGGTTATTAGGTGTATACAAATTTGAAGATATACATCCGACAGTTTTAAAGAGGAAGCCTCGTTGTATCGGGAGCACCAAAGAATTTGCCCGAGAAAGAGATTTAAGATGATTTTTAATTTTGTAGCCTAACAGGACTTTTTGGAGAGCTTTGGATTTATGATTTTATAGACAAATAAGACTTTTGGGATCGGAAAGGACTATCATTGGTATTCAATACCTCATTTCTTTCATTTCACTCTCTCTTGTCTCTCTAGTCCCTTTCAACCTCTCTCAAGCTCAAGTATCACTCTCAATTCTTCAAGATTTATATCATCTTTAAGTTTTTCTCAAATTCTCTCCCATTTTCTATAGGTAAGATTTTACATTTTTTTTTAATAGATTTTGGGTTCTCATACTTCTTTTTCTCTTGACGTCTTCTTTTTCAACCTCATTCGCTTACTATATATTATAGTTTCTCGTAGGACTTTTTTTTTCAACGTTTTGCAATATTTTACATGGTTTAATTTTCTCGTATCCTTGTCGTTGTGAGAAGGTGCAAGAAAAAAAAATACATACCTTCCAAGTTTATGGAATTTTCACTACAAGTTATGTGAGAAAAATTAGGAAACCTTAATTGCGGAGGTGTTAGAATTTTTCTCTCATCTCCTTGGAGAAAGTATGAGAAACATTACAACACTCTAATTTTCAATGTGTTGAAATTTTTCTCACACCTTCTCATTGCGAGAGCATGTAAGAAAAAACTACCTTGAATTTTTCTCACATATTCTCGCTGCAAGAAAAATTACAACTAATTTGTAATGTGTTGAATAGTGAAATGGAAATTATCTTTAATGTGTTTAATTTTCACTGATTTTAATGTAAATTATCATTGAAATGGAAACACTCAAATTCTTGTAGGTCAAATAACTCCCCTAAATGAATTTCATTACAATGAACCACCTAAATATTATCTTACGATCTATCTTCTTCAAATTCCAACACCTTCAAAGAATAGTTTTTGTAATTTTTCTCGCACTTTCTCGCGATGAGAGTATAAGAAAAATTCCAGCACCTCCAAAAGATGAAGTGTAATTTTTCTTGCATTTTCTCTTTGCGAGAGGTTACGAGGAAAATTCCAACATCTTTAAAGAATGATGTTATTTTGTTGTTATATATTTTGGTTTATTATAAATTTTACCTTCCCATTAGTTACATTTTGTTGTTATTTTGGTTTTTTTACAGTATAATGGAAATGTATTCATCCCTTGTATCGATGTCAAATCCATGGACACGTAGAATGTCAATGGAAATTTATTATATTATTATTAAGGTTTAGAACCTTTTTTTCAATAGCACTAAAAGATAAATTTCATAGTTCTTTTTTTCTTTTTTCTCTTTTTGAATTCAATATAATTCACAGTTGAATATAATCGAGGCATATCGAATATTTAGAATCAAATGTAGTTTTTTTCTTTCTTTTTTTTTTTTTCTGAAAGGTTTAAATGTAGTTGTTGTAGATTTTATTTAGAAAACGTTTGTAGTCCAACGGTTAGGATAATTGCCTTCCAAGCAATAGACCTAAGGTTCGACTCCCTGCAATTGCAGAATTTTTTTAAGTATAATTTACTTTATTTAATTATTGGGTAAAATACCTTTTTGGTCCCTCATGTTTCAGGTTCGTTTCCAATAGGTCCCTAGGTTTCAAAATTGAACAATCAAGTCCCTACTATTACAGAAATACTTCTATTAAATCCCTCCACCGTTAATTTTTTTAACGGTGCTGACGTGGCAATTAACGGTGCTGACGTGGCATTTAAAAATAATAAAATAATAGTTTATAAATTAAAATAAAATAATAAATAATTTTTAAATAAAATAAAATAATAAATAATTAAAAAAAAAATAAAGAAATCTCTCCCCTCTCTCTACCCCACCCGAAACCCTCTCTCCCTCACCTTTTCTCTCCTTCTTCACTTCCTCCTCCTTGTCGGTGCTGCCTTCCTTTACCTTTCAGCTCCGACGGCGACCAGCTGATGCCGCCGTTTCTCCCCTGCTCCGGCGCCGACAAGCTTCTAAAATGGAGAAGAATAGAGAAGCCATGTGGGTTTTGGTTGTTAGTTTTTGTTTTTTCTCAGATCTGAAAATAGAGAAGCTATGTGGGTTTTTTTTTTTTTGCTATTTTTTGTGTTTCCTCATATCTAATAATGGAGAACGGTGGGTTTTTTGATTGATGATTGCTGCGTTTTTTTTTGGTTTCCTACTCAGATCTGAAATTATTGCGAAGGGGTGGGTAATTTTTTCTTTTCAGATTGAAGTGGGGGAGGTTGGATGGTGGATTTTCTTTAGATTGAAGAAGATGGGGGAGATGAGTTGTTGAGGAAGAAGAAGATGGTGAGGCCGTGAGGGTGTGGGTTTTCTTTTGGGTTGAAGAAGATGGTGGCAGAGGCAAAAAGTGAGGGTGTGGGTTTTCTTTTGGGTTGAAGAAAATGGTGAGGGTCTGGACTTTTTCGTGAAAACAGGGAAGAAAAGTGAGAGGGAGAGATTCTTTTTCGTGGCGGGAGATGGCGTCTGAAGGATCGACAGTGGCCATATTTTTTCGTGACAGGGAAGAGATTTTTTCAGCACCGTTAAAGAAGGGGGCGGCGGCAACGGCGATCATCTTCTCATCGGCGGCAAGGGGAAAGAAAAGGGAAAGGGGAGTGGATCGAGGGTTGGGGAAGGAGAGAGAAAGTTTTTTTTTTTTTTTATAAATTAATTTATTATTTTAATTAAAAATTAAATTTTGAAAAAAATTAATATTTTATTATTAAACGTTGCCACATCAGCACTGTTAAAAAAATTAACGGTGGAGGGACTAAATTGAATTATTTTCGAAACAGTAGGGACTTGATTGTTCGATTTTGAAACCTAGGGCCTATTGGAAACGAACCTGAAACATGAGGGACCAAAAAGGTATTTTACCCTTAATTATTTAATTATAAATTCAATTAATCTCAAAGTTTACTTTACAATTTTTAAGCTTATAATTAACCGATTAATTATAATAAATATATGAAAAAAATCATTGAAGCCTAATAACCTTTTTAATCCTCAATTTCCTTACATGGTTTTTATTTTTAAGGACACATTTAGATTTCTATCCAAATTCCAAAACAAAAAAAACAAAAACAAGTTTTGGAATTTTTATTTTTATTTTTTTTCAAAATTTGACTTGATGTTTTTAAAACATGTGAAGAATGTAGATAACAAAACAAAGAAACTTATAGGTCGAAGTAGTGTTTATAAACTTAATTTTAAAAAACCAAAAATAAAAAATCAAATGATTATCAAACGGGATCATAGTTTTTTGTTTTTGAAATTTAAGTTTAATAATCACTACTTCCACCTAAAAGTTTCTTTCTTTTGTTATCAACTTTCTTTCCATGTTTTCAAAAACCGAGTCAAATTTTGAAAACTAAAAAAAGTAGATCTCGTTTGATAACCATTTGGTTTTTAATTTATTTTTGGTTTTTGAGAAATAAGCTTACAATCACCAATTCCACCTATAAGTTTCTTTGTTTTGTTATCTATTTCTTACCATGTTTAAAAACCAAATTAAGTTTTCGAAACTAAAAAAATTAGACCCCATTTGGTTTTTTGTTTTTTGTTTTTGAAAATTATGCTTGTTTTCTCCCAATTTCTTTACTATAATTTTCATCTTTGTGTAAACACACATTTGAACTCTGAGCCAAATTCCAAAAACAAAAATAAGTTTTTGATATTTTTTTTAGGCCTCGTTTGATAACTATTTTATTTTTTGTTTTTGGTTTTTGAAAATTAAGTCTATAAACTCTACTTTTACCCACAAGTTCCCTTGTTTAGTTATCTACATCTTTCCCTTGTTTACAAAAACCAAGTGAAATTTTGAAAATTAAAAAAAATAGTCTTTAGAAACTTGTTTTTGTTTTCAAATTTTGTTTAGGAATTCAAATGTGTCGTTAATAAAGATGAAAATCGTTGTAAGGAAATTAGGAGGAAAAAAACATAATTTTCAAAAACCAAATGGTTATCAAACAGAGACTTAAATTTTAAAACTTGACTTGGTTTTTGAAAACATGAGAAGAGATGATATGTGACAAAACAAATAAATTTATGGATGATAGTAGTGTTTATAGACTTAATTTTCAAAAACCAAAAACCAAATAGTTATCAAACAGGGCTTAGTTTTCAAAAACTTGTTTATGTGTTTGTTTTGAAAACTAAGGCTCTATTAACGATCAAACGAGGTCGTAGTTTTCAAAATTTTGTTTTTGTTTTTTGAATGTGGATAAGAATTCAAATGTTTTCTTACCAAAGATCAAAATGAATGTAAGGAAACGGGGAGAAAACAAGAATAATATTCAAAAATCAAATGGTTTATCTAATGGAGCCTAAAGTTCCTTTTTTTCTTTTCGAAGTCATTTCATTCATTTTATAGAAAATAGAATCAGTTTTTGGTTTGTTGTAATTTACCAAAGTGTTTATTGGGATCTCAATATTCTTTGAAAAACTTTTGGCAAATCTTCTACAAAATCTTAAAAATAAAAAAATAAAAAATCCATAAAGTAGCCTTAACAAAAAAATGAAAGTAAAAGTTCTAAAAATAATTAAAAAGTGCTCCAAGAGAAAATACTAAATAATGTTTATTCTAAAAGTATAAATTGAAGAAATTTTTAGCTTATTTGGCATATTTGCTCGTTTTAATTTAGTTTAGCTTAAATATAAATTTAAATAATCTCAATCTTTACTTTACAAAATTTTTTAATTTTTTTTTATAGAACAAATTTTTCTAATGAAACTTATAAGTAATCGATTAATTAGTTTAAAAAAAAAAAGGTAATCGATTAATTATAATTAAAATGACACTTTTATGTTTTTTTTTTTAAATATGAAACAAAATCATTAAGGTTTCCTCTTTTTAAAGTCGTTCCATTCATTTTTTAGAAAATAGAATCAGTTTTTGGTTTGTTGTAATTTACCAAAGTGTTTATTGGGATCTCAATAGTCTTTTCAAAACTTTTGGCTAAATTTAAAAAAAAAAAAAAATCTAAAAAATTTATAAAAATAGCCTAACAAAAAAAAAATGAAAGGGAAAGTTCTAAAAATATTTAAAAAGTGCTCTAAAAGAAAATACTAAATTAATATTGTTTATTCTAAAAGTATATATTGAAGAACTTTTAAGCTAAAAAACACGGTTTTTTACGAGCTAGAAATGAATAAGAAATCTGAGGAGAATAAAAATAATAGTGAGTTTGGAATGATTTTAGGGAAAAAAAATGTTATTAAGTAACTAAACCGCAAGGATGATAATTGACTAATTTTGTTATATTGATATTTAATTTATTTAGAGTATTAATTCCAAAGATACAGGAAAAAGTTATATCTATCTTTTCAATAAAACATTTTTTTTTAAAGGTAAAATACCTTTTCGGTCTCTCATGTTTTAGGTTCGTTTTCAATAGGTCTTTAGGTTTCAAAATTTTACAATAAAGTCTCTAATGTTTCGAAAATGCTTCTATTAAGTCCCTCCACTGTTAATGTTTTTAACGGTGCTGACGTGACAATTAAAAATAAAAAAATAATAAATTTTAAATTAATTAAATAATAAATAATTAAAAAAATAAGAAAAAGAAATCTCACTCTCTCTCCTCTTTCTCCCCCACTTCCCGAAACCCTTTTCTCTCCCTCACCTTCTCTCTTCTTCTTCCCACACGGTGCCTCTCTCTCTTCTTTCCCATCCCCTTCCCCTTCATTCCTATCCCCCACTCTCACCCTCACCTTCACGGTGCCTCCACATCTTTCCTTATTCTTCTTCTATTTTTTTTTATGTCACCCTTCTTCTTCTTTCTTTTTTGTTGCTGGTGAACTCGTGGGTTTGAGTTTGCTGCTTAATTATATATATATATATATATATATATATATATATATATATATTAATTTTAAGTTTTCAGATTTGAAATGATGTGGAGAAATGAGATTTTTTGAAGAAGAAACAGGGGATGGTGGGTTTTATTATGTTCAGATGGAAGAAAAGATTAGGGTGGAGGAGGGGTTTGGGGAAGAAGATGAGGAAGAAGGGGGAGGGGGGAGGTTGAGGAAGAAGAAGAGATGGGGAGGGGTTGGTTTGTACCTTTGTCGAGACCGCTGTGCTGGATTTGCAGTCGGAGATGGGGCGGAGGCTAGCGGTAGCGGTGACGGCAACCGGCGAGAGGAAGGAAAAAGAGAGAGAGAGAGAGGGGTTTTCGTGGATGTGGTAGATAGGGAGTGAGATTTCTTTTTCCTTTTTTTAATTATTTATTATTTAATTTTAATTTAAAAATTATTATTTTATTATTTTAACTGCCACGTCAGCACCATTAATTGCCACGTCAACATCGTTTAAAAAAATTAATGGTGGAGGGACTTAATAGAAGCATTTTCGAAACAGTAGGGACTTAATTGTAAAATTTTGAAACCTAGAGAACTATTGGAAACAAACCTGAAACATGAGGGACCAAAGAGGTATTTTATCCTTTTTTTTTTTTTTAATTTTAGGAGAGGTGAAACTAAAATCGACAAACTAGGGTTTGCTCTGTTGTTATCTCCATACTTTGTGAGGAGAAATACTGAAGGACAACCAAAGAATAATCTTGATGCATGGAGAGGGAAAAAAATCAGCAAACATTAATTACTCTGCTTTGATACCATAACAAAGTAAGAGTTTAACAAAATTCTCCTCATATTATTTACAATAAGGAGAAATAACACATAAAAATAAATAACCCAACTAAAGTAACAATAACAACAGAAAGGTTAAAAACAAAATTACAAACTATAAATAAGAATAAACATCGTTATCTAATACGTACCATGTTAAATCACCCACTAAACTTACAAGCTTAAGCAAAGGGTTACGGTAAATATAATCTCATATCCATACTTTAACATACATTATTTACAAGTATTTTACCAGAAAAAGTATAAAGGAAACTCATTAACTCACAATATGTTGGTGAGTTTCATTTATACTTTATCTTTTTTTTTTAGAAAACATTTATACTTTTTCTTTCCTCTATTCTCGTCGATTGGAATATTTGGAATTGTCTATCAAAGATAAGAATTTGTTAATAATAAAATATTTAATCTTCAAGTTTTACTCGTAAGGCGTTTGTAGTCCAAAGGTTAGGATAATTGCCTTCCAAGCAATAGACCCGGGTTCGACTCCCGGCAAACGCAATCTCTCTCTCTTTTTTTTTCTTTTTGGGAACAAATTCTCTCTCTCTACATTAAATACCTGGTTCTTCTTTTCCTTTTTCTTTCAAACAATCTAACCAAATCCAAAATTGAGGTGTTCAGATTTTCTTATACCGAATCTAATTCAACAAGTGTGGATAAGACACTAATTACCATCTCAAAGTTGATAGTTTGATACAACCACCCTCCACAGCTGTTGATCTAAAAAATTACCAAGGAGTTAATTATGGTTGATTACAAAGGTGACATGAGAAAGTATGAAGTTTTAGTCATTATGGGTTGAATTTAATTTCAATTTCGTCTTCAATTTGACCCATATAATTTGGTTAAACTTGATAAATTGTAAACTACCTTTTTTTTTTCCTAAAAAATTTAGTGTTAATACTTTCCCTACACACAAGAATGACGCTCAAACTTAATCTAATTCACCTAAATCAATTTTTTTTTTCTCTTAAAAGGGTGAACTCCAAAACTTTTACTCTTGACAGAGGATGTTGGTTGCTCGACAATGACAATCACGGTGTATAGTTTTACAAAAATAATTGTAATTAATTAAAATATTAATGTTATATAATCTTAATGATTAAATTTAGACCTTTAATAAAATGAAAGTAGTAATTCAAATAATTAATTAGTAATGAGCTCACATTTGACGGTTCATCATATTGTATAGTCCTTTAGCATTTCTATTACGCTCTTCTCATTTATCTTCAAACAAATGACAAAGGCCAAATACTAACAAACGTATAGTTCAATTGACATAAAGCTTACACTCTCGATCAAGAGGTTAAAGGTTCAAAGTGAATGGAAGGCAACAAAAATGGAGGATAAATGTTAAAAGTGTTATGACTGATTATTATGACTGTCCACCAAGGGAGAAGCATAGAGGTGGAAACATTATTCAACAACATTTAATATTTTAAAATTATACTTTATAAAGAAATTATAATAATCTAAATGACCATAGCTTTAAATTTTAATGTAATTAGTGGAGTCTATTTAAATTAACAATAATTTTTTTCTTCTTTAATTCAAGCCATATTTGTTGGCAACTCATGGGGTTCTCACAGTTATGTTCATCTGCATTATTCTATGTTATTCTTTACATTTTTCTAGCCTACTTTTTGCATTCCCCTATTTAATTTTCCTTTTTTTTAAAAAAAAAAAAAAACTTTTTGCATTCCCTATTTAATTACTCATCACCCCTATTATTTAATATATTAATGGGTTGTTTAAAAATATATATATATATCAATGGGTTAAGGAAAATAAATGAAGTGTGAAGAACTCTTTGGAGCTGTTTGTTTGAAGGAGTGATCAGGCTTAACCCTTGTTTGGAAAATGGGGCTTCAACCTATAAACCCATGGGCTGAACAGTGGGTTATATTTAATTATAGGAAAAATACACTTTTGGTCCCTGAGGTTTGGTTTAGGTTTTGTTTTGGTCCCTGAAGTT